>OY720145.1:59043562-60283477 GCA_963082955.1 Cheilosia grossa | reverse complement strand
CTGATCGTGAAGAGTTACGCGTCAACCAAGGCATACAAATGTGCCCGAAAGTCTTGGAATTCGGCACGTGCGATCAAAGCAGCAAATGCGCACATCGTCATCAGTTGACAAAGTACGATGGTCCAGTCGAAGGCCTTCCAACGCACGGCGAAGTGAGGTTGAAAATACTCGACGTTCTCTCACCTATCCACTATACAGCGCGTATTTTGAGCTACAAAAACGGGCATCAATGGGAGATAGTGCGCCGCTCGAACGAGGTTACCTATTTTCTTATGCAGTTGACACTTCATTTTATGAACGAGAACTCGCTGGTGATTCATTGGCCACCGAAAGTGAACGACCTGTGCGTGTACAAAGGCGAAGACATCTTCCATCGCTGCCGCCTGATGGATGTTCCACCGATTGCCAATGAGAACATCGTAAAGTTGATAAATGTTAAAGCTAGGCTGATAGATTCGGGAACATATGTTATGTGCAAGTCGCACGATTTACTGGTCGTACCGGAGAAATTCAAAGATTTTCCTGCTCAGGCAGTGGATATACGATTGTCGGGTATTGTTCCGTTTGACAGTGAGCGTGCTTGGGACTCACGAAGCAGACGCGCAGTGAAGAAGTGGATAATGGCTGATGTCACGGACAAGGATTGTCTGCAGGCGAATATCAATTTCGTTCTCATGGACACTGTTTGGGTGGATAATGTGATTCTGATGGAATTATTGAAGACTCTTCGTGGTTACGCGATAAAGACAAATGTGCGACGATCGCTGCTACTGAAGAATTTCGCTTTGGCTGATGATGCGACACATTTGGTAAAGCAGACTGCGATAGAGATGGGGTTGCTGCAAATTGCAGCAGAGGTACAGGTAAATGAAAAGGGCGAACAAAATCTACTCGAGTTCTCAGCATCTACAGATGCTGATGTTAGTTACACCGAGCTGCCGCAGGTGAATCCAGAACCAGAATCAGTGAAGCAAATAGTTCATAACTCGGCGAAGAAAGCGGTAAGGTCTCGAGTTTGTTGTAATTACTTTGACTTTCATTTATCTGCTCTTTTCAGGTTTCCAAAAGAATGGCAGAGGAATGGATGCAGCTCAGACGAGATGAACTGCTGCAGGTAAGAGTCACCCAATTCCACGATCCGGCTAAATTTTATCTTCGCTTCCTGAACAAAGAAGAGGAGCTCAGCGACTTGGAGGAAATGATACGCGGCCATAAGAGGGTGCCACTTGAAGATCCGCATCCAATGCAAAACTGCATCGCTTCCCTTAACGGACGGTTTTGCCGAGCGAAAATCCAGCGTCTAATCATCGACTCCACAGAAAGCTTTGTCCAAGCGAGGGTGTTCTTCTGTGATCACGGTCTATTCGACAACTGTCCACTAGAACAGCTTTACACCAGCAGCAAAGATATCATCGAATACATTCCATTTCAAGCGATTTGCTGCAAATTAATTGGACTCCATGTAGAGGCTGTAGGCGAGCAGATCCAAAATGTCATTCAAATCGAAAACAGCGTTCACTTCGCGTACACCATAAAAGAGTTCTCTATCGCAGATGACTACGAAGAGGGTTTGCTAATCCACCACTATGAGATCATCCTCTACCAGTGCTTTGCCGAAAAGTGTGACATCCAAATCAATAAAATGCTAGTGGAGAGCGGTCTAGCGAGCTACGACGACAATACCAAGCATTTTTTGGAGCTAGAAACTAACGTCGACTTTGAGGATTTTGACTTTGAAGAAGATAAGGCAAACAACTCTTTTGACTTTCAGTCGTTCCTCGATCGTATCAAGGAACAAATGGACGAGGACGATGCTGAGGAGCTAAAGAAGTGTGGATTAAAAACGAATGGAATATCTGCTATTGAAGATAAAGAACCAAAAATTGTGGAAATAAGCCCCGATTCCTCGTTGGAGGTAGTCAGAGTATCTCCCGAAACCCAACTACCCACACTGAGGACGCTACATAAACGGCCGCTGACCACATGGTACGAAACCATGTGCATGATCTACTTAGTGATCCACGCTCCAGATATTTCTGACTACCACCTGGAGGTGACTCCCAAACGATTGATCTTTGCGGCCACAATCAATGGAGAGCAACTTTTGTTGACACTCGATTTTTTGGGATATGTGGAGCCTGAACAAATAACTCATGAAATTCGTGGCTTAAACGTTGTCGTGCGGCTGGTAAAAGGTGTCTTTATGAAGTGGCCACGACTTCTGCAGGATGCCACAAAAGTCTCTTGGTTGACCTATAATTTCAATGCAATAGACGCAACCGAAATGGAGCGATTGATCGAAGGCGAGCCACTGTCGCGACGTAGGGTGAAAGCAGTGAGCTATTCCAGCTCGGAAACTAGCGATTCAAATGCTGCCGAGACGTTCACGCCTATTGTGAACATGGACCAACTACACGATCCGATGCAGGAAGATTTCTATTAAACGTGTGGAGTGATTTATAATTTTCTTTCTTTTAAGCTTACAACTTTATTACATGTGGAACACATTTTTGTTTTAAGTTACTTACAAGTTAAACTTTGTTTAAGTTTTTTTTTGTTGTTGTATTCCTTATAAACATCAGTGTATACATTTGAACGAAATAAATGAATTAAATGTTAATGTACGAAGTAAGGATTCCTGTGGCCTATTTTGGGTTCTCTTCAGATTTTTAGCATAAAATTATTAAAATCGTTTTTAGCGTTAGTGTCTTTGAAGATCAGTTTATTGGCGGTCGTAAATGCCGTTGATATATGTGCTAGCCACATTTAATTGTTCTTAAGACAATTGGTCGCGAATTCTCGGCCACTATCAGCATCAAATTTGTCATGCTTGTAATATCAATACAGCAAAACGCCAGCAAACGCCATACTCGAACGGTTATGCGTGTACATCCAAAACTGTCGCATTCTTGAGTACAAGAAAGATCTAGTTGACTAATTACTAGAACTATTGCAAGTTCGGTCATCCAACCAGACACTACGCAATTTCGATGCTAAACTTGGCAACGAGTACTTACATTGCGCATGGTACACCGTACAAACACAAAATGAATACACAAGCAGTTACAGTTGAAAGAAAGAAAACATTTTAATAAGTCGAATAAATACCAAGAGTGCTTTCTACACCACTTACAAATATTAAACTTTTATATACAAATTTAACTTCTGCGTTGATCTGGAAATGCCGGTGGCAAGTGGTTCATTAATAGTTCTCAGTCTTAATGTCGTTCAGACCCAAGTCCTCATTCTGTTCGAACGATCTCTCATACCGGGTTACCGTCATTTTGGGATCCTTACCTTCGTCAACCAAACTCTGGACATAGCTGTTACCAGCCGGATCATCCAGAACCAATGTGGCTGGCATCTTTAAAGCCACAATGTCATCAAATTTATCGATGAACTCTGTCAAACGGTGCTTAGTTTTCTCGTCAGCAGAATCATGGAATAGAATTCCATCGCCTTCTAGCTGGTCCTTGATTGCGGCAAAAATTCCCTCAACAGTGGTGAATCGCCCTCCCAGGGCGTATGCGCCAACCTCGCAATCAAGCTCTGGAATTCCCAAACGACACGTCTCGGATTTTAGAACATCTCTTGACAGGTCCTCGTTGTTGTCGATTCGAAGCTCTATTCGTATGCCCTTGTCCTCGATACCACCGCCGGCTTTTACTTCATTGGTTTTGGCGCCACATTTGTCGCATACGGTGGCCATGATGACAACTTCCTTGAAATGGGGGATGTTTGTCATTTTCATGTTTGTCTCGCAGGGTGCCTGGCAAGACGGACAATTTGTCAGAAACTGAAGCACTTCATTGTGGAGTTCCTCAATTGGCCACGAGCCCTCGGCTATAGGTTTTAACAAATTATCGCTATTATCATCCGGTTGCTCTGCTAGTTCCTCTTGAGTGTATAGGCACAAAAGCTTATCCTGTTCGGGTGTTCGCGCAAAGTGAGTAATTTTACAATTCGGATCAGGTGCCGGAGCAAGAGGATTCTCAACGAATAGATTTCCAGAGATGTCCTCAAGAATCAAATTATACGGGAATGTTTCCTTGAATTTCAACAACCGCAGGATGTATTCATCTATAGATCTAGCTATCTCTGGGTTTTCTATGTGACGTTTAGCTTGGTCCTGACTCAGGCCACGTATTGTGCGATCGAAGATTCCCTCAACGGTGGTTATCTCACCTTTTTGTGTTTGTGCTGGAATTTCCAGATCAATCGCCGGTATGACCGTGGACGTATAATCTGAGCGGACAATCTTACGGTTCAAATCCTCGACACTGCTTACTTTGAGCACAATACGGACACCTCTCTTCTGGATTTCCATGGCTGATTGAACTTCGTTGTTTTCAAAGCCACAATGGCCGCATTTGAAGGACATGAGAACGACCTCCTTGTAGAAGGGGATTTTGGTAAGCAATATTTTGGTGGAACCATTTTTGAAGCACTGCATGCAGGCGGATTCGACGTCGGTTGTCTCTGGAGCCGGATCATCGGCATTGATTTCACGAAAGATTGGCTGAATTTTATCGCCATCGCTTGATGTACTTGCCGTCGAAGCCATTTGGTTTTTGGTATTTATTTCTTTGTTAATATATTATACTAGCAGGACAGGTGACAGATTCTTCTGTTTTTTTCTGGAATAACCAAGAAATAATTGCTAACACACAAACTTGAGGAAAGTGTGATTCGGATAACACGGATAAATTTGCCGTTGACACTATCAAGTGACATGGGACATCCTCATTAGGTATGTTTGTTTTAAATGTTTTAGTTGTGCGGTTCGTTGAACTAATTATCACGCCAGGCATTATTATAATTATATCTTGTTTATAATTTATGTTATGCTATGTTATATGTTATAACTTCTTGCCTTTTTTAGCCTTTGAAGGAATAAAGCTTAAATCGTTTTACTAAAGTTCCTTATCAAAGAAAATTTTCTTCTAACTTCTGAAGGAGAGTTTCTCCTGCTCAATTACTATTTTTCAATTGACTCCTTACTCCTATTGAATAAGAGGGGGGACGTTGAAGAATCTAGTTTAGTAAGTCTGACAGCTATCTGACTATATCTACCACTGTTTTGATTGGCTGAAATCGGTCATATGAGCAGCTGTTTTGTTGACGTTAATGGCGGGTTAGCCGACGAAACTAGTCAAGAAATTCGTTTCCCATTGGGATTTTACAGATTTTGCTATCAGATTTCAGATTTTTCGTGCCCAATGGAAAATAAAACGAGATTTTTCTTTCCTTGCATTTTTGGTGGTGCGCGTTTTAAGAGTCAGCTGTTCTTAAATTGTAAATTATGCTTATAAAAATCGACTCAATTTATATTGATATCCATTGCAGCCAAAATGTAAATTGTTCTCTATTTTTCACAGACTTGTAAGTAGATGTGAATCTCGCTCAGATATCGAGATTCGCAAAATTGCTCTGACTCTCAAAAAAAGTGTTTTTTTTTTTTGCGGCCAATGGAACATGAAATCTGACAGCCAGCTGATTTCGAGAGCAGAAAAACTGCTCTGAATCTGAAAAAGTTTGTTTTTCTGTTCCAATGGAAAACGACATAGTTGACAATTCGGATATGTGGGAGACGTAGGAAAAGCGACGTTCGCGTCCAATCTAGTTTTTGCGTTCACGTTACATCTTATCCACCACAATCTAGTCGACTTAAGATAACTAGATTCTTGAATGCGGCCAGTTTTTTTGCTTTTCTTCTTTGTTCAAGGTTACCGTGGTGTGGAGACAGTTTGTAAACAAAAATGAAAATAGAATATAAACCGAATGTATATTTATTTGACAACGCTTTATATCATTACAACTATCAACTCGTCATGTTATTTCTAAAGTGAGTTGTATTTTTACAAGTCAGTAAGCTTTGCAGTGCCCAATGTAGACTGACATCTGAGACCGTGGTCACTCCCACATAACCTTATTTTATTAGCGAATGCCAACAGAAATATTAATAATTTGATTACTTCTAGTCTGTCCTTTATCGTACATAAACCTAATAGACATTTTCTCACTGTCTTGTTAACATGAATTGCATATCAAATCAATGCGATTTTTTTTTAGTGAATCGTGTAAGATAGTTTGGTTTCTTGTTCACACCCTTTCAAAATATTAGCACACCTATAAACCGATCAATTGAGAAATTACGTTAAAGTACTTTCAATTTACCTGTGATCACTACTCAACCCCAAACGTCTATGTATTGTCCACTTACCCTTTTGTTAAGCACGTATTTACTTTTGCGTCACTCTGAGCATAAAATATCTATTTAACTTCCATAAAGCATTAGGTTGCCTGAAATTTACAAATTATATTAGTATTTCTCATACGTAGTGATGTAAAATATGATTGCGTGTCATTTGCTGCAACTACCTAATAAATTTGTAACAAAAGCAACTTGTGTACCTCCATCATACTCCATGTTCAGAATCGGAAGAACTATTTCTACAACAATAAAGTCATAAAATAATGACGTTTCCCCATGAATGACGTTCCAAATTGGATTTGAATAGAGCTATATGTACGTACCTAAAAGCGGATGTTCGAAATATTAGCAAACATTGTAAAACGAAAGTGTTTAGACACACTAGCGGCCATCAAGTTGCACGTTCGATATTTGTGAGTATAGAATGAAGTGATTTTGACTTCGGAGATTACTGTATTTAAAGGGATTCTGGATATTTGCCAAAAAAGGAAAATAACCTTAAATTTTAAGATTGGACTTTATGTTACACAATAAGAGATTGACGTTGTTTTTTTTTTGGGAAGAAATTTCGGAGGATTTAGTCAATTGAAAGACGACTGACGCCTTCTTAAATTTTGTTCGTAGGAACAGATAGTGGATGTGTGGCGATCTGTCATCTCACGGTCTTCATTCATATTTCAAACTTTACGATAAAAGGAATGAATAATTTTTAGGTCCCAAAACACAATTTTTTTAATGTTGACTTTCAAAGACCAGGCACACTGCGAAAAGTTTTAATAATAATAATTTTAAACAATGCGAAGAAAACTCAACATTATTATTTGTACCATGCAATATCGTTATTTCAAAGTGTTTTATTAATTCAGTTCCTTGGGCAGTTTATCTCTGTTCATCTGCATGTCTCCTTCACTGTGCTTAATTACACACCCCCAAGTGGCCTTTGAACCACAATTACACCTCAAAACATATACGGAACTACCAGTCATAAGCAAAACAGCAACAGTGGCTAAATCAGCATATATATGAATGACATATTGGTGGGGCTGGGGACAGAACAAAGTGCATAATCTTTGTAAGCGCTCCGCACCCCGCCATACAGCCTATATATGCTTGCACACACATCAGTTCTCATAACCCGGTTCCAAAACTTAAATGCCTCCTCGTATTAATTATGTATGTACCTACTACAAACTGTGATTAATCTCGTTCTATCGTCAGTTCTGAGATTTGGAGCCCCCCATGACGATTGAGTGATCTCTCTGTGATAGTACTTGTCCAGTTCTCGTGGCCATTTAAAGTGCTTCTCGATCAACTCTTGAGTTAAACGCATTTCCTTCCTCTTGTAATCCGTTTTGTTGTTTGTTGCCCAGTGAATTATGCTCCTGTGTCCCCGTTCAGTCTGATACAGAGAATTGTGTCATCATCAGTCAATTAGTAACTGCTGTAGAAAGCAGATCGATATCGAGTTTTTTCTTTTTAAAACACACCCTTATTGTCATGGCTAACGAAGACCGAAAGGCGCATTTAAATGTAGTAAAATTCCTAGAGCTAGCCTTTTCGATCGCGTGTCTGTCACTACATTTTTACAGTTTTAATGACGGTGACATAATGACGTCCTTCATAGCAACCGGTACATTTGCTGGCTATATTCTAATCGTCCTTGGAATTTTCGCGGGTTGGTTGAAAAAAAATATAAAAATAATCAAGAAGTTGACTACAATTTTAAAGGATTTCTATTTCATTGAAGGGATTTTAATGCGTGCACCAATCCATAAAAGGATCGATATTTTCTACAGTGTGGTTGGATGCTGTCTGTTTATAACATCAGGAGTGTTGCTGATCGAGGCTTGGGAATACTCTTTTCGAACGAGAACTCGAGACTTGGCGATTGTAAAGGCATCGCTTTCGATTGTCAATGGAGCTCTTTTTGGATTTGATGCACTGTTTACATTGAAGGATAAATGATTGTACATATATGATGCAGTCCTGTCCTCAGAGAGATTTCAATAGAATGGTACAAGTTTTGATAGTTTTATTTTTTCTATACTAATTTAAGTTAAGTATTTTAAACTCAAGTTTTTTTTAATTAATTTTGTGTAAAATGATCCATTGGTGAAATACAAATTTCTGAAGCGAGTTATCAATCATTTATTCAATATTTAAAAATGTTTAAACCAACCTTGTTTTCTTTTTATTAAAGTAATACTTTCAAAAAGACATCAAAATCAATTGAGCTTTCGATTTTTGATTTGATCAATTTAACTTTTAAACAGTGCTTGAGTGTTAAATACAATGACGTTTTCATTGTTATATAGGTCAGAACATAAAGTCGTGAAATGCTAATACTTATACATATAGGCCTTTAGAAATAGAAAAAAACTAAATTCGATTTTAAACTCCACATTTACTAGTGAACTCTTAATTTCACCTAGAATTTCATAGAAATGAAACAAATTTAACAATTAAGCTTTTGCTAACTATTGTGACTCAACTTCGTTGTTTCACCAGAGGCAAGCTTCAAGTTGTCGTTGATGTGAACCAAATAAGCAACAAGTGTTATGATTTGACAGATAAAGAAAGAGGAAATTAGAAAAAGTACTGCTTGTTGGGCAGTTTACCTCACGCTTGTGCTTTGTCTTATTTGACAAATGCCACTTTAGATTTGACTTATGTGATATTCGTTTGGGCTTCTTCAGATTTGCCTTCAGATTTCAGATTTCGTGTGCCTAATGGAACATAAAAACGCTCTTGCTCTTTTTTTGTGTTGATATTCGTGCGACTTGAATATGTGTAGTCTTCGACACTTTTCTATACGCTTTCCATTCACTGGTAAAATTTTATATTAAAACATTCGAAATTTCCGCCCCGATTGATTTCTTAATATTTGTACACAAATAATTTACGAAAATAGATTCACATGATGCAATGCCTTTCTTTGCTGTAGAAAAATGTAAACAAAATCCACCAGGTGTCAAACCCAAATGCACTTGTATTGGTAAATCTGAGGGCAAATCTGAGAAAATATCTAGATTCGCAAAAGTGCTCTGAAATCTGAAAAAGATTGCTTTTTTTGTACCAAACGAACATAAAAATTGCTCTGAAGGCAAAAAAATTTGCTTGAAATTTGAGAGCGCCCAATCGAATACCACATTAGTCAGCGGTGACTCTATTTATTTCCTAACTTAAAGTCAAATTTAATGCTTTATATCTTATAATTAGTTTTAGATTATAAGTTGATTTTTTTGCTAAAAGTTGTATCTTAAATTAACAATTATTAACGTGAAAATAGAGTCAAAAATATTTGCAAGAATTGCTCGTTTCAAATAAATCTTGTCTTGTTTTGAGACGATATGTCAAAACATCACCAAATTCAATAAAAGAAAGCGGGCAGAATGATTGACCGATGATATGGGAATGTCCTTGTCTATCCAACTTGTTTTTTTTTTCATCCCAACAGAGCAGCGTTGCCACTAAAAACGTTAGCAAATGAACATTCATTTTCATTTAGCATATACCTATTTATTGTCTTTTCATACGCTTATGAAGGTTACCTCCCAGTATCCGAGTCCGAGTCCGAAACTACTTTCAAAATACGTACATATTTGTTATTTGCAGTTGTTTGCCGGCGTAGCACAATAAAACCAATGAGCAATAGCAAACAAATTTAAAGCAGCTGTCAATTCTGCTGATAGACATAGAAAGACACTTTCGTAAATGGCAGCATTAAGTTGAAGATTTGCGCGTTTTTAAATCTATTTATTTATAGTTCTAAAAGCAAAAGTGTCAAAATTCAGAACAAACGAAATGCTGTTCGTAAAAAAGTAAAATGGTTAGACGGATCTTAAGAAATGAAGTACTTTAGGGTAACGATGTAGAATGTAGTACGGCGTTAAAATATCCACCAAATATGTAGCGCAGTACTACATATGTGGTACAAGTGGTGACGCCGAACATGCGGCTTGAAGGCGCTATAAAATTTAGCAAACAGGAAAAATATATATAAAGCGGTTTATATTTACTCCCGAAACAATTTCCAGAAGGATATTAATTAATCATAGTACATAAACAAACACCCTATTTTTGTAAATCGCAAATGATAAAACCAGCAACAGCACAAACAATTAACAAACATTATGTCGGTGATTATACTTTGAAAAAAACTTCGTATTTTAGCCGGAAACTCAAAACTTAAATTAAGCAAAATTATGTATGGGCCTTATTCGGAACTGGTTTTCTTAATAAGACCCCAGGTAAGGTTATCAAAAACACCCTAAAAATATGTTTCAATTTGGTTTTTAACAAATATAAAAGGTGTTTTTGTATGGCTAACTTCACAAAGACTTATAGCAATGTCAATTCGGCAAATTCCTTGTAGTTTTTAAAGAAAAACTATAATGTGGGCCTTTTGTGGGTCACCTTCCTTCGACTTTTTTAAAGGGGTACAAATGCTTTTATACTAATTCTTTTCCTATGGGTTTTTGGTTTCTTACTCTATTATATAGGTGAGCAACGACACATTAAACTTGCTACGTCTCTCTGTATAGGTCTATTGAATTTCCTATATAGATATTTCTCAATGTAACTCCTGAAATTGCACATTACATTAAGAAAAAGCTAACAAAAGAAACGAGCTGTCAATATCATTTTTCAAGTCTTTTTTTTAAAAGTATTTTTGACTCATTTACTCGTTTTTCGACTGACTTTTAAACGCAGTTTGAGTCTCTTATTAGGTCGTATTTTGTATCAAGTTTTTAGACGTGTTTTTTAATTCATACTTCGAAGAGTTTTTGACTCATTTTTAGACGCTTTTTAAGCGCGTTTTTTTTTACACTTTTTAAAAGGTTTTTGACGCATTTTAGTGGTGGTTTTACCTGTTTTAAACTGAATAAGGAAATCAACGTCCAATTCACACCCACTGCCGCTGCACGAACTGGAAAAGCTTCATGCTCAACATGTTGATTGGAAATAACTTTTATTACGTATCAAATCAAATACAATTAATGACGCATTACTTCTCAGCAACAGAAACCGGTGAATGTCGACGCGGTTTCGAGTGGCGTCATCAATAGCAACAACATTTTAAGCAAGCTTAACACTCTACAGCAACTTGTTGCTTATTAGAAAGGAATTTTGAATTTCAGGTTTCAGCACAACAGCAACCATTCGCCCCGATAAACTCCATGACCGCCAGAAAAACTCAGTCAGCGTCGAACTTCTGTTGAGTGAACATATAAAAGAAATTGTCTTGGTGCGGTAAATTTATTCAACAAATCTATAAACTTCTGTGTAAACAAACCAAGTAAAATAAACATGGAATTCAATAACCGTCTACTCTTGAAAATCATCGAACTGGTGAGTTGAGTGTTTACTGTTTACATGTCATATTCCTATTTCGTTAAATATTTACTACTGCACTGAAAGGAAAAGTTTATGTTCTATCGAGAGTGAGAGTTATCTCTTCTACTAGTGTGTTGTCGTTTATGTACATGGATATGCCTCTTCCAGGAATCCGATTCCGATGTGTAACTGTGGGATGCTGTGCTTGTGTAGAAAAAATTCGGTGTTTCTCCTTTTGTTAAAGGAATAATATTAATAAGCGTATTTTGGATGCTATCTATAAGACAGTATCTTTCCTGTGATTTTTGTGTATATACACTTATGTATGTAGGTACATAATACTATAAAAAAACACAAACAAAAATAAATCAATTCTGCTTCAGACAATATTGTAGGTATCTGCAGTTACCCTTGAAATTAAACTTCGCTTTTTTTGGGGGGGGTCGGTGTTATAAGACTCGTTTTTGTTTAGCTCTGCATTTGTTTTAATGGGCGAGCAAGCTTTAATAAATTGACTCATTCACTGCGTGTCTTTGAATTGAGAATATAAAAAAACTTGAGGAATTATACCAATTCTAACTCTGGTATGAATGAATAGAGCAACAGTAGGATGACATCATGTTGTTATGTTGTTTAAAGGAAACGAATTTGGGTAAGAGAAAGACAGAAGAAACTCACACCTTTATGGGAAGACGCCAGGTGCGTTTTGCCAATCTCGGTTTTTGGAAAAAAAAAAACAACTTGGGGGAAAACGAGTTCTTAGCAAGCGGCCATTTATTTAACTGACGCGAGGGATTCAAATAATTTCCGACTTAGTGCGTTGCCGTTATTAATGTGCGAGCCATACGCACTTGTGTTTAGATTTGACATAAGGCGTGTTTTTTTAGCTTCGATTTCAGCAAAGCAAAGTAAAGTATGATTTTCAGCACAGAATTACAACAACTATACCTACTGTGAGTCCTCGAAGTGTCAAGTAGAGCGTAGTTGTTGTAATTACGTGCTGAAAATCCTACTTTACTTTGCTTTGCTGAGATCGAAACTAAAAAAAAAAAACACGCCAAAAGACACAAGTCGGAAACAGAAGCACATCTCATATTAAATTCAATTTTCAGTAAGATATTTTCACATAACTCAGGACACACAATTCCCGGCACTATTTTATGTATTCCACTATTTAGCTTGTACTCTTAGTCACAGTATTTATTGGCAAGATCAAAGCTACCACTAAATGTCCCTCTTAGGTCCAATAAAACTTATTGCCCTGTCGTTATGAGAATAATAATTGCGCAGCGGCACAATAGTAGTAAAAAGATAGACCTGAGGTCCTGCACTGACATATTGCTCCAACAATTTTTTTTTTTTTATATTAGCGGATAACCACGCAGGGCTTTGTGATTCGTTGGCCACATATCTCGTTATAGATATTAACTAAAGAAATCTAAATGTGAAAAACTGACCTTTATTCGCTATACAGCACTTTTTTTTAAGACCTCATACTCACCTGAGCGTTGAAAGCCACTACAGCACTTAATATCTGTAAGTCTAAAATTCTTAGTCGACAAAGAGTTACGAACGAATAAGAATTTTATCATAAATCAGTCGGATGTACCAATACAGGTGATAGCAGTGAAAGCCTCATCCAAATCCGTTTAGTGGCTCTCGAGATTATCGGCGTCATACAGATAGGCGTACATAGAGGTAACAACAGCGCCACCTATCAGGTTTCATGCTCTCTAAACACTGCCGACAATAATTTGAACAACTACTAAATTTTCACCGAAAACAGTCGAGTATTTTCAGAGTATAGACCTAATCGAACGGAACTGAGCAATATATATATATAGTTGGCGCAACAGGTCTGTAGAGACCCAAGGCCTAGCTTCTCACAACCATTCGTTTTGTGTGAGTTTCATTTTTGGAACGAATGGAAGGGATCTACAATTTTATGCCGATTCCAAACGGCTAATTGAGAAGCTCTTAAGACAGTTATACTCTCGGATGTTTGTCAGACGTTCGCGAGAGGCGGCGCAGTGGAAAAAACCCTAAGTTGGAATTTGGGTTTTTGCGGGATTCGAACCTGAGTCCCTCGCTTAGTAGTCCAACACACTAACCACTAAGCCACTGCGCCTGCGGAACTGAGCAATGGACTTAGGAATAATGGGCTTAAAGGCTGCATGACGGTCCTCAGATGAGAAAGTTTGATAACTGTTTCACAAGTCAGCAATTCCATGACAGCTGTAACAATTCTACGTAAAATGAGTTCGATAGGGTAGTGGAATACTGCTTGAGGAGTTGCCCGACTTCCCGCGACACATTGAGCAACTAATTCTGCATGTCCATGAGCGAAGGTAAATAATAAAGCACTCACTTTGGTAGCCTTAGTCTTATATGTGGGAAATATGCGATTATACAAGCTTTTGAGAGGTGTCGCCATAAGCAGGTCATAAAGCCGGTAAAACATAAACTAATTGCAAAAACTGCCCAAACAACCTATACAACATGAAGGCTAACTTTAGGCGCAATTTGAAAAACTATTCACCTTGTGCCCATCTTTATAAGGCTATATCCATATAAACCTTTGACCATGCAGAAGAAATCCAAATGAAGGGAATACTTGTATGTTCGCACTTCTTCCTTTTACCCATTTCTTTGATCGTTGTCATCGTCATTTACCTTATATACAATACAAGTATGAGCTAACACAGTTGTGAATAACGAACCAAATCCTACCTAAGTAAATTCCGGTCTTTTGTTATGCGTATATCTATAGTCGCGCGCTATGTAGGTATTTTTTTTTTTTTCCAATTCTTTTGTACCACCAGTTTAATTAGCTAACCATATTCATGACATCATGTGCGCGGATATATATAAATGCGCTCATCAAAACAACCTGCTTTAGATACAACCAATTTGATATTCAAGTGATGATCCAGGTTTCTGTCGGCGATAAGTATTTGCAACACATTTAAAGGCACACTTTCTTCTTTTAATGCGGTAGTAAGAGGCTTAATTGAAATGCTACTCGCCTCGCACTTGAAGCACCTTTAAGCGAAGTCCAAACTTGAAACAATAAAATTACATTGGTCGCGCCTAGCTTAGGAAAATATCCCCATGGGACATCGACATAATAATATCGTCATCATGGTTATGGGGTTAAGACAGGAAGGCAGCGGGTAGCCACGATGGCCCATCAATCGCATATAGGAACTTTAGAACAATGCCAATAAGTCTTGAAAGAAAACTGCGCTATTTATAGTAGGTTTGGAATTAATTATGCTTACCTCATGAGAGACTGGGTGACGTAATTTTTATGCGCAGAGTGTAGGTTTTGTCATTGCGTATCGAAACGGCTTGTAATAGAGTAGAATCACATAATTTCTAATATGAATTGAATATGGTGACTAAATGCGTGGGGGGAGTTTGTTTCTAGTTAATTTGTGCTGAATTGTGTCTTCCATGCATACGTATATGACAAACGCCAGCTAATGACAGATAGTGCGATGAATATGTACGCTGCTAGTAGTTCCTTTGGCTCTTTAAATTGTAAAGTGCGGCTTAAATTGTTCACTGGTTTTATTTGTGCGTCCAAAAGTCAACACTTACTACTGAAAATCGTTCCTGCAAAGGATAGCTTCGGCATATTATATGGGTTTAAATTAACATATAAACATACGTAACAACATAACCTAACCTTAAAATCCCTTGTTAGATATTATCGGTGTACATTTCTAAATGTATGCAGAAGAAGACTGAACAGAACGACAGTGCCCCACCAAACATTAAAAATATTTGACAAATTTGTTGTACCGATTCAGGAAAAGTGGTCTAGATTATGAAAAAATCGAAAATGAAAAGTGATATCGAACAAATGAAGTGGTACACGTCAAATGCGATTGCCCGGAGTGAGACACTCAAGTCTATGTTGACTTCACATTTACCACATTATTTTGCTCAGGATTACGTATTTTTAATATTCGGTTTGAAATACGAGTGTCACATTTGACTTTTTCCACTTTATTAACTCTAGATCATTTTTATGTGGTATTCGATTTGGCTTCATCAAATTTGCTCTCAGATTTCATATTTCGTGTGTCTAATCAAACATAAAAACGTCACTTGCTCTTTTGTATGTTGATTTTCGTGTGATTCGAATATGCGTAGCCTTCGACACTCTTCAAAGCGTTTTCCACTGGTTAAATTTTATATTAATGCATTCGAAATTTGCGTCCCGATTGATTTCTAAATATTTATACATAAATAATTTACAAAAATAGATTTACCCGATGCAATGCCTTTCTTTGCTGTAGAAAAAATTCACGAAAAGCTATAACAAATTCCACCAGTCGTCAAACTCAATGGCACTTGTACCTATGGGTAAATCTGAGAAAAAAATCCAGATTTGCAAAAGTGCTCTGAAATCTGAAAAATATATTTTTTCTTTTGTACCAAAAGAACATGAAAAGTGATCTGATAGCAAAAAAAGGGCTCTGAGAGCGCCCAATCGAATACCACATTAATATTCGATTTCAAATGTGACATTTAACGTTTAGGTACCACATTATTTTGCGCTAAACCATTGTTATGTCGTTTTCCATTGGGACCACCAGAAATCTTTTTCAGATCTTAGAATTTACGCTGCCAATGGAAGGCGCAGCGAAATTGATCTGCTGTTCAAATTGCATTTGTTTTTGCAAAAATCACAAATGGATATCGACTTCAAAAATGTTTTCCCTGTTGTAAACACAAATTTAGTATTTTTGGTGATTTGTAGTCTTCAGATGACGAGGAAGACTATGAAGATAATAATTTCTCCAAAATTATATCCACGGCTATTTATGTATTTCGTTATTTTGGTTTTCACGAAACTGCGCATTTGGATTGAAAGCAAACTTCTTAAAATGACGTAAAACAGCTGTGCAAAGCATATTGGTATTGTGGCTGTATGTGTAGATCTGCAAAAAGATCGAGATCTGCAAAAAGTGCTCCGAATCGAAAAAAGATTGATTTTTTTGCCCAGTGGAACATGAAAAGTGATTTAGAACAAAAAATAGATTGACTTTTTGTCCCAATGGAAAACGACATTAGTATTCGATTTCAGATGCGACATTCGACGTTTATCACTTTATTTTGATCTTCACAAATTTGTAATAGGTATTCATTTTTTTCGGAATCTGGATTACTTTTTTGAATCTCAATTTATTTTTAGAGTTAGGCTAGGCTTGTGGGCCGGCGAGAAATATCCCGCGCCACACTTAGGTCAATGTTGAGAAATTTTTAGAGTTACAATGCATTTTAATTTGAGTTTGCATTGGGTACATCTATTTTTGTTAATCAATATTTTACTTATTTCGACTAATCAGACTAATCAGACTTTTCCTACGTCAGCCACATATGCGAACTGTCAACTTAGTACTCAGTCACGAATTTCTTGAATAGATTCGTTATAGATAAACGGCAACTGACCAATTTCAGCCAATCAAAACCGACATATATCTAGTCAGCCAGCTGTCAGACTTACTAAACTAGATTCTTGAACGTCCCCAATATCGTTTGCTTTCAGTAGAACACATTTGCTTGTAGGCAAATACAACACTTGAGACAAACAGACATCCAGTCAGGCACATCTAGGTCTAGCGCTTGAAATAATAATAATTTATCTTTTAATTCAGATTAATTAAAATAGGTACCTGTATCATTTTAAATCGTGCTTATCAAAGATGGTCAATAGCAATTAAATGTCACTTAAAATTATTTTCGAAGCATACACTCAACTGATCAAACAATCTTATCAGCGCAGATTTTTTAAGTTGTTGTCATAAATGCTAAAGACGTACAATACGTCATGCATTTTGCATCAGTAAACGCTCAACAACACAGCTCTTTGCATTGCTCCAGATTTCAAAAAGATTAGTCTGTCAAAATGTTCACAAAAAAACATCATGCTTCTGGATATTTGGCAGGTGTACATATTAAATTCCAATTGTGCTAGCTTTGTTAAATTGCTTGTTAAATTCGCTCTAAACATTGTATATACAAAAAAAGTTAATTTATAGTTAATAACCCTATGTTAACTACCTACTTTGCTTTGCAAAACGAATTTTGTTTTATATTTAGAGAATGAAGTATAAATACTCCCAGAAGTGTTCACTGTTCACCTTGTTCGAGCACAATTTCGCCGACTGAGTGATGACCTCATTTTGGAATTTATTCTTCGTGCGTTGTGCAAACAAATTTGTGATATTTCCTTTGCGGCACAAATTACCGCGAATTTCGATGCCTGCGGTTTTTAATTTGTATCGCTTCGTTTTATTCTTATTTTACAATTAATAATTAGCTACTTTGAATAAATGAAACACGCCGTCATAGCCGAAAATGTGATGTTTTATGATAACTTTTTTTGTTTTATACCAATTGAAGGTTGGTAATCAGAAATATTACTTATAAAAATAGGAAGTGATGTCAGAGAACAATCGCATTCATGTCTATCAGAGCATTCAAATAAAAACGTAATAAAATGACCTACTCTGTGTTTTAAGCTAAGATTAGACTGTATGCCAATTAAGCATATGAATGCCAAAAGGCAAATGACCAGATTAGCTGTCAAATGAACAAAATGCCAGGATTATCAAGACTGTATATTAGACTATATGACCAAAATTACCAATATGGTCATATTTGACATGATTGTCATTTGAGGCATTTGGTATTTATTACCAAAAAGAGAACGAAAATTAAAATGAATCACAATTCTACGGACTCAAACACCGATGACAACAAAATAATTCCTGTTCCATCAAAAATGCCATTAATGCCATAACGAAATTTCAATTAAAAGCATATGGGCATATAAGGCTATATGCTGGCATTCGTACCTATTGTCGCATTACACCATATGCTATTTGGGCATTTTTATCTGTCAAAATCAGCCTGGTCATATGTGGCATTCAGGTCATTAGAGCATATGAGATATGCCCATTACATTGTATGACCATATTTTGACAGGAGAACTGTCAGATATTGGCATTTTATGACCACTTGGCATACCGTCTAATCTTACCTTTACTTATATGCATTTTTATAGTGCAGGTCATAAAAAAACAACCGTGTGACATCACTAAACTGACAGCCTGATTTCCATCTGCTAATAAACAGGTTGTTATAGTAAGTGGTTTAAAATCTCTTGATATTTATAGTCAATAAATTATTGCTTTGGCGATATCTCCGATTGTAATGGGTACATTGTTATATTTTGTTTGACAGTTTCTTATTTGACTGAGTATGGCCTTGTTCTATCGATCGTTATAAATTGACATTTAACTATTTCAAACCTAAGCTACCTACAAACGAGAAAAGAATCACTCGCTAGATTGAGAAAAAGGAAGAGAAAGAATGAGCTGTCAAAAAAATGTATTCTCCGAAAAAATCAGAATCGAAGGGAATACGTCTTAAATCATATTCTATCAATCTAATTGTTAAAGTGAAAAAAATAATAAATTAAACCAAATGTCTGAGTTCTGTCGGACTTTCCTCCAATAGGAACATTATTTGCTAGACAACTAGCGATTAATCGAACGCGGCCAGTGGTCATACCAGACTGATTTATTTGCAAAGGCCAAGGCCATTAAAGTACTCCCGACTTCAATACAAACAACAATAAGATATACGTTTAATTATACCGTGGTACCAAATAATCCGTAGACTGTTAATGAAATAAATTTGACAGTTTGACTTTCACACACGAATCAACAGAAAATAAACAAAGCATTTATTATTACGAGCAGCCGCTATAAATAACTAAACGAATCGTTTGCTGTAGATTTGACTTTTCAGTACTTAAATAGTCAAACTTAGTATAGTTATTAATTAAATCCGCTTACTAGGCCGTTAGAATGTGTTACTTTTAACGAAATTGAACTAAATGAGGTCATAATAGAATTACAGAATTGTTGACGCGACAAATTGGGGACATCACTTAGCTTTTACGGAAAATGTGATACATTTGAATGCACTGTGTAAGTTTCCTTCTAGATAATACAATGCTGAATCACAAGTGAGTATTCTGCTGATATTTGTAACAACCATTTGTTTATGGTGTTATCGTTGAATAATTGCTAAACAATAACAAATGGATAAGGAGATTTCCTCAGAATTCTCTGGAGCGTTATACATTTACACAAACAGTGCTACCCACTTGAGTCATTATGGCTTTACTCATTTATCCGTCAAGGGAAGAATTTCATTTGCCTTGAGAAAATATTTAAATTGAGAGATAAGAGAGTCAAATTTAATTTATTATGTGTGCACTTCTTGAGTGAACTGTGATGTGTACAAATAAATGATACATTCACTTAATAATTATAGCAAAAGCTTAACGATAAGTTGAACTTGCTCATGGGTTGGGTATAAATTTTAACCGGTAAGCAATTTCTCCCTTCTCTTAAGGAAATTTCACGTACATGAACGTGATTTTGCTAAAATTTGGAAGATTTTGTAAAATTGATCGTACGGTCCATTCTTCATAACAAATGTCAAAACATGTTAACGCATATTTTTGCAAAAAGTAATACAGTTTAGTTTAATACTGCGTATTATGTATGCAGAGATCTTATTGCAATCGAGTGGCAGTTGAGTCATCCAATGAAATGATTATTTAACAAAATCCGCTAACATTTCATTTTATATTTCCGTCACGCAACACATAAAAAAGTGTTTATAAATATGTGTCAGTCTACTCCATTAGAGTATACAATCGAATCGGATCAAATTCATTTAAATTCCAACAGTGTAAATAATATGTGTAAAAATTCCGTTTATTTATACAAAGGCTTTTCATTAATTTTGTTGCTCATAATAATGCAACGTGAAACGAATTAATACGATTTTTCGTCATAGTCGAAGGGCGGTGGTTTCGTGTACTCACAGCTTGAGAATCACAAGCTGGTCTTGTTCCGAATTCCAGGAGGTGTATTTCATTGAAAGAGCACAAAGAGCAAAGACGTACTGGTCTTGTAAAGTGTAGTTAACACAGTATTTAACAGTCGTTAAATTCTAAATGGACTTAGAAGACATTTTTTGCTATTCGGGGAAAAAAATAAATAAATAAAAATTCAGACGAATCGAAAGGTTTATTTATCTCGATTAAAAACCAATTCCCAATAGTTTTGGACTAGATTTGTCATACCTCATAGTTTTCTTGTCACAAATTTAAGCTAACTAGTAAAACTCAATACAAAATAATATTTTCGTAAAAATTTAAACAATCTACCTTGTTACATGAAATTCCCTTTTTTTTTAATGGAACCTGAAACATGAAACTTCATAACCACATTGACAAGTTCCAGTTAAATATTCACAACTCTAGTTTTGAAACATTTTTTGTTTTCGTTTAAATTAAACAGTTCTTCTAAATACGAACAGAGGAAACGAAGCCGAACACAAAAAAAAAAAATAACTTGTAACGGCAAAAAAACGAGGAAATTGTTAGACGCTACTAAATTGAACAACCCTAAAACCAACTTTATTAAAAATGACAAAAAGAGAAGATTTTGCAAAAAAAAAAACAAGTAACGAGTAGTTCCCCTCTTGTCGGTAAAAAGCTGAGAGAATTCGGAGAGTTGAAAACTGGTTTTCTAAGTCTGATAGCAGCTGGCCGTCCTATGTCTGAATTTTTATTGGCCTAGGATTAAAACGTGAACAGTTCTTTTCAGTTGACATTTATGCGGGGCTATCCGAAAAATCTAATCACGAATTTCTCGACTGAGTACTAAGTTGACATTTCGATTGAATAACTACGCAATAAAAGTGAAGTTACCGAAGTTTAGGGAAAATGTAGTGCAAACAAATGTAGTTGACTTAAAAGCCTCTGAGTGCGTTGTGCTCAATTGAATTAGACAGATTCTAGCTGCTTTATTCGGTAAAATGGCGATAACCCTTGAAAGTATTAGCGTTAAATTCTCGAGATAAGTGAAATTGAATTTTCGTTCATTGAACAAAAAACCACTCTTACCACTCAAGCAATGCGCTTCGTGCCGTTCCATAAACAAATCCTCACCCCTGTCATTCACGTTAATCTAAAGCAAACAGTCATACATTCTGATAAGAAAAATATATTAATTCACGGTCAATTAGGCACGCATTTCCTCTTTATCTCGCTGTGCATATCCATTAGCTAATGCCAGTGAAAAAAAAAAAACACATGATTTACAACCAACATTATTCCATTAATTTAGCTTCCGAATCTGAATGTGAATATACATAATTCACTTAATTCCGCTTCCCTTCTTCCACCACAGTCCGGCATTGTGTGAATAACAGCTACCAAAGTCTTAATCAGGATAACAATATAGTGATAGGATCGTCGATTTAAGGAGTGGGATTAATTAAATACTTATTTACATCACAATTTTCAAAGTCGTTGCGGCTTTTTCAGGTCGTATACATTTCACGTCAACTTCTGCCAGTGTGTATTCAGTAAAACGCCTTTGTACGCGCCATCGTTTGTCGATTATTATCAATAAGACTATAACGGCTACCGGCTAAGTAAGCTGAAAGTAATTGGCTTTGTATTCGATGGTAGCAATCGGCATGGAAAAGTATCAAATTTAGGATTATTTTTGTAATTAGTGGCGTCACAGCAACTGCGGTCATTGGGTGTGGCAATCCTACACACTCAAACAACGACAAACCGAAATAAACAAGTTTCACTATTTTTGCAGTGTCTTTGCAAACAGCTACCTATTGTGCTCTCTGACTGGGAGTTTCAACGATTAATCAAAATTATGACAAATTTAAACACTGCATGGATTGTTTTTCATTGTCTTCTGTCAAAAAAATAATGAAAAATCAATGTGTCAGCTAATATAAAGATTGATGGCCCCAGCAAGTCAACGGATTGTAGAAAAG
Source organism: Cheilosia grossa (assembly GCA_963082955.1). Lineage (NCBI taxonomy): Eukaryota > Metazoa > Arthropoda > Insecta > Diptera > Syrphidae > Cheilosia > Cheilosia grossa. Next base: position 60,261,024 of record OY720145.1, on the reverse strand, counting down.
ATAACCGTCGATAAGAATTGAATGCCATTTTGGCATTTAGCGGATTTCTGTAATTTCAAGCAAAAATGGTTCCACATACGCCTGGGGTGCTCTTAGTGCTCCTTAGATATACAAAAATAGACGGTCTCAGCTGTAAACTTATTATTGACAGGGAATTAAACACGAGACAACGCGTTGGCGCAAATAATAGCGGTGGTTATTAAATGGAACTTGAGTATTTTGCGCTTAAATAGTTTTGTTGCGAGTAGCGCCACTTATAAGGAATAGTCGCACCGATAAAGATGAATGATATCGTGAAACATTCAATAATCCATTAGACCAACTATCGATAGGCCATAAGTTGATTTTGTACTGTGCACAATGCTCTTGATTTGTGTCGATTTGTATACATAAAAAACAGTTTAGTCAGTGCAAATCAGGGCAAAATTCTTAATGCACTCATTCTCAACCTAAATCCAGGTCTTTGTCCTGTCAACCAATTCTACTTGGGATACACACCAAAATGTCATGTAGAGTGTAATTGCTGCAAGGCTTTCTTTTCATTTTGTTCTATATTTTCAGGCGTTAGAATTTATTTATGGCGGTATTTCCACATCGATTTGGGCATTATTGCATATCGCATTGCTGTAATTCAACATATCGTTTCCCATGGAAATGAAGTGACGGATCTTAAGATATATTTACTTAAAAATATGATCTGGCAGCGCTGCAAACGTTTCTCCTCCATATTTAACTCTCAAAACCTGTTTATTAATAAGAACGAAATTCTATTAATTGTACGAATTATTGTGACCTGAAATGAATTGCATTTAAAAATGATCTTTAGTGTCCATGTTCACAATGGTGATATTTTCCATATAAAATAAGCTATTGTGACCTGCACTTAATTTAAATTGAAATGTAAAAATGGCTCTTAGCAAGGCCCTGGCTTAAGAAAAGTTTATTTTCCCGAACTTATAATTTATATATTTCGAACTCACAATCGCGAAGTTTTCCATACAAAATTGCATATATTGTGACCTACAAAATGAATAAGGTGAATGTCAAAAATGATTACTGGTAAGGCACTTTGCCTTTTGTGAAATACAAAATGCTTTATGCAGAGCTTAAAAATGATTTAAAGTGATACCTTTTAATTAGAAAGGTAAAATGATTAATATTATTAATTAGGGAGTGTATCGAAAATAACAGTCCGGCAGCAAATCGTGGCAGCCGACGCGTGTGACAGCGCGTTGAATATGCGTCATTTTGCGTCATTTGCGTCAGCTTAAACAAGAAAATATTGGTCCAAGACGTTTTGCACGCAGCGATGTCCTTGCCAGACCCGACCGAAGTTCCGTATCAAACCCATTTTTTAATATTTGACGTTACCGAATGTAATTTTCAATAAACAAAGAACATGCCCTCTTGAACATGAGTCCAAGAAGTTTTGCACGCACCGAAGTCCTTGCCAGACTATTATTATTCTTGATGCACTCTCAACCCAGGCTACACAGTAATGTAAATATCTTTCGGTTACCTCTCAGACCGAAAAATTACTTCGGGCTCTTAGACTATATCGGCAGCTTTAATCACCAGAAAAGAATGAAATATTTGAAATAGACGTACTTTTAAACACCACTACAATTACAGCAGAACACAAAAATCACTCACTCACCACACAAAATCTTCGGCACGAATTGACTGTCCCTTTTAAACGTCATGTGTTTGGTATGCGTCCATAATGATATAATCCTTGCAATCTCTTACAGCTATGACTATTTCAGGTTTTCACACTTACCTGCATTATCCTTATAGAGAGTGTAACCGATTTATCGTACACAAATCAGGCAATGCTAGTGGGCGGCACTTTAACAGGCTACACAATTATTTGTAGCGCCTTACTGATTGGTAATGTCTTATCTCCCACCCAACTTATATCTTTGAGACAATTCTACCCTTCAGCTTTTTTTTTTTCCATGCTTTGTTATAGGCCACATTCTTGGTGCAACAACTGACAAGCGCATAGATTTGCTCTTTAACGCAGCTGGATGCGTTCTATTCATTTCCACTGGTGCAGTGGTCATTGATCAATGGGCGTTCGCTTCCACCACAACCATGGATAAAAACGCCCTAATCGCTTCAGGCTCGATATCGATTATAAATGGAGCTATATTCGTTGTCGATACTTTTTTTATTTTCCAAAATTGAAAATTCATATATTCTAATAAAACAATATAAGAAGCAGAACCGCATTTTTTGTGCAGAAAATATTCACTATACGAAAATGATTTATTTTTGAAATTATATTAATCTTGTTTTTATATCTCTAGGGTCTTGCTGTGGCCTGTGTGATACTGTGGGAAACAACTGGAATTCTATCGACCAGACCGGTCATTGTTTGCGGCACCATTGGTGGCTTCACCGTGATTTGCGCCGTCCTGTTAGTTGGTGAGTCATTTTCATATATTTTAGAACCCTCTTTACTAACGAACCTTCCATTGCAGGACACGTCCTTAATTCCATTGTTGAGAAACGCATCAACGCCCTGTTCTCGCTCATCGGATGCATTCTATTCGTTGTGTCTGGTGCTTTGGTAATTGATGAATGGCACGATACCTCAGAGATTATCTTCAAAGATCGCAAGCGCAATGCCCTGGCGGCTGGATCACTGATGATCATCAATGGGGCCGTATTTTTGTTGGACACCCTGTCGATTTGCAAGACATAAGATTTTTTATCGAACCAACAAACAGAAAAAAAAACTATTCTCTAACAGTTAAGAATGAACAAATTTATGTTTCAACATTTATATTATATTTATGTAGATGTCGTTATATCAACCAACTGATATTGAAAATAATCCAAAGTAATGTATGTGTGAATGCACAGTGAATCCATCCAGGGAAATAATGAATTATCTATCTCTTACATTGTAAGATGTATATTACAAAACGAATGAAATTGTTTATATCTTTTTACTTGTGAAACAATATTCCAACAACAAAAATACTTTACAAAGTATGTACCTTACTACAATATAAAAATATATATTATAACTACATTGGTGGGTGTGTTTAACTGTTACAATGAGAACAGAAAATGCCTAATGTCCGTTGACTAATATAATATTATGACACAGTAGCAGTTTTTCTAAGGATCGTGGGCGCGTTTCCATACTAAGTTTTAATGCGAAGGTGGATTCAATTTTTTGCTTGATCTTGAGATCCAAAAATACACAACTATATTTAGAGTTTGGCTCTGAAACTCTATTGTGTATATATTTAATTGACCCACTATTGGTCATCACATCCGTCCTATTTATAATCTAAACTGTTTCCAAAAAATGACTGACAGTATGGCTGAAAGAATGGATTTCGTAGCAATACAAGTGGGTGTCGAATGTTTAGGTTATAAAACTAACCTTACAAATGCTGGTGTTCCCTAAAGCTCCTTTTTGTTTCACACTCTCTTTACCATTATCAAAAACTTCGTCTGCCTGTAATTAAAATTCGGTTACATTCATTCCGTCGTCGATGACAGTACTCGAAGCCTTGCAGACCTCTTTCAGAATTGCTGCCCTTTTGTCAGTTTGGCAGACCTACCAAGTCTCTGAATGCAGTAAAATTTATTGTATACTTATTTTTATGAACACATTACCGGACAACAATTAACCCAATCTGTACGGATTTCTCAGTCATTATATACGGAATCGGTCAACTCCTTCAGAGATGTACGAACTTAATTTTTTTCGGAAAGAGGACAGTCGCAATGCCAAACAATTTCAATACATAAAAAATATACTTTTTAAGAATTGAAACTATACAATCGTGGAAATACATTCTTTCACTAGAGCTAAGCTTACCTTATTGTTTGTCAAAGGTATAAAACTGTGATAATGGGTCTTTTTTTAAGAATTTTCAAAGTTAAACAAAAGTTTTTTAAGACATCTGAAAAGCGCGAAGAATTTCTATATTTGTAAACAACATAATCGGGAACAAAACTTCTTTCTGGATAAGTCAAGTATGTAGCGAGTATTTCCAAAAGGAACTCTTTCGATCAATGGCAGCGACATCTATACCGAAGCAGTGGTGATCTGGAATTTGTGTCAATTTATCCATGGATGCAAAACCATTAAACTACTTAGGTATATAAACGTCCTACCTAAGCATATCTTACCTAAGCCCTGTAATATATTTTTAACCCCTTGCATATAAAAGTATACAGCGGCTTCTTTAAAAGAAAACTTTCAGCACTTCTCCGCTCATTAGCTTCACATAGTTTCAGGCGAATACACTCCCAACACAGTTTCACAAAGTAAGCCATCTGCACGTCGTTGTTTCTTTACCTATTCTTCGTAGGAATGGAATTATTAATGACTTAATTTTATTTACAACTCGTTTCAATATTTGTTTTACATTACATTTTAGATTTAATTTCCAATTTCAATATTCCGATACTCGACTTTTGAATTGGCTAACCAATCAGCTGAAAGAACCGACTCAACATTGGACTTGGTGGTGCCCGCTCGCAATAATGCGCTAGTGAATTAAAATGAATGCACTGCCACAAGACGGTCAGGCAAAACCAGCTTTTCCTCTTAAAAGACGTCGCGGACCACCAACTGCCCAAGGTGATCACCGGACACCTCGCTGGGGTGTTTTTCGTTCCATAGAATCCAATGGAATCGGATACGTTTTTGTTGACCTGCGGTCGAATTTGTTCTGTGTTTTTCTTTTGCGTCGGAGGTGGACATAAAGAACAAAACGCTTGGAAGTTGCGAGAACTATGGATTGGATATGAATGAATTCAATCCAGAAACAAATGGCTGGCTGAGAATAAGGTGCATAGTTGTAGAGTTGGCGCTGTCAGCAGTGGGTTGATTCTGGGAAGCACATTTGAATTAAGGCGCAGATCTCAACTCATCAGAAATTGACAAATCTAATGGGATATGTATTCGAATTAGGTAACAGTTTTGTTTGGTTTTGAAAATATTAATGGATTTTCTTTAAGAGAGCGTTGTTTTTTTAAATTGTAATAAGAGCAAACCATCTGATAACTATTTCCTTGAATGCATAATGGGGACTTTCGGATACCTAATTCATGTAAAACATCATCTAGATTTGTATACGAACGCGTCATTTAGTCAACATTAATTGTTTTCATATTCCGGCAGTTTGTTTTAAATTTTGACACTTCAAATGACGTAGGCAGGATTTTCTTGATTAGATTCACCGGTTACTCCTGCATAAACTTCAACTGAAAAAAAACTATCCACGTGACCAATTTAGGCTAATAAAAACTGAAATACATCAGGCCAGTCAGCTGTTCGACTTTCAACCAATTATACCAATTATGTCTCTGTTTCTATAATAACACGAGGTACCTTTATTGCCTTCCAAGTTGTTCGTTACGTCAGCGACGTGACATATTAAATAGAACATAATTTTATTTTAAAATTTTATTCTAAAATTGTGTCCACATATTTACTACGAAAAACATTTTAACAAGGCTTCCAGACTTCATTTGCAACTCAAAAAAAATCAGGCGCACTCCACAAATCTCCGAATGAAAAAAAATCTTTCAAATTTAACCTCAAAATAGAGTTTGCGAATAAATACTTAGCCTAGGTCTGCTAAAATCTAGTTTTATGTTTGACAGCGGTTGGTGAATGCGCGTTTTCTCGAAGCAAGGCATAACTGAAAGGTTACTCATCCAGATACTTAACGCCGCAGACGGCAGACTCAATATTTCAAAAGTGCTTCCCATCACCTGTCTACCTCCGCTACAATAAACTTATACCTATGCAGAGAACTCCATATTCTACTCCACGAAATTGCAAAAGAGGTCTAACCAAGCAATGCGTACCTACACAAAATAAAGAAGACAGGCCTAAAAGACTGCAAGTTCAGTTCCGAATACCCCGGCATGGAATCACACTCAGTCTCAAGGAATATTAAAATGTGAACATATACGGGTCCGCCATTCCCTGCCCCAGACTAGTAAGTACCATCTCCAAACAGTTTCCAAAATATGATGCTGCTGATCTACTGAAAACGAAGAGACACTTGCAGCAATCGCCTCCCCATGTCCCCATCGCCATCACCAATTCACCACCAGGCACCAGCATAACCATGAAAATCAATTATAGCAACAAAAACAGAAACAACAACAAGAACAGTCACAAGAATAAAAAAAAGAAAAAAAAAGCATTAGCAAAGTGGTCGAACAACTCTCAACCGGGAATGTGGGACTCTTATTTTTTGGGGGGAATATGCTTGCGCACGTCCACAGTCCACACCATGGGACCCACCACCACCACCGCCGTCGAATTTTCTTTTCTTTTCTTTTTTCGCCTAACTGACTTTCGGACAGCCAGATAACCGCAAAAACTCAAGCTTCAACTTCAACTCTTTCAAAAGCATGCTGATGCTGAACCAGGCTTTGCCTTTGATACTTGACTGTCAAAAAAAAAAAAAAATCAAAATTCTAAATGTGAGGAATAAAAAAAAGAGCACAAAGCAAAAATGAGGTGTAAAAGTATCTGCACGTTGAAAAAGGCTAACAAAAAATAGGCAAATACATATATTCAACAACCTGCGCGACTTTGCAGTGCATCGGTATTGGAATTATAAAGTAAAAATAACAAAAAATATTATGTTCTGCGACAGTACCCAACTTGGTATGGCAGATAATATCAACAATGCTGCCAATGTGTCGGCTTATGCAAATAGTACTAGAATATCTTTAAGAGCTCCTGTCTCAAGACACGCAGCTCAATTCCGCATAAAGGGGAATTCTGCATCTGGAAATTTGGTATACCGTTCCTAAATCTGGTTACACGTTCGAGCCACAGAAAGGATCTGTAGTAGAGCAGTAAATAAAAAAACCTGAATTGGCTTGAGTTTCGATTTGTGGAGATTGACCTAGGAGAATACTAAATTAAATTAGAAAGACAATTGTACTATACTACTGAGCAAAGTTTACCTATACACCTCGTGAAATAAAATGTATTTTCCCATTGAGTGTAAGGGACGCGAATTGCGAATAGGCCAAGTGATACCAAATCAATTTAATTGTATTTCTGAATTGAAAATTGTTATTTCTTTTGCAGGAAAAGCATTATATTCAATTAATCTAACATCTTAAAAAGCAAAATTTACAATTACTGCAATTTGCCCGTGAACTGGTAGACTTTATTCACAATTCACATAATACAGTCCCGATCCACAAGCATACGAAAACAAAAATTCGTTCGAACTTAACCTTTAAAAATAAAACTGAATCGCTGCTCAGAAAAGGTTTTCATGTGAATAAAGTGTGAGAAGCTACGAATATTCGCTTATTCCCAGTTCGCAATTCCCTCTCATGTAAATAGTCCTTAACTGCCATAAAATATTCTTAAATTTAGCCTTTGAGATGTGAATGTGAATCCAATTACAGCTCCCCTGCATTCGTAAGAGAAAGGAATGGCTCTGAGAAGCTAGCCAGCATGTCCTCTTACTTTGTAGAACTTTTTTTTTTATAGACAATTGCGGACAAGGTTGTCATCCAATTGATTCACAACTTCTGGAATTTTTCCCAAGTTAGAAGGGAAACATAGCTTCAGTTGAAAAATCCTAATTTTTTCATGTTGAATTCATTTTATTTTGTATTACTTACCTTTTCCCCCCAAGGGCATCACAATACGTCAGTATTGACCTGAGTGTAGCACGGAATACTCCTCGCCAGCCCACAAACCTAACCTCACCTTAGTAGTATTAAGAAAGTTTTTCTTGTATCTGAAAAAAAAAAAGAACAGTCAAACACCTTTTTAGTTAGTCTTTATCGAAACGACACAATCTTTGTTTAAGATTTTTGGGCATATACCTAAATTTTAGTAGATTTTAAAGCCACTCAACGCAAAAATGGATTAAGTTGGATTAAGTTTCAGTTATTTGGTAGATAAACACATTTTTCTTAAATTGGCAACACTGAATTACACCACCACTCCATCCATCCATAGCAGTGGTGTAAACTCCACAATGCCACTAGTAACCAAGAAAAAATCCAGTCTCTTATGCTAACTCCGAAACGAAAATCCGGCCGAGCCAACTTGTACCACTTTGTGGACCATTCAGTCATTTGTTGGCGGTAGACGGACAAGGTGGCTTAACTGTTACTCTGACATTTTCAAATTGCAAAAAGAAAAGAAAATTTAAAGAAAAACGTTACAAACTTCGCAAGCACGATTTACTTTTTTTAAGCCTCTTATTTTTGTTTTGCGGAATAATTTTGTTGTTGTTGTTGTTTGACTCTGGGAAGAGAAGTGCTATCTCACGGATTGTCGCGAAATCGGAGTCAAGTGGTTGCAAATTTTGTTCTTGAAATTTCCTTCATCGGTGTCGCTATTATTATCGTTTCTGTTATTGTTGTTGTGGTGATAGTATCATTGTTAAAGTGCATCTTTGCATCTCTTTGATCTGCGCAAAGTGCTCATGTGCAATATCAGTGCTGAATAGGAAATATAAGGTGCAAGCCACTCACGCAGATACATATTTTCAGTGGTGGGTTGCTTTTTTTGTGGGATCGCCAAAGCGTCCGTTAAATATTTGGATAAATTTGAATTTTCGAAAACAACCCGTGTACACACAGTATTCTTGTGGACTGCTTCCGCTGTTTTTACTTTTGAAATTCTCCCTGCGACATGGTAAGTGCTTTTAGATTCTAGATTCTTATTCTTATTCCATCACCGAGTGAATGCTGGCTGGATTTTATGTGCATTTCGTGAGAATGGGAAATATCTATGGCGGCCAACTACGAGTGTGTGTAGGTATACACTTGCGCGACTTATTGCCAGGGTTATGAAAATTGAAAATCGTGCCATGCGATACATCGGGTTCTGTAGAAGTTTACACTCCCTCTGTCCGGCTGGCTGCGCTCTATCCTGAAGATAGTTTATTGCCGTTTCGATTTTGATAAGATGCAAAACTGTATAAAGTTGCAGTTGCAGTCGTTATGGCGGATGCTAGTGTGTGGATACATTTTATACACACAGTGCATATTTTACTTGGCATTTCTTGGCGATATTTCTGCTTAACGATGGTCACTGAGGCCATTTTATTGGCTGATCATTGAGGTTAAGAGTGTGGCGCATTTTGAAGTAGCAAGTTCGAGTTGAGGTTGGTGGTTTATTCTTTATTTTTTTTTTTTTTTTATTTCATATTTCCTTCTGAATCTTGTTAATACTGAATTATCGAGTGTAAGTAGTCGCGACTGATGCTGGTGATGATGATCTCGCTTGCGTGCACCGCTCCAAGTATTTAGGGCAATCAGTTGTAGTATAATGTACTCGTATAGTTAGTCAGTGCATAGAGGTCGCCGGATATGAGGTCATTAGTTGGGAGTGGGTTTCCATATACGCAAAGAAACGTATTATGTGCGAGTTTTTGAGTAGAAGGGCAGACCCACTTTGGTTGTGCTGTAATTTGTTTCAAATTAAGGTGCTCTTCAATCTGTAATAGGTGATCTAGCTTTGATCAGCAAGTGTGGGCTTGCCGATTCTAAATACCCCGACTTGGGAAGTGGAACTAATATTTACTGTGTTAGAGATGAAATGTGGTTCTTGATTGATGAAGAGACTTGATAAATTGAAGGCCGAATATAGGCAACCAAGACGCTAATTAAAAATTTGGCCTAAGCTTAACTAATTATACCGACCATCTGAGGAGATAAGTTCTTTGAGTTCTGTGTTGCACAGTAATCTGACAGTTGGTGATGGATTTTTTGCCATGTCGGAAAGGGTAGGGAGTGGATGCTCGTATTGGGATTGTGTATTTTCAAATACAAATGTTGGCATTTACCATTTTAACCATCGCAAGTCATCCATTACAATTTATACCACGTAAGGCTATTTCATAGGCCAAGTCTCGTCCAATTTTAACAGCTTTGACAATTGCGAATGTTTTGTTTTGTTTTACTTTTTTTTTATGATGCTTGAAAATTATGTAGATAGAGTACATGGTCGAATACTTTGGTGGATGAAAATCTGATTAGTTCACCTGAAGTTGTTGACGAATGGATGAGTTGTATGAAGGTGAGCTATACCGACGACAACACTAGTGTTTTCGAAAATAAAATAGGTATGCAATAACGGAAAATATTTTATAGGTATTTCTTATGAAAAAACAAGCTTTTTTTTTCTACTCAGACAAATATTAAACATAATAAGGATAGAGATCGGGAAGGTTCAAAGCTGCGAAACTTCTCAAACGCGCAGTTCAATGTTGGACACGAATGAGTGACCCTAACATTAGCCAATTTTAGCATATTTTAAGTGGGAAATCATACACTTGCCTCATCATTAAAGTAAATGATTTCAATACTGAAGAAATCATTTACTCACGAATTTCACTTGAGACAGCTACGTTTGACATACAAATCTACCCATAATCAGCTGACACCTTTTAATTTGTATTTCCTTATTTCCATACTGTTTGTGTATCTTATTATTTCAGGAAATTTTTAATCGAATTCTTGTTTTGTATCAGAAGGAAAATTAACTACTTTAAGAAGAATCACATTCTAAAATGTGTATTCTTAAAATAATAATTAGACGCACAGTAGAGATTAGAGATTATCCTTCATTCTTATATTATCGTGCGTCAAATTTATTAAGGATTTGGTAAAGTGTTTCTAAGAAAATAAAGTACTTAATTTTATTGAATTGAAAGCGTGAAATTAGAAACATTAATGTTTTAAAATTGGATTGTCGCAAGCATCTCTTTTCAGAACTCACGGCGTATCAGCCGAAGACAATAATTTAGTGCAAAACAACTTTTAAACTCATAAAAACGACGTTAAAAACTACTATCAAAAATCAACCAGGTTTGCATGTAGACTCCTCTTGGTGAACACACTCTTCACAGTTAGAAATGACAAAAACGCAAAACAAACAGCGATTTTCTTTAAATTTAAAATTGGTTATTTTTTAATATTTGTCACGAGTTTCGGTTGATCAACTTGACAACATCTGGTGTAATGTCAATCAAATATGTTCAAGACTTTTCAAATCAAATTCAACAAATTTCCTGATTTTTGATATCAATAATTATTCCGTTATTATGTATAATTTGAGTCGAACAGAGCCCATGTACTACTTCTGTGTTACTAACGTTTCCATCTTCTCTAAAGTAAGGAAATTATTTGCCTTGTGTAAGTGATAAAATGACATATACGATCATTTCTCCTTTAACCTAAGAATTTGCTTCGTGTCTAAGCTGAAATGGAAAGAAAAACCTAGGTTTAAAATAGAAATGACATTCCTAGAGATTTAGGCAAAGTTTTAACCCCTCACCTTTGCGGTAGCTCGCAATTGCGGCACTTGAATGGAGAAGAGAGCTTCTTAAATTTAAGGCCGAAAACAAATGCGGCTTTTAGTTATGCTTTTCCAAGTGAGTAAAAGTAGCACACAAAATCAAGAAAACGCAAAAGCTCGCCTAGCTTCCGAAAAAGTTATAGCAACTTTGACAGCTGAAACAGCATCAATAATAAACGTCTGCGCCATTTGGTTCATTAAAGGTGGGAAAACAAATGTCAGTTGACGGAAGTGTCTTAAGATTACGGATTTAATCCTATATCAATGTTTTTTGTGCGCTAACCCGAGGTCGAATCGCCACTTCCGTGAACGAGCTGTACGTTCACGGAATTAAGTTGATTTTACATGTGAGACAAAAACTAATTCCGTCACGTAATGCTCGTTCACCGACGATGCCTGGTCAACGACATTTGCAACCATTTTGAACAGTTTGCTGTTGCTGTCAAACTTTGAAGCGGAATTGAGAATTTAACTTAACATTTGATCATTTTGCTAATAATTGAGCCAAAGTTGACAAAGACTTTTGGTAGCTTCAGTTTATGCATACACAAGCTCCTTAAAAAAAAATTTCTGTTGCTCCATTCTCATTCAACATCAGTCCCAAAAATCCTAACAAAGCGAAATATAATGACAAAACAGTAATAAAAGTTTCAAATTCCAAATGAACTCATGAGTACCTAATAGTAACAGTGATAGTGATCGTAAAATCAGAATCTAATTCAAAAACCACCAGCAGGTGCTTGAGTGGTCTTCTCTTCACAAAAAAAGCTATTAAAATTATCTCGGCAATAATTCAAAAAAGCACCAATAATAATAATAATAATAAAAATAGTTTCCCCAAAAAGATTTACAGCCACAAACGAATCCGCCTGAAGTTCTCCCTATCCCTCAATCGAAATAAATATTTATTAGCGTCCCTTCTCCAAACACACAATGAATGTGCAAATTTGTTGAATGAATTTCGCAAAGCCAACAAAAACATAAATTAAAGCAAAAACCATAAAATATTATTTCTGACGGAATAGTATGCCTTGGGGGGCTGTGCTTCGTGAACTCCTTCGTTGTAGGTTAGATTAGGTATATACCTTACATCATGCATAGGAAATATACTAATGTATTTTATTAGAAAGTTGGTAGACACACCGGTACGACAACTCTGGGTTTGATTTATGAACACAGTTCACAGTGTATTTGTTCTGCATTTTATCAAAGCCTACAAAAGTCGGTTAATTTCTTTATTTGTTTAAGCATCAGCATAAGTTGGCCACTAATACCATATATTCGGGCTTTAATACTGTTTGTTCTTCATTAAAAGTTGAGGCGGCTAATTACTATCGAATATGGCTTAGTAGATTCCTTTGGGACCAAAAAGGCTTGACAAGTATTTCCTTTTAATAGGTTAAAGCGAACATTTACTGAAATACCTATGTTGTTCATAGAGATTCGAGTGATTTAAGCTTGCTGCCAGCAATGGAAAATTCTGACAGGGAAAGGTACTTCTAGTAATTTCTGAATTCCAGCGATAAGCAAGTGTTTTGATCACAGCTCCGCTGAATTCGTTCCCAAGCAATCCAAGGCAATGCGACCAATTTTAATCGAAAGCCAGTCGTGTTTTTCTGCCATAGGTATATTCGTGTAGGCATAAAGCCAATTAATCTGTACAATATCATTATGTAAACATTTGCCATTATTTGTGAACTTGATTGAGTAAACACTTTAAAAGGCAAAAAGCCAGTGCCTACTCTTCTTCGAAGGCAACCAACCGTGTTCCATAAACAACCACTTGACGCTGTGACTAATCAGCGCGCCAATGTACAGAGAACTCTTTTGATTTACTCTAAACCAACAAGTATTATGTTTTCGAGTTCATTGTGCCAGAACCGTCAGTGTACACTCAAACAACCGACCGACTTATGTATACGTATACAAAAACTACAGCCCACGATCATCATCATCATTTATCTATTTATCTGATGGTGAGTCCGCGTAATCATCAAGGAAATCGATTAAATGTCATTTCCATCGATAGTAGGCTGCGCGCATTAAGATCTAATTGTAGGTTTCCACTGGTAGCTGGCGCACACCTAGACACAGCAGCAGCAGCAAACTGTCGTGGGTGGCTCAAATGATTTCTAATGAACTTCAACGATATTCGGCTTGGCAAGCGACAACGACAACGACAACGGCAACCGCGTTGACGACGTACCGGGAGGTACACAAGTTATTGCCCACATTAGATGAGTTTAACAGAGAAACGAGGGAATCTGTCTGCGGAGGATTCAGGGCGTTTCAACGGCAATAAATTGGAAATAGTTAACTTGCTCGTTGCTCTCTCCCGAGGGATACACTCATGGGCAGTGTGCGCGTGGGGGTTTCCCCATTTCCTCGATAAGATGAATGACAATTGACAAACAATGCATTGTGTACCCAACTTGAAGTCGAATTTAATTGCACGTCTGTCACACATGCGAGGCAGCATCATTTGACAAATGTCTCTGTGGCCAAGATGTGATCGTGCCACCATGTGGAGATCTATAGTCGAGGATCAGTCGAGAGAACGTCGGCAAACGAGTGCCAGAAGATGACAGAATGGAGATATCGAATTTTATTGGGTTTCCTGTTGCGCTCGTTGTGTGATATGGATGGAGTTTCCAGATCGTTTCCGGTAGTTAAGCGACCGACACGATGCGGCAAAAATGAACTCTCTACACGCGAAGGTTCTGTGGCGGAGTCGAATTATTTTTAAATGCTTCTGCCCACAGTGTAGTTCGATAACTACTGGAATATTAAAGAACATATTGATGTTGGAACGGTCGCCCACTAACTGACAGTTGGACACACATTTGTTTTATAAATGCAAATATTGCCTACACTCGTCCTTAATTGTACGAATCGGATTCTCCGCTCTAGTTAGAAGTCAAATCACATTCGATGTTTAGGTCAAACATTCATAAATGACTGGGAAAAATACGACCGGCCTTGGGAACAGCTTTTATATTTGTCACACGAAGGATCTACGATCGGAAAGCAGATATATGTTGGCTAACCAAAACAAGATGACATCAGACATCCAAAGTTATTGGGATTCAATGAAATTTACCGCCCTCAGTCAACTGAAATTCTTTTCTCCACTTTCGTAGAGCCACTGAAGAGTAGTAGTTTAGAGTCAATGTTTTATTCACGAAATTAATTAAGAGCTGTTTGGGAATGTGGATGTCGTGGGTGCTGTTTAACATTTTGTTGATGCCTAATTATGTTCCGAATTTGTTGTGTTTTAAGCCTATGCCCGGGCTGAGAGGCGAGATACAGATTTGGCAGAATCGTTAAAAGTTGTTCGACATCTTTCCTAGGAGATATTATTAATGGACAGTTTTGCGTAAGTGTAACATTTGGTGTCAAAATATACGAAACAACTTCTGCCGATCATTGACTTGTAGGATATTCATTTGATGGTGGCGTGTTTTGACCAATTTGGCCATCAGGCATGCTTTTTTGCTTTTGATCGAGGGGTTCTGGCTTTGATTTAAAAGACTAGATTGAAAAGAACGAACTTAGCCTCTCGACAGAAGCTCGATGATCATAGGAAACAGTGCGTGTTTGATGCTACAATTTCACCCCGGTGTCAAAAAAGACTGAAGATGAACTTGCTACTTTTCAAGGTAGACTGGAAAGTAAAAGGCGGATGTTTCAAAGACACTTGATTTATTCATGGTTTTTGAAGATATATTTTGTTAAACAAAAATAGATTTTTCAGGAGAAACATTTGGAAAGATATATCTACTACGAATTAGGACAATTGACGAGAGTGATGTACGTATTTTTGTCAGGTTGTTATGTACCGACCTTTAGTTTTCAGTTTTCAGTCTTGTGTACACGGGATTTGGAGTCCTAGTTCAAAGTACACCCAACCCGATCAACATCAGAAAATATATAAGTAACTGTCCTATAATGTTGTTCTTAGAGCTCGAATGCGGCATGTCGTATAAAATAGCAGATCCTTTCCATTCGATTAAAAGATCCAAAGGTGTTTTTGTCAAAATGGTTTTAAAATACATCAACTCGAAGGTGAAGAAAGTCGGTCAAAAATCTGGGTTGTCATTCTGTACCGTTCAAATGTTTTTGTTGTGCCTACAATGATTGACTTTTGTAACGCAAATTTCGTTGACACGAAAAAGCTTAATGTTTTAGTTTTACAGACCCTATTTTTAAAGTTTGCCTAAAGCCTTATTGCAAGACTTTTGCAAATCATTTCTGTTCCATCTATGACCTTACATTTTGCTTTTATTGAACTTTTTGTACATGCAAATTGACTTAAGGCTAAAAATAAAATATTTAATATTTAAATGTGTTGGTTTAACAACAGGGGCCCAACGGTTTACTACGTTTGTTTTCTTAAATCTGCTTTACAGAAATTGTAGTTGGCTTCTCGGATTTATACTCGTAGTATTCATCGTTGTCGGCTTTATTTTATTATACGGAGCTCCATTCGGGCAACTTCCATTGTGCTTATAAGCCTCTGAAGAGCATAGTTCTTTCTGAGATTTTCCATTTCCATCCATTTTTAATAATTCGTAAATCTGTGACACGGTAAACTGCTTGTTGCGGTTTGCTACAATAAACACGTCACCGAGTTAGTTCTTGAAATCTTCTATCAGAAATGTCAAATTAAGCTAGCGAGCTTCCTTAAGGCTTAAATCCCAGTACGCTGTCTCGGACAAGCTTAAATTAAGCGCCTTGCCAAATGTTCACTTATTTTTGACAGTCCAAAATTTAATGGAAAAACAAACAAAACGTCCATTCGATGACTGTTTTTTTTTTGATATTACGTTCTTAATCCGATGGATCTGTCAAAATTAATGTATTGTGCAATTATTCGCTATCATAAATGTTGTGGAGACTTTTTATACACTGGAAAAGCAATTGAGTTTGAACTGCGTACTGATCAGAGCTTAAGCCTAGTACGCAGCTTTTCTGGAAGGATATCTTCCGGTGGTGTCCAAATGGACAACGAAACATTTGTGAAATTGGAGAGGAAAAAAATGTGTGGAGAGCAGCTACACGAACTTTTCACTGGCAGCTTAAAATTGTCATTTGGGAACGATCCTAATCTAGCATCTTAACTTTAAAGTTTAGAGAGTTTTTAATTTAATGGGTTATTCGATTGGGCAATTCAATACTTTTTTTAACCAGTGAATGAAAAGCGCATAGAAAAGTGTCGAAGACTTGCACACAAAAAAGAGCAATTGACGTTTTAATGTTCGATTAGGCACACGAAATCTGAAATCTGAGGGCAAATCTGAAGAAGCCCAAGCGAATACCACATTCAAAAAAAAAAATACATGCTTCAATTGCGAACGTATATACTCTTTTCGTATGACTTAAGTTCTATACAGTTAATTGTAAGTGATTCAACTCCATTTTCATACAGTTTTTGAACAGACTCTCACATCTCATCAGTAAAATCATCGCATAAGATATGCATGAATATGAAAACACACTGCCCAAGTATGCAGCTATACGGTATATGTGCCTCTTAAGCAAAAAGCCTTCTTTTTTTTTTGCTAACATTGGGAAATGGAAGAAAAGTCTCTCCATTTGTGTTTTTTTTAATTTAATTAACGCCTTTCAAAACCATTTACTAAGAATAAGTGTGAAAATGAATCACAAAAAAATGCGAATTTTTGGTCTTCATATTTTTCAAGTTGGGTCCTTACCTCTTACAAATGTCCAATTTTCACAAGCAATTAACGTCCCGGACGATAAATTGGTGTGTTCCTTTACTTTTAAATCTTAGGAATTTTAACTAATTCTTACGAATATTTACTAATTCTTACGAATTTTTACTCAATGCCGTTCCCTAACTCGAAAAATTCGTAAAAGAGAGCAAGATATAAGCCCTCCATTGACAATCTTACGAATTTTTACTCAACAAATTTCTTGGTGTAAAGGTAAGATTAGACGGTATGCCAAGTGGTCATAAAATGCCAATATCTGACAGTTCTCCTGTCAAAATATGGTCATACAATGTAATGGGCATATCTCATATGCTCTAATGCCCTGAATGCCACATATGACCAGGCTGATTTTGACAGATAAAAATGCCCAAATAGCATATGGTGTAATGGGACAATAGGTACGAATGCCAGTATATAGCCTTATATGCCCATATGCTTTTAATTGAAATTTCGTTATGGCATTTTTGATGGAACAGGAATTATTTTGTTGTCATCGGTGTTTGATTTCGTAGAATTGTGATTCATTTTAATTTTCGTTCTCTTTTTGGTAATAAATACCAAATGCCTCAAATGACAATCATGTCAAATATGACCATATTGGTAATTTTGGTCATATAGTCTAATATACAGTCTTGATAATCCTGGCATTTTGTTCATTTGACAGCTAATCTGGTCATTTGCCTTTTGGCATTCATATGCTTAATTGGCATACAGTCTAATCTTAGCTTAAGAAGTGGAAAAGCTGTCAGTCACCTTACAATTAACAGCAGATTTGAAATTTGTTATCCCATTTGGCATAATGCGTGCATTTGTTTCGATTTTTTGCGTACTAAATGGTATCAACATTCGGCAAATTAAAATTGATTCTTTTCGAAAGTGGCTACGAACTTCTTCTTCGCTATAAGAAGGGACAATTCCTCCACGTAATTTTTAATGGAGTATCGCTTTTTCATCTTCTCGGATGTTTGTAGATCGATCAGTACAAAGTCTTGCACATTCTTGGATTCATCAAAAAGAAGTGGAGAAATGCACCAAGCAATTTACTACAATTACCTACTTTTCCGCCATCATTTCGCAGCAGCTGCCTAAAGCAAAACGAAAAGGAGAGCGAAATTTTTCGCTCATGATTTCGATGTGTCACTTTTGTATGGGATTTTTCATTCCGGTGCAGCTGCGTACGAGGCTTTAACTGGGTTGCCTAGTCTTATCTTCGGAGAAGTATTTGCACGGGGGCTTAATGAAGCACGAGCAATGATTTGATGAAGGGAATCTAGTACATACGCAGGTATTTTCCAAGTCGTTTGCATATGCAAACGGGAGCTCATTTTAACTGATCTCGATTAATACACAAATCTACATTTTCTGTTCGGCACTTGCCTCCTTTGAAAAAAGCCTCATAAAAAAATAAATATATTTATGGAATAAAATAAATAAACAAGTCTTAATTAAACTTTAATGTCGCAATAAAATAGTTTAAAACCATTTGCTTTTATTATACATTTTTATCGCCGAAATAGTTAAAAACGATAATAAAAAAACCGTTTAAGGTCTTTATTAATATACGAATGAACTTTTAATTCTAAAAAGGGCTAATGAAATTATCTAATCTTGACAGCTGGTGGCATTGTTTAAAACTAAATGGGAAATTAGTGAAACCCACTTGTAAGCATAGGGAGATTTTTTTGATCTTTGGTTCCTTGAAAACTGAGAGAGTTTGGTCAGGTTATATCTGGTTATAACTACAGCTACAAAAATGCGAGTTAGACACACACTTGCCAACAATAAGTGCGCTTTTGAAGTAGTTGTTGGTAACATGAATTCCTAGAACCGCATCGCAACGACTTGCCATTTAAGGAAATAACTTAAAATATTACTACTCCTGAGGTAAAGCTTAGCCTATTAAAGCCTCTTAAATAATGTTTATCTGACTAGCTGTCTACAATAAACAACTTCCATAACTCACACTTGAAAACTGCCCAGAGGCAAGATTAAAAAACTCAAAATTTAAGCCATTTTTGCATATTTAAAACCACTCTATAAATCACAAATTTCATTGCAGCGGCGCGTACACACTATAGAGACTCCTCCGACTATTTACCGAAAAAGCAATCAATTTCAATCAGCGAATTGATTAAGGCCAAAACTATTTTTAAACAGCAATATCAATAAATTACTGACAAAACTTATTAACCCAAGTGCTACTCGTAAGAGACTTCCTTCGATGGTGGCGCCGCCACCGAGTGTCGACTTTCTCTTACGTAATTTCTTCACATTTCACAGCCGAACGACTCCAAATGCCAATTAGCGAGTGCAGTCAGAGAGCGCGCGTTTTGATAGCTATCAACTGAGCTGGTGCTGCACTCTCCGTCTCCAATCCCTGACTACAGCGAGTCATTCCACGGATCATAGCAGTGGTGCTGTTCCTGTGACACAGTTTAAGCAAATCTTCTACGATGACGTGCTTCGTTGCGGAAAACTGCTCGTTTCCTTGACTTGTTGCCATTCGGGGAGGAAGGAGAGGTGAAGCACTAAGTTCAGATCTGGTGTGGTGCTAACTACGACTGCCTAGATGACTAACTTCATGAAGTCGTGAAGTGATCCGCATCGAGTTACTTACCTACCCCAGAAGACGGATGGATGGATGCTCGATGGCTTAGTAAGTTGTTCCATTGCTAATGGTCGCCTTTCAATGTGTATGCGGTTTTTTTTCCACGCCAACAATGTGGAACGGTTTTATTGCAACTGTTGCTTCTTGTGTTGTGTCTCTGTGACGAGCGAAGATGATGATGACGACGATGTTGCTAATGCTGATGGTAATGGTGGCAATGATGATGAAACTATCTGTTTTGCCATTGTCGTGACATTTTCCCAGAGCAATTACCATTCCTTTGCTCTCACTTGGCTGATGGCGTTTGTGGTTTTTGTTGACTCTTTTTGAAAGTGAGATAAATAAATGTTGGCTTGTCAATACGATTTACATTGTTTGTCAAATGCGCACGGCGAGTGTGTGTGCACAAGAACACAGCAAAGGCCGTTTCCCAGAGTCCGATGCGGAATTGTCTTGTTCCGGAGTTGTTAATTGCTGATGTTTTGCAAGCGGACATAAGTGGACTTGAGCGCGCCGCAGACCAATTTATCGGTGTTATGGGTAATTGCTGTATGGATGGCGTGTTAAAATTACCTAATTGGACTGTCTTTTCGACATAATTGCTTAACCGGTTGGGGAGGATCGTCTTTGCTGCTGCGGAGTCTCTGGCGATAAGATAATTTTGGTTGGCTTGGCTTTCAGTTGGGTCCTTCCTGGTTCCAGATTTGAGTTCAGTCAGCGAATGAGTTGTTCTACTGGCGAAAGACTGTTGGAAGCGATTAAAAGTAGATGGTTGCATCTGCTCCAAAACGATATTACAGAACTCCTTTGCAAAGTCCTATTTCAAATATTGACTTACTCAATGTTGCACGTTGCATTGCGTGTTTTCGAGCGTCACGCACTGCAGTTGGATCCGTTTTGCCTGCAGACAAAGTTATCGGCCATCGCCTACAGAGCTCTTGCTGATGAGTACTACCAGCTGCTTGTTTGTATTTACATTCGTAAAGCATTTCGTTTATTCGCTTGCGTTGTGCATTGATCCAATCGACAGACCGAAGCACTAAGCCTCTTACGGTTTGATAACTTTGATTCGATACGCTCAATCTCGCCGTGAGTTACGGAGGTCGGCGATTTCCATTTTATTTGTCAAATCTACTGAAGCGTTTACAACGACTTTCCATTATCGTTGCGTATTGTATTTTATTTTAGTCAATCTTGGCCTTGCGGCTTTTCGTAAATGTGTATAAACACATTCGTTCCGTAATTTGCTAATAATCACAATCAGATTATGAAAAGCAGCAGCTCAACTCTCATAACAATATACGATTGAGCAATTAATAGGTATTTGTTGTAACACTCAATTTACTGTATGCATCCAAACAAGAAATGCAAAACAATACAGAATCAGTGAACGATTCGAAAGGGTACAGACAAACTATTTGTCATGTATCACTGATCGTATAATACCCTATCAGTCATCGATTGTTTTTGGGCATCTCTTGGGCCTTGTGTCAACAATGACATTGTGTTGTTAAAACTGGAAAGAAATGAACCAAATTTGACAGCTGTTTATATGGTTGTCCTCTGGGCCTGGGCACGAATGACTACGTCAGTGATTGAGTGACAGCTGGGAAAGTTATTGAAATCAACGTGGAAGTTGAGACATCAAATAAAATAAAAACATAAACATTCTCGCATGAAATTTAATAAAAGAAATCCAGTCAGCTGTCATAGTCATAGTGGCTTCCATTCACAGTTTGACATAAGCCCCTAATCGGTAGTGCGGTGTTCATTAATTCGCTTTGGCATACTCTTCCGAAATGATAAGTTATAACCCGTCGTAATCAAGATATTTAGCGAAAAGCAGAGGAAACTATTTAAGCTTTTTAGCGAAAAAAGTGTAATCGCTCGTTACTCATTGTCTTGCTGCTTCTCTTTTTTCTTATTCTTTTACTGTCACTTTGAGAATATAATTTGCGGTACTGAAAATCATTTTTTGGATATGAACTAGGTACTTTAAATTTTACAGGCGATTTTGACACTCAAATTTGTTTGTTTGGACAGCTACGATATGATATTTTCATTCTTGGCCTAAGTGTATCATGTCATTTAGTACGTAATGCATCTAAAGGGTGAAATTTTGTTTCGGTTCTGACTGAAAACAAGTTTCTTCATGTGATTGTCCTATCAATCTGTCTGCTATTTCCCACATCACTCAAAATTATCATGTATTATTACTTTTGTTGTGTTGTGTTGAACTTTTGAACTTTTAAGCTTTCGACCTTTTGACCTTTTGAACTTTTGACCTTTTGAACCTTTGAGCTTTTGAACTTTTGAACTTATGAACCTTTGAACTTTTGACCTTTTGAACTTTTGAACTTTGGACTTTTTGAACCTTTGACCTTTTGAACTTTTGAACTTTTGAACTAATAACCTTATGAACTTTTGAACTTTTGAAACTTTGAACGTTTGAACCTTTGAAATTTTCGAACTTTTGAACTTTTGAAACTTTGAACTTTTGAATCTTTGAACTTTTGAACCTTTGAACTTTTGACCTTTTGAACAAACACAAACCTCAGCCCAATAATCCATAACTCGTAGGACTCTCTGCATCATTTAGGGGTAAAAATTCTTGAAGGGTCAAAATTCGTTTTATACAAAAAAATGTTTTCAAAATTCTGCCTTACCAAATCCTGCAATTAATAAAAATTGGCTTGGAAAATATTAAAAAGCGTGAGTTTTAGAATCTAGAGCGTTTTTCTTTCTTTTCTTATTTCACATGCAATCTTTTGAAATTCCTTTCTAATTTTATTTTATTTCAATTTTGAACTTCTCTTATCGTACTTCTGAATTTGTTCTTTTTGATTTCCCATTTTTTTAAAGATATAATTTTCTGTACTATTTTCAATATTTAATTTTCTTTTTATTGTTTCTCTTATTTTCTTTTAAATTAAATTTTGTCCAAATAAAATGAAATTTTGTGAAGCAGAACTGAAAAAAGCTGAATTTTTGTGTATACAGACATAATTTGCAAAGCAGAATTTCGACCCGCTCCCTAATTTACCCTATACCGTATACCGTATACCGACGTGCTTAATTTCATTTCACTTTCACTTCTGGAATAAATTAACGGAAACACTAAGCCGATCCGAATGTGTTTTTAACTGCAACATCTGATGGCTTAAGCATTTCCAGTTGGTTGATCACCCTGATTGTCCAATGCGATTGAACTGGAGCAGCCCCAGAGCGCAGCCTTTCTTTTGCAATGAATGATTGCAGAGCCATTCGAATCGAACATATCCTCAATTTGCATTTCTTTTAAAGTGTACGATGTATGTGCAGTTGGCTCCTCAATGGCCGACTTCCTTCGATGAAGAGCTCTCAATTCCACATTATATAATATCGGAAGTGAGAAGTGCGACGCAAAGCCTCTGCAATAACATGTTGCACAGGTTGTGTCTTGTGGGTCCGTTTTCTTTAAATCGGCCTCACAGTGGCGGCGTACACTTGTGACATCTTTCAAAACTTTTACCCATTAATTTTAATGTTTTTCTGTTAGATTTCCAAAGTAGCTATATACATACGTATTCCGGTTTCTTGTGTTGATTTGCCACCTGAAATGGGGGAAATGAACTTGTGTGACTGTTGAAACACTTTCAGAGAATATGTATGCAAAATGCAAATATTTTCGAAAAACCGGCTCCGGTTAAATATCGATTACTGATCGACGACACCAACAAAAAACTACACATGATCATCGTTTGATGTTGATCATGGCACAGCACAGGTGAGATGCTGTTTTGCTATTTTTTTTTATTGTGGAAATTCCCCCCGAATGATGTAGTGTGTATACAATACACATTTTTGTAACAATATTTCGTTCTGCGCCATTGTCAGGTGGAATGAGCTATTGATGTAAATTACATTAATTTATGTCAACCGTATCTCTAAATTAAATATTAATTCAAAAATAAAAAGAAATTCCGTAGGGCGTGCCAAAAATAGAGAAATGCTCTAAATATTCCAGACGAAGGGTCATAATTTTTGTACCTATATATACGGCTTTTAAGTTGGCTAGGGTGATTCGGAGTCAGCTTATTTGAAAAATTAAATACCTACACGCAATGAAGTCAATAAAGAACATGAGTTTTAATTAGATATTAATTAGGCTTTTCATATTGTTTTATGTTTACGATAAGGTGGGTTTTCATATCCACTCTGAGATCTTCTCTGAAAAACACGTTTTTGATTGCTAAATTTTAATGGCCCATCGCTAATAACTAAGCGCTGAAAGCCTTTGAACGAATGCTTGGCACGAAAGCAAATTCCAGAAAATCACTGTTCTTCTAGATGGCATTTCGTTCTCCCGCGTGGGTTTTGGCGAGTTGCTTGCGATACTGCCAGAGAATAATAATTTTACTACATTCAATCCTGAAATTCAAAGATAATCTCAAAGGCGAATGAAGTCCTTTCCGGGGAACTCAATACGAATCGTCACAATGGCTTAAGTCATTTTGTGTAATTGTTCTGTTTTTACTGAGAACAAAAGAGCCCAGGAATTAAATTACAGAGCTGTATGGTAAAGCCTATAACAAACGTCAATTCTGACAACCGCACGAAAATGATTCAAACCGAAAAAAACGTAATGGCGAATTAATTAAAAAAAAAAAAAAAATTACAAAGAAAACCGCTCTTCACAGTTGTGACTTGTGAGTAAATTCAGCATCAATCTGTCACCTATCGTCGTAACTACCAGCACAGCGACTCTGCATTGTGTTTGCAGCCGAAGTAAGTCCAAACATAAACTCACATTCACATGCAAAATGAAGTGTCATTCAGTTCGGAGTGAGCCCGAAATGCATAACGCCGTCAAATATTATGCAACACCCTTGCAACCGGCAAATTGGAAATGATCAACAACTAATCTAACTAAATCTGTCAGGTCCGAATAATTTCATACACTGCGAAATGATTAATATGTTGATGTCAAACTGCATAACAGCAAAAAGAAAAAAAGTGCGTGGGATCAATCTAAAAATGTGTAGTAAATCACTTACTCACTACGTAAAACGTGTGCAAGTCCATGTCGCGTTTAGTTATGCTACTCCTTCTTCTCCATTCAGCAGGGGCGACAAACACTTTTGTGAAACCTTAATGTGTGCAAAATGTTAATTGAGAAACCCACACTCGAATATTCAAAGTGTCACTGACAACCATTAGCATAAAGTAACAAATAAAGAAAAACGAGGTTTCAGTTTGGCCACAAACGGCTTTAATTTTGTTTTTGTTGCTCCCAAATTAGCGGTAATATTTTGACCGATTTGGATGTGTTATCCGTTAAGTCAACAAACGGCAAAGTCACTCAGGTGTTGTTTTCAGAGCAGTTGAGCTTGGAATTCGATTAAGTGCAATCAAATAGGCCTTCACCAATTAAAATATGTCATGTGTAAATAAATTAAAATTGTTGGCCACACGTTTATTGAATAAAAATCCATTTTTCTTGTTACAGGTTTAAGACGGTTGTCGGTCGTAATTGTACACTGGTAAGTTAATTGATTGGAAAATTAGATGAATTTACATAATAAGCACACAGTAATCAATCATCGATAAACGATAATCTGGCTGTTGACTTCGGGGCAGGCCTTAATGATATCAAACGTATTTTACATAGATG
Source organism: Cheilosia grossa (assembly GCA_963082955.1). Taxonomy (NCBI): domain Eukaryota; kingdom Metazoa; phylum Arthropoda; class Insecta; order Diptera; family Syrphidae; genus Cheilosia; species Cheilosia grossa. Next base: position 60,235,693 of record OY720145.1, on the reverse strand, counting down.
TTGATGCTTAAGGACGGATGTGACTATTAAAAGTGTTTTGTTTAGAGTTTTGTTTTCAGATTTGATAACCCTTTCTCCAGCAACACCCGATTTGCCAACTGACAGCTCATAAGATGTCATTTTTGTTTGTCATTTTACCAAGAGTAGACTTTCGATAAACGGCATCTGCTGCTCAAAAAAAGTCAACCATGCTTTCTATGTTTCTTATTCATTTTAAAGCTCGGTGCATCTAAATGAACGAATTACATAATGAAACGCATTATGTGTTAAAATCGCTAAACCTTTAATGTGAAAGTAATCGCTTGACGGTGCAGTTCAATGGTTGGAAGCCCTTTCGCTGTTAGAAAAACGTTACATGCATGTTTTTTGGTTTGGACTAACTTTGATCGATTGAAAAAGAAATATTTCTGATAACTCTTGAGTTTCCCTTGGGCGGTGTAGCAACTTATAACAGTTATCGATTACATCTGCCAATGTTTTTGCAGTAGAAATGTTTTCGACAAAATTTCACAATTTTTTTTTCAACAATCGAACTCAGACATAGCCAATGAATGTGGATCTAGAAAATTTAATCCATTTAAATCTTATAGATTGGTCAAACAAAACTAATTTTGTTGGTTTTCTAACAAATTGCCCAATAATTAAAAACTTCCCCAAAATGCATGTCAGAAAAGTTTGGGTTGGACAATTATTTTAGACCTGACACATTTGCCCTCAAAAAATGGGCAAACATTTTATGTGGACAAATTGGTAAGAAAGAAACCCTCCAAATAGGACAATCTCTTCTTAAGTCAACAAGTGTCGTAAATTATTTTAATTTTGATATTTTTCGTAAAAATGTATGACATTTGGCAGCACTTTTTTGATTCCTTAGCATTGGTACTTTTTTTCCACTGAAGTCAAAACTAACAGTTTTGAAAATAATTAAAATCTGAAATGCACACCAGAAGACCAAGAAAACGGGGTAGGTATCGATTTCACTACATTTGTCAAAGTGGAACAGAATTTCCAACGTACTTCTGAATTTAGCTACTTTTCGGAACGAGGTATAATTAAGTGCTTTGCTCACAGCCCTACATTTATTGCTCTTATAAAAAGTAATAGAACATGAGACAATGTTTCCACACCGTGCAAATCAAAGACGAGACAACATACAGCCAACGAGCCAACCTGATTGTTATAACATGGTTGCTATTAAAAATTCAAACGAAATCAGGCCGCACCCAAAATTTAAGTGAACTCCGTTCAACTGTCAAACTCGTAACTTCTTTTACTCAGACCCACCCACATCAGGTGCAGCTATAACAAAGCAAACTCCTCATTCGGAGCGGCGAAACTTCAAAATAAGATTCGCCGTTCAAAAGCTCCAAAGTTACGCTCTCAATGTCAGTCGGCTTGACATTCAGTGCCTGTCAGTGGGGTTTGCTTCAATTAAACGTCTTTCATCTCCGCATCGACATATCCCGTCATAACTAATTCACCAGGCCTGTAAGCAATTGCACTTGTTGTTCCCTTTCTAGAATTATTGTGCGTTCTTGCTTGCCCCATTCGCAAGACCTTTCACATGCCACGGCCAATCCCTCGGCGGGCACGCCAGACATGTTACACGACCAACAATATCAGTGCAGCGCAGCAATGGCGGTGGTGGTGGTGAAATGTCACTTGTCGCAGGAATCCTTCGCCACGCCGCCGAGAAGTTCAGAGAACGCGATACACGAGGTGAACACTGAACAATGCGCATGCGCGCAGAATGTTTGAGCACGCGTGTCCGTCGTCGTCCCCGTCCGATTAAGATTCAGTTGCATTGTACAGTCGTATTGATTTCGTCACCTTAATTGATTGCAACGAGTATGAAGATCTTTAATTATATTTAATTGCAATCGGTAGACTGATTTTTTTCGATTTGTCAGTCCGTGCTGCACGGGTTTGCTGTTCCATTTCATTCCGCCTAGGAATTGTTTGCGGTTTGCTTCTTGTGGTGCTCTATACGTACGTACATACGAGTAACTGCTTTAAACAGTGCAACATGGATAAGCGAAGAAAAATATGAATTATTGATTCGTTTGCAGTAATTAACGGTAGGTAATTGCATAAAGTCGATAGCGTAATGCGAGTCTCGTGGTATGTCTTGCGGCACAATAAGGTTCAGTTTAGAAAAATAAAAATTATAATCTTCGGGTGCTGACGCAACCTACTAGGAAATGAGCAGACACTTTTTTTTTCGATTGAGTGTGTTCTCTTCTTCCATTGGGAAACGTAATGTTCCTCCATCCATTGAGAGTCAATCGATAAATCGTCAATATTTTCTTGAACCATGACATTTATGTCAGCAATTAGTTTTTCCAAGAAAACTGATTCTGTCCGATGACATTTTTTACTCTGACGTTGCGATTGATGGGACTAATTTTTTATTTGACGTATCAGATGCGCGTGGTGAGAGTGTTCTTATTGAGTGTTGTATAATGTGCTATATTTGTATGTTTTGTAATGTTTTATACGTATTTGGGTAAAAGTGGAATAATCAATTAAAATGCGATGAAGACGTCATGTCTCAACCATGGAATCAATCATCTGGAGTAAGACAATGCCAATTATGAGATGTAATGTAAAATTCCAACCGAAAAATACTTTTTTAAGCCATAAACTGAACTTTCACGATAATAAACAAACTTCAAAATTTCATACGTTGATTTGACAGCTAATTGAAAGTTTTTCTTATGCATGCTTTTGCGTGAATAAGTGGAATAACTCGCCCTTTGCGTAATCAAATCAAACTTCTCGAAATAAAACGCAAGTGTAGATTATTAATTGTTATCGGTAGTAAAATACATTTAAAGTCTGTTTCCGTTTGACATTTATTGACCAAATATCAAGCAAAATTTAGCTACCGCAGAATAGAGGTACGAGAAGAGAATAGAACTATTGGCCTCACTAACTCACTAACTCTTCCTGATAACTTTGTTAAGCTCTCGCGAACGTCTGACAAACATCCGAGAGTATAACTGTCTTGAAACAGCTTCTCAATTAGCCGTTTGGAATCGGAATAAAATTGTAGATCCCTTCCATTCGTTCGAAAAAAACTTACACAAAACGAATGGTTGTGAGGAGCTAGGCCTTGGGTCCCTACGGACCTGTTGCGCCAACTATTTATTTTTTATATCTTGTTTTCAAACTGACAGCTGGCTGTCAAATTCCTCAAACGCCTAGGAAGTGACTGTTTTTCATTTCGTTTCTGTATAAAATCCCTCTCTTACATATTTTTCTATCTTAATTTGTTGATATGAGGTGAGACTTAGATGTCGCTTGCTGCAGTTAATATGTGGCGAGCAGTTTAACTACTACTGCAACTGATACCAAGGGGAGCGGGACTCGCTAAAGACATTTTGTATTTTTTCGACAATCGCGCCAGGAATTGTACCAGGTGTACCTTTTTCAACTTTTTCCTGAACAGACGTGTTCAACTTTTTGTCTACCTTGAGAAATTTCCTTCTAATTGTTAAATGTTCATTTTTGAATAAAATAGTTTTGTGTTGATAATATTCCATTTATTGTTCACTCCATTGTAAGAAAAGCTACAAATATGTGGGTTTAAAATGAAAAGAGTTTGCCTTTTGTTCTTTTATACGTCTTATATATTTCATGGCGAAACCACAAGAGAAAAAGATACAAAAGCTGATGCAACAAACAGTTGCAAAAAGTTATTTTGAAAAGTGCAAAGCAGCTGTCTTTGACAGTAGAAACTTCGAAAGATTTCTTACACGTCAGCAAGAAAATGTGTAGGTCAATGTTTCTCTCAGTGGCTAGATGGCGATGTCAGTTATTACAAATCCGGTTACAAATAGATAGCCACAAATATGTGGCAATTACCAGCCATTGTGTAATGCCTTTATTCACCAGGCAGCTATACATACCAAGAGGATGCAAAAGAAACAGAAAAGAGAGAAAGCCCTAGTTTGTTCAGAGATCATCGCGACTCCAAACCAATCTAGTCGACTAGGTTTTTGAATGTGCCAATTTGACAGCTGGGTGGGGGACTGCCAACATCGCAGATCAAACCTGCATTAAACCTGCGTCAACAAGCTATTTAAGTGCGTGCAACTAGCAATAATGTGAATATTTTGCTTTTGAAACAAAGTCTTTTGAGGCATTAATAGACTCCATCGCGAAGTTATTCGCTTTAAATCGTATTTAGGGCAAAATCAGCATCAGTGCAGTCCAAACTGTTCACAGAGTTGCCCAATTACTGAGATCGATCGACGACAAATCGATCCATTTGATGTCCTTAGTTAAAAATTCTTTGGCAGTCGTGTAGGCCTCTTTCCAAAAAACTAATTCCTTGAGTAAGCACTATTTTGAAATTGCCACCTTCCCAATTACTTTGACCTTCCTTACAATTTGGTTCCATACATCGCTTTGCTGCAACCAAACTAGCAATGCCCAGAGTCGTTGATTAAATTTCAAAAACAAAAGATTTGAACAGCGAACTGACATTGACGCTTGCAAACTTTTCCATGAATGTCACAGAACCGCAAAAAGTCAAAGCCAAACCTTAGGTCACCAGGAGTAATTGTCGGTGTTACCATTACACCAGCTCACAGCGTGTCAAAATAAGTATTTCAATTAAATTCGATTAGCATTGCCATCTGAAAAGCTACATCAATCTTAGCCAGAATTAACTAAGCTACACCTCAAGTGATCATTAGGCTTCACCTTGAACTGTTTCTCTTTTTGTTTTTCGTTCCAAACTTCAACGTACCCCGCACGTATATGGGACGGGAGTCATTATGAAATTATCAATAAAATTTAACAAACTAGAGTGGAAACTACCACCACTGCTGCATAACTTGGTCAATGACTCATAACTCATTCATATACACAGCCGCAATTGAATGCGAGCGAAATGATTGCAGTGCGATATTCGTATATCCATTGTCTGTGGGTGATCGCATATAATTAGTCACTTCACAACCGGACCTGCTACGTTCCACTTGAAGTCGAATCTTCTCGCATGGAAGCCTCTAAAGCTAGTCGCAAGAAAAAAAAAAAAAAAAAAAATTCTTCGCAAGTCATCCACCAGAAACAACAACTTTGAAAGTTTCTCAAGTCCCAGAGGCGAATCCGATTCAAAGCGAAAACAATAAACCCCTTAACTCAAGCATAACATGAAAGATTGAGAGCAAGAGCGCACACAAAAGCCCCTAAGAACCACACAATCGCTAGCCGTAAAATTACAAGTTCTTCCGGTCGCCGTATACCCGTAGCAGTCATCACCAAGCGAAACAAAGAATGATCTGTAACGTACCGTAAACTATGATTTACCCCCAAGAAGGCGGGCGAAATCTGGAGGATTATCCGCAATTCCCGTTCCCGCATTCCCACCTCTTGTTGGCCCACCATTACCACATCTATTACTGGGAACATTCTGCAAGAGAATATGATACGCTGTGGCCATCATTTGTGGGCAGCATATTGTTGTGCTTCCCTGTACCGTGCGGTGGAGGCTCAAATTGCGCGTATACCTACTCCTTTGTCATGGTTGTGCGGACTTCGAAGAAAAAAGAGTCCACAACAGCCGAAGAGATGATTAGCAGTGATAGCAGCCCGTAAGGGATACAGCGAATACGTATAACAATAGCGTCCGGGCAAGGCTCTCCGGTTGGTCGTAGAATCGGAATCGGCAAATGACAATGGCTAGATCACGTTTTACATAAATAGCTTGGCGTTGTTGTTGGTTGGTCAAAAAACGATACGTACAGCAGCGCTGGGATATGCTCTTAAACTGTGGCAGAGACTTTGTATATTGAGTTGGCTGGAAGGCTTTTGTTTTGAACTTGTCGTTGCAGTGCAATGGTGCTATGTTCGGTAAAGGACTATTATCTGGCGTGGTACACTTCCCCTTTGAAACTGTTGAAGCGGGGTAGTATAATTGCGGGAGGTAATGGAATAGTTTTCAAACTCTCGGTCGTCAGAGGGTGATGCTACCTTACTTTCAGATATCAATTACCAAAGTCCCACCTTCAGTTTCGGTTCCCCACTTTTGCACATTTTGAACAGTGTATGCGGAAGTACCTCAATGTACGAAGTGGGTGTAGGTCTACCAGGGCCTTAAACAGTTAGCTTTACTTGCCATCTGCTCATTCTGTATATTGCTTCAGCTTCACAAGTCTCTTTGTCTACTTGTAGTTCCATATAATTTTTTTTTTGACAACATTTTCATCCCTGTTCCATAAACCGCCATACATTCCGCCACACTCTCCTGCAAATTCGTCTCCTCCTCCTCCTCCTCCAACCAATTCGTTCCCCAAACACCTACTTCGTGTCCACACCTTCGCCAACCACCTGCGAACAATGGGAATGGATATTTTATTATGAAAAAGCACACACCAAACTACTGTGGCAAATTTAAATTTTAGCCAACGGCATCAAACACACATATAGCTGCAGTGGAGCACAAAAGGATATAAATTGCAATCGATGATTAATATTATGAAAGAAGAAATCCTACACACGAAGCAGGTGATCAGGTGAAAAGTGGTTTGGGTTTGTTCTTTGTAGGAAAAAAAGACAGTAGCGCTTGGCGGTGCCGTACTGTGGTGGCCAAGATACTTGTTCTGCAGCATTTTCCAGAAATACCACTACGTCTCACTTTGGAATGAGGAACAATGTCGTTAGCGACACACACAACTGCTGCTGGATTTGTGCAGTGTAAACATGTTTTATTTTTGCATTTCAATTACAAGTAATGATTTCATTGTTCGATGGCGCGGTTATTTAATTAATTAAACCATTAGAACAAGATGTGGGTTTGTGCAAAAGTGTCCCAATATTTGTAAAAAGAACCGCTGTCCTATCAAGTAGGTGCTACAGGTATAATTGCTTTTGTGGCGACGAATAATAGCTCAGTGTCAAACTGTCTGTAAGTAATGACACTTTATGCCAGCTTTAAAACAGTTCTTACGCAGATCTTGTGAAAAATGATGGACTAGTTTCCAGAAATTCGCACACATTTTTGGACAAACCAAACTTTTTGAACCAAAAAAACAGTCGGTCTATTGTATTAATTTAACTTGACCATTTAAGTTTATTTCAAGGCACAATATTCACTTACGGAACTAATTTAATGCTTTAGTTTTTGGAGTGGTTCTCTTGACAGTAATCTCTAATCAAACTCGACTACAATACAATTTCCGAACAGAAATTGTCAGAGCAAACTGAACTAAAACGAGGATCTATGTTTCTCCTCGCCTTTGTCAGCTCTTAGTTTAATCTTGTACAATGTACGATATACCTACTCCCTCTTTAAAAAATCGTCAATGTCAACTCCGAAATTGTTACAGTGCAAGTGCAAGCTATTTTTTTTAACTTTATTATCCATCAGCATTCTCTTTTAAGCGTTCTGGTTTGAACAATAGAAAACTGTCAATTTTCCGTTCAAACCCTCATGGAAAGCCGTTTTTGTTCTTTTTCCGTGACAGGAAACTAACCTGTACTTCGCTTTCCAGTCAATTGAGCAAGTGATTAATGCCCATCGACAAATTAGTTGCAGCTGTTTCGGAACGAAAAATCCCATACAAAAGTGACACAACGAAATCATGAACGAACAATTTTGCTCTCCTTTTCGTTTTGCAGTGAATGGGAAAAGTGAGTAATTGTAGTAGATTTCTTGGTGCAATGCTAAAATCGCTTTTCGCACACATTTACTCTTCGGGACATTAATTGATTGATAAAGTTTGACACTCAGTGTTCTCAGCTTTGGTAAGAGATGTGAAGCGAAATTTTAAATACATATCTCTGAGCCAAAAATAGCCAAACCCAAATATGGAAATCGAAAATGCGCATTGTATTGTAATTCTTTAGTACACTTATGCTGCACACTTTCGCAGACAATCATAAATTAAAAAACAAATACAACACAACTACTAATAGTCAGACTTTTCGAGTTTCATTTCATTAATTTTGCCTTGGACAGTGTGTTTTCATATTCATGCAAATTTGTTGAGATGATTTGACTGCTGAGACTGTGTTCAAAAACTGCGTGAAAATGGAGTTGGCTCATTCGCAATTAACTGTTTAGAAAGTTTTAGTTATACGAAAAGTGCAAGTTCGCAATATAAGTAAGCATTTCTTTTAATAAATTCCTAAGAAGCCTACAAATCGCCAAAATTTAAAATAAGTAGCCTAAATTAGGATAAATCCCAAAAGTTGATGTAGCCAAATCGGAAATAAATAACCAGTGCGGGTAACGCTGCTACTTGTTAAGTAGCTGATGGAACTATCTCCATTTGGAGACCACCGGTAAATTTCGTTCCGAACAAGCTGCGTACTAGACATGCGCAATTTTTATCGCTTTGTGCTCACAGATTTTTGTCAGTCATTCATTCCAGAGACAATACTGAGACCACAACTCGCAATTCTCCTGCCACTGGTCCCTCAATTGCTTTTTGTCAAATTAGCCATTTTGTATTTCTATCGGTGTTATGTCAATTAAGAATCCTTGTGACAAGGGAAAACATACAAAAAATATAAAATAAATGCCGCCAACCGTGGGCGAATGTCATAGGGTTCGGGAATACCACATTTGCTATTGGTTTTTATAAGAGGATAATAATATAATTTGTTTGGTTAGTAAAACTATCTAAATGAGATGTTTTATATACTAGAAACATATTAGGACATATCATTAACTTCGATTTCATGAGCAAGTTTTTCTTAAATAACTGAAAAAAAAAAATTCTCAAACAATTTGTATTTTCCCCAACCAATCTACATTGTTGATTTTTCATAAATATTTTAAACAAAGGTTCACTTATTCCTAAAAACAAAAAAAAAAAAAACTATCCACACGTAACGAATAATTTCAAATTTAACGGATAAACTCTATGAACGCTGACAGTGGAAGTGGCACATATTTTTTGCGAGAGAGTTGGTGAGCCGGAATTTTTGAAGTTACGTGACATTTGTCAATACGAATTTCTAAGTCGGCTAGATTGGTCTGGACTAGATGTTACCTGAACGTAAAAACTAACTAGATTGGTCCGGAACGTCACTTTTTGACCTGGCATAGTTGGGGGCGACTGTGTTATTTCTTTTTAATATAAAGAACACCTGAATCATGTGGATTCTAGGACTCGGAGACCGCAAGCTATTGTAAAGTATTTTCGCAAATGCATTGTAAATTTTGAAGGAATTAAGAAGGAAAAAATAAATTTTACAAAACTTATATCATAAATCGGTCAGACGAGAGTACCACCGTCAGTAAGAATTTTAATAGACTGCAAGTCTTTAACATAGGCCCCTGTCAAATGGCTAAATAGAAATTGACTATGGTTGAAATTTTGCTGTTCCTTCCATTGGGTTTAAAAATTTGAATTTTTCAAAAATATAATTCGTTGATATTCAAGTATACGTATAATAAACTGCTTGTATTTTGACATTATTTATTTATTAATTTCATTTTGTAATAACCCATGTAAGACTTCAAACTGTCAATTTATTGCACCCCAAAAGTCGATTGATCTAAATAAGGCTAAGAACATACGATGTTGTGACTTTACTCTGGCTTTTCTGACCGTGTCTTTGTGCAGCATTATCTCCAGAAAAGATTAACTGAAAAGTCACCCCAAAGCCATGCTTACGTTCCATAAGTAATATTTTGTTAACAGTTGCCCGTCAACAAATTTATGAAAACAGCCCAGCCGTCTTCTTAAACTAAGGGCACATTTGTCATCTTTTATTATAAAGTTTCTTCAAGGTAGGGTTCTTGAAAATACCTCATATTTTCGTACTGAAGTAGTAAAAATATTGATGCAACTTCGTGGATGAAATATTGACGTGAACGGATAGAACGAAATAAGTCTTTTTAAGACTTGGCATACTTTATGATTACACATCAATGCATCTCTCGAGCCTATAGGATAAGATACCAGTATACGGCATATAGGTTTTGAAGGAGTTACTTTCCTTTTCAAATCTTAATTGTATTGCACGGTTGTAATCTAACTTAAGGCTTTGTGAGATTAAATGGCATTCAACCGTAGAATACGCGACTTATTTGAAATATTTGACGGTACTTTAATGGATTTTCGTCCACAACCAAACTTTTCACATAGGCCCTCATTGTGGTTGAAATCTTGCCATCAAACTATTGTCTTACTCTGCCTGGAACCCATTAAGTACGAGGCGAAGCCGCAATGCACCTTATTTAGCACGCAATCTTTCACTCAAGCATTCTTCGTTAGCAACTTTTACTCCTTATCATGCGAATCCATAATTCCTCAAAAAAGTTTCACTTCACTAAAAGCTAAAGCTCTCATTCATCAATTTCACGACCACTTAAATAATCATATCTCACTCAATACCGCAGGTCAACATCTCCTTTGCGCACCCCGATAAGCCCAGTCCATGATTTAAATTAAAATCCGTAAACCGTGAAATATGCCTCACATAATAACTTCGCTTTGATTGTGCTTTCACTTTCCACCTCCAACCACCGGTGTGGTGGACCGGCCGCCAATCGAATATCCCCATTCACGGACGCATCACGGTGAGAAGACCCGGAAAACACAAAAAAAAAAAACGAAATGCCCATTCAGTAGGTATGGATATCGGTGTACCTTGAAAATGAAAACTTTTCAACTCCAGATCAAGCGGCTTCTGTGACCCACATCTATAGTAGGTTATTCATCTTCATCGTGGTGCGGCTGCCTTAAGCGGATGAACATGACGATGTAACTGACGGATCTCTAAATGGAAAACGTGTATTTTATCGCCTGTGTCAGTGGTGGTCGTGTTGGTGGTGCTGTTGGATCATTCTGGTTGCTGCATTGATCTATTCAAAGGCCGTCTCGAGAAGAAGATCAAAATCGTCAAAGAGGCTGCACATTTGGATGGCACGTTGTGCCTTGTGCATATAAGTCGGCGACGTTTCCACTTTAAATGTTTCATTAGGCATACGAATGAAAGTTACTTATTTTTCATGGCTTCATTAGTTCCGCTATGTAAAGATATACGATCGAAATGATATTTCACACCTCCCAGAGCTGGGTGTTTTCTTCGTGGAATCGTTTTCCGAAAATGGAAGTGTAGATTTTCCGCTGTTTTATGCTTTGGTGCGTGGTGTATATTTGTATCGATTCCATGCGGTCTAACCATAAACTATAGGTGTGAATGCTAATGGCGACAGTAGAGTTTCAATACCCGAAGAGCTGGTCAAAAGAAAGTTGCAGAGAAGCTTATATAATGACGTCCGAAGAGCATGAAGTAATAAAGTGACAGCCGGTCTTTGCTGTCGTAGATGTATTATGGGAACTTGGAGGAAAAGCGGAACAAACTGCATTTTATGTGGTTTGTGAGTGTTTTGTGAGTATCGCAACAGCTAATTCCTTATAACACTTGTATTGGTTCCAACACCTCGTGGAGAAGTTGTTGCTCGTTCATTTTAACTGAATATATCAACCGACAATTTAATAACGTATTCATTGAATTTAAATAAGCAATTAATTTTACAGTTCAATGCGGACTTCCTACATTAATCAAGTGATAAGACTGCACCTTCAATAGTCGTAATTAAAGCTTCAGCACTGAAATGGACAAATACAAAGTATCGCTCGGTAGCCAGTTATGCTATATTTTATCCCATTTCCGTATAAGAGTGTCAGGTTCTGTTTTGGTCTAACAGGAAACGCCCCAATAAATCAGTTCCAATGAAACATAATTTAAAAGCCCCTGGCTAGCAAACACCTGAAATGACAGCAATTTAAATCAGTTTCTATAATCAACCAATAAATTAAGCAGTTTGACGTTAATGTAGAAATTTATTTTATGCGGCGTATTTGATTTGATTTCGTGGACTATATCCAGCTTTGGAGAGCTCTATTTGTAATTTAGAAAGGATTTTGATTGGTATAACGTATAAGCAACTAATTGTTTGGCAAATCCTAAATATTTTTAAGTGTCAGATGCAACGAAGTCGGGCGATCGCGGCAACCGTTTACATTTACATTTACCATAAGAAAATGCTAAAATTAATTTATAAAACTGTCTAGATTTAGTATTTATATATTATGTATCTAGAGATTTATTTTAAATCACCGCCATAAAGAGTAATCCTGAACGCACCCATTGGGCGAGAAACAGATAGCCACGGCAACTGTTATACAAGTATAATCATAGCACATTTCCTATAATTCGCTTTTAATACCTTATTATAAATAACTACATTAATATCGATATCGATTAAGGTCAAAATGTTAATGGGCAAATGCTACCAACCTTATGGTGACGTTTACTTAAAATATCAAAATAATGCAGCGGCGTTGCAAGATGCCTAAAATGAGCAGAAACTTTTAAGCATTTAATTATAATTGAACCAGCACAAACATTTTCTAGACGATATTGTTAGTAGAATTTAGCATTTCATGTTTGTGACAACCTTGCTACCACTAAATTTTATACCATTTCCCCGGATGTCAAACATTTACCGCCATATTAAAAAAACACTGTGTAAAAGTTATCAATTCTTTACGCAGAAATTACGTCAAATTTGTGTATGCTATCTGACGTCTAATTATTTGTGGACATTTCTTGTGAGACGACACTGACGTTTATGGGAAACAATTTTATGTGATTAATTCAGCTTAAGGTAAAGAAATATATCGTGCGACTATTATATTATATATAATCGTCCTCTGTTTTCTACACTTTATAAGACCCATAAAATTCAATTATAGGTCTGTTCCTTTACTTTCTGCTGGTTCATTTTTGACAATATGTTACGTTTCTCTCAGTGCGAGAGAATTCGCTCACCGAAATGAAATATAACCAAAAACAAAAAGGAACGCGTTGAACCACAAATTTGAAAAATGTGAATTTTTCTTCTTCAAACAAATTTATATTTGAGACCAATATTTGAATTGCTTTTATAGCAGAAATTAAAAAGACAAAATATTGATATTTCGAATGAACTTTTTTTCGATCATAGCAATTCACGATTCTCAGACGTCAGTTTCTAGTTGCAATTTCTATTTTGGACCTAAATTTTAATGATTTTCTTAATCTCGATTTTGTGGACTGCGACTTAATTTTTGGTAATCTATTCGCAGTTCGTCGCCCATATGAATAGACCTTAAAGGAATATTCACATGAGAGCGAATTGCGAACTGCGAACAAGCGAACATAGCTTCTGACATTTCATTCGCAAGAACATTTTTTAGCAAGTACCCGAATCAGTTTCATTGTTGAAGGTTGAGTTCGAACGAATTTTTCATTCGCGGGCTTGTGGATCGTGAGTGAATTAAGTGTGAAAGTTCGCGGCAAGAATTTTAAATTCGTGTGAAAAGTGTTGTAATTGTAAATTTAGCTATTTAATCAATTGAAACGCAGTTTTTTTCATAGATTAGATGTTAGATTAATTAAATATAATGCTTTTGTTGTAAAACAAATAGCAATTTTCAATTCGCAAGTACAGCTACATTGATTTCTTCGAAATTCGCCTATTCGCAGTTCGGGCCCATATGAATGGTCCTTAAGAGAGCAACTGCCTACGAATGAAAGAATATTCGCAATTTTTGAGAGTCCTGATACATATTATTTGCTGGCAGATGTTCTCGAGGTTCAATGAATGTGTCTTAAACCGATTTGCAATGACATTTCAATTTTGAGGTTAAGTGCAAACGAATTTTTTATTCGTTACTTTGTGAAACGCGTCTTAAAAGGTTCATTCGCGTACGCGGTTTAAATCGAATGCAATCGCACAAAAATCATCAAAAATGACAGAAAAAGAGAAAATTAGCAAAATAAGGAGTAACTAGTAAATCCTCTCTTGGCTCCAAACAGCTCAGAGAACTTCAACAGGCAAGTACTGATAAATATGTCAAATGCAAAAAGTTCACAAGAAACAAATTCAAAACCTGTCTCAAAATTCAATTGTTAAGAAAATCGGTGGTGGTCGAATGTTCTCCTAGAACGTTTCATATGTTGCAGGTATGTTATAAATTTATTTGTGATATGGATTAGATGTCAGGAATGAAAGTGGCTCGCAAAGTAGCTCGAAGTCTGTCCACGTACTTTGGGGTAATTTTTCAGCTCACTGAGAGAGTTTCGCTAAATTGTTTATGTTTGACAGATTGTAAGTGTTTGGCACGGGAAAGTACGCGAATAAACCAAATGTTGGGGAATTGGAATAAACTGTCACAATTCGCAGCAAAATGTTTGCAGTTCCAACATTAGTTATTTGAAATCTTTTTAAACTTGTTTGGAATGATGAAATATTTCTGCTCACTGAAAACTTAGGCAAACTATTTTCTTAATACAAATCTAGAAAAAATATATCTGGTCTAAATTTGACCCGTAATGTTGATCCGATTTTGCCTTGATACTCTCTAAGGTCAAAAACCACGCTTCTTAAAATTAGTCTAAGCACAGTATATATTTTTGAATGCCATAGGCCTTAGCATCACTTGTAACACACGAAAAAAAAAAAAAAAAAATATGTGAGGCGTGAGGAACGAAACAGAATGTATAGTTAAATTTGTTGATTGCGCTACTACTTCCACACGCATTTCCGTGTTGCTTTAGCAATAATAAAACACGCTCCAACTGCGAAGACAAATAGCAATTTTGCAAGGCAAACAAGACCTATGAGAGCAACATTTTCTCAATTTTCTTTGTATAGTTCCCGGTTGCGTGCATGAAATCTTCACCCAAAAGCATCGTCAATATTTGACCTTTAATACATTCGATATGGTCACTTTGTAAACACGTCCCATACGCCCTTAGGAATAATAATAGTCGCCTCGTCTTAGGAATCACACTGCTTCTTGTATAACACGCAACTGTGGCTAGAAAAATTCTCTCTACAAATACAACGCCGCCCAAGTCCAATAGCCTCCATCTGAGATATTCTATATACGATCGACAAGAAAAACAAACTACACAAGGATGATCCTTAACTCCTTGCCTAATCGCCAGACTAGCCAAACAAAATAGAACCTTACCGCAACGCTCTGCCAATTAACTGCAATTCTTCTGTCAATCCTCAAAGTGAAAGGTGGACTGTGTGGCGCCTGGTTTGCTTTTGTGCGTTCTATCAACCCTCAAGGGACATGATTTAGCAGCATCATCAAAATGTCCAATCGTCGACCGTCGCGTCGCGTCGCTGGCATTCATGTCGTCGTCACCATGCAAACAAAAACATGCAACTACTGCGACTAAAGGCAGCTCATGTAGTTATGGCTCCACGAAACACTTGGTCACCAACCATACCACCACCAGGCGCAGGCACTCTATGATCTCTGACACAAAGGATACACGTTGTATGAAATTGCGCATATGCTCCGTGCGGAAAATCCCCCCCTGAGAGTGCGGATGAATGAATGACTTACGCTATACACAACAACGTACGAGTTGTGTGTGCGCCCCCCCTTTATGGGCCGCTGCTGACTCATGTGAGCTGCACACACTACATGCACCCTAAAGCTATTCAGTTGTGCACGCGGTTCTTAATTGCATTGGCTTGGACTCTGACTCCGGCTCTCAGCTCTGCACCGAGCAGCCGCCGCCGTCGACGATTTGTTTTGGGATCGGGACGGAATATAAACATTTTCCCACGCTCTTGGTCTTTGTTCGACGCGAGTGAGTGTCCGTACCACACTCGCTGACAGTCACTTTTAGTATCTATTGACCCATTCATGAGCTCCTACTGCTGATGCAATAATGTTTTATTGCGAAGTTAATGAGATGACACTCGCTCAATGCCATGTAGATTTGGAACAATCACTCTGCAATCAGCCCAGGTCTTCCTTGTGTAAGCGAGAGCGAATGCAAATGGCTACATCGTTCATGCGACCGCCTGTCACTGTCATCTTAGGCGGGCTCGTCTCTTCGGAGGATTCCTCTACGCGCGCCGGTGATGATGCTGGTGATGGTGAATCCGGTCGATGGAGTGTGAGAAAGACGAGATTTGTCGCTTCACTTCGCTCGTGGCGGCTGCAGCCATTTGGTGGGAACGTTCGGCTCGTAAAAAATGTAAGTGGCAGGATGGTTTTGACATTGCCAATTAATTGATATGACTATGTTCACGCACAGAGTGATCATGCAAGATATAGTCTTTTTCTTTTTATAATGAGCTTTACCTAACAATATTCGAATATTCGAATCAGGAAGTGGCAGCAATGTGTTGTCAAGTGAGAAAATTGCACAGATATGGTATCACCGTTTCGTTTGCCTTGAACTACTTTGAATGACATAGTTTCAATGTCACTCACATCCGTCAATCCACTGTAAAACTTGCGAATTGCGACTGCTAGCGGCGGTATCATAATGGCCGCTTGTAAACACCGCTCAACATGATTGCATGTCACGCACGCATCAAATAAATCACGCGTTCGGCGGATAGTCAAGAAAAAACGCTGCAGACCAAAGTAAAGGTCAAGCTAACAGTCAGACAGTGTGTCAATAAATTTGCTTCAACTGCAGGTACTCCACCGTGTCGCGTCATTAGTGTAACAGCAACTTATGACATTCAGCGGGGAGACCAACTATGCATGTGGTGGCCGGCTCAAGAGATATTAATCGGTCATCTGATGTTTGATAACGCCACAATAGGTGAGGCGAGGCAAGTACTTGAGGTTTTATTAAAAAACGAAAGAAAACAAATTTCAAAGAAGGGGGAGACATCGATCTTGCACGCGCACGTAATGCTGATGTCAGCGCAGCGGAGTTAAAGAGAAACGCAAAAGAAAAAAAGTCATGGAATGCTTGTCGGTGACTTTTGATAGACTTAAGGATCCGAATGTGTTGGGTGGGGCCTTGGGGACAGATGCCGTCATCGATTTTTTCGGAACATAAACGTAGATTCCTACTTTTAGCTCTCTATGGATACTCAGCAGAAAGCTGAATGGCATGAAGTTAAATATTAAAAGTGTATATTGGTTGTACCTACCTTGTACATCACCAAATTTTGCGTTTCTTCGGGGCATTACATGTACATACACCTTCTGTAATTTTAGAAATAATTTCCATTCGGTGACACCGAACAACTGTCAACAGAAAATGTTGCACCCAGTTCCCGTCGCTAGCGCACCCAAACATCAACAGAGTGGCTTAAGTTTTCGCTCGGGAAACGTACTAATTTCCTGTTTACATAAAAATAGATTTAATTTATTTGCACTCCTCTTTACGCAACTGTTGTATAACTCTGACGCACCGCCCACTCCTGTCACAGTGAAGAGCATGCCAATACTCGCACACACAACGCCGTTGATTAATGGTCCGCCGTCTGCATCAACATTATATGGGCAAACGAATTCAGCGTTCGTGGGCAATGTTTTGCGGTGCGATTACATCAAGTCCTACATTGTTGCCCCAACATTGCCAAAGTGTGGCAAAAGTTAAAGGTTAGCAGCACCACGAAAAACTGACACTTCCAATCCAAGTTTCATTATTCCGTAGCCACAATCGTAATGAAGACGTCCAACAGTAATGCACACGAAATGTTGACACGGACTCGCAATCTTTGTGGAACATAAAACGAGACTCAGTCTGCAACAATGAATACAAAATAAAAGAACCAGGTGACAGTGACACCAAGAAGATTTCGCCTCAAGATCTAGGTAAACATAAGAAACTGGAATTTGCCGCATAAGTGTGCCTGTGTGGCGAATATCGTTTGTTTTTCGGAGACACTTCATGTGGACTTGGACCACAAACCTCAAGTTTACACGAACATCACGACGAGAGACGAACGAATCGTGAAAGTGTCATCGCCGCCAAGCGAAGGGCAGAAAAAAAGAGAAAGGGCTTCAGAATCTCTGAATGTCGGAGTCAGATCTGCGCAATCATACTCGTACAAGCGAGACCGAGTGTTTGTTTAATTCCCCACAACAACGTGCGAACAAGTTATGCTGTGTGGGAATATGTCAATTGAACTGTCAGATGTGGCACTCAGCAACAGTTTTGCTGCCACCACCGCAACAGAAGTGGTCCATTAACCTACATTTCGGGTTACAATTTCTCAGCTATGACTGATTTTGCAATTTTGTTGTGGAAGTTATTTGTCTTTTCTTCTCCTCCGTATTTATATTTTTTTGCGCTATTGGCCTGTCCAGGTGTCAGTGGTAATTTAAAATCACTTAGTGCCTGGGTGCGCCTGGGTGAAAGAGCATAATTTGACGTGAGGTCCCTTCAAGGTATAGACATCAATCAAACAAGAAATTGCGAACGCCCGGTGGATTGGAAGAGAAATTACCAAGCAAGAGTGTTGAGCCCGAGAGTCAGTGTTGGCCGTGGTGGCAGTATTATAGTGTATGTCAAGGGGCGGGTAGCCATTCAAAGGTGACAGGTGGCAGTGAAATTTTGCGCAAAGATTATTAAGAAAGAAATTTATTTTTCTTTAGGTCAGCGATGGTGGATTGAGGTATGTCTTCCTTCGCGGCACTTATCGCTGATTGATGACCATACATAGTTGTGAATTAGAGCCTTCTGCAAAGTGAAATGGGCTGACATAAGAGGAATAAGCTATTTAATGACGGCGATGGCTATAACCTTCAACTCTCGCTTCAGTTTCCATTGATGAACGATGAGTTATTGACTATGGGCCATAATATGTGATCCCCGTTTTGTCATGACGCTTTGAATGTGGTAGGATTGTTAAGCATGGGAAACGCCTGTGTGATTCTAACCTATTGCAAGACTTTTAATTGGTTTACAAGCAGGAAGTCTCTGGACTCTAGATGACTTGTAAGTGCAACCTCATTTCATTTAAACGGTTGCTTGAATTATGTGTTGTCGTTACGTTCGCAGTTCCCTCTCGTTTAATATTGAATAATAAATCTTTTGACAGCTTCCACACTTAACTTCCCACTATCGTTACCATCTGAATAGAAGTGCCAATTAAATACCGTACAATAAGCAACAGTTTTACTCACGTACCTTTTGTGTTCCCTTCGTTCTGCTCCACAACTCCGAATAATGATTAATTGTCCAATGAATAAGTGATCCGCCAAATGAATAGTCAAAAGGTTCATCACCCTTTTGCAGTTCTGCAAAAATGTAGCGTGAAACAGATCCGAATTAGAAAAAAAAAATTAAACCGGAAGTAAACTGTATAACTACGGCTTATGCACGCCATTTATATAATATGCAACTCTATGCACTTGAAATTATGAGTTCACATTCTGCATCAAGTTCAAGAGAACGCCCTCTTGTATCAACACTAACTCCCCACATCTTGTTCGTGACATTGTTGCCATCACATATAATTAAATCGCAACAACCTGTAACACGAGCATATATTCAGTCCATCCATACACAGACAATTTCCCGTGTCGGCTTTTGGCGAAATAATTACAAGGTATGGGAACCAATTTTGCTCCTAACAATATTTTAACGACTGAATATAGTCCATGAGAATTTCATTCAGTTGATGATTATGCTGTTTAGCTGGCGACAGTTTATGTGCCAAGACAGGCGTCTGTCATTATGTCAAGTATGGTTGATTTTGCAACCACTGACAGGTTGGGAAAGGCAATATAATGAAATATGAGAATTTCTTCGTCAAGAGTTGTGGGTGTGTTCCACTGTCAATGTCTAGGGCAAACATTTGACAGACGGTTGGACATAAAATTGGATGATATTTGACAGGTAATGGGTGTGCGATTCGACTTTGTGCTTATAAAATTTTTGGCTGGGGTAAGTTTTATTTTTCCTGGAAATTTATTTCTATCTCCTAAAGAAATTATAATTATGGGAATAGGTTGAAAAGGAATTCTTTATATTCAACTGAAAGTAATGATACTTCCAATCGGTTTTTAATATGTACATTAAATATAGTTTATTGTACTCGTATATGGTCTAACACGAACTTCAGGTGGGTTCAAACGAAAATAACATAGGCTTGGCAATTTGTAGAAACACTTCAAAGAAATTGTTCAGTGCATGTGTAGGTAACATTAATTACCTTCTGATAATTTTTATGGCATTTCTCTTAGAAAACTTCACCGAACTCCAGTTTTAGTGCACAGTTTTCATTCACATTTCACGTTTAACCATTTCAGCAAACACCAAGTAAGGAAAACGTTTAAATAATAGACTGCTGTGCTATTTTCCAACGACTTTTAGTCGCTACTAGAGTTTGAAAATTAACTGATTATGATTATATTCTTATAGCCGTGTTTTATTGAACATCTATCCCCACAAAGCATAGTAAAGTAGAATCTCTAGCAAGCAATTAGAACACCTACACTGCACCTGACACTTCCAAGATTCAAAGTAGGTATTTATCCCAACTAGATTTGGCTTGATAGCAACAGTTCATCTTGACAGCTTCTTGGTTAGGCTTAATTCCATTGTAAGTAAACTGTTTTCAGTACCAGTGAATCAGACTAAATGTTATACACAACAAAATATACCTGTTTATACTTTACCCCAAATATGACTCCGAAGGCAAACTGTTTTATTAGGCATTTGCATTCTTTACTTTGCTTTGCTTAGACAGATGTTCAGAAAAACAGCACACGTAAATACGTGCAATTACAAAAAACTACGCTATAGTTGACACTTCGAGGCTAGCAATAGATATTGCAATTGCGTGCTGAAAATCATACTTTTTCTTTGCTTTGCTGAGATCGAAGTTCAAAAAAACACACCTAATGTCTAGTTAAACTTAATTTTTATTACAAGCAATTTCATATTAGACAGATGAACCGCACTCTGTTTTTTACAAAAATAATAATAGCGATAAGTGGCTACACTCTTTCACCGTCGGAGAAGAAAAAGCGGTAGTGCCTCTTTCGCTGTTAGGGGCTGTCCGTATAAACTATATTAATGTTATACACAATCTTAAGAATGTCCAATCCCTCTAACAGCTATCACCTATATATTAACGTATAAACATTTCAATGGCATACATTCTATGAACTCCAGTTTTCACTCGCGCTCAAGGGCAACCAACAACCAGCAAATCGGCATCTCTTCAATCCAACGAGTACCTACCCGATGGAGGTATATGACTTTCATAAAAAAAAAAGATTCCTGCTGGATGGTTCCAATGATAAATCATTCTTCTTACCGGCTACACAGGTAAAATACTTTCTCGTCACGATTTCCAACTTCAATCGTCTCGAATCGCAGTAATTATTCATGCTCTTCTCAAAACAATAAAACACAAACAGCGCGCACCATCAATACAGAGCATCTATTTAAAATGAAGACTTCACGTAGAGCAGATTCTAATATTTATTTTCTCAAGTTTCATTATTTTAAAAAAAAGAATATATCCATCACTTGCGAAAGTCAACACCGGCATGAGTGTCAAGTTTCAGATGATTGTAGAACGCGTTGGTGTGGGAAAATTTGACAACAAAAAAAGTTTGAGACACTTACGCGACACAACACCCCATAACCACAAAAGTTTCGCTTGACTGAAGAGAATAAATAAAAGAAGAAAAAATATCTTAAAACCGGATATTGATTCAAAGAGAGAGATAAAAATAAAATTTCGAGGAACATGAAATAAATTCAAAACAACGTCGGAGTGACTGTTTATGGGAATCGGTATCGGTGTCGGCAGCAGCGATCTGAAATGGTTTAGATTTAAGATAAAGTATTTGTTTTTATGGAGTCGCAAGGCGGCAGCCGGCCCCACAGTCCGACAAGGTTAAGCACGACAAATGACTATTTGCCATAGAGTAGTTGAGTTTTTTTATCATACGTAAGTGCATGTTATGTCATTAGACTGCTAGTGGGAAATGCTGAGATTTAATTTGCGGAAAAGTGTGTTAAGGTGGAACCAAATAATGTTGTGTTACGCTGGGTTTTATGTCAAGCCGGTTAGCGGAGAAATTAACAAATGAGTAGTGGGATTAGAAAGCAATTGAATTATGAGTGAAATGGGAACTAATCATCACATCTCCCTAACCTTACGGTCAAGATGATGCCTATACCTTGACCATGCACTTGAATGAACGATCTGCTTGACATATCCAAGTACTATACTGTCATATAAAATCCAGCGTTGCAAGCTGTCTACAATGATATTTATTTCTGACCAGCAATAATAAAGTTCTCTGTCAAAATATGCTGTGCTCGGATTTTATCTCAGACTGTACAGTCAATTAATTCTCATAGGGAACGTTCAAGTGTCAATTTTAGTAAGCCAGACATTAACGGCCTTATTCATTAGATTCCCTAAATCAATAGATTATCAGTGTATCCACTAACTCACGTCAAATGAGTTGATTTGCCTTGAATCTTCTTGTCGAAAATGTTTATTCATAGTAATAACTTTGCTATGGAGTGACTAATCTATTAACTAAGCAAACCTGTACTCTAAAAATTTGGCAGCACTCGCGCATTTCAGTGTCATTTTTGGGTATGGACATTTCATTGTTCATTTCATTTCATTTATTTATCTAGGCTTTGTACGCTGCTCTAGCTAAGCTAAGTTTTATCTGCTCTCCAACTTTTCTCTCCAAACATCAGCTAAAGTCCTAGCTAAATTTTGACATAGAGAGCGCTTTAAAAATTCATCTCTCTCTGATTTCATCCATTTCCAATTCTATGTACTCCTCGTCGAGCTATTTATTCGAAAAACTAATCTTAGCGTGCGTCTCCCATTCTTCGCAACACAAAAACGCAAAAAATAAAAACAAGAGATTACAACGATCTGTCAAAATTTAGCTTGAGAAAATGTGAAAAATGAAATTGGCGCGCCAAATGTTGACAGATCACATGAAGTACCTACATTCTGAAACAAAAGTTTGATTATTTAGCTCGAGTTGCGTACTACTTGAGTTCGCTTGAATTTGCTTAGCTAAATTTTGGAGAGAATTTTGTATGGGAGCGAAAATTTAGCTTGAGCAGCGTTCTAAACTTTAGCAGATTCACGTGGTAACGTATTAAATAGCTGAAAAACCTTATAAGCAACACTATTTTGACTCAGACTTACAATAATATTTGGTAATCTAAGATCGTCTCCATTTCTCAGTTCAGTTTCGCTGACATAACTTAAATATTATTTTGGGTAATTTTAATTTAATTTTGGTGGGGCAAAAAAAAATGTCCCATTTATTTGGCTTAGTACAAGCTAGAAAAAAAAACAATACAATACTTACAATACTAGAACTAAAAACTAAGACTTATAACTAGGAGTTAAAGCTATGGTTTATGGAGAAGGAGGCTAAGTTTAATGGAGGAAGAGCTACGGTTGAAGTCAAAAATGGAAATGTTTGAGTTTACTTTCCGTAGCATACGGGAAATTGGTTCGTTGGAGCCGTAGGACGTGCGGTGGGTTGGCAGATAGAAGAGACGGGGGTGTCTTAAATTACGAGGGTTAGTATTTAAGAAGATGGAGTTGTAAAGAGACGGGCAATCGATAGAGCCTGAGAGGAGGCAATGAATGAAGAGAATGTCTGCAGCATCTCTCCGGTCCTCAAGGCTATTCAGGTTAATGAGTTTGAGGCGGTCATGATAGGGAGGCAGAATTAGGGGATCGTTCCAAGAAAGACCGCGGAGGGCAAATCGAAGAAAACGTCGTTGTATGCTTTCGATTCTGGCTACATGAACTTGCTGAAAGGGTGACCATGCTTGGCTGGCGTATTCGAGGAGGGGGCGGACGAAAGTGATGAAGAGAGACCTGGTTACGTAGGGATCAGAGAATTCCTTTGACCACCGTTTAATAAACCCAAGGGATGAATTGGCTTTACGAATTATCTCGTCAATATGCGAACGGAAATTAAGTTCCCGGTCGTACAATATGCCAAGGTCACGAAGAGACTGTACGATGGGTATAGGTTGATCATTAAGAAGATAAAGACGGGGAGGCGACTTGTTGTACTTACGTGATAAGGTGATGGATTGGCATTTCGCAACATTTAGCTCTAGGCAGTTTTTGAGACACCAAATAGAAAAGGAATCTAGATCTTGTTGTAGCAAGCAGGGGTCCTGTGATGAAGATATGTGTTTATAAAATTTGGTGTCGTCGGCATAGAGAGAGATAGAGGAGTGTTTAATAACCCTTTCCAAATCGTTTATAGTTAAGATGAAGAGAAGGGGACCTAGATGACTGCCTTGTGGTACACCAGAGGTGGCCAGAAATGGGGCAGATAGGACGGACCTGAAGCGAACGCTATAGAAACGGTTTTCCAGATATGAGGATATCCATTTCAGCAGTATTGGTTCAAAACCAAGGGCAGACAATTTGAAAAGGATTAATTTGTGGGATATCTTATCGAAAGCTTTACTAAAATCGGTTGCAACAACATCGACTTCTTTACCACTTTCTAAGGCCGATAGCGCAGAGGACGTGAATTCAACGAGGTTTGTGGTGGTTGATCTACCTTTTAGAAAGCCATGTTGGTTTTGAGAAATTAAAGACTTGCATTGAAAGCTTAAGGATTCGTACAAAATACTTTCCAGGAGTTTGGGTATATGTGAAAGTTTGGCTATCGGGCGATAATTAGTAACTTCGCTCTTTAATCCCTTTTTATGAATTGGCGTTATGAAGGAGGACTTCCATATATGAGGAAAGTCGCCTTGTGATAGCGAGAGTTTAAAGAGGTGCGAAAGGGGGTAGGAGAGCACGAGGGAGCACTTCTTAAGAAAAATAGCGGGTATACCATCTGGGCCTGGTGAGTATTCATCATTAAGTTTTTGTAATTTATTTTCAATTACAGTAGGTTCGAAAGTTTGGGAGAGAAAGGGACCAATGGAGTAGTCAGGTAGGTAGTTGAAATAAAATGGATCTGGAACAAAGGAGTTGTCGGCAAAAGATTGTTTAAAAAAGGTGGCAAAAAAATTAGCAATGGTGTGTGGATCACTTGAAGATATATTTTCGTAAGAGAGGGATGGAGGGTAACCGTCAGATTTTTTCTTGTAGTTAACGAAGCGGAAAAAAGATTTAGGGTCGCTTATAAGGTTGACTTGCGCATTGTCAACATATCGTTGATAGAGGGAGTTATAGGCCTGAGTGAATTGAAGGTATGAGCCGAGATAGTT
Source organism: Cheilosia grossa (assembly GCA_963082955.1). Lineage (NCBI taxonomy): Eukaryota > Metazoa > Arthropoda > Insecta > Diptera > Syrphidae > Cheilosia > Cheilosia grossa. The sequence goes on along the minus strand of OY720145.1, from coordinate 60,210,703 downwards.
GGAATAGTCAGAAAAAGACTTGTTTCGAAGGAAAACTGACCATAATTTGTTTCTCTTGTTGCGTAATGATCGGAGTCTTCGATTGTACCATGGAGGGGATGTAGAGAAGGGTTTTGGCCGAGAAATAGGGACAAAAAGGGAGATAGAAGCAAATAATTCTCTGTAAAACAAGGAGATGGCATCATTTACAGGGAGATTGGCAAACTCAAATGAGACTTTGCTGAGGTGTTCATTTATTTTTCGGAAATTGGCTTTATGAAAATCATAACAAGGGAGGCCAGCGGGGGGTGTGGGCTGTAGTGGAGGGTCGTGAAAAAAAGAAAGAAGAAGCGGGGGGTGAAGGTTGTCAATAGTTGAAAGAAGAAGAGGGGAGAGTGAGACAGAGGAGTTAAGTGGGTCAGTAGTGAAGATTAGGTCTAACTGCCTACCCATATAATTAGAGATGCCGCTAACTTGGCATAGACTTGAGTCCGTTAGTCGATCAATGAAGAGACATTCTTTAGTTGAGTTGGGATTTGAAGCAGTGAAAAACGATTCATCATCAGATAAATCCCAGTGTAGTTGAGGCAGGTTAAAATCGCCGAAAATAATGATGTCGTCAGAGGATTCAGATAACTCTATTACTTGATCGATCGCATTAACAGCAAGTTGGTAGGATTCAATAGGTTGGGCAGGCAGAATGTAGAAACACATTACGTATAGGGACTTGTGGGGAAGTGTTATTTTTATTGCAACAAAGTCGAGTTTTGAAGACGAAGAAGTAGCAATCGGAGAAGAGTCCAGGTCGTTATGAATAGCAAGAAGAACACCTCGACAAGGGGAGTCATCCGTTGGGCGGCTGATATCGTCCCGATAGACATTAAATATGGGTGGGAATAATTCCGGGTTCTTTATATCGGGAATCAGATTGGTTTCAGTTATAGCGTATATATCGAAAGGAAGAGCATGAGACTGGCGCACAACAGCTTGGGTTTTTGTACGCAGGCCCCTTACGTTCTGATAGTAAAAGGTTAGAGGAACGCTATGCTGAAGCCCTGCTATCAAATTAGGGACGAAAAAATTTGTTGTGGTCAGCACGGGTTCTTTGAAGGTGTGAGATACGTTTAGAACTGATATGAGAAGCAAAAGCAGATAAGTCTTTGTCCACGGTGGCCGACGAAATGTTAAAACCTTCGTGATAACGGTTGTAGATTTTTCGCAGTTCAGCAGGATCAATAGGAAGGCCTTCTTTTTGGATAGATATCTGAACGTTTGTTTTGGTTTTTCCGTCAATGCAGATGGATTCAGGCTTATCAAATAGGTAGGCAAGGTAAAGTCGAACATTTTCGAAAAGCCTGTGATCTCTTAGTCGTGCCATAGTATATCGGCCATCAAGGTCGTTGGGGGAGGAAATGTGGTTTGAAAACTTAGAAGTAAGTTTAACAGCTGGGGGAAGTAGAGGATCGAAAATTGCAGGGGCCTTAGAGATTGGTGAAGGTGTCTCTTTATGAAGAGAAAGAGCGGGAAGAGCAGCATTGGAGGCAGCAGTGGGCGGGGCAGGATTGAGAACATGGGAGTGTATGAAGTTCGGATAATTAGAAGTGGATTGAGTGTTTGCCGGGGCTGGCGGATGATTATAGGGGAGACCAGGGTCTGGAGTTAGGTTAAATGATACCCGATTACGTTGAGGCTTAGGTGACTTAGCGTTTACCGTGGGATGAGGCGTACCTTGCGGAGGTGCTGAGTTAATAGAGGTAGGTGGCTGAAGAGTGAGAGGGGAGAAAAGAGGAAAAGTTCCAACTTTAAAGCTCCAGTTTGGGTCAGGGTTGGGACTGGATGAACTATTATTACGTTTTCTTTTATTTCGCTTAACACTAGGCTTATTTTTACTAAGCTTCACCTCTCCTGTATTGTACTTGGTGATGGTCATCTTTCCCAAGCTGAAGACGTCGTTTGAGGGGTTCGAAAAAAGCCAGGAGTATTTTGATGGTAGGTCAAGCTTAAAACCGTTATTTGTTGTGTTAGCTGTAGAAATCATCTGACAGTTGTTGATGGTGATGCCAAATTTCTGCAGGAAGAAGTTATTCACCCAAGAAGCATCTGCATGCTGAGGAGCGTTATTTATTATAAAGGCCTTGTACTCGCAGGCAGTTCTGTGTAATTTATCGAGCCTTTTATTCCAGTCGGCGGGTGTCCATATTGTGCCAAATCGGTTTAAGAGTGTCGGATCAGTTGGTGTTGAGGTCGGGGTGGGTGTGGGTATTGTTGCAGGAGTTAGGGCTATTTCAGGTGTTGTTATTGTGGTATTGGTAGTGGTTGTTGTTGTAGTTGTAGTCGCCGTTGATGTTGGTTGATTAAATGGGGATGAATCCAGGATTTCGGCATGTATTGATGTGTTGTAGACTGAGCTCGATTGTGGCTGTATGAGCTCTGGTATGCAATCAATTTTGCTCGATGCCAGTCTAAGGTTTTCATCAATATCGGCCATAACTAATTGGAAAGCAGCGACATCATTGCTGACCTCATTGATTTTCCTTATAATGTCAAGCAGTAGAGGATCGATGAGTTGAGAAGATGAGACACTTGGTTTTGAAGGGCTTTGTAAATTGGTATCCAGGTAGGCGCGAAAGGTGTTTAGCTGGTCTTTGATCACTGATACATGCGGGTTCAAAATTGCGTTAATATCCGATTTCAGATCACTTTTTAAACTTAGGAACTTCGACGTGAAGTCAGCCGGTAACTTTTTAGTTAAATCACTAAGACCTGCCAGCTGCTTGTCTATGTTCTTGAATTTAGATTTGCAAAGAGAGGAGGAAACATCGATGCCGCTGGATAAATCTTCCACACTCTTAAACACTTCATCATACTTAGCAAATTGGGTCATGATTTGCTTGTAGAACAGTTTGCATTCGGAGGAGTTTGTATTAATAGTGTCACTGATACATTTTATCGCTAGCATAACATGTGAAAGAGAGATGCTCTTGCATTCGTCGCAAAAGAAAAGGAAATTATTGTTGAAATCGTTGAGGTAGGTAATGGAGCGCTTACTCAACCCTATGCAGAGAGCATGAAATGATTTCCCGCATAGCCCATTACAATTCACAAAGTCAGCACTAAAGTCTTGCGATGTTAGCACACAATCAGTATTACCGCACTGCTTTGACATAGTTGATTTTTAATTAGGTCAAATAATAATTCGCGATCAAAGGCAATAACCAATTAATAGGTTGAAAGGCAATGAACAGTTAATGGGTTGAAATTCAGGGGGAAATTGCAAGTACGCAAATAAATAAGTTGGAATTAAATTTATTTAAACTCGCGAAGCGGGAGCAAAAGAAAAACACGTCCGAACGATTGGAGGTACAATGTGCAATGAAATGGTGACTAGGTAACAGGTTGCATTTAATTTTAAATATGAAACATAGAACATTTAACAAAATTCTTTGCTTGATACTCATCCACTTAAACATGTTTAACATTAACGCTATCGTTGTAAATCTATTGCACTTAATAATTGTTATCATAGCTTTATTTTGAAGTCGTTGTAACTTAGATAACATAAAATCACTACATAAATACAACACAGTAGATCAGTACTCAAAATGAGGTTTGATCATCAGTCATCACATTATATATATATATCGCACAAATTATTGAATCCTTCTTTCGTATTCGCTTAGAAAAATATACCTTCTTTGAAATTTTCTTTATAATAAAGTTCAAATGAATGTTAAATTTAAGTTTAGCGTCAACTACAACACCCAGGTATTTAATTTCGTGAACTTGTTCAATTACTGAGTTATCTGCACATAAATTGGCTAAAGGTAAGATTAGACTGTATGCCAAGTGGACATAAAATGCCAATTTCTGACAGTTCTCCTGTCAAAATATTGTCACCTAATGTAATGCGCATATCTCATATACTCTAATGACCTGAATGCCACATATGACCAGGCTGATTTTGACAGATAAAAATGCCCAAATAGCATATGGTGTAATGGAACAATAGGTACGAATGCCAGCATATAGCCTAATATGCCCATATGCTTTTAATTGAAATTTCGTTATGGCATTAATGGCATTTTTGATGGAACAGGAATTATTTTGTTATCATCGGTGTTTGAGTTCGTAGAGCTGTGACTCATTTTCATTTTCGTTCTCTTTTTGGTAATAAATACCAAATGCCTCAAATGACCATCAAGTCAAATATGACCATATTGGTAGTTTTGGTCATATAGTTTAATATACATTTTTGATAATCCTGGCATTTTGTTAATTTGACAGCTAATCTGGTCATTTGCCTTTTGGCATTCATATGCTTAGTTGGCATACAGTCTAATCATAGCTTTAGTTTTCATTGGTCTAGATCGGCCATATGAACAGTTTTTTCAGATAACGTTTCTGGAAGGGTAGCCGACAAATCTAGTCCAGAATTTAGTGACTGAGTATACTAAGATGACAGTTCGCATATCTAATTTTTGCGTTCAGTGTTCATCTAATCCAGACAAGCCTAGTCGACTTCGAATTACTAGATTTTTTAATGTGTCCGCATAAAGTGAGCGAAAAACAAATCAAAAACCTTTTTTTGACAGTTCAGGGTCTCTCTAAATTAACTGAAAAAGAATTGCAAAATGATATCATTGACAGAGCATGGTAAGCTGCCATTATTACGTTTGAAATCATACCAGCGAAAATGATTCTACAAGCTGTCGTCGAAAGCCAAACCCACAACATCAACTAATCCGCGTTCCTTTGACTGCTAGTCACCAGCGGCATGTCAAACTATATTTAAAATAAAATTACAGAGCTCTAGCACAGATCTACCTGCTAGATTGTGCACGAGGGAGAAAGATAACGAGCTGTCAGTTAAGAGTAGGTAAACAATGTTGACTCCTTTTTGGTGAGGGGCGCAGCTCGAGAGAACAGGCTGCCAATCAGCAAATAGTTGTCATCAAGCGATATTTCTTGAATCCCGCGGTGACAAGCCCAGTCTATTTTACAACTGACCTATTGATACAACCATAAATTTAAGGTTTGTTTGACGTGTTAAGCACTAGTGCCCATAAGTCCGCACTGAGAAGTGTCAGCTGATTTTCACACCTGTTAAAAACCCTGCAGAACCCTGAAAACTCGGCTACTATATCGAACTCAAAATATGTTGCCCTGAAGTCCGTCTGTTTTTGACATTGAAAAATATTTATCTTTTGGTGAACGAAGTGTAGAGATATAAAACTATTTTTTTGTTTATTGTTGAAAATGAGTGAACTCAATTCTTTTGAATACCAAACTTATTTGTATTTATTTACCTTTATCAAGATAATGACAGCAAGCAAAATGACAGCACTGAATTCTTGCCCCGACAAATTAACTGGGATCAGTTCAGGGCACAACACAGGTTTTCAGGGCGAGTTCAGCGCTATATCGAACACATTAGTGCGCACTAGTGCAACAAACGTCAAACAACCCTATAGAGCCAACTGCATTCTTCTCAACTGTCATGCCACTTTCATCGACATGATTTATCCATCACTCCACAATCATAAATTCATCTCCATTTCTGACATTCCATTTAGAAGTCACTTTCATTTTCGTCTGGACTCTCCATCTATACTGGCCTTACCTAATCTTCTTATGCACGCTTGTCCGACAAACAATAATTTCTCCACTCCAACGAGTGTTACAAAACTACTCGCTACATCTTCGCCTCAACAACATCAGCCGATTACCAATCTCATCTTGTGTTGGGTATACCCAGTTATGCAGATTTCCTTTTACCCAAAAGCCCTTATAGCCATCCAATCAACTACTTTTTATCGATAACTGTCACTCGAGACATTCAAATTATTGATATCGGCGCCGACACTGTCTGCGCCGTGCGTGTCTCTCTTGCATCACACCGTAAGCACTACATTGGCCCAATTAACTCGCTGCTGGACCAGCAGATTTTTTCATTATTTTTGCATGCCAATTGTATATTTGTATAGCCGACACACTGACAATCAATCAAAACTATCTGTTACTTTCATATTTTCCCTTGTTCTCCACTCATTTGCAGATATCCGATTATGGACAGCTCAATCCAAAATTCGTACAACAAGCAGCGAGGTCACATTCGTTCTGCATCGCTGGAGAATGCAAATTCGTTCATATCGAAGAATACCTTAGGGCTGCCACTGGTGCAACCGGGCTTTACGGGCACTCTCAAGTCACGCAACGAGCAGAAGCGGCTGCGCAACAAATTCAGCAGCCAGAGCAATCTGGAGGATTACGTGCAGCAGAGCCGTTCGAAGTTTCAAAATATTCGCAGCATGTTTGAGGCTAATAAGAATACTGGTGCGGGTGATGGTGAGCAACCGCAGCAGCCGCAACCACAACAACTGCCAGCAATCCAACAGCAACAGATCAATCAAATGAATCATGCCCAGTACCAGCAAAACATTCACATGGCGACAGTGATACATGCGCATCCGGAACTGGGCCACCGAGGGAGCAGCGCAAGCAATTACAGCACCAGTGCGAACGGAGGCAGCAACACTCACCACCCGCAGCTGAAGAGGACCACAATGGGTGGCGGCGTGGAGTACAGTGACAGTCTGAATATTGTCGAATCGGATTGCGGCAGCACTGATCGTATAAATCGCAGGACAAAATCAGATCAGGTGAGAATCACTTCCATTCTTTGGCTAGACCCAAATGACCTCATTCCCCATCTGTTTGGTTCAGGCAACAAATCTCCTCCGACCGATCGCATTCAAGCCGATCCCCTTTGAGCCGGATTACAGTATCCCAACGCGATATAATGAGCTGGGTGATCGCTATGGTTCAACGCCATCGCTGGCACCGGTTCAAGGTTCAAGTTTAAGATTTGGAAGTAAGTGAAGCACATTACTGAGTGTAGGTATGCTATACATCTATCTCTCTCTCTCTTATGTATCCTTAGGCACGTCTGACCTTCGGCATGGTTACTCATCGAGCAATAGTTATTGCAACAATTTAATGGCACGTCGACGCTGTTCCAGATCGTTGAAGATCAACGATAGTATGGAATCGATTCGACACACGCCCGACTCAGATGCAATTAGCCAAAATAGTACTTTGTAAGTCAGCGGGAATTCTGGAGATTGGTGGTAGTTGGTAATCAGGGGTTTTGTTTGTATTTTACAGAAAATCAAGCTGTGGTAACAATAAGTATAGCATAAGCGAACAATTCGACATGACGCCTTCGCCATCGGACTCTGGAATTTCGGAGCTGGAAGCGGCTTTGAAAGATCGCGACTCGGAGCTATCCTATCTGCGGCAAACAATGGAACACAATGAAAAAGTGATTTTCAAAGTTCAAAAAGTAAAATTTTTGAATTAACTGAATGAATGGTGGGACAGATTTGGTAATTTTATGTTTCCTCTTGTTTTAGGATAAGGAGGCCTACTGGGAGAACGAGACAAAGCGCTTGAAGGCGTTTTTTGAGAACCAGCAGAAGGAGTATCTGTTGAAAATGAAGAAAATGGAACAAATGCTGACACTGCAGTCATTTCAGTTCAAGCAGAACAAGTTGCGGATAACGGAGAATACAAATCGACTGAAGGAGCAGTTCGGGGATCTGAAGAAGGAGAGCGAACTACTCAAGTGAGTTGAATAGTACTTGGTTACGTTTCAGGCTTTTGCAAGTCAAATTTCGTGCACTTAAAGATTAAATTTGAAGGCGACTTTTGTAATTGCCAAAAAAAAAAAGACATACTGCCATGTTTCAGGTATCCTCATTTTATGCAACCGGGAATCGCATTGCCACCCCAAAATTGCTGAAAATTTCGACTAAACGCTATTACAAACAATCACAAGCTTCTGCTTATGCTCTGCTAAGTAAAAGCTCTTTTGACAGGAGCCTGCCTTCAACGACTATGACAGTTCGTTGTGAACACCAAGCGGACATTTTTTTTACTTTTTATCGCTATCTACTGCAGTTTTTCTGCGGTTTCCCTCGATTTTTGTGAAAAAATATATGACTATGACTTTTCGCTCTTAATTTCCTATCCGTCTAAACGTAATTTTGTCATCCACTGGCTGAAGTAATACTGAATGAAAAATTCCTTAGTGGGAAATAACTTTGCTTGAAAAATACGAATCAATAGGTTCATTCGCGTGTGCGGTTTAATGTCATTTTCCATAAGGGCCGAAATCAGCTGGCTGTCAGATTTCATGTTCCATTGGCCGCAAAAAGAACGATTTTGCGAATCTTGATTTCCGACACCAAACTAGCACCAACACATTTGTCAAACTTTAAAGTGGGCTATTTTACGTTTTTTGAGACGACAAGTCTGTGTGTGTACAATAGAGAAAAATTTACATTTGGCCGCTGCCATGGATATTAACATAAATTGAATGGATTTTTATAATCACAAATTACAATTGAAGAACAGCTCGTTTTATGTTCCATTGGGCCAAATCTGAAAAAATCCCAATGGAAAACGACATAAATCGAACGCATTCGATATAAATCGATCGCAATTAACAATCGCACAAAGTATTATACAGCACACAGGTTCTCATGAAAAATGACAGGAAACGAGAAAATTAGCAAAATAACGAGTTATAAACAGTTTCTCTCTTTGCTCGAAACTGCTCAGAGAACTTTAACTGTCAAGTACTGGTTAATATGGAAAATGCACAAAGTTGACAAGAAACAAATTCAAAATCAGCTCAGAGAACTTTAACTGTCAAGTACTGGTTAATATGGAAAATGCACAAAGTTGACAAGAAACAAATTCAAAATCAGTCTTCTTAGGACCATTTTTATTCACTATCGTTCAACTTGCCGATAACTCCGAGGTTAGCCAACTTCGGGGTTGATTCGAAAGAGAGAGTCGAGCCGCAAGTTGAAAATTGCTTTTGTTCACTACTTTGATTCTCAACTCGTCAGTGGAAATTCAAAAGTTGACGTACTTGCTGTTACAGAAATATCCCTGGGATATTCATGACAGATGACGTCAAATATGTCAGTCACTCTGATATCTCTCGTCACTCTCGTCATAGAAAAAGCATACTTTATGATTTTCGTTTTAGGGAGTGGATTTACATATAAAATTTAAAGGGAATTTCGCTCTTGCGAAAAAGTCAATAGCTGTTCCCTCAAGATTGCCAATTGCTTTGGGCACTCGTTTCAACAAACAATTTACGCCAATTGAATTGATCCAAGGCCATAGCAGCGGAGCAACGATTAATAACTGGGTTATTGGTTCGAATTCACTTGATCTTTGTTATGGGACGAAATTCACGCCATCTTATGAAGAAGCAACGCAATAAATTCCAACTCTTTCACGGAACACAATATCTTTTCCAGACGCCTGAAAACGAATTCATTATAAGATGAAGCCCTATCTTTGTCTTCCGCTTTGAAATACGAAAATGAGAGATGAAGTCGCGGTCGTCCCATGTTTCGAGTCCAACACGTGGTAGCATCTTGTATAGCCGTCTTTTCATCGCTGCCCGAATCAGACGATGGCCAATCTTCCCAGAAATAATTTGACCGATACATCGTTTAAGTTTTAAAAATTAATATTTGATTATTTTCGCCACTTGATGTGAAGTTCGCACAGTCAAAAACAGTTATCTTGTTCCACAAATTGTTAATAGTGACATTTCATGATAGTTGTCTGTAAGAATTTCGCAATGCGTGCGTTTACGAATACTCATGACTGGCTGTAAGGTCATCGTTGCTTGAATGGGTGCATTCAGTAATACTCACAAGTCTTAGAATCGCCCTTGGTCCTATTTGTCCATTAAGGTGTTGTCATTCTGCCACCACACATGATGATGAGCTCTCAGATAAACTGTTCCGATTTGTATTAGTTGCTGATCAAACTGACGTCAAAATCTATACAAAAGTAGATATCCAGCGTAAATGTTTGTCAACTATATCCAAATAGCAGTTTTAGGATGTGCCAAAAGACATTTCATGGTCAGAATGCCTTTTATAAACTTACTTTGTTAGGGAGTAGCTTTTTTGTAACCTTAAGTAGATCGACTTAATTCAGCAAAAATCGTAAGGGGCAGAACTAATGTGACTTTGATCGTCTATTTCGTTGTATTCATTATAGGCAGCTCACCTTTTTTAAAGCCGGAACTTCAGTCTTACCAAGAATCGAAACAACAAAAAAGCTTGTCAATATAATGAAATATGTTTCTTCTTCCAGAAGTGAGAATGAAGGCCTTAAAACATCGGAGCGCTCAATTCGGGATTGTATTAGTCAACTGGAGGAGAAGACCGCCATTATGGACGGCCTAATAGGCAATCTGAAGGCACAATTGGAGGAGAACGAATGGACTGTGTGCCAGAGAAATGGTGAAATAGCTTTACTCAAAAACCAACTAAAAGAGGCCAATGTGAGTATATTTTTCCTTTACCAAATGCCGTTGATTCCAAAATATTCTCCTTTGCAGCTTGAACTAACAGCAAAAGACAAAGAAATCCTCCACCTCAAGCACGATCAAGCTGCTGTCGCTGAACCCCAAACAACATCACCATCTGAACAAGCTCAAGAGGTGGAAATTAGTCAACTCAATCGCATCATCATCCTAAAAGATCAAGTGATTCTAGCCCTCACCAATGAGCTGGGCAAACTCCGCAAAGAACTATCCGATCTGGCCATCTTCCATGAGTACGGCGAGGAGCCATCGGGGAAACTAAGTCGACTGAAGTATCAGATCGATAAAATCTCCACCATCTGCCAGAAGAACCAAATGAACGACGACGAGAAACACAAAGAGCTACCACCAAAGGCGATCGATGATTCCAACTTGCAAGTGATCATGAATTGTCTTCAAATAGTCCCGCCTTTCATTGAATCGGACCAGAGACCACACATGACACCGGAGTCCCGCCTTGCCCAAATGACGAGTGATATTCAAAATTTCGTCTACGGCACCAAAAACCTTCCCGATATCACGCAAAGCGATGAGAAAACAGTTCCGAAGGATGAAGTTGGTCTGCTGCGTAAGGAGTTGGCAGAGATGAGGGACAATTTCGAAATGGAGCGTCATCAGTGGGCCGAGGAAAAGGACAAAGTGCTAAAGTATCAGAAACAATTACAGATGCACTACATCAATATGTATCAGAAAATCAAAGACTTGGACAGCAAAAGTAACGCCGCCGAGGCTGTTTAGACGGAGGCCTTTCAAAGAAAACCAATATCGTAATATAGCAACAAAGTTTATTTAATTTATTACATTGATCGTGTGTTGTATTCGTTACAGTTTTTTATTTTTTTTTTATTTTATTTTTGCATATAATTTCTGTGTTTTTTTTTTTAGTTTTGTAGTTTTTTAAGGGAAATGGAGGAGTTTATAGCAAAGATATTCGTTTAAGAAGAAAGTAACTAAATATAATCTGTGTAAATGCATTTTGTAATCCAATGAAGACGTGGCCTTTTATTTAGTTATTGTTTCAGCAAGGGCCAGTTCGATATATCGTCTCCAACTACATTGTCCCTCTGTAGTAGATGCGAGCACTGCAGTAAAACAACTTTGACAACTACAATAACAACTCTGCAAGAAAAAAAAAGGAACACTTTGAAATTGGAACGTTCATGGTTTATCCAAATCTTGTACCTATTTCGAGTGGACTTTCGCTGATGGTTAGGGTCGTGATTTAAAGACATCGTTCACTAATAAATAAGCAAAAGATTAATGCCAAATTAGAAAAAGAACTGCTAATATGACGTGTGTCAAGTGACAGGTTTGGAAATTGTTCCGTGAGTTAGACGAAAATGTGGAGTGAATTAAAGAAAAATTTTTTGTAGAATATTTTCAACGACATTTTACAACTTATTTTTTTATATATGCATCTGCTTATGAGATTAAAGATGGCGGAATCGGATTTTCAAACAGAGTCTGCTCCAGCATTGAAGTCCATTTCTCAATGGTTTGTACGCAGTCAAAATTACAGTACTGCTGTCAAGAACTGTCATTTCAGCCATCCAGCTTAGCTGGCATTTAATTGAAAACACTGCTTTGAGCGAGTGGTTAAAATTGTAACGGAAACTGCGCGTTGCCGTATGAATACGAAAACTTAACACCGTTTAATCTGTCATCGAGAATTTTCAAACTTTTGCAAGTTTGTTGTGTGGATTTAGGAACAGTTTTATTGATTTCCGTCATTCTTTAACTCGCATTATCAGTTGCATACTTATAGGAAATTTACAAATTGTTTCATGAGTTTGTGTTCAGTTGCCTGTTTCCGGGTGGCAATTTCGTCTTATGAGATAATTAAAGCTGATGGAAAGTTTGACCAACAAATTAAGAATCCATGGCAAGTAGTTAAATAAAAAGCATTTCCCACGGGACCAATATGAACATGTTAATTGAATCACATAAATATGATCAAATGGCAAGCATAAGTACATACAACGAAACATTAGTCAAATTTCTTTCCTTTCTACCAAACTTTTGCGTCGGGGAACGAAATTGAATTAATGTATTCGAATACATTATCGTTAGAGAACAGACCTACAAGTGTACTCGGACCAAGGCCTTTTTTCAGCGGGGTTGGCTTATATTCCTATAATTGTTCTTTTATGATAACTGAATTTACATTATTTGTCATTAACAGTATAGTAGTACTTCTTTGCCAATAAAGCGCTACTTCAGTCCACTTTTTTACCTCGGGTTACATATAACAAGTCGGCAATTTTTTTTCATGGAGCCGTAGCTGTCGCTAGTCATCAATTTTGTAGTTCCCGAAAACGTCACTGTCAATTGAAAACAAAAAACGTAACAAAAGTGACAGCTAGAAAACTAGAAAAAAAACAAAGCACTGGCTTAGCCATATGAATTCTGCTATCTTTTCCTACTCGTTATTTTGACGTTTGAGCCAATCGGTTAAATGATTAGCCTTGGAAAAAGCTCTATTGGGAAATGCTCGACCATGGTGCACACACTATCCCTGTTAGAAATTAGAAAGCATTTTGAAGAAAGAACAAAACATCCCAATTACTTCAAAGATATTATGCGCATGATGTATATATATTTAAATAAAATCGTTAATTCTACTTTTATAAACTTTCAGTTTTGTTCGATTTAAATTTAAATTATTGCTTCTTTTTCGAATTTATCAATAAACTCTGATTATTCTAGGATTTACAACTTACAAACTACTTCAACAATATTCTTCCTAACTTGCATCTTAATCAACTTCATTCTTACAATGTAGATTAACTTATTTACTACGAAACAACACATTGTACACATTAGCTTAAGAGTGCGATTCTATATTGCCTAAATTCGCACGCACGAGTAGTAGAATAGAAATTATTTTCGAATTCAATTCGATTTCGGGTGTCAAAAAAACAGAATAAAATATTAAATGACAAAAAATGTACACGAGAAGGAGGTCCCAAAGACCCAGTCAAGGGCAGGCAGTCTAAGATTTCCAAACGTTTCAAGTTCGCTTCTGAAACTGTCTAAGCGAATTCCTCCACATAGGTGGCTGGAAAGATGCCAACTTGGTTGCGTAATGCTCCCAACCACCAGCCGTCTTCCTGCTTTACATGCACTTCAATTATGTCGCCAGGAATCAGCTCCAATTCGTCGTACAGTTTAGGGGTATAGCTGTACAAAGCCTTACATTTGCTAATGACTACAGAGTTGACATTGTCGACATCATCTGATGCTGGTGCATCTTCGATGGGTACCTGCCCATTGGTCAGAGGAATGGCTACGCCATTTTGCAGTGGTTTCATGTCATCCTCATTGTCGTCACCATCTTGGGAGCTGAATTCGTCAAAGTCTGAGTCAGGTTGGTTGGAACCACCATCGGCGATGCCACGATCGAAGAAGGGACTATCGAGGACTGTGGTCGGAATTGTGCTGGCCTTGTCGCTGACACAGATCTGGGTGGAACCCGAGTTGCTTATTGTCTCGAGGTTGCTTTGGCTACGTTGGAATTGCTTGACCAACATTTCGTTTTTAACATCGGAACAGCTGCCGTTCCCTTCGTTTACCGTATCGTATTCATTGTCTCGACTGTCGGGGCTGTTAACTTTGTCGTTGTTCTTCAACCAGAGTGGGACTTTCAAGATGCTCTGCTGGAGGCCGGTACGATCACGTGTTATCTAAAAGAAAGTAAATGTATTAACACAAGTGTTATAGGGCATAAAACATATAAACACAATTGAATATGTTTGTAGAGCATTATTTTAATTAGGGACGTCCACCGAACTGTCGTTTCCTTTTGGGAATGACGGGAAAGTGACACTGACAACTAAAGTCTAACGACTGTCAATAAAACGTCTTTTTCTAGGTTGTGTTTCGACCCCCGAAACAACCGCCACCACCCACCTGAATATGCTGTGCGAGTGGATGTGAACTTCTCGGCTTGTGGTCCAATTCCAACAATGCGGAGTGGAGTTTGAACCGCGCTCCCTCCAAATACGTCAACATCGATCGGATCTGTCAAAAATGAAAATTAACAAAACAAGCTCAATCGAAATTCAACTTCTACTCACATGGTATAGTTTATCTGTGATATTCTGATTCTCCGGATTGTTCAACGAATCCGAAAGTCCTTTAAGTCCATTTCGGGAGCGTCTTTCCCTTTCCAAATCGGTCTTGACCAATTGCAATAGCTTGATCAGCGCGTGCTTCCTTCTCTCTCTGTTCATAGCCAATGTCGTGTGTTCACAATAGAAATCGGGCAACAGCTGCTCGCTTGGGCCCTCCGCAATGCGCCGTATATTCTTAATCACACTCAGGTCCTTCTGAACATTACATCCCTCAACGGTTGGTGTAAGCCTCTGAACAAGCCCATCCAATATTGGATTCATGTTGGCAGTCAATCGGAGATAATTCGTTACAAACATCTTCATGCTGGCCAGTCTCTGAGTCTCAACATTCTGCAATAGTGACGATCCGCGCAGCACTGACATTTCCCAATCGACACGGGCGCGTTCAGCACGCACACAAAGCGTGTAGTATTCAACATCGGCCCGTTTGACAGCCTCCTCGGCCTTGCGTCGTTTATTGTCGAGCTTTGCACAGTCTTTTTCAGCGGATTTCATTTCCTTTTCGGCTGCCGTTTTATTCGAGCCCTGATGCAACAGAGCTATGGACGGGGATTTTTGTATTCGAACATCAAGCATTCCGTCTTGA
Organism: Cheilosia grossa; assembly: GCA_963082955.1. Lineage (NCBI taxonomy): Eukaryota > Metazoa > Arthropoda > Insecta > Diptera > Syrphidae > Cheilosia > Cheilosia grossa. Next base: position 60,195,585 of record OY720145.1, on the reverse strand, counting down.
AGTTTTTCGTTTTCGCGAGCGGCAGTGTGGGAGGATTTTTTACCCTTGGATTCGCTGAGGCGCCATTCGGATAGCACGCGGGAGCTTTTATCTACATTGTTCTCAACCTGAGGAGGAATTGGTTAAGTGGTCGGATTTGTGGAGGTTTTCCAAAAACTTACGGATTTCCTTGTTTTGTGGTGATTTTCAACCAAAGTCTTTAATGGTTTTACCAGCTCATCTACCAACGAGCTGGATAGCTGTCTGTGAATCTCGCTGCGACTTTCCATTTCGGTAGCCACGCCGCGCCAGGCATCGGCAATGCTGCCGGGCAGCTCGCGACACGCTTTATTTAGTTTGGTTGCCATTTTCGAAAGTGATTTCGAATACATTTGTTCGGATTCGACTCTGAAAAGTCAAGTTTGTTACGTCAAAGTTGTTGGAAAATGAATATGTACTAACTAACCTTTCTTGAAGTATGAGAATGAGTTCCTTGCCAAAATCGCCACCCTGTTTGATGTATCGGCGCAGTTCCTCAAACCCATTTTGACCCTAAAACAAAAGGTAAATGTCAGTTATATCTTCGAAAAATTAACTTTATCTTTAAATTAGTTTTAAAAACAAAACGCTGACCACAACTGGAAACGAAAAAGACCCACCCACTTTCACTCACCTCCCATTTCTCTTTGAGCCTTGATTTTTTCGAAAACGGCGAAACCTCTCCGTGTCGCATAGTTGTCACCGATGACTCTAGGTCATCGTCATCCCCAGCTATAACAGTCGATGAGTTCACGGCACTTAACTGCGGCAGGAAGAGAGACGACGCCGCAATGGACACGGAATCCTCTCTCCTCTCCACTAAGTCTCCACGGCTTGGAAATCCCTTGGATTCCGGGGAGAGACTATGCCCAACTCTTTGAATAGCGGCCTGCTTCTGGACCACCTCCTTAAAGCGAGTACTTTCCTCACCAAGCCAGTTTTTCAAACCACTCCAGGCGTTGTTTATCTTCTCTTTGTTCTGATTGAAACTGATAAGGCGGGAGTTCTTATTCTTAAGCAGCGTGATCCTCCTCTCACTCGGCTTCAGATTGTCCCGATGTTCACAGTATTCCAAATCAATCTCCTTGTTGAACTCCTCGGACTCATTGATCTGGCGGGTGATCTCGTTCAGTTCGTCGATCGAGAGGAATAGATTTTGGGTTGTCAGCGACTGACAACTGACCGATTTCATGTCGAAATTTTCAATAGAACTGTCACACGCCACACTGTCCTTGCTGCCACGATTGATGCTGATGTTACTGGCGAAATTCGAGCTCACACGATTCTTTTTTGCTCGGATGTTTATAGAGTCAGCGCTTTGATAGTGTTGCGGAGGCAATAGCATGCCCTTGTCCGGATTTAGAGGGGTGTTCGGTTCACTCTTACTCATAATCGGGGTGGCGTTCTCCTTATTCTCATCGCCTTCTAATATTTTCTCCACACCAAGGGGTTTGGCTGTCTCAAGCTTTTTATTCAACTCCAAAGACGGTGCCTTTTGCAGAAAGACTTTGATCTCTGATCTATGCAAGCTCTGAACTGACTTCGAGTGGTTCTTCTTAAGCATCTTTCTAGTCTTAGGAGTCTCATAGTAGTTGTCCATCACGTCATTAAGTTCTGCTGACGACACCGTTGTATCGTATATTTCCGGTGAGGACTCCTTCCCAGTGGTGATCGGTGATCTTGACTTAAATTCGAATTTTATCTCTGGCAAGGCTGACAGCGAATCCACTGCATCGACGAAAACCTCATTCTCGCTGCTGGATGAACCAGCATTTGGGTCGTTGATTGGAAGCGTTTTATAGCGACCACTCATGTCCTCCAAACGATCGGCATTGATCGTTGTCGTCGATATTAGAACTGGTTCGCCTATTTCCAATCGGTGATCATCAGAGTGGGCCCCTGTCATATTGTAGCTACCGGAGATCACTTTTGCTGGTGATGTGCCCGAGCGGCCAGGTGATTGTCTTTTGATGATTTTGCTGCTGAGAGTGGAATAGCGTTTGCTGATCTTGGTGAAGAGTCCACCACTGCTGCCATCTGGATTGGTTTTGTATTTTCCCGACCGTAGTTTGTTCATAGTGACGCTTTTCGCGGATTTCTACCGAGAGCTGTGGGACGAAAGTGGAATTTGTTGAGGCGAGGCTTAGCGATACAAGCTAAGCGCTTGTGTTATTGTTTCATTTGCTGTGGTTTTTGTCTTGGATAAGCTTAAGTTGGGCAACTTCATTGAGATTCAATCAAGATATTCGTTCGCAAAGTATTGCTTTGAAACATATATTCTACCAAGCACATCTTCAACAAAAGCGAAGGCCTATAAATGCCTCACTTCAGACACCCTTCATTCCAAAACCTCAAGCTGTCATCGCACAACGATTAAATAACCCAGCCTCTTTGGAGAAACGCGTTTAAGCATAATATTCTTAGCCCACTAGCCCATCTGGCTTGTCGCCCTACCATCAACTCATCGCCTGAACGAAGGTTAATCCAATTTTTTACCTTGCCATGCGACTTCACGCAAATAAAACGAAAACACTGACCTATAAAAACGCAAATGCAAAAAAAGCACTGAAATGGAAAGTGTCGAACAGCACAAAAATTTAACTGAACTAGAAGTGGCTTAAATGCAAAGATGGCAAAAAATCAAACACATGCCTAGTCAAAGAATGATTAAAACACACCGTGCATAGTCCACTCCACACATTCGCTCACATCTGCACCTACCTCTTTGCTCACCCGACAGCTGACCAACTGACAGATGCCTATGCATTTGTTGGAATAGGCGCGCAAAACTATCAGACAAAATCCGATTACTACAACTCACTCCTTAGCTTCTTCAGGTGGTTGTAGAAGAGAAGAAAATATGTGTAAACCTCCACAACCAAACAATACAAAACTGTCAACAGATAGTGTTGACGTTGGTTCACTTTGTCATCAGAGGTGGCCGCCAGACATTTAAGCCTCTTTCGCCTATAGTGATGATGCATTGAACTGTTTACACTTGCAGTGGTAGGTGCAGGATGACGTGGTCTAATCGGACGTGATTTTCTTTATGAAAATAGAAAATAAAAGAAAACACAATAAAATAAGTAAACAAAATGACAAAACCATTGATACGGAAGAATAATGCAAAATGAATCGAGTGCAGTAATGCCGTAATTCGGTTGACATTTCCAAAGATAAAAACAAGTGCAAACGCCCATGTGTAGACGGAGGCCTATTTGTTATTAGTCGGTTGGGGTTTGATATCTACAGGAATAGATAAATCCCCGGTATCAGTTTAGGTTTGTTGGCACAGATGATTTATGACATAAGCTGATGGGGTATGCTGTCAACCTTTAAAAACAATTGTGAAATTGAGCCGTGTTTGCTGGTAAATAAACAATAAATTTGGGACAATATTCTTAAGCAATGGGACAGGGGCCTAAGAATGTATTCCTGTCTAAATGTTGACAGTTTGTCTCCTTTAAGTTGAATCATAATGGGGACGTTCAAGTATCTAGTTGAGTAAGTCTGACAGCTGCCTGTCTAGACGTATCTCGGTTTTGATTGGTTGAAATCGGTCATAGGAGCAGCTGTTTCAGTTGATGTTTATGGAGGGGTAGCCGACGAATCTATAGTCAAGAAATTCGTAACTGAGTACTAAGTTGACAATTCGGATATGTGGATGACGTAGGAAAAGTGACGTTCCCGACCAATCTAGTTTTTGGGTTCACGTTACATCTTATCCCGACCAATCTACTCGACTTAAGCTAACAAGATTCTTGAAAGCGGCCAATTTTATAAGTCACGGAAAACGAAATTGCTCTCAATTGCACGATTTACGCACTTGGGGAAAAAGAAAAAATATACTAAATTTAGAATAACGAGAAGAATTATGAACAACGAGTTGATGGGTGCTTGGCTATTGACTGCTAAATGGCTAGCGAAACGTCAGACTCCACGTAAAATGGGTGTCATCTACCACCTACTTGTGGTAAAGACTTCACGAAATAGAAGAGAATTGCCCCTAATTTCATTCCATCGATTGCAATTTTATTAAGAGATAACGAACTTACAGAAACAGACAGATAGAGTTCGTCCATGATGTTTCGATTCACATTAAACCATCGAGTACATTTTTCATTTTCTGATAGCTTTTCGTTAAATGTTTCGAATTTGACATAATTTCCGTGTTCGTCAATGGAGTCGGTTTGAGTTGAAAACAACATAATAAATCGATAGTGAAGTTTGTTAATGCTCGCATAAATTGTAATAGACAATAATCAAAATAACGAGTACCGGGTAACTCCCCAATTAGATCTAAAGGAACAGAGAATTTGCTGCGGTTTTGCTTGATTAATGTGTCATGTGGAAAAAATTGACAGATATACAACTAGTATATCTGAAAAGTAATTAGTTAAGGATATTAAGAATGTATAACCAGAAGCAATGAATTTAATGGAAGAATAAATATAGTCCCGCATCAGTTAAATTGAAATTTTGACTTTTCTTTTAAATAGTTTTGTTTCGGGCGAACACATGCATTAAGTGCTTAGCTAGAAGTGACTTGGAGAAGTTCCAGGTTAATTCTCTTAGGCTTGTTCGCTTAATATATACATTTAATGACATATTTTTAGTGCTTGGCTTTGATTTAAAATTGACAGATCGTTATACGTAACGCGCCTTACCAATAAACTTCTGCAGTTTCGACTTTAAATGTAAGTAGTTCACACTAGCTTTATTTTCCATACAAATTTCGAAATTGTGACCATCTGTCAAGACTGGAATTTGTTATTCATACGTACTGCGGAATAAAATTGCACAATTATGAACTATACCCCGCCTTGAAGTAAACTCAACATTTAGCAATGAACCTGAAATCGCACAACCTGCTTACATGTTCAGTTAAACTCGGCGATGTGTCAAATCTTAAAGTAAGTAAAAAGAAACTCAACGTAATGAGTGGCAATTACTTTCCTGTTGTATCGTTACCATGACTAAACAAACCTAGCCATCTAAGCAATTATAAGAATTATACAAACAAAAAGTTAGCCACCTTTCCGATTCCTTCCACCTCATCCCAAACTAACGGCGCACGGTGTTGACAATTTTTGTCTGTGTGCCTAAACGGCTAATGTGTTACGCAACATTTGCGGTCATCTGTAATTGGATTTTCACTTATCCACAGATACACAAATAAAACAACTCAAACTGGCACAAGTTGGGGGAAAAGTAAAAACAGAGCTTAGTCGGGTTTCCTAAGCCACAGTTCTAACAGCGTTTGCGGCATTTATTGACGCTGCGTTGCGAATTGAATCCACTCCGTTGAGCAATTGTAAATCGATGCGAAGAACTCCGACGCTGGTAATGAGCGGCAGACGGAGTGTGCGGTGTCGACGAAACTTGTTGCCAATTAAATTAATCGGTTTTTTCCTTTTTTTAGGCGAAATTCTGTTGAAACACGACGCAGAAAAGTGTTCTCAGTTTCACAGGTAATAGCTGAACTTTGATCGTAAATAGTAATGAACAGAAATGTAATTAAAGCAACACTACTTGTAGACGATTGATGACTGCGCCGCTGTCATATGATGGCATTTTAATTGTTTTAAGTCTTAGCCAAGCGATGGGTCACGTTTTCGAATTAATAGAAACATCTGCAGCAGTTTGAAGGCACTTTGAATTCACTTTGATATGTCTGTCATTTCAAATTCATTATAAGGAATGACAGACATGAAATAGATTCTATCAGGAATAGCAAAAGAAAGGATTGTGGTTTATTCTGGCAATGGTGTTGGTTCCTATTTACTAAAAACTGAACTGCTTATGTTTAAAACGATATTTTTATCAGATGTCATTGGGGCAAAGACGGGGGTTCGTTTAGTTCCCACCCTAAGTGATGGAGTGGATCTACAAACATTCGCAACAGCTCAATATCTGGGTTTTATCCCGGAACGCAAGCTCAGTTGGAAGGTGACACAGGTTCACAAGGAAGTTTGCCCTTTTTTGGCTGTACGAAAAAAAAAACAGCGCGGGCTCCTTTCAAACGTTTTTATAGTCTAAACCATGGAAAGAAGTCTGTTTACAGCCAAGTACATATTAGAAAACTCCTCATTAAACTGCACTCCTCATTCTTCTAAACTACACATAGCTACGTCTATCCTCCCATATCGCCGATCTCATCTCATTCCCGTCGACAATAACTTAATTCCATACAACCAACCATTGGCATCGTCTAAATTGCCTGGCCAATTTCCCTGGCACCGTCTGTACATCCTGAGCACATCCTCCGCCAGTAACAATAAATAGTTACCATGGACATATCGAGAATACCAATTGTCCAGAGTCCAGAACAGACTATAACATACTTCGATTAAAGGTAATAGATAATAGCTATACGGCATCACGTTTTGCATAGTTCGATGCCTTGCAGCAGCGAGCCCTTTGAAGGTAACCGATTTGTTGTACCTTAAACTATCCACTGGGAGACCCTAAGTGAAATAAATAACTCTAGAATTGAGCAGCTCAACTTAATCACTGGCCATGGGTACACATGTTACAAGACGCTTATCACACGCAGTTCAGGCGATTTGTATATTCCAAGCAAACGCATCTTGAGGAGGCTATACCCAGTTGCAGCGATACCTAGCACTTAGTTGGATGTAAGTATCCTGATGGCTATGCAATTACGTGTATCCTTTGTTTTTCACATAATTGAGAGTGAGGTGATGAGAACAAACTCGTTTCTTGGCGGGCCAACATCTGATTTTAGTAGAGGCCTACAAAATCCCACCGACAGTTACTAATCCATGAGAAGATAATCCATCAGAGGGCTTCAGGTAGGCCTGCGCATGACAAAAAAGTTTCTACAGCCTGAAAGTGAAACTATCAACTAAATCACTCATTGTTCAATTTTCTCAGCGCAACTGAAAAGCAATTACTCAACCGCTGCTACCATTCTGATTCACATATACTCGTAGCAGTCGTCCCGACAGACAAAATGCCATGGGGAAATGTTGCCTCGTTCAATTGCAGTCACCAGTACGACTTATGAACCCATTCCGTTAAAAATGTTAACCCACAAAGTGAAGTGTTAATTTCTGCACAATATGCACTGAAAAAGTCCATACGGAGTATGTGTGTGCGTGTGTGTGCGGGGATAGTCTCACACGACGATGAAATATGAAATTGCCTTGCCGTGGTTGGTGTTCTTTTGCGCCGCATAAACTAAAAATACATTTTAAATCGCCTCAGATACAAATGATGCGATATCGCTGAGATTTTCCCATCACTTGTGAGTTATTGTTGTGGATACGGTCTCGGTGTGCGATCGACGCCATGCACTTGATCATTCGACGTTGTGTTGCTCAAAGAAACACTAGCAAGATGACAATCTATGTGAGGCTGTCTGCGGCAGGAGTGTGGTACTGGTACTGCATTCTGCTGCATTATGGGGGACCTGCTGTACCCCTAGTGTGTGGCTGAGGCTATTATTCAATCGGAATGATCTTGTACCTAATTTTGACGTATAATGTACAGAGTGTGGTTATTTTTATGCAATCGATTTCGATGTGCGGATACTGCATGCGAGCGAACAAGTCGTGGCCATCTTTCAAGGACTCTTGGCGAGTGACGTTTCTTTTTACTGAGGTAATTATCAACAAACATTGATAAGAACTATTCTGACATTCGGTGACGTTTAGTAGCCCGTAATAACAATCGTTCTGTGTGTTGTGGATGGTTAAACGGTTGTCAGAAGCAAATAGTAGCCGCCATACTGCATCGTTGCCATTTAAATGTGTAAAATGTGTTGGTACAATCCATTGTGTTACAATTTTTAGGATAGTAGTTTGAAAGTGCACCAATACGTAGGCAATAATGTTGTCACTGCTATTTGCTATACTACATTTAACATTTTCCTTTTTTAGGCAGTTTTGCCAGGCGCTTTTAGTGAAATTCCCCATCACAGAGCTTAAAATTCCCCTTTTTCCCCGTTGTCCGTGGTGGCATTTCCCATGGATTCACCCCAATCAAAATATTGCGAAAACTAACTGCTTCTTAAAAAATGTTCACCCAAGTTCCAATACAAAACAAAAATGCTATTTGAATGAACCTGTGCGTATTGAATATGGCTCAATTTCCAATCAGTCATACGATTATAAGAATGATACGCGCTACTTGTGCACGAGGACTATACTATAATGTATGTCATGTCAGTTACGTGGGTGTGCACTGTGCACATAATATTATAAATGTTGGGTTCCGTTCAGCGTTGTATAGAAGAAATTTTGGGGTTGAGCCATTTTCCGAGCCATTCCACACAAGAGAGAGTTTTTTGTAATTTCTCAAAAAAAAAAATACTTATTGGGTGCGTTCACTTGGCGAATCTTTTAACCAGCTTTTGTTTTTGTGACGGCGTTCAATCGGCTAAATTCTCATATTTTCTTATTTTCCAACATATTTTTTTTAAGACAGTGAAGTTCAAGTTCTGAGACAGATGTGAACCCTTTTTCTTCAAGTCGGAGCATTTACCCAAAGCAAAACTACTTGATCCGAATTAATCAATTGCGTACTTCAGCACAATTCTGGTTCCATTTAAATGGGAATATTGGAGTCAGCGGTACCACTTAAAAAAAACAAAAGAGAACTAGATTTGACCCAAAAAGTGAAGTAGATTCAAGAAAAGGGAAGTAGATATGAAAATGATATATTTAATTAAAAGAAATCTTTTGGAAAATCTTTAAAAAAATGTCATAAATGGTGCACAACGATTTGTTTATTAAATTATAATTTCGCCTACCAATTTTTATTTACATTCGTGATTACTTCAAAATATGTTTTCATCGCGTTTGTAATAATTCTTTCACGTATTTGGTTAAACTTTTCAGAACAGACAGACAGGGACCAAAACCAAACCAAACGTAGGTAGCGTAGCGTTGTTCTGGAGACATTTTGGAGTTGAGCCATTCTCCGAGCCATCTAACACAAGTTTGAGCCAAATAAGTTAAATGAAAACGAGAAGGACGAGTTTGTTGTGATTTCAAGAAAATAAATGCTAAATTTATGGGTGCGTTCACTTGGTGAATCGTTTTAACTATTTATTGTTTTTTGTCTTCGTTCAGTCGAGTAAATTCTCATTTCTTGGTTACATTTATTTGTCAACACTTTTTTATAAGAAAAATATGTTTAAGTTTTGTGCCAAAAATGAGCCATTTCTCTTTGCCTCGGAGCATTGAGCCAAATCTAAAATATGAGTTCTTCAGAACAACGCTTTGACAGAAAATTACAAGGAACACTAATAAATGCCAGAAAATTTTAATAAATTTTCTGTTTAAAGTGAAGTTTGATGCAATTTATTCTTTTGAAATGTCAATCTGACCTTTCATGAAAGAGTGTAAGACATTTTTTCAATAATTTTTCTTTTAAGTAGACTTGATGTTGCTTTAGTATAAGTGAAGCGGATTAAATAAGGGATTTCTAAAGTGAAGTAGATATAAAGAATTTATCAATAGTGCGAAGTATGGAGAACATTTTATTATGTTTTCCAAAATTGAAGTAAATCTACTTCAATTGAAGTAAGTGGTATCGCTGATTGGAGTTAAGTGTTGACATTTTTTATTTTTATTATTTTCCTCACACTTCATTCTAGAAGAGGGAAGATTCCTCTTTTCCCCTTTTCATAAAATATTTGATTGAAATCCCCCACAAGAAGGGGAGTTCCCCACGAACTGGCAACCCTGCTTTTAGGTAAAATTCGACACTCACAATAGTTCTGTCTTTTTGCATTGTTTTAAGCGGGGAATACACTCATTAGGAAATCCGTTGCTGGTCGACTCCATTCAGGTACTGGTAAAATATCAAAAACTTATCAATGGCTGCCGGCAGTTAGCTTGTATGATGAAATAAATAAATTGCACGTGCCTAAGTACTCTTTAGTTGTAGGAAGTAACATTCTCAGCTCAGAATAGTTAGAAAGGGTTTTTTCTGCCAATGAAATGGTACCTGAACATTCCCGATTTTATTTTGCCACATCCCCGTAAAACGACTCTAATTGTTCGCATGACAAAAAGTCCTATCCAAAGATCCACTCAAAAGTCACCGCATTCCCTGCAAACTTTCCTAAGCCGCTGTCATTCACGTTGAGTATATGACTATAGGTTCTGCCTAGAGAGCCATCAAAGAGCACACTCAAGAAAAACAACCCCCCTATCAATGGTCTAGTACATCAGCGTACAGGACGTGGCTAAGTACCACGTCTCATTATGCGCGCAATCTTGTTGGCATATTGCGCCCATTGTGTGTGCGCGCCTCCTGCTTTGGAATTTGATTGATTTATGAAGACTCAAGTGCGGGGAAGTGCGCGGGACTCCGAGGAACAATTGCACGATGCATGAAAGCAAAAACCAACTCATTCCTTCCGAAGAAATCCACTGAGCTCTTGCGAAGCCAGTGACATCGCCTTAACGATGAGAAAATGTGTAGACAAAAAAACTTGTAAAATGAAAAACGTTTTTCTCCTCAAGAATTATTGCGGCAAGTGTTCTTCTTTAAAAAGAAAAAAAGAAACTTCAAACCACGAGTATTTGTCTTCATTTACATCTTGTATCGCTTCCAGATCAATCTATGCACCGTATTGCGGAAATTGTTTTTCTCCCATGGGAGATGGGAGATGGGACCGCGCAGGGTGTGCTTTACCAATCATTCCTCTTTCTTTTTTTTTTGTGAATTTTTTATCGCAGCAACTGATATAGGTCTGTTGTCTTTGCGAAGTGAAAAACATGAGTTGCGGATTGTTTTGTCGCAAGGAATAAAAATTTTAATCGTCACTGATGGTTGCGGAATTTTCTGTTTGCTCCTACAGATAAGATAACAGGTTGGAGGTTTGTGCGATAAATAACAGTAATTGGCGTAAATAAGTTAACGAATCTCACACGCGAACTAATTAGCATGGCATTCTCAATGGTAGTTTGAATCATGTGCGGAAATTATCGCATTTCGAGGCTTAGCTAGATGAGGGAGGAAAGCGCGTCGATAAGATAATTTTAGCTGGATTTTTGGAAAGAACTTTTTGAGTGTCGAAATTGGTAAATAATCATGGATTTGGATCCATGGTCGTCACGATGGGATTTTGGGCCTTGTTTGTCGTAACTTTTAGAATTTTTTGTCTTATTATCATCGCTCAAACTGTCCCCGAAAGCAATTATTGGCAGCACTTGGTTATAAAATTAAGAGACGACCAAATTTTCCCGAGCCCGTTCTCTGAAATATCTTCACATTTAAACTTTTTATAAAAAAACGCTTTCAAAGGGCAGTTTGCATTCTGTAAAGCGGAAACGTTTTAAATGCTGAAATGTCGTACGGAAGACAGGTGCATTAAAATGTTCTCGTTCTTTAAGTTGTACCTAACGATGGCTAATGAATTTGTGTTCACAAAATGTGTCCTTATTGCGAGACTCGTTTTCTTGAAAACATACCTGAAGCTTGTCTTTAGTAAGCCAGATTTTCAACCAGAGTGGTTTAACTCATCCGTTAGGATAGCTGAGACTTATACGATATCCAAGTCATCAGCAAGAGTCATTACTATCGTATGAACTGTAGGTTTAATAAAGAGTTCATGAAGACATTATGCAAAATGGGACCAAAAACCGACCATTGAGGTACGACTTTGTATTTAACTCTTGTGTTGCTGGGTTTGAATTTATTCAATTTACTTTTCGGAAAAGGGACATCCTTTTATTTTAATACTACCCTTTTAATTAGTTATATATCAAATAATGTGATAATCGAATGGAGGGGAGACAATAGCCCCAGCTCCAGCAAACGTTCTAAATCCTTAAGCATTACCATATACAAAAATATAACACAATCAGAATCGGAGAGTCGCCAGACACAGCGTTGCCAAACGTTCAAAATATTTCCCCTTAGATAAATCTGAAAACCCCCTAGAAAGACCTCCACTTTTTGTCAGTGTTTTTTTTAACACGTTTTTGTACGACTTAAAATAAAGAATTTCGAATTTGGAACGGGACCATGTCAGTTTGGTTTTGGAATGCAAAAGTGTGCGCCAAATAATACAACCCAAAATGTCAACGCATCTTGCGTTTTGAAAAGCCCTTACAAAACTTTGATAAAATTGTTGTTTATAAAGTGAGTTTGTCGCTTAAATCCGGTAAAATGTTTAAGGAACTATGCATTATAAGAAAGTACGACTTTTTCCTAATGAAACGTGGCATTAGCTTTTTTCGAAAGACTTGTTTTGTAAACAAAAATATTTCAAAGATATTAGCACAAACAATTTTCATTCTCGAATATTGCATTTTAAAGTAAAACACAAATTTTAAGGTTATCAAAAAGGATATTATAGCGAAATATAAATAAAATAGAATTAAAAAAAAAAACAGATTTCGCCCTAAACAATTTCTCCCCGTCTACCAAAAAAAATTAAATCTGCGGGTGGGGGGGGCCCCAAACTGGCAACAATGGTTCAGAGTGACAGTGTTCTCGCAAACCGAGCGCTTATTTCCGCTCTCTCTTTGTTTTGCGACTCATTTGCGAGCGATATATTTATACTTTCAGAAGAAAACCCATTCCTTCAATCATTTCGCAAAGGATTACAACCATTTATATACTCTTGGTAATCTAGGATATAGCTTTGACAGTTTTTTTTTTTTGTTTGACATTAAAGTGAGCCAAGAAATCGGCCCGAAGTAATTAAAACAGTAATTAGAGTATAAAATACACTTTCACTAAGACATAATATTAACGACTTACTCTTATGTACTCGCAGTATCGATTACTGAATTTTCTTTAACCTGTCAAATTTATGCAAAAACGTCATTGAACTCGTTGGCAATTTTCCTGATTGGAGATTCAATGGTTTTTGTGCTGGACCTCTGAATGAGGGTCTCAAGTCCGAACAAACAAAACAAAAATTACATTATAACATTTTGCACTGCCGGGGCTCGAGATAAAGTTGATGGGAAATTCTGATCAACTGCCTGATCAAATCCTTGCGTTATTTAGCTGCTACGATTTTTTACATTCAGACGTATTCAAAGATAAAACCAGCGAAATAGGATTTTTATTTCAATTGCGCATGGATTCAGTTAGTTGATTAAATGAATCAACTGTCAGTAATTATTAATTTGAGAGCTTTTCAATGGCAGAACTTGGAGCCCCCATATTTTACTAAATATCTGGCTTGCGAGTATTACGACGCTTAAGCAAAATCGGGTCGGTAATTATATCCCTTAGCAGTTCCTGGTATAAAAAGTAATTAATTCAGTGCAAACAAACCTACTACAAACTTCCACTTTTTGCGCATTGACCTCATACACACAGGTCGCATATATACGTCAAACTGATCGCATGTTCTCAGGTGAGTAACGCTTTATCACTTGTTTACATTAAACACAAGATCTTTATTAAAATATAAGATCATGCCATGTGATGTAGCTTCCCAGGAACGTGTGTCTGTGGCATGTGATTCTATCGGAATGGCAAACCTAAAACAGCTACAGGTTAAAAACTGACTGTCCGTCAATTCGAGGCACGTTTCGCAGTAGTGACAATCGCGATTGGATACAGGTACCGTACTTACTTATGAAATGTTGCCAAAATCAAGTCTGGCGAGTTCTACTTTATTAGCATCAGTAATTTTGCTTTCAAACTGTCAAACCTCGCATGTAATAACCTTCAAATTACTTTATTAGCTATTTACCAAAAGCCCACTGAATAAATATGTGCTCCCTTGATTTTTGCCACTTTTGGAAAACGCCTCCAAATAACGATGACAAGGGAAATTCCATTTTGCATCGGAAAAAATCTCAATGAAAGCTGACAGAAAATGAAAACGCATTAAAAACTGTAAATCAAAAAGAATTTAACCACTTTGCAAAAATGTTTGTCGCGTACAAAGAAACCTTCCACTACGCTGTCACAATTAGAACATTTGTTTCGTTTTCTATTTGTTTTGCGACAGGTTTTCGTAGGTATTTGTTTAAAATATTTTCAACCTAAATCATCAAAAACCACATGAACAGATGGATGTATATACGTACAAATTAAACAATAACACAAGCGAAAACGTTTAATTATTTTATTTAGCACGGATTGCATAAGATCTGTTTTCGAATTTTGTTGCGGCTTCTCTCTTGCAACATGCACTTGCAACACTTGTGTACTTTTTTTGGTAGAACTTTTATTCACACTCACTTTTTTTAAATTTATTATAAAAATTCACTTTTTCACAGCGCGGTTATTAGTTATTTAATTTATTTCGAGTAGAGGCCAACTCATTGGACCTTTGCAACAATGATGCAGCAACAAGGCGGTAGACAATTTTTCATTTCGTTCGATTTCATTAAAATCATTCAAGATTTTCACTTTCGATTTGTGATAAAACTAATTTTGTAGTAAAAAAAAAAAAGAAATAAAAACCCGCTGCCAAAAAACCAGCACCTTGAATAAGCACCGCAGATCAACACCGTGAGAGATCTACTGTAGGCCGTGACGCTCAACTACCGCACACAGACGCTTCGCAAGTGATTTGCGAAAATGCTGCTAAAAATTCTATTTATATTTTTATTTATATATTTTTTTTATTTGTTTTATTTGTTGCTATTTAAATGAAAACACAAAATTCTCAATCCGGAATTATTTGTCTAAACAAATACAATCACATGTACATAGGTTTGATCTCAACGTTAGGTGCTAATTTCGCGCCAGCTGACGACCGGTACAACTAATTCGAATCCGATATATCGCTTGAAAATGTGCAACCGGGAGAAATGGACTGGCACTGGAATACAGTACGACGGCGATGCAGCGTTAGAGATCGGCGTCGAGAGGCTGACTGTGTTAAGCGCACGCACGGCTGGCAGTGGCAGGTTCTCCGTTCTTGCCAAGAATAAGATTTTGTCTGACGACAACCCGTATACGCTCTAGCTAGCTGGTGGTGCGAGTTTTCAGCGTTGACTGTCGGTGGTCGATTGGAGTCGACAACAACAGTGAACAGTGAACAGTGTACACTAAAGACCGCCAATGCCAGACCCAGTGCGAGTACGAGAGCAGCGTGCTTGTTCATGTGTATGGGGAGGCGATAGTACACCCAGAGAAATGTTTTCACTCTTTTGCGGTAAAAATAGAATCGATTAGGTCTAGAAGGAAAACTGTTTTTATGTGAATTTAGCATTTTGGATATATGTAGGTAATAATAGTCGCGTGGATAGATTCAGTTGTTGATTCATTTGGAGAAAAATGTGCCCTAATTGGAAATGTTTGATGGGAATTATTTTTCTTTGATCACTTACTTTGTAAGCAAACTTAATTAGAACAGCTGCTGGGAATTTTAATGACTCCATTGTGTTTACATTTTTTTTAAATGTTGTCAAGTACAGATTTAAGAGAATTGCCCCTGAATAGATTCAGTGCATTTGCGGACATTGTAAGTCATACAGTGCATTCAACTGGCCATCATATTTTCGGAGTTATTAAAAAAGCGAGAGTACCCAACCCATTTTAACCCCGCTTTTGAGAGTCTCCATTTCCATTGTGTTAATGTTCGTTAATAACAATTGAAATGGAAAGACCCAAGGTGAATATATTAATCTGTGGAAAACTTATAAATGTGAATTCACGGAAATGTTTTGTGTCATTATGACACAAGAGGTTGTGGGTTGTATTGAATTCATATTTTCGACAAATTGTTTACCTATATTTGCAGTTGTAGATTGTTCGTGTCAAAAAAGAAAAGTCAGGCTTATTCCATTTTCAAAAATCAAATAATCCATCTCTGGCTATATCAACTGATTCCACAAGCATAATACGGGTAAGTATGTGTCGATAATCACGAATAAAACACACAATTTAAAATCTCTTTGTTTTCAATTCTACGAGTGTGCGACTAACCGTGTGTAGGTAATGAAAACTATTTTAGAGATTAGACGTATTTTTCAGGTAATGGAAATTCAAGTTTTCTGACGGCTTTAAAACAAATGATAAATTAAAACGGACTACTTGCAATCCAAATACGTTTTTCATTATTACTTTTGCAAAAATAAATCTTGCAAATAATGTTAAAGTAGAGTTACTGCTATTAATATATTTACTGTTCACAGTTGTAGAATAAAGACAGGATTCAGGATTCAGACACAGCGTTGCCAAACGATCAAAATATTTCCCCTCAGATAAATCTGAAAACCCCCTAGATTTGGCTATATTTTTACAAAAGCCTCCACTTTTTGTCAGTATTTTTTTCCCGAAACTGGCAACACTGGTTCAGAGTGACAGTTTTCTCGCAAACCTAGCGCTTATTTCCGCTCTGTTTTGTGACTCATTTGCGAGCTATATATTTATATTTTCAGTAGAAAATCCCTTCCTTCAACCAATTCGCAAAGGACTACAACCATTATTATACTCTTGGTAATCTAGGATATAGCTTTGACAGTTTTTTTTTTGGTTTGACATTAAAGTGAGCCAAGAAATCGGCCCGAAGTAATTAAAATAGTAAATTGGTGGTTTCATTAACCCAAAAATCGTATCAGCAGTAATCTTAGAGTATAAAATACACTTTCACTAAGATATAATATTAACGACTTACTCTTATCTACCCGCATTGTATCGATTACTGAATTTTCTTTAAACTGACAAATTTATGCAAAATTTGGCAACATGAAAATATGGCTCACTTTCAAAATACATAAGATGACGTTTAACTGCGCAGTCAAAAGTTTCAAAATTCAATTAGAAAATGTTGACAAGGTCGCAAATTTCATCGACACTATATTTTTCTCTCATTTTGTCCTCATTTGTATCCCAATAAATCATGCTGAAAAGTCAGCTGCATTTAGAATGGACAAAAATTGTATTACGAAATGGGTAGCAATTGTTTGCAAAGCAACCACAAATTTTCAAACTAATTTATTTTCAAATAATGCTGAAATGTTAAAGAAGATGACAGCAGCTGAATAATGCACATAATTTGAATACATTTTCAATACATTTTTCTTTTATATATGTCTCCATTAATAAGGTGGATATGTATACGCACTCACTCTATCGGGAATTTTCGTTCTAGTTTTATGTATTAGTTTCATTTTAAAAGCATGAAAAATGCAAAAGAACATTTTGTGTCACACGGGCTTTTACTAGCGCAAGCTACGGAGCAATCACTTTTTGAAAACATTCCTTTGACTTTTGAA
The DNA here is from genome assembly GCA_963082955.1 of Cheilosia grossa. Lineage (NCBI taxonomy): Eukaryota > Metazoa > Arthropoda > Insecta > Diptera > Syrphidae > Cheilosia > Cheilosia grossa. The sequence continues at coordinate 60,178,390 of OY720145.1, read as the reverse complement.
ATTTGTTATGAAAAAAATTAGTTCGTTCGGGTACTATTTTGAAAACTTAAAATTATTAAAAACTGTGCGAATGCGACCACGTACTGAGAAAATTGAGAGAAATCCATTTCCATTCTTCTAATTTTTCCTACTCACCGAATTTCGACTTACTGAAAAATGAAAATCGAAAACTGACAACTTAGTGACAACTCGAAGTTTGCCAAGAAAAACTCTATTTATTTTCGTCTTCAACGATGTCAGAGGAAGAAGTTGTGATTGAATGTTCTCCTAGAACATATCAGCGCATTCAAAATTGTAAGTTTAGTAGGCGTTTAGCTTATAAAGAAATCAATTCCAACTTATTTTGTAAATGCCACATTTTTAAGGAAACCCTGTTAAATGTCAAAATGACATTTCTTAAACTTTTTGTAAGGAAACGCGGTCAGGTACTTCTCTTGAAATTGAGATATTTCTCTCTCGATTTTTGAGATTTTTCATTTTTCTATGCTGAAAGTACACGAACGAAACTAATATGCCGCATCAAGAGAAGTAGGAAAACTATTCCGTTTCTTCAATGATGTTTCTGAGTTTTAGCAACGTCAATGCATTGCAAATGCTTATAACAAGCTATTGTGCTGAACTACTGAGCACGGGGTCTCAGGTTCGATCCCCGGAAAAACACAAACTGTATCTTTAATTTTTTTTCCACTGCGCCACCTGTCGCGAACGTCTGACAAACATCCTAGAGTATAACAGTCACAAAAGGGCTTCTGAATCAGCCGTTCAAATTCGGCAAAAAATTGTAGACCCCTGCGGCCTGCGTTCGTCCCAAAAATAAAAAAATCACAAAAACTAATGATTGAGAGAAGCTAGGGTTAGGATAGACTTGGTTTGCTAACTATTTATATATTTTGATTACTATCGTAGTAAAGCCGCATCGAAGCTTGTTTTCACGTTTTGGATCTGAGTCTGTTCAAATCACCTGTCAATTTGTATAAAATTGTCTGTGCCCCCATGTACTTACAGTCTACCACTGTAGTTTCATAAGACGACTGTAAGACTGCTCTGTTACAAGTTGTAGGGAAAGCGCCTGTAAATTGCGAATTGCAGTGTTGTGAAGCAAAGCCCTGGTTTATCGAATAAAGAGGAAAATAAAATATATAAAAAAAATGCGGGATTCAGATGGAGCAATTTGAGGATGCGTTCAAAGAGTATGGGATAGGACTTAAGTCTGTTTTGCGCCAATCCAATCATTTGCTCTATATTCTAACAGCCCGATTTGTTTTATGACTTGTGAGGTATCAGTGAGGTTTGCCAGAATCGGGCTGTAAGTTAGTTTTCATGATTTATTTGACAGAAATAAACAAATTTTACAACTTTATAGTCTGGAAAATCCTCACGGAATTTCATCCACAGCCGCAACAAGTTCGTTTATCTATAGTTCAAGTTCAGAAAAAGCTTATACGTCACAGCTTAACCTTAACCAATGATCTAACTTTTTCGACTTCAAGTTTTTGTTTCTTTATCTGGGCATTTAGCGTTCATCGCTGCAATAGCCAACATTTTATCAAAGATCTTTAAGACGTTATTGCGGACTAGGGTCGTTACTCTTCGGTTTTTCCACATTTCACTCTCTGGACACAGTTATTTGAAGGACAAACTACTCTTGAAATCCATTAAAGAAAAATTTCCGAGACTTAACTCAAAATTTCATCAAATTGTTTTAATCAAACTGGTAGATCTTCGCAAAAAAGAGAAAACGAACAAATGAAAGAATAATCAAATCCGTCAAAGACACAACTAACCTCAAAACAGTCAAAAACAAAACAAATAAGATCACGTGAGCTAAGCCAGAGCCAAAATCTTAAAATTCATCAAATCATTTTTTCCAGTATTTAACCAACACCCAAGAGCTGTCGCACAGTTTGCCATTCGCGGCAGCCCTACTAGTCGTTGTCGCTTCCTCTCTTTCTATCCACAAATTGCATTCGCGATTACTTGCTTTTCTTCTGGCTTAGAGCTCTCGCGCCACAATCAAGGCATGCACTAGTAGCCCATACCTTCTTCTTCTTTGCCACTCCACATCAAGTGTGCTCTTGGGTATGACTAAATCCGCAACCCCTTTAGGCTTAAGCGGTTCCCTTAGAGCTGCATACAAACACCTGATCCTAGGACAACATAGACACAAAAACCCTCCCAGACACCTATGTCTGTGTACACTCTTACTCTTTCATTAGTTTTAGTGCTATAACTACAAAAACAAACCAGTGACAGTGTTTTCTGTCTTATAGACGAACGCGTACAAGCCACTTCTGAGGTAAATAAAAAACCGACCTCCTCTCTCGGTGGTACGTTGAACCAAAAACACCCAGCAAACCAACAACTGCCAGCAACAAAGTGTGTGCACTCGAAAAGCCACTACACTACACTAGGCCACAATTAGATAGTTGTTGCAGATTGACGGGCCGATATTGAGGAGGCAGAGGCACATGCACAGCTTTGGCCATAATAGCAGGCTTGGTACTTTACGGCCCAGCAGCGTGTATATATGGAAGAATGATGGCAATAATTATAACGGCAGCAAGCACATAAACAAATGTGAGTGCGCGCTCTCAAGAGACTCAGATTGACATATAGAACTCGTTGGTTCCGCTGCAGCTCGGTTAAAGTACACTCATCTGACGGCATAATGTACACTTATTAGTGGCACGGTTAGGTAACCATTTCCACTGTGTACCACAGGGAGGATTGTATGAGAAGGCAGTGGTTCCCCCGGCAGATGTGTCATGTAAATGATCGCGGCGTATTCGTTACACATTTCTAATGGAATGGATGTAATTTGTGTGTCATCTGTCAAAGAAGCACAGGTGGAGACTGCAGACAGTGGCTGCGATCGGAACGTAATGGAATTATGGATGGACATGGGAAATTTTGTCGGACGAAGTGTACGATTTAGTTGGAAGGAAGTATTGACCCGGTTTGCACTTAGATACAATTTTACTTGTACGTTGCGTGCGTAAATTGGTTTGGAGGTTAGGTGAAACGGGTTTCTTTCCAAAGGAATAGAATGATTGGTTCCTTGTCATAATTCTGACAAGACAACTTTTGCAAAAAACCTGATTGAAGAGATTGAACATTTTAGGTATGTTCCTTTACTTTTGTAGTTAAAATGGAAAAGACTATCAAAATGGAAGTGGTGGGGATGAATTCTCTCACAGAGAGAGACACTTACGAAAAAGTTAGGGAACGCGTTTTTAGTAATCTATGAAAAATGACTGATACATAATTCAAATATTCAAAAATGTGGTAGGAAAAGTCTGGTAAACTCTAGGAATTTGCTAATTAAATAAACAAATTAGTTACATCATCTAAGTAGCGATGAAAGTGATCTGAAATTAATCGAACTTCTTTTTGATGAATCAGAGTATGTGGAAGAGTTTGACTGATTGAATTACAAGCTTTCGAGAAGTGGAAAAAGCGACATTGCATTAAGAATTACATGGTGGAGATTACTCCTTGAATTGAGGAAGAATTTCGTTGAAACTTTTTAAAATTATCTTGAGGAGGACATTCAATTTTATTTTCCCGTCTCTTGATACCATTTGAATACCCAAAAAATCAAAAAAAAATGCATGCATTTATGCCAAAAAGGGCAACACATTTAAAATCAACTTTTAATTGTAAGTTGACTGACATAGACTTCCCAATTCTTGTTGAGTAAAAATTCGTTACATTCTCAGTTTAGTGGTAGTATTTATCTTGATCTATCGACGACGCTCTCTTTTACGAATGTTTTCGAGTTAAGGAACAGCATTGAGTACAAATTCGTAAGAATTAGTAAAAATTCGTAAGATTCAAAAGTGAAGGAACAGACCTTTTATGTAATTTTTTTTTTATTTTATGTGCAGGGGTTAAGTAATTGACTTATCTTTTTGTTTATAGACGTCCCTGTCAAAGGCGTTTTTAATCTCAAATGGCAAAATAACGCCCGCAAGCTGTGACGTTTTGGTAGCTCTTATACTGTCTAGAAAATGTTGTTTCCGAGTAAGACTTGGATCTGGGCCCAACGATAGCTTACAAGTGCGGCAGTTTAGTTCTTAACTTTAAGGCTCGCACTCTGTCTCTGATCCTGTCCGCTTCATAGTTTGGCTCTGTCTGTGTCAATGATCGATTCCGTTTGGATAGAGATTTGTTTTAGCCACGAATCTAGAGCAGGGTTATTTAAATTGTATCTTCCCTTCGTACAGATAACAACAAAATTGCGTAAATCAGATGCAGCAAATAATTCTTCAAAGTATACCGTCCGCCAGGTTCAATCAGAAGATTCCACATGACAAATGAACACTCATACATCACGAAACGCAAAGGCAATTCATTACAGCAAACTGCCACTCCCCATAGGGTGTGATCCAAGTGCGATCATTAAACTTAACAAATAGTATCGAACAAAAGTACAAAAGAAATATTTTTTTTGTTATTTATCAAAAAGCCCGCTAAACGACTTGCGTCCATTCTTGGAGAAGAAGTTGAACGGTAAATCAATTTCTGTTGCAGCCAACTTCAACTGGAAATGCAATTTTTCCTCCAACTCTTACCATCTTTGGTTAGATTGGATTTTATCATTGCGTGTCTGTCCGGTCTCCGGTCGGCGATGAAAGACTAGATAAGTATACAAACATGGCCTGCCCTTAAATAGCACATTTCACTTGAAAGCTATTATTAGATGGCATGCTTTATAAGGCGAAATGACTCTTTTCGTAGTAATGTTGCAGAGAAACGTACGTATACGAACATTTTAGTTACTGTACTCGCTGGTTCATTGATCTGAGCTGTTCCAGTCCGGAAGAGGAATAGGTAACCGCTATCAAAAGGCTCGCCAAAGTCAGAATCACATTCTGCTCCAGTTCATAGCAACATGTGTTGGTGGAGGCTTTTTTCTTGTTTACACTGTCCCAATTCAGTGAAATTTCGATTTAAATAGAACACTCATGGGTGGCAAACCAAAACAAAACACCCTAATTGGATTTACCACCAATGAACCGCTGATGTTCGAGTGTCCACAGCCAACAGTTTAATTGAAATTGAAATCCCATTGGGGGGATATCGAATTTAAGCTCAGCAAAGTCGTAGCTGTCGTCAATGTTGCAGTTGTGTCTCCATTAATTCGGAATGTTTTAATGCTTGTTAATTTATAGCATTTTGTGCTAAGAACGTTGATGCTAAGTAATTTGAAGAGGAACATGGCCATAAATAAAAACTGTGCTTTATTTAGTCGCTTTTATCAGTTTAGCTGCGAAGAGATTGAGCGAACATTTGCCATTCGTTATGCGTTTCTTCTTTAAGTTTTCATTTATTGATAGGCTGAATAGGAATTCTTAGAATTTGGATGTGGACCAACAATGAGTTATATTAGGATGAACTTTTGTGCTTTCCTTTCTCTCTCAAGCAGTGCACCGCCATTTGTTCTAAATAGTTTTCTATTTTTGATATTTTTTTGGTTTGATTAACTGCAGAACAAATGCGTTCATGTTTCGGAGGATTGAGGACGACTTTGACAGAGAGGATTTACATAGGAAGTTAGTGTAGTCGAGCTATATATCTTAGTACATAAATTTCAACAATCTGTAGTATAGATGTCATGCTTGAAATGTAGGATTATGTGGTGTATATTTTTTTACTTCTCTCGAAGGCTAAATAATAGGTGCGTTCCCGCGCAGAAGTTGCCTGTTATTATCTTTATTTTAGACCTGCAATTGTCATTCGGCGATTTTTTAAGTAGAAATAATTAATCATTTTTAGTGTCCAGGGTAGATTTTGTACAGACTCACAATGGCGAGATTTTTCATATAAAATTACCCATTGTGACCTACAAAATTTTTAGTGTGGAGATTAAAAATGATTATTGGTGTCATCGAAAGGAACATAATTCCATATTTCCAAATTGCAATTCAAAACCAAAACACCCAAGCGTTTCCTTTTAATGTCATACAGCATAAAAATCGTAAAATGCAATCCATCTTTTGGCTAAACCTCTTCTAGGCATTTGCAAATGCGTATGACATTTCTAAGGTATTTTAGTGAATTTCTGTACAATTTCGCTGGGTGCCGCTTTTGCGTAAATTTGTCAAAAAACGTTTGCCTTTTCATTTTGATTAATTTGACAGCAACATCCGTAGGTATATGAGTACTTCGTTTGGCATGTGAAATTCAGATAATTCCGTGATGTAATCCGACTCCAGGACTATTCCATTTGTAATCCCTCTCCATGCATAATTGTTTTTTTATTACTAAATATAATAGACTCAAAAGCCAACTGTTGTCGGTGTTGCTTATATTTCTTCGTATATTTCATCGAGCATGGCTTAAGAGGGTGACACGTTTTGTTTTGCAATAGTGAGTTTTAGGGTTCGACATTATTCACTCCGTTTATGTTTCCCAGTTTCATTATATTCCCTTCGGTAGTAGATTTTTCACTGCTGACTTTGACATGGAAAAACAATGTGGACTTTCAAGAATCCGGGTTTAGTAAGTCTGACAGCTGGCTGACTTGACGTGTTTCAGATTTTACTGGCACAGATTTGTCATGTGAACAGTTTTTTCAGCTGACGTTTGTATAGAAGTGGCCGCCGAATTTATAGTTAAGAATTTCTGGACTGAGTACTAAGTTGACAGTTTGTATTTATGTGGCTGTCGTAAAAAGTGACGTTTCCAATCTAGTCTTTGCGTCCAGCTTAAATCTGCTTGAGACAACTAGATTTTTGAATGTTTAGAACGAATGAATGAAATTGATCCGACAGTTGTTGGGTTCGTGTATTTGCTACTCGTTCGGATAATGTTCTTTTGGGGCTGTGTGAATGTGTATCACATTCATCGTTCTGGAGATTGACTTAAACACAAATATGTGTACCTAACAAGTTTAAGAATACGAAGTTCACTAATTTTTCTTGTTAATCTATAAGATCTTTGCTAAAATATAAATCGAATTCCATGAAAACCAACTTACTAACTGTCAACCTACATCTATAATTTACGGTCAGAGCTCGCCCCAAATATTAAAACTCGCATGCAGTTAATTAAACCGTTTAACTCACCTGTAAAGAAACAAACAAAAAAGACACAATAAATAACAATTATAATAAATTCTTGTAGCAAATAAAATAAACAAAATGCACATCTAAAGCAACACAAGCAAGCACACACATGATGTAAGAGGAACACAGTAAGACGAAACATGAATTCACTGAGCGGTACACAAAACATTTACTAATGCGTCTGTGGCCCATTAACCCGCACATATTAAATGCGAACGCGATGCTTTACAATTAGTTTTAATGCCAATTTCATGGCACGTGTGCACTTCACCTGTTTTAGCTGAAAAAAAGGCATACACCGAATCCAAGTATAAGGCCATGGACCAATCTAAAATTAAAGAAAAATATTATAAACAAAATATGCTGATGAGCAGAGCACCCTTACTATATCTTAGACTCAAAAATAGATCAAATAAATTCTTTCACTGCCCACAGAGATGGAATACGCACAAGTGGATTTCTCGGTGTATCGCGTTAGATCCGAGATACAGAGCCCCATCCCATGGGATGCCGCGAGATTCATCTCCAGTTGTGTCTTCTTTTCTCGCTTTGCGGAGGATACTAACGACCACTGTCAGTAAAAAATGTTTCGTGCTGTCGGTCGGTGGCAGAAATCCCGCTTAATTGGTGGTACTAAACTTTGGATTTTATTGAAATCGTTTTACTCTAAGATGTGATACATTGCATTAAGAGCGCATGAGTGCAACGTAACGGATAATTTTACAACTTGAAATGATGCGTTCTTCGCAACGGCACGTTAGTTAAAAAAAAAATTAAGTATGTGTGCTCGGCACGAGCTAATGACATAATGTGGCGAGATTTAATAACATCTTGCAGCCGATTCTTAAGTGTAATAGACAAACTTATATTCAATTATGGAGCATGTTTAGTGCTAATTTGGGTTTAGAGAATTTTGCATAAATTATGCTTTGTTGTTGTGAAGATGATTGCTCTTCGTGGTTGTGGTGTATTTCAGCGAATAGCTGAATTAAGGCAGTTTACACGTTGTTGCTGAAAAATCTATTACCTACATTGTTCGGATTTGTTATAAATACTGCTGAAGGCGGATGTCAAGTTGACGCTGTATATACGGATTTTAGTAAAGCATTCGACTCTGTAAACCATGTACTTCTGATAAGAAAGCTAAAGCAATTTAGATTTCACTCCGCTATGCTGAAGTGGATTTCATCATTTTTGATTGGAAGGTTTCAGAAAGTCTGTCTTGATAACAATTATTCAAGATTTATATCTTGCACTTCTGGAGTTCCTCAAGGTAGTCATCTTGGGCTCCTTTTTATAATATTTACTGATGATATTGTTCAACAGCTGCAATTTTGCCACTATTTAATGTATGCTGACGACCTAAAAATATTCTTAAAAATTAATTGCTTAAATGACTGCTTAAAGGTCCAGACGGACCTAAACAATTTATCAAGATGGTGCGTCAATAATGGCTTAAAATTAAACGTTCGAAAATGCTTTGCTATCTCGTTCATAAGATCTCACACCTATTGTTGATCTCATGCCATTAGTAAAAGTGGACAAAATTAAAGATCTTGGTGTATTCCTTGATACGAAACTAACCGTTGTTACTCATATCGAGTATATAGTCGCTAAGGCTAACTCTCTTGTTGGGTTCATCAAATGAAACGCGAAAGATTTCTCTGATCCTCACACATTTATATCGATTTTCAATACCTTAGTACCATCAATACTTGAATACGCCGATGTTGTTTGGAATCCAAACTATTTATCACATTCGGACTGTATTGAAAGAGTGCAAAGGTGATTTACAAAATATGTCTTCTTTAAAATGCGTTGGGTCTTTCAGCCCTCTTATATAGCTAGATGTCAACTATTAGGTTTAATGACACTTAAATCAAGAAGGAATGCACATGACATAATGTTTGCGAGAGACGTACTGTGCTCACATATCGACATATTGCAGGTATCATCCTCTCAAAGGCCCATCTTCCTTTAGTGATACCCGAAATTACCATGTCCTGTAGACAAAGCCACCACCCATTTCAATGTTCCTCGACTCATGCTTAGAACCCTTCTTTGAGTGGAGCAGGTCGGCCACTTAATTGCCATTATTTAGCCTGTCTACATTGTGAATCAGCTGTTCAACCATTCCTCTGCCAATTGAAGAGATTGGTTCTGGTCCCAGCAACTTTCCAGTTGACCCCTGTTTTGCAAGGGAGTCTGACTTTTCGTTGCCTTCGTGTCCTATGTGTCCTCGTACCCAAGGTCAGCGTTACTTCATTTTTAAATGAACACTTATTGAGCTTGAGTACACATTCCAGTGCCAATGATGTTGTAATGTTTGCTTGTTCCATGCGTCTGATAACGGCCTGTTTTTCCAGTGCTAAGGATATTTCTTCCCTCCACTGAGTCTAAAGCAAGTAGTCCAACGCATGCAACAATGCAATAATCTCAGCCTGGTATACTGAAGTGTGTTTCCCGAGGCTAACGAGACGGGGTAGTTCCAGTTCTTCTGAATAGATACCGGCACCCGCTCCGCCATCCATCATGGATCCATCTGTGAAAATCACTATTTCATCACTCCTTTTTTCTGGAAGTAATCCGTTCTCAATACGAGTTCTGTGATTCCTTTCCATAGTACGCACTCTTGTAATCCCATCCATAGGCATATTCAGCTCCCCAATCTCGTTTTTGACAGGTTCCAGGATCTTCCTATGTCCATAGATGGTACCACGATTGTGCCATTTCGCTGCCGTCAAACAGTTAACTCATATGTAAAATTAAGAATACATTCTGCAATTACCACAACTCTCAATTTAAAAGTTATACAATATACATCCTCCTATACCCTCGACCCGTGAAAATTCTTTACAGAAAAAGAAAAACATCACCAACACTCTAGTACTATTTCTTACATCAACTAATTGAGGGCACATCTCTGAACTTTCCTCCACCCGGTTTGTGTATGGACTTGCTTCATACGTTTAGTGTAAGCCAATGGACGGTGGTATTCCCAGAGAAAGCTTTTAGCATAGCCTTAAACCATACATTTTGTGTGAGTGCTATAAAACTGCTGGAAAGGAACTGTGACTGTTCAATTCCAATGCAGTTCTAACGAACTTTTAACAGAAGCTTTTGGAAGCAATTTGTATTGGATTATTTAAGGCAGTTGAGCGTGACACGAAAACGATGATACATAGATTATTAATTTGCTTACCGGATGTGTTGAATCAGAGATGCTTTCAATAGAAATATATATTACATTTCACGGAAAATAACAAAGCTGGCTCGGTACTCGTATATGGTGTTCAGAAAGAAAAAAAAAGTAGTAAAAATGAATTATTATGAATGAATACTAACACAAGTTGACAGCAAGTACGCATTTCACATTTTCTTGTATCTATGAATATGTTTGACGTCTTAAATAAGTCATAAATTGACTACCAGATAGTATTCAAACTTCTGTATTTATTTGTATATATGGCACTAGATTTATGTATCATTTATGTTCAAATTACCTACGAGTATTTAAACATTTTGGATAATCGTCGTTAACGACCAATGTGCCAATTGAAAGTGTATCGAAGGTTTGTCGCCAATTCTATTACACTTGCCTTCACAACCAACTTTTGGACACTGATGAACATATTTTACTTGTTTGTCAAACTGAATTAGGATTTTTTTCCCTTTTAACGTTTTTTGCGAGTTCAGTGCGGCAAATAATTGACAATTGACATTTATACGTTATCTTATAGGTACCTATAATAGAAAATTTTATATTAATTCTTGAACCAAGCGTAAACCAAGATTTCATACCGATATGAAGGTGTCCTTGTGAATATTAGAAATGGATTAAACATTTAAACAAGGGAACCTGTCATTACGCAACTAACTTACCACCGGTTGACAGATTAAGATATGTACAATTTTATCGACTTACTATACAAATGTACGTAATTAGGAAATCACGCAACTTGTTACTACACAATTCGTTATAGAAGCTGTCAGATTTTTGCAATTCTAGATAGGAATTGATTTACATTCTGTTTTGAATATCGCTTCCACTTCCACAGTATTGTAAGTTATTCATTGCATTTAAAAAGTTATTATTTATTTATGTATTCTGCATGGCAAATCGTATATACATCTCAAGAGGTATAGAATTTGTTCTCTCTCTATTAAAAAGCATACAAACATGTACTAGAGGTGATAATTTATAATTCTCTCCACCTACAGATCACATTTATATACGTGATGCAAATTTTTATTACACTCATCAATTAGCATAATGTCTATAAATAAATAAATGCGAATTGATTAAAAAAAAACAGATTAGATTGGCAGCCACTTTCTTTTATAAAACGTCAAAAAAATGTGTCATCCATAAACCAAAACATAGATTATACAATTTTAAAGTTCGCAAATCTAGCTGTTACGTCATGTCTGCTTGTAATTAGTTATAGATTTTTAATTAATACAACTGGAAAGAAAACATCACACAAACTGTCAGCCTACGTTCCTCTTTAACTTTGACGTCTATACCTTGGCCATGGGCAAGGTCTTTTTTGTGTGAAGCAGCGACATGTGAGCAAAGAAAAAACAACACACAAATGATCGTACAATGAAGTGCAAATGTGAAAGTTAGGTGTGAATTCAATTAATCAAATGGTAGAGAGAAGTGCAACTTTTTATATTGTTATGGTATCAACAAAAAAAAAATATATTACTTTGCGAAAACGAAACTCGTTTCAATTGCAGTGGGGTTAGCAGTTGTTGTTGTTAGAGCCGTTTTTGTAAATAGTTTGAGCTGTGGTATATTAAAAAATGTCAGGCCTAATGAATGAAATACGATTGGCCGCTCTGATTTGATGTTGACATGTTAATCCAGGTTATTGGCGCAAAAACACACACGCAAACATGTAAACAAACAAACAGTCAGCCATATTATGATGCTGTTTCGCGCGCTTACCTGAGGTTTTTGTCTTCCATAGCCGAGATTATCGGTAGAGACGGAGAGCGAACGCGATCTCGATCGGCTTGTTGTGCATCTGAGACTCATCAGGACAGATTTTGACCGTGAACTTGCCAGCTGCGAGTATATGTATTTTGTTAAATGTTTGTGTTCGGTCGTTGTTTGAATTCAATTATTATTGGTTTTGTTTCATTGCAATTACATAAGATCACGTGAATGGTAGACGATCAAGCAAAGAAAATAAAAGAAAAAGAAATGCAAAACAAAATTAAACAAAGAAAAAAAAACAAAAGTGTTATTTATACGGATTGGTAGTTTGGTTAATTTGTTGCCATTAGTTGTTGAGTGGCTGTTAAACTTGGATAAACATAATTTGTTTGCATTAATTACCATATTTGTTGGGTGGGATTATATATTATAGTGGTAGGTGGTGCTTTTGATTAAAAAAAAGGATATGAATGGTTATCGGGCAACATGTTTGTGACATAGGCGAACGGAGTTCCATATACGACAGATATGTCAGTATTTCATTTCGGTGAGCGAATTCTCTCTTAATGAGAGTAATGTGACATATTGCCAATAATGAACGAGATAGCTAGGAACTGTCAATCAACTTAAGGCTGTCAGTTTAATTTTTCTCTACTTTAAAACGATATTTTTGTTCAACAGAGATTATTTTAAAACAAGCTGTGTAAAACAATCACTTGCGATTCAAATTATTGCAGGTTAGGTTGACACAACGACGGAATAAAATTGCATGACAATTAAGCCTGAGACAAAACAAATTGCCAGCAAAACGAAATCCCCCCCAAACATTTTTTTTACCCACATAAAATACAGCGCTAAGATGACTATTGCATCAAATATTTATTTAAAAAAAAAAAAAACAATGATGTGAAACAGACATCATTGTCAAGTCATAACATCATGAAGAACAGTACGCCTATGAGTAGGTAAATAATAAACATTCATGTGAAATAGGAAGCCGTTCATTATGCAAACAGAATGCATAAACGAGCGCTTTTTTACACTTGTCGGCTTGGAACTCAGATGGGCTCTCCAACTTAATTAGGTGACCTCGATTTTCCCCGAAAGAACTCGTCTAATTTTTGGAAATGTGATCAGTTTGTAAAGACTGTAGGCCTTTTATGTTAACCTATTAATTAAGTTGTCACACTTAAGATTCAGGAAGTAATTTTAAAACATCTAAGTTCTAGTTTAAAATTAAGATTTTGTGTAGAACAAGCCAGATAATATGAGAGCGAACATTTCTACAAAAGTGTTGACTTGAAATTTGACAGTTCTTGCGATTATTCATATATAATGTACTAGATTGGTTTATGTACTTTTATGAATTAAAATCGTTCAAGTTTTCTGTAACTGAACGATCAATGTTGTGCTTCACCCTACTTATCACTATATTTTCTGGCATCGCCTTTCCAACATAATGTATGCTTTCCGTTAGGTACATGCACTTTTTTATTCCTATGCATTTTCCCATAATATTATTATTTCCCCGGCAATGAGTCGTCTCTTTCTTGTTTCTTTTTACACCCATAAGTTCATACGCCTTAACGGAAACCAAGCCAAGTAATGGCTGGTCAACGAACTCATACCGTCGAAGTTCAAACTTCTAACTACTTAACTTTTCTCTTTCTGATGTACAATTAAATTTTTTTCAACACATTTTCCATCATAAAACAAACACACGTACCGAGTATGAAGGAAAAAGTTAAATACCTCGAAACTACTTGGATGCCACCTGTGAATGAGCTTACACAGCAAACAGTGGCATATGGTTGTATGGTCGATGGGCATAGATATAGAAATGGCCAACTTCCGATTTGCAGTTGTTTTGTTATTTATTTTTTTATTCCGCATATTTCCTACTGCGCCACGCTTTCTATATTGCATTTATGACTTATGAATGAGTGATTGTTGATTTGACCGATGTACGATCGTCTGAGGAGTGAAGCTGTGTACACATTGGGTGTTGAATTGATTGACGATCCAGTATCATGGGAGTTTTACCGTTTGCGGTTTCCATCTGACCTCTGGGGGTCGATAATTCACTTTCATTGGCAAGTGCAACGGTTGCGGTTCGATGCAAATAATTTCCTGGCGGCGTTGCTGTTGTAATTTTGAACTTTGACAGGTATTTTACTTACGGTTGGATTATGAACAGTATGCACATACGAGTATATGTATATGACCAAAAGATCAGAGCTGTCAAACCAAAGACAATAATATTATTTGCCCTGCTGGTCATTTCAGGCATTTGGTTTTTATTTTTGTATCTGTTCAAGCGACAGGTAACAATTACTTAGTGGAAACGGTAAAAAAAAGTCGTCGGCGTCAGGCACAATGCACATTATTTTCATATATCCGTATAATGGAAGCACATACGTACAAATAAAATCTATACCTGGCGCCATATAAGACCTCTGCAACCATTTTATTGTCTAGTTCCAAGAACACTTGAAATCATCATTTATTTCCTTTTAAATCCATGCCATAACCACTTGTTCCACTTCTACATCTCCGTAATTGAACACCTCCCATCGGTCTATGGCCTGATTAGGTTACTTCTTACCGACGTCGTCATACCCATTTGATTCACTTACACATTTCCTAGGTAAAGTTCCATCCACCTGCATCAAGTCCACCCATCCATACATCCATACATCCATCATGCATCATGGCAGCCTCATTTTTGTAACACCATCAACCGACACATAATATGTGCATTATGATTACATAACCTCAAACCTGATTTCATCATATTTAAGGCACAGCCGTTGTTAGATAGTTCAGTCAGGCCTTAAGTATTACTCATACACTTGTAAGGTAGCGAGTGCGACCGGTGTCCGCTTAACCTGTGAATATTGTATCATTTGTCGGTGCTGTAGGATAGATAGACTGCCCGCGGTAGGTGTACAATCATGAGATCTTTTTATGAGAGAGAGACGTCTAAACTCTTCATTAATGGTAAGCTAAGTTGAAACATCAATGAAACGCAACATTGCGCCCGACGGACCGGCTTAATGAGGTGTACATACAGACTGTGGGTCTCATCTAATTGTTAATGAAATAATAAAATTTTGAACTGTGGCCTTTTAATTTTATGAGGAACGATGAAGATACGAGTTTACATGCAATATTTCATCACTTTGTCCGTAAGCTGTGTAGACCGGTGGTCTATTTTATGAATTAATTGACAGAATGATTGCATGATTGCGTTCGAATGTGGATTTGTTGCACAATTTGTGTCTTCTAAAAAAGTTTGGCTAGACGTCACGTAACTTTCTGGCTCACAGCGGTTCAATAAGTAATCTAAACGGAAGTGTAGATATGTAATTGTTGCCAATAAACTCGATTTTATTATTATTATAACCATAGCTTTATTGTTACATAAATGCATTATATAGACAAAAAAAAAATATTGATAGCAGTAGCTGCCAGGGCTTTGGGCCAAAAGCTGTTACTCTCGCACAGTGCATGAGATATCATGAGGTAGTGATATAACAATTTACAAACCTTTTACCTTACGTTATAGTTTTGAAAGATGCCAGCTGATGGGGGTAGGTACATGTGTCATATGTATATTAGTACTGTTCGGTTGAATTCAACTTCGGTTTCAGTGAATGACCAGCGGAGTATCATTAAGGAAAGTTGAGCTAAGCAAACCAAAACCTAGCAAACGTATATTTAGTTTTTGTGTTTTTTATGCGATTGTGACGTTTATATTTCAATTGCGACTGAGTTCGTGTTTTTCTAGTATGTTGAATTATTGAAAATTATTTGCGGCACACACTGTTGCAAATTTCAGTTTTGGTTGTAGGACCAAGAAAGGGTTGACTATTTATAGATTTGCCGCCTGTCACACACTTCATTTCATATATTTCTAAAATAATACGATTTTTCAAACTGTTTCAATAAACCGTCAGTCAAAATATACAAATTATTAGAATTAGCTGCCAAAACCGAGACTTAACTATATTTATATTTAAACTACTGAGAAGTGGCACGATGACGATGACACAAAATACGATTTTGGTAATTGACAGGTTCATTTCACAGACAGTGGAAAAATTAAATCATGAAAGTCACAACTATACTTTTGACGAGTGCACCTGGTGAACTTATGTGTATGTGCATTTGCTAAACACCATTTGCCTTAAATCAATGTCAGTCGCTTACGGCGCAAACTGTCAACTGACACACGAAAAGAAAAAGTACTGAAAATGTAACTTAGCAATTACCACTCGGCGTTGCAATGAATCAGCCGAAACCCCACCGTCTGAAGCGCACAAAAAACAGATCATTCCTCTAGATCATGTCATAAATCTATAAACTTCAATAATTAGTATGCACTTGCGCTGAATAACGAACGACAAAAAAAAATCGAATATCTTCACTGAATCTTTCCATGTGCTGCCAATTAAATTCGTACATAATCGTATTTAACAGTAGCATTGGTGGTGGCGGTATCGGCAAGACATCGCGAATCTGCCACAATGGCCGGAGAAAGTTATTTATCATCTTTTCATTCAGCGGACAAACGTCGAGTTGGGTGAAAATCATCATCTTTTACAGTCGATAGGAATAATTACCGTTTTTCACTCTCTAACGGCGGTAATAATGGTCGACAGCCAACAGAGGGAGCCATTGTGTACACTGAATGTCTCTATTCCAGTCCTGACACATCGCAGATGCACTCAAAATTAAAATTAAATCTGACGTTGTTTAGCTTATTGCAGCAACACAAAGTTGCGCAATAATCGACGTTTTTTTTGCCTCAAATAGTGGCGTTGAAACACCGACCTAGGCCATGTTGTAAATAAACAATTTGTTAAAAAGCTAATTTGACGTTGGCGTGGCTATTTATGTAGCGATTGGTTTGTTTGAGTTGAGCTTGATTGAAATTATTAAGGCAATAAAAAACCAGTGGCAATTACAGGTGCTTTCTAAAGTCGTGTGGAAACATGACTTCAGGGGGCAATACCAAACAAAATTGTGTTAATTATAATTAACGTCTTGTTTGGTGCCGATCGTGAACATAATAGATCAAGCATTAGCTGTGAAAAAGTTCGTTGATCCGTTTCGTTCAAATGAGCTGGTGGTTGCTTTTGTTTTTGTTTCGCATCTGTGTATAGAGGCTTAGTGACAAAACTTTAAATACGTATTCGTGCTCCAATCAGACACGCAGTTTAACTTTTGTGAGCGTTTTTGCCGTTCATGTGGTTGGTGTTTTTTCGGTTTTGTTTCAATTAATTTAAACCCAGTTGTTGCAAAAAGTACTTTGGTTTATTTACAGTTGTTAATTATGCAAAATGAGGTCAAGTAGATTTGTGGTTTTATTATTGTTATTTAAAAAAAAAAAAATTAAGTGGATTTTATGGATTTAAGGAATCGTCTCGCTGCAAGGCGAATATACGATTTTCGACATAAAATGTAGTAGGTGCTATCGTGACACCTACGTCGATGAATGTCAGTCAGAGAATAAAAAGTGGTATTACGTTTTTTTTGTTTTTAATTAAAAGATCTTTCGCGTTTTTACTGATATTATATATTTTCATATATATTCTTTTATATATATTCAGTTTGCTTAACAGAGAATTATATAATCGACCGATTATGCAAACATTAATTCGTTTCCATTTGGAGTACAGGAAACTGATTTCGGCATTACAGTGTAACATAAATATTTAATGCCTCGACGCTATTTCCATTTGCCTCAGTGTCAGTACTCCGCTTCATTCGCAAACGTCAAAAAAGGCGAGACATTCAATTCCTATGATCTGGCCTCAGGACACATGATACCATCCTACTTTCGGTCTAGTCTAAAGGTGTCGAAGAAGGCACCGTTATTGGTGTAAAGACTTATGAATTAATTCGTTTTCCACTTTAAATGATTTGACAGTTATGTGATTAATGAACGTGACATCATATTACATAAAAACAAACATGAGAAAAAATAGGCAACAGGATCATGTTTTATTTAACTTCCGAGACGTAGTAATTTGTTTAATTCATTAAATAAGCTTACGATAATTATTTGATGCTATTAGCGATAGCGATATATCACACAAGTTGGTGCTAAGTGCTGTTTAAGCGCATTTGTATTTTTGTGGAAAATATTTGGCGAATCAATTTAACATATAGTTTGCAAATCTGAATCCTACTTTATGTATATATATAAAATCAAATCCAAAAGTTTACCACTTTAAAATAATCAGAACTGCATTAAGTGTCAATTGCAATGAATGGGTGCGTTCAGATCTTCAATTTTCAGTCGTGCTTGATTTATAGTCGATTTTTTTTCCTAAATTAGTAGAAAGAAATTCTCAAACAATTTCTGTTTGGTTACTCAGTCCACATATCAATGTGTCAACTATTTTCAGCAATCCACAATATTTGTTGGTATAACTAAAGTCTGAAGCACAACATTTCTACGAACTTGACGTAGATAAACGCATTTATAGTACATAATATTTAAGTCACATCTACGTGCATAGAAAAGTATTTAAGAAAGCTAATAAATTACTCCATTCTAAACGCACACTTCGATATTAGAAAATGTGTTTCCATTCCTCAGTATAAAGTTAAAGCTGTTTTCACTTCATTTAAAATGACAAGGCGCACTCATAGGCGTACGCGAACAAAAAAAGAAAAACAAAACATACCGCCACCTTTCATCGAAAAACTCGTACAACAAGCGAATTTTACTATCGAATTGGATTGCAGCCGGCCTGCATACTAAACATTGGCATTGAAGCAGCCCGAAGAGCTCCACGAGTCAGCCTTGGGCATGGCATGCTCATGCTCACGAGTATATAGTGTA
Source organism: Cheilosia grossa (assembly GCA_963082955.1). NCBI lineage: Eukaryota > Metazoa > Arthropoda > Insecta > Diptera > Syrphidae > Cheilosia > Cheilosia grossa. The sequence goes on along the minus strand of OY720145.1, from coordinate 60,159,519 downwards.
TCGATGGTATTTGGTATATACGCGTCATTTCTCATTCATGCTGGAATGATGTTATCTCTGTTCTACCGTGTAGTTGCCTTGAGCCAAGGCACCAGGCTTGGACTCTTGTTTGTTGTTGTTTTTGCAGCGCGTCCACAGTGAATCAGGTCAGCAGTTGAAGTTGAACTCGAAATTAAGTAGGTACAAACATAAAACGAGCAAATTACACCACAGCGATGAGACAAACCGAGCAAGCCAAGCATATATACGAATGAGAAGTGACATATGGTGCGACAGAAGATCACTGACGCGATGCGTCCGCTCTTGGAATATTGACCAAGATTTCTTGTGCGCTTCAGCCGTCAGGAATATCAACCCGCTTGACTTGTTAAAGAGGCAGACTCTATGCAATGCATATATAAAGAGTCTTCTTCTAAACGACATATAAGAAGCACATGAAGTGGGATTCTTGGTCATCAGGAAGTGCGGACGGTCGTCGTCTTCGTCTATCGTTCGTCTGTTGATTCTTCAACACATACATACTTGCATTCTAGTTTGAAGATAAGTGGGAATTAGGTTCACTTAATGCGATGGAATTGTGTCAGTAATGGAGTGTGAGGCCTCATTTAGACTGGCAATGAGAAATGAAGGTGGAGGACTGTTGCTGTAGGCGATTGAGATTGTATAATTGATGCGTTTGATTGTTGGTATTTATCAACAAACCCACCAACATATTTTGGTTCCTTATAAGAAAAATTGGCCTTTGCTTTTATCGTTATCAAGGAATATGGATATGTAACAGAAAGAACGTCTACAGTTTTTCGGATAACTGTTGGACAGCAACTCAATTATTTATATCGATCGGGTTTGGCAGAATCGAGCTTTAAACTTCAATAAGTCAATTGACAGCAACCGCTGCGAAATGTGTTATAAACTCTGTTTTGTTTGTTTGTACGGTCTATAATTTTCCGTCGTCTTTTGATTTTTTTCTACCCACTCAATATTGATAAGCAGTTTGACACAAATATAAGTATTTAATATTTTATTGTTCCCTCAAATGGCACTGTCTACATTGCCTCTTTTGGACGTCTATGTGTGGAAGAACAAAGAAATGCTCTTCATGTTACGTGGGATTTGGTTAAAATTTTATTTTTTGACGTTTATAAAACAAAATAGACCGTTTACTGTTTCTTTTTTTTTCAACAAAGACACGAAAAGCGAATATTTCATGTCTACTATATTTCATCTAGCTTCAAGGAATATAGTGAGGGCACACACACCTATCAAAATGTGACAGATTGCTTATGACATCAAATAATTTGTGTCAATGGCTTGAATTAATGTCAAAATATTTGTAAACAATCTAGTCCTATTTAATTAACGCCACAAACTAATTACATATTTGAAATTTCAAATGAAAAAGCGCTATAGAACTCATACGCGTACCTACTCTAAAAAGAAAAATGGCGCTCACCGGCCGGAATCTGTTCCAATATGATGTGCAAGCAGTACAAACTGAAACAAGTCTGTCGAAATAAAAACTGTCAAAAACTATACTACGGGAAGAACAGAATTTTCTTAGTACAATATGTATCAGTCGCTTACGAAACTAAGAACATGATGGGGTTCAGTAAAATTTTACAAATTCGATTGTGTACTGAAACATGTATGTGACGGCAATTCAAATGACAGCTTAAAATTATCAGTTTGACAGTTGAAATATTTATTATTGTTTGCTGCTTCACCCATACATATTTACAAACAAACAAACAGTAACTAGAAATTAACATACCTACGTTGTTGCCATAAATCGGGTTATATAACAGTAGGTGCCCGTCACTAACTTAGTTTCATGTTTTCATTTCAAAGCGTAATTGACTTCAACCCATAATTAAAGATAAAAATCTTCAAATTTCCATTAATTTAAACTGTAATGAGTTTCCACCTTCATGGAAAACAATTTTCAATTAATTCGCCCCATCTCCCAGCATCCTTATTCACTCGATTTGCTTACTACATATATACGTATTTACCCCGAGGCGTGCTCAATCCGCCCCAGCACTACCGCCAAGTAAGTCGCCGCACATATCCAATTATCCGCCATTAACTGACCTACATGGGGATCTTCGGTTTTAGCAAAAATTTAATTACTAAAACAAAAAGCAACAAACAATTCACAGCCGCAAATACTTCGCTATAAATAACTAATCTACCAAAACTTACCAAGTCAAGTGCAAGTGCTCGTTCAATGAGTTAGCGATACACTTTGCTTAGCCGGTGCGGTGTGCGCGTGTACATTTCCGAGACCTTCTCGCAAAGAAACGATTCCCTGACAATGGTTTCACTTATAAAAAATAATGGTTGTGTTCATGTTCGTTTGTGGTCACGCCAGAGAATCACACCGACTCCACAATTAGATGCAAGTGGGAGTAGGAGGCTTGTTGTAAAGTCATCTGTACAAAACTGATCTCAGTGTAGAATGACTCGAAAGCAGTTTTAACAGGTAACCTGCCTTAAAAGCCATTTATGATGTTGTTGCCGAGTGGGAATAATTGTGCTAATTTGTTTATGTGATTATTGCGCAGTTTGCCAACAACGAATATCGTTTCTGTGTTTCATCCAGTATCAGTTTATGACTGACCTGATGCAAAATATATTTTCCTAAAATAGGCATTCACATCCTTGAATTGAGCAAGGATGCTCTAATGCGGAGAACCCTTGAAATGAAAACCAATACAATCATTCGTAATGCGAGTAATGGAATGAATGAAACTCAATTTTTATTGTCTATGCTTCTCTGACGTAGTTACTAGGTATCCGGTTCCTCGATTTGTTGTTGAACGGGATGACTAAATGTCACTTAGTACAGAAAGTTATTGTACTGCAATGACGCACACTATATATGAACAGCATTTATAATGTATCTCCATCGGATGTGGTTATTTTTGGCAATAGGTTTATATGTACTAAACGGAACCACATGCGTCAAAATAAAATGATTTAATTAAATAAATAAATCTCATCAAAAAGTTTAATATTCTATTTGAATAATTTAATTATGAATTTGGCAGAGTTGTCTGAATTTATTAATAAAGCTTTTAATTGACCTTCTAATCTTCTATCTGTGAGAGAAGTTATAATGCTGCTCATTCTGCTAAGGCAAGCTCCGTAAAAGAGGCGCGTCTATGAAAAAGCAAATTATGTACTACGTTGCTTGTGACATTGCTGCTAAATGACATATTTCGGCTCATGTACCGGTAGATATATTTAAAAATGTCAAAAAAGTCACGGATTACGTCCATATGTATTCCAAGTGACAGCAATCTCATTTGATTTATAATGAACAAAGTGAAGCTATTGATAAACCCACGTTGCTTGTGTCATTGCTGCGAAATGACCTATTTTGGCTCACATTCCTTTGCCGGTATACATATTTACATATCTCAGACAAGTCACAGATTGAAGGGTTCATCTACTCTAACCTCCATATATTATGTATTCCAAGTGACAGGAATCTCAATCGATAAATAATGAACAATATCCCAAACAAAGTGAAGTTATTGATAAGCCCACGCTACAAATTTATATTCATTCATTAATCCACTTATGCAACCTGTATCGGGTATACTGCTACCGTACTGTGGGCAACCTCAATTTATAACCTTTTAAGGTCACTCCTCCGCATTCGATGTACCTTCTTCAATCTTTGTTCGTTTTTTGTCCCTCCACTTAATTGGCAATAATTCGTTCAGATATCAATTGTTTGACGTAGTTTAACCACGTATTTGTATATATACGACTGTCGTCACAATTAATACCATTAATGCCGTGGCTGCATATGAATATCTGATGTTTTGAGTTGTGACATCAATCGCTGTGAGCAAACAACGAGTGTTTTTGATTTAAACCATTGAATTGTAGTGGTGAGTTTCACTTAAATGTACATACGCAAATCTCATTAGATGGCAAAAGAGAATACAAAAAGAAAAAACAGAAATTGGTACACTCGCTTGAGTGAACGCAAACCTATACCATCAGCCAGATAAGCGTTGCGTGCCTATATATTTATCACGTTACACTAAGCATATGGAGGAGCTTAGTCTAAACTTAAATGAAACTCAAACTAGGTAGTAACGAAAAAATTTGTTTAACTAATATTCGTAATAACAGTTTACCTTCAGCGGCGGTACAATTACGATCCGATGATGCGATTCAAATCAATATATAAGATTGGCTATTAAAGTTCGTTGCTTAGATCATTAAAGTTACGAAAATATGAATTTCCCCGGTTGAACATTATTTCCTTGTCCAAAGTTTATATTGGTATGGATCGTGCCGCAAGCGAAATTTTATTTCAAAAATTAAGTATTAAGTCAAGTATGCCTACGGCTACGAACGTAAATGTAGGTAGGGGTCAGTTTTGCGCACTAATAGTTATGTTCTCAACAAACCAGATGGAATTAGTGGTCTATAATGTTAGAAAAACAGTTATTCGCAACTGCGACGATAAAAATGTCTACTTTGAATGGGGAAAACATATTAGCGAGCCCATCTACAACCAAACGTCAGTGAATTCCGACGAAGAACAATCTATTTCATTTCTTGGCTCAGTAGACGAAGAAAATCCAAAGTTTATGTGTATAGTAATTTAGTTTATTTTAATTTTGCTGCAATTCGTTGGCACAACTTATTTTTTTCTGATATTTTTGTAGTCATCTTGGGAAACGTGTAACCGGATAAATCACTTGTACGGCATGTGAATCAGCGTAAAGTTATAAAAAATGACAGATACAGAGAACTATATAGCCCGCAACAGAGACAAACAGAGACAAACTCTTGAACCTTCAACGAGTGCAAAAAAATACACTTTAGGGCCGTGTGCCATTTCAGCTAAACAATTATGTCGTTATCCATTGGTGTCACTCGGGGATCCACTCATTCTGTAATCCAATCAGGGATGGAAAAGTCGATACAAATGAGTTTGCCGGACAAAAATACAAAAATTAATTCGATACAATTTATCTTTCAAATTCACTTGCAATTTGTATTTTTCCGAAAATAGAAAACGAATTTAACTAACAAACTATTTGTTTTAGATTTCACACAAAGCATGGATCTATTATGAGTTTCAAGCTAGGGCAATATTTTGAATATGAAGCCCAAACATCTTTGAAAATGTTGGTATTTTTCCCACTTACACATCTAACTTATTTGCGCCGCGCATTTTATTTGACTTCTATCTTCTGCAATTGGCTTTTGTGGCTTCTGTCGAATCAAAAGGCCTGCAAAATAAATGCTTGCAAATTGAACCACTTTGTCACTTGAGTGCTGCCAAGTTTTAAAATTGTTGGTTTGTCCAAAAATACCTTTTTTCTTTTGTAATTTTGTGGAGGAATGCCACAAAAAACAACAAAAATAAGGCAAAATTTGTTAAATGTGTTGGGTGCACATGCAAGACATTTCTATTGTATTTTTTATAAAAAAAAACAGCCCAAAGTACGACAAAGCGCCCAATCTGGCAACACTGAATGAGAGTATTAAGCCCGAAGAGCTCATAGATCAATATATAACCTTTTTTTTGTACGGGTGAATAGTTTAGTTATGAAGTCATTAATGTTAATGTTTTGTTACTTTATTGTTTTTGGTATTGAAAATTAAATATTCTGAATTCCCTTTTTTATACCTACGAAAAATAGTTTTCAATACAATCGGCTCCATTTTAGTACAATCTTACAACAGTTTTTGGTACAAATCGAAAATGGCATTTTCCATCCCTGATCCAATGGAACAAGAAAAATGCTTCTGATTGAGTCCACAAAAGTATTGGTCGAATGCCAAAAAATAATCTTTGGCAGCTGTCAGTGTAAGTGTTTCTTGATTGGATTCTGACTTCAAATTCAGAAGCGAAATTCTCTCCTCAGAATCACCAGAAGAGTATTTCTTGTGCCAATGGAACGGTTTCAGAAGTGATTTTTTCGATTCCGCACTCTCCCGGACGCTTCTTTTTGCCCAATGGAAAACGTCATTACATTCGTCTAAATTTTTTGACACATATGTGAGTGCTGAAAGGGGCAATTCACAAAACTCTAATTCAAAAACAGAGATAAATCTAATTTCACACTTTTAATAAACCGTTTAATTATCTCCTAGGCACTCTACCAACTTCCAAGGCAAACAAAAAAAAAACCTCAAAAAATAGCCACAATATTAATTTATTTGATAATTTTTTTGACAGGTGAACAATTCTACACAACGTACTCGGATGTACGTCCATTTATTTCCTTTAACAAAATAGTCTGCACCCAACAACGAACATTAAGATTTCAAATTACTTGTCATTTGTGACAGGTTAGTACCCACCATCTTTTCCATTTCATTATTTAATAAGCAACTAATTAAAAAAAAGTACGAGGTATTTGTTAAGCACTCGTCTGAATCAGACTGCACGTATTAACAATGGATATTGTTCCTGCTTCATTTAATTTAAAAAGCGCACATACGAACACTTTCACCATTTAAGTTTGTCGCCTGTCAGATGGATGCAATAAATTAATAACCAATTGTTAGTTTATTTTTCATTCTCATCGCAAAGTGTACAAACTGAAACCGCTAAGCCGACGAAGCATACCTAATTAAAACAATGAACTTTAGTACCTACCTAAATAGTATGGTGAAGTGATTGCTGTATTATAATTGTTGTTTCTTTGTTAGGTTTTATGAGTTCCTTGACTTGAAAAAAAGCATTTAAAACGTATATGTAGGTACCCTTCTAACAGGAGAAATCCATTAAACAAATTCCAGAAAATCGGCGAAAAATGTCTTCGTTTTTTGTAAAAACGCGTAATGGTGGTTTCGGTTTCAGTTTAATAGATACCACAGAAAATATTTAACTCTAGAAATAAGACGAGTAGCGAACATATCATTAGCCTCAATAACCTGGTTTCTTCTTATCTGATCTGGATCACATTATGTATCTGAAACAATGTGAATCATGGAAATATTTTATTTTTGTGATGTGACAACAGTTGTTCTGAAAACAGAACAACCTGCCCACCTGTTATTTCAGAGATGAGTATAAAATGTGATGTCACAATCACAATTCACAAACTTATTTCCACACACACATTGCACCAAAGTATCGCAGAACCGATTACAAAATCACTTTTCCGATCCACAAATTCGGCTTCTCCATCAGTAAGATAAAACACATCATTTTTGACCTTCAAAACGAGGGCCTTAACTGTAATTTAAAGCAAACAGGTTCATGCATTTTTGTTAACAATTACCAATAATTGGCAATATCACTTCAACTTACAAGTTTTATTACCAAAACGAGAAGTATATAAAAAATAAAACCAAACAACTGCCAAGACCACTTTAGGCTTGGGCCGGTTATGCGCCATTGATTGATTGTAAAAATGAAGGTCAACTGCTGGGATCGCAGCAAACCAAGAACGAGAAATTAAAATGCGACTTTCAAAAGGTTTCGCTTTCATTGGCCTCCATCGCTATCTAAACATTCGCATCTTCATCGTGTACATTGGTCGGGCGACAAAAGATCACCGTCCGATAGATCATAATGACGTTCATCATTTGCACGATGATTGAAAATTATTTAATCGCCGAGAAGGTCTTGATAAATATTCAACAGTTGTCAGTCATTAATTTTATGTCAATTTATTTAGATTTGATGTTGTAAAGTTAAGATGGTGGGAAACTCAAGTCAAGTTTGATCATTACGTACGAATGCACGGTCATTTGGATTGGGTAACTGATTAGTGTGAGGTGTACAGTATCGTCAGAGGGACTCTCAAATGAGATCAATATACGGAACATTAAATGCATTTTGACCGTTTTTTGTTGCCGGAGCCGGTTGCGTCATAGTATGGTTGGTGGTTCCGTTGTTATTGGCGGGTTTTAACAATAATTCAAATCGGATTACACGAGGAAGGAGAGATGAATGTGGAACGGGAAGTAATAATATTTTAGTTTGTGTGGTTGTTGCATTTTCAACAAGTGATAATGTTATTAATATCGTAATGTAGCTTGTGTAAAATGCAAGGTATACTGCAGTGCAAACACTCAACCTCATCTCTCAGACCTTACTACATAAAAATTGACAGATGGTAAGCTGAAGATTCTGATGTTTGCACCCCTACGAAATAGTTTCAAGTTTAAATGGCTCCGTTCACAGTTGACGACAAATCAGCATTGGCAAGTGAATAAAGATGGGATATGTGCTCCTCAAAATATGGGTTCAATACGGTTTGACGTTTGACCTATAATCATTTAAACTAACTGACTGACCGGTTAACCTTTTCAAATTCGTACTTAACCTCGAAGAGTTAGTTCAATAATCTTCACTTAAAAAGAAAAGATACTGCTGATGATTCATTATAAGCGACACTCATTTATTGTGCACCTATTTGCAACTCTAATTGAAGCATTATGTCTTCGCCTTCAACGCGCGCCGCAATTACCCTCTAGTTGCACTCAAAAATTAGTTCATATCAATTAATGTTTGTAAAATACGTCTTTCCACATTTATTAATTAATAACGAAATGAACGTTAACAGATAAGTATCACTTGATCAATTGATCACGCACAGCGGTAGGGTCGATCATCTTCCAGCGTAATAGGTGTGAGAGTTTCTAGTACTACAAACCCCATTTGATCGCTTTAAATTGACATAATAATCGTGACCTTCAAAGAGCTTAAAATGTTCATACTTTTTCACGAAAACTCTGCCATTTTAAATGAGTATCAGTTGGAAATAAATCAAATAAATTTCCTTTTCTAAGAATGGCAGATGACAGTTCTAAAGCTCTTTTCATGTGTCACTGCAACTTGAATACACTTTCAGCAACACTTGAACACTTTCACGTTCCGCCTGATGATGGATTTACTTATGCGGTGAAAGAAGGGTTATAACCGATAAAGAAAAAGTTTTTTTTTAAATAACATTTGACAGTGCCGTTTATAGGCGATAACAAAACAAAAACGAAAGAGTATAAACAGCTTTATTCTTTGATACGCCTTCCCATAAAGACAAAGGTAAACTGCGTAAGTATCATTGCAGTCGCAATAAGATTATATAAAATCTTTTTTCTCTTATCACTATCTAAATAAAGGTTTGTTTACACCAAACAAAAGCGATAATTAGTCACAAACGAATAACCTTTGCATTCGATTATAAAGTCAAATAATCGCACCCACCTTTTGTTTTTCAACGAAAGTGGGCTATCTGCGTCAAAAGTTTTACCGAACTTCCGACATCCAATTGAATAATTTGTTTTTCGGGTTGCTCTGAGGTTGCGTGCAAGTTTTGAGTGCGCTAAAGTGCACTGAAGTGTCAAACGTGTCGGGGCAGGATAACCATATCGATCAAGGATATCATTATTATTTACGGGGTGTTTCGCTTACAGATCACATGTTCAGTACGTACAGGAGTTTATTTTGTCATATACATGTTTTTATCGAGGAATTTATTTTGATGACTTAATTCTCCATTAAATTATACCTGCAGTCGATTCATTGTCGCGCTGGTGAAATTCAGTTTCAGTTTAAATTATCATTTATCAACATTTCGTAGAAAGTCTGAATGCGCAAATGTGCTATCGCTTTTCGATTCGGATTTTTTAACTGATTTAACGGCCGCGTTCCGTTTCCTGTCAGATGTTTTGTCTTACAAAAACAAGAACACAAAACTTTAAACTTTTGTACTAGAACTATGTCAAATATCCTGTCAATGCTATTCGATGAAATGTTTACAAATTTGGAAAAACACATATTGGTTTACAATTAAAAAATACATTTAGTTTTTTACTTTTACTTTATAATAAGGCGATAAAGAGTTAATGGCCAACCAAAATAATTGCAAAACGCAACAGAGAAATGTATCTTGCTTTTCGTAGACTTTTTTGATGGGTTTATAATGACGTTAGTAAACGCTTTCAAAATTAAAAATCCGCAAACATAACGCATGTCGGCATGTAATATGCGAATTATTTAATTGCTCTTATGAAAGGGACTTTATGAACTTTCATGCAATATAGTTCTTGCGATCTTAATATGCTGAGAGCTTATATTTAGTCTCAGAACTGTAAAATATTCAATCTATAAAATCCATCGCATCCGATTTGTTAACTTTTCCAACCAAAAGATAGTCAATTTATCAATATGGCAAACGCAAGTGGCCAAAACTCAAAAGATCAAAAGGAGCAACGAGGTGTTCTGAGAACTGTGAATGCACCCATTGAGACTTTATATTTCGCAGTTACTTTCTTTTGTGTCCTATACTATAGATGGATAAATTAATTGTATTTTGTCATCATCCTTCATATTCCGCATTTTCAAAACAATTAAAAAATTAATTCCCCATTCCAAATTTCAAAAATCTCCAGAGCATTGACATTTCATTTGACAAGTCAATAACACCGACTGTTTATTTGGCTTGCTGTCCGTTAGTGGCAACTTGTATATTACAAATTTGTCTCGCAATGTCTAGTAGGCATCATTCGATCGACCAATAAATTTATGATCGTGACAGGTTGAACAGTGACTCCTCCATATACCATTGAAAAACATGTCACTTGTTAGAGACAACATATTTAGATGCCATATGCTGTTGGAAAATTATGGAGTCATTTCCTGAGAAAATGACTGCACACCGCACAATCGTTGTTGGCGAGACGCTAATTTGCAACAAATTCACCACTCTAACAAAACTTTTACTTTTTTCCTGATGCGGTCTATCCGGAAGTGCGGCTGAATTACCTGGAACCGAATTTCTTGCAAATCCGTTAATCAACAAATCGCCACTTTGAAGCGTGCGTCTTCTTCAAGCTCATCTATATGGTGTGATGCACCGATCGTCATTGGCGAATTTCACTCCTGACAGTAGTTTTCTCTCCACCTAACAGCGGTGTAACGTGTAACACATGCAACTGCATTAGACGGATGAGTGAACTTACATAGATGGAGCTATTGATGCGGGTTGCCATTTACTTATTGCCTTCCAGAAGCATCTGTCACTTGACTGCAACGACTATACCTCGGCTGCACCTGTTGTGTGCGACTGTGAGTGGTGAATGCAGTTTATGTGACGATGACATTGGTCGCTTGTGTGCATCTACGATAGTATGGCAATGAAAATTTCACTCACTCGCTTAGTATACGGAACCCATTCGTATACTTGCGGTAGATTGATGCTTGGGAGTTTTTCGTTGACAGTGATTTTCATAATGAATACAAGTGTATATCCGTTTGCTTGTACACAAAGCTTTATGCATCGGCACACATGCACTGACAGTAGAATTATAGTAAACGTTGCAGGTGGCACTGATGCTTTTTGTGTGAAAGGGATTTATTGGCAATATTATCTGCGATATTGACCGAGATTTCTTATATAGAAGTACAAAAAATGTGGTAAGACCTGACCCAGTAGAGGAAGTGTTAAAGGCTGAAGAGTTTTTTTTTTTCTACAACAATGATTGATGGGTTGAATAAGACAAATGTTTTGCCAAGAGATTCACAAGCATTTTAGAAGGGTAAATAAAAATGGCGGATCATTAATTAAGTTTCTTCCACCAAGTCTTTCATAAGATTGCTCCACCGTTGGTCTCTCACATAGACGATCTTTAATGATTGAACAAGTACAGCATTTTAGAACTTCCGTCACATGAATCGACTATAAAACAGACAAATGGGCATTTTTTACTGACATGTAAACTACTTTGTCTGATGGAATAAAAATAGCTAAGTTATTTTCGGCACTATTCTCGTTCTCCATTGAAAAGATGACAAGTTCAAAGTGGGTTGCTACATATGTGTCACTGTCAAAGTTGACACACACAACGCACAAAGCGGTTTTCGCTGTTGTTGACATTTATAAGCGAATGGGCCAATATCAAATTGCTTGTAGTTTGCACATAGCTTCGAAACAAATTGATATTCTAGGATTCGTTGAACTATTAAAAATCTGAAAATACACAATTTTACTGAATTAGATCCAGAACTGGCGTTGACGTTTATGAAAAATTAATGTCTAAAGTCAGATTTTGACGGCGGTAATCCTGGTAGTAGAATTAGTAGGTTCACCAATTATATATAATTAATGTGTCTTAGAGGTTGTACAATAATTGACAGCTCAAAATGCCCGAACATAGCCCCGGTGTATAAATAATAACTGAGTTAAAGTAATCAACTGGTAACACATTAGATACACGCAGAAAAATCGCTTATTTAAAATCAACCAACTTTCGGTTAAAAACTACCAAGTGATACTGTTAACATAGCTCCTATAGAGTTAGTGGATTAAAAATAACCGAGTCAACTTGTTTAACGAAACTCGGTTAAAAATAACGTTTTATCAATTTTGCTCGGTTGTAAATAACAAACTTACTCTAATGAATTTATCCAATTGGTTGATATTTATCTATGTAGAAACTTGGTTCTTAGCAACTGATTAAGTGTGTTTTTTTTAACAGCATGCATTTCACCTATTTATATCGGCAGTATTTAACAACGAATACTCGGTATTTTTCAACCGAGACTTGGTTTATTTTCACCCATTTTTTTTTTTTAACCGAGCAAACTCGCACTCTGTAAGAGCCAATTTTTGAGCGTGTACCCACTGATGTTTGCTAGATAGCTAACTTGTACACCTTTGTTTATTATTATACCCAATGGCGTTACAAACTTTTAAATAAATGAAAATGACGTCCGAGTCACCTAAACTTTCGCGTTGCAATTTTAATTTTTATTCTCTTGTTTTAGTTTTTAGCCAAGTCCATATAATGACGCTGACGGGGAAATTCGCACCTCAAGCAATCCCATCTACGTCAGGAAACAAGTTCGATTTCCAATACCGATTCCGTTCATTGAACAAACAACGTTCCAACATCTTGCGCATTACTAATAACAAGACGCTAATACAACGCAATTAATGTTATCGAAAATCAGAATGGCAATTATTAAAATTGCTTTATCATCATATCACAACCACCTTTCAAAAAACGTATATTCATCGTTGTCTTTGAGGTCTTAATATGACATAATCAGCATTTGGTTCGACTTTGCCTCCACCATCAATTACCGAACTGACAGGTGCCATAAGTCAGTTCAGATCGTTTTGATCTATTAACTTCACACCAGTTGCAAAATGATGAACTTTTACATGCATGCTATCTGGCAAAAGATATCGATATCCGTGACCACAAATGGGCAATATAACCTTGTTGACAGCAATCGATATTCATAACGTAGCAAAGTAACACACATTTGGTAACCAACAAGTGACCTAATTTGTAAACGCACAATACGATCACTCAACAGTGCAACGCACCGAGTACAGATAGGTTCCGCCGTAACCACTCAGGGATGAATTGCGGAAAGAGGAAATGCGTTGTGTAGCGGTACCCGCGGCCACGTTTAAATGGAAAAACCATTAAATTTTACTCTGATTGTGGCTTCTGTGTGCCACTCCGCTTTAATTTCTATTATTGAATAGTTCCCTCCCCCGATGTATCATACATGGCACGGATTTAGGCCATTTAAAGCAATTGAAATCGACACAAGATCGGTAATTGAGATTGCTTCCTTTTACTCAATCAGTAAATTTCCGATCGATCTGATCGGATTAGTCATGTGACTATTATTGTCTTCCATCGATTGTCAATTTGAAGATAAGTTCTTTGGGTTAAATGTGCAGCCCGCTTAAATGAAAGTCGAGTAGAGTCCAAAAGAAAGTAATTTTTCCTGAAAGTCACGTTCTTTTCTTTTTCTGTATTTCGTAGTTTCTTTTACGGAGGGTTTTACTCCATTATTTACAATTATTTTCTTTAGTTTGACTGTTTTATTTTTTTTTATGGGAGGTTGTTGTTTTCGATGGTTGTCGCCATTGCTGTGTTTCCGTCGGTTCACAGTCGTGACAAACATAAAAGAAATGAAATTTAACTGTAGAAATGATTGTCGTCGGTAGGTCGTCTGGCTAGATGTGCGTGCTTTTCGCGGCCAGAGAAAGGAAAAAAAATCTAATTTAATCTGAGTGTTGGGGATTTTTGTAGCGAATTGGTTTAAATTGCACTGTATACAGTTATCACAATGGGTAGGTAAAAGAGATTTGTTTGTGACACTGGATTGCTGGTGACAGCAATCATTTAGTTTGCTGATAACCTAACCTTCTGTTAAAACAAAAAAAAATCCAAAACGACTGACTTTACTTGTGTCTATAGCAAGGTCACTACCTATGTATACGTGATTTTATACCGTCGAGCAAATTTTTTATAAGTTTGGTTATCTGCAGCAAATACCAATAAATTATAGTGTAGGTATATGGTAGAAAAATGAGTGCGACTACAGCTTCCTACACAATACTTTATTGCCTGAACACTAAGGGAACTGAATTAATAGCTGTTCGTATTAAGCATTGACCCTCCGTTCGCAAATACGTTTTGTTGTACACTTGCATCATTGGTTAATTAAATTTTTGACAGCATTTATGATGAAGCGTTAACAATTTCCGATAAATATTTTTAGCACTTTGCATTCGAATATGTTTAGTGAACATTCAGTTTTTATCCACAACAGATATAACAAGTTCTTATTTCTGAACACACCCAGCGTCAATAGATGCAAAGTAATACATATACCGATTATATAACGCTGTTCTCAAACATTTTACTATCCACAGTTTGAATTGATACAGCTATTTAGACCTTGACTTATCTAATATATTCGTAATTACCTTATATTCTATATTCTCCTTCTCTTGTGCAGCCAAAACCAGCCTTTATTACATTTGGCTTTCAAAAGTTAAATATAGAAAATCCGGAATTATATTCGCCAAACCTTGGAACTTTATTAGTTACCTCAGCAATATCTTTATCAAATAAAACTTTAATGAACCTCTCCTGTTTCTGTATTTTGGGTAAACTATACCTACAACCAAAGTATAGTAATAAAATTACTACCAAACCGAGGCTATGCAGACAAAATCGCCACTTAGACAGTGAATTCAATTTTAAATCGATTTTTTTTTAGCAATTTTTAGCAATAAATCAAAACACGCCCAAATTGATGCGCCACTTTATTATTTTACTCGGGATGAGAGTTGCCACAACTCGATGAATATTTATTCAATCAATTCTGATCGCTATCCCCAGTAAAACGAATATTGATGACCAGTTTTATAGCCGTTACAAAATCAATAGACCTGCCTTATGAATATTCATACACTGTGATTTTTTGGTTGTATGACTGCCGGTTTTTCGGTTGCCGCTCTTTTATGAAATACTTTTTGTTTGCAAGACGTAAATGGTAGGCGGTTTTGGGCGATATTCTATGTAGGTACAGCAATATGGGGGAGTGATTGAAAAATCTGGTTTTTGTCAGGGCTGCCGTTGTCGATCACACTTATACTTAAGACAAATGTGGATATTCAACATGTGAGGAATGTGCAAAGTCAAAGTCTTAACCCAATTGAAATGCCGAACCATTTACGATAAAGCTCCCATGACTGGTTTTTGACTTCCCTTCGATTCAAAGAAGACACAAAGTGAGACTATGTTCTAACCTGCGTTTGCCCAATCGGGATACGAACGTTCAACGTTCAACCTTGCAGAGCTATCCATAAATAATTTCCCCAAATAACTTTCCAATATCGGTTATTGTGAATCAAGTTTCCCGTTTCATAAAATGCATCTCTGGGCGATAAAACAATTTTCTGGTTGCTTTGCACCACCGCGTAATATCATTGAAAGTGTCTAGCCGGTGTTCAAACTACTTACAGCGAAAGTGGAAAGATGCGCACAGTTACTATTCGTAGGAAAACATAAACACATCCCCCCAAACCGCTTAATGAGCCACTTCAACATTATACTTTACAAACCCAAGGTAAACAAATCCCAAGACCACATCTCCAAACTGCCACTTTCTTCTCCATTAAAACGTGCGTTCGGCGGTTATTAAAGTGTCAGTGTTAATACGGTGTTATTTTGCAAAAAAAAAATGGAACAACAAAACCCACTATAACTGTATATTTCTTAAAATAAAATGTAACAACTTTTAAAACTTACCCATGAATTATCACGAAATTGCGACATGTTGCTCCAATTTATGCAAATAATCCAAAAGAGGTTTTACGTGTGGCTACAGCTTGAAGTTGTTCTTCTTTTGTTTTTCTTACAACTCTTCAACGCGAAAGAGTTATTAAAGACAAAATAAAATACAAAACCAGTTGCGACAATGCAACTGTTTTTTTTTAAATGCACGCAACGGGCACGAGCCTTTACAGATTGCACTATTTTAAACACCAAGTTTGCAAGACAAAAACATGTAAATATCGCAATGAATAGCGGTTACCTTCAGCTTCAATCTTTTCTTTTTTTGTTTGTAATTATTCACTGACAATGCCCAATTGAGGGTTGGGATGGGATAGAAGATACTCGCTTTAATTAAATTTTTATAACACGCTTTGTGACCGTAAAGCCATAGGCCCGTAAACCAACCGCTCTATGCAGCTATCTTCTCAAAGTAACTATCGAACCGTGACAACACTATTTGTGAGGTTTGTTACAGAGGAGGAGGAAAATCGCATTTCACTAGGTTGCTCATCCGCAACAGTGTATCGGTACCATTCACTGCCCACCACACCCTGGTCTTCCGATATAGGTATCGATTTGCTATTTTCGTGTTAAAAATTCAAAACGATTCACACGATCACTGAACTCGTGCAATATTGCAACAGATAATCACGATCATTGAACGGAGCTACAATACGTTCGAACTAATAGAACTCTCGACATTGACTGGAACATAGTGAGTGGAGGTTTGGTGGAGTCAGCTGGGGCTGGCGGCTGGCCTGACTCCAACGGCTCTCGAACATGTTCGAGGTGGACCGTCTATATAACCTAGCCTATACCTACCAGTTCCAGCAGTTTGTTGGGGGTAAAGCTTATCTTTTGTTTTGAAAGTCGCAGCTGATCGTGTTTGTTGTGACGTGTGAGCTTCGGCGCGGTGAATGCTTTGCTTTCGGGACAGCTGATAGTGCGAACTATTTGAAGTCATCTGGTACAGTAGTCAAAAGAAGATAAAAACTTATCATAAATCGATAAGTTGATTTGGTAAAGTGGAGAAGGGGTGTAAAATGTTATTTATAGTACTGTGACAATAAATGGCCGATAAGGTGAAGAAGATAAATGAACATGAGCTACATTGTTGATATCACGCAAGGCGCAGTGCTATCATGATTTATTTGGTTGTCTTTTTTGTATCCAAGTAAAGTAAACAGCGTATTATCGACAAATTTAATTAATCACTCACTGAAAAGCAATGCATCGTTAGTTCAGATATCGATAATACTAAGAATAGAAATCGTAATTGTGTGCCTAGACTTTTTTCAAAGGCTTTTTTGACAATCCTAGATTATTGACTACATACTAGGCAGTATGAACCTCAAACTCACAAACCGAGCTAATCACGCGATTCTCATTTCGTCTATGTATAGGACATCTATTTTTGAGAGACTTTTTCGATTATCGATAATTTTCCAGACTAAATTGGATGCTGTTCTCAAAAGTTGTAAATTTACAACGACAATCGTCTGGAAAGATACGTTCATAGAGCCATTAACTCCGACTCAGTTTTAAGTGAGAAAAGATTGAGAATGGAGCCTCAGCATTGTTTGCCCGATCCACAAGAAAAGAGATCCTCTAAAGTGCGCCTATAGGGGCATCAATCTCCTTAGCCTCGCTTATAAGATCCTATCTGCCGTACTGTGTTAACGCCTGAACCACAAAGGTCGCTGCTCCATAAAGATCGGAAACAATCTCAAGACCTTTGATGTCAAAAAAGACTAGGTGACGCGCTGTCATGTGACTTTTTCAACATCATTCTTGAGAAGATTGTGCGAAACTCGCAAGCCAACACCAGAGGCATAATTTTCCAGAAGTCTGTGCAACTACTTGCATACGCTGACGACATCGACAGCATTGACAGAACACAGCGAGCTGTCACTTGGTGCGTTTGGTACAGAAGTGGCAAAAATGGGCTTTGTGGTGAATGAGGGCAAAACAAAATATAAGCTGTCAACAAGAAGGGACACACAACATAGACGAATCGGACAGAAAGTCACGATACACAGCTATAACTTTGAGGTAGTTCGGGACCTTGTCAACCTCGGCTCCGCTATTAATTCTGAAAATGGCATCACCTCAGAAATCAAACGAAGAATCACATTTGCCAAACGCTGGTACTTCGGCCTAGGAAGGTAACTGATTAGTAAGGCCTTGTCGAGAAATACTAAGGAGACTCTCTATAAGACCCTCATAATCCCAGTCCTGCTTTATCGTACAGAAGGATGGACCCTATCAAAGGCGGATGAAGATCTCCTTGGTCGTTTCGAACGCAAAATTCTTCGTATGAATTTGGCGTTGACGGGCTCTGGAGGTGATTTAACAGGGAATTCTACGAGTTGTACAGCGAAATCGACCTAGTCAGAAAAGTACGCATCAGTCGTCTAAGATGGCTGGGACATGTAGAGCGAATGGACACCAACGCTCCGGCCCGAAGTCTTCGATTCTAACCCAGAGGGACAACGCAGTTGAGGAAGACCTCGCCTTAGGTGGCGCGCGCAAGTGGAAGGGGACCTCAACCAACTTGGACTGCTCAACAGGAGGCAGTAAGCCAAAGATCGCGCTAACTGGACCTAACCCCGGACTGTAGCGCCTCCTAAGTAAGAAAGTAAGTACTCTTGATGGAATCCAAAAAAGTATTGGTGAAATGCAAAAAAAAAAAATTTCGACGGAGGCTATCGGCAGCCTTTTATAAAATACACAAATAATTCTTATGTAAGAGCATTTTGATTGGATTCAGACTTCAATTCGATAAGCGAATTTCTCGTCTTAAATCACTAGAAGATTATTTTTTTGTACCAACGGTTTCAGAAGTGATTTTTTCGATTCCGAACTCTCCCAGACACTTCTACCCAAACTAAATGATTAATTAGTTTATTAAATAATACAATCGGCTTTATTTAAAGTATGCTATGTAAAAGAAAAAGCTGTCCAAATTGTTACTTCATCTGAACTTGCTATTTTTCTCTCTTGAATCTTGATATATAATGAGCGAAATAGCTAATTTTCAAGTAGTCCGCAGAGCTTACCCCATCGAACATGCTGCAAGCTGGCATGGCAAATGTTATCAGTGGTTTATTTGAACCATATTACACAACTAGCTGAAGCACCTAAAATTCTATTATAACTTGGCCTTTAGTTTTGGAACGCAGTTATTCTGTCGACGGGCTTCATGACGCGGGTATAAAGTAGTTCCTAGGATTGATTAGTGATAGCGAGTACCTTTTCCCACTTCCCTTCCCTTCCCAACCCTTTAAAAATATAAAAGAACACAGATCGATTTTCATTTCAATATGTCACTTTTTATTTCTTTTACATTTTCCTTTCATACAATTTCAACCATCAATGAGGGAAAAATATACTTCGTTGATTTTCTTTTATTAGTTTGTTAAATTACAATTATTATCTTCCATTCAATTATGTATCGTCGTGATCGTGCAATTGGGAATTAATTTTTCTTCTTTAGGATATACAATTAATAAAAATAACAGTTTAACATTAAATTACAATAATAATTTCATTTTCTTTCACTTAATATACAAGGATTTGTTTCCAATTTCTTATTTCTCGTTTACATATACAGATTCGCGGCACACAAGTACAGATAGGATAGAGTATAATACAAGATAGATCAAAATATATTCATATAAGTTTGATTTTATATAAGGAAGATAAAATTACATACTTTTATTAGAGTTTTGTTTTTTGATTCATTTAGTTTATTGGAAGAGAATTGACAGTTGAAAAATTGTGCTAGAACTTTTAATAATAAAATTAATACATTTGTGACAGAACATTGGATAGGCTATAGTACTTTGATCATTGTTTAGTTTTCTGTAAATATTCTGATTCATCAAAGGAATAGGCGCAGAGTAACAAAACAAACATTTGATATGTGGAATGTGACAATCAAAACTTAGCAAGCTATAGACCTGCTAAGATGTTTCATTGTAAAAATGTAAATTCGGAATATTGAATTATGTAAAACAAAATAGGCTCTTTAAATAAGTATACAATGTACTACCATAGTTTAGTTTTTATTCTTGCGCAAAGAGTAATAGACAACCGTTTTTGTGCATGCAAAGAGACTTAGTATTTATTTGTGTTATTTATTTCTTACAGCAGGATTTATAGATTACAAAGCTTGAGTTGCATTCGTTGGAGGAAGTTATAAGTTTAAAGGGTGGAAGGAGAATATGTTGTGAAGTCTATTGTAGAACAATTGCAAAAGCTGACTTGCTCATGGGCTATGTTGGGCGCTGGTCAATAAAACAAACGACGATTTAATTAATAATATGACGGAGAAAAAACATTCGGGGGACTTAGCGATATGAATGCGATACCACACATCCGGGAACGGGCAAAGACTAATTGATTTCCGGGCAGAACATATAACAGCTGTTCGCTGCTTAGGAATTCAAATTATAGCCTGCCTCTTAGGTAGATTGTATTAGCTTTTGGAGTATAAAAACTATCCATGGTAAAAGTATATGTATAATTTGAATAATTCGTATACCATTTATATGTTGGACACTTAAAAAGAGAGGCCCCTATCAAGCTTGGGGTAGAGAAAAACTGGATAAACAATAAGCTGCCATAAAATATAAATCAACGCTTACAACTAAAAGTGCTACAAAAGAGTTCACAATGACACTTCTTGCAGGTTAGGTAGAGGTACATAACAACTAATAACATGCAACTGCATACATTCCCTGCAAAACTGCGCTGAATGAGTTAAACATTTCGCTGACAATAACAAAAATTAAGCCAGCCAGCAATTCTTTTTTGTTTATAGATATAAAATTAAATTTCATAGAAATATATATTTATATGTATGTATAGCTATATGCATTTGTATATATCTGTATTTATGTTCTGTTTTTTTTTTATTTAATGCGTAGGTATATATCCAAAAATATACACTTTTTTTTTAAATAGATTCATCTTTTTATCTACTTCTACTAAATATTACATCCAATGTTGCACAACAGATGGCGCTTAAAGCCTTTTACACCAAAAAAGTTACATATATATTGTTTTTAATTTCAGTTATGACGGATTTTGAATTTGTTTGTTTCGTGTTAAATTTTCTCACTCTTAACATTTCGAATTTGCATTTAAATGTTTAATTTGGTTTTCCCTAATTTGCTATCAAAAACACATTCACATGCACGCACACGAATACCGTTAGTTAAAGCTTGACATTTCCAGCAATAAAATTGAAAATTTTAACTATGTAATATATCTTTCAGATTCAGATTCTGGAGTGCCTAGAATAAAAATGCGTCTGACACTGGCCGCTAGATGTCTCTAAGAGAAAATTTAATTAATTGCATTTACCTAAAGTTTTTTTTTTTTTTTTGTCTGACTTAAAGACTCAGTCATACGAGAATAAAATTAGCAAAAGTTATTTGCTTTAGTAATTGTTACCACTTGAGTTGCTATCACGCCTCGATGTCGCTGTATCTGGCGGCATGGCGGAGGATGATGTAACAATGACAACTGGCTCGATAAATACAAAATAGTTGTAATATCATAGGTCATCTGTAGTTGAAGGGTGCTCTTGCACGTACTCCTTGGGAAAGTAGCCCACCTGGAATGACAACTTTATTAGGAACGTTCAAAAAGCCATAACATGTTGTTTTGCTAACCGTTTCACCGATTCGACCCCTCCACCAGCCTTTGCTGTCGCCATCTTTCCCAATCACTACAACCTGACAGCCATGCTTCAGTTGGAGTTGGTTACTCCCCTTTGGATCAAAGTCATATATGGCTGAAGCGATTACTTCCCGAAATGGCCACTGGAGTGATTGGTTTAACCTGTGGATTTGGTCAGTGCAATCGATTTTCAGTATATTGAAGAGATGTTTTTCTATTCACTTACCCAGCGAAATTTTCACCCAAATCATTCCGTTCATAGTACGAAACCAGTTCGACTATTGTTTTAAAATGCCGCCGTGTTGACAGACAATAGACTACATGGTCACCATCAGTTTCTTGGTTGATTTTCATGTGTTTTATCACATGATCATCAGTCCTGAAGAACGTATTGTTTTTTTTTTTTTAATGTAAGCAGAGTTCACAAAACCTCAAAACTTACTTTAAACTGACAGCATACATTGTCTCATGGGGATTGGACGCACCTTGTGGACGCACCCGCAACAGATAAGTGCCAACTTTACGATTTTCAAGTCGTAATGCGGCTGTGTCTCGATCCATTGTTCCTACAAACCTACAAGTTGCGTGAAGATTACTCCCTATTTAGGAATGGTTTGAGAGATATAGCAGAAGAAACTTACCAATTGAATTCAACTAATTGTCGATCGCACACTGGTGGAGGTATACTTATGGGATTCTGTTTACAACGGCCTGTTGATGAGATGCATCCTTTGTGGACTGGAATTTCACAGACTTTGCACTTGTAACCCTGTGATTCAATAAAGAGAAGCGTTTTTCAAAATAAGAGACTATATGAATTCGATTCCCATTATCAAGTGATTGTAATTTTTAACATTATCGTGGCTACTCTTTTATTTAACACAAACTAGAGAGAATTCTAGGCTTAGGCCTATAAATATCTGACTATTCATTGTCAATGCCTCCGTCCATTTTAACCTATTGTCAATCAAACTTTGGATAATTACCTGATGAATGCGGCCTTTTAGAAACTTCGAGCAGTGTGTGCACTGCACTGGTGCTTCGAAAGTCGTAATATCCATTTTATGGTCCGTATTTCGACATCCCGGCGGGTCGAGGTTATCCCTGAGAAAAAGAAAGTGGTTAGAGGAAGGCTGACTTAAAACCAATCCAAGTTGTATCCAAAACCCAATCTTACATAGCATCATTCAGTGCCTTCCTCCACTTGTCCCTCTCCGGCTCCGACTTCAGATATAATGTAAACGCTGTCTTCTGTGATTTACGAGCCAATATAAGCTGGCACTTGAAACGTGTATCTCGTCCCAGTGTTCGCCGCGTATGACTCTGTTCCACACGATAGTCTGCCAGATTGTGAGAATCCCTGAACGTGTACTGTGTATCGCCAGTCTTCGTACTCAGGGGCTTAACTAGAATAAGAATCTTATCGAATACAAATGCATATCTTAGTTTAGTCTTTTGATCTTCGTGGGCCTTGATGTGTAACTCTCCGTCCAGCAAGAGTCGACCGTATTGTGTTAAATCATTGCCACACTGCAGTATGTGGATGTCGATTATACTATCCTAGATTGAGAGGAATGCGATTATGTTTGACAGGGGAAAAGGCTGTTTGTCTTCGAATTACCTTAACTTTCTGTATAATTACCAAATGATCAGAATCGCGTTTTACCTCGTTAATATATTGTGCAACGTCTACCATTGCTTCTTTGGCACGTTCCAAGCCCCGAAAGTCATCGTGGACCTACAGTTAGATTGGTGCTCGTTTTAGGTGCGAAAATAAAATTCAGATTTGAGCGACTTACAGGAGAAGTTTCCTTGACTAGTTTGTCCAGCAAGAGGTGATACTTCAATATTCGCTGCATTGGCACTGAGAGAATGTCACGAAGTTGTAACTTACCAACGTTGTACTCTTTTTCACATTGCTACAACAGAAATAAGCTCAAACACAAACCTATTTTGTAGAAAGGACTTAGTTACCTGAACCAGCTGCTCAATCAGACTATTGCGTTTACATATATCACCCAATGCATCAATGGCGTTTATAAGATTCGAACAATACTCGCCATATATAAGAAACGGCTCCCGAAAGTCGAGAAACACTTGACTTAGTTTAAGCTTAGTATTTGGGAGAACAGCTTCTCGAAGTTTATCCAAGAATTTACTATGAATTTCCGACAGGTCCTACAAAAATTCACATGACAGATTTAGTCTCCATTGAACTGAATCGCAATTGTCTTACCTTTATTCGAGGGAATATCGACTTGATTTCCTCCGCGGGTAGATACTTTTCCATAGGCTGCATAAATTTGTACTTTAGGGCGTTCAGTACGTCCAAGTAATTTGACTCGGTGTCAATCAGTTCTCTTATAACGTAGTCACGCTGTTCAAAGCTTGTAGTCAGCTAGTTGGTTTTATAAAAATATAATATTAGCCTTTCACATCTATAGTTTAAACTTATATGTTGGGTAATAAATTCGCTCTGCACAATAAGCGTGTGTAGGCGTTCGAAACGCAACTCTTTAACTCATGCTTTTTGTTTTATATTTTTTTTAACAATTTAAATTTTAAAGAAAAAACAACAGCTAAAAGTAAAATACCTGACTCGATCGTTTTTTGTTAACTACACAGAGGTCCTGATAGACCTCCTCCTCTTTTGTGTTCAGTTCTTCAACGTTACCATTGCATACAGCATTGTCGTTAGTTCTACATGATCCAGACAATTGTCGATTTTTTTTTTTTTTTTTTTTTTTTTTATATAATAAATAAAGTACAAGAACGTAAAACATAATATGGGTGCGATTTGATTTTTTGTAGTTGACAGCGCGCCACATGTATGTCAGCCAAAAGCCAATATGTTTATACATAAAAATAAATAAAAGAAAGAAAACAACAAATAAGAATAAATTCAAAATAAAATAAAATTAATATTTGAGCTTAATCTGTATCATGCAATATAACATTTTATGTAAACAAAAAAACAGAAATGGATTTAATTGTACGAATTCAAACTAAAAATAAAAGAACAGATCGCTTCGCAAATGTAAGGGATTAGTCATATAAATTGGACACATGCTCCTCGCATCCACTTTGGGGTTAAAAAACGAGGCATAAACTTTTGCAAATATACCTAAGTCTATCTGCGGAAGCAGCTTTGGAAGGTTTTTGGGGGAAAAACGGTCCCAAAGAGCGGAAGAACCTTGCTATAAGCCGATTGTAGAAAAGATTGAATAACTAAGTATTATACGCGACGGATCCGTACAGAAACCTATCTCCAGGTTGTAACAGCCGACAGCCAGTAAAAGCTCCGTCAAACAGAACGGGTTTTTTCGCCGCCGTAAGATTATTTTACGCGGCAGTGAGATTATTTGAACGCGACATTCCAACCGCCGCGTTAAAGGACCTCAAACAGAATTGAAGCTGTCATAATTGTTTGCAAAATGTCCAGCAGCTCGTGAAAATCCTTTATTTTGCGTTACCTCAATACAAATTTAAGTAGTACAAATACAAATAAATATATATGCATGCTTACCGTTCTCATTCAATTCTTTCGAAATTGTCTCCCATATTCCTCCCTATAATTATGTTTTTGTACATTTCATCACCCATACCGTATAGCCATTGGTAATTTCGTACACATTTAATCAATTGTTCCATATCACAATTTAAAAATCCTTTCTAACGCGCCACGTCAAGAAAATAATCTGTAAAAATCGGTAAAACGCGGTCCGTTTGACGGAGCTTATGTGGTATTCGATTGGGCGCTCTCAGAGCAATTTTTGTGTTCGTTTGGTACAAAAAAAAAAAGCAATCTTTTCCAGATTTCAGAGCGAATCTAGATATTTTCTCAGATTTGCTTCAGATTTACCAATACAAGTGCAATTGAGTTTGACAACTGGTGGAGTTTGTTTCAATTTTCGTGAATTTTTTCTACAGCAAAGAAAGGCATTGCATCGGGTGAATCTATTTCCGTAAATTATTTGTGTGAAAATATTTAGAAAACAATCGGGGCGGAAATTTCGAATGTTTTAATATAAAATTTAACCAGTGAATGGAAAGCGCATAGAAAATTGTCGAAGACTATACATATTCAAGTCGCACGAATATCAACACAAAAAAGAGCAAGATCGTTTTTATGTTCGACTAGCTGTACCCGCGTCTTCGTACGCGTGGAATTTAACAAAAAAGTTAATTAGTTTATTTAGTTTTTGCATTTTTATTTTAATTATCATTTATTTTCAGTTTTTTGCATTAGCTCTATTGAAAAATTTCCTTATATACAATATTCGGTGTACGATTTTCTTGGGCTAAAACAACAACACTACTGGCATTCCTCGCACGTGAACATGCCACGTATAGTTGCCCATGGGTAAAGCAACCTTTAGTTAAATCTATACCAGCTTTGCTTAACGTTTGTCCTTGGGACTTGTTGATTGTCATAGCAAAACTGACATTGATCGGGAATTGCAATCTTTTGAATTCAAATGGAAAATTTGATGGTATTATAGGAATCCGTGGTATAAATACTATTTCACCTTTTCCGCATTCGGATATTATACGACCTTCTATAACGTTTCTTTGCAACGATACTACTCGCAACCTAGTACCATTGCAAAGTTTCGGCGGGTTTAAATTACGCAATAGCATGATGGGCACGCCAACCTTAAGTTCTAGTTTGTGGGGGGGTAGACCAGGCACAATTATACTGTTTAGAAATTCTGTTGGGTAATTAACCACTTCATCCGGATTGCAAACTGTATTGATGGAAAGATATGTTTGTGATTCACCAGATAGTTTATCTAAAATGCGCTGATTAAGTGCAGTAACCTGGTCGTTCGTAGGTGCTAAAATTGATCTGTCACACAACCACGAATCTTCTTTGGTATTGAGATTGTGAATATCATCATAAATACTATGTATTAAAGTATCAGTTTCCGCCACAACCTGACTCTCGGATTTTCTACCACTCTACGGGCATTGCTTGGATCAAAATAAACTCTCTGGCCATTTTCTAAGTGGATATCCAGATGTATTACTGCGGGAAAACGTTCGTGAATTGAAAACGATAACATGCGCCAGACCGCCTCGGAAGTACTAATATATCTTCCATTTTGATATGACGTCACTTCATCGTTAGCATTTTGTATACCAAATACCGCCAAGTCTGAACCTTTATTGACAATAATGTACATATCTAAATTGTGTTTTTTTTTTTTCCTTGGTTTTAGTGATTCTAAGTGAAGAGGAGGTAGTGGAAGTATCTACCATTTCTGGTATTTTCCAAAATGAAGACGAAGATTTTACGGGGACTGCAGAAATAAACGAAACGGAAAGAATAAGACAAATAATTGAATAAAATGTGAATCAAATGGATGTTTTTAATTTTTTAAATACAAAATGCATACCTATATATCTATTTGACATTCTTTCATAGATACTGAATCAATCGAATCAAACTTCTCATGCGCAATCCCAACCACAAATGCATTTTTCCTTTTTGTTGATTCTTCAAATTATGTCATCACATTTCATTTATTAGCGAATATCGACGAATTTAAGAGCAAAATAAAGTAGGTAAACAAAAATAGTAAATATTTTTTGACTGAGCAAATCAATTTACTCACAAATAAGACGAAAATGTTTCGTCCGAAAAAAATCCCTACGTTATACAAATCTGCCCTTTTTTCCCTTTAGATCGAAAATCCTACGTGTAGGAATTTTTCCCTACATGTATCATCACTGATTTGACATTTCTTTTATGTGCTTATTTTTTTCTAAGCAAACAACAGCAACAGCATAGGTACTGCCTCCGTATGTCTCTCTCTGCCACAGGGGTAAAATAAGTTTAAAAGAGATATTGCGCGGTTAGTATGTTTGATTTGAGAATGAAGTGCATATCAATCCACCGAGGTGAAAATCGTAGAAAAATTTCAAATTTTGCCTATTTATTTAAAAACCTTTTAAGTTATCGAGATAATGGATATCCTAAATTGTACTTGCAGATGTCCTTTATAAGCTGGTACTTAGTATATTTAAATGCTCCCAGTATTTTCGAACGCAAAGCGTTGCAAAGAAAAAATCGAAGCGAAACGAAAAAAAAAATTACTCTTGTCCAATTTTTTCCGGAATTTATAGAGATATAGAGTTAAGAAAAAGTGGAGATTGTAGGCCTAAGTATCCTCTATAAGCCTGTGAAAAATTCACCCGAATATATTCAGCAATTTCTAAGATTTTTGCATTTAAAGACATGCAGTCAATTTCAATTTTAGTCGAACAGAACTACACCAATTTTATTTATATGTAGAGATAGAGATGTAGAGATTAGGCACACGAAATCTGAAAACTGAGGGCAAATCTGAAGAAGCCCAAACGAATACCACATTAAAGCGCGTGTATATTGAGTAGAGGATTCATGGAGTACACTTTTACCTCTCTAAAACATCCCTACTTTTTTTAATTTTACTTTTCTACCTACTGTCGTATCTTTGTTTATTATTTTAAGGCAATATTTCTATCACTTTCTGTAGAATAATTACAAGAAAGAAAAATGTTTCATTTAAATAAATGAAAATCTTTTTTATGTCAATCGGTTTTTTTAGACACAAACATCCTCATAACATGCCTGTTATTCTACAACCGTTCACTCTGAAACCACAGACACAAACCAAGCGCAAACGGAAAAAAAAATCCATTGTGAACTCATCTCGTAAATTTTTCTATCAGTTGAATTTATTCTCTCTGTCATCCGTCAAGTGTCAACCAAGCAGCAGTGCATTTGCTTCGATTTTCTCGTGAAATTTTCTGTTTAGTCGGTTTCTGCTTCAAAATTGGATAAATAAAATCGGTCATGGTGAATAAATACAAATTTTAATCAATTACCTACCGGCGAATGATATTGTATATAAAAGGTATCCGCTAAAAATACACCAAAATGGAACTTCATTCGTACGCAAAATTACGAGGATATAAAAAATGTGGGTAGCCACACAAGTGCACATTTCATTTCTGCACATGCAATTCTCATAGCATTTCTTTTATTTTCCAGGGACAATAGAGCAGAAAAGGAAATTAGTAGAAGCACGCATCAACTATGATGGAATTTTCTCGAGGAAATCATCAAATTGTGTGGAATCGTGGAAGAAAATCATGGCAGCTGCCAAGTTAAATGATTTCAATGTTTGTTTCGTTCGCAAGCAGTGGGCCAACCTACTGGCCAGATACAAAGCATACAAGGTACAAATAAAAGTTGAAAATTTGATAAATCGCTTTTAAAATCATTTTTTCTCTAGCGGACCCGCTTGCGGCAACTTGGCAAAAGCGGAAAAGATTTAAACGACCAAATTGCGCGAGAAATCAGCGAAGAATGGGAGTTTTTCTACCCGCTACACAGCTTTATGTCCCAAAAGGTAACCGACTTTCATTCCTATGCACAGACACCACGTGCTGCCATGGGTGGCAGCAGCGACAATAGCCAAGCTGAAGATGATGACGAATTTAAGCCAACACCTGCAGTGTTCCGCGTAAGCGAAGAATCCAAGCAATCACTGCAAACAGCAGTTCCACAGAACACAGATCACGACTTTTATTCCAAATCGGCGAGCCGCGAAATAATAAATTCAAAGCAGTCACCCCCGTCAGCTGCACCGACACTCGCCACCAACACAAATAACATCACCGTCCTGGGAGAGAACACAAATAGTATTAAGCAACCAAAAGAAGAGGAGACAGTACAAACACTTGGCTCGTCCGCTTCGGCCAAGAAGAAAAAAAAGCGGAAGCCATCGGAGAGAGACAAGTACTACAAACACAAGAGACGCTATGACCAAAGGAATGAACGTCGTTACGACGCTCTACTACATGTCTTTGGACAGGTTATCAAGGAGCACTATCCAAACGTGGATACGAGTAGATTAGCGGCGCAGAGCGAGCAGGTCTCTACAGAAGATGAAGGTTCAATGTTATCCATGTGCTCGGAAACTTCTGAATCGACATGCACGGCAGCATCGTTGGCGTCTGCGGAAAGCGGCCTGTGAGGGAAAGTTCCCTAGTACTGCTACTGCTTATTGTAGACTGAGTTATTGCTTTTTTTTTTGCCTACCAATTCTGTACTGTAATGTGTGTATCTGTTGCGTTTGTTGTTCCTTTATGTTAGCGTATATGACATTAAAGGTTTCTATTGTCCTAAGTGGAGTTTTTTTCTTTTTGTCTAATCTGCTGGGTGACATTCTTCTAGATATTTCAATGTCGGTAGACTAAACTAGCCATATTGATTGTATATTGGTAAACTATAAATAACTTCCACAAAAATACAGAAATGTACACCCCAACGGATTGCTGTTGCCAGCAGAAGGATAGTCAGGACAAAATGTTATACAAAAATCTAGTTAAAAGAGGAAGTCATATGTAATAACAGTTTTTCTTTGCATCAAGGGTGAGGTCAGCGATTGTTTGTGAATGATATGTGAAAAAGCGTTGCTATAATCCTCTTTAACGACACCCCGAGATGTGCACAGAAAGATGTTAGTTTTGTACTTAGCATTGCTTTCTTAAACAGATGTTTAAATACTATTTTCCGCTTTTTAAACTCGCTGGATACGAGAAATATGGTGAACATCTGCTTTATTGGTGAGCAAAGTTTGTTTGGAACAAGTTCTGCGGAGTAGTAAAGTGTACAAGTGAGGCTCTTGGATAGAGTTAAGATAAGAGATAGTACAAATCCTAATGGCCGTCTCTTTCCGGAATGCCGTGAAACCATTCGATGCAATTACGTTCCTCTTCCCGCAGACATAGAATCAAATAGAGCAATGGAAAACATTGAAGCAGAACACAAAATTACCCGGACAATTAAATTCTTCAAATCAACGGGACTTTTTTTAAATGCCACATGCTCTACGTATGATATTGCCATGCTATAAGTAACTTAAAAACCAACTAACCACAAAGCTGGCAACAAGTTTACATGACACTGGAGCATTTAGAATCTAGGCTTACGTATGATTCCTAGAAGTCAGAAAGATCTTAATGACTCTCATATCAATGGGACAACCATTGCATACTGTTTTCGCAATAAGTATAAAGTATGTGTGTACTTGCATTCCTGGCAACAGATTCCACTTGCTTTGCACTAATTGCAATGTTTTCCTTGGAAGGCAAGCTATTTCCAAGGACAGGGCATAATGTCTCCCATTTGTCAAAGCGGTATTTGAGAACGCATTCATTTGCAATTCAAATTGCTCCATATATATGGACATTTTCGCCGTATGACCTCTCGTTTAAAGGAAAACCATCTCAGTCCCCTTTTCGACAAGTTAAATTTCTTGTTTGTACCATGAACTTTGTTCTGCTTCGTTTTGGAGTGGGAGCGAAGTAAAAGTTTATATTTAGCTTGGGACTCCATCAGCCACCAACAAAAGTGTCATCCCCCAACTGTGTGTGGCAA
Source organism: Cheilosia grossa (assembly GCA_963082955.1). NCBI lineage: Eukaryota > Metazoa > Arthropoda > Insecta > Diptera > Syrphidae > Cheilosia > Cheilosia grossa. The sequence continues at coordinate 60,128,315 of OY720145.1, read as the reverse complement.
GTGCATACACTTGCCAACGGACTGATAGAACTTGTAATCGCATGTGTAGTGTATGTAGGTAGGGATACCGTACATCAATTATTATAAATATTTATTGGAATACATTTCCTTTGACGAAGTGTGCGTCACGTAAAAGAAATTCTCAATTAGTGTTCTGTTCTTCATAACGAAACGCACGAGAACTTGATAAATCTTATCAGTGAGATTTTCGGCTTTTATTATCGGCTTGACGTAGATATTGTCGTCTGCCGGGAATGGAAATGACACAACATTTTGCTGGCAGACGTTCTAAGACATATCTTGTAAATATGAGAATTATTTTCGTTGTGACATAATTGTGCAAACACATAAAAGCACTAAACATTTACGACCTGCATCAAATTAAATTTTAATAGTTTACACATTTTAAGCATTCATTGGGTGGGGTGAAAGACAGAATCGGCAGGTTCGAAAGTCAATGGAAATAATGTATGCTATTCATAATGGTGCAACATGTTGGAGTGCTCTGGATAAAAGCAGAAATAAATTAAAGTTATCGAATGTAATTTATTTATACTGGATTTGGTTTGCACTCATTTGAATGGATGCGACATTTCTGTTCAATGTTTTCATGCAATTATTTTATTCGTGTATAGGTACATTTATATACCTATGCAGATGAATGCTTTAATTTGTTCGGTTTGCTAAACAAGTCAATTACCGAAAACTCACCCCACAACTTTAGGGCAAATGTTGTGTTTACTCTTCATAACGTAAGGGGTGTCGCAATGAGCTTTTATAAAACCCTGTGTGTTTTATAACAATTACTCCTAGTGTAAATTTGAACTTTTAATTGCAACTTGTTATTGATTTATTACAGTATAAAGGGTTATGTATGGATGGCTTTGCTGGCATACAAGTACGTGGTCCTCTATTGCAATTTTCCGCGACCGTTGCGCAAAAATGCGGAATTTCGTTAATACAGCGTTTAATTTCCTCTTTCATAAGTGGATGGCCGTGGGCTTGTTAACATAAGCCTTAGGCTACAAAAAAAAACCATGTCCCATACCAAACGTATTTAAAAAAAAACGCACTAATACATTTACAAAAACAGATCAATTTCATTGCATGTTCCATGAGCAGCGTAAAATAAGAGACTTGAAAATATAATATCTGGTGGTCCCAATAGGCGTTTTTCTTTTTAAGGTCAGAGCTGAGTACTGAACTGAGCTCTAGCATTATGATGTTTATTAGTTTTTCCTGTTTTTTTTTTTGTCAAATGTGTCAGGAAGTGTGCTTGTACATGTGTAATCAGCTTTTTCTTCAGCTTGCTCAGTCAATTTATTCTGAGCTCATAGAGCGCGCTCTGAACATGCTCGGAACGAAAAAAGAAACACAAATTTGAGCTCTGATGTGTCTGAGCTAAAAAACAAACAGGAACTTTTGGTATAACAGTTCGGCTTCCGCTCTGAACTTAAAAGGAAAAAACGCATATTGGAAAACGACATGAGTATTAAGTTGACATTTCGTATATGTGACTGACGAGGGAAAAGTGACATTACCGATACATATAGTTTCATCGCGTTCAAGGTACATCTAGTCCAGAACAATCTACACGACTTAAGATAACTATGTTTTTCAACGTACCCAATCACTCGTATAGATTTCCTTGTCCAAATTCGGTTCATCGTTAAAGTACCCAAATTGGTAACTTTAATTGCGAACTTTTCATCTTTATTAATTAAAAAAATACTGCTCAACAATGAAAAACCTAACTCTTTCGTGAAGTCACTTCCATACAAGCTCTGCCCAAAAAATGAAGCCAACATAACTAGCGCTCTTGGTTCAAAGCGAATAAAAAGTGTAACAAAATGGCAACCATCTTGAATTTCTCCATAGAATGCTAGAGACACCTATTGTTGATAAAATTGTTGAGGATTATTTTACAACAGATGACACATCGAAAATGTGTTAGATTAATTTGCAATAATATATTTAGATGGAACCAAACAAATGTTAATAACAAATCGTATTGTAATGCATTTTTTGCCCCAAAAATTTGCGAATGAGTTTTTTCTGTTCTTTAACATTTGTATTTGCAGGATCGGATGGAATTCCCTTCGAATTGTACAAATATGGAACAGGGGAGCTATTGCATGATCTCACTTCCTTCTTTTATTTAAAATACGAAATCTAATCTCAACTTTGTTTGTCCTCTATGTATGTATCTTAAGAAAGTTAATTTTAAATTCCTCATACTAGTAATGAAGCTAATAAAACCTACTTACTTCATTTCTGCTTCTTATAATTTGTTTCCAATTTATTCCGCTTCGAACCAAGAGCGTAAATGCTAATTCTGGAACCAACGCAAAGTTCGCTACTAGCAGTGCATATAATAGGTTCCTTCGCGTACGCGGTTTAAATCGAACGCAATCGATATAAATCGATCGCAATCGCTCAAAGTCTATACACGTTCTCATCAAAAATGACAGAAAAAGAGAAAATTTGCAAAATAACGAGTAACGAGTAGTTCCCCCCTTGACTCGAAATAGCTCAGAGAATTTCAACGGACAAGTACTGATAAATATGTCAAATGCAAAAAAGTTCACAAGAAACAAATTCAAAATCTGTCTTAAAACTCAATTGCAAAGAAAAAGAAAATATGTGTAGATAAAAAAAAAAAATCGGTGGTGGTCGAATGTTCTCCTAGAACGTTTCATATGTTGCAAAAATGTATGTTACATATTTATTTGTGATATGGATTAGATGTCAAAGATAAAAGTGGCTCAAAGTAGCTCGAGGTCTATCCACGAAATTTGGGGTATTTTTTCAGCTCCCTGAGAAAGTTTCGCTCAATTTTTCATATTTGACAGATTGTTAGTGTTTGGCTCGGGAAAGTACGCGAATATACATAATAATTCTATAGTAATGGAATACAGAGATATATAACTTTCCAGTGGAAGGGCGGCTGCCTACAAGCTGTTTTCCCAAAAAATTCATTAAAATTCACATATGCTCATTTGTTTCCTAGTATATGTGAGTTCATGAATTGGACTTTAATACAAGAATGCGGTGCTCTCTAATGTGTAGTTCACTATTTTTTTAATTAAATAAAAACCTCCACAAAAACCAAACAAATTAAATACGAAACACAAAACAATTAAAGACTGCTATGTCCATAACAGCAAAATGAATAGCGACCGGCCATTAGCAACATTTTTGTTCCTCACATGTATTCACCGATGGGGGTTGAAATTAAAAAAAAAAAAAAAAAAAACAATGTAAACAAATGGGTCTTGGGGGGATAGACGTACGAAAGATATCCATCTCTTTTAATCATTCATCTTTGGCCTAAAGTGTCAGCTGTCGCGTTGTGTTTTTGATTGTACATATTAGGTTTGTTTGACGTGCCTAGCACTAGTGCCCACTAGTGCGCACTGAGAAGTATCAGCTGATTTCCACATCTGCTAAAAACCCTGCACAACCCTGAAAACTCGGCTACTATTTATATCGAACGCAAAATATGTTGCCTTGAAGTCTGCAAGTTTTTGAAATTGAAAAACATTTATCTTTTGGTGAACGAAGTGTTATCTTCACTTTATTTTTTGTTTATTGTTAAAAATGAATGCACTCAATTCGTTTGAATACCAAATTTATTTGTATTATTTACCTTTATCACGATAAACAAGTGAATGACAGCAAGCGAAATGACAGCGCCACTCAGCACTGAATTCTTGCCCCGACAAATTAACTGGGGTTAGTTCAGGGCACAACTAGGGCGCCCTAGAAGTCATGTCAAACACAGGTTTTCAGTGCCAGGGCGAGTTCAGTGCTATATCGAACATGTTGGGGTTAAACCAGTGCGCACTAGGGCCCACGTCAAACAAACCTATTAGGACACGCTCCATAATATCTACGTGCCAAACGATATTACACACATTTTGAAGAGAATTGCTTTTACATTGACATTTTCTGCACTATAACAAAAAACTTAGGCAGTTATAAGTTCACAGCATTTTTTGCAAACTATTTCAGGAAAATCCAATAAATCTCGCTTTATGCAAAGTAGAAAAAAGGTGCAGTTACAAACTAACATAAATGTAGATAGAGTGGAACGGAAGTCCACCCGAATAAAGATAACGATAATGACCTTCGGCCTAGCTTAAGCCCCAGAACCGACTTTACACAAGCCGATAAAATATTCCGTCCCACTTTAGGGATACATTAACAATGGTCGCCCGTTCCCACGCACATAAAATCAGCATAAATCGCCAAATGATGTGGAACAAAAATAAACGAAACCCTTATTCAAACTGAAGTTGAACCACCAGAAGGCTACAACTACAGCAAAAGAGTGAAATAATATATTATGCCCGCCATCATGCAGTAGCAGCAACAGCACCACCAGTATAAAAAGCCTTATCGCGCATTAAGTTTCCAAAACAAAACAATGGATCACTCAACGCCTGGAGCGCAGTAAAACAAAACAAAACAACTAAAAAAAACCGAAACAAAAGAGATTCATACTTCAACGGACGCACACTTTTTGGTTTAATCACAAAACAATCAAATAAAACAGAAAATCCATTCAAATCTATGAGGGAACACGAACAGCACGAGCAACAATCAAAAAAGGATAAACTGTTCGAGTATTACATAATAAATAAAACTAGACCCGCTCCACATTCAAAACGAGCGGGATTCAATTTGCATAGCTTAAATATTTAACAGTAACGGTATTTAGATTTAAGAAAAAAATATGCAAAATGTAACAAGTATGCAGTGTGAGCGAGAGCGAGACAGAGAGATTGAGAGTACAGAGCATGACAGTTAAGTGAATGAGCACCTCGCGTAAATTGGACGAGAACGTGACATAGCATAAGTCCTCGTAGACTTTCTCCTCTTCGTCAAAATAAATGTCGGTGACGTCCGCTCCACCGCCTGCGTGAGTCGCATAAGTCCATATCGTGGCATTGGCAGCCGCCCTATGCAGCCTGCTATTGATGCTCGACGATGATATTATTGAAGGTGACGCTGATCCCACCACACTCGATTGGCCATTCAGCGAGGAGCTGTCATCTTCGAAGCATGCCGTTTCAACGTTAATTTCACTGCTGTCATCGTCCACGGACAATGAGCCACTCCGGCCGTCTAGGTTTTCCGATTCCAACTCTGCCGCCTCTGTCTCTGTTGCCACCGTCTTCGTCTGCGTCTCAGCGGAGCCATTTGCTTTGCGTTCACTTTGCGTATTTTGGTGATGGCGAAAAGGAATATTTTTTGGTACACAGTAAAGTTGGGGTGTTATAGGGAATGGTGGGAAAAAAAAGCGATAGATATTCCCCGGCAAGGAAATGTTTCGATTTTGTTTAACACAGATAGAGAGAGTGACGGACAAAGAAATCGAAAGGAAATAAAAAGAAATAGAAAGGATATTGTTTAGAAAATAAGTCTCCTCGTACTGCTCTCCTATATTTGCGGGTGTAAATATTGATGTGTATTTTCGTGTGTAGGATTAGGAATCAAAAACATTTTCATCTGAATTTCAAAAGAAAAAGGGAGCAATACCAACCCCAAGACACGAAATGTGTGTGTGTAAAAATAAAACGAAACTCTACTCACGTTGAATGCAGATCCTTGTAGATTGCTTCATCCGAATGACTCCTTTCACTGGGCGACAACTGAATATTGAATCCCCTGAAAGGGAGAATGAGACGATGGTTGATGGTTGGTTGACTGGTTGGTGGTTGGCACTCGCATTGTTCGACTTACGTTAGATCCACATGGAGCTGTTGTACTTTACGGCATTGTGACAGCTTGGATAGTGTGATGAGCACACGATGGAAGTTCGTCAAGTCGTACAGCATAGTCGGTTCAAATAGATCCGATTCCCGGATGCCAAAGTGGTTCTTGCATATATCCAAGAAGAGTTTTATGTTTTTGCAACAAAGGAACTGGAAAAAAAAGAGAGTACAAAACAAACCAATTTGAGTGAGGATTATTTGTGGCTGTGAATGTGAATCTTCTACTTGATAAAGCAATAAACTCAAGTCTATTGACACTTGATCCTGTAATCAACTCATGGCGATGGGTGCTGTATGAAGGGCTGCACACTGCACAGGCACACAGAGACAGAATAATTGTTTGAATTGACTACGAAGAGTGAGAGAGTAATGAATATGTTTACCTTAACGTTGTATGTGAAAGAGGATTACATGTGATGGCTAGGGAAACATTGTCAGTGATTAAGTTACCGGAACAAATTGATTTACTCGTCGAGGTCAGAGGATGCATTGCACATACATTGGGCACTTTAAGTAACTATACAGTTAGAATTTATGATGGCTGTTTGCTTTTGTGGCAGAGAGAATGAACAATGAAAGGAATAAAAAGGATACAAAAATTATGCCTGCTATTTCATCAATGCCCATTTCCGTAAAGTTTTCCCGCATGAAAATGGGGACGTTGAAAACTCTAGTTTACTTAGTTTTACAGCTGAAGAAAGGAATGTCACTAGTTTTATTTGCCTATAATCACGTGAGCAGGTTTTTTAGTTGAGATTGAGTGAGATGAGTACGATAGAAGGTTTCTCCGGCGGTTCCTTGGAAAAATTTACTTAGTGAAGTAGGAAAATTCCCGCGGATTTGATTTAAAAGCAAATTTACGATTTGTTGTGCTCAAAATTTCGGAAAATAGCGAAAACGAGTTATGCCTTTGCTAAGCGACGAGAACAAGATTTGGCAATTGTTCAAATTTAGTAAAACGATCGAAAATCGACGACAGATCTATGCAAGAAAAAACTCCGATCCACTTGAATGGGGACGTTCAGGTATCTAGTTAAGTAAGTCTGACAGCTGTCGGACTAGATCTATCTCTGTTTTCATTGTCTGAAATGGGTCATACGAGGTCGAGGGCCAAGTCGACTTAAGCTAACTAGATTCTTGAATGCGGCCAATGTTACAACCAAACTCATTTTTATTTCCCCGCGAATTCTATATGACCAGCAGTTTAGTACATTGCGTTTAATTACATAGCTTTAGTACAAAATAAAATTTTAAATATGGTGAACATTGGCTTTTTGGCGTTAAGCTTGAATTATGTTTTGAGTTAGAAGAAAGTTGAAAGTTAGATGTAAGTTAGGATGTAATTTTGAATGCAACGATTTCACGCATGCTATGAAAAATTTAATGATTTAATGAAATAAAGTCTGACTAAACTTTCGATGTCCGTTAGTTATGGTGTTGTGTGATCAAGCAAGTATACTTGACACAAGTAGTTGTTGAGCACCTACTACCTATACGCAGTAGACATTTCGATTTCATCCCTGACGTAGCAAGAGGCTTTTAAAACCAATTGATACGCATAACAACATATTACTAGGAACGCAGTGCAACTTCATCAGTTGTCAAAACAAATTTTGACTGACAGTTCTCTTCGTAACCTAACCTCGTCTCATCGTGCAGCTGCTGGGTTCACACGCATTACTTCTTCAGTTAAATTTAAGTATTAACTATCATTCGTTTAGGCTAAGAAATATGAACTAAATAAATATTGTTACTGACAAATATTATTTTTGACAAATACTTCACCAATTCAGTTTTTGGCTTCAAGTGAAGTCTATTTCGGAAAGATCTAGTTTTCTTTAGCCGACTTAAGGATAATTCACATATGAGCGCGAACTGCGAATAGGCGAATGAATTAACTAATGTGTACTGATAAAGAAGAATCAAGAAAGAAAAATAAAACAACATTTGAAAGAAAGTCAAATTAATTTGAGCGTCTTAAATTTTCCGTGTGCCTCGCTTTCACTATGACAAATAGTCGCAAGGACAATCGCTGGATATTTGTGGCATCAATTCAATTCCCATGTTTCTCACATGGTCAATTGTATATGACGTGACGTGTGAGCAAACTTATCGATATTGCTATAATATGTACTTCATTTATTTCATAAAGCAGCACGTGCATTCTGCATGCTCAGAATTATTATTTTTATTAGGTACATTAATGAATTTGGGCGGAACAAAGTTCGCTGGGTCACCTAGTATTTAATAAATCTTACATATAATCAACAAAAAAACTGCGTCTCAATTGATTTAAATGGCTAAATTTACAATCACAACAATTTTCCGGCGAATTGAAAATTCTTGCCGCGAACTGTCACACTTAATTCACAATCCACATAAAACAGTCGCGATCCACAAGCCCGCGAAGAAAAATTCGTTTGAAGCTCGAACCTGCAACAATAAAACTGATTCGCGACTAAAAAAAGTTTTCATGTGAATGAAATGTCAGAAACTACCAATATTCGCTTGTTCGCAGTTCGCAATTCGCTCTCATGTAAATAGTCCTTTAATGTTCCACAGAACGTTTTCAGATCAAACATACCTTTAGAAAATGTACTAAAGGGTGATTTTTTAAGAGGTTTAGAACTTCTTTAAAAAAAAAAACACAAAAATTCGAAAAAAAGAATGAAATATTTATTTGAATCGATAGTTTGAACCTTGCAATTTAATGTTTAAAGATAATTTCATGCAAATGTTGACCGCGGCTGCGTCTCAGGTAGCCCATCCGCTGAGTCCAATTTTGGCATACTCTTTCACACATATCGGCCGGTATCTCACGAATGAATGCATGGATGTTGGCTTCCAGTGCGTCAATCGAAGCGGGCTTGTCCCTATACACATTAGCCTTGGCATACCCCCACAAAAAATAATCTAATGGTGTCAAATCTCACGATCTAGGCGGCCAATTGACCGGCCCGAAACGTGAAATTAACTGTTCACCAAACTCGCCTCGCAATTGCGCCATTGTTTCGCGTGCTGTGTGGCATGTGGCACCGTCTTGTTGAAACCACATATCATGCAAGTCAAGAACTTCCATTTCGGGCAAAAAAAAGTTTGTTATCATCGCTCGGTAGCGTTCACCATTGACAGTAACGCTGCGATTCGCATCATCTTTGAAGAAATATGGCCCAATAATGCCGCCGGCCCATGAACCGCACCAAAGAGTGGCTTTTTCGGGATGCATTGGTAGCTGTTGCAATGCTTCTGGCTGATCTTCACTCCAAATGCGACAATTTTGCTTATTTACGTACCCATTCAACCAAAAATGAGCCTCATCGCTGAACACAATTTTTCGATAAAAAAGCGGATCCTCGGCCAGCTTTCCAAGAGCCCATTCACCAAAAATTCGGCGTTGTGGTAGGTCGGCAGGCTTTAGTTCTTGCACCAGCTGTATCTTAAAAGGCTTTACGCCCAAATCCTTCCGCAAAATTTTCCACGTAGTGCTGTAACAAAGGCCTAACTGCTGGGAACGGCGTTGAATCGACATTTCGCGGTCTTCTGTCACACTAGCTGATACGGCCGCAATATTTTCTTCACTACGCACAGTACGTAAACGTGTTGGTAGTTTAATGTCCAACAAAGTAAATTTGGTGCGAAATTTGGTCACAATCTTCCGAATAGACTGCTCAGAAGGTCGAGAATGCCGATCATAAAATGGAAGCAGCGCGCGATGAACATTTCGAACCGAGCACGAATTTTGATAGTAAAATTCAATAATTTGCAAGCGTTGTTCATTTGTAAGATGATCCATGGTTAAATTGCAAACCAAACTGAAGCTGTTTGACAGTGACACAAGGTACTAAACACACGTCAGCTGTCAAAACCAGTGTTGCCAAAACCAAACCAGCTAAAAAATCACCCTTTAAATGCGTTCATTTACAATAGATAAAACAATCTAGATTTTGGTCTGGACTAGATGAACCTTGAACAAAAAACTAGATTGTTCGGTAACGCCACTTTTCATACATCAGCCACATATTTGAAATGTCAACTTATTACCCATTCAATTCTTAACTAGATGCGAAGGCTGCACCTCCATAAACGTCAACTGAAAGTTATCAGTGGATAATTGAACCAGATTCTTAAACAATCCAATTATTTGTATTATAAGTTACTTGGAGCTCTTGGTTTTGGTTAGATTTTATTCTGACAGCATCAGCAATATATATACTCGTAATATCGACCTGGCTAATTCCCAGCAGTTTACTTTCCTATGACCATTTACGATATAAGTTCGCTAAAGTTTTGTTTTTCAAGTTCTTACTACATATTTAAATAAACGAATATAGACATTCAAAATACAATACAAACAGAGCGAAATCAAATCGAACGCATGATTTCATCAGCTGAAGAGGGAAATATTTCATTTCCAGGTGGGAGTATTTTTTTTATTTTAGCCATTGAAATATTTTCAGTTTATTCCATTTCGCGTTTGTTTATTTACTTCAACTGAACTCGATGCTAAATGAAATATTGAATAAATTGGTTGAGTCGTGTTCGGTGTCCAGTTCAAATGTGTTTTGTGTTAACTGCTTGGGAAATGTCACTTCAATTATTATTAAAGATTAAAAACTATCACTGTGCCCCATAAATTAAAGTGTGATCTATTTTGTAAGCTATCAGACATTTAGAACAATGCTTTGGGATAGTACTTCCTCATAAGTCATATGTATTGCATTTGTTGCAAGAACTAATTGCTGGGTAGGTACTAGATAATATCCAACGTTCAAGTTATTATTTTCCATATGAATTGATCTATTGTGACCTACCAATTATGACACTTGAAGGTTAGGAATGACTACCAGTACGGCATATGAAACAAATCCTCTATCTGACTGAACTCACGCCCAGTAACTCAACATGTAAAGTCACAAATCGATTCGCATTCACTCAGAAATAAATACGAATCAAAAGCTTTAAGAAATCGCTAGCACATACAAGTACAAGTAGGTAAATACAAGAGAAGGAATTATGCAACACAGGATGCGAAATATAAACTCAAATTCACGAACGTTGGAAGTTGTTCGGTGGATATGGAAATAATTTTAAAACTTTACGTGACAAAACTGCAAATCTCTGATCCAGTATAAGAAGATATAGTTGAATTTAAGCACATCAAAAAATAAAACGGTTTTCCAAGGAGTTCTTAGACGAATTTGAAGTTGAATCTGGCTGTTATACTATAGAAAGCCGATTGCCTTTCGAATTTAGTTGTAAAATGTCGGTTCGAACCGTTTAGGAGGTGGCAATTTAAAATTGGAATCAACTCACCCCACTTGACCTTACAAACCCGTAATAATGTATATCGACAACTCCCTTTATTCTCTAAATCTATTAAGGCCTAAAGGTATGAACCTGCTAACTGTTGCGGCGGAAAGTTTTAATTGCAATCGGAATTGTAACGACTTTAATATGCCGCTTCGTCAGAGAAAAAGTTGGTAATAGCTTCGTTAAAACAATAACTTTCGCTTGCTATTCATAAGAAAGTTAGACAAAGCCTATATGGAACAACGGCGGAAAATTCTCACCTTCTCTTTCGTGTTAAGTTATCAGAATAATGGAAGTTTTATGCACTAAAACAGTATGCCAAGATTGCAGCAATAAGTAAAGCAAAATGAGTTTAAATTGTATTTGCAAAGGCGTTACAGGTTTAAAGGGATTAAAAGTGGGAAAGAAACCGTATGTTATTTAGGTTAGGTTAGGTAAGGTGGCTGTCTAAAAATAGACACACTTAGACCAAATTTGTTTAGGTCCTTTGTGATACCACATGAGTTAAGGGAAAGGAGGGGGGCAGGACAACAAGGCTAGAGTGCTATCTATGCCGGACATGATAGTGGGCGCATTATTGCTCTCTTTGTGCTTATGACAATTTGTCTTCGTCTACAATCCTCCTACGTCGAGAGAATCGGGCCAGTTTATCCTCGGATAGGGGGAGGGTGACCGAAACAGTATTCCCCTCGCCTTAAATCAATCAGACAACTCAATTGAGTAAAATGAGGATAACTAATGGACGATATGTCTTCGGATATACGACGGGTGACCGAAACAGTGTGTCCCTCGCTTATAATCCTCCGACATCTCGTCAACATGACGTAAACCGGTATGCGTCAGAATCGGTGATTAGTAGATCGGCCCTTTCGTTGTGTACCTTAAATTTGATTATGTATGGTTGGTCAAGGGGGAGGTGACCGGTCCACAGTATGCCTTTGGATATTCGGGTGGTGACCCTATCGGTTAGACCCTCGCCTGTATCCTCTGGCAACTTATCAAATAGGGCGGATATTGCAAAACGCGTAGTGGTATTATAGTGGTGAATGATTAAATCGGCCTGTTTACTACGCATATTGCTAGGTGTTTCAACTTGGTCAAAAGACGACTTTGCCATTTGGTCTTTGTAATGTATTTGCAAAATATTTTACTTCAATTTCAACTTTTTTACTAAATAACTATGCTAAACACTTAAATACAAATAATTAGTAACATAAAGAAATTATTGCGGATACTTTCTCTTCAAAACTTCTTTCTTGCAGTCATATATTATAAATATAAGTTGCAAGCGTAGCGAAAATATTTTTAACTCATAAATTGCATCCATCCATCTCGCGTGATGCATTGCACCTGGGGCCTGGTGACCTGATTTTTAGTTGCTTATCGACATCTCCTAAGAATATTACTGAAAGTTTAGTAAGCTCGCGGTAGTCATTTCTAACAATTGGTTTTCGTAGCCCGAAGTAAAAACGTAGAATTTCGGTAATTTGGAGGTCATTAAAATTCTCTTTAACAATTTCAGCACGAGTTTTAAAATTTTAAGTGTCAATATTCTTCCAGTCATCTCGAAACGTTTTAAAAATAGGTATTTCTGGACTTGTTGTTATTTGGTGGACCTTCGTTTCGAAGACACTTTTAAGCACGTGCTCACACATGATGTCGACATCCAAAAAGGACTAACTCTCTTTCTTTTTCATGTTCCATGAGCACGCATACTCCCTTAAAGCGATCTGTGTTAGATGCAGTTGTATCGCAACACATAATCTGGACTTTATCATCCAGGCTCACGTCTTTAAATGCTCTAGAAGCAGCATTAGCTTGTTCTTTACCAGAAGAATTTTTCAATTTTGGCACGGATAGGAGTTGTTCCTCATCTCCAAAAGTATTAAACAATAGGAAGTCGTTCATCCTTAGCACTCCTAGCATTCAAGCTAGGTAACAGTTTTCCATCCCAGTGAACAGTAACGACCTCCGGAATTTTATTTTGAAAATCGGTTTTAATGTTTTCTGCCCTTTCTTGTCTAATCCGTGTCCGCACGCGTTGAATCGAAGACTTGTTGATTGGAAAATCCTCAAAGTTAAGCCCCCTAGAGCCTCCACCGTAGCCTGAAGTATATAAAAGAGTCTCTTATGTTTAACTGGCATCTGTCTAAGGCTGAGACTTATTTTTGAGTACAAAGTCCTTTCTTTCCGACGACGCTGAAGAAGTAGATGGTATTTCCGATGCCATTTACTTACTACGGTTTTTGTTTTTTTCTAATCGCTTTTGTCTTAACCTATCTTTCTTTTTTAGATTGTTTTTTTTTTATCAACCCCCGCTAAGCAGCCCGGTCGTCCTGTTTCTCTCTGACGCTGTAAAAAGACTCTGTCCTCTTCTATTTAAATTTTTTGAAGTGCATCAGCATGAGCTATGTCAAATATGTTATTCAAATCGTCCTGGAAATCTGCTTCTCGTCGTTTATAAACCTCCTAAATTGTCTTTATTCTTTTTTGCAATTCTCTCCAAGCTTGATACAAATTTATAAGCTTTTTCACAGAGTTGGGTAATAATTTTCTACGGATTCTTGCCTTTTCCCAAAAACTAGTACACTCGCGAACAACATGATTTGCAGTTTCGCTCACTGTCAATTTAACTTCCCGCATATTAAAAAAGAAAACTGCAAGAACTTGTCGACTTAACGGTAACCGAGCACCCTAAAATTTGGTAATTTACATCTCCCACTAAGTGCATAAATGCTTTTTGTATTGTTTCTTAATTGCAGTTACATCATAAACCGATTAAAAAAACCGGAATAACTCGGAGTCAACGAATCAGGCCTTGAATAGGTTGTCTGAAAGAAGTCAGCAAACATATTACATATTACAATTATTATATTTCATATTCTTTGGAAGAAAATTTGAAGAATTCCGCTTTGAATTAATAAAGTTCCAGTCTTTGGATTATTTATAATATGTATTTTGTTTAGATTTAAGTATATATAAGCATCATAAGAACGTTTTAAAGTAGGCTTAAGGAGTTGTCTGTAGTCAGCAAATAAGAGGTAATAACAGTAGCAATTAGTTCGTTTCCATTTTTTCCAAATATTTAATTAAAATTAACCTTTCCCTTTTCACCTGGAATGCCATATCCTTACAACTTTTCACCTGTTATTACCTTAAATAAGCTTTCACAACTCATCATACATTAAGCATCCTCTGTATGTCGCAGATAGAACACCAACCTCTGTGTATGTATTTATTTACCATCCAAACTTATACCGCATTCATTGCGCACATAATCTATAGAGTGAACCTCTCGCCGACAGCAAAATTGAATTAGGATTATGATTGCAGAAACAAAGACATTTGTAAAGCCATAAACCCATTGAGGTGACAGGTTCATCAAAAGTCATCCCAAAGTCATGAGAATCAAAACGAAATGATTACAAAAATCTACTACAACTCGAATCACCTTCACTTATCGCTAAAAATCTGAAACTTTTTAAATCAGAATCCCATTTACCTTTCGGAACTTTGGAGGGAAACTTTTCGGTTTATGATGAAAACACTAAGGGCCGACGAACGAAGTACCATTGTCATTATGGTGGCAAAACTTTCTCTAATGGTGCAGAGAACTTTTACCCAAGTGGAGATACACAGTATATTAACGGTAATTGCATTTCATTTTACCGCAAATGAGGGGTTTTTTTTCTTACATAAATTTCCCAATCTCAACAGTGGATACATATTGAGTGTTCAATTTAAACGCCTGCAAAGCTTTACCGCAACGTTTTCCTAAACTCAAATGCACTTACAGCTAATCAATCTATTGTCTTAACTACAATCTGTTTTGTTGGCAAAATTGAATACAAAAACACAACTAAATCAACAAGGTTTCGAAATCAACTTTCTTCAATTAGTAGCTTCTCCGAACATTCTCTTTTCGTTGCAGCGCGTTTTAAAATGTGTAAACGTATAGGTACATTGTACACACGTTGCTTGGCAATATCCTTGATAGCTGCATCAAACACCCACCCATTCACCTTTAACGGGAAACCAATTATTCAATCGGATTACAACCCGACGGTTTGTTCCTTGGAAAACAATAATGAAAGGATAATGCTGCATAATTGTATACCCCAAAGTGAATATCAATTATACGTTGAATACGGAATTACTTGTTTTTCCATGTAATATGGAAAGAGGCCACGTTAACAATTGAAATCACTGATAACGCGCCAGTGCCAGTGACAGTGCCATGCCAACGCTTTGCCCCCTCCGGTGGAGAACACTTGCTTTAATTCTTCTTATTTGCAGCCAAGAGTGGAATGTACCTTAATTGTGTTGGTAATACAGAAGGTTTAGGAATATTTTCCATCTAAGATGAGTCATCACCGTAGTTTACTGTTCATGCCAAACTTAATGGAAAACCTCACAGAGTTGTTTCCTGTTGCAGTGCACACGCTGAATATGAATTTCTACAACTGTCAGGCTGTTCAAATAAGTGGCTCAAGTAAGTGACTTTCGAATTGCTGTTCTGTTATTCTTTAAAAAAAATTACATTTATTAATTTATTCAATGATTGACATTGATCAGTGATTATTTATTCAAAAACAATGTACTAAATTGATCTGTAATTGGCTAACTGAGGACTCGATTCAACGGGATCATCTGTAATGTGAAACTTGGCTCAGTTAAGTCGTTTAAAGTCGACTAGAATTGCCTGGACTAGATTGCTTTAACGAATTTCGCCACAAATAAGTTGGACATTCTTAATCAAGACTGTACGAGTATATATATTTGAAGTGACAATCACCCGGTTTGACATAATTGCTTGTCAACTAATGTCGTTTTCCATTTGGGATTTTCAGGTTTTGCTATCAGATTTTAGATTTTTCGTGCCCAATGGAACATGAAATAAGATTTTTTTCCTTCTTTGCATTTGTGGTGGTGCGTGTTTTAAAAATCCACTTAAATTATTATTTGAGTTTATAAAAATCCATTCAATTTAATGTAAATTGTTCTCTTTTTTCCACAGAATTGTCATCTTAAGACGTAATTAATAACACGCTTTAAAATTTGACAAAATATCAAATGTAAATCTCGCTCAGAAATCGAATTCGCAAAATTGCTTTTTTTTTGCCGCCATTGGAACATTAAATCTGACTTTCGAAATCAACTCGAAAGCAGAAAAACTGCTCGGAATCTGAGAAAAGTGTTTTTTCCGTCCCAATGGCAAACGACATAAGTGTCCAGTCAAAGAATTTCTAATCGTATTTGTCGGTTACCGCTATACGTCAATGCAGACCAATAAACTCATCATGTCAACCATCAGACTTATTTTCCTAAGCGCATCCACTCACTCCTAACAATCGCATTGAGTGATTGCGTTCAGAGCGTAACAAGGAAGGCAGAACTGCAATATTAAATTTATTTGAAATCTATTGGAAATATTTGTTTTATCGCACAGTTGTGTAAAATTAAAAAAATAAAACACCTCAAATTAAATTTCTGGATGTTTTTAAACTATGCAACATTTCTTCTACTTGTTAACCTTATTTGTGTTAATTTATCAGTTGGACATATTTTTTGAAATTTTAAATTTCAATGTTGTTCCAGAATGAATAGAACATTTGTTGAAGCTAAGCTTTTTTATTCCGACATTTTTCACTAATTTGCACAGTTCTGTCCTGCTTTTGTTTTTCTTCATCAAACAGACCTATAAGAATTAGTTCTAAACAATCGAGTAGAGGGCATTTTATTTGGGATATATCACTGTGATGTGAGGGCGATGGATATATTCTTTCCCGAAACATAAAGAATAAATTTCGATGCCTTATATGTATTTGTTGTTTTTGGTTTTAATAATAGAGGTGGTCTAGTGCACTGCGACCTTGTGGTCTATTGTGCACTGTTTTTGATTTTAATAAGAAATTTAACGTTCCTCTCCAGGGATATTTTCCAAAAAATTATATTGAATCCAAATAACAAATAAATTGGACTGACAAATTTCTTAAATAAAGAAATAAATTATTAAGTGTGCCGATCTCAATAAAATTTTCAATAGCAATATTACATGCGCATGAGAGAGAAAATTTGTTTTCCACATAAACGAAATAGAGATAGAATGAATTCAATGCATACATAAAATTTGAGCTTATGCTTATTATTTTTATTATTATTATTAAGATAGGTGTTAAATATGCGGAAATCTTTAAAGAATAGAAAGAATTTTTTTTTTTAATTTGTCCGTTCATCTCAATCTTTATCATCCTTCCCAATTTGTCATCCAGATGAAGAATTGACATTCGAATAATCGCCAAAGCATTTAAGTGGCGATTAAAATAACTTTTTGGGAGCATTTTGCTATCGAAAAAGCTTATTAGATGAGCATAACTCATAAATCAACATTATTAATTGATTATATTGTAGGTATATTCCATTATTTAGCCACGCTCATTATTTGTTAAGTTGTAATGTTTTGCATTTTTTTTTATGGAAATAAACAAAACAATTTCCTACCACCACTACTACTAAGAACTTTTCAATTTTGAATCCAGTTTGCTTTTGAGCAGAATACAAAACAGTGCTTTAAAGTTCTGACCTGGCTTATATTTAAAAATGAAAAGCCAAAATAAAGCAATGCCAAATGTATCGCGTTCTTCTCAAACTGTTTTACTTTGTGTTTTTTGGGGGCTCACTCTTACTCTACTTCAGTCTTTTTGGTAATATCGCAATATAACTCGAGTTTAAAGTTCAGGGAAATTCTATTTATAAGATAGAAAGCTTTACCCTTAGTTCAGGGAACTTCTGATTATAAAGTAGAGTGAAAGTGCAGCAGATTATCGGTTTGTGTAAGAGTACTGAGCAAGGGGATTCAGGTTGAGCCCCCAAAGAGACATTAAAGGTTTTCTTCACTGTTCCACCTCTCTCGAAGGTCTACAAAAGTATGTTAAACTCTGCTAAAATGGTAAGTTGCTCTCATTCGTCCTAAAAACAAAAACTTACACCAAACGACTGCTAATGAAAAGCTTAATTTTTGGTCCTATACGAAACTGTTACGCAAACTATTTATTTATTTAAAAACGAAATTAAAATACATAAACAAATAATATCGCATAAACTCTTTCCAATGCAAACAAACGGCGAATTGAACGAATTCACAGGAAAACGAAGAAACAAAAGCACGCAAAAAACTGACCCTCTTCGATTATTGAAATAAGAAAACCTACAAAAGCCTCGATTCTTAATTGATCTTCGTTATTTTGATTGTGCACCGTCTCGTTGGAATTAATTGGAGCTTACTTACGCTTCTGCTGGTAATTGAAATCTCAAAGCTTCAACGACCAACATAAACAGTCGTGCCTTACCTTAAATTATTAAAAAATGTTCGAGAAAATTAAAAGCGGATAAGGAAATTCTTTTTTAATCCTAGTCTCAGAAGAAAAATGAGAGCAGGAAAATTATGTATTCGCTTTCATCTCCGTAATAAATTTACCCGAAATGCTCGTAATAATGGCTTATCCCCATCAGTCCCACAATAACTTTTGTTTCGCAAAACATAAAGGACCATTATATGCTTCCAACTATAATGGTCCATGATATTCGAAGAAAGCAGCACAAGCTTCAACAATTTATCAAATAATAGGGCATGAGCCGACTCCTTAAGATCGCTACGGAAACAGGATGAAATTAAAAGATGAAAAAGTCGGTCGGTCCAGCATTTCGATGAATGATAACATTGTCTTATCAAGATAGATTGTGCCTGTCATTCACCTTTTTGACACCAGGCGATTTTTTAAATAACAACCACAATAACCACGGAAACGACAAAGCATTCATTTCAAATATCCATCCGACAGGACAGATTATCATGAAAGATTATTTATGGAAGTGGCATCATTCGGAAAAGAATTTCCTCAATTACGACGAGTTTGCTTGCCATCATTTCCGACCACGAACCCTATACATTATAATTGACTTCCTTGATCCGCTGTATTCGCTACGTGACTGTATTAACTTTAGATTGCCACTGGGTCAAGGTGGAATGCAAGCGCTTACCACCATCAGGATTACAACGAGAAAGGCGACGAAGGCTACAATATATAGGGACGAATTTTCTGTTCCATTTTGCTTTCCTATCCCAGATTTCGGTGACACAACCCAACATACAGGATGGTTGTAATTCCAATACCATGATGCCAGCATTGGCAATGTGTGTATAGGTAAAGTGCAACCGCAACGCCTCCTGAAATAGATAGTTATGTTGTATATGAAAAACAGGGTCAGGGCCAGTTGCTTGCCATCGAACAAAGACAACGATTCCCCCCCTCCCCTGCCACAATGAAGGTCCATTGGAAACATCCCCTCAAATGGATTTTAAAGCCCATGGATAATCCCTGCACAAACTTTACGTTTCCTCGAGAATAGTGCTATCGGCCTGCGGCGAATGAAAATGCTGAATGGGAGGGCGGACATGATCGATGGCGATTGTTCCAAATCCCGAAAATCCTACCAAAGTGATTTCCATGTGGGAAAATGGAATTTTTATTTAAAACTGTAAAGACCGATAGCGGCTGCACGCTCAACTTGACATCAACCCACACATAAACGAAGGATTTTCATGGTGCCTGTTAACGAAGACGCTTTATCCGCTACCTGTGGTAACTGCTGGCTGGATGCGAAATTTAAATGAGGAATTTCTATTACGATCCCTTAACCCCATAACTAAACTGAAAATAACGACACCCCACGAAACTGCTACATCAAATTACACACCCACACGGGCCGGGCGGTGTTGAATAATTTAGAGGTAAAAGTGGCTGGTTTCAGTATCAGAGCTGCTGTCGACACCAGTAATGAGCTTTAATTTGGGAAATATTTATAACTGTCGTTTCGTCGGAAAATAGAAGAGACTTGTGCTTGTTTTTGGATCAGTGCCTGAGGTAGGGCATAATGATTTTGTTTATGAGTGTCCAACCACGGTGTGGTTTTATGTTTTTAATTACACTGAAAACTGCTTGGTGGATGGATGCTTTTAAACGCGAATTACATTGCGCGTTACAACAATGACGAGTAAAATTTATTTACACGAATTTTCCATTTCAATGTGATACGTCCTATGAATATTTAACTAGAGTTAAAATTTGTTAATACCTTTTCGATTTTACTAGTCTTGTATAGTTTTACAGACAAGGAGAGGTTTAGGGAAATAACAAGTAACGAGTAATTTTAATAGACAAGCGACAAGGTCTATGAATCTCGGCCATTACAACTGACCGAAAGAGGGATTTAACAAAGTAACGACAAAGTAGTGAACAATTTAAGAGGACAATCGGCAAAGTCTATCTATCGCGGGCTTCACACTTGGCCAGTATTGATCGAAAGAGAGATTTAGTTAAGTAACGAGTAAGAAGTAGCGAACAATTTAAGAAGACAAAAGACAAAGTCTATCAATCACGGGCATCACTATTTGCCAGTATTGACCGGAAGAGAGATTCAGCAAAGTAACGAATAACGAGTAATATCAAAAGGCAACCGCGAAAGCCCCTTCTTTCTCGGACATCAATTTTGACATAAAAATGGAGACCTAGCAAAATAACGAGTAATTATAAAAGGCAATCCACAAGGTCTATAAGTCTCGGGCATCACATCTGAACGAAAGAGAGATTTAGCAAAGTACAAAGTAACGAGTAAGTAGTGAACAATTTAAGACGACAATCGGCAAAGTCTATCTTTCGTGAGCTTCACACTTGGCCAGTATTGACCGAAAGAGAGATTTAGCAAAGTAACGAATAACGAGTAATATCAAAAGGCAACCGCGAAAGCCCCTTCTTTCTCGGACATCAGTTTTGACATAAAAATGGAGACCTAGCAAAATAACGAGTAATTATAAAAGGCAATCGACAAGGTCTATACGTCTCGGGCATCACAACTTACCGAAAGAGAGATTTAGCAAAGTACAAAGTAACGAGTAACGAGTGAACAATTTAAGACGATTAAGCAAAATAACGAGTAAAAAGTAGCGAACAATTAAAGAATACAATCGACAAAGTCTATCTTTCGCGGCCATCACAGTAGCGGAGAATTGACTGCGTTTACATTTGATAGACCGCTTCAAGCTTATAACTTCTGTCAATCATCTATTTCTAGAGTGGCACATATCAAAAAGTCCTAATGGCTAATGATAAATATTTACAAAAAAAAACTCCGGCCTCACATAATCTGCACAAGTGCAGAGAAGATTGCAAATGACGCCCTATGTAACATATTTTCAACTTACATTCTGTCGACAGGTCGGTTCCAGCGTAAATGGTTGCTCCTCACTTATATGAGCTTAGACGGGATGAACCAGTATGAACTGAGATTCTTACAACTGACAACAATATTACTAAGCGGATAGTGGTGTCAATCAGCAGCCCAGGATGCTCTTCTTATCGTCGTTAATGAAAACACTGGGCTTAAAGTGAGAAGCTTCGTCTAGCCTATATGACAATTGTCGTTCGTAAAGCCGATAATTAAGGCTTTGAAATTGCCTATTACACAATTTTGTCATATCGTTCCATAACCGCAGGGAACCTGGAACACAACCTTGCGGCAGACTTGCCACTTAATTTGTTTCCATTTATTCCATTGTCAAAATTTTAAGAAAGAATTCCGATTAAGACAGTTTACACGACATTCCTGATTAAAGTTATAAAGGCGCATCACATCTTCTTCATCATTTTAAGCGCGTTTTAGAGGCAGGCGCTGGCTTGAGCTCTTTTAGTTACCTCGCTGTTTGTGTCTACTCTAAATCTTGAATTACAGAAACCGTATTGCTCTTCTCCTGCCGCTTTATTTGCTGATGGTTGTAGCTTTTACCCATTGTGACTCGTGGTGGTAAAATTCTTTGAATTGCCCTTACTTTTCTTCAGCAAGATGCAGGAGAAGTCCTTGGCACTAGGCTTGGAAAAAATACTCTTCCAAGGACTGGTTGTGTTTTGCAAAAAAAAAAAAAAAATAGGGCTCTCTTTGGAAGGGCATCCCATACTAGACCCTTGTCATTGCGTGTCTTCTTACATGATTCGAAAAATTTGTCATGTGTTGTCATGGGTAGAGGAAGACATTTGCGAAAACTTTAGGACTTACTTAAAATCAGTTTTAACTTTGAACTTCAACGTTTTGTGGGTCACATGGGAAATTTTTAAGTTGTGAGTTTTTAACCTGAACGCTTCCTATACTTTTGAGGGAAAAACAAAAACAGATTTTGAACAATTAATCATCAGAATACCGAGCTGCTAGTTTGAACTTTGTGGATTTCATGCCTGCAATGGGGACCCCCTCCCAAGGATAAAAGCGAACTCTAAAAAAGGGGTCAAAGTTTGGCTTGCAAGTAAATTTATTCCTGGTAGGGTTTTTGATGTACAGTGTCAAAAAATCTTTGACATATGGCCGTAGAATATGTCGAAGGCAACGACTTACGATTGGATTGTTTAAAGCTCGAATTCACCAAATCTCCCATCCTTCGTTTTGACAAGAGGTTAAAATTTTATCGCATTAAATTCCCTTTTGTATCTGTCTTTGATGAATTGTTCTTTAATCGTGTTGCTCCATTACCGACGGCACTCACTATAAAAGACATTTATTCTCAATAAAGTTAAAATTGAAACTAGAAACTTTTATTCGCGATCCAGTCACCCACACTGTACACCATAAAGTTCGTCGCCAATTCCGCAAAAAAATCGTACACAGCGCAAAAACAGATAACCACAAGTATCCGAGAATGACTAAATGGCGCCTCCGATGTTCTTTTCGCTGTTTGATAGCAATGAATTCGAGACCATACGACAAATATGCAAATAGGACAGTTTCCAAAAACCTCGGAAAACACTTCAAAAGTCAGGATCAAAATATGAACATTGTTTCGACATTTGATTTAGCTATCTCTGAAGTGCTTTATTATTCCGCTCCAGCATGTGCTGCAAATCTGCACCATCAACCGCCACTTGAGAACCGATTTCTCAACATCTTCCCCACAGGCAAGACTGGCAATTACCCTATTTGCATTTAAATGCAATCTGAGGATGAGGTTTCAAATAAATTTCACCGTCCGCCGCAGAATAGTCCACGCGCGCTTCGGTCTGCTTCTGAGGCTAACTAAGCACACAGATTTGCTTTTCTTCAGGGCAAAAACCATCATCACCGCACAGAAAGAACGACGGGAAGCGATTTATTATGCAACAGGGGAATTAGAACATGCCCTTGAACCTTGTCCTCGTCGTCGTCGTCTCGTCTGCATTATAAAGACGTCCCTTCAAATAAACATGATGCTGCTCCCTTGAGGGTGCTTCCCTGGAACTTTTGCAAGAGTTCTTCCCCACTTAAGCAAACACGCATTCACCGTCGGAAAGTCGGAACAATTAATAAGTTTCCACAAGTATATATACTCCTTGCCGCACATACGAGATACCACAGTTCTCACATGAGTTGGTTAACAAGTTTTCCCTCAATCTCTGAGTGAGCTAATTCACTCACTTATGAGACTATTCATCCGGTTGGGCCTACCAAGAGCCGCAGCAGAACCCGACATCAACAAAAAGTAACTTTGGATGAAGTTGTGTTGTGGCGTTGTGCGCCTTCCATTTAGATTGAAATTTTATAAGAGTTCGCAGAGAGGGAAGATGGGATTCCCTTTCGTAAAGTTATTGCCATGACGACAGTGGTAGCTGGTAATCCCCTCCACGGTCTATTTGGAAAAGTTTTTTTTAAGAAAAAAAAAAGTTCAAGGACATTTTTCCATAACACAGCCGAGCGAACTCTTACAAAAGCCAATTATTCAAAGAACCGAGAGGAGGGTGTCGCCAATTTAGCCGACACTACCGACAAATTCAATCTTTTGACAGGATATTGTATAGATATGGTGATGGGAACACGGATAAACTGTTGGAATGAAAACCAAAGAAAACTCTGCTCGAGGACACTTCAAATATACACATCTATGTCTCATCTTTTGATGCTTTCTTTTGAGTAGGATGTGCGATGGAATGTGTTTTTCCTTTGAGTTTGTTCCATTTAGCGGAGCCCCTCAAACGGTGAGGGCTAATTACATTAGGGAATTCTGATCGACTTCAGATTTCATGCTGTTGGGCAGCCTTTGAGCTGGGAGTTCTATCGAGGATATTGGGTCGAGTGTGCGTCATGGAAGGCTATAAATTAGTAAACTTTGCGACGTGACTCGATTATTTTGACATTACCACAGAAGTTGAAGAATTGTTTATGAACTGTGTTAGCTGGCAGGGGGGTACGCACGTGCTGCATGATATTCGTTTCTAAGTTGTAATCGAAATTTGTATGGAGCGTGATGTTGGATAGTGTTCAAGTCGAATATAGTCTTGCGGTCTAATGCATTTCCAATTAGTTGGCTGTCAGCTTTAGAAAAAAATGAACAGCATTTGTGAAAAGGTGATGTAACTACTTTTTGTGACCAAAGATTTTCTTTAAAAGAAACCGATTTAAAGCTTCAATTTATTATTTTATTGCAACCTTGTTGGTGGTGCTTAAAATTACAGTGTCTTCTAAACATTAGTTCAAGGTTCTATTTTTTCCTATTCTCGTCGTTTTTCGACGAGGTTGAGAAGTTGAGCTTTTTGTTGTAATGGACATATTCAAAGCATATTAGTCTTTGAGTGTATTTTGGCTATTTATGACAAGTACGAATAAACAATGAGACATTTCCTAGTGCGACTACTTTCTTAGCATCTATTACATTTGTTGTCATCGCATTCAAATTTCATCATTTGTTTTCGTGAAAAACAACGTCAATGGTTTCTTTCTCAACTAGTATTTTATTTTAAACTTGCTGAGCTGTCGATCTTCTTTCTGCCCAAATTCGTAAATGTAATGAAAATAATAATCCCGAGCATGCACAATGCACAATGCATATGCTGTTTTATTTAATTCGGTGAGTTCAAATTCTTATTCAAAACTTGTACTCATACAATAAAAATAACTGAAGTATAGCAATGTCGATGTGTTGCAATCAAACCGCAATGATTGACTTGTCAGCCAACCTTACACTTTTTCACTAAAGTTTTTTATGGTACACGACTTCCAAAGCGGAAGGTTTGCTCACACTTGAGCAAATCAAGAGTGATGCCAATATATCCAGCGATTGTCCTTGCGACTTATTTCTTGTCATAGTGAAAGCGAGAAACTCGAGATATTGAAGACGCTTACATACGATTGGCAAATCGTTCTGAATGAGCGGAATCCGCGGAATTATAATGTTTGCCTTTGAATTTTCCCCTCAAAATCGTCGCTGGCATTACATTTGATTTGAGATTCTTCACAATCAAATCAAACGCGTTCCGCTGCAAAGTTTCAGCGCATTGAGGTTGCGCAGCAAAATTCTAACTAAACTTTAACTGAAAACTAGAAGTGTTGAATAATTTTTGTTGTATTGGTGACACTACCCGTTTTTCTATCCAGTCTTTTTTTTTTTTCAAAGTTCGGTTCTCCACTCAGACTTCTATTGAAGTTTTATTTTCGCGAAAAAGCATGATATATGTTCATATTTGGGCCAATATAAACCCACCAAGACCAAAACCGTAGAAATCGAACAATCCGTTCCCGAGTTTTGCGTGCACATATTGACGTTGTCTCTTTTATATAGAGCTGTACCCACCCAGTTTTGCCCGTGCCTTTAATATTAAGTCATGCCCACATTACGCAAACTGCTTTATTTTGACAATGTACTGTACATTAATAATTTTAACTATGCAACTTTAGAAATAGCGTTTGATTTTTTTTAATGGGATACCACAACCTGTTTTCCTTTCCCGCATATCTTTTGCAAAGGTCCAAAACAATCCTATCTTTGTAGAGTGGTTTTGGAGATCGACAACAGCGCCTGCTATCGGGTCCAAATGTATCCTATCTTTAGAGAGACGTTTTTCAGCGGTGAGAAATCACGTATTTAACGATAGTTGTTCCTTGTTTCCAAACTTGTTTTTGGTTATCGGCAGATTTCAGTACGTTTGTGGTGACTTAGTCTATAATGCCGTTCTCAAGCTTTTAACTTTCACCCTGAGTTACGCGCTCTAAGGGTCTAGCAAAAAGTCGAAGAAAATCGTCTGAACAGATACGTGATTCAGGCAAAATCTTCGAGGAATATTCTCAAGGTATTCAGTTTCAAAAATCGGACAAGGGAAATGCTTTTTCTGGGGAAGCCACAAGTCAGGTCAGATCTGGGACTATTTGCTTTTCTGTATAAAGGAAATCATTCCTTACAGAATGCCGATGCCGACTGGTCTTCGGAAAAACAAAAACCAAACGGGATAGGGCGGATTCTGTCAAGATATAGTGCCTTTGACATTTGAAAGGGAAAATATTTTATAAATAAGAATTTTTGGATGTATAAATATTTGTAGGTGCACTAAACACGTTTTTAGGGACATTTAAGCAAATTTGTTAATTAATGTTTTAGAGTGGTTTATAAATATATCAGTGGACATTTCAAAATACATTGTTACAAACTTTGCAAAAGAATATATCCATGGAAAACGAAAAAGAGCACGCGAATACTAACAAATAACAAAACAATTTGGATTCTTACGTTCGATTGAATACGCAAAATCTGAAATCGGATCAAATCTCAGAATAAAATTAAATACCACATTATATAGTCTTTTTTTGGCAGTTTAATCATATATTCGTATTTTTACGAATTTACTTTCCGAAATTAATACGTCTTTTTTAAATAAGAATAGTAGGTATTTGCAATTTTACTGTTTGTAAGTAACATCCAACACTGTTCACTGTTACTAAACCACAGAATTTCCAATCATATTTTGATTCTGAACAAATATGGTGCTAGATAAACGAAGTTGAAAACACCCACCAAAATAAAATATAGAAATTTATTCAATGTTCGGAAACATTTTCTAAAATTCACTTATTACCTAGTGGAAACTTTGGCTTAACATGCCTAACCTATTTTTGGAACAAAGCCCCAAGGTAGTTGCATGAATTCTGCTGTCAAAAATATAAATCATATAAACAAAATAAAAAAAAAAAAAAAAACTGAAATGTGAATTGATGAACATTTATTGGCGCCAAAGATGGATAGAGATAGACAGATATTTTTTTTTTTTACATTAATTGTCATAAATTCATTTCATTTTGACTTAGGGGGTCTCTTTTAAAGCCTTAAATGGCTTGTCCCAAACTTTTGTGTACTGTTTCGATTCAAATTCCTTACAAACTTTGTTTTTGCTTTATTGACAACAGCACGCAATCCACTAAAGATGGAAATATTCTCTTCGGATTTGTTTGGCACTCCAAATACTCGCGACTATGTAAATTGCTATAATCGCCTTTTTTTGTTCATTTCATTTCTCCCCACAATTGTTTGTGAAAAACAAAACGATCTGCCCACTTTCCTCTCACCTCAAGGTCAGGTCTTATGTTTTAGCCACCCTGGAAACACAAAGCTTTTGAAACGTTGGACCACATCCAAGGAGTATTTACAAACTTAACTCCACCCAATTGAAGTACCTAAAACTTATATAGATACTGGCAGCGACGAACGATATATGGAGTAAACTCGAATGCTGTGTCATAACCAGGAAAATGTGGCCAATCTATAGCAAACAGAAGACAGAAAGAATTCTATAAATGAGAAAACAACCGTTATCCTCTCTTGTAGGCACTATTACAGGACACAACACGGGAATCACTACTGATGACCTGTGCAGAGGATGCGGAGATGAAAATGTGCATGAGGACACTCCACACTTTCTTTGTCACTGCCCGGCACTCTGCCACATCAGATACAGTGTTCTTGGAAGACATTTTTTCGAAGACTTAGTGGACCTCTCTGAGAAGTCCATAAAAGACTTACATAAATTTTTATTATCTTCGGGATGGCTTGACTACCCGGCTTCATAGGTTTCCACAGTATGGTGGTCATTAGAACCCCATGGCCATCACAACGGATCTACATTGATCTAAGTGCGGCGGTGCAGGTTCCCCCTGCCTCGGCAACCCGCTAACCTAACCTAACCTAACCTAACTAGGGAAGCAGGAACTCCTGCAAGATGGTAAACTCAAAATCACACGAATTCTAAGTAGTGCGAAATGTAATCCCTCTCCAATGTTGGCAACACGCTTGTAGAACACGTCATACGAGTGTTACATCTTCAGGCTATCAGTTTTCAGATACTGATTGAAGCCTTTTGATGTTGTTTCTACCGTTAAAAGCTATTCTCTTATATGCCCCTGCACCACCATGCGCTACAGGTATAGGTTACCCACCCCCCATTCATTTATGAACACAATACTTTGCATATACATTTCGATTTCTGCTGAATTTCTGTTATTCGATTGAAATAGTCAATCAGTCTGCTTCAAAACAGTGTTTAGAATACGTCATCAAAGGATTGCAGATTTCCGAGAATAACTCATAATACGAAGCATGACAAGCAAGCACACGTGCATTTCCCACAAATGTTTCCCTTGTCGAGAGGTATCCCAAGGACTGAAAATACGAAATTGGAAATACCCTTTCTCCGTAAAATCAGATTCGTATCGATTCACGTTTTGCTTGCCGCGGGAGCTTTTATCGTTCAGAGTTACAGGAACGGAACTCCCACAATGTCACTTCGGAAAAAGAGAACACATTTATTGAAATCAACTTTTCCTTTGAATGGCTTCACTAATCGAATATTCCTTTTATTGGTTTCAAGTGCAACGACAATGTGCAGTCAGTTTGTCCTTTCACTGGGAAGGAAAAATCACAATCAAAAATTACACAGAACAACGGATTTTATTTATGATCCACCTCTGGTTCTTGGAAGAATCAACAACGCATGGGAAACCAACCCTAATTGATGGAATAGCGCTTGCCTGCGAGGATAAGTACAGGATCATCCTCGAAGGCGTGCGTTTTTCTTTATAATTTACTGCATTCTTGTGTCATTCAATTAGTCGGGTATTGGCAACCCACATTCAGCCGCAATAGGGATATAGTATACTGTTCCACCAAGGATGTACTCCGTCGGCGTTGAAATTGTTCGCATTCCACTGTGAATATCAATCACCAATTGTGGGCGATTGCGGAAAATCGCCACTTTACTCCTTGTCGATTGCCATGGCGGACATGGGTTACCAATTAAAACGCCTGATTGCTAGCCAAGCCCACGGGGAAGACAAATTAAAAGTAATCCTCCCCCGAGCCGGCGAGGAAACAAACCATTGTCTATACGCCTACGATGGCGTACAACATGTTCCATTCCATTTGCTGACTGATAACAGAGAATGTCAATCTCATTCCCTCTTATGTCAAAAATTTCATGGATAGGTATGTGTTAAATACACACATTTCGCAATTTCTATGACACAACACGTGCGAGTATGAAAAATAAATAACACAGCGAGTATCATCCATCATGTAAAAGAGGAATTAATAACGAACCCGGGGAAATCGGTAACGGTCGGAATTTTCGTTACCCAAATATGACAAGTGATTATCTTATTTGGTTTAGCATTTTGCGGTGGATAATTTTTTTTTTCTAAATAAAAAATTCCCCCCAACATGTTGCAAACTTGTTATCACTTTTACTGTCATGTTATTTCTGTCGGTTTTGGGTGACAGGGCAGTTGTCATTTCCGTGGGTGGAGATGTTTTGTCAATATGAGAGCAAGGAGTGTTCCGGTATAGAAGCTATGTTCAGCCGATTGCCAGATCTTACAATATTGTCAGGTATATACCAATGAAATAATCGTCCCGAATGTCTGACAACCGTGTGAACTTGGAAATCTGTCTACCAATGGTTGCAGAAAAGTGATTGTCAGACCGCCATCTGGACAACTGCAAGGACACTTGCATTAGACTTGAATTTGCTATTGTCACGTGTGCTTAGGACATTTGACAATTTTTCATTTGCGGACAAATATTTTTCATATTTGAACTAACAAATCGAAGATTCGGTGTTATTTTCTTTGCATTCTTCTGTAGATTGGTGCAAAAGGAGTGAAGTAAATGATTTCAAATACGTGAACGAACGAGACGATTCAAGGACGAAAAGGATATAGGAAAGTTTTTAACTCTTTCCTTTTATACTTTTAGAAGGATCAAGAAATATTAATGATTCTTTTTAATTACTTCCTGTCTTTAGTATTTTTCCTTTTATGATCTGTACTGTACTTTATGGTTCATCATTTGTATTCGTCCTTTTAATTAGGTAGTGAAATGAATTTGCCTGAAGATATTTGTCGACGAGCAGTTTGTGGACTGAATCCAAAATATCTGGAATTATGGACGAGATTGTTGACACAGGAATGCGGAACAGGTACCTATTGCAGGGACCGAAAACCAATCCGCCGCTGAAATGCTCGCGCGCATATTTGTATCTTGCTTTTGAATATGCGCAGTCACCAAAGCTAGCTGATCATCGAATTGTTTGGAATCCATACGCAAAAAATTGCGACATAGTTTCGGCTCCTCCGCTTCTCAATTCCACGAGCAATTTAGCGCAAAGCCACCCTTGCTGTCGGCGGGCCACCCAATCCTTCGTCCAAACACGCCGACGTTTCAAATACGTACAGGGCCAAAACAATCGGAATTGCATCCTTTTGCTCCATTTTAATTTGGCCGACAATGGAGACGTTCAAGTATATAGTTCAGTTAGTATGACAGCTGCCTGACTAGATATATCTCGGTTTTGACTGGCTGAAATCATGAACAGCTGTTTCAGTTGACGTTTATGGAGGGGTAGCCCATGAATCTATTCAAAAAATTCGTGACTGAGTATTAAGTTGACAGTTCTACTTGACAAATTATTTGCCAGAAAACATCAGCAAATGCAATTGACAGAGTTTGGGCCAAAACCTGGCAACAGTGTGAACTGGCAATTTGGCATTTTAAAATTCATTTTTATTCCATTCTTTCTTTAAACTTATCTACATACTAGACAAAAACTATTAAATCTAATTTAAAATTAACATTTATCTTAATTAATTTGGTATCCCCGTATGACAATACATTTTTCTCTCATTTCTGCCTCATTTTTATCACATTAAAACCTGTTGAAAAGTCAACTACGAGTAAAAGAAAGTAATGCCCAAAACACATGAGCAGAAATTCTGGACGCAGCTTAGAGTGCAGTGCTGCATGTAAAACAGATGTGCTGAAAATTGTTTGACATGCATTGCATCGGCTAATAGGGCTACTGTCATTCGCCTAAGCAGCTGATGTGTTTACAACCGAAACAAAAACAAACACGATCACCAAATGTCAAAAGGCGATGATGCCAAATACTTGAAATTGCAATTTATTTTCTTTTGTGTTGTGGTACCCTTGAGTTTTCCAGCAGATTTATAAATCGATACATGTTGCAGTTCTGCAGTGAGTGCAGAATTTACGTGAGCTTATATCCATATAAACACATGTATTCTGATCTTGCTGGCGCAGTGAATTCTGCACATGTGTTTTGCGCATAAAAGTGTATTACGAAGGAGGTAAAGCAATTGATTGCAAAACATCCACACAATTTCAAACGAATTTATTTTCAAATAATGTTGAAATGTCAAAGAAAAAAAGCTACCAACAGCTGAAAAATGCAATTTGAATACATTTTGAATGCATTTTTTTTTTTGTTATGTCTATATTAAAAATGTTAACCCTCATTGTATTCATTTTATTTCAGATCTGATAACCTTCTAAATATATAGCTTAAGACGCTGTAAGTAAAATTATGGAGGGAGCCAGACTGATTGAGTACCAGAAAAATGCGCTGAAACGCAGAGAATCAGTAAAAAAAAATAAGGTCGTACAATATTATAAGGAAACCGGACCTATGATCGTCGAATTTTGACTGACACAGAACATCTAATACAAATTGGCCGCAGGTTTATCGTAAAAGTTCCAGCGAAATTCTTAAACTAGAAAGGGAACACGGATCGTGGATGTATGATGCTCATTTAGGGCCTCTACAATCCATAATTGTCCACCACCGACTCCGAAACATGGCTAAACCACCTAAATATCTACCGAAAAAGTCAAGTCCACTGTATCCCTTATAAGTTCTTCTTCTATATTTTGTAAAACAAAAAAATACAACGTTGTATTTTCCTCTTAACAACCCTGGTATTCGGTTGGGCCTGACCGACGAAACTATTATTCCTTTCGACGCGACGATTTAAAATAGCACATGAAACGATACTAGTATTTCCTCAGTGGTAGAAATTCTACAATTATATTAGTTAACCAGGCTTATATACAACATATTTGAAAACAAATTACACACAGCATTGGAACCTTGCACAATCTTCCCAACAATTCAAGGCAGTGAAACTGGTTCCCCTTCGCCTATTTATAAGATTTATACGGGCTTGTTGGAAGAAACAAGTTGTTTGCCAACTCTGAATAATATTCCAGGCACGGCCTTAAATTATCCACTCTAACAGACCCAAAACTGGTAAAGGTTGTTACTTTCCAGTAAAAGTTTAAAGTGTCAATTCCTTTCTTCTCTTAAAAAGAACGTTTTCAGACTGAACAGACATTTTGTTCCATTTTGAGGTTACTTTTGGCAAATCAAAGGCGGTTCATTATAATTCAAAAAAACTTTTGACGATTTTAAGACTGTCCTTACCTTTTAGACGTAAAGAAAGCAGTAAAGAACATCATTTGTAGGACGTCTTGCCTTCCTTCCTTCTGCATTTCGAGGGGAGACATTTTACAAAAACTTTCTAAAGAACACTGGTTTTTCTGACTGAGACATAACAATGTTAACCATCTCTGGCAACTGGAATAAGTTTGTGCGTATAGTAAATCGTTGACAACGAAACTTTTAATTGCCACATGTAGAGGAAAGTCCTTTCCCTAAACGCCCGAATCAATCTCTTTTGTCGACAGAATAAGTTAAGAAACTGCGATGCAAAAGTTTCCCCACAAGCAGCCATGCAGCAAAAAAAAGAGAAACCCCCTAGTGGTTTCACACGAGAACTATAAAAGAGTAGAGAGGTCAATCCAAAAAGAAATGCAGAAGTTCATTTGCATCTAAATGGTCTGCACCAGAGTTTTCTACTTTGAATGGGGGTCGCAAAATTGAATACATCAACCCCTTAAAAAGCACATCTAAATCAAAACAAAAGGCTTGGTGCAGTAAATTGACACCGAAGTATGTGAAGTCCCATTAAACAGCTGACGAGGTAATTTCGCAAAATTGTGACCTTTTCAAAGCGAAAAACGAAGAAAGTATTGAATCAAAATGTCAATTAACCACGAAAATGTTTAAATTCATTCATCCAGCAAATAGGTACCGCAAAGAACTTGAAAATGTATTCCCATCCAACCATGTTTTCACACGACTCAATTATCTCTTTCCCACACGCATGAAACTTCAAGTTGGAGAGAGATTACGGTAGCACGAGGCAACAATGCGGAAACTTGAAGGACTAGAATATTGAAGTTACTTCAATGGGGAGGGAACTGTTGTAACTGTAGTTGAGTTGTTTTGAAAAATAACATTCATTTCAATTTCGTTATCACTCAGGGAATTCTATCTACTGATATGCCCCCTCGCACATGTCATAAAGAATTAATGATTTTCCGGTACTACTTACAGCTGTCGGAGGGCATAATGCTGCCTCCTTTCTGTTGGGGTTATTTGGAATTCTAAAATCTAAAATAAGACGCATTAATATACGGGGGCTAAGCCATTTATTGTAATCCCTTGCGATCCAAGTCGACACACATATTCGTGACTGAGTTGGGGGAAAATCTCCGCTTAATTTTGGACACCACTTTAATTGGCGGAGAGGTTTAATAGGCAATTTGGAGAGTGATGGCCTCACCTTTAAAACTCATCACTGAAACCAGTAAGTAGTTAACATCTTGTAAAAATCTTAGCATCGTTCTAGAATTAGAGGGGGTGGTCTCTTTTTAGGTTATGGCACTTTAAACAGCAGACAGAGGATTCTCAACAGTTACTTCTTCGATGACCTAGGTGATTTGAAGAATGTCGATCTCAAAGTACTCCTGAGATTTATACTCAAATCTGAGTGGTTCAAGCAGATAAACAGACTTCATATCATTAGCTACTCGTAGGACGAACTATAGAGGATCATGACACAACGGTGCTTCAAGAGCCCATGAGATTCATACAAATCTATGTGACTCCAATATGAAAAGCGGTTTATTTCTTGTCTTTCAACGGGTCACACTGAATGGTTCCCGTAACTGGACACAATGGACCCAACAGAGCACCCATTTACCTACCTACCTGCCATACAGTTTTTACCAGAGCTTCCCCAGTTCAGAGATCCTTCTATTCAGAAAACAAGTTCCATAAAATTCATTAAGGGATCTTTGATAAATCACTTAAACCGAAAGAAGCTTTAGTAAGTCTTCACCAAAAAATGGGGTCGCATTTTGCAAATCAGCTCAAACGGCTTATAAAGGATTTCATCGATTTAATTTCTACGCACCTGTGTCACAGAGGTGGAAGAATTTGTGTGCCGCACAGACACAAGACAGAGTAAATTTGGTTATAAGTATTTTCCTATTTGGATGCAATAAAAAAATTCCCTTTCTCATAACGTGATTAGA
Source organism: Cheilosia grossa (assembly GCA_963082955.1). Lineage (NCBI taxonomy): Eukaryota > Metazoa > Arthropoda > Insecta > Diptera > Syrphidae > Cheilosia > Cheilosia grossa. Next base: position 60,093,656 of record OY720145.1, on the reverse strand, counting down.
GATCACACAAAAAACAATTGACAAATGACAGAACATAAGCGTCTGCGAAGATGTTTTGTCATCCAATGAATGAGGGTCGCTTAAGTTACTATCCACAAACACTTGGCTGGTTCTGAAACATATTAACTGCGCTTATAAGGACAAATAAGCTACCTTTATCGTGTGGATCGTCCCCAACCTCACTTATGCTCAATTTCGACGCAAGCAGAAGAACAAACCATTTCCTTTGATGGCTTTCATAGAATAGTTACTGCTTCAGTGGCCTTAAATACCCATAAAATTTGCTTGAGTAATAGGGTTATTGTATACATATATGAATTTCTATTGTCAAGCATCAGTTACGAGTACGATATGGACAAAATGTAAGGATAAGGTATGTTGCTATGTGTATATGTATATTTTATGGGGTACTTTACGTAACTACGTATGGGTTTATGTGAATTTTTCAGCCATAAAATACACGTGGTCTACCCAGGGGAATGCCACAAGTACATCCATTTCTAGATCCGGATTTTATTCCTTTTGTTTTATCTCCCCAACGTTTCCATTGCATTGAATGAACTATGGCGCCAATTTTGCGGATTTAACCTGAATACGGGTATACGTTCCTAATGGAAGTTATAGTGGTTCGATAAGGAGCTTTCCAGCGATTACTGGTTGTGGGCTGCAATTGGGTCGGCGTAGGCGTTGCAAAGGGTTCTCGATGTTTTTATTTAAAGAGAGAACAAGTGATGCTATGTAGGTGCGAGTATATATTCGCTCTTCATTCTTGAATGTGTGACTGTAATTTATGCAACTTATTGCGAATCTATATTTAGAAGCCGCCTCTTTGTTTCGTTATATATAAACAAATTCAATGAGCTCTTCTACTGGCTTTTGATTGACTTCTGAGCGCTTTGTTCGAACTGTTACCTGACCAAAACTCATAAGACTTCAGTGAGTTCGACGATATATGTGCCTCTTATTTCTAACTGATTATTTAACGACAAACCGTGCCTTATCAACTGGTTGAATATTAATGAGAGCTTGATCCCCAAAACATGAGCAAAATTCATCAATATTTATAACAATAACGGCAATAAATATCAAATATCAAAATGTTTATATGGATGAATCATGCAACATGTATGCAACATGTATCTATTTCTAAATTCGCTGCAAAATTCATGCGTACCACAACACAATAGGAAATAAATTGCAATTTCACATATTTGGCATCGTCGGCTTTTGACATTTGCTGGTCGTGTTGGTTTTTTTTTTTGTTTTGGTTGTAAACGCGTCAGCTGCTTCGTCGTGCATGATGCGCTTAGTCCATACAAGTATTACGCATTCGAATTTAGGGATAAAAAAGGTCAGTTGAAATGAATCCAACGTGAATTGCGATGTCACTGTATGGATGAGTTCATTAAGTCTCGAATTATGAGTGCCAACACGTTTGCTCAGTTTCATTCTATACGTTCTAAAGAACAACAAACATCAAGAAATGTACATTCATAAAGATGCCGTACTAAAATGCGTCTATACCAAGTAAGAGTAACCCCAGGCTCGAGATAACCGCTGTTATTTTAATAAAATAAACTCTTTGAGTGCAGTAAAAAGAAAAACGACCGTCGCAAAATATGGTGGACCCGAACGATTAACCACGTAAAGGTTTTCGACTCCAAACTCAGATTTGTGACTTGAATTCGATGGCTCAGATACTGCGATCGATATAAAGCAATTGTCACTCAAAAGAAATACAGCAATTATGAAGAGTAATTGTTGAAAACTTACTTAACCGTCGACTGTAAGAAGGTTCATCATTCACATAAATATATAGAACACTATTAATCTGAAATGCCAAGAAGGTTGTAGCGCAGGGAAAACGAGAGAAGGGGTTAGTGGGTAAAAATCACCACACTGTTACTGAATACGGGCTCGGTTTCGTTTCGCTTTTAACGAAAAACTTAAACAAAGCTTCACTGCGTCAGTTCAGATATTTAAACCAAGGTGTCACTTCACCAGGGCACGTACCTGTCAAAAGGAACGTACCTGTCAAGAAAAAACCTGTAGCCGACACACTTTCGTGGTGAAATATCATTGCCATAAACCGCCATAAAGTATTTTGAGATTAAGAAACGGACAAAGAGCTCACATCGTTGTTGACATCAAACGGGAAGAAATGGAAAAGTCTCATCCGACGGTTAATCTTTGACGCTACATGTCTCACCCTGCACACAGAAAAATCGTATTTAACACTCTGTTAAATACTACTATTTCAATGTCTACTATTAAATGTCTACTATTTCTTAAATAAATAAATTTGTTAAAAATACATAGCCTAGATATTTTTACCTCTTAGTCCAGTCCTATACCGTACAATGGGGCTTACTTATAATCAGTCTTAATCTTCACACTAAATATTTTGTAGGTCACAATAGTTAATTTTATAGGGAAAATTTCGCCATTGTGAGTTCGCATAAAATCTTACCTGGCCCTATCGCGCAATGTATATAATTTATATTTTCAGTTTTGCAAACAGAACACTTAAAAACAGCGCATCGTGCAGGCCCCAATAAAACTTTGTAGCTGTCTTGCTCGGGAAGAATTGAACAAATAGAGCCTCAAAATAACATCAATCCACAAGCATATCCACCCACGGCGATTTGTCCGCTTCCGTGATAAAAATAGTATTCAAGAAAAAAAAAATCCCATTGCATCGGTTACTTTAAAACCCACTGGTTTAAAAATACTGAGTAGCGTTGCCCCCGCTGGCAACGAAGAATCCATTTGGTAACACAAAGGACCAATCTGAAGTGTGTCATGGGCAGGCACCTCATCTACGGAAAATGTTATATGCTGTGCATTATGAGTATAGGAGGTTCAAAGGACACGTCGTACAAAGCAAATTGGCGAAACACTATAAAAGCTCTATCTCTCTCATCCTGTATGTCATTAATGTTTCGACTTGTCCACACATGCTCCATCCTTCATACATATCTGTCTTAAAAGGCCCAATTAATTGATTTAAACTGCAGCACAATTATTATCCAGTTTACGACGAATATTTTATTAATTGGCGTCGATAATACGCTTGACGGGTCCATATTCTCCAGCTAATTAGGTACGGATTATAAATTTTATTTCCATTCTACGTCTAACAAAATAAATCACGCTTTCAGCTTCATACCGTTATAATTTAATGCATGCATCTATATGTTCTGCAAGGATTGAAGCGCGCAGTTAACGACCGTCAACTTTATGTCCTGTACCTTGAGAGTAATAAAATGTCCCCACAGCCGAATGGGAAAGATTTTCAAAAATGTTCACGCTAAACGAAGGCCACGTTCAAAGTTCATTGGCTAATGCGCTTCGTTTGACAGTGTAAATTACCGTAAAGGTGACAACCTTTTTCTCACTCTCAATTCAAGGAGTGTCAATGTCAAAAGAAAGGTGAATCCAGCAAAAGAGTTTATCAAATCAAAAAAAAAAAAAAAAACACACAAATTCCCCCGTTAAGTGCTTGGCTATTACTTTCTTTTCACCCATTCGTTATACGTTGACTTCGAATGAAGTCACTTTCAACAAATTGCGAGACATTTGTTTTATGTTTCTTGTCAACCTTACAAAAAATGATAAACGAAACACAACATTAAGTTAATTGAGTTTATTTCCTCATCCGTAATGGTTGTAGCACACACAAAACCTTGAAAAAAGAAAAACAATTTTCAATAATCGCACAAAGTATACTTAAGTGGGTATCATGTACGATTGACAGGATATTAAGGGTTTCATGTTCCTTAGCACACCTAGGTGCGTTTCCTTGGGAAACTGGATGGTTTTCTTCTTTTATTTGCCAAGACACATTTTTAGGTATTTTCCTTTTAATTCCACGAATGGGAGGACTAGAAGACATTTCATGTATAAAAAACCAAAAAACCGTATTGACACATACTCCAAAGTCGGATGTGTTTTCCTATTAGGACAAAAGCAATGGCTTTCTTGGAAAAACGAAAAATGAAATCCCTCCGAGAGAAAAAATTGTCGATGATGTTACGACATCGAAGGATAGATGGTGTGTTTGGCTGTGGGAATTCCAGTGAATTCGATAAAATTAAAATGAAGAGGAAATCGAATGTTTTTGTTAGAAATTGGTTCCCCTTCATCGGAATATAAAATTGAACTTTGTCGTTTGAGGAGTTGAAGTTTGCAACAAATAAGCTGCTTTGCGTGAAAGTGTGTGAACACGCCCAGAACTATTTGCCAAGCTCGTACAAGTTAGTTTAGCAAGTTTTCTTTTGTTTCAGAGTTTATTTTTTTTATGGTCGGCTTTTACGGCGATGGTCGTGATTTAGAGGTTAGATTTTTACATATTCGACGCTGTTTGTTGATTGCAGCATAAACGTTATGATTATGCTGAACGAGGTAACACTCAGTGTACTCGTTGTGAAGTATTCAAAGAACTTGATGCTCGACTAGCCAGAGTCAGAGATATCATCGCACAGTTGGGTTTTTCGAATGTAAAGTCAAAAATGCATTTTAAGCAGGAGCAGCGTTGTGCTGAAGTAGTCAATGCTCAATGATCCGAGCCAAAGGAAAGTGGCTCGCATTTTTCATAAAACATAATTTTCTAAAAAAAAAACATGTTGAAAAGTAAAAAATGTAATCAGGAAAAATGAGAATTTAATCGACTGAACACAGTCGCAAGACAATCGCTGGTTAAAAGATTCAACAAGTGAACACACCCATACATTTTTTTAGAAATTCCACCCGTCTTAACATCCTTTAATTGACCAGCTGTGAAACTTTCTTATCAGAGGAAGGGAAATATGACCGAAAATTGAATCTGCAAAAAAAAAGAGACGCCAGAAGAGATCAAAGAAACATCGAAAATGTTGAACGAAATTTTGAGCAAGGCATACGAAAAAGCCTGTCCCTTACGGACAATAAAGAATAGGAAATCCCCACCATGGTGGACGAAGGACATTATTCAAATCAGAAGGAGAACCAGAGCACTTTTTAATTTGGCTAAGGCCACAAGTTTCCGGACTGACTGGGATACATAGCATAAAGTCGACCAAAGGAAATTCAAAAGCGTCATAACCAGAGCTAAACGCACAACATGGCGAACTTTCTGTGTAACGATATTGAAACCACCACAGAATCAGCCAGACTCAGGAAAATCCTATGCAAGAATCTGCGGTCCCAGGTTATCTGAAAGATACTAACGGACACAATCTAGCGAAGAGACTCTTAATCTGTTACTACCGACTCATTTTCCAGGTTGTACCATGAACGAGACCAACCAGTCAATAGATTATACCGCAACAGCGACAGTTGCAGGTGAACTGATAACTGAAGAAAGACTAATCTGGGCAATCGATCCAGTATCCCCGTTCAAATCCCCTGGAAGCGACGGGATTTTTCCAATTATGCTCCAGAAAGCCAAGATGACCATTATACCGATCCTTAGGAGAATTTTTATTCGCACTCTAGAGTGCGGCCACCACTTTGCAAGAGCGAGAGCGAGTGGAGAAAAAAATCCGAATGAAATATCACGGAAGCTTTGGCTAGAATATAAAAGATGTCGGACCAACAAACTTCTACTGTTTGATATGTCATCGCTATCTAAGTTATGACTGGTCGTAACTTCCTAAGAAACCACCTAATGAAACTAAATCTAAAAGGTGACAACACATGTAGAGGCTGCGAAGACGAGGAGATCCACGAGGACACACCTCACTTCCCTTGTCATTGCCCGAGTCTCTGTCAATTAATAACGGAACACTTGGAAGCTATTACTTCCATGACGTACATATAACTTCCTGATGTCTGGCTGTCTGTTCTTTATAGGTTTCTGAGGACATCTTGATGGCTAGACAGCATCAAATAACCACAAAAGGAGAAGGGATGGAGGTAACCGATGTCAAACCAACGGTTAGCCCCAAAAAGGGCATCACAATGGGTCCACGAGGACTTAAGTGAGGTATTGCAGGGCTCACCTACTCGTTTACCTAACCAAACCCAACATCCTTTAATAATGTACCCATCGGGATGATGAATAATCAATTCATCCCAGGAACAAATTGTTTACCAAAACAAACATTATTGGAAAATATTTTTACATTGCTATGTCGTACATGGATTTCCTTAGGGCATATCTCCTTCCCATACATTTTTTGCTAACAGAAGGCATTTTCCTTCCACCTCAATAGCTTCAATATACATGTTTGTTGAAGGGAAATATTTCCAGGAATAGGATAATGAATAAATAATTTCGTTTGGAATGTCTTGGGCACATAGAGTCAATTAAAATACAAATAACGACACACCACTCGCCTTTTCAAATGCGACGTGATGTTTTAACAAAATTAAATTTGCATTTTCAATGACACTCGGGACTTTGAAGAAAATGTCCTAGCTCGTAAATTCCGTCCGCCACCCAGTCGCATCACATGCTCAGGCAGTTTGAGGAAAATAAAATAAACGACAGTGCGAAATGGAATCGCACTAAAAATTGCACACGAAATCAGGAAAGCTAAAGCTTCGCTCAGAGTATTGTTAAAGTTATTTGCAATTAGCATTATTTCTAGTGCATACGACTTTGATTGATGGCAGCTTACAAACATCCCTAACCTAACCTAACATCAGTAGAGAGACAAAAAGAGACCCGGCAATGGTGGTCGGATTGGAATGTCTCTCGAAATCTGTATAAATAACCTAACCTCATGTTAAATTAAAACTTGTTTACAGAAGTATTTTACATATTTATAATATCAACATCACGTAGAGCACAACAATAATTCCTCCACCTTTGCAGCTGTCCCTCAATATCGGTCGGCAACTTCTTTGATGAGCTTTTCTATGCGCTAGAGGCTAGAGCTTGCCTGTGAACGAAAGTTTAATCAGTGGTTGGTATCGCAATAAGAAGGCCTTCAGAAAAAGATCATTAGTAGTTTTTCCTAAATATTACCCACCTTCAAGACGGTCTTCAGGACTTGGCCACGCAGACTTCAATCAGAGCCCGAACTCTATTTTACGTACCCACAGTAATTATCAAGAAACAGCGATTGGGCGGATGTCACGTTGGTTAAGGTTCACCATAAGCGTACGTGGTCATCTATGTAGTTCTAAGGAAATGACCTTCCAAGAACCCAACATTCCACTTGCGAATTCAAAAATGAATCAGTTCGCCCGCCGTTGACCTTGGCGAGCAGTACTATAAAATTGTCTGATTTAATCCACAAACTGGTGGGTAGGTACTAGAATCCTCCATTACACATTTGAGCTATGCCGTCGAGTTCGGCTCCATAACTGTCTGTAGTTAGGCAGCATTTATGAACACAACGTATCGACAACGAGCAGAAAATTAATTAACATTTTGTTCCAGCTAATTCTCATTCGCTTTTTCATCACTTCTTCTTCTTTCAATTACACTCGTTCTGTCGTTCAACTCTATCACCCATAGAAGCGATCAAATTACAATAAAGCGATAGCTCCCCATTCCTCGCCATTCCCCGCGGAAAGGTCAACAACACACGTACATTTGATGATTCGTGGAATACTTACTTACTAGATCGATTCAGTATGGGATCGCTCAGTCATGCTCAATTCTGTGTGCCATATTGATCCACATTGCGATTGTGATTTTGTAAATTATCTTTCTCTCCCCATTTCACCTATTTTCGTATTTAAAGTAAACAATTCGCTGCACACAATAACAAAATCAAGAGCACTTGTCTGGGGTATGCTGTATGGTGTCCTTGACGCAGATAGAGACCAGCCACAAAGTGGGGCGTCCCTATCTACTTGTGCTGCAACGAACATTACTAATTATATTCCCATTAGCCAAATGACTATCCTTTCATACAAAGATAACCCAGACGTACAGGAATAGATAACGAACGATAGCCGGAGCGCAGAGCCAATTCTAGCGCCGATAAATTTACAGTGCAAACCCCTCATAAACATAAAACCCTTTAATGTAATCAGCAATCGTACGCGCGGCGCGCTGCTACCCAACCGGAAGGAAGTTGCATATAGTAGATATACATAAATAGCCACAAAGGTGGCTCTAGTAGTTGTCGTCTGGCAATGACAACAACAGCCATCGTTTTGAATCGGACTTACCTGTGCCATTTGTGGTTTCCGATTGAAGTCGCCTTTGTCCATCGACGTCGGATCCAAGAACATGATGAGATTGCACAGAAGAACTCCATCACGAAGTGTAAGGGCCAGTACCCGAATTTCCGACTCTGGCCAATTAGCCTTGTGGTCTGGGGGAAGAATTTTACAGCGGGTCAGCCAGGCGACACACTCGCGCCATAAATCATTGGCCATTGCCATGGTTATTCGCTTGTAGGATAGGGAAGGGCTATATAAACCTGCTATGCAACTCGTGCAGGGACTTGCAATAGGACACCTAGGGGGATTCACACAATTAACACTAAATTCCCGACAGTTTGCACTCGAGAGCACACACACCTTTCGTGTGCTCTAATAAACATTCGCACATTCGACTATGTACTCCCAAGGGGAAATTCGCTAATTTTTGCGTTTCTTGCTTTTTATGACAGCGTGAGCGTCGTCGTCGTCGTCTCCGTCGGTTTCACTTTCTCACACACGCAAACGAATAATAAATTTATTGGGAAACAAAAAAAAACCAAGAACAAAATTTGTTTTATCTTTGAACACTTTTTTGTGGGGAAGAGGAGTAAATTTTCCAAAATCAAACAACAAAAAAATAAAACACAGAAACCAAACCGAATAAAACTGGACTAGTAGGTAGGGTGAGCTGAGTGGATTTATTTTACTTTTTGGAAACCACAATTTATTAATTTTTTTTCCACAAAAATACTTTTTTTTTATAAATAAAACAACGATAACATTAAAGAAAAGTAAAATCAAATTGGCTCTACCAGTTGGATTGGAAATCGAAGAACTTTAACTTGAAATTTGGGAGCCGCGACGATCCCTGCGTCCAGAAAGGCGATTTTAGCGAAAACTCTCCTTTTTGGGAGCGAGCAAGTGAACGAATGAGGAATACTATTTTGTGAGATGTTTCTGATTTTGTACAAATGTCATGAAAGGCAAAATGCGTGATGAGTGATGGAATGTTTGGGATGCAATGGAATTTCGATAAAAGAGGGAGTGTGTGTGCAGCAGTGGTCCTCAAGTGCAAGTTATCGAAATTGAGTTTAAAAATTCGATCCCGATTCGCCAGGGATCCTGGTGAATTTCTTAATACTTACGTTAATCCGGATTTTTTTTTATTATTGGACGCCCGGGTTTTTTCCACTTAAGTCCATGCAAAAATAAAGATTCCGACCTCTAACCGCTAAACCGACAGAAATATCAAATTCTTAAGATTAGTTCGTTTTTGTTTGTTTTTGTTGTAGGACTTAAGACTAACATCCTATCTCAGCGAAAGTAAAGTACAACAACTAATGACACCTCCTCTGAGTCGGTCTGAAGGTAAAATTAGACGGTATGCCAAGTGGTCATAAAATGCCAATTTCTGACAGTTCTCCTGTCAAAATATGGTCATACAATGTAATGGGCATATATCATATGCTCTAATGGCCTGAATGCCACATATGACCAGGCTGATTTTGACAGATAAAAATGCCCAAATAGCATATGGTGTAATGGGACAATAATGTGGTATTCGTTTGGGCGCTCTCAGAGCACTTTTTTTTCCTCAGAGCAATTTTTATGTTCGTTTGGTACAAAAAAAAAGCAATCTTTTTCAGATTTCAGAGCACTTTTGCGAATCTAGATATTTTCTCAGATTTGCTTCATGTCGTTTTCCATTGGGACCACCAGAAATCTTTTTCAGATCTCAGATTTTACGTGGCAAATGGAACGCGCAACGAAATTGATCTGCTTTTATAAATGTATTAGTGCGTTATGTGGCAGTAATATCAGCTGTTCAATCTGCATTTGTTTTTGCAAAAAACACAAATGGATATCGACTTCGAAAATGTTTTCCCTGTTGCAGATACAAATTTGGTATTTTTGTTGATTCGTAGTCTTCAGATGACGAGGAAGACTATGAAGATAATAATTCCTCCAAAATTATATGCATGGCTATTTATGTATTTCGTTATTTTGGTTTTCCCGAAACTTTTCGCATTTGGATTGAGAGCAAACTTCTTAAAATGACGTAAAACAGCTGTGCAAAGCATGTTGGTATGTGTAAATCTGAAAAAATATCGAGATCTGCAAAAAGTGCTCCGAATCGAAAAAAAGATTGATTTTTTTGCCCAATGGAACATGAAAAGTGATTTAGATCAAAAAAAAGATTGATTTTTTGTCCCAATGGAAAACCACATCAGATTTACCAATACAAGTGCATCTGAGTCTGACAACTGGTGGAGTTTGCTTACATTTGCGTGAATTTTTTCTACAACAAAGAAAGGCATTGCATCGGGTGGATCTATTTTTGTAAATTATTAATGTACAAATATTTAGAAATCAATCGGGACAGAAATTTCGAATATTTTAATACAAAATTTAAACAGTGAATGGAAAGCGCGCAGAAAAGTGTCGATGACTACACATATTCAAGTTGCACGAATATCAACACAAAAAAGAGCAAAAGCGTTTTTATGTTCGATTAGGCACACGAAATCTGAAATCTGAAATCTGAGGGCAAATCTGAAGAAGCCCAAACGAATACCACATAAATATTTGTACACAAATAATTTACGAAAATAGATTCACCCGATGCAATGCCTTTCTTTGCTGTAGAACAAATTCACGCAAATGTAAACACACCCCACCAATTGTCAAACTCAAATGCACTTGGATTGGTAAATCTGAACCAATTCAGAAAATAAAATATAGATTCGCAAAAGTGCTCTGAAATCTGAAAAAGATTGCTTTTTTTGTACTAGACGCACATAAAAATTGCTCTGAGGGCAATAAAGAGCGCCCAAACGAATTATGTATGTCGTTTTCCATTGGGATTTTCAGATTTTGGTCTCAGATTTCAGATTTTTCGTGCCAAATGGAACATTAAACGAAAATTTTCGTTTTTTCGTTGTTTTCGTGGAAAAGGACTCGTTTTGAAAACTCAAAATATGCATGGGAAAACTTTGAAGTTTTCGGCTCGCTGTGAATTAGGTATTAAATTGTAATTTGTGTTCATAAGAATGCATTCAATTTATTTAAGCCAGACTAACATCAGTCAGTACAAAAATTACCTACGTGCGAATAGCCCAAAAGAAACAACAAATTTTGTCGCAGTAGGCTCGTAGCCGTAGGCATTATTATGGGGTTGGGGAGGAACTGGAGCAGTTTTGTTGTCTCTTTGTGGCTCTCTTATGCCCAAATCATCCCGATAACGCAAAACTAGACACTCCTAAAATCGGACGGATGTTGTAGTTGTAGGGTATTTCCATCTTGTTTTTAGCCATTCGCCTTCCTCCATCCTCAATCTTTAAGAAATCGTCAGTCGGCTTAGCTATGGAAGGAGAAAATAAAACACCGCAACAATTAATAAGAAGCCCATTATATTTTTATTACCATAATACAAAGAAAACACAACAAACACAACATCGTTCTTCTCGACTACATCTTTATTGTATAGGGTCCAACATCGGCGTCCTTTCCGTTCATTAAATACGCGTTAATGTATATTTGCGATAGAACCTGCACCCTATTTTCCATCAACACAGCATAGTCCTTCGGCGTTAGGGGAGTCTTCTTTATATCGACGAAACAATGTGTTGCTTGTTTCACTTGTTCATTGTCAGCGTATGGGGAGTCGACCTGAATAATAACTCCGTGACCGGCTTTGATGACATTTTTCAACGATTCCTTGTGACGTTCAGAGATTCGCAGAATCGCTCGAAAGCCACTAAAAGCTCCTGCGTTTTCCTCCTTTGACTCGGACAACTGCTTCCTCCATCGATGAGCGGCAGTGGCAATAACCTGCTCTTCTTTTGTGAGATCCGGCAAGTTGAATGCCTTTGGATTGCCCCACTCAAAGAGCTCCTCGTTGACGAAACAATTCTGGGCATAGGATTCCTCTATGTAGGACAAGCCGAGAACCCATTTTCCGGAGGCAATGCATCCCAGCATTTTTTCCCCGCGATTGGGTCGCTCGCACAAGAAGTGCGAACACTCGGGGTCGTAGTTTGTGAGATTCTCAGAGACCTCACCTCGCAAACGTGTGGCTTTATCAATGACTCCATGGCGCATCGGATCACTGGAGCAGGAAATACTGAATCGGGGTGTTCCAAAGAATTGCATGGAAGAAGTCTTGGATCGTCGCGAAACCGAAAACTCTGTAGGATCCCGCCATGTGACCATTTGTTCGGTATCCGCGCCAAATTTCTCCGATTCAAAGCGCTGAACTCGGCCATCATCCTGTTCCTGGCTGTCGAAGAATTGTGGTTTCTTCGGAATCTGTATGCTCTGGCGGTTAGACTCACAGTTCTTGAGGTACTCGCTGATCTGCTTAAGCTCGGGAGTTTGACTCGAAGTGCTGGCGGAGCAGTCTTCGTAGTCCATCTTCTCCTGAAAGGAAGACTTTTTGCGTGACAAACTTCCCGCCAGTGGGGTAGTAGTCTCGTTTGTTGTTGTCGATTTTACCACTGGTGTTGTTTGCTTGGACTCAGCGTCACCCTTGTACTCGATTCCGTACATCTTGCATGTCGCACGCAGTACTCTCTTGCGTATCTCTTCAATGGGAGTGTTGGGTTTCAGATTCCTAGTAGGAAGCCGCCAGCGCCGCTCGAATTCCTCGGACATTCGCTTCTCGAACTCTGGCGTGGTGCAAAAGTCTGGAATGCCCTTGGGTGTGGGAAGCTTCCTGTTGATTGGTGTGCACGCCTGCCGTCGGATTCTTTCAAGTTCTGGTGTCTGATTGTTTTTCATGTCAATAATAACATCTCGCAGGCACTCCCTCTCTGCTTCGTCTTCGATTTCAGCCAGAATTTCATCCATGAGTTGGAAGTTGCATGATGGTCTTCCCACGCCATTGGTGGGTGTCGATGGTGACTCGGCGCCCAAACTCTTTCGGCATGGTCCAGCAAGCTCTGTAACTCGTTTGTTCCGCAATGGGGTGAACTCCGACGTTACAGTGCTGCTAGCCATTGGAACTGCTACTGAAATATTCTCTGTTGCATCGGTATCCATGGGCACGACTCGCTGTGGCGGCGCCGGGGCGATAACAGTGCGAGACAAATCATTGGTATTCTTCTCACGAAGCGTCGGTGACGGAGGGAAGTCTAGTGGACTGTCTCCAACGAGGTAGTCCCTGTAAGAGAGTTTATCGCCACGTTCAGCACAGTCCAGCAACCATTTAGAAGTCACTACGGGATATTGCCACTTTATGGCACCTTCGTACTTTGAACCCTCCGGTTGGGGGCAAATCAAAAGGGGTCGCTCTCGCTTGACAAACGTTTTGTTGACACTGGCTCCCAGAAGCTGAGCAATCTCGTCGACGAAATCGCGCTCAAGTCCGGAATAAATGCTGACGACGATGGTCATTCCATCTAGTGGACAGGAATCAGCTGTACTTGGGATGAACTTGTGGAAATACTCGATTGGGACGAGCTTATTTTGCTTCATGCATTCCTCCTGTAATGGAAAACAGGCGGCGTTAGAAATAGTTTGAAAAATAAAGAACAAAGGGTACAGAAAAACTGTCTGTACTGTGTGGCGCAAGAAAGAAGTAATCTACCCTTTGAGAAAGCTTAATGTCAAAAAGAGAGTCACTAGTTCTGTAAATGAACAGTCGAAAGAGGAACCACCATGCACCAGACACCACGAACTTGACCCATGGGAGGAATTCGGCCTAAAAGACTGCAGGGATATGCAATGGAAATAGTACTAGAATTACTTTTTTTTTACATGCTTACCACATACAGCTCAGTGACGATATGCCGCACTTTAACTGGGAGCTTTTGAACATCTAGTGTCTTCTGGAAGGAAACAATTGCGTAGTCTACAGGATCCCTAAAGTTCTCTTTTACCACATTGCCGTGGGCCGCTTCGCACTCGCACACCAACTGGGTGTGGAACTCATCGTCAAAGTGTTCCCGATTGATGTAGACTGCCATACCGTGGAAAAAGTCTAAATTCTCATAGTCCAGCGTTGTCAACCCGTTAGTCATCTCCGAGTCTGTAGGCAACGTTGGCACAGTTGTAGGTGCAGGTGCAGGTGGAGGTGCAGGTGCGTGTGCGGGTGCAACACTCAATTGACTTGATTGGGTGGACGTACTCACTGGCGGCGCAAATCTAAACGGAGTTGTCTCAGATTGTTGTCTCATCGACTTAGGAGTCGAGGGAGCTGGTGGTAGTACCATAACGGGAGTATCCTGTGAATATTGCGAGATCAGGTCATCTTCTTCGTCTTTGGAAATCGCCAACTCAAACTCTGATACATTTTCAGGCGCAGCTGAAAATAATCGTTTCTTGGGTATATCGGGCTGTTTGAAGCTGTGATTCATGGAGCGCAATGTTCTTTTGCTCGACGGAGAGGGAGCGTCTGGCTCACGATTTCTTGGCAATGAGACTCTATAGATGTTCTCGCTTGCTGGTTGCATCTGTTTGATGCTCTCGACTAGCCAATCGAGTCGAACTATGTTCACAACTGAGAGTAGTCCATCCTTTTGCCAAGTGCGGAAGCCTGCTTCGTCTAACTGTCCAACGATTATATGAGTTAGGTTCTCATTGATTTCATCGTATCGGGTAGCACCGCCAGCATTGAGTATCCGGTTCAGTTTGTCCTTTTCCTCGTTGCGAAACCCACTGAGGTAGATGCAACAACCATCGAGGAAAGTCCCTGCCTTCTTTGCCTTTTTTGGACAAATGTCCGCCAATATTGACTTGTATTGCAGCCCATTTGATGCAGCCTGCTTGGTCAGCACCGCCTTAGTCAGTCCTTGTGAGCGAGTTGTGCTGTCCAAATTAGAACAGACAGAGTCATTGACTGTTAAATCACCCCGTTTTCCGGTATCGGCTATGGAAATTCTTGAAACGTCCGATAACTGGGTGAAATCGCTCACAGAATGGTCAGATTTTGTGGGTGTCGACACCTTCATGTTGGTTACCTTATAATTTTTTGGGGGCAGAGCAAACCCTTTAGTCACGCTGTCAAATATCCACTCGGGAATCAGTACGTCCTTCTTGTACCTAATCGCGGCCTGATATTTGTCGGAGTTGGCCTTACTACGCTCTGTGATAACTATATCGGTGAACTGCGACCTGAAAGCTCGATTGTAAGTTCCACCATTCTCCTCTACTAAACGCATTATCTCAGCCTTCTTGGTGCTGTCCAAACCGGAACAAGTAATATTCACACCATAAAACACTGGCAGTTTGTACTTATCGAACTCGGGATCCGTGGCAGTGACAGCATTGCTCGCGCAACTCTTTTCCCATACAATGTTCACCCAATCGACGTGCATCACTGGAATCCCATTCAATGTTGCGTGCTCGTATTTTGTCGATTTAATCGTATTGGACACCAAGTGAGTGATCGATCGACCCAAATTTTGATAATAGTGACCACCCATCCAGCAGATCAACCCCTTCATCTTCTCCTTATCATCTGCACCAAGGCCAGAGGCGGATATGTGCAATCCCCTCATAGCTGTAGTGAATATTGGAGATGGCCCAGGCGGTATGGGTTCGCATCTATGTAGACAGTTGATAAGACACTTGGGGCCAACAATCAAGCACTTTGTGGACTGTAACTGTTCAAAGAGCTCACCTTCAAATTTCGGAAACACAAAGACATCTTTCTTTGTCAACTGACCGGCTATAATCATAGAGAATGCTTCACGAGGTGGTATCCACTTAATGTGGTCGTTATTTTTGATGTGCTCCTTGAGGGTGGCAAATGCTGAACTAAGTTCTGCTGGTTCCTCTTCACTTTCCTCGTCGAGAATAAAGTAAGCATTTATTGTGTCGGTAACACTCATAATGAACGCAAATTTTAACAAGTTATTAATTATTTTTTAAGGAAAATATACAAATTAAAACAAATTGCAAAAATGTTTGCCATTTACGCGGTTTTTCGGTGAAAACTACAACTGTCACTTTGAAAGTAGAATATAGGTTATCGATAACCGACGTAAATGGTGTACAGATTAGAGAATACCTATTAGAATCATTTTCACATTTAACACATGTAAAATATTTTTTTGCTTATAGGAATGTTAATATTTTATGATTATCTTTATAAATCATAAGAGAACATTATAAGCGCATATTATATAGACATTTGCACAGTTAAAACGTCAAGCTATCTATCTGACCTATCTGACCTATCTGACGTTTGTAAACAATCTATCCTGTGGAAGTTCTTTGTATGGGCAAAAGGCCATTGTTTGCTACAGCGTTGGTTTATTTAAATAAATTAATAGTTGGTACACAGGTCCGTAGGAACTCTAGACCTAGCATATCCTATTCGTTTGTGTGAGTTTTTAATTTTTTCGTCCAATGGAAGGGATCTACAATTTTTTGCCGAGTCCAAAAATATCTCTTTCATGACAGTTAAACTCTCGGATGTTTGTCAGCATTCTGAGGAAGATTGATCACATTCCTACAGACGAAAGGCATACATTCTGCACTTTTATGGTCCAAGTCATCGTATCCGTGAACGAGCTATACGTCCACGGAATCAATTCGATTTTGCACCAAAAACTCCTACATGTATCGTACATTCTGAGATAACGTGTTTTTAGGGAATTCAGTGCACAAAAAAAAACTGAGTAAAGAACAAACGTAGAACATAATTTAGGTACTTACTGAGGTAGGTACTTATGTGGTATTCGTTTGGGCGCTCTCAGAGCACTTTTTTTGCCCTCAGAGCAATTTTTATGTTCGTTTGGTACAAAAAAAGCAATCTTTTTCAGATTTCAGAGCACTTTTGCGAATCTAGATATTTTCTCAGATTTGCCCTCAGATTTACCAATACAAGTGCATTTGAGTTTGACAAGTGGTGGAGTTTGTTTACATTTTAGTGAAATATTTCTACAGGAAAGAAAGGAATTGCATCGGGTGAATCTATTTTCGTAAATTATTTGTGTACAATTATTTAGAAATCAATCGGGAAGGAAATTTCGAATTTTTTAATACAAAATTTAACCAGTGAATGGAAAGCGCATAGAAAAGTGTCGAAGTCTACACATATTCAAGTCGCACGAATATCAACACAAAAAAAAGAGCAAGAGCGTTTTTATGTTCGATTAGGCACACGAAATCTGAAATCTGAGGGCAAATCTGAAGAAGCCCAAACGAATACCACATTAAAAAACAAGCCCAGCTAGGTATATACATTTTCCCAATGAACAGATCTAGTAAACATTTGCTTCACTTGCTATCGATTACAAAGCAAATCTATCGATACACAAACATGCCAACAAACTAATGTCAAAAAGACACAAATTGTGACATTTTACTATATGAAAATCGAACACGTCAGCGTACTGAGGGTTGTAATTTGGAAGAAAAATTAATTTCTTTGCTAAAATTCTGGAAAAAGTTGCCAACAATTCATCACAATCATCTGTTAATTAATCTACAAACATGGTTCGTATAAAATATATTCATAAATCAACCAAAAAACAGTTTAAATTCCTTGTCGAAAATTGCAGGTTCTAATTGCCTCTGCGGTATGCACAAAAACTGGCAAAGGTAAATATAACCGCACCACATACCAATTTGCAAGCTCAACGTCTATGTTTTCTTCGCTTTGCAGTGATCATTTCTCGGCAGTTTGTGGAAATGACAAAAGCCCGAATCGAAGGCTTATTGGCTGCCTTTCCCAAGCTCATGACTTCTGGCAAGCAGCACACATTCGTTGAAACAGATTCGGTTCGGTATGTGTACCAGCCGATGGAGAAACTGTACATGCTGCTGATAACAACTAAAGCGAGTAATATTCTGGAGGATTTGGAAACGCTAAGGCTTTTCTCGAAAGTTGTAAGTATTGGTAAATAGTTTTTAGAAAATGTTTTGACTGGTTACCATTATTGCGCAAAGATTCCGGAATATTGCCAAAGTCTTGATGAGAAGGACATTCTTGAGAATGCTTTCAGTTTGATATTTGCTTTCGATGAAATCGTTGCCCTTGGCTATCGTGAGAGTGTTAATTTGGCACAGATTAAAACTTTTGTCGAAATGGATTCACACGACGAGAAGGTCTATCAAGCAGTGAGGCTCACACAGGAGCGGGAGGCTCGCCAAAAGATGCGGGAAAAAGCAAAAGAATTGCAGAGGCAGCGCATGGAATCGGCCAAACGTGGTGGCAGTGCTGCAAGTATGGGCCATCACATAAGCTCGAGCTTGGAAGGATTCGGTTCTTCCGGTGGCATTGGCAGCCAGTCGTCCATCAGCGCGCCTTCCATTGACACTTCTGACCTCAAGACAGCTCCGAAGGCACAGTAAGTGGTTAAAGGGCTAACTTAACATCAAATATTTATGAATGCATTTTAATTCCTAGAAAACCTGTATCACGCAACGCACTTAAGTTGGGAGGCAAGGCCAAGGATGTTGATAGTTTCGTTGATCAGTTAAAGAGCGAAGGCGAAAAGATTGCCAATCTGACTCCAAACGTTAGTGGAATTGCTTCAACCACTACCGTCAGGCCAAAACTAATCTCTGACGTTCATACTGAGGGGTACGTATTATAGGTACTTGAAATGAGAGTCGTTTTACTGATGATCATTTACAGTATCCACTTGAAAATGGAGGACAAGCTGGTTGTCCGCGTGGGACGAGATGGTGGACTTCAAACATTCGAGCTCTCAGGCCTACTGACTCTGAGAATCTCTGACGAATCAATGGGCCGTATTAAGATTCAGTTGGAAAACAAGGATGCTCATGGAATCCAACTGCAAACACATCCGAATGTCGATAAAGAGCTCTTTAAGACACGGTCGCAAATTGGCCTAAAAAATCCAGCAAAGCCATTCCCATTGAACACCGATGTTGGTGTGCTCAAGTGGCGTTATTCTACACAAGACGACTCTGCAATTCCACTCACAAGTAGGACTCTTCCAAAATTCAATAGGTAACCGGTATAAGTCTCTTTCTTATTTAAGTTAACTGCTGGCCGTCTGAGAACGGTGAGGGTGGTTGCGATGTCAACATTGAGTACGAACTCGAGGCACAGCGTTTGGAACTGCAAGACGTTTGCATTGCAATTCCTCTGCCGTAAGTACAGTGCTTTGTGTTTTTTTACTTTTCATCACCGACAGTTTCTGGTTTTTTAGAATGAGTATTCAGCCATCGGTTGGTGAATATGATGGCACTTACAATTATGATTCGAGAAAACATGTTCTCCAGTGGCTTATACCAATCATTGATGCTTCAAACAAAGCCGGCTCTATGGAATTCAGTTGTGTCTCATCCATTCCTGGGGACTTCTTCCCATTACAAGTGAGATTGCAAATACAATTCTTATACCCGTTTTTATACCAATCAACTTACCTCCCGACAGGTGTCGTTCGTTTCCAAAACCCCCTATGCCGACATTCGTGCTAAAGATGTGGTCTACGTGGACGATGAGACTCCAGTGAAGTTCTCATCCGAATCCGTGTTGTTTGTTGATAAATATGAGATCGTCTAAGCATGTCCCCTCCGTTTTTGTTTTGTTAAATCCATCGTATTCTCTTACACACCAATATAAACATAAAGAAAAATATATATTCTCTTATTTTTATTACACTTATATAAATATCATGTAAACCTAAGGTTAAACAAATCTGTATTAAATAAATTAACAGAAATTCTTGAGCCGAGAGCGACCCACTTCTTGAAAAACATAACGAGTCTCCCTGTACAATAATGCGCGTAGAACGTATGATTCATTTGTTGATTAATATATTCCCCACGAAGAGAAAGACGATGTATTTTTTTTTTGTGGACTTTGCATTGATCAGAGGTAGTTGATAACCAAAAAGAAGGCAGTGAGCGGACTAACAAGGAAATACTTCACTAGTTTACTAGTTTAAAAAATCTATATGAGTGTCAGATTTTCAAAAAATGCGTTCCCAAGTGGAAGTAGTGACGTAAAGCAGCGGCTTATGTTGGGACCTTTGCCAGTTAAAAGTCGAGACACACCACATATTATTTCACAAACGTGGGTTGAAAGTACAAAAACAACATTGTAGATAAATGGGGTTTGCGGGATCTAGATGAACGAAAAATATCCATCTCTGAATGTGGCAGGAATAGTTTTCTGGGTTTAAATTATCCCATCCGTGATCGAGTAATACGTGACTGAATTTGTTATGCTTGCGAAATCCACAAAATTCAGTGACGTATGGCTCGCTCACGGATGCGGTAATTCGGCCCCTGTTTGCGAGTTCGTCTACTTCAATCTTTTTCTCGATTCGGAGCCCTTTTTGCAGATTCGATATTTTTTTAAATCTACACATACTGCCACAATACCAATAAGCTGTGCACAGCTGTTTTACGTCATTTTAAGAAGTTTGCTTTCAAGCCAAATGCGTGAAAACCAAAATAACGAAATACATAAATAGCGATGGATATAATTTGGGAGTAATTATTATCTTCATGGTCTTCCTTGTCATCTGAAGACTACGAATCATCAAAAATACTAAATTTGTATCTACAGCAGGGAAAACATTTTTGAAGTCGATATCCATTTGTGATTTTTGCAAAAACAAATGCAATTTGAACAGCTGATATTGCTGCCAAATAACGCACTAAAACATTTATAAAAGCAGATCAATTGCGTTGCGCGTTCCATAAGCAGCGTAAAATCTGAGTTCTGAAAAATATTTCTGGTGGTCCCAATGGAAAACGACATTACTTTATTTGTTAGCAAAGTTGCTCTTTTTTTGCGGCCAAAGGAACATGAAATCTGACAGCCCAGCTGTTTCTGTCCCAATGGAAAATTAATTTATCGAGATTGCTTTTCATGTACGATTTGCCAAGAAAAAAAGGAATCTTTTTTTGAACTGAGGCAATCTCGAATTCATGTTCGATTTGGCAGCAAAAATCTGAAATCGCAGATCAAAATCGAAAACGACATAATTAGGTATAAATGTGATCTGATGATTCTTTGCTTTAACTGGTTTTGACCTTTGATAAAATGAATCGCATATTTTTGGAATTGAAGTGTTTGCCATAAACAATAGCGTGCAGTACCCTACTGTTCGATTCCATTTTGATCCCTTTGTCAGCTGTGTTGGACTGTCAAATAATTATTAATCACACGAATATCATAATTGTTTACTTTTTTTTTACATAAATTCAGTGTCGTAGAAACATAATCAGCTTTCAACGTTTAAGCCATGGAACAGTCGTTAGAAAAAGTTTTAAATGATATGTACGAAGAAATTATACAAATTTGAGAACACATTTACACGTATTTTCTTTTTCTTTCATAGTGTTGGGGCCCCCGAAACCACAGCGTGTCTGTTCGCCAACAAACAAGGACTTTGTCTGTGCAGTAAGTTCAATCAAATTTCATTTGTTTTATTTTACTACGAGTAATTTTTTATTAACTAAAGCTAAAGGAGCAATAAGCCCAAACATGGCTGGCATTGGTATAGCCATATCCGAACAAGCTTGCAAATTGGAACCAAATATGAATCCACCAACCGTATGCATGTACAGTGGAAATAGGTGAATTCCATTTGATATGGTTTTAATTCATGCCTACAATTAGATTTTTACTTTTAGGAGATGCATCATTCAAAAGGATGGTGAGATTACCGGAGTGCTCTATAAACAATCACAGAACTGATGGTTAACCAAGAAAAGACTTGTTCAATATTTGCTTTTAGAAATTAACCCTTTGCTAACATATTTTGCATAAAACGCGAATGAATGCCTCGTGATTTAAAATAAAGTGGCTTTAATTAAACATCTACTACCTACCTAATACGTTTACCTAATTGTGATTAATTCTGCTTAAGGCCATGGAAACATTTAATTGATTTGACGCAGTAAGCACACGCGTTTGATTGCCTCGAGTTATTGCTGAATAAATTAACTACTAGTAGGCACACACTTTAGAACAGGATATATAGGACTTCAGAAAGAGCACATTATTGATATTAAACTATTCGCGTGGTAAGTTTGTTTTCCTTCGGACGCTTTTCGTCTATTCGGTTTATCTATCGATGTCAATATTTTACGTACCTGAGAAACAGAACGTAGAAAAGAGCAAAGTAAATTCTATTTCATGCAATGTACCCAGAATTATTACTCGGATTATTTGCTTATATGTAATGTGTTCCTATTAGAATGATATGTGACAACAACCAAAGGACCGAATCGTTAAAGTAGAGAAAGTTCCATCATCTCATATCAGTGATTTAAGTATGGATTCAACCGGAAACTTGTACCTTGCTTACTGCTTACTGGTAGGTACTGCGGCCATGACTTTGATTTTAGACATGAAACCATCGAAACCATCTTTTCTTATTTCGAAACCAATTTGAGAAAACGCAGATCAAAATCGTAAAAAACTACATTCTTTACAATGACGAACACGAACTTTGTTAGGAATAAACGTGGTGGTGCGCATATATACAGCAATATTAGTAGAATGCTGCCAAATGCCCCAATGTAACCAATACTTCGAATAAGGTACGGTAGTATCCAAAATGAACAAATATCCACTTAAGTCAAACGCTTAAAATAGGTCACGTGCACTACTGTGCTCACTAGAGCAATTTTAATGTAATCCAAAAGTGGCTTAATGTAGATTACTTTGACTGAATCCCTGTATGGTACTATGTACGCGGACTAAAATCGATCTGTTTCAAATGGAGGTGGTACCTACTAGTCGGCGTAATTCTTTCGTAAAACAGAAAGCAGCTGAAAGAGCGAAAAAAAAACGAGATTGCTAGCGTTACACTGATCGAGAGATTACTACCGGTATATCAAACTCACGTGTCACATCCACTCAACTCCATGCGTATGTGGTGGAGTTCTAGCGGTCAATGGAACGCGGCCGATAGGTTGTATATTTTCGCAATGCGCTTTTAGGTTCTAGTAAATGAACAACGTCGGTGTATCTTGGTATTTGGCAAGCACACAATTTTAACGTACACGCAAAATTGTACGATCTCGACAGCTTTTTTTTTGTTTTTTTTCTTGTAATTCCCAAGGTAGTATGATTTTCGACCTGATAATCGAGCCATCCG
Organism: Cheilosia grossa; assembly: GCA_963082955.1. Classification (NCBI taxonomy): domain Eukaryota; kingdom Metazoa; phylum Arthropoda; class Insecta; order Diptera; family Syrphidae; genus Cheilosia; species Cheilosia grossa. The sequence continues at coordinate 60,070,530 of OY720145.1, read as the reverse complement.
CCTTTTTAAAGTCTAAGAGTAATTGATGATCCGTCTTGTTGAATTCCCACAAACTGTGAAAGAGTTGGTCCCTCTCAGGTCAGTTTCTTCGGAGTCCACAGTCTCCGATCGTTGTATCGGTGTATGTAATGTTGCAGCTGTGAACTTTTTGTTATAGAAAATACATTTACAAAAAATCTAGGAATGATATTTGGTGGAGTTCGGAGCTGGTATCTGCAAAATATGTTGAATCCCTCTTTAGCGGCTTGCCGCATGGGTAGACAAACACAAATCTGTTCACTTATGTTTTTGATGTCGATCATCATAACCCTAAAAACGAATCTCCTTTCAAGGATTTAATAGTCTGTTACACTACGATGCTCTCTTTCTTGATCTGACAATTTTCACTTAAATTGTGCTGCCTAGTTCCAGTTTTTCGTCGTTAAAGGACAACCGTTGAATCAAAATTGATAGATAAGAAAATACTTTATTTGTACTACACACTCATACTGGCACACACAATCTCTTAACATATACATACATATATATTGACGGCTGTAATCGGCAAACGTTGAAACTACTTTCGGAAGAGATTCTTTCTCCAGTGGGCCTCCTCCGTATTGACCACAACTACTTCGTCGCCGCTTTGCTCGTCATTCGTCACATCATCGTAATTCGCATCGCCGTTCTCCTCAGCCTCGCTTAAGTGACGATATTTCATTATAACCTGTAGCACTTCTGTTCTAAACGCAATTACATGCTCGTCGTTTATCCTCCGAACCGAACTGAGAAGGCTCTTAAAGAAGCAATCGTGCTCATCGATCGCATAGTCAACCGCTTGAAAGGCCGGAATAAAACCATTCTTATTTCGAGTCCGCTTTCTTTGCGTGTTGTCAAATTCAAGGGGCACCACCTGTCCTTCATAGTCCTGAGGACTGCTGTTTGAGCTGAAATTTTGTTGGGTTGCTGCCTGCATTGCTTGGTAGAACTTGACGTAATCCAACTTCGCTATGGTGTCAGTGTAATTTCCGGAAGCGGATGTATCACTGCTAGCCCTCGTTTGATCACTGCCTTCACTGCAAATGGATGGCGTGATGGAATTTATGTCGTCCTCGACCTTTAACGCTTTACTGGCTACGCCTTCATTGGAACTTCTCTTCAATCGTCGTCGAATGGAGGAGAATGGTTTGAGAAACGTTAATCGACTGTAGAGCGGCCAGTAGCTGCGCTTTCCGCCGCAAGACGGAACCGCTGGCTTGTTTTCGCCATCGGTCGCATTGCTGTTTTCGGTGATGTGCAATTGTCGGACAAAGTAGTCCCTCAAATATCGCCATCGTTTCTGGCAAACCGGAACTGCAAAGACACATAACACACAGAAAGCATTAGCGATCTCCAGAGCACAGCGGCGGCATTCTTTTTAAAATGTCACTCCACCACCTTCTGCCCCGCGAGCTGTAAGTGATCGAAGCGAAATTTATGCAAAAAGCTGTTTTTTACGCAAACACCAAGGCCGTTACTATCGAGATTTGTTTTTTTCTTTTTTTTTTTCGTTTTGTTGTACGATCCAACCATTAACATGACATCCGCACTTCGGTCCGCTCCTATAGTCTGCCTCTCGCGGGTCGTTTATTACCGATCGTGTGCACATTCACCATCCGCGTAGCGTTTGCATAAATTAAACCGAATCACTGTGATTACCTTGTCTAGCCGCGACACACATGCAGTCGTCTGAGATGCACCCCCCTTACTCACCTTCCTGTTTCATTTCTCCAGCAATCATCTGCCAGATGGATCTTACGTGTTCCTTGTTGCTATAGAAAAGATCTGTTTTGTCGTAGATGCAGGGCTGCGCCTCGACAAGGTCGATTAGCTTTGCATCATTCATTTCGTCACTCGGCTTTGCTGAATTATTGAAAGTGATCTTCGCTCGAAGCTAAGATCTACAGAGGCACCAAACGCGTCCACTCTCGGAAAGCGCACACATCACACTGACGGATCGGTTCATCCGCTTTACGTGTTGTGAGAGATTCACTGAGCTGAGCATTCATATAGTGACGCTGGCGGTGGCGACGTGACGCTCTAATCAAACAAAAGTGAAGGTGGCTTATGTTTGCCGTGGATTAGAACGAGTGGTAGGTAGCTTGGTCTACTCGTGAAGCTATGCAGAAAGCGGAGAGAAACTTACGAGAGATACAAAGAGATCCCATCGGAGTTTTGTTATTTTGTCAGGGTCGTAGCGAAACTGGTACTCGGTGTCCGTACGGCGCTACAGGTGGCTAATCTTTCGATGACGTTTGCTTTTGATTCTTGATGGCAATTCGCTCTGCGCTCTTACGCCAGAGTACACAGAATCACGATCTCTGGTTTTGGTCGGTGAATTCGCGCGAACTTGTGGATAGGTGCATGGAAGTAGGTTAGTGATACTGATGGTTGAATATATGTTGTTTACATTTTTCTTCTGGTCATAGTCGGTGTCGGTAGGCTATTGTTATGGCTGCGGAGAGCTTTTGACCTTTACTTCGCGGTGGCGGATGGTTGCTGTTCGCAAGGGAGACTGCTTGCTTGCAAATGTATTTGAATGTGGACGAGTTACATTTGAAAATGTTCGTTTAAAACTTATTAAATCGCGTGTTCGTATTTCATCAGACAACATGTAGTCGTGTGAAGACGGTTTTATACAAAAAAGCCTGTTTCACTTAATTGCGTGTGGCTGGCCAAAGTCTGATCTCCCAGTTGATGAATGTTTCGTAGAAGTTGTTTTACGGATCAGCTTTTTGAACTGAGGATCATCCTGATGCATATTAGGAACTGCAAGAGTGTTATGAGCTTCCCATTCAAGGTTGTCATTTGCGGTAAACTGAATGCTGTAATCAAACTACAGACAATACTTAATTATACAGCCCGAAGCATCACTCTTAAGCTTTAAAACGAAAAGAATGATGGGAGATTCATAAGCTTGGTAATAATCATTATGCAGACCTTCAGATCGTTGTGTCGAAATATTGTAGGTTAGGTCATCACCCGATGATAGAAACTCTTTGTCAAAACTTCAACGAAAGCAAAACAACTACCTTAATGGTCGAATAGTTACGTTTCGATAGTTTGAAAAAATATACAGATGGAAGAGAAAACGGAAAAAACATATATTTTCGTCTGATACACAATTCGTTTTAGCAATATTTTGCTTAATCGATGCAACTCGTTTGGGACATCGAGAAATGTCACTTCAGTAAAAAATTTCAGAAACTTTTACTAAGAAAATTTATATTTCTACGCTTTCAGAATCTGATGCCGCATGATACAATAAAACTGTGGCCTCGAAAACACAAATCAAAATTCCAACAGTAGTAATTTCTAATTGAAGTCACTTCATTTCTGTGCCTGTACTTTTTGGGCCATTATTTTGCTTAATGTCATATTTATCAGAGTGCAAAATTCTCTCAACGCGGTGTAAGACCGCAAAGAAGAATCAAGAATCTAGTTTAGTAGTTTTGTGCAGTTTTTACTGGCTAAGATTGGTCAAGTTAAAAGTATTTTCAGTTGATATTTATGGAGGGCTTGCGATCAACTCTAGAATGATTTTAAAATTTGTATTTGAAATACTTGACAGACAACTGTCAGTTACAAAAAACTAGCTTAAACGTACATTTAAATGTGACTGTGGCGTATGAGTACTATTTTCGTACTAAATCTTCTAAATCAATGTTGTAATAAATTGTTGCTATAAATGCTGTAGCGTGCTATTTGTTTGTCATGGCATTTCCCATGCACTCATTGCTGTAGCCAATGATACAGATTTGTATAATATTCTTCATTCCACAAAACCGCATTTTACAATTTGATTTATTACGAATAAGAAGGTTTTTTTCCATACCTACAGATTTAATTTCAAGTTAAATTATTTCCAAAATGCTGTCAGTTCTTTGACATTTATGGTGAGTGATGAATGAATGCCGCTAGAATGCCGACGAAATAAAAAAGTTTTTTCTTACGTCCAAACTTAAAACCTTGAATTCAGTTGCGTTTGATTTTCAAAATTTGTTCAGAAAATTATTGCAGAAATTAATAAGTTTACATATATTTTAATACTAAACAAGCAAAAAATATAAATGAAATCAAATATAAGTTACAAAATAGCATAAGAACGATTTGACAACCATCATTCAACTATAACCAACTAGCCCAAAGAAATTTCTTGGGCTAATATTTTCTGATTTGTTATGGAAGGGAAATGATGTGTTCTCTCTTTTGCCCAACTTTTGCGTAAAAGAACGAAGTTTGACTAATGGCGTTTTCGATTGAATTGCCCTTTCAATTGAAAGAGGAAATCTAGAAGTGCTCTTTCTATGTTTTCTATGTTTTATTAAAAGAAAAGTGCACTTCCAGGTCAATGCTAATGTGTTCGAATGTTGTTAAAACCGTTTTAACTACAATATTATTTTGGAAAATATTTCGTTGACGTCAGTTTGAAGAAGACACCACATCAAACAGCGCCAACGATTGTGTTCGAAGCAGTGTCAACATAAATACTGACAGTACATGCATGCTTACTCAAAGTGTGTGAAGTTTTCGAGAAACATGTCGGTCGTTCTTTACTTTCATTGCATACTCCTCGAATAATGTCACAGTCAAGAAAAATGCGAAAAATTATAAAGAAATGGAACCGCTTGCATAACAATTTCATAAAATATTATTATTATTATTATAGATTTATTAATATGTAGTTAATTACGATATTAATTGGTATAATCGATAGCGGTATAGCTGCTAGGGCTTTCGGCTAATAGTAAGGAACATAATCAAGAATTCAAATATAATTTACAAAATTAATTTCTAAAATTAAACTATGTACATTGTTTATAATTTTATTTTTGACTATGGCAATAGTCGGAAATGGCTTTGCAGTTTCTTTTGACTTCTTCGCAGACAAGTAGGTAACTGATTGTGAATCTCGGTTTAGCGGTCTACAGCTCACAGAGTGGCGGTGGTTGTTTTGTGATAAGGTGTTTATGGGTTATTCTTGTATGCCCCATCCTTAATCTGATATGGGTTTTTATTTTCTTATTTTCCTTTTTTAGTTCAGAGCAGAACCTGAACTGTTATACAAAAAGTTCGTGTTTCTTTTTTAGCTCAGAGACATCAGAGCTCAAATTTTTGTTTCTTTTTTCTTATGAGCTCAGAATAAATTTACTGAGCAGTCTGAAGAAAAAGCTGATTACACACGTACACTTCCAGGCACATTTGACAGAAAAAAAAATATAGGAAAAACAAAAAAAATCAGAACGCTCTGAGCACGTTCGGTTCAGAGTGCGCTCATAATGCTCGAGCTCAGTTCAGTGCTCAGCTCTGAACTAAAAAAGAAAAACGCCTTATGTGACACATTGGTAGGATACAGGGTCATTTGAGCTTCTGGGTTGAATTTGGCGTTAATATTAGGGTAGTTGGTCCAATGTGTTTTCCTTTTGTAGTTCCAGGTGGTCAGAAGGTAGTTTTTGTAGGTCCTTACGATTGTAGAAGTAACTAAAACATTTTAAGCGGTTCTCTTACTGCTGATTTTGCAGCAGTGTCTGCCTGTTCGTTGCCTTTAATGCCACTGTGGCCTGGGATCCAAATAAGTTTTAGATTGTTGTTGTTGGAGATTAGATGGCCCCGAATGGATTCAAAAGTAGGTACGCTATTGTTAATGTTTTTAGCAACTTTTTTGTTGTTTGTTTCTTTGATGCCCTTTAGGTTAGCAAAAGACTCAGCTGTGAAGATTGATGTGAAAGTTGGAAGGAGGCCCTCGGAGACAACTGATCCATTTTCGTCGACAACAGCAAAATAAGTTCCGTCAACAGTTTTTGAGGCATCGGTGAAGGGGAAACAATATCCGCGATCTTTATAATATAAAGCAATCACTTAGAACATAGCTCTATACATTTCGTAACTTGTTGATGATTTTGGATACTGGTTTAATTCGGTGTTGATGGGGTTTTTTGGTAGGTTCCAGGACAGTGTGGGGTATCGTATTGTTGTTTTTAATCAAAATTGGTATGGAGGTTATTTTGGAGGTGATGGCTGATGGATATTTTTGTGTCTTTTTATGCTTTAGAATTTTGTTTACATCAGTGTGGATGGGCGTTGTCGTTGACTTTTTTTATAAGTAGTGCGGTGGGGTAAGCAATGCTTTCGGTTACCTGGGGTAGTCCAGCTTCGGTGAGAATGTTGAAAATAGGACTTATTCTAAAGGCCTTTCAAAAACACTTTAAAATAAGTCCATTTGCCTTAGAACAACCTAAGTTTACACAGAGGACATATTTAATTTGCGTAAGGGAACAGAATCGAGCAGGTTTCGTTAACGAATGAATGCCGCCAACAAATAACGATGTACCAAATTAAGCGCTACTAAATAAAAATAACTAAACAAGAAATGTTTGAATAATTATTAGCTTCTGTAAGAACTAGTTGACAAGTATATGACGCAACATTTCTTCGATATTAAGTGTATTATCAGCATTAGTTGCAGCAGCAACAAAACAATGCCAATGACCGTATCGACAACAACGTACTGCCGACAGTTGAACAACCTACTAACCAAAAATAAAAACACCATTATTATGGAGTCCTTTAATGGCAATTAAACTTTGGAAGACAGAAAAACACACTCGCTTTGGTCATATATATTTATTTTGTTTTCTGTTTTTTTTTTTTTTTTAAGAATAATAATAAATATCGAAAAAATATCCGAGTAATATTTATCTGGTTCTTTTCCAATCATCATCCTCTGCGCGGAGCTCATCTACAATTTTCTTCATCATTATTTCTGGTTTGCTACAGTCTCCTCAATTCTATTTATTAAAATTCCATTTGTTCTCTGTTTTAATCTATAATGGTTATGAATGGTTATTTTTGCTTGTTTATGTATCGGTTACTGTTTCTTTACATAATCAAAGGTGTAGTATGGTGGTTATCTAACTTAATATTTAGTTATTGCATTGTTACAACTGTTTTCATTTTCTCTCGAGATTTGGTTTTTGTTTTAGTTATTTTATTTCTTTTTGGAAAAGTGTAAAAAAGACGTTTTATTGAAACAAATTTGTTTTGTTTTTCTAATATCTCTGGTTTGCACTGTTCTGCAGGAAACTAAATCTGAGAACGGATATACATGATTGTAAAAAAAATAACAATTTCTTCTTAAAGGATATATAAATCTGGTAACGTGTAACAAGGGTTTTTTTTTTTCTTTTAAATACACTTAGAACAAAAAATACACAATATATAAAAACAAGTGAGTGGGTGTGTGTGAAAGGGATCGGAGATCTACTCTAAGTAATCCATGGTTTTGATGAATTGAACGACCGAACAGAACTGGGTCCAATGGAACTGCTCCTCGCCGTCGAGTTTGTCGCCAATGAAGCAGGTTACGTATTCGATTGTTGAGAGCAGGTAGGGCGGATTGGCCTAGAAGGAGAGGAAGAGGCATTGAAATCGGCGGAGAAGTGGTCGGATGGGAGTAACTACCTTGATCACAACATAAATGAGAACTGGTAGCAAATCATCAGCTGCCGGAATTCGATCGCAAGCCATCTGGAGAAGGTTCATTATACTGGAAATGCACCTGCAAGAGAGAATAACAATGGCGCCGAGAGGAAAGTGAATATCCCACGAGGGAAGGTGTGATACAAGTGCTAAACGTTTTGCATTCGGCACTTGATCGGAATCAGCTTACCTGATAACACACTGCAGCTTCTCGCGTGGAGTCTTGTAGGCAGAAATGTAGGACAACTGTTGCTGGGCAAATGTCCATGGAGCCTCGGTTAGATACTCTTGCGGTATCCTCAATGCGGCATGCGATGGGTTAATAACTTGCTGGAGTTTTCGAATGTGGTCGTGTAGGACGCTGGGCAAAAAAAAAAAAAAACAACGTTAGCTAAAAGTGTGTAGAAAAGTTGCGCTGCACCTACTTATCCCTCGAAATATCGCCATCATCGTTGGGGAACATCACCTGTTGATACAATCTCTGCAGCAGCACTCTCTCAATTGACACGCGCGCCTCTTGCAGCTGCCACTCTGCCATTCCGTGCAGTAGTCCCCCGTCGGCCAGTTCGCTCAGCAAACTCTCCATAAACTCATGGAGCAAATCGATCTTATCATCGACGGCTGTGAGCCTGCCGAATTCCTCTTGGAAAGCCTCGATTCGCGCCTCTCGCTTCTCAAGGAACATTCGCACGCACACTGCGACCAAATGCCTGTTGCACATAAGTCTTTCGCTTCGTAGACGCTCCTCGAACTGATCGAGGTTCTCCATAATGAAGAGCAAATTCTGACGGTACCGCATTAGGTACTGCAGGTAGCTTTGCCGCTTGAGAATGTCGCTCTGTAGTTCTTCCATAAGCTGCTGATGTTGAGGCGCATCTAGTGTGCCCAGGCATCGTATCGCCTCGGAGACGTATGAAATTTGTCGGAAATTCTGCAAATTGATGGCCTGCGCCAACTGAATTTGGAGATATGTAAGCAAGGGTGAGGCATTGGCGAACTGAAAATTAGAGAAACCGTCAATGTAATGAGACTTCTGCGCAAATGGCAAATACAACTGAACTCACGGTGGTGTGTCGGAAGTCACCGGTGTGCAGATCAGTCTTGGACAAGACTGTGCGAACCTTTCGCTTGACCATATTGAAGGCGACCACTTTGTCATGCAGAATGACGCTCGGAATTCTGAAAGCAAAACACAAATTTCAGCAGATTGCTATTTGTGGGGTCCGCCGAACAAACCTTGTTTCATTGTCCGACGAGTTCTTGCGATTGACGTGACAACTGTTACCCGTGGAGTCGGAATTTGTGGTCTCGCTCGATGTGGAGACTTTGCGTCGATACTTGGCCAGAATGTCTTCGTTGATATCACAGTAGGGCGTTTCATTGCCCGCCACCACGGGATTAACCTGCAGAGATCCATCGTTAAACTCCAGTGTCTCGGCGTTGGTGCTGAACGAAACGTTTCGACTTGGAAAGTCGTCCGTGGTCAGTCGGCTCTTGTTGCCGCGACGATTCTTAAAGAAACCTTGCTTTAGTTTGTTGAAGATGCCCGAGCCGTTGACGACGGCGGCCACAGCTGCACTACTAGATGCTGGTGTGACAGTAGCTCTCAGCGTGTGTTCCTGCTGCAACCGTCGCAACTGCATGCTGCGTGCAGATTTATCTGCCGAAGCGTCGAAACTTATCGATTTCGGAATGGCTCCCGTGGATTTAGTTGGCTTTGTTGTAACCGACGTTGGGCCGGGTGGCACTGGCCCATTGGCAGTCGACGTCGATGCGCCGTTTAAGCTCAGTTCCTCGGTCTTCAGAACGAGCACCATTTCGTCGTTGAGACGGCCCTGTTGCTGTTGCGATTTCACGTCATCAGTGACGGATGAGTTTTTCATGCTGAGCCTGTGCAAGTTTTTGTTCACTATAATCTCGTGGTTTTCGTAATTCAGACTCTGGTGGCGTCGCATTTTGATGCTGGACTCGGTGGTATCTGTGGAGTTTGTCGTCTCTCTGATGCCATTGCGTCGTCCGTCAAACACTGCGGATCTTTGTTCGGTGCTCACCCTACGGTGGATCACTGCTTCGAACATGTCACTGAACGGCTCACCGCCTTCTTCTTCGTTCGCAGGCGCTACCTTGTCTTCCAGGCCAATGGCGCCGTCTTCGCCAAAGTCGGAAAAGTCTATGAGATCCTTCACCGAGGTGTGTGATTTTCTCTGCCTCGATGTGGACGGTTTGTCGTCCATGTTCAGGCTCTGACTGGAGATACTGCTTTCAGCGGAGTTTTGACGCCTCATTCTGGGCGACAAGAACGACTCCCTGTCGCTCTTGTAATTCTGCTGGAAGCTATTCTCTCCCGTATACTGGTTCGTTGTGCGAACAGAGCTTCGAGCTAGTGACGAGATTGCCTGATAGTCAGTGCCGTCGAAGAAGGCCGAGTCCTGGGAGGGATCACCGTTTGGTGCTCCAGCCACCGATCCAGCTGGCGACTCTGGGGTGTGAAAATTTGCATTAACTGCGCGTGGGGCGAAGAATGGCGAGTCTGGGGTACACAGCTGATCTGCCACTGATGCATTAGTGATGTCGGACTTGGCGGTGATACTTAAATTGTCATCGGTATCGACTTCGGCGAGTTTCTCCGAGTCACTGGCCAGAACGTCTGTGCTCCAGTTGGACTCAGAACGGGTCTCCGAGGCGTCCAAGTAGTTCGTTCCAATCTGTGGCCTGGCGTTCGACAGAAGATCGAAATTGTTATCGCCGGGCAAGACCACAGCAGATGGAATAAGCGGCGTCGAGAATTTTCGGTCGCGCTCATTCGCATCCAAAGTTTCGGAGTCACTCGCCAACACGTCTGTGCTCCAGGTGTCAGATATGATGGATACAGTTTCGTCGCCTTCGATGAGTTTTTTTATCTCGAACTTGCAAAACTTGTCCTCGATGTCCGAGCGGGCTTTCGAGAGCAGTTTGGCCATCTGTGGAGTTGGAATTACATTTGTGACAGATTCTCCGTCAGTTACTTGAGATGAAGGTGTATCGCGGCCAGATATATTGGGTGTTCCTCGGCCAGACACGTTCGCCGACACCATATCAGAGAGATTGTCATTCTGATCGTTCTCCTCCAGTTCGAGGGAGCTCGTCACGGAGTGATTGCTGGGAGCCTCGCTCACTGCTTCGAGATTATCCGAATTGCCAATTGAAGCGTCGTCATGCGACAGCGAAAATCTAGTTGTCTTGGCGTGCAGAGGCCTTAGCAGGGGCCCGTCAATTCCATCCGATTCGAGCTTTTCAATGTTCGTCGCGTCATCGGTGATTTCCTGACCAATGGCGTTCATCTTGAGGACTTCTTCCTCCGTCAGCGGTTGCAGTGTGTTGTCATCGGAGATGCAAATGCGGAAGACCAAAACCTGTTCGTTGTCCTCCAGCGCATGGTTCGAAGGAGGCGAATGCGAAGGCGAGTGGCCATTCGCCGCGATACTCGAACCATTACTGAGGCTTTTCGAAAGCTTGCTCTTCGTGCTCTTGCCCAGATGCATCAGGCCCTGCTTGGAGCGATGTGGAAACTCGGTAGACACAGGATTGGGAACGTCGCCATTGACCTGCACATGCTCTGGTATCTGATCGATTATCTTCTTCAGCTTCAGTCGATCATCATCCAGCAACACTAACTCATCGTTCTGCAGCAGAACCCTGAAGAACTCCACGAAGGTGTTCAACTCCGTCTGAGTGATCAGGAGATGCGCGCGCTCGAAATCACTCTGTTGCGATCGAATGGCCACCACATCCTCTCCAGAACTACTAACCAGGAGTAAATCCAACAGATTTGTGACCACATTCGCGTCAAAGCACTGGTAGACCTCACTGAACTTGGAATCCACATCTTGGTACTTCGTCAGGGCAAGCATCTGGATTATCTGGCCGATCTGTATCAGATTGAATCGAGCCAGCTCGGAGATCGGAGCGTCTATGATGCCAAAAATGTCCGGGCTGACAATAGCCGGACAGACAAAATGCGTGAACACCATATCAGTGATTATTTCGTTGATGTCCTTCTCATCGGTGCGCGCTTGCTTCAGTTGGTGGCACATGGTTTGGATCAACCAACGAAGCGTTGATGGAAACAGAGACCAATTAGCTGTGAGACTGGCGATGAACGAGCTGGCCAGCTTGTGCAGCTTGGTGATGATCTCTTCACGGAATTTCTGAACTTTCTCCTGGTAGTCGGGCGACGTGTCCTCACCGAACCTCTTCAGCCGCTCCTTACTATTGAAATTCTTCACCACTTTGTCGGGATCGACGTCTAGCATCGTTTCACTATCAACAAGGACGTTCATCAGCGGCTCATGCAGCGCGGCTGTGAGGAAAATCTTCGCCGAAAACATCGATTCGTTCAAGCGATGAAACAGTCTCGCAAAGGATGATGATCCGGCACGCAACATCCGTCTGGGATTCTCGTTGACCACGATTTGAATCTCGATTAGTTCTCTCAAGAGTTTCAGCAGCATTTCCACATCCCTTGTGTGGATGGCATTGCCGTAGAGTCCACTGGCTATGGTATGGTTTACGGAATTCATTTGACTTGCAGTTATCTCCGGAATGCGATCGCCAGTGGAAAGGGTAATCGCCAGCACATACGGAGTGCGATAAAGATAGTTGAATAGTTCCACATACGCAATTACGTACTGAAACAAGAAAAATATACTTTAGTGTGGCCAAAGCAAGTGCAGTCCTGTGTTTACCTCGTATTTGAGTGACTTTGCCTTGTTCGCATCGACAAATTTTGTATTTTCCAGGTAGTTGGCTCGAGAGCAACAGACCGACGGTCCGGTCTCCGGCCGCGAGATGATAAGATCATTGAGGTTCTGTCTTTGTTGGGCACAAATGTAGCCGAGCTAAGGGCGGTATGGTGTTCTACAAATGGCTGGTTATGGAATATCGTAAGCGGAACTAACCTGAGCTATTTGCGACGAATTCAAGGCTAATGTGTCTGCTAGGCTGGCAAATGCCGCCTGTTCGTGCTGTATGAAGAGCTGCTCTTGACGCAGAGTGCGCGCCAGATCCATAATCTCCAACAGGTTGCCTTCGCTCTCCGGATCCATGGCGTGTGTGATGTGAATGTTTTAAGTTAACAATGAGGAAAGGATTGATGAATTGATCAAATCTAAAATACTGAAATGAGAAATAGTACTCATGAGCACGTTAACACAGGTTAGAGGCAGGAGAAGTTCAAACTGTGTTGAGTTGGGCATGGCACAGGCATATTGCCAGCAACAAACAACAAGTTGTAAGCTCTCTAAAGATCGTCGACTTCATAGTCGCCCTTTGTCGCCACCAAGGTGGTTCTGATTTATGCGTAAGCACTCTCCAATTTCGTTCCTAATCGATTAATTTAATTAATCACAGGGTGACTTAATTAAATGTAAACATGAGCATCACACAAACATCTCAAATGTCATAAGGCAATCTGCGAAAAATAATATTCTAATAGCTGCACATTTGAGTGCTTTGGCTCCACCAACAAGAAGCAATTGCAAAATGTTACCAACAAAATTACCTCACACAAAAACAACAATAAAGCCACTCCAAGTGACAAACTGCAAATTAATCTGATAAATACCAATCTTATCAGTCCGCTCACTATCTTGACGGAATTTCAGTGTACTGAGTACTCTACCTTCGGTGCTCTTAACATAAACAAGTCTGTACGATGTACTCGTACATCGCCATCATGAAAATGGATATCGAATAATGCGCTGCTGAACATAGAACAACATGTTCATGAATATGTAGACCATTGTGCAGAGCGCAACTAAGTGTCACATCCAAAGCCACGAGACTGACTAAAAGTGGCTCACGGAAAAAAAAAAAACAATCGATCGATTTGTGATTAAATTGTAGGTGTTATGTTGCGACAATGTATAGTTCCGGCGGAATAAAAATACACAAATGACACATTTCTATAGGAACATGCAGAACACAAGGTTGGTCATTTCGCAGTGAATGCCTGGGCTGGCTGCGTTATTTGTTCGAATAATAGAAAAAGAATCACGTAGAAAAAATGCTTATAGGTAGAGGGTAGAGCGCTCCTTCATTTGCGGAAAGTAGATGTGTGCGTGCTCCCGACGGCACTTTGCGTATGAACAATAAAGTTACTGTTCCAATGAATTCTTAAGTTTGAGTGAGAAGTATTGTATCACGATTTCTACTGAAATTTTATTTATTAGTCGGCTTATGATGTATGTGTTTTTGTTTATCCGCATATATTCACTGGAATAGCGAAGCACATTATTTTTAGTTCGTTATATAAACTATTGCTACAAGCGGTTTACAAGGGACGAAACGCTCATAAATATTAGAACGCATTACTTCTCAAGTTCTAACTTAATGCAAAAGATCTTCTTGCATAGAAAGTATGGGAAGAAACCTAGTAAAGGACAATAGAATACCACAAGTTTTTGTAGCGACAAGGGATTGTAATATTAAACTAAAACGTTCCCTTGTTCGCCTCAACAGGCTTACCCAGCTTTGTTGCACCAAATACTCTAATGATCTTTAAGAAAGACATTCCCAGTTGAATCCTGAAGGGGCTACATTCCAACGACCCCACAATGTTGTTTTTGGTCCCAAGCAAATTTACGATCTTCTTCAAAAAGGCTTCAAAATAGAGCAAAACTACTTACATTTCCCAAAACGAATAACAATATAGTTCAATTTGGCAAAATACATCAACGGCCCAAACGATGCCCAACTTGTTGGCCCCGCTGTAGTTCACATTGTAACATTCTATTAATTTGTCGCATAACACATCCGGAGATCAATGTTTACACTGTCGCCTTCCTGGAATTGGCAGACTCATACACATCACCGCGTCATGACAACGCTTCCATTGATCTGCAACAATCGAAATCTCGACTAAGGTCATTTGCATTTTTAACCCGCTTCGATCAGTGCAGAGAGATAAGGCGAATAAAAAAAACGTAAAAACAAAAATATTTAAATTTAACGAGTTACTGCCCCCATTTGACGCGCTGCTGCGCTGATAATTGATGTCGCACTCATAGGAAAAGCAGTACCAGGCACTTGTTCAATGTTCATCCCTCCCGTCACACACAACGCCCACTCGAGCGAACGTTCTTCCGCGTTTCGCTGTACCGCGAATTGATTTTCTCCCACATCCATCCAGCGTCAAGCAAAATAACAGCGAGACAATGGCAGCGCAAATCAATTGCTTCTGTAAACTTGGGAACTTATTCTGAACTTATTCTGATGCTGAACTGACTGCTCTGGGAAGTTGCGGTGTACAGGCAGTGAAATTCAATTAAACGAAAAAAAAAAAAGGAAAAAAAAAAATAGGTGACGACGCTTGCAATGGAAGACCCTGTTTCCATCATCAGTTGATAAATGTGTTGCTACGAACCTGAATGATTTATTTCCTGCATTCGGATGTGACAATTGCTCCCGCATGTGTGTTGACGCCTTTATGGCACACCTGAGATTGGGATTACCGCACACTTGTTATTTATTTTTGTCTAGAATAGGCGAATACTGCCCCTTTAGCATATCACAATTTTTTTCATTACAATAATAAAATCCAGCAGCCAGTCTATAACTGGTGAGTGTTGTTTTTGTTTTCTCACGCACTTGAAGGTTTTTCTTTCTTTTCTTTTGTTGATTTGTGCTCTTAAATTTGTTGCACTGCACTGCACACTGTACACTGCCTGTTGGATGCAAATCACTGTATGATCATTTTAATCGTTTTTACTTAATTTTTGATCGGTGGCCAGGGATTTGTGGACGAAAATATTTTTGCGAAAATTTTCCTGTGTGACTTCGCGTAGTGAAAGTTTGACAATTCAATTTTACTCGAATGAAAACTGTCAAAGCTGTGGGGATGAAGAAATTTCCCAACAGTTACAAGTGCTTACGTTTAGATGGCGCCAAGGCCATTTGCTATAAAATGCTCTCGTCGAAATCAATTTTTTTTTATTATTGCAGTGCATCCACATTGTGGAAATTAAAATTGTTCGCACAAAAATGTGCGATCATTATTATAATTGCAGTTATTGCAGTTTTTCTTGTATACAAGAATTAATAATAACCACGCGGCCTCCTAGTCTAAGTTTTTCATGAACTCTGGTTTTGTGTTTTTATTTTTGATTTTTATGCCGTATTCGTGTGGTTAATAGTGTATAAAATCGACTCCTCAACCATTTTACTTACACTAACAACGTAGCTACTAGACGTAGACAGTTTTATGTACTCGCCTTTACTATTGTCCGAGTGGAACATCCGATTCTTTAGACTTCTTAAATGTGCGCAATTTAAGCCTATTTTTTGACCTTCGATCTCAGCAAAGCAAAGTAAAGTAGGATTCTTAGCACGTAATTATAAGAACTACGCTCCACTTGACACTTCTGGGACTCAAAGTTGTAGTTGTTGTGATTGCGTGCTGAAAATCCTACCTTACTTTGCTTTGCTGAGTACGAAGCTAAAAAAACACGACTATTGTTCTTCGATCTACTACTATTACTGATCATTTGAACGACAAACAGCACACGATTTATAATATAACAGTGAAGGAATTACCTACCCAGATGACTGTTATGGCAAAAACTACGCTTTTGTTTTCATAGTGTAACAATATCTTATGGCTAGTCAGCACTTATCTCGCGAACGCACCCATTCACTGACATTTACAAGAAAACACACTTGTGTCATTTTTCCATTCTGACGGCGGTAAACTTGCCACAAATAGTTATCTGAAACTATTTATTTTCATAGTTTTTAGTTAAATACAATTTAAAAGCCTAAAGTAAACAGAGATGCCCAAAGTTAAACGCAGCAGAAAACCACCACCAGATGGTTGGGAGTTAATAGAACCAACACTGGAAGAACTGGAACAGAAAATGCGTGAAGGTAACGTTAGATCTTTCATTTTGTTTTGTGAACACAAATATCCAACATTGTTCTTCCAGCTGAGACTGAACCCCATGAAGGAAAGCGTATCAACGAGTCACTGTGGCCAATCTTCAAGATTCATCATCAAAAGTCAAGATACATTTACGATTTGTTCTATCGTCGGAAGGCCATTAGTCGCGAGCTTTATGATTACTGTCTGAAGGAGAAAATAGCTGATCCCAACTTGATAGCCAAATGGAAGAAGTCCGGCTATGAGAATCTTTGCTGCCTGCGTTGTATTCAAACAAGAGATACGAATTTCGGAACAAACTGCATTTGTAGGGTGCCCAAGTCAAAGCTAGAAGAGGGACGTGTGGTTGAGTGCGTGCATTGCGGTTGTCGTGGATGTTCGGGATAAGATGCAGCTTTTTTTTTTTACATTTTTTTCCTAGGCTCTTGACTATAATAAACATATAAGAACTAAAGTACATTTTTGCTTATTGAGAAAACCTAAAAACCTACTTCTTCCAACATATTTAAGAATCTTTTGGCGTCTCACTATTCTCGCATAGAGGACCAAAAATTCAAAGAAGTTTTTTTCTTTCAATGGTCTATTGGATTAGCTCGTCTTGCTTTTTAGCGTTTCATGGGGTCTACGTTGATCTGTCGCATTTAATTGTGCAGATCTTGACGTGTTGTGGCGTTTCAGGGAAGTTTCGTAGAGTTTTGTAGCTCTTTTTTGCCGCGACGTTTGAAAATCGTTCGTTTATTTTGTAGCACTTCATCTTTCATGCTAATTTTTGTTTAGCTACACATCTTTTCGTGGTTTTCCTGACGGTTTGTGTTGTTTTATCACATGTCTTCGGGTTTTGATCTTGATTTTGCTTGTAGCCATAGGTTCCTTGGCGCGTCATAGCGTTTGGTGGGGCTTTCTATCCTTTTGTTGGGTTTCTGGCGATGAATGCATTTTTATACTAAATTGCGAGAGGCATTACCAAATTATGCTGAAAATATTTTCGTAGTCTTGTCATAATATTCATACTTAAAACAGCTCAACCATTATGCACCGATGACGACAGTAATTGTCCTATGCAAAACAGCTGAATACCTGCTACCAACTCTATACAAAACCCTTTAGATCTTGAGCCTTAGAAAAGTGTTTCAATAGCACAGCCTGGCAATGCCTGTTTTCCTGTCCGTATTAAATTATCCATGTAAAGGTATTTGAAAATGTTTCACTTTTTCATTCCAACATCAACGGTTGACTTAATATGACAAGAAGAATGCATCTGAAGATTTCTATCATTCTATACAACATACCACACCCTTACTCATGGTCGTCGTTCAAAGAGAGCTGAGAAGATTTATGTTTTGCAGCTTAGAAAGCTTTACACCGCGTCCAACATTGAATTGGACGTGTCGCTCGCTTCGCTGCCATACATTTTCTCCCATCTGAACAGATTGCCATTCCCACCTGGCTAACATGTATGTACACCCACATCCTACCAAAGGAGAAATGGGTTAGGGCAATTTGCATTTGTTACCATGAAGGATACAAAGTGTGAGAGATGACTGCGATTTATTTGTAGGAACGTACAACAAACAGTACCAGGGTTGACCTTCGGTGAAGAATTTGACGTTTATGATGGCATCCTGGTTTAAATGCAGTCAATACTTTTTAAAACTCAAGATAAATCAAATAAATGTTGTGGTTAGCTCTATAAGACTCCTGTACAATTTGAAATGCTTTTGATTTGCAGTCAGAGCACGAACAGAGCATCTAATCGAAAAACAACTTTCCGATAAATACTTGCTTCCAATTACAAGCTCAAGGCTGTAAGCAGCACTCCTCGTTGTTCTGGAAAAGATTAAAACAAAGAAAAACACTGAAGTTAAGAAATATTCCCCCGTTTGTTCTGCAACTTACCATCATGCCGATGGTAAACGCTTGGTTGCTTTTAATATTCCTTAACAAAATTGCATTTCCCCCCTGGATCAATTTACTTGAACCCCAATTTACGTTTCCATTTAGAGAGCACAGCAACGACAGCATCTATTCAGTATCCTTGCTTGGCCCCATCATCAAATAATACAAAGTTTTTGAATTTATCCAATAAATATGATGTGCGGCAGGGACGCCAGGGCACTGTCGAGATACTCTTTACACTGGCGACGGTGATGGTTGGATGGTATGTCCTTTCTCAGCACACACAGGTCAATTGCATCCGATTGAGTATCCACTTGATGAAAATTTCATCTGTGCAGATGGGGGTGCCTTTGTAAAGGGCTTTCTTCTTTTTATCCTACGTGTGTTTTTTTTTGGAGCAGAGTGCTGATGGGCGAACAAACTATTGTTGCACTTCAGCGATATGAATTTTTGTGAGTTATTTTGGAATAAAAATAAAACAATGCGTTTTTAACGAGTACTACGTGGAACATTCGTAATTCTAGGGGTTTTGTATAACTGAGGACTTCTTTGTTATACGAGTACAAATTGAAGAAAATCTTCGAGAGCTTAAGTGAGAACCAAAAAAGGATTGAATCAGAAGATTGCGATTGTGCTTAGTGCGGTTTGAGGATACGCCTTTCGAGTTACTTTATCTAAAAAGAAGGTTGGCTGCAGCTCCAACTGTCTTTCTGTGCAGACAAAGGTATTGATCGCAAGGATCAACTACTCTCACTATTTTAAAAGGTTTTCGATTATTTTATATATCTACGGCGGTCATTCGAATTAAATCTATATACAGTTACACGCACACCTACCTTGTTTGACTGATCCACGTTCCCACGTATTGCGACGTCAGGATAATTACATCGTGGAGCCTCATTGCCTGTATTTGTATGCGCAGATTTACGGAATCAAAATCACGTATTCCGAAATCTCGACCTCCGCTGTCCTGTCCTACCACGTATCAGTGCCGTGCGAATATCCTTGTTTTTCGCGAACGCGATTGTCATTTCGGGAGACGGACTTCGTCGGTTGTTGTTGGAAGGCTGTTGCGTGTATGTTTTGGTTCAGCAGAATTGCAATGGCATTACAAATTCAACTCGAATGGATTGATGCGTTTAGGGGGAGGATTTTACTGAAGCTTTTGAAAATCATAGACCCACTTTTGGTTTTGTGAGACAGAACTCCATGTTTTGAATGTCAGTCAAAGAAAATAAAAAAAAAACAAGCTCCCGTGGACATCGGGCAAATGAAACTAAATTCATTATGACTGCATTCAAACAAAATTCTGTGATAAATTTTGAATGCAAGTCGGTAAGAAAAAATCTACTAACCTTGGAGACTTTATTTCTGAGCCATTCTGTATTATTGAAGTCAACAATGAGTAAGCAGCTGGACATTATTGATGCAATGTGGGTTCTAAGCCAGCGGTTTCTTGTATTGACCAAGTAAGTTGCTGCGGAAAATGCATAATCTTCTCACAATCATATTCTAAACAGAGGGGTTCCTTGCGTTTGTCCATATCCTGATTATGTAGTTAACAGAGAAAGACGAAATATCATGGAAGAATTCAATTCAAAGAAGAAACTTCTTCATGTGTCGAGGTAAGATTTCATTTACCTGCAAAGTCATTTGTGAAAACTTTACTGTACCTAGAATTAAAATGACCGCATCGCTGTATAATTTGAGAGAGAAATGCAGCCTATTCGACCGATCAGTGGCAAAAATTGACACACGTTTGCCCAGTCAGATCTTGGAAGGAAACCAACAATATCAGCCCATCTTTTACTACATTGAGCTGTTTGCAGATCTTCTTAAGTTCTTTTTCCAAATTCAAAATAAGCTTAACTTATTGGGTAAGCTTTTAATCATTGAAGATATTGCGTCAATATTGGAGTATAGCCATTATTTGGAACCGGATAGAGTGGTGAATGACTATTTTGGAAAATGTTTGCATGTCTGTGAGTGAATCAATAAATTTTTTTGATAAGATGTCGTTTATCTTTGCAAATAGTTAATGGTCTGGTGTCTTAATTTTAAAATAGAAAAGCGGTCTTTGGCGAAGCGCCAGCGATCAAATGTTTTGAGCTCGAGGGCTATTTGATATTGTTTCTAGAGCACAGTCTTTGACATTAGTTTGGCGTTTAATAGAACACGGAGATTATTTTCAGCAATTAATGTGCACTTAGATTTATATAATGATTAGATCCAGAAAGCCAGTAGATTCATGTTAAAATATGTACTTATAATTCATTCACACGACACCTTACCAAATTACTAAGTTTCATGATGATCTAAGTTTCAGTACGAATTTCTGTTATTGAAAAATATGTTTTTACAATCATTTCTTCCTTAAACTCGAATACAATATTGACTTAAATAAATTGATCTTAAATAAAGTATGGGACTGGGTATTGTTAACAATTCACATATCGTTTGTTCCATTGATGGACATTTCGTTTATCTTTGAGTTCATCTGGGTGTCCCTTTGAAATTCTTAAGCTAATACAGAAATTTGTATCGCTCTCATTTCAAAAAGAGGGTTACATTACTTACCGTATTTTTCTTCCTACACATGCTACTACATTGACCATTCATTCATCTAGCTTCTATCTCAGTGGTTTGCTGGATTTTTAAGCCATAAAAGTCTTATCCATATATCCACTTATTTTAATTTTCTAGCTTATATAGCTTTTAAATAGAAACATATAGGTTTCGTGGATGGTGGATCCCTATATAACCCTCATAATATCTTTTATTTTGCCTACAATTAATCTCCCATTTGCCAACCCCAACTCCCTTAAATGTCAACCCACCAGTTTGACCCTTAAAACTGATAAATTATTTAAAATTTAAGCAGTGTCCATTCCAAGCCTTCGTTGTAAATAAAAAATCAAAATCCCTCCAATATTTCGCTTACCGTTTATATAATTAAACCTTCCCCAGTTCGTTTACTACCGACAACACAAAAACAAAGAAAAAAAAAAAAAACAATAACGGACCAAAGATTGAACCCATACCTCTCATTTATATTTTTCATTAAATCCCCATAAAGACGGGTCTGCACATCTGTTGTCCGATAATAAAGAATCTCCTTACATCCCGTCATACCAGAAAAAAACAAAATGTTGAGGATTATAGCCTTTAATCGTTAAGATGGTGCACAGTGGGGCGCACTTTATTAAAAAGAAGATGATTTACTTTAAATTAAATTAGAAGGTCTGTGATTAAACTGCTGAAGTTCACTATAGTTTGAATGCAAGCTTCGAAAGTTGATGCAAATGACAGCTTTAAAGTGAGTACACGGACACTTGCAAGGACATCGGTTGACGTCGTGGCAGATTAATACCAAAAGCCTACTGCGCTAGAGAACAGAGTGCAACCACTTTGAGGAAGCTGATGCGAATGCGTACAGGTCAATTATGCAAACTTCCTAGGGAACAATTTGCAAATATGCGGGGGTATTTTATGGGAATATATTTCCATAGATAGAAATTATGAAACTTCCCATTCACAGCCATTTTTTTTCCAGGCCACCTCCCCATCTGACTTGACCCCACTGTACGGCAACAGCGCGATGCTGGCATCTCGTCGTGTCGGTGGTGGCAGGCATTACCAAAAACGGACACTTAGCCTTTCATAAATAATTGCTCTTTAATTTGTTATACCGTAAGGTCTGTTCAAGTCTGTGCTGCCACTACGACTGTGGACCAAAGGCGTGCCACTAAACCACCAGCCAGAGATGTCAACTTTCAGGGTCGGCCACCCAAAGGCTGCAAAAGTTTTTGACCGCATAAATCGGTTTTTAATTACTTGAAATTCTTTTGCTGCAAAGGACAAATATGATTTCATTTATCACAGTCGAATGAGCAAGTCCTTGATACCAAAGGATTTTTTTACGCGCACTTTATCCCCTACCCCTTATGCCTGACAATATAATATATTGTTGAACGAAATATCCGTGCAACTTCAAAGAGTTCTACGGAAGTTTTACCCAAAATTCTCAAGCGGAACATTATTCAATGCAAAACTTCCCATCCCGAAAAAAAATCGTTGAAGGTTGACGTCCTGGAATCTCAATCCTATGCCAAGGGTGAAAATGTTTTTTTTTTTTCTTGTCCAGTTCTATACTGGGCCTTTGTTGTGTTCTTGGGTTGAATTTATTCTACCGCATTGGGCTTTGATGAGAGTGTTATCTTTTTTTTCCCCCCACAAAAAGAAATATAACCCAGCAAAAGGACATCGTGGAATTAGAGAAACAAAACTTTATGATTGTGCATGAAAATGGGAAAGTTCTTGATATTTCATATACCTACACACTCTTGTCACTGGCGTGGGGCAAGCCAGCGATACACCAGGACGCGGGATGGGGCGAATAAATCCTCTTATTATCATTTGAGTTGGTTTGAATTCCGTCCCGCTTTTGTAAGCTTCGCATTTTTTTGCGGACGGGTGAAGTTGTTCTCCAAAAAAGCAATTATCCTGAAAAGTGGCCTTAGGCTAGCTTCAATGAGGACCATATTCATTGCATAGGATTTTTGTTTTTCTGCCTTAGCCTTTCACTAGCTAATTTTTGGCAAACGTGTTGAGAAGGGTTCTGCTTTTGGATGGGTCCAAGGCCTATGGTCCTTGGTTACCTGCGGCAGACAGATAAATTATAAGATGTTAAATGGATTAGGAATTCGGGGAGTTAAACTCTGGAAACAGTCGCTTTGTGTGAAGGGGTTTCGTTTGTTGAGTTTTAATTGCCTTACGGGACTGGTAAGAGGACATTATCCTTGAGTTTTGCAATTCAAAAAAGATTACACCGTTTTTTCGGCGGTCTATGGTATAGATAGTCGTTTAATGGGTGTAGTGCATGGAGAGGGTGGCCATATCTGAAAGGACGCGATTGCGAAAGCTTTATCCAACTTTTCAATGTCGGATTCCTTAAATCAAGCAAACGGCTTTAAATGTATTTCTCTCATTTACCATCATCTCCATGGAATAATCTGCAAAACCCTTGACACGTTTACTGCTACAGCACTTTCAACCATGTCCGTTTGGCACCTTTTAAATTATACTCTAAAACCCACTTCAAAAACAAAATGAGCCGTGCATGTCATAAGACCCACCCCACATTTCTGGGGCAGATTAAATTTCGCTTTTGTTGAAAACATGCGGAATGCAATTGAAAATCATAGCCACAGAAATATCCTGTTGACTGACTGGTGGTGGAGTGTTAATTAAGGGCCGCCAACACCACTGTTGGGCTCATTTCATGTTCATCTCTGGGTGACAGCGAGTTTGGATTGTTGTGACATGCCAGCAGGCAAATATTGTACACTACTAAAGTATATAGGTATGTATAGGGTCGGTCATTAAATTTCCATACACAACTACAGACTATGCAAATAAGGATATCAAGTCGGCTAGGATGTAGGACATGATGAGCAAATGGGGACAAAGTGTAAGCCTAACCGCAGGAATGGAATTTAATTATTATAATAAAGAGAAAGAAAGCTATTTGCTAAGGCTCCATTAGTGTCACGACTTCTTTTAAGCGTTTCGTTAAACATTCTTCTTTGCTAAAATTGGATGTGGTTGAGTGTATAAGAACTTATGATGAATTTATTTGGGTTTTGAATAAATTGAACGTCAAGTTTTTCTTTTCACAGCGGCTTAGTTTCTTTAGTCTTTTGGAAGCTTCGCTGAAAGCTAAACTTTGATGAGACGGCGTTCACATCAAATACATTATAACGGAGTAGTTGAGTTTGTATGCTTCATAGGCGTTTTTCTTTTTTAGCTCAGGGCTGAGCACTGAACTGAGTTCGAGCATTATAAGCGCGCGTACTCCGAGTGTGCTCTGATCGTTCTGATTTTGTTTTGTTTTTCCTGTTTTTTTTTTTTTTTTTTTTTTTTTGTCAAATGTGACTGTAGTGTGCATGTAGGTACATACATTTGTTGTGTAGTCAGCCTTTTACTCAGCTTGCTCAGTCAATATATTCTGAGCTCATAGAGCGCGCGCTGATCATGTTCTGAACAAAAAAAGAAACACAAATCTGAGGTCTAAGTCTGTTGTGTCTCAGCTAAAAAAGAAACACGAACTTTTTGTATAACAGTTCAGGTTCTGCTTTGAACTTAAATAGACGCGTAATAACAACAAATTGAGACTCTCCAAAGCAGAGACAATACTGAGACCCCCAACTTGCAATCGTCTTGCCGCTGGCCCCCTCAATTTTTTTCAAATTTGCCATTTTGTTTTTTCATGGGTGTAATGTCAATTTAGAATCCGTGTGACATCAAAAACATACAAAAAATGTGTAGTAAATGCTGCCAACCACGGGGGAATGTAATTATTCTAAAACACAAACCTAGTAAGATTATCTCAGCTTTTCTCAAGTCAGATAAACAGACATTCGAATAAATCTCAAATTGTGCCACAAAAATGCCTCTCAAAAGCACTCACATCCACGATACTGTTCGTCCTTCCGCATGACGCTTTGTTTCCAAATAAAGTTCCATCCAGCTGGCAGCTGATGAACACAAGCCACACAAAAGTCCAAGTCATGCGCCAAAAATACGATGAATCAACATCATTTCGAACTAAATTGCATGACAATTTGATTCGTTTCTTGTCAAAATGCAAGAAATCAAATCACAAAACTAGCAAAGGCAATGTATATAGACACTCGTATACATATGAGAGCGCCATTCGTTTGAGTGATGTATGCACTTATTGGATTTCTACTGTCGGGGAATACTAGACGAGGTTTTCTTTCTCTCACTGAAAAGGGATATTCCTCCGCCCTCCTTTTGGCGCTGGCAAACAGGCAGCTCCATTAGTTGCAACGACATACGTATACGTTTCCCAAAGGAGCCGATATGGTGCAGGCAGCGATAGCTTCCGTGGAACTCGCACATACTGCGGCATCAAATTGCAAGGAATTGCAGCGATTCGCAGTCATGCGAATTGTTCCTCCGATAGTAATTCAATTCGTTGGGTTGATGGTTTTCTGCGTCGCTGTCCCGTTTCCTAATGGAAGAAAATTCTATAAAATAAACTTGTGCCATGCTCAAGGAGCGTGATTGATCGACTTTAAGCAGTTAGTGGCGGACTCTCTAAGTGGAGTTTGATCGTTTGTTGGGAGGGAAATTTTATTGGACCGACTTTAATAGAAGACTTGGGGCGTACTTTACTTGAAAATTTAAAATGTGCTTCCGTTCCCTATACTGCATCCATATGTCTTCATAAATTTGCATTTGTAACTTAAAATCCTCATAAAGGATTGGATGCAAACGAAATGGCCATGTTCGCATCTTGCATCAGTAAAGATGAGCAACTGCTTCCTGGAAACGTTCTCCTGCACTTCGGAGGTAAGTTCCCCTTCCGAAAAAAAGTGCTCACGCAGCCCTCCACCTTCAAATCCAATTTACTGTCAGTTGAAGTTGCGGATCAAAAATAAAAGTAGTAGGGGACCCGAGAACCCACTTTCCACCGTGGAAGGTATACCTACACAATTGTGTGTACAAGGACGACCTACTGTAAGCTGCAAACCCATCTATTGATTACTCTGTTCACGGGCGTGCTACTCCTCAGTTTCGGAATGTGGAAGTAGCCGGGGAGAACTTTATTAAATGCATTGGCTTTGGAGCGCCATGTTTTGCTTGTAGCGCCATTTTTACTCTCCTGTCGCCGACAGATACAGCGCTACATCTTCGACTATCCTCTGCTGACGCCATAATAAATGACATCAAGCTCAGGAAATGTGTCGTTTTTAACAGCACAATCGCAAAGGATATACTACAAAGTCTGAGAGAAAGTTGTCAAAGTTAATTAGCGAGGATATTCGTGGCTCAAACTTGGAGATGGTTTATAGTCTATTCACTATATCCAAGTTTGTCTACACTATATAGACATTTTAGTGGCAGAGTGTCAATGAAATACATTCGGCAACGATAACGAATGTGCGGGTGACAATGCAGAAGGATTACGAGCGTACTTTAATATCCTATTCACAGCGAACCGAAAAAAGTGTTTTCGTCGAAAACTCGTCGATGCATTCACACCGATGATCAACTTGTTTTCGTTTGACGTTTCAATCAGCTGTGTAATAGTGTAGTCATGACACTTCTGTGTAAATTACTTTGGTTACAAATTTCGATCGCATTAATTTATAAATTGATAAAATGAATTCAGAGCATTTCAAAATAATATATTAGCCCATCGATTAAGTGTGGAAAATGATTTAAAGTTGTGAGTTGTGGAATTTGTTCGGTCAGCTGTTCTGCTGAATATTGCAATAGATGTGTTTGTTTCAACAACCCAATGATTGGGAGTCGTTTTCGTTGTGTTTTCGGAAATCTTCTACTTCCGATGAAGTTTTCGAGTGTTTTCGCGAAAGCCGGCATTCGGCCCGGTGTGAATACGGTATAAGGATGCAGCACCATCAGGAGCATTTTTATAATTCCCTTAAAGTTTCATTGCTGCGTTTTCGTTGAAATGTAAAACGTGACTTGACATTATATTCAAGTTTAGTGTCACTGGTGAGATAACTTTGCACAAGTATAATAATTCGCTAAAAGGTTGCAGGTAATGGCGGATGCGATACGGGAAACGGTTGGTACTTTTGCACTTCTATCGAAAAAGAGGTAGGGGAGAGAAAAGGAAATGGTAGAGTGCAATAATAAAGTCATAATCAGGGTCAGTTAATAAAACTATACTGCGAGCGGAATTGCGTAAAATCCCAGTAAGCAATTAGTTCGGCAACAAGTCCACCATAAATGGCAATACATTGGAAAACAATTCGCCGAAAAATATTCTTTTGTTTTTGTTATCCCACCGCAAACGACGAATTCAAAACCCAAAAAAAAAAAAAATAACAAAAAGATAGCGATCACGAGGATCGCAGGGAAAAACGTTAAACACGAACACAAACAAAGTGAGATAAAGGTAATCCTTTTAATTACTACGCAAAACAGGAGCATCACTCAAGGCCAGGTACGTAACGGTTTCTCTCATCCCTTTTTTTATTACATCTATCTTGCGGTCTATCTACACCTTGATCACTAAGTGACGTTAGGATTTGATGTTTGGATTATGCGCAATTTTTATTTTGCCGTTGGCTTTATTAGCGATGTGGGATACAAACCTAATCGACAGGCTCCTCACAGGTGCTGGGTGATGGTAATATTATTTTATTTTATTTTCCAGGAGACTGGGATAGGGGATATGCATATAATGTCGTATGACAGGAGTTTGTTTTACAACCATAGTTAAGTACACCTCATTGAAGTCTGAGGTGGACAATTAAGGTTTTCATATTTAACGGCGTTCAAATGGGTTCGAGTGGTTTAATCGTGCTACATAAGCAATTCAAATAAGGGGAAATTTCGTAAGAAGTTTGGTTAGTTTCAATGAGACCGAGTTTAATGGTGGTCATTATGGTACCAGTTTTTTGTACGCTCTGTATATAGGGGAACTTGTTAATGTTGTTGCGATCCAAGAAGGCCTTTTGGACAACAATTTAAGTTAGGGGGCGTTCAAGAATCTAGGTGAGTTACCTCGGACAGGTGGTCTACTGTGTTCATTTTTTTTTTTTTGACTTTTTACGTGAACAGTTTTTTTTTCAATTGGCGTTTATGAAGGGTTAGACGACAATTTAACTAGCGTCAAGATTTTCATGATCGAGCAGGAACACTCATTGACAGTTCGTATAAGAAGCGACGAATTTAGCCTTGGACAGTGAGCAGGTTTTTTTTTTTTTGGATTCAAATATGGCAAACTTTTATTCTTCAATTATTCGCGAAACATAACTTTGATATCACAGTTTACAAAATAAAAATGTTATGTTCATCCACAGAAGATCAACTTCATTATATTAAAAAAATTACCATTTACTGTCTCCTTTACCGACTCCCATGGCGTTGTTCGCAATTGCAAAATCACATTACCATTCCGCAGTCTCATGGAGAAGGACTGTGCCAATGGAGGTGTCACAAAGTATCAGCTACATAAATGAAGAAGAAATGTCTAAATCATGTACCTAAATTGAACGACATTTCATAGATTCAAAAGACATTAAAGAATCGTGCAAAATCAAAGGGAACCACGCCCATCGAGAAAAATGACTGCAAACAAACAACCAACGTTTCGAAAAGGAACGTCATTCTGATTGTTGGGAGTTTTTTATTGCTCCTCCGGGTGTATTAACAAGAGAACATTTTATGGGATGGAGGTGGTAAAAATACCTTAACACGTTGAACCGTGGATACGGGAGAGCACCGGCCATAGAAAAAGAGGCAACAAAATTCCGAACGATTAAAAGAATATAAGAACCACTCCAGTGAAACAATCTGCTATTAAAATTCCTGCAAAGTGTGGCTTGTATTTGTAGTCGAGGAAGTCTGACTGGTGTTTTTTATATCCCTGTTTGTTGGAAGCAGTTTGACATGTTTGCTGGGAGCCTTGCAATCTGCGTTAAAAATGTATGAAAATACCATTTTACCAAGGGGAATCTGTCAATGCATAAGAACTTATTTGTGTAGGCTTAGGTCGCTCCTCCAAAGTCCCGACCAGTCAATTGGGCGACCTTACTGTTGGCACCTAGTAAGCTGAACTTCAAAAAGGTAGTTCGATTAGAACTATTCAATTGTAAGGATCAGTGCCACTCAGTGTTATATCAAAAAGCAAACCGACATATTTTCACTTAATTATTCAAATTTTATTTAAATGTACTCGTGTATCGTCTTATCATAAAATTACAAAAGATATCGTCTTAAAATAAATATCAACCTTAACCTAATAAGGAACTCAAAAGAACATAAAAGAATGTACATTCTTCCACCTCAATTTACAGGAGCATTACCCAACTGCTTTCTGATCTCTGACAAATTGTCAATTTGCATTCGATCAACGCCCATTGTGCTCCTTAACTTCTGAAGAGTATCCTCACTGCAACCGTTGTTACGTAGTTTCGCCTCAGCATTTACAATGACTTCCCAGATGCACTCCAGTGCGGCTGCATTCTGAGCCAACTTCATTTTGATGAACTTGTGACGGAACTTTGACTTGGCCTTCCTGATCTTGTTGCTGATTCTTGATCTGCGGCAAGCCTCCGAACACTGTTGCTGCAGTGGGTTACGATGGGACGAATTGGATTCCGATCTTGACCGTCTCGATGGTCGACGTTCGCAGACAACTGGATTTTCAACTAACTTTTGATGGACGAAACTCTCTTCTTCGGCAAAGTATCTAGAGATGACTTTCTTCATTTCGATGACGGCATCAACGCTTTCTGGAGTTAGATCACGATAAGGGTTGATTGTTACCAAGTCGATATTTGCCAATGAAGTGTCGTAAATTTGCTGCAGAAAAATTCCAGATAGAAAGTTGGTATCTTGAGGTTGAATTTCGTTGTTCATGTTGTTTCGCTTTTCGAATGAATTTTCAGTAGAATATCAGGGATGTTATTGTTACGTTTTTTTCCGTTTAAAATTGCACTTGTCCAACTTTTAAAACCTTTTTGTTCTATTTGTCTCGTCCAAATAACTAAGCAGACTGGTGTTTCCTACCGCAGTGTCGAGCGTCTTATATACGTGTGCCGCGCAATCTAGATTCTACAATTGCGTCCATCCCACTCTGCTACGACCACAAAAACAATGTCGTTTACCAAAAGATATTGGAACAAAAATGGGCGGTCGCAAGTATTTGCAAAAAGAATCCAGGCAGTTTCTGTCAGCAGGTAGCTCTGCTTCCTCTGTCCTCCATTCAAGATCAATTAGTCATTGGAAAGTGTTTTCCACATTTATATATTGCTTAATACAAGCATATGAAATCAAAACTCCACAATTTAGTAAACTTAAGACTGAACACAAATATTGACGGTTAAATCGCATAAGGCCCTAGTTTTATCCATACGTAAAATGCAATCGAAAAAGTTGGAACAGTGTGAAAATGAGTTTTTTTTTTACGTTAAGGCGGTCATAGCTGTCAAATTCTGTCAGAAAAATCTTTCCGTACGAAAACAACCACCACTGATTGGATTCCATCAGAAAAAATATTCCTGACAGATGGAACAGTAAAGAAATGAAATATTTCAGTGGAATGATTTGGTTTTTTGTTGTGTGGAACTGACTGAGAAGTAGATCGGAAAATGTTATTTTTCTAGATAACTTAAGGTTATTTGTTTTAGTGGTCAAAAAACCAAAATCAAATTTTTACAGTTTCGTATTACGTATGGCTATAACTAGGGCTTAATATAGCATATAAACGCAAATGATTTTTAAATATAACTGTTCTTTATTTAAAAGGAAATGACATATTTAAGGGTGAGGTAATTTGTGAAGGACATTTTTAAGAGTTGCTTGGTGCAACTTAGGTCAAATACGTTGGGAAACATGTTTGCTTTGCAAAGCATTCTTGTTAAAGGCTCGTGCTGGCCATAGTCAGTCAGTCAGAATTGATCGTAAACAACGAGGATTAGTGTTCAATGAGATCTGATGCAGCAGATTTGGCCATTCTATGTTTCCTGAAAGTAACTGATGAATAAAAATGATATCAGCGATATCACGATGAGCCCTAAGATCTTGAAAATTGAGCAACTCTAAGCGATTCTCGTAGGGAGGTAAACTGTGAGGGTCATCCTTATCAAGCCCACGTATAAGACAAAACGAATGAATCTACGCTGGACAGCTGCAGTTCTCAGAATATGTTCCTGATGGTAAGGTGACCATCAGACCTGGCTGGCATATTCAAGAAATGGTCTTGCAAACCTTGTATAAAAGGATTCAGGAAATAGGGGTTAGAGAACTCCTTCCACCAACGTTTAACAAAGCCGCGTGCAGAGTTAGCAGATAGATGAAACAGTCGCAACAGGTGCGAAGAGCCGAAAGCGCACCGGACCGGGGGTGCTCACATTTGAATGGGTATACAGGGACAGCAAAACACATTGAAGTCGGATGTTAATAGTTCATTATTCTTAATGTTAAAGGTTTTATTTGATTCAGTCCTGGCGAAGACGTCGTAAAAGGGAGCTTT
Source organism: Cheilosia grossa (assembly GCA_963082955.1). Classification (NCBI taxonomy): domain Eukaryota; kingdom Metazoa; phylum Arthropoda; class Insecta; order Diptera; family Syrphidae; genus Cheilosia; species Cheilosia grossa. Next base: position 60,039,184 of record OY720145.1, on the reverse strand, counting down.
TGAGAATTGAGAATATGTCAGAGGCTTTTGTTTTAAGACCCCTAACGTTATTGAAGCTAAAGGATGGAGAAAGTACATTAGATATTTGATATTTGATGGGTCTCTCGAGTTGTTCGGAGGTATGAGACGAATTTCGAGTTTATAAGTGCCGCACATGAAGACAAATCATTAGATAGGTAACCGAAGGGGTGAAATATTGAAATATTCGTGATATTGTAAGAAAAGTTGTTTAAGGGCCAAAACTTCAGTTTTGAGGCCAGCTTCGGACATTAGGCGCAAGCCATACAAAACATAAAAACAGGTAGCGAGCTCGGAGAAACGTTACAATACGAACCCAAACAAATAAATAGAGAGAGAGGGGGAGAGAGAGAGAGAAGTGGGATCACATACGCCCACACAAATGACACAGGTAATCCATTTAATTGTTACGCAAACATCAATCAAGTCCAGGTAAATGACGGTTTCCTTTCCCTCATTCCTTTTTTATTGCATCTATCCTGCTGTCTATCTACAGCGTTTAACGGTGCCTTGATCACTAAGTGATGTTAGGATTAGATTTTTGGAATATGCGCAATTTTTTTTTGCCCTTGAATTCATAAGCCACATGGATATAAACCGGGACAGGCTATTCACAGGTGCTGGGTGATGGTAATATAATTTTGTTTTATTTTCCAGGAGACTGGGATAAAGTAAATGCATATATTAAGCCGTATGACAGGAGTTTTTATACAACCATAGCTAGGTTAAGGACTAGAGATAGACAGCTTTGCTCTGCGTAAATGAATGTACATTGTCACATGTGAAATCTGAGGTGGACAATAAAGACGTTCAGATTTGACGGCATTCAAATGGGTTCGAGTGGTTAATCGTGCTATATTAGCAATTTCAATAAGGGAAAAATTGTTCCTGTGTTATGTTTTTTACTGGTTAAAAACATGTGCTTAGTCCATATAGTGAGCTCTTTAATAACTATAATGTATTACAGTTAGACTTGACTAGTTTTATAAAAGATTAACCTTCAACTTGGGCGACTGGGTGAGAAGTGAAGTATTCATAGAAAACTGTCATCCAGTAGCTGTCAGTGGTTAGAGGACGGTGCTGCCAACTTCATACATTACAAGAAGTTTGGTTAATTTTAATTTAATGGTCGTCATTATGGTACCACTGTTTTATACGCTCTGTATATTTATAGGGGAACTTGTTAATGTTGTTGCGATCCAAGAAGTCATTTGGACAACAATTTAAGTATATATTTTTTTTTATTTAACAGAATGGGGGTGTTCCAGAATCTAGGTTAGTAGCTCTGACAGGTGGTTGACTGTGTTCAGTTTTTACTGAACTAATTTGGCCAGGTGAACAGTTCTCAATTGACCTTTATTGACGGTTAGCGGACAAACCTATTCTAGATTTTCATGACCGAGCAGGAGCACTCAGTTGACAGCTTGCTTTAATGTTGCTGACAAAAGAGAAGCTTCAAATTTAGTTTTTTCGTTCAGGGTCCATCTAGTCCAAACCATTCAAGTCAACTTGAAATGTGCCTAGTAGCTCTTTAACTTACAAGCTTTGTGTTTTTTTTTCCAATTTTTCATCACTGCCGTTCTCCAATTTGAAAGTTTGTGTCATCGAGTTGTGCTACTGAATATGGGAACATTTAAAACTCTTTACGTCCTAACCCAAATAGATTTGTCTTGACTAGATTTTCCTGAATGTAAAAGCTAGATTGTTCGTTTGTGTTACTTTTATTACGTCAGCCATACGATCGAAATGTCAGCTAAGTACTCAGTCTTAATGTTCTTATTAGTTTGTAGGCTACTTCTGCACAATCATCAGTCTACTTTAGATTTGAACGTTTCCATTGAAAGTGTTGCATTTATGTTTGGCATATTAAAAAATCTAGTTATCTGACGTCGGGAAGTTCACTTTTTCTATATGTCAGCTACATATGCGAACTGTCAAATAAGTACTCAGTCACGAATTTGACTAGATTCGTCGGGTACCTCAAACAGGTGTTCATGTGACCGATCCAAGCCAATCAAAACTGAGATACTTCAAGTCAGCCAGCTATTAGACTTTCTAGACTATAGATATACTTGAACGTCCCCCTTAACTCGGCATAAACACAGGTTATCTGCCCAAAGTTCACAAAACAGTTGGGCTAAAAATGCAAACTTGATAAATTTTCTTCGACAGCAACCATAACAGAGAACTTTAAGGGCGAGCCATTTTTTGGAGAAAGGAAAAAGGTTTTTAAGATTAATTTCAAGTATATCCTCGTTAGTGTTTTGATTGCGTAAGATGTTATGACCAGCTTTTCTTTGACACTCACTGACAGCAGTTGCTAATCAGCTAGCAATTCGATTTGCCAATGAACTCAAGAACTCGAACTCGACGGAATTTTACAATTCATCCATTTGCATACTACTCGAATTCAAGCACCGCATCTCAGTGATACCAGATCTTGGGTATTTTGTGGGCATTTTGCCTTTCAAAATAAGCTAAAAGGTTGAAAATCACATTGTTTTAGAGCTCAAACAACAAAAAATAGTGTATTTTGTTGTTTTTTTAACGTCGGATTGGCCGAAAAGGGCATTTTTGGGTATTTTTGGCAATCGTCGTCGGCAATTCAGTCCGAAAAATCTGGCATTCAACTGCTTTCCGCAGTAAGTCTCATGATAAATAGATTCAAATATGACCTTGGCAAATTTTGTGTTCTTCAATTATTCGCGAAACATAACTTTGATATCACGATTTTCAAAATAAAACAAGCTATATTAATTGCCACAAGATCAACTTCATTACATTAAACAAATTACCATTTACTGTCTGCTTTACCGACTCCCAATTTGCAATTGCAGAATCTCATTACCATTCCGCAGTCTCATGGAGAAGGACTGTGCCAATGGAGCACAGTCACAAAGTGTCCGCTACATAAATGAAGAAGAAATGTCTAAATCATGTAAATTGAACGACATTTCATAAATGCTACACAAAACAAAGGGCATTAGAGAATCGTGCAAAAACAAAGGGAACCACGGCCATCAAGAGAAATGACTGCAAACAAACAAAGTTTCGAAAAGAAACGTCATTCTGATTGTTGGTTTTTTTTCCTCCTCCGGGTGTATTAACAAGAGAACATTTTATAGGATGGAGGTGGTAAAAAAATACCTTATTGAATGTTGATAAATCACGTTGAACCGGGGAGACGGGAGAGCACTTCATTGAAGTAGATCTACAGAAATCCATAGAAGAAGAGGCAGACAAAATTCTGAACGACTAAAAGAAAAAGAAAAGGGGAACAATCTGCGATTAAAATGTCTGCAAGGTGTGGTTGGTATTGGTAGTCGACTTGATAGAGGAAGCCTACACTTTGACTGGTGTTTTTTATATCCTTCCAACAAAGCAGTTTGACATGTTTGCTGGGAGCCTTGTAATCTGCGTTAAAAATTTATCAATATACCATTTTACCAAGGGAATCTGTCAATGGATACGAAATTATTTTTGTAGGCTTACTTCGCTCCTCCCAAGTCCCAACTATAGTCAAGTGGGCGACCTTAATGTTAGTACCTAGTAAGCTGAACTTCAAAAAGGTAGTTCGATTAGAACTATTCAATTGTAAGGATCAGTGCCACTCAGTGTTATATCAAAAAGCAAACCGACATATTTTCACTTAATTATTCAAATTTTATTTAAATGTACTCGTGTATCGTCTTATCATAAAATTACAAAAGATATCGTCTTAAAATAAATATCAACCTTAACCTAATAAGGAACTCAAAAGAACATAAAAGAATGTACATTCTTCCACCTCAATTTACAGGAGCTTTACCCAACTGCTTTCTGATCTCTGACAAATTGTCAATTTGCATTCGATCAACGCCCATTGTGCTCCTTAGCTTCTGAAGGGTATCCTCACTGCAACCGTTGTTACGTAGTTTCGCCTCAGCATTTGCGATGACTTCCTTGATGCACTCCAGTGCGGCTGCATTCTGAGCCAACTTCATGGTGATGAACTTGTGACGGAACTTTGACTTGGCCTTCCTGATCTTGTTGTTGATTCTTGATCTGCGGCAAGCCTCCGCCCGCTGTTGCTGCAGTGGGTTACGATGCGATGAATTGGAGTCCGATCGCGATCCGGACCTTGTCGATGTTCGACGTTCGCAGACAACAGGATTTTCAACCAGCTTTTGGTGGACAAAGCTCTCTTCTTCGGCAACGTATCTAGACATGATTTGCTTCATTTCGATATCGATGACGGCATCAACGCTTTCTGGGGTTAGATCACGATAAGGGTTGATTGCCTGCAAGTCTATATTTGCCAATGAAGTGTCGCAAATTTTCTGCAGAAAAATTCCAGATAGAAATTTGGTATCTTGCCGTTGAATTTCGTTGTTCATGTTGTTATGCTTTTTCGATGAATTTTGGAATTGTTTTTTCTTTTAAAATTGCAGTTGTCGAACTTTTGTAATCAATTTTTGTGCTACAATGGTGTCTAATTTTTCAGTAGGTATAATTGTTATTAACAGGAATGATGAATTTACTTCTTTCTGGTATTGTTGTCTCCTCAAATTAACTGCGCAGACTGATGCTTCGTTCTGCAGTGTCGAGGGTCTTATATACGTGTACCGCGCAATCTATATTCTACAATTGCATCCAAACAAAGTTGTTTACCAAAAGATATTGCAACAAAAATGGGCGGTCGCAAGGGTTTTCAAAATGAATCCAGGCAGCTGCTGTCATCAGGTAGCTGTGCCTCAATGTATTCAAGATCAGTTAGTCATTGGAAAGTGTTTTTCATGTTGTATGCAATAAAATTGTTTATTAATTGCGGCGCACCCGCTGCGGCTTGTTGACGTACAAATGTTGATTGTTTGTCTGATGCTTTCTGAAAATGGCTGCGACTAGACTTTTGTTTTTCCTTGGTCATCTTCTGACGCACGGTGGCGAGTTCGGGGAAATGCGCTGTTGTTTTCGGGTGCATTATCATCGATGACGCGTACACAACATTCTGTTATGTATATGCAAACGTTTTTCGATTGCAATTTGTGAATTGGGAAGCGTGATATTTTTCTAATCTATTGTCTATTAAGTCGGAGGTATTTTCGGGGCCGATAACGAGTCTTTGAGAATTGGAAATTGAGTAATTTTCAATTATTGTTCGATGATAAGGCGGATGATTCTTGCTGTTTGTATAGATAAATCAAATGCAATTCGGGCGGCGGGAATATGTTGTTTACTGATTTCATCTGCATGCAGGGCGGATTAGTCAAATGATTTTAGCGACACACATATTATAGACGACGCGGGTGGTTGAATGCATTTGCGTTAAGCCTATTAGTTGTCGCCTAGTGTCATCTACTTCTAATGTGAATCACTAGAGATATGTCGACTAGATAAACGCTATCAATACAGTTTGGGCATTCTTTGCATGTCCCTGGAAGTGTAACTTGTGAGCAGATTCGATAAATAGAAATATCCCATTCAGAGTGACCCAAAGTCACGCAGGTTGAAAAATAATTATTTGGAGCTTATTCAGGATGTTTCGCGAGTCGGCTTACGACTAGATTTCGTGGACTTATCTAGTATCAAATGCTTACGAACATTTATTTGTGTTCTTTTATAGCATTACTCTATGCATGTTGAACATTTATGGATTCATAAAGTTAGGTATGTGGTTGCTTAACATTTGGCTGTCTTTTCCAAAATTCCAGCACAATCGACCTACACCCCATCGAAAACCTCTTTAAGCCTACAAAGATGATCAACGCCTGCTCCTCCAGCTGGCATATTCAAAACGCTATTTCGCAAATGTCGTATAAAGTCAAGGATATTGGACTTTTTTTTTCCATAGGCAAGGTGTCTTCCACACACCTATGGCAGCGTTTCTTTGACCACTTGAACCGACCACGAGCTGCATGCCAAATTCCGTAGAAACAAAAGAGAAATCTAGCCATTAGTGTACCAAGTAGGGATAGAGAAAATTTCACAGAAAGCAGGTCGAGATAATGTGATCGATGTTAACCATCCAACCCAACCCAATTTAATCAGTTTTAGCTCAAAACATTTTTGTCGACACCAAGTAAAAACGGATCCAGCTTCTGACAACAGTTCACTTGTGTCAGATTTATATTTAAAGGACAAATGAAAAGCACCTACAATTTCGTGCCGCATCCGAATAACAGAATGAAGCAGCTTTTTTAGGGCAGTTATACCCTCGGAGGCTTGTCAGACGTTCGCGAGATATGACCCAGTGAAAAAACCTCAAGTTGTAGTTTACGCTCAATTGAATACAGCACAGTACCGAATGCGCGAACTAGAAGTTAGATATCCCAATTTGCCAACATTTTTAGCACAGTTTAAGTGATGCTAAGCTCCACTATATTTATCGTCAAAATACAAATTAGAGGCCCTTAATGGGTGCCCTATGGAACTTCGGAGATCGCAATGAATCGCTTACAAATGGAAGACTTTGAAATAATTTTCGTGGTAAGATTTAAGTCAGAAAACGTTGGTAGACACCGAAGTATTCGCAGTTTGAGGATAAGTTACAATCTTAGGCAATATTTTGATAAATGTCTAAGTAAAACTTAATAGTCGCCCAGTTCCTTGCCATTTTCGTGGGGCTATTGTATTTTGCAGAGGGTTTTGAGCTTGTGTAAGGCAAAACTCATTGCTTAGGGAGAAGAAGGAAGATTCGTTTAATTTTCGCCTAAGAGCTAAGATGTAAGTACATGAGCGCTGGGTTTCTTTGCGGACTTCCTGGCATAAAATGCGGGACGTTTTGTTAATGCGAACATTTTTGAATCCATCATCACCTACCTTTGAACGGATAGATACAGTTTTTGGACAGCATCATCGGAATGGAATATAGTGCTCTATCCAACAGCGGAATTATAAATTTAGTCCTTAAAATTAATTCGTTAAAAAACTACCTATGTGTGTTCAAAATACGTTGTCTTCAGATGCTCGGACTTTAAGCGCTCTTTCGGACCCATAAACAGGTGTTTTGGGTTTCAATTATAGTTTCCTCTCAAATATTTTTAAGTGCTCTTGACATTTGTGATGGACGCTCCTCTGTAAAAAATTAATACAAACACAGGTAAAAATATTTCAATATAATTTACAACTTGCAACCCTACGATAGTAGGTATACCCTTTTTCGAATACCAAACGTACTTCTACAGCAAAGCAATAACGGCGATGGCAACGATTAAAAAAAAATGGTTGACCGATTGCGTCAAAGTAATAACAAGCCCGCCCTACTTACAAAGGAACTACATGCGGTTATAAGTTTTATTTGCCTTAAAAGTGTATCCATCTCTATTGCCGCCTTTTCACTATAAAAACGAATAACAAAAACTACAGAAAAAAAAACGAACCGGAGAATGAGAAAAGTTTTCGAGTTTGCCGCCTTTTTGTTGTACAAAACAACTAAACGGATACTTTGTTGTGTAGTTGGTTATTTAAATTGAGCAATAAAAAACAAGAAAAGGGCGTCATTTTGTAATGAGTTTCCGTCTTCTTCGGCCGCCCTCTATACGTGCGTGGGAGAAACCACTTCTTTCTCGTTATTCTTAAATCGCACTTACTTTATTTAAATTTTCATTGAAATAAGTTCTTCTCCAGTTTTTAGAGTTCTATAAGAGTTATGGGCGGCACAAAGACGAAACGGAAAAAGAATTGCTTGCATTTGGGATTCGTTTTCATTTGGCAAAGTTCGGTTGAAGTTTTCATATTTCTTGCTCTTGTGAGAATGCACCAAGAAACTTTACATCCTGAGTGGCATGGATGGAACAGTACAAAATTTCACGTGAGGTTAAGTGGAATATTATCTGAAAGAAAGTACGGATGAGTTGTGTTCGTTTTTTTCTTACTTTTGCTTTTGGAAAATACTTCCCTCAAGAGTTGCTTGGTTATTCTTTCTAAAATAAAGTAGAAAGCTTAAACTTTTTTTTTTTTTTTCCAGAGAAATAGAAATCGCTTTGAAAGTAGCAATTAACGAGAAAGTTTCGTGCGATCCAGTCGTGCATTTTATTTAAGAAGAGAAAATATTGACGCTTGTTGTGGTTTAAAATTTAACTGAAGCTGAATTTGAAGATTGTCACTGACATGTCATGCATTTTATTTGACAGAGATGTCACAAAAGGTGAGTTTGTCGTGATACAAAAGAGAGTTTGCGCTTGTTGAGTTGCTGTTGGCATGGAATCGTTCAAGGGATTTCAATTAAAGTCTGACTAAAGGCCTCCAATATTAAAAAAAAAAAAATTGGTTTCCCCGCCTCAAGCGTATAAATATATAAATAAATATATCGGTTTTTTTGAATCGTCCAATAAACGAGCGCTTATTTTTCAAGTGAGGAAGTCGTCGCCATATTTCAATTTTGAATTCAACTTTTCCATTGGTAAAATTCCAAACAATTTTTAGGAGCCAATAAAATCTTGCTTGAGAAACTTAGTTCAAAACTCATCCAACAAAGTTTATGTGAATTGAAAGGTAGCCAACTGCTTAATTGAACGTCGCCATGATTTTCAACGATCACAAACGCTTCCGCACAACTGGATATATGCATTTAAAAAAAAATCAATACACTTTGTGCCAACAACACCCACACACAGTTACAATGTGATCCATTTTTTCTTCTATACTAAGGATATACACATTTCCATAATGTACGTGGCTGTTTATTTTAGTTTCACAGCGAAATGAAACGATGAGAGTCAAAAAATATTTTACAACTTTTTCCTGCCCCATAAACCCAACTGACATAGTGATGTGCTTCGTCATAATTTTACACTCCCATCCACTGTAACAGAAGCAGCAGATACAAATTTTGCGTACATTTTGGTTTGTTGCGAGGACGACAGAATAGATTTAAAGGAGAACGATAAACATTTCTAAATATGACACTTGCGGACCTTAGTTGGTCTGGGTATATACAATTTATATGATCTGATAAAGACGTGCTTTCGTCGTTGGTGTCATTTGGAGATATCCTCGTAAAAGGAACACCACATGCCGATGGATGCTATTTGTAAAATAAGAAAATAACCTTATCTTTGAGAGTTGATCGACCTAATAAATTCCACCCATCTGCTCTAAGCTAATGCCTAGCAGATGACAATCGGGTCGCCGGTGGGAGGCGGATACAAATGTTATATGAGCGCACATTTAGAATTTAGAGGCGCGAAGTATTTCCGTCAGGGAGCACTTTGTGGCTGGGCAATCTACTGTGCTGATGTGGAGTGTACATTAAGGTCGAGCGTTTAGAATTTGGCAAATATTTTTTTGAAGTTCTAAACCGAAAGTTGCATTTAGTTCTTTTGAAATTTGCCCTTTGTTATCGATTCTACTTTGGTAAAGTCGTGTAATTGAATGGAAGACACGATGTAAACAACCTATTAGCTTTTCGGTAAAAAGAATGACAGTACTTTTTGGGCTGTGGTTAGGAGTATGATTTATTGGTCAACTAGGTGAAGGCTTGAGGGTTGCACATTCCAGTCGCTGTTGCTAAAACAATGGGAGGGAAGCAATTTAAAAAAAATTTCTCTGCTTCCCCTTAAAATTTATAGTCTTTGGCTCCAATCGCCTTGAAGTGGGTCCACACATTCCTGCGATATGCGGACTGTTTTCGTTCTTTGGAGTGGGATGTTTTATGTTCCCCTGTTTACATTTGACGACCGTTGGTGCGCAACTCTTTCCCCAAGGCTTTGAAATTACAATCTTCTATTCTAACCTTAGTCCTTTGTTCAATATGCCTGGTTTAGTTACGAAATGCTCCTCTGATACCTGCCTATATATTCATACGAATGTGTCAGCGCGTCTAAGAGAGATAAAGCAGGTATGCCGAGGTAGATATCAGAAAGGCTACATGCAGCTTGTTAATAAGATCGGAAACCTATGCGCGGTAGTAATAATCATTATTAGCGTTGATTAGTGTTGATTTTACGAACTCATACATACATTCCATACAAAACTGCACATTGTGACCTACGAAATATTAAATATGAAGCTTTAAAAGGATTGTTAGTAAAGCCGTACGCGTTGCCATAACCTAGAACTTATTTTCTTCGACATCTCGCACCAATGCGCGGTAGTAATAATCATTATTAGCGTTGATTAGTGTTGATTTTACGAACTCATACATACGTTCCATACAAAACTGCACATTGTGACCTACAAAATAATAAATGTGAAGCTTAAAAAGGATTGTTAGTAAAGCCCTACGTGTTGCCATAACCTAGAACTTATTTTCTTCGACATCTCGCACCAATAAAATTGTGCCTACACATTTGGACTTAAGTATGCATAGGAACACACACGTGTCCGACCTCACCATCTGTGCCAATCTTCCGAAAGGACAATTTAAAACAATTAGTTTGAGTACTCCTTCAAAGCAACATCAGATAAAAGCCCCCAGATTAAACGAAATCAAATATGATCTGCAACATCTGGGGCACATGCATTAAAATTAAATTCCAAACTAAATTATCCCAGCAACAAACAATCATCGCAACCCGTTCCATTTTCCACACTAAAACTTGATGTTTGTGTCATGGAACTCCCTGCAGATAGCAAACTCTTCTATCGGACTGGAGCACCACCGTAAACCGTTTGCCACTGAAATTAGCCCCCCAACTGCACGCATGAAATTAAATTCCTCACTCTCAATGTGTATGCAGGTTTTACCTTCACCGGTTCACCCAGGCAAGCAGTTTGCATCCGGCTGCAGTAGTGTATACAGTATACCCCAGAAGGAATACGACAGTACGGTTAGTTTGCTCTGGTCAAAGTGTTGTTCAATTAGAATAATTTATTTAGTTGGAATGACCCTACCGCAGTCCTGTGGCACTGACGGAGGTTGAGACAAATTAAGGACTATACGAGACTGCAGCTGCAGGATCCTTAATTCAATCGTTGCGTTCCGCAAAGCCATAAAGTTCTGGAAGTGGACCTGCATTAAGCTGGAAAGCACGTGTACGGCAAGAGAGGTAAAAAGTTCAAGGATATCCTTTCAAATGAAAACAACACAAACTCAATCACGTCACCTTGAATCAGAAAAGAAACTTTTCATTGAATTTAAATTGCAGGAACAAACAAAAACAAAGGACTCACTCTCCTCCATTCAAAGGAGGAGTCTTTTAAAATTGAACTTGTCGAAAAGTTGTCATCCTTCAACAGATTGTGAGCAAAGTTTCTGACCAAAAACGTGTGCGAACTCGGTGCGAGCATGAAAGGACACTGCTTCACAGTCACAGGCAGTCAAGTGACAAGTTTATGTACATAAGGTGTGCACTGACCAAAGTTGGGTTTGCTCTGGACAATTGGCATGAGATAAATTGAAATTGGCAATGTGAATAGTTTCCGTACCGGCTGCTGATGGTATGTCCCTTTTCTAGTTCTTGCAAGTCGACAAGAAAATGGCGTCTCCTTTGCTTATTTGTTTATTCACAAGCCCTACCAACAGAATCTACGGTCCTCAAAGCTCAAATGTCCATAAGTTTGAATTGCAACCCAAATCCGACTGTAATGCCATGTTAAAAACCTTAAGCAAACAACCGGCATAATGTGTTCCCACTACGACTATATACACAGCGTTGCAACACTTCACTTAAAAGCTACAGAACTTGGCGTAAACATTATTTATTGTCGCATGGTGCAAGTGCTGTGCAAATATTTGTCTCTACGGGTTTCATGGGCTTGAATTGAGGTGAATGCAGGCGCACCTGCCATAGCCTGTAAATTATAGTTTTTTCGTTCTTGCTCTTTTTGCAAATGATGATGCAAAGAGAAAAACGGAAATAGAACAGAAGAAAAAAAAACACGGCTTAGGTGTTGAGTGTTTTGTTTGTTCTCTCTGTGTAAAAGATGCATTAAGATATTTAAACGCGGGGCTTTATATTTTTTCGAGTTTAGTTAAGGGATTTTTAACTATAATGCTGGAACATATGTATAGGTAGAAATTGGAACCACCTCAGCAGTGTTGCTACAAAGTTTGTTTTCTAGATCTTCCAACCTGTCGGCCTAATACTCATTAAACTCATTTTAAATGGGATTTATGGAAATCATAAAAAGCCAATTTTTGAGTATTTATATATTAATGGCGGACACTATTTCTTGTGGCGCATATTTACCCTACTTAATGGTGAGAAATTGAATTATTTTGTGGATTTATCAAAAGCATTAATCATTTTAAAAATTATTTAAAAAATTGGTAAAATAGTCTTTCCAAAATACGTTGGTTACAATAAAAACAAGAATATTAATAAACATTAAAAAGCATATTTCCGATGAACAATTGTCGTCCGTCAAAATACGTTTTTAAACAATTTTGTTGAAACCGTACTGTCTATAGACCGATTTTAAAACACTTGCAATCAAATTGATCACTGAGCGTAATGTGAAAACGCCGAGTTTTTAAATCAAACAGGCAATTTAAGTTCCACTTAAATACTTTATGGGCTACCTTTTCTATGTCATAAACTGGCACATAAGATTTTAAGTGGAACTTAAATCGCTATGAGAAGTATCAGCAAACGGGCCTTAAAAATATTAGGATTCCCATTAAAATTAAGAGTCGCGTAAAAGAGATAAATGTTGGTCTTCTACAAAGCAAACGACGCGACGTACCTACTTAAGTTAGCGTGGATGTGAACCGCAATGTGTAAAATCCGGGAAATTGGGTGGCTTGTAACTTTTTTTAACTTACTTTAAAAAAAATACTAAATCAATTCTGACATTATGATGACAGAGGAACTCAAAACAGTGGGTTGCAAAATTCTGTCCGTCCGTATGATCCTGAGGCTTACAGCATAAACGGCTGCCTGGATTGGGTTCAAACTTCGGATTTGGAGTTTGTCGCTCGTGGGTTGTGATGCGCTTTTTGTCTAGGCTGAGGTTCGCTCGCCGGATCGCCAAGGTCCTTCCTAAAGAAACACGAACTTCAGGCTTAGAGGAGTTTCCTTTATTACAAAAATATATTCCAAACAACTTTATTACTTAATCTTAACAATTCAAGTAGTTTACAATTAATTTATTTGGTTTTTCTATAATCTACGGTTACACTAGAGTAGTACGGTCAGCGGCTCGGTCCTCGGCTAAGATTCTGGTGGGCGTAGGGTATGGCCCTTCGGGTTCGTCTTTCGACAGTCCCAGCGGTCTTCAGGTCCGTCTTGCGACAGTCCCGGCAATCCTCAGGTCCGTCTTGCGACAGTCCCGGCAGTCCTCAGGTCCGTCTTGCGACAGTCCCGGCAATCCTCAGGTCCGTCTTGCGACAGTCCCGGCAGTCCTCAGGTCCGTCTTGCGACAGTCCCGGCAGTCCTCATGTCCGTCTTGCGACAGTCCCGGCAGTCCTCAGGTCCGTCTTGCGACAGTCCCGGCAGTCCTCAGGTCCGTCTTGCGACAGTCCCGGCAGTCCTCAGGTCCGTCTTGCGACAGTCCCGGCAATCCTCAGGTCCGAAGCGAAAAATTATATGGCTGATGGTACAGTGGGGCACAGCATTTACTGGGGTAATCGTCTTAGTGATTTCGTTTGGTACCCGTTGCTGAGCGAAAAAGAATCATGTAACGAATGCATCGTTACAGGGTTTAAACTTCGGAAAGGTTTTTTTTTTTTAGGCACGCTTACCTCAATATTAATAATGCTTCCCATATAAAATGTTCATAACAGTTTCAATTTTTCAAAAACGGCTCTAACGATTTCAACCAAAATTGATATTTGAGCCTAAGAAGATGGGATTATCATGACTGTATACCAAGTTATTGGCTGAAAAAATCGAGTACCGCTACTTTTGAAATTTGGCCATAATAAAGAAAACGGTTCATACGATTGTACCAAAAAAAGGGTGGATGGTCACATGTAACTTAATAGCAAACTCAATTTTTCTCTATATTTTACTAAAAATGACAAATCAAAACAATTTCTAATAAAATGTGACAAACAACAAAAAGCAAATGTTATTATTTGTGAAATTTGACATTACACAGGCTTAAAACGGATTAAAAACGGTTTGAAGTGTTTTAAATCCGCATTTAAATCCATCTTTAATCCAGCGGACTTAATGCATGTTTTTCAGTGAACAATTGTTTAAATTGTCGGGTTTAAGAAATCCGGATTAAAATTAATTAACTTAAACTTGAGTTACACCCGGAGTGAATAATATGGCCGTTAGAGTAAAATGAATGTTTAAAAAATTATTGCGTCCTTTATTTACAATTCGAATCGCCGAAAACGTTAATTTTAGTTACTGCTCATATCTGGAAAAGCCCATTTTCGATTTGTATAAAACTGCCTACATCCCGAACTAAATAATACTCAGGTTTCAGCCTGACAGTTAAGCAATAGTATTTTACAAACGAAGCATTGAAATATTTGTTACTGTTTTGTCTGCATAATTTGACTAAAACTAAATCTAACAATTTTGACCAAAATGCTTATTAAAGGCAAATATTAAATAAGACCCGTACCTATTTCGTTTTCCTCAAAAAATTCGCATAAATCAGTTTTTTTAATTATTTCTCAAAAATTACTACAAAAATTCCGATCTGTGTTCACATATTTATTTACGTAATAATTCTAATGCCAAACTTCCAATAAAAATGCAATAACAGCTGCGTAAGAGTTATTTTTAGCAAACATTACCCAAAGTAATTACACAATCAGAAAATCACACTTCATTTGCACTCCACACGTGTCCATTCAGTTTTTAACTACTTATATAAATTCAAAAACAAATCCCTGATTATCTATGTGAAAATATCGGTCTACCACGAACCCCACTTCATAATAATGGACACCTTAAGCCGGCGTCACTTATCTATTCTAGACAAAAATAAAAACATTCGCTAACAGATCGGGAAACAAACACCAATACCAACGCTTGTCCTTGGTACTCAAAAATCGTGTGAACTGTAAGAGCTTATAAAATAATAGTAGGTACAGTAGGCGCTTACAACCAGCTTACAACTCTCTTACTCACTGCTTCTGTGAAAGAGTGAATCGAACAAATCGTTTTCATATTTCATACTAGCTATAAATAAGCGATTCTCGCTCAATAAGTGAAACTATCGCGGTGAATTCAATATCGCACACTGTGTTGTATGAAATAAGGTTCTCAATCTTCAAACTCTAACTAAAAGCATTCACTTGAAAATGAGAGCATGAACAATAATTATTTATGTGAACATTTTTGAAGTTTGATTTCACATTTTCTCCGAACGAGAATCGAAATTGCTGTGAAAGGGTGGAAACATTTTCGTTTCACTTTTTCGCAGAACGAGAATTGACCCCCAGAACTTTTCGAAAATTGCTTCAACTTATAGAAACTCACATTGTTATTTAATATACATATACTATAATTTTAGACGAGTATCTAACCCAAAAGTGGATTTTATTATTCCCATATTTTATGAACCTTTTCATTTACATAATAAAATAAGAAAGCAACCAACCAAGCATTTGATGAACGTGAAAGTTTCGTTCGGCCCAGTCGTAGAATTTGTTTTTTTTAGTGATTATTTAGACAGCTTTGGAGCAGACTTT
This sequence comes from Cheilosia grossa, assembly GCA_963082955.1. NCBI lineage: Eukaryota > Metazoa > Arthropoda > Insecta > Diptera > Syrphidae > Cheilosia > Cheilosia grossa. The sequence goes on along the minus strand of OY720145.1, from coordinate 60,023,649 downwards.
ATTGGACTTTTTTGTGAATTTTGTAAGAAATTGCTGTTTGTTTTAGAATTAGTTTGGCTGACTCATTTGCAAAATCTTAGGACCAGTTTCAAATTAAGTCGAAAGCGTTACTTCTAGCCCCCCTCTCCCTTATCTGTTTTAAAGTAATATATTTGTGAGTTACAACAAATTGTCTCCTTCCAAGCAATAAACAAAATGTCAAACGGAGTTTCGCCCATGCAATTTTAATGCCAGCATTCCAGGTTGGAACTGATTAAACACCACTTAAACAGAGCTTTAAATGCATACATGCATTTAAATTGCACTTTGAAATGATGTCAAGTTTTAAAGGTTCGCAAATTTCAAATTCGAAGATTCTTATGAGCTCTTGATAGCCCTTAAAAAGAACTAGACTAAAAAGTTTTAAAAAATCAGGGGCCGAATTACCACATCCGTGAGCAAGCCATGCGTCACTGAATTCAGTCACGTATTACTCGATCACGGATACGGTAATTCAACCTCAGGTTTGATGTCCAATTTTGAATGGTGTGACGCAAAAATTTAAACGATGTAAAGCACGAGTAGCAGATTATCTTCTTTAACTCGGAAACATTAAATTATTTTGCGTGTGACAAATTTTGTTGATTATATATCTTAAATGTTAAGTTGAAGTCGTATTTAATTTTATTAAAATTTCCCAAATCTAAAGAAATGCATTCAGAATGAGTGAACATCTTCTCATCTCGAAGCCGCCCAAATATCTTAAAAAACAAACAAATTTCGTCCAATTGGATGATAGGACTTGGAGAACATGTGGTTCCAACAGCATAAAACTGGAAACCAAGTTTGGAGAACGTGTTATCTCACGAAATGGTCCAGTCGCTTGGCCGCCTCGGTCGTGCGATTTGACGCCGTTAGACTATTTCCTGTGGGGCTACGTCAAGTCTATGGTCTATGCCACTATGCCAACAAGCCAGCGACGATTGATGAACTTCGTACGAATATCGAACGTAAATTGCAGCAGTGTCGGCCGATTCAGCTTGATGCAAAAGAAATCGAGTTTCATACTTAATGGCATCGAACGTACTTTCACAAGAATAAAGAATTTCATTGATATCCAAAACCGTTTTTGTTTTATTTAAAAAAACTTTTGTAACGCTCTTATTGAAAAACCCTTTACCTTTACCAATTCATCGCTACTTCTGCGAAAGTCTGACAAGCAAGTATAACTGTTATGAAAGCGTTTCTCAATTCAGCCATTTGGACTCAGCATAAAACTGTAGGCCCGTTTTATTCGTGTCTAAAATAAGAACTCGGGACTGGGTGTGAGAGTTTAGAGTCTCAGGGCTATTGTGGTCTCGTATGCACTTTTCTATTTCTAAACTTCGTTTGCCGTGTATGTAATTAAACCCCGTACAATACATAAATTATTACTTTAAATACCACAAGCAAAGTGGTGTCCCATAACACCAGTCCATTGCACTCAACCAAATTACATCTTGGAGCGATTGCTTCGATTTCGCTGTGGGACCGAAATTAGATACATATCAATTGCTTTGTCGCTTAAATGAAATTGTACCTCCTATCTGCGAGCATTAAACGAATACCTTTTATCAGTTATACGTACTTAAGGCAAATAACACATTCATGCCCCAAAAAAGGACATAAATTTGCATCAATAACAATCAGCGATGTCAGCATAAAAGCTTGTACATATCCCTGGATTCCACAATGATCAGTACTTAAAGGCTCTTAGAGCCTAACAAACTAATTTGAACTGCCACTCACACCATCAACCCTCCGGTTATGTTTATTCATGAGTGCGAATATTCAAAATACTTCGACAATTGCAATGGAGCTTACAAAATCCATTATGTCCTACGAACAGACCAGCAGTCCGTAAACTGCTTATAAAAGTAACTCGAACAAATTCCCTTATACAAAACGACTCTGCGGCAATACTATGTATACCCTGGCCCGACGCAACCCTAAATCCATAGATTCCACAGTGGAGACAACGCCCTGGGCAATATCTTATACTCAAAGAAAATTCTATTTAAATAAATTCTGAATACCAAGCAGCAGCTCACCACATGTCCGCCTAAGGACATTTCACAATAAAACCTGCACAAAGATATGCAAGCTTATGTTTATGGCCCGCCCGTCACCTGGGGGTATAAAATGTAGGTATACTCCGTGTCTATGTAGTCTATGATGTTTCGGCACAGAGGATGTGGCATTCGCAGAGATGAAGTGTTAACTGCACCTCCTTACAGATGTTAGACGCTCGCCGTGCACTCAGATGCAGATTGTTCGTTGCATCCCTCTGTCATTGGGGTGGTATTGTGTTTCGGTAATTTACTTGCAAACTCCAGTCCCTCGTTGAGCTTTAAGATTATTTCACTGCTTTAACATTCCGAATAGGAGGACAGAGTCAGCTATGTGGATGACAATAATGACGAACTTATCTTTGTTTGCCATGGTGTGGATGAGGTTTTGCGAACGTTGTCCTTCCCTCCCAGTTGGACTCCAGTTTGAGGGTGTGACTGAACCGTATGTGTATGTTTCGGGGGCGATAATAAATGGCGCTATCAATCTCAAGGCCCCAAAGTCCTAAGCAAATTCGAAATCTTGCTGTGTGTTTGCGCATTGAAGTAATTGCCAGCTGAAATGGATCACGGTTTTTAGTTGTCTTCAGAATATCAACAAATGAGAGCGATTTTGTCAAATTAAGTCACATTCGGGATTTATTTTGGGAGCGATTTTTGCTTACCGTATATTTTTTCCGGAGTTATGTGCTGTTCTCTCTTAATCTATGTAAATCTATTTCACACCAACATTCCACACTTTACGTAAGGGTACCACTGTTTAGCTACAATTTATCAATTTATGGAACCAACTACACTTCAAACTGTTTTAATGTAGTACGCCGCTTGATAGTAAGCTAATGAGCTGCAAGTTCCTTAAAGAATATTACTGGCTCTGATGCGATACACGTTCCTATACTATGTGCTACACGCTACACTAAGTTCCACATCCATTTTCTTATATCGCTTGCCACTTACTACAAAGCTACACGGTGAATTGCGCATTTATGGTATAAACCACTTTGCTACACGTTTTAGGCAGTAAGATACTGTGCAACGAGCTACGAGTATATTCAGATCACTTAACTTATTTTCACACAGCTCGTTACAAGGTATACTTGTATGCTTCATGCTACAATGCTACAGGAAGTTATGCTACGCTTAGTTATGTTACACCACACTGCGATTATCATCTACTTAGTAGCATGCTTCTTGGATAAATAAGCTTTTATCAACAACGCCACGACCACGTTGCATATTCTTCTACGTACGCCACACTTCACAGTATATTCAGAGATGCTACACGTAGCTATGCTACTTGAGATTGTACTCGCTTCTAGGCTTGACCCCACAATGAATAAAACCTCCATTGCACATACTTCTAAAGTGCAAACTAAAACAAAGCATTCATCTACGCTACACTACTTCAAGCTTCACGTTACTGTAAAAAACGCTGCCATCCTTCACGCTGCAAAGCTACATGTATCTATACAACAGTGGATTATGATACTTGCTTCTTAGGCCCTAGTTATAGCCATACGTAAAACGAAACCGTAAAAATGTTCTTTTGCTTTTTTGACCGCTTCAACCAAATGGTTGAACTCCATCTTGGTCTTAAAATTTTGCTTTGCTTATTTAGTTTATCAAAAAAAAAAAGAAACAAGCAAATGATCTTTAAATTTTCTAGACAAATAATTTATTGATTTTTCCGTACGTACAACTTTTTCTGATCGAATTCTCATTTAATTCCACAAGAAAAAACCAAATCATTCCATTGAAATATTTCATTTCTTTACTGTTCCATCTGTCAGAATTTTTTTGCTGATGGATTCCCATCGTTGGTGGTTGGTTTGTTGTGGTTGTTTTCACAGGGAAATTTTTCGCACACTCGTACGCACCACGCTTTCTGCTACTTGGCTACAGTGCTGCAAATATCCTTGGTCACTTAAATCCACACTACTCACTACGCCGCACGTTAAAACGATGCTATAATTTTAACTGATAAGGAAATCACATAAATTACAAATCCTTCCGATTGTAGCTGCTCCTGAAACACTTCCTTCTGGAAGAGGAACTCCCAAATCCACAGTTGCTAGGATACCCCTTCACCGCATCGTCTACTTAACCTGTCATCCCATTGAGCCTAAAAGCAATGTCTCACCCAGCCAAGTAATGCGAATTTTATTAGCTTTTAGAGTGTTTCCTTAGCATCAGCACAGCAGTATTAACCATATCCAGCTACAGGATTGGATCCACGGCGATGACGACGCACTGAGGCCTAGCCCTCCTGCTGTTCATTGTTCCATATCCACTAACAGTCATTTACGGGAACTCATGCCGGTTGCGAGCAATTGAAAGTAGAATCACCCCAGGGATGCCCACTGGATGATGCTGCTACTGATGATGACGATTGTTTGCCAGGGGATCAGACCAGACTGCTGCCTCCGCATATGCTTTCCCTTAAAGGGAAATTTATTGAAACTCATGCGAGTAATGCAAATGGTAATTTGTTCGCAATTTTGTCCTTTATTGAGAGTTAATGTTTTGTCGGGAAATTAAACCCGCCAGACAGGCGAGTCTGGAATGGCATAGTGACATCATGCAGGAGATGAAAAATGCGATTTAGGTGAGTGCGGGAGTGTTTTTTGTTTTTGGATTTTAACGAGCTTGGAGGGAAGAGTTATATGCCAGTGGAGATGGTGTTGAGTGGAATGCGTTTAAGTTCGGTGGTTTGGCATTGAAGATGGTGTTTCTGTTCCCTGTGTAGAGAGATCTGAGAGACCTTGTTGATGATTGACGGGGCATAGCATTTAGAGGCGGATTTTCGACCTTGAATCTGGCAGCACTAGGTTGTAACGAATGTGGTCACAAAAACTTCAGGCAGTCTGTTTCAATCAAAGACCTTCGACATCGACCTTTGCATATAAAAACAAAAGTACACAATATATCTAATCAATATTCATCGTTTTTTTTTCTTCTTTCGGAATTTTCTCCAAATAACGGAAAAACACTCGACAAATGTTACATATTATTATCCTTTATAAATATATCATGTCATGCAGGAGACAAATTAGAAATTGTTTTCAGAACTTCTTCCGGCTGAAAGCAACAACAAGTGCGGGGACCTTTAGAATACTTAACTCGATTATCGAAATTAAATTACCCACCCAACGCCAAGAGAGCTGTGCACACAAAAAAGCAACTACGTACGTAGCTAACATCAAAACTGTTTACGCCACCAAAGCACAATCACCGTGAAACGCTACACAGAACCTAACCTATGACTTATTAACTTGAAAGCCCCCCAAAACCGAATACGAACATTTTTTAATATTTCTAAAAGCATATTACTGTATGTAACGAAAATTCGTCGGCGATCCTGAATTCAGTGGCACATGACCTCAGTCAAAAACTTCCCCCCATAACAAGCTCCTCTAACTGCCAAACAGTACATCGTCCCACGGCCTAAAATGGGCGCATACAGAGACCAATGACTGGTAATGGTTTACGGCTGGCAACAAATTAAAAAAAAAAAAAAAGAACCAACACACTAAATGAAATGCATTTTTTATATTTAGCATTTCATAAAATAGCTGCAAGCTGAACTGAAACTAAGAGCAAAGTGGAAAACAAAATGAAACAACAACAAAATAGAAGTGAACTTGTGTGTGAGTGAGTTTACTTTTCCCTTGATTCTTTGACAAATCTTTAAATTTCGTCGGTCGTTCGCGTCACCCTCACCGGTCACCCTCAACAACTGAACTGAAACTGATCCTTGTCGCTTCTATGTTTCTGTTTTAAAATTTTGAAAAAGTTTTCCCTGTTTATACCTACAAATCAGCGGTGCGTCAGGTTTTTCCCTTGCTTTATATGTTGTACACAAATAAACACTGAACTATAAAGAGGACGAAAGTAAAGTTAAAGTTCATGTATTCCATTTCACACCAGCAGACTGTTTTCCATTTCCCTTTGTTTTTCTTCACATACACGCTTTAAGTCAAATCAAAAATAATTAAATACAACAAAGTACTGTAGCTTGGTAGTGGAAAATATTTGGCTTTCCTAAAGGACGGCTGAATGTCGGATGGAAATGGAAGCAGTAGTTGTGGAGCAACTGCTACTTTCTTATTCATGACCAAAACAAGTGAATATAAATTCAGTGAGGCCGCAACAGGTGATTCCAGAAAAGTGAAGGAGCACGTTCGTTTGATGATTGTTTATGGCTATGAATGCTCATAGGGGAGGGAGCCGTTAGGACTCTAATTGTGTGGATATAAAGGGTGATTTTTTAGCTGGTTTGGTTTTGGCAACACTGGTTTTGACAGCTGACGTGTGTTTAGTACCTTGTGTCACTGTCAAACAGCTTCAGTTTGGTTTGCAATTTAACCATGGATCGTCTTACAAATGAACAACGCTTGCAAATTATTGAATTTTACTATCAAAATTCGTGCTCGGTTCGAAATGTTCATCGCTGCTTTTTTATCGAAAAATTGTGTTCAGCGATGAGGCTCATTTTTGGTTGAATGGGTACGTAAATAAGCAAAATTGCCGCATTTGGAGTGAAGATCAGCCAGAAGCATTGCAACAGCTACCAATGCATCCCGAAAAAGCCACTGTTTGGTGCGGTTTATGGGCCGGCGGCATTATTGGGCCATATTTCTTCAAAGATGATGCGAATCGCAGCGTTACTGTCAATGGTGAACGCTACCGAGCGATGATAACAAACTTTTTTTTGCCCGAAATGGAAGTTCTTGACTTGCATGATATGTGGTTTCAACAAGACGGTGCCACATGCCACACAGCACGCGAAACAATGGCGCAATTGCGAGGCGAGTTTGGTGAACAATTAATTTCACGTTTCGGGCCGGTCAATTGGCCGCCTAGATCGTGCGATTTGACACCATTAGATTATTTTTTGTGGGGGTATGCCAAGGCTAATGTGTATAGGGACAAGCCCGCTTCGATTGACGCACTGGAAGCCAACATCCATGCATTCATTCGTGAGATACCGGCCGATATGTGTGAAAGAGTATGCCAAAATTGGACTCAGCGGATGGGCTACCTGAGACGCAGCCGCGGTCAACATTTGCATGAAATTATCTTTAAACATTAAATTGCAAGGTTCAAACTATCGATTCAAATAAATATTTCATTCATTTTTTCGAATTTTTTGTGTTTTTTTTTAAAAAAAAGTTCTAAACCTCTTAAAAAATCACCCTTTATTATTCAACAAGTGAAATGAGGATTTAATTTATGTTGCAAGCAATCGAATTGGAAAGAAATGAAAACCAAAATGTGTACCCACGCCAAACTGTAAACATAATTGTACATTTTGCTCTTAAGTTAATTAGGATTGCTACTGACCTTGGCTTCATAATAATATTATGAATTGTGTACATTTATACATCCAATTGTTTGCATATTGATGGACAAAAAAACGAAGCAGAGCTATACACAAAACATGTATTGCAGTATATCACGGAATGTGTTTTCGATATGGCACCATCTGATTTTATTAAAGATTTTGAAAAAGGAATAATACAGGCTGTACAAACAGGTTTTCCGCAGGCAAGAAATATTGGGTACTGGTAAATATTGCATGTAATAATGAATAGTAATGAGTACACACAATTATTTTTAGGTTTCATTATTGACAAGCAATACAGCGAAATGTAAGGCGTAGAAATGCACTTCTTTCATATATAAGAAGTGAAAGGGGAGCAAGTTGTGAATATCATAAAATAATGACTCTTCCCTTTGGCCACCGTCCATTATTCCTACCGGTTATCAGGACATACGAACTAACATTGGAATAATGGATAGTGCCAGCAGATTTGGGCCATTTTTAAGACACTTTGAGACGCAATTGATGAAGAAAGTAATTTTGTCATTTAACACTTTTTTTTAGGAAACAGAAATGCTCCGTCGAAATGTTGATCAATACGAGTAGTGGAGGAGCGTCTGTTGCGAAGAAACGAAAAAAATAGCGACACGAAAATTACAGAAGCAAATATTCTTCTTGGACAGGGAAAAAACATCTTCGTCACATTTTTCGCGTATGGTTTTTGAAAAATAAAAAAAAAATGCAGTGACATGATCCCAAATGACGATATTTTCCAGGGAGAAGGTTCTTTCGACAAATATTTTTCAAACGAATAATCACGCCGCGAAGGAGAAAATTCTGAACAATCCAACTCAGCACAAGTTGATCCCTCCTTCTGTATTGTATGCGAAGACTTACGACCTACCATAGTCTGCTTGCCTCGCAGACATTTAAAAATATGTAAAGAGCGTCATTTAAAGCTTATTGCAGATGCAATAGGAAAAGGAAGTGACAACTATATCTGTCCTTGTTGTAGGCAAGCTGCCGACGATACTATTGAAGTGTATTCATAAATTATTTTCTAATAAAAAAATATTCAAGCTATATAATGCCGTTTGGGGTAGTTTTTTATTTTTGGATTTAAAATTTTTATATTTTGGGGCCTTTTTTTAATTTGTTTGAGGTGATATTTCCATTTTGAAATTGGGGTCATTTTTCATTATGAAAAAACGTTACAATTTGGGGGCAATATTTCATTTTTGTGTTGGGGTAGTTTTTCATTGGGGCCGAATTTCGTGTAGCCTGCACAAGCTATTAAATTAAAAAAGTCCAGAGGCGGTGTCAACAAAGTTCCCTTCAAGTTCTGGGGTATGTCAAAGTGAACTGTCTAGCTAGGCTTTTACGGCGATTGAATAACAGGCGCAATTTATTTTCTCAAGTAAAACCGTCAAGGGCGATGTAAAGTGACGAAAAAATAGGCCTATTGAAAACCTCTGGTTCTGTGGTTTGACTGTAAACAGTCAAAATAAACCTGGACTAAGCCAAGTTAAGACTAGCGTTAGGAGTACTCTCTGGGCTTCGTCTTTTGGATTGGACCTAACCAATACGTTTTATGATAACCTCCGTCTCGATGAATATTATACTTGCCTTCACTGTGCAGTTAAGTTAAGTTAAGTTGGAAGATGCAATTGAGCTGTCGAAGACACTGATGTAGTTCAAAAATTCGGAACACATCGACTACATTAGAAAACAGTGCTTCAGCCAAGAGCATCTTCGGGTCCCGATCTCCGGGTGCTATAATGTCAATAGATTATATTAGATTGGATAAGTTTAGAATAGACTTTCTTAACATAAAAAAACTAGCTGGACCGGCGAACTTCGTGCCGCATAAAATTGGTTCAATCATTAGTATCCCTTTCGAAAATTGAGCCTCTCCAGTGAAAGAATAAAAGTCTTATGGAATTGAATTGAATTCAATGCATAGTTTCGACTTTTTGATCGGGTATTACGACCGCCAAAGATTGAAACCAAATCCGAAAGCATGAGGCAATCCTTCTTCTGCCATTCGACCAAGTACATCCAGCAGCTCGCTTGTCCAAAAACATTGTGCTGAAGTATGATCGTTTTGAGTTTTTTGTTCGAAAAACCTTGCGGTGATGTTGTGGCAGTCTCTCGAAGTTTGCCCGGGAAGTAATACAGCTAACACAGAAAAGTCCTCATTGAATGAATGAATAATTAAAATTATCAAATCACTGAAAAACAGTTGATTATTAATTTATAGATCAAGAACTTTTGATTTTAAGATTTTTTGTTTTAGAATGAAATAAAGTTCAAATCATTGGTATGATCATGATATCAATCAATAGTAAAGCAATTCGCCACTATCCAATATTCGTGATGGACAAAATTAGCCGATTGTTATAAATTAAAATTTTCTCCATCCCAAACAAAATGGAATTTTAAAAAATCCCCACCATCCACCTCTGAATGTATGCACTTTCTGGTTTTCGATTTCAATTTTCGGCTACGTTGCGTGTGTTTACCTGGTTCAATACGAATCCAACGAACAAAAAACATGCAAATCGGATGATCGGATGATTTTATGCGAGAACATAACCGACACCAACTCATTTCTATATACATAAGATTCAGGTTCACATTTTTTTTTAGCGAAGTCTTCAATGGCCTCGTTTCAAAAGCAACAATCAGCCAATTATGCCAATACCAGACGCTTGTCTATAGATTGCAGACACTAAAAGGCTGCAGTCTCTCTGGCAGAAACTTCTCAAGGGAAAAACAGCTCTTTTCAACCAAATGCTATTACCCCCAATATTCTCTTTAACAATAACAAACCAAAGACTGTCATAACTTTAATAAAAATATCCCCAAAATATGTGTCAGTGGGAACACTCTAAATTCCTCAGCTTTATAAATATTTCAAAATATTACTACCCCTCGCCCTCACCTTCCAAAGCTGGCATAAATCTTCATTTCAAATCCAAAATAAAACAATTTCACAAGTACTTTTATAACTCACCTCCCAGCCCCACTGTGGGAATAAAAAAAAAAAAACCCCAGATAATCTGAAAACTAATTTACGAGAACATTTGCAATTGACACCAGTTCGCCCGGAACAGAATATTCGTCGCGTTCATAGGCAAACGCGCCTAATCCTATGTCACCACCCCAAACTCCCGTCCAAGTACGATGACTGACTGTGCTTCGAATTTAAAACCAGCAACATTAACCACCCCGAGGGCTACATATCTATATCTACCCATAAACTCGGCTACAAGGATATCGCGTGCTGTCCGTGCAACAGCAACGAGGCTTTAATTTTTAATCTCTTTCAATTTCTCGGTCTTGGTCGGGTCTGGTCTGGCATCGCGCAAATGTGTTCGGGATGAAGCAGTTCACAGTGTTCTTCGGGACGTTTTCTCATCTCTATACCTTCGCCTGCGATTGTATAGCGAATTATGGTTAAAAAATTAAAAGTAATGGCACTGCAATGACGTGCCGACAATTCATGACCAACCGGTGTATGTACCATTGCTATGAGCGGGGGCAACTTTCATACTTATGGGGTGCTGGCAGTTCGAGCTAACAAAATCGTTTAATAGCAGGTTTGTGCTGGTTCACAGATTGAAAATGCAAAAAAAAAAAGTGAGGAGAAAGATAAATGGAAGAGAAGAGCGTATAGATAACTTGTCGTTAAATAGTTTAGTCACGTTTTGAGGACCGAAGGTCTCATGGGGTTCCCTGTGATGGTATGTGCGGTTGTTGAATATTGGATGAGGATTGGACCGTGTGGATCGGACATGGTGCTGATTTGTGTGATTTGGGTGTTACTTCGTTTGCGGGTCGCCGTATACTGTGCGTTGAGTGAGATTGAGCGCTTGGAGCGATGATAACCGGTACAGAAAATGTTTCTCCAATAAGCTTCTCCTTACCACATGCAAGCGTACAAGCGTCGGTATTTTTTTTAAACTTTTGTATGACATGTGGAGTTCTACATCCTTTACTATTAAGACCCAATCACCTGTTTCTTATATATGATACAACCAAAAGGAGACCATTGATAGTGCCGACGAAGTTACCAACTCTAAACACTTGTACAAAGGGCGCCACATTACTTTGAGTAATCCAACCCAACTGAAACCTTTTCCCTTGCTCCTTGTATATGTGACAACATAATGCTTCCCATTAATTGCTCGTATTGGTTCCGGTAGGTGGCAATTCCTCCTTCGATTGTTATTGCATCGTATATGACAATAGCAGGCAGTATAACAACGTTTACTCTCTTTACGTTTATGGTTAAAGATAGCAGACATCGTTTCGCAAAAGTGCGAATCTGCTTTTGTGCCGTTAAATGTATCTTTGCTTGCATATCTCCAATATTCATTCTGCTTAACTTCCTTAAGAGATTGCCAAACAAATCGTAACCGCAAATAATGGCGTTTGCTATAAGATTTGCTACTGCTTTTCATGTCATCCACGTGACATTAGGTTAAGGTAAACATAAAATCCTACGTGCTGTTGGTTTTTATGGTGCAGGCTGCCGTTCCTTCTACAAACGTAGAGACAGTGTCATTAGGACTTTCTCTTCATTTATCCCACGAAGCGTAGTCATTTTTCCCAATTTTCCCATTTCACAGTCCTTAAATTCCCTTAAAAATCCCGCACGATACTTTTTTGCGCAAAATAAATAAATAACCTTTAGAAAATAAATTAACCTTTTTTATTAAAATCGCAGATTGTTAACTATTGGTACTAGAAAATTTTCATAAAAGACATTTTACATGAGCAATTATTTATGGACACTTTTTCACGGTAAAATGTAGATATTTTGATGAAATTGCAACAAAAATTGATAGTTTGAATGTTTTATTGTTAGATTCCTAAAAATCCCATGATTTGGTGCTGTTTCCCTTTATCCCAAGGAAGACTTTTTAGACATCGAAAATTCCACAAAAAGGGATAAATCCCACGATATAAGAACACTGCGTAGGGAGCAACAATGTACCAGATGTGCTTTTCAAAAAGGATCTGCACCTATCCGATTTTCCACGCAAATTTTTAATGATAGTCCTCTCTAGCGCGCTCTTTTTTACGTGTTATTGATCGCCGCCGGGTGGCCAATAACAAACAATTTGTAAATGGTTTTAAAACAATAAATGAAAAAGGAACAAATGTTCAGTATGGCTTTTAAGATAGCTTTACTTGTTCTCTATCCACCTGAGGCGCCAAAAAATGTTCATCCATTCACATTTCAGGTTTTTTTTTTTAATTTTCTTTACGTGAAACATATTTTTGACAGCAGAATTCATGCAACTGCCTTTGGGAGTTGTTCCAAAAACAGGTTAATACCATGCAATTTAAACCCCAGTTTGCACTAGGGCAGAAGTGTTTTTTTTTTAAATATTCCCGAACATTTCATAAATTTGTATAAGGTACTTGGTGGGTGTTTTCAACTTAATTTTTTTAGCACCATATTTGTACAAAATCAAAATATGATTGGAAATTCTGTGGTTTAATGAGAGTGAACAGTGATGATGATACTTAGGACCAGTAAAAATGCAAATTTTATTCATAAAAAAGGACAGTAAAATGTGGATTCTACGATTTGATCTGATTTCCGATTTTGCGTATTCAATCGAACGTTAGAATCCAAATCGTTTTGTTAATTTTTAGTGTTCACATGTTCAATTTCCTTGTCTATAGATATATTCTTTTGCAAATTTTATAACATCGTATTTTTCGATGCAAAATGATTTGATGATTTTTCTAAGCCTCTATAAATTATTAATTAACAGAAACAAGTGCAAAACTGATATTGTTCCAAGTATAGGGCTATTTTTTTTAGCTTCGAACTCAGCAAAGAAAAATAAAGTAGGATTTTCAACTCGCAATTACAACAACAAGGGCTTTATTTACTCGCTGCGTTTCATTTTTAAATCATCATTCCGATAGCTGGCTACCGATCAGTAGAACGTGGCTACTGCACTAAATTTTAGTCGCATCTTTTGACACTAACAGTTCTTTCATGATAGAAAAACAGTTCGATGTCTAACATTGTTTTCGACTATTGCCGATGCATTCGCAAAGTAGATATTGTGCTGTCTGGAAATTTTAAAAGGTTTTAAATCAAAGTGTAAAGAAAGTTTATGAGAATCGTTTGCAAGTCGTTTCATCTTTATTCTGGCTGTCAAACATTTTTTTCACAACCCAAACTATTTGCTATACATTTTAGTGCGATGCGATTGTTGATTCGTGTGTTTTCTTCCAAAATGAAGATGCCAACTATGAAAAGATCAGCGGGGAACGCTTTCTATGTATGTTGGTTGCTTCTGGAAGTTGTCAAAAAGAATATCCAACAAGAATAGTAATCCACAATGGTGACGCCCCCTTCCGGATATCATTTGCAAAAAGTGATGGAACAAACTTAAAGGTCATTTCAAAGATATAACAAAACAACATCGCGTGAGTATTTTAGGTACTTAACTGTACCTGAACTGATACAGTGATTCCAGATGGAGGGGAAACGTGGCAATTTTCGCGTTTTTTTTAATGGAAAAGAGGAAAACGAGGGACAAACTTTAAAAAGGGGAAAAAATCAAAAAAATCTGTGGACCTTCAATTGTTTTAAACTAAAACTAAGACATATTCTCATTACGAGACAATTTCAAAGAATTAATTCTTCCTCTTAAACATGAAAGAAAAACAGCCCATCAAACGTCTTTGTAAGAAATTTTGTGTAGATTTTGTGAATGCATTCACTCGTTTTGATATTATATCTAAAAGGAAAGGACATTAGTGTATAATATATATACTTTTTTATATTATATGCTTATTTTAAGCTTGTTAATAAAAATTGTTAAATTTTTTAATTCTTGAAAGCAAGTGCGAATTTCATGTATCGGAAAACAGACTTCAAAGTCTGGGAGCACTACTGAACTAATCTACATCTGCATGGATCTGATTTGGAAAAATAGTCCTCATCAACTCAAGGGATAAGGCTGAAACAAAATGTACTGCTGGGGAAAAAAAATTTGGTTCCATTCACTTAGGAGTTCCTCTTTGAATATTTTTTTTTTTTGTGAACCACTTGCAATAATAGAATGAAATCCAAAAAAATCAAGATTCCGAAAGCCGGGAGCAATTGCCGGGTATGTTTTTATGATGTTCTGTATAGTAACATAAAATTTCTTCAACAATATCGAAATATTTTTTCTGAAAAAAAAAAAAAAAAACAACCTTTCGTCTGACTTTTGCTGAAAAACTCCAGTTCAACATTTTAGTGCCAGTATTTTTCGGCTTCATTTCTTAGTACCCACCATTTATAACAGAGGTTTAAGTTAAGTACTTAAAAGTAAGTCCAAAACAAATGGACCAATTTATATATACCCAATAAAAAAAATTTTCAAAATCAAAATATGGACTCTGTCCATGCGATTTGAAAACTACTCCCTGATCCAGTGTTTTTTGGTCCCAAATATTGTACAAGAAGCACAGCTGTCAAGAAACTCTCTGAAAATACAAAGGCCCTTGGGGCTTGCAACTGATTTGTAAACAACACAAAGTCCTTACACTTTGCGAAATTTGCTACTGCCACCAGAAAGTTGAAATGTCAAAAACTTTTTTCAAACTAAAAACCTTTTAAGTAGCTCCGAAAAGCACTTATATTTCTTAACCCATTACTCGAGTCCTTTATTCACGTCTGACGAGTGACGACTTCTTTACAGCGCCGACAACAGACCTCAACGACTACATAGCTATACACATTTTCTTGACACAGATATCCATCATTTTTCTCTCCTGACAAAAAAAAAAAAAACTGAGGAAAGAACTCACTTTAACAATAATGGAACTACTTAAAAGTCCTTGGCAAATGGTCCTTACCCAAAAAAAGGCAAGCGAAATGAAGAGGAAAGAGTAGGTACCCAATTCAATTGTCATAATTCACTTTCCTCATGGAAAGCCGTTTAAACTCTCTTCCAGGCTCCTTCTCTTCTTCGTGTATTCCTCCTTCGTCATTCTATACATACACCATTACAAGGATAACTATCCTTATTTTCAGTTTTTCCTTTTTGATTAACTCCAACCGAACTCCAGATGGCCACCCAACTGCTTAAGCATGGAAATGAATTCGTCCCTGAACTGAATAACTAACTATACTTACGCTATGCCTCTCGATGCCTATTCGATGGAATAACTTTCCGAACACTTTCTTTTTTCGCTCCACTTCGCGTTGCCTTTGTTCTCCTCCTTTGGGGGCACCACAGCACTTTGTTTTCCCCTGTTGACGTTGTAATTCACACGCCTAATGGATACGTCATAATTTCGTTGATGCTCGACAATTGTACACAAAGTCCACCTTTCCAACTTATTACGACTTGTATAGAGTTTGTCATTTTACGGAACCGCGATTTTCGCGTTGATCCCATTAACGTCGTGATCCCAAAATGTATTATCGGTAATCGCACCTGTGATTGCAAAGGAAATACCTTTAAAGTTCACCTCTGCTTCGCTTCGTCCTTGTGCTGCGAGTGACTTCGCAGACGTGAATGCAAATACCATGACACAGCGACAACCTCTACAAATACAATCGTATCTAAAGAGATACTTTAAGTAAAGGCAAACAATCCGGGGAGATGGAGCCCAGTTCAGGGACTTTTCGTCTTTTTAGCTACCCTTTTTTGCGGACTGTTTGTCGGGATATTTGTTGGTCCCGTCACGCAAATTTATGGCAGATATACATTCGGAATTCTAATGTCCCTCTCCCTATTACTGGGGAGATGTGAAGGATTGTTGTATGTGTGAGAGCTAAGAGAACCGCACCAGATGCTGAGTCATTATTTTCTAAGCATAAATAAACAGGAAGGTGGTGGAATGCAATGTGGGAAATTGAAAATCAATTTCGCTGTGGGGTCGTCAATATATCGGTGGCATGCCAAATGTATTTGTCAATTTTGACAGTTATTTTGAGGCAATAAGTCGCGGAGTTCTCTTTGATGAATGTATCACGAATATTGTCACGTAAACACATTAAGTGAAAATAAATCAGTTGATGGCTTTAATGGGCATTATTTTATATGTGTTACTCAGGAGCAATTATTGTTCCTTTACAACTTTACGACTTCTGTGGAATTTTCTGAAATTTTACAACAAACTGAAAAGTTGCGACGGATATTTTCCTTATTGTTCTTTACCACCAGAACTACTTCTGGCAATTTGCAAATCCATTTTCAATTCGAATAAGTTTCTTCCACATGTTCGCATTTTGTTCTTCCGCAAGGGTTGTGGTGAATCGCCGCCGATTCTTCAACCGACTTTCGCCGGAACGTCAACCATTTCACACGACAATTAGCGTCTACGATTTTTATATTCGCTAGGAAGCAAAATCTTCTTCCGCCTGCTTGACCATCGATATTTCGCGATGAAATTTATTTCCTTTTTTCCCATCAACCCAGGCGATCGAAAAATGAATTCCTTTTCTTTGTATCACATTTGTACTTGCTGTTGACGTCCAAAATGATTATCCTGGACTGTCCGTACCCCATGTGATTCATATTTTCCGGTGCGCGCATGGGAATCCTTCTCAAAAATTTCATTTGCAATGAAATTCCTTCGAAAGGATAATATTTTACCGTCAATATGATGCTTGTCATATTCCTGCCCATGATATGGGTCTTTTTTTTTTCATTGTTGCAAACACGAAACGCTTGGTTTTTATTTTAAATGAAATTCATCTATACGGGATACTTATACAATTGAAATGAGTTTATTTATCTCAACCGTTACCGTTGTCAGTTTAATCCCTAAAAGGTTACAAGTTTATCCACTGGAAAATTACGGTTGTAAAAAAAGATGGGTAAATGTTATTGGATTTTTTTTTTCTTTTTTTACTGCGCAGTCCAGGTCATTCGCAAGCATTGTTGGGCATGATTATGGATTAAGGATAATTCCCCGATGAAAGCAGCGGATTAGGGAAGACCTTTATGCCGTGGAATATCCGTAAAGCAATCAACAAAGCGGCAATTACGATTGCAATTATTGATGGAATTATCTCTGATGCCTGGTGAGTTATTTGTGTTGCGGGAAATCCGTTGTTTTACGTGTTGGAATTTATTTTAAAATGGTGCAAAGTTGTCTTAAAAATGGATTTCAAATTTTTGAGTTGGGCCTGGAGTTGTGGTTAAATTGGGAGGGTACTATTGATGAAATAGATGTTTGACTGGGTGGCGCTGTTATAGAGCATCTTTGTTTGATGTGAGTTTCAAATGCAATACATTGAATAACTGTCAAATTCGCAAGATCAATTTGCAGAGCATGAAACATGTGACAGAAAACTGAAATGAACTAACACCTAAGACCGCGACCGAAGAGGGGGAAATGAAAGGCATTTTCAATCGCACCCATGCATGTCTGACATCCCATTTAGTACCATTCCTAATGTAGTCCCATCCTTGTCGCTCCAAAAATCCCAGCTTTATACACAAAAAAAAAACAACATCAAGAAGGATCCTTTATAGAACACACTTTTTGGCGAAACTCCAAATCTGTCTAAAAACACAAAAACTTGATTCACTAACGCTTCCAAACTTCCCAACAAAATTCAGTTTGAACAGAAAGGATTTCTCCGTCACCCCGTCACCCCATCACCCAACACATTCAGTTACTTCCTATACGAGGTGGTAGTCCCTTTCCAACATAAAGCTCGTAACATGTATGCATACACATATTTAGGTCCATTTTGTTATTTCCAGGGTTGCTAAGTTATTGTGTCAGTTGAAGTTTCGATCTTTCAGTTCAGTTGGAGGATAACGTTGAGTGGGCTGTCCTTTATGCGCTCCATCCCTAAACGAAGTCTCATTTTCTGTTCACCTCCACTTCACTTGTGTGGGCCAGTCGTTGCGTAGGCCCTTGTCAAAGTTTACTATAAATTTACATAACGAAACCCGAATGACCATAGTCACGCACAATTTATGTGCTAAAAAGGACTGAGCTCCCTTATCGACATGACATCAATATATTTTGATGACTTTTGTCCACTCTCTCCATATCCGCTTTGGGTGAAGGGATGAGAAAGCAATTTGCTTTAATGATGAATGCGACTGAGGATTGTGCGGGTGGGCAGACACAAATGGAAACACAAAAAAGATGAAAACGTAACAAGCCCAAAGAGAGTCATTTTTAACTTTCTCGATTACGTAGTAAGAGAAAGAAATTGTATTCGTTCGACATTTCCAACTCGGTAAATCAATGTTAATCAATTCTGACATAACGATGATAGAGGAACTCAAAAAAGTGGGTGGCGAAATTCTGTCCGTCTGCCTCTCTGTCTGTCTGTCCGTATGTCGCGAGGCCTAGAGCCTAAGCGGCTGCTCCGATTTCTTTCAATCTTCGGATTTCGAGCTCGAGAGCTTACAGTTGAAGGCCGATTTTTTTTCCAAGGTAACCCTAATGGTACTTCCCATACAAAATTTCCGTACCAGTTTGATTTGTTCGAAAATGGCTTAAACGATTTGAAACAAAATTGATATTTCAGCTGAAGTAGATGACGATAACGTGACTGCATACTCAGTTTTTCGCTAAAATATCGAATAACGGTACTTTTGAAATTTGGACATATCTCGAAAACAGTCCATACGATTGTAACAGAAATTGATTTGTAAGGTAATATGGTCATTTCTAACTCAATAACGAACTCAGTTTTTCAATAATATTATCGTTCACTGAATTTTTGAAAAAAAATATTTTCCTAATAACTTTCTTTAGTTTACCGGAAAACGGTAGGAACGATTTTTACCAAAATGGATACTTAGAGTAAAATTGATGTTTCCAAAATGATTGCATCCTTCAATTTCAATTCGAATCACCGAAAACGCCAATTTTAAAAACTGTTCACATCTCGAAAACCCTATTTCCGTTGTAGATGAAATATTAAAAACCATGTAATGCTTACATCCCGAACAATGTCAGTTTTGAGCCAAATAGTTAAGCAATAGTATTTTTCAAACTAAACTTTTCAATATTTGTTACTGTTTTGTCTGCACAATTTAACAAAAACCGCTCTACCGATTTTGATCACATTTAGGATAGTAAAATAATTCTAATTAAGATCTCATAAAGGCTTTTTCAGTAAGAGCGCTACAAAACTTTGTTTAAATAAAACAAAAACGGTCTTGGATATCAATGAAATTCTTTATTCCTGTGAAAGTACGTTCGATGCCATTATGTATGGAACTCAATTTCTTTTGCATGGCCACCACGGGCACGCTTGCAGAAGTCCAGACAATGAACCCAATTTTCGACGGTTTCCAAGCATAAACCGGCCGATACTGCTGCAATTTCACGTTCGATATTCGTACGGTGGCTTGTTGGCATAGACCATAGACTTGACGTAGCCCCGCAGGACATAGTCTAACAGCGTCATATCGCACGACCGAGGCGGCCAAGCGACTGGACCATTTCGTGAGATAACACGTTCTCCGCAAACTTGGTTTCCAATAAATTGATTGTGACATTCGCTGTGTGGCTTGTGGCGCCGTCCTGTTGGAACCACATGTCCTCCAAGTCCATATGATCCAATTGGAGCCAAAAATATTCGGTTATCATTGAACGGTAGCGATTCCCATTCACAGTCACGTGCCGGTCTTGATCATCACGGAAGAAGTACGGCCCAATGACGCCGCCGGCCCATAAACCACACCAATGATGACTCATGGTGTACGTGTTGATTGCTGCCTGACCAATACCGCATATTTTGTTTATTGACGATGCCATTCAGCCAGAAATGAGCCTCATCGCTGAAGATGATTTTTCGATGAAAATCCGAATCATTTTCAAGTTGTTGCTCAGTCCAATTCACGAACATATGACGCTTCTGGTGGTCAAGCGGCTTCAGTTCTTGCATTAATTTAATCTTGTAAGGATGTAGGCCAAGATCTTTTTGCGAAATTCGCCACAACGACGTCACAGAGTTGCCCAACGCTTGAGAACGAGGCGTGAGAGACACTTTTGGGCTTTCTTCAACGGAAGCCTCAGCGGCCTCTCAACACTACGGGCACTTCTTTGTCTCACTGGCACGGGAACATTTTGTACTGTGCCTGTGGATTCAAATTTGTCCACTAGGCGCTCAATTGTTGATCTGCTAGGACGATTATGACGACCATAAATTGGACGTAGCTCTCTTAACGTTGAGGCCACTGACTCCGAATTTGGGTAGTAAATTTTAATAATTTCAACTCGTTGTCTGAAGAGGAATGTCAAAAGAGCGGCAAGAAATTCGGCGTCGTTTGCTGTCCCTGTGGCTCTACTTTTGTAGCGTCCCTTTTCTCAAAATCGAACAAATCCGTTTTTTAATTATTTCTCAAAAATGACTACCCAAATCCCGATCTGTCTTTGTATAGTTTTGCAAAACTCAATACCGTACTGCAACTACAGCTACGAAAAACTTCTTTTTAGCAAATACTTCCTCGAACTCTTTTTTCAACCATAGCAAACACGCATCTTAATATAATTCCAACCATTTGGAGCTTACAAAATCAGAAACTCCCACTTCATTTGCACCCCACACTTGTCCATCGGCATAGTTCCTTTTATAACTAATGCAAATTCAAAAATAAATAGTTGAATTTTTACATATATATCTATGTTCAAATATCCGTCTATCACGAACCCTACTTCTAACCATAGACATGAAAAAAGTGTTTAATTTTCATAAGGGTCCATCAAGCTATCGAAAACAAAACATGTTTTCTGTTTCGCTTTGTGTTTCCATATGCGGTGTGGTCTGCCCCATAAGCAGATGTCCATTATAATAATAATAATAATAACTTATTTCGCAATAAATGTACAAATTTTAAGTTTCTCATTTTTAACATATATAATAAAGCTTTTTGTATGAAATAGTGGACTACCTGCGTCAGTTGTCATGATGCGAATGTCAAATATGTTAGAAGTAGACAATTTATGGGGAAATTATTTTCAAAATTTAATTTAAAAACAAAGCAAAAAATCAAAAAAAGAGAGAACCCATACAAAATACTAGATAAGATTACAGGTATGAATAATAATAATAATTAGTTGGCGCAACAGGTCCGAGGGACCCAAGGCCTAGCTTCTCACAACCATTCTACAATTTCATGCCGATTTCTAACGGCTAATGGAGAAGCTCTTTCAAGACGTTTGTCAGACGTTCGCGAGAGTTGGCGCAGTGGAAAAAACCCTAAGTTGGAATATTTTTTTTTGACGGGATTCGAACCTGGGACCCCTCGCTTGGTAGTCCAACACACTAACCACTTAGCCACTGCGCCTACAGGTATGAACAGAATGATTAAAAGAAAGTAGCCATTTTTTAACACCAAACAAGAACACAGTTTTGGATCTCTCATATGTCACATCCAAGGTTATTAGGAAACATGATTAAACTGACGAGGTGCAGTGATATGGCGAAACCGTGAAAAGTGCGTTTTATATACTGTTGCCAGGGCTAGAAAATATCAGCTGTTGACTCTTAAATTGTAGCTGTCATAAAGCATAACATCGCAAGAACACGAATTTCCAAAACAAAATTTAAGAACAGAATACAAGTACAGAAGAAGCCAAAAAGAGAAAATTTCAAGATTTTTGAACAGCTCAAAAGTATGAGCTCTACGATTTAGTCTACACATTTCTGTAAGTGCATGTTTTCGTTTAGTTGGCACAGGCGTTATTTCCTTGTCAGCAGGATTGTCCATACAGTAGATTTGATTTCAATAAAAAAGAATTTGTGTGTAAAATTCTAACTGTTAATATACCCCTGCTTCCGAAGATTTCAACACAGCATCTTCGGTGGCGTATGTGGAGCAGTGACCCCAGATTGTGCGGAAAAGGGAAAATTTGGCGTAGCCTAGTTGGCTTAGCTATTTTAAAGCTTAAGAACAACAAGGAAGCAGGCGCCCTGCTAGATTTTGTATAGGAGACTCTAAATGTGTTCTGCAGCACATTCTAATCGGCCACACACAGTTTGGCCCGCCAGATCGACTAGAGACTGAACGTTCACATACTGAAGCAAATCCCGGAAAAGACGAACGAATTTGAAGTCGGCACTCATCGTCAACTTAAAAAAAATAAAAATACTTTTATCACTTCTAAGGAAAATAGACATACCTTATTTTTTTATTCCAGATATTTGGGGAGCGGCTTCAACCCCCAAAACCCCTAACTGCGTTCGCCCCTGCCTACTGCCATATCAGATGAATAACCCAAAAGTGCATTTTATTTAACACTATTCATCGGTTTTGAGATTCTTACCAACCAACTTTTGATGAACAAGAAAGTTTCGTTCGACCCAGTCGTGCACTTTATTTATTTTTAGTCACAATTATGATGCACTCACTGGGCTACTGCTAGCCTTCGCTGAATTTTGGCTTAAATTTCAAATAGAAAAGAAGATAAAACACCCTTCGCCCTACGATCAGCCCCAATATATGAACGTGTAGGCCAAAAAGCTACAAACACTACGTGCTTATTTCACTCCATAAAGCGCCCAAACCTCCTTTAATCGCAGTGAAGCAGGACACGTTTTATATCACATAAATTGATGAAAACAGCTTTATTACCTAAACCTTAATGAACACCAAGCTTATGTCCATAAAATTACCAGAATCGCTTTTTTTCGTTGCTGCAGCCATTTCATGGGGAAAACAGAAAAAAATCTCTCCCACCCATCTGCGCTCTAATTCCTATCGAAAGGATCCTATTTTCCATACGGTCCTACCGCTATAGAAGTTTCAGTAGTAAACCTATCAGCGTATGCACTGAAAGCCATTAAAATGCAAACACAAGTATATTTATAGCGACACTTTTTCACCGCACCACGGCCATCCCGATCCTGATACACACACAGTCACTCACATCCAGTCCTGGAACGGGAGGGACATTAGAAAATTTACGAGTATACTGCAAAGTGCGGACGCGTTTTTACTTTCTCCATTTCCTATAGGAATTTATCGTTATAGCAATTTATAGGTTTGTGTACTATATCCTGCGGGAGGATATAAAGATGTAAGCATCTGCATAAAGCCCGTCGTTCACTTCATTCCGAGCGAAAGGCCAAAATAATAAGCAAATGAATAACTGATGTAGCGGATCACGGGCCGGAACGTATGTTCGCACTTAATTTGTTCTCGCCAAGGACGTTGCGCTGTCCTACAACAGCCCATACCTATGCAGGAAGATTAATGTCCTTGGTTGAATTATTACACCGTGTACCGTCCGGCATTAGTGGTGTCATTTCCGGTCTCCGTCAAAGCTCACAACGCTGCTCACATCCGCCAAGGTCTAAATTCAATTTCGAAGCAAATTAAACCTGATGTGCATACATTAAGAGTCCTTGCGGTGCTGTAATTACTCAAAATGGGGTAAATAAACCGCACACGCATAATATTATTAATAATTAGACACACAGTCGAGATAGTGCAGCACACACACATAGTTCAATTTACTGTCGGGACCTCGTTTTGTTATCGCTTCCGTCCGGACGGTCATTAAAACTAATACGCCCACCATTGCTTGAAGGACTGCATAGTGCATAGGCTGCGGTTTGAGGTGAAATTTTATTTTCTGCATCGCTTAATTCGCACAACGAAACTGTTACACACAATCGCTTAAATGTTCGTTAATGGGAAAATAATTTCTGCTAATTGCGTCATTATATCAGAGGGCAGGGAGAGGATACGCCAAAGGACTCCTGCTTGTGCATGTGGCGAATTAAATTCAATCGAATTGCTGTCGGTACTCAACTGCGGTCTTTCGTTGTGTTGCGTACATTTGGAAAGCAGATGCCACTGGGGCTATAGAGGCGATCCTGTTCGACGCTGTTCGATTTGCGAGTGCATTTGGAACACGTTTGTTTATGGATATGGGCCAGCAGAGCTGAATTTGTTGGAATGTAAATAGAGTTTTGCGTACACGATTTGTATTGGTTTCCAATGCGAATTTGTACTTTCAATATTGTATGTTGGATGCTGTAGCAAGCGCATCCTGGTGGTGGCCAACTGGATGTATAGGGGTGCGCTTCAAAGAGTTTTCCTTGCAAATTGAAAGGACACGAAATGAAAATAACCCGAGCAAGCGTGCAGCCGTTATGTTGTGGATTAGTTGTTAGTTGTTCCACACTCGCAATCACAATAAACATGTTTAGCAGAATGGGCTTTGAGTTCGTGTTGTGGCTGTGAGCTGATAGCCTCATGGGCTTGTTCCATTTCGCTTTTGTAATACCCCCAAAGTGACACAAATTAAAAGTGATTTGCGGGTGTGTTTTAGGCGTTCTTTTGCTGCATGTGGATGACACGTGTGATTTTGATTATTTTGGGACACACCATCACCAGGGTGGGGATTGTCCATCCAAGTTGATTCATAGTTCAAAGTACTTGAGGAGTGGATAAGTTTTCTGTTTGCTTACTGATTAGGAGTTATTCAAGTTAAAAGCTGTTAAGTGTGGAAAAAAAACATGCATTTTGGGGAAAAACGCCCCCCAGAAAGACGGCGTGGCTACTTTTAGGAACCTTAGGATATTTTTAACCTAAATGTTGTATCGAATTCTGTCCATTAGTTTTCGACACAAGCGATAACAGCCTTAGAAACTTATAGAGTTTGTACAGATTAATGTGGAAAAATATCGCTTTTGCATGCTAACCTTAAGTTTGCACCAGCGTCTTACAAGCCCCGTTAATAAGATGGATTTACGAAAACAACTGCTGAAAGAATTTCAAGCTTGATTTCATCCTGGTTATTCCACAGTAGATCATATTTTTGTGCTGCGAAGCACTGCGCAGACTTTTGTAGAGCGGAAGCAGAAACTTTATACATATTTTATAGTTTTTGCAGCTGCATTCAATGCCATAGACCGTCAAAGACCTTTCTACAAGCTCTATCAACATGGGATGTCACCCAAATTGGTAACGTAATGGAGAATTTGTACAAAAATACTAAATTCATCGTAGTTCACTGCAGGAGTTGGCGTAAGACAAGGATGCAATTCAAGCCCATAAATATTTACACTAGTCTAAAGGTGCATTTGAATTTACAGGGAGGAACTGCTTTAAAAATCGCAATACAGAGTCGTGGAAGCAGTGTCGAAGTCAATACTTTTCTATGTTGCACAAGTATGGGATGATACTTTGGGCATGTTCCGACTTCCCGCCAATACACCTACCTATATGCTAATGATTGAGGCAGGACTTGCCCCTATCTACGAACAGATCATCAAGCTGAGTACCAAGTACGTTCTGAGTACGCTAAAGATGAGACCGGAGCGATTACCAAGAAAGGTTATACAGGGTCCGCGAAAAAACTTTTTTTTTTTTGAAAATGCTATAAAAAAAAACTACTGAATATTTTCTCAAATTTCTTTTTTTATTTGAAAGTACAATCCTTCCGGTTAATAATGGAAAATAATTTCATTCAAATGGCTGCCTCGGCTGGCCATGCAGTAGCCTACACGATCGGTCCAATTTTTAAGCACATTATCGATTGTGTGCAGCTGTATTTCACCAATGGCTTCACGAATATTGTCCTTTAAAGCGTCAATTGTCTCTGGCTTATCGGCGTAACACTTATCTTTTACGGAACGCCACAAATAATAGTCCAACGGTGTCAAATCGCAGCTCCGAGGTGGCCAAACGAAATCAGCTCTGCGGCTGATAATGCGATCTTCAAAAACAGGGCGCAAAACATCGAGTGTAGCTTCGGCTGTGTGGCACGTTCAACATGGCCCGATAACGATCGCCATTGACTGTAACGGCCACTCCTTGCTCATTTTCGAAGAAAAATGGCCCAATTTACCTTTGGACCAAATTCCGCCACAGCAGCAATTTTCTCAGGTGTACGCACTATTTTTGGCTTTTCACGCTTTGGTTTATCGATGAGGATGCCTGTTTCTTTCACTTCTTTCACAAGATACCGAACATACCATGATTTTCAAAGTAATGTCGCAGTATTTCCCAGCCTTGTTCAAGCGTATACACAACCATATTCGTTCAGCGGAAGGATAAATTTAATTATCTGTCAAATCAGACATGAGCTAAGTGTTACCATTCGCGAAATAAGCACTAGTTGAAAAAAAAAGTTAGATGGCGGACCCTTTATATAAGCTCAAGGAGCCTTTGGGATAAGGAAATTCAAAATATAGCTAAATGAAATTGGACGGCAGGGCTGGGAGCAGCTGGAAAGATAGGCTTTCTGAGTTGATATTTTTACAAAATTATCTTCAGCTTAAATAAAATACTGATATTCTGTGGAATATTATTTTTGCTTTGTTATTTTTTTTTTGACTGACTGGAATTATTTTAAAATGTGTGAAAATTAGTATTCCTGAGAGCGTGTGTATATTTATTTAAGTAATTATAAAAATACAGGTGTTGTTGACACAATTCTAACACATGTGTAATGTGTATACATGCAAACAAGACCATGCATTTTAACCTAAGTTGATCGAATTACTTTAACGATTTAAACAAAACAAGTTTCATCTCTATAAGGGTCGAGTTATTGACTCTCAGCTTCGTGCCACACAGAGAAGATCTACCAATTCTGTGTTCACGCTGTAACTTATCTCAACGAGTTGCTCCAATATTTTGGGATATTAGGAAAGCTATTTTATCAACTGATGAAGTCCGCAAGTAATACTAAATTGGTTTAACTGGAAAACTCTTGTATCGTATAGTGAACCAGCTTTATCTTATCGTAGACGAATTTTATCCGAAGACTCTTAACGTTTACAATAAACAAAAATTAGTCAAACTTTAAGTTAAAATGAGTGTTGATAGTATTTAGCAGACGGCTTTAAGCCAATGCTAGACTAGATTTTATGATTTTTTTTCTCCTCTGTAAACTAAATGAAATTAATAAAAAATCGTTCGAATTTAAAAATGGGATTGAAATTTAGTAGAAAACCTCAGCAGCAAAAAATGGGAAAAGTTGATTATATTTTCCCACCTTCACAAGAAATTTTTTAATGTTGTCTCATTATCGATAAATTATTTGATCCGACCCACGCTGTCTCTTTGGCATCTTCTGTCACAGTTATTCTGTCACAACCAGTATCTGCTCCTTTGATCTGTCACCCACTCATGGAAGCTGATAGCTTAATTCAGAAATCTAATTAATAACCACAATCCAGCCTGTGAGTAGGTACTGCTGCATTTCCCAACTAAGGACACAAAAAACATATTCCATTCTATACTAATCGTACAATTTGTGAACTTATCAGTGAAAGGGGACATTTTATGGCCCGCTGAGCATTATCCAAATCATGACACTCATTTACCATTTTAATGTGCAAACTTTTACCTGTCCCAGAAGGGACATTAAAACGGGACTTTATAATGTCCAAAAAGGGATGACATCTATTTCGCTTTAAGGTGCTGCATCCCTGTTTCGTTGGTCATTAAAATTAAATGTCTCAATTCGGAAGAGCTTTTCACTTCAAAAGGACACAGAGTCTCCTGACTGTTAATGTTTAATTATTAAATTTTCAAATGACACTAGTATACCGTACTGCACTCGAGTCCATTAAGGAGAGCAAATCCAATTGATTAATCCTTTGATGAGATGCCAACTTCTCGAATGATTCACTGATGCCACTGAAATGTCACACACGCACACATCTATCAACGTCATTGACAATTAATCAAAATATCCTTGTAATTGAAATGAGGTGTGCTGATGTTCACATGAGATGCTGACTGGGGCTATATGAGTGAAGACGTCCTTGATGGTGTACGATGTGACAACGAATAGATGAATTCCCATTGCATTGGGAGTAAATATTTTCCCAGCAACGAGGTCGGAATAGATAAACAATTGAATTTCTGAAAACAAGGATCTCAGTGACTGAAATTGAATTCCAACTGAGTCGAGAAGGACGTTTCATGGTTTCTCGAATTTTGTTCGCTTCCGAATATTTTTATGTTTTGATGCTTTCGGTTCCTTCTGTTGGTTGGTATGTTTTTTTTTTCATGCGAAAGGACAAGAAAAATGCTAATAAGTCGAAACAATTGGAACTCATTTGCATTCAGCCCTGACTGTTGAGTTGCGCTGGCAGGTCGGTTAGATCGACCTGTCTTCATATTTCGAGAGGGTATTCGGTATTGTGTTCTTGACCGTCACAGGCGAGGGGGATGTTCTGGGACACATATTGGACAAGCCAGGATGGGAGGACAAATGACGCGACGTTGAGTCTTCTATTTGATGTTTGGTGAATAATTCTCCAAATTGATCGTTAACGAGCGTAAATTTGACGGGAGGATTTGGAATTTCTGTTGTTTCTGCTGCTAACGAATGGGGTGCAAATTATAATGTGGAATTGATTATTGAATGGAGTGGGGAGAGGAACGAAAATTTAAATTTTAGGAATTACTTCGGGTTTCGCGGTGGTTTCTTTTTTAACGACTCTCCAGAACAACTGTAAATGTTTTATTTTAATAGCCTTGGGAGCTATATCTGTGGCAACAAGGAAAAACAGCATAAGTCGACTTATGTCAAAATTGAGTTAATGTTACTATCGGATGCACTGTATCCTGCTTTATATGTCATATTTGTTTCATTGAAATATCTCTTACGGTTGCTGTGTTATGGGTCAGGAAAAAACGTCGTCTTCCCACATCTGCAGGCAAACCTTTATCCTTAATACTGCGCTCCTGAAAAGTGGCTAAAAATGACTTATGTTGTTTTTCCTTGTTGCCACAGATATAGATATAAAAGGGTTCATTTATGTTGAAGTAATGTGGCTAATGGTCTGACTTGAAAGAGCTGAGCTGTGAAAAGGATACTTGATGCCAATGACTGGGTAAGAAAACATGCAGATGAAGGGTTTTTTTTAGGAGGGCGCTTTGGCCGCACTGAATATTCGCGCAGTCAACCATGTATCTACTCATGCGGAAGGGACCGTCAAATATTTGGTTCTAGGATGGACCCACTTTCGTAGTCCTCTAGTTGGTAGCGGCTACTTTAAATTCGTAGATCTTCTGAATGGGCTGGCCGATTGCGATGAAATAAGTACTGCATGTTGGGTAATATTCAGTTTCTCCGAGAAACCCAAAGCGAGTAGTTGGTGAGTAGTAGCTCCAAATAACATGCAATTTTCGCAGGTTCTGGTTAGAGAGTTGTAAGCGCTTATTGATTTTTTTTAGTACGAGGACAAGCGTAGTAGGAGTTTAGGTTTTTTAGTCTGTTATGTCATGATTTTATTCTTGATTGGAATATGTTAAAGACGCTGGTTTAAGTTGTCAATGATTGCAAGTAGTGTGCTAGTTATAGATCGATATCTTAACATATGTATAAAATATATGTACTGTACATGTAAGAATTCAGAGACTTGTTCTTGAATTTGCATTAATAGTTATAAACTGAATATCCCGATGGATGTGTGTGGGGGTGCAAATGAAGTTGGATTGTCTGAATCTGTAAACTCTAGTGGTTGGAATTATCTTAAGGTGCCTATTATTCAATATGGTTTAAAAAAAATAGAAGAAATGGGTAATATTTGCTAAAAATAAGTTTTGTGCGGTTTTGGTGTATGAACACAGATCGGCTTTTGGGAAGTAATTTTTGAAAAATAATTTAAAATAACAGATTTATTCGAATATTTTGAGAAAAATATTCTAAGCTGCAAGCTGAGAATAATTTTTTGTTCGGGGTGTACAGGCATTACTTGGTTTTTAAGGTTTTATCGACATGAAGTATGAATTTTGGTCAAAATGTTAATGCCGTTTTGAGGTAAACAAAAGATGAAAAGGTTAAAAGGTCAAAAGGTCAAAAGGTCAAAAGGTCAAAAGGTCAAAAGGTCAAAAGGTCAAAAGGTCAAAGGGTCAAAAGGTCAAAAGGTCAAAAGGTCAAAAGGTCAAAGGGTCAAAAGGTCAAAAGGTCAAAAGGTCAAAGGGACAAAAGGTCAAAAGGTCAAAAGGTCAAAGGGTCAAAAGGTCAAAAGGTCAAAAGGTCAAAAGGTCAAAAGGTCAAAAGGTCAAAAGGTCAAAGGGTCAAAAGGTCAAAAGGTCAAAAGGTCAAAAGGTCAAAAGGTCAAAAGGTCAAAGGGTCAAAGGGTCAAAAGGTCAAAAGGTCAAAAGGTCAAAAGGTCAAAGGGTCAAAGGGTCAAAAGGTCAAAAGGTCAAAAGGTCAAAGGGACAAAAGGTCAAAAGGTCAAAAGGTCAAAGGGTCAAAAGGTCAAAAGGTCAAAAGGTCAAAAGGTCAAAGGGTCAAAAGGTCAAAAGGTCAAAAGGTCAAAAGGTCAAAGGGTCAAAAGGTCAAAAGGTCAAAAGGTCAAAAGGTCAAAAGGTCAAAGGGTCAAAGGGTCAAAAGGTCAAAAGGTCAAAAGGTCAAAAGGTCAAAGGGTCAAAGGGTCAAAAGGTCAAAAGGTCAAAAGGTCAAAAGGTCAAAAGGTCAAAGGTTCAAAAGGTCAAAAGGTCAAAAGGTAAAAGGGTCAAAAGGTCAAAAGGTCAAAGGGTCAAAAGGTCAAAGGGTCAAAAGGTCAAAGGGTCAAAACGTCAAAAGGTCCAAAGGTCAATAGGTCAAAAGGTCAAAAGGTCAAAAGGTCAAAGGGTCAAAAGGTCAAAAGGTCAAAAGGTCAAAAGGTCAGAAGGTCAAAAGGTCAAAAGGTCA
Source organism: Cheilosia grossa (assembly GCA_963082955.1). Taxonomy (NCBI): domain Eukaryota; kingdom Metazoa; phylum Arthropoda; class Insecta; order Diptera; family Syrphidae; genus Cheilosia; species Cheilosia grossa. Next base: position 59,992,617 of record OY720145.1, on the reverse strand, counting down.
AAAGGTCAAGAGGCCAAAAGGTCGAAAGGTCAAAAGGTCAAAAGGTCAAAAGGTCGAAAGGTCAAAAGGTCAAAAGGTCAAAAGGTCAAAAGGTCAAAAGGTCAAAAGGTCAAAAGGTCAAAAGGTCAAAAGGTCAAAAGGTCAAAAGGTCAAAAGGTCAAAAGGTCAAAGGGTCAAAATGTCAAAAGGTCAAAAGGTCAAAAGGTCAAAAGGTCAAAAGGTCAAAAGGTCAAAAGGTCAAAAGGTCAAAGGGTCAAAGGGTCAAAAGGTCAAAAGGTTAAAAGGTCAAAAGGTCAAAAGGTCAAAAGGTCAAAAGGTCAAAGGGTCAAAAGGTCAAAAGGTCAAAAGGTCAAAAGGTCAAAAGGTCAAAAGGTCAAAGGGTCAAAAGGTCAAAAGGTCAAAGGGTCAAAAGGTCAAAAGGTCAAAAGGTCAAAAGGTCAAAAGGTCAAAAGGTCAAAGGGTCAAAAGGTCAAAAGGTCGAAAGGTCAAAAGGTCAAAGGGTCAAAAGGTTAAAAGGTCAAAAGGTCAAAAGGTCAAAAGGTCAAAAGGTCAAAAGGTCAAAAGGTCAAAAGGTCAAAGGGTCAAAGGGTCAAAAGGTCAAAAGGTCAAAAGGTCAAAAGGTCAAAAGGTCAAAAGGTTAAAGGTTAAAGGTTCAAAAGGTCAAAGGGTCAAAGGGTCAAAAGGTCAAAAGGTCAAAAGGTCAACAGGTCAAAAGGTCAAAGGGTCAAAAGGTCAAAAGGTCAAAAGGTCAAAGGGTCAAAAGGTCAAAAGGTCAAAAGGTCAAAGGGTCAAAAGGTCAAAGGGTCAAAAGGTCGAAAGGTCAAAAGGTTAAAAGGTCAAAAGGTCAAAAGGTCAAAAGGTCAAAAGGTCAAAAGGTCGAAAGGTCAAAAGGTCAAAAGGTCAAAAGGTCAAAAGGTCAAAAGGTCAAAAGGTCAAAGGGTCAAAGGGTCAAAAGGTCAAAAGGTCAAAAGGTCAAAAGGTAAAAAGGTCAAAGGGTCAAAAGGTCAAAAGGTCAAAAGGTCAAAAGGTCGAAAGGTCAAAAGGTCAAAAGGTCAAAAGGTCAAAAGGTCAAAAGGTCAAAAGGTCAAAGGGTCAAAGGGTCAAAAGGTCAAAAGGTCAAAAGGTCAAAAGGTCAAAAGGTCAAAGGGTCAAAAGGTCAAAAGGTCAAAAGGTCAAAAGGTCAAAAGGTCAAAAGGTCAAAAGGTAAAAAGGTCAAAAGGTCAAAAGGTCAAAAGGTCGAAAGGTCAAAAGGTCAAAAGGTCAAAAGGTCAAAAGGTCAAAAGGTCAAAAGGTCAAAGGGTCAAAGGGTCAAAAGGTCAAAAGGTCAAAAGGTCAAAAGGTAAAAAGGTCAAAGGGTCAAAAGGTCAAAAGGTCAAAAGGTCAAAAGGTCAAAAGGTCAAAAGGTCAAAAGGTAAAAAGGTCAAAAGGTCAAAAGGTCAAAAGGTCGAAAGGTCAAAAGGTCAAAAGGTCAAAAGGTCAAAAGGTCAAAAGGTCAAAAGGTCAAAAGGTCAAAGGGTCAAAGGGTCAAAAGGTCAAAAGGTTAAAAGGTCAAAAGGTCAAAAGGTCAAAAGGTCAAAAGGTCAAAGGGTCAAAAGGTCAAAAGGTCAAAAGGTCAAAAGGTCAAAAGGTCAAAAGGTCAAAGGGTCAAAAGGTCAAAAGGTCAAAGGGTCAAAAGGTCAAAAGGTCAAAAGGTCAAAAGGTCAAAGGGTCAAAAGGTCAAAAGGTCAAAAGGTCAAAAGGTCAAAAGGTCAAAGGGTCAAAGGGTCAAAAGGTCAAAAGGTCAAAAGGTCAAAAGGTCAAAGGGTCAAAGGGTCAAAAGGTCAAAAGGTCAAAAGGTCAAAAGGTCAAAAGGTCAAAGGTTCAAAAGGTCAAAAGGTCAAAAGGTAAAAGGGTCAAAAGGTCAAAAGGTCAAAGGGTCAAAAGGTCAAAGGGTCAAAAGGTCAAAGGGTCAAAACGTCAAAAGGTCCAAAGGTCAATAGGTCAAAAGGTCAAAAGGTCAAAAGGTCAAAGGGTCAAAAGGTCAAAAGGTCAAAAGGTCAAAAGGTCAGAAGGTCAAAAGGTCAAAAGGTCAAAAGGTCAAGAGGCCAAAAGGTCGAAAGGTCAAAAGGTCAAAAGGTCAAAAGGTCGAAAGGTCAAAAGGTCAAAAGGTCAAAAGGTCAAAAGGTCAAAAGGTCAAAAGGTCAAAAGGTCAAAAGGTCAAAAGGTCAAAAGGTCAAAAGGTCAAAAGGTCAAAAGGTCAAAGGGTCAAAATGTCAAAAGGTCAAAAGGTCAAAAGGTCAAAAGGTCAAAAGGTCAAAAGGTCAAAAGGTCAAAAGGTCAAAGGGTCAAAGGGTCAAAAGGTCAAAAGGTTAAAAGGTCAAAAGGTCAAAAGGTCAAAAGGTCAAAAGGTCAAAGGGTCAAAAGGTCAAAAGGTCAAAAGGTCAAAAGGTCAAAAGGTCAAAAGGTCAAAGGGTCAAAAGGTCAAAAGGTCAAAGGGTCAAAAGGTCAAAAGGTCAAAAGGTCAAAAGGTCAAAAGGTCAAAAGGTCAAAGGGTCAAAAGGTCAAAAGGTCGAAAGGTCAAAAGGTCAAAGGGTCAAAAGGTTAAAAGGTCAAAAGGTCAAAAGGTCAAAAGGTCAAAAGGTCAAAAGGTCAAAAGGTCAAAAGGTCAAAGGGTCAAAGGGTCAAAAGGTCAAAAGGTCAAAAGGTCAAAAGGTCAAAAGGTCAAAAGGTTAAAGGTTAAAGGTTCAAAAGGTCAAAGGGTCAAAGGGTCAAAAGGTCAAAAGGTCAAAAGGTCAACAGGTCAAAAGGTCAAAGGGTCAAAAGGTTAAAAGGTCAAAAGGTCAAAAGGTCAAAAGGTCAAAAGGTCAAAAGGTCAAAAGGTCAAAAGGTCAAAGGGTCAAAGGGTCAAAAGGTCAAAAGGTCAAAAGGTCAAAAGGTCAAAAGGTCAAAAGGTTAAAGGTTAAAGGTTCAAAAGGTCAAAGGGTCAAAGGGTCAAAAGGTCAAAAGGTCAAAAGGTCAACAGGTCAAAAGGTCAAAGGGTCAAAAGGTCAAAAGGTCAAAAGGTCAAAGGGTCAAAAGGTCAAAAGGTCAAAAGGTCAAAGGGTCAAAAGGTCAAAGGGTCAAAAGGTCGAAAGGTCAAAAGGTTAAAAGGTCAAAAGGTCAAAAGGTCAAAAGGTCAAAAGGTCAAAAGGTCGAAAGGTCAAAAGGTCAAAAGGTCAAAAGGTCAAAAGGTCAAAAGGTCAAAAGGTCAAAAGGTAAAAAGGTCAAAGGGTCAAAAGGTCAAAAGGTCAAAAGGTCAAAAGGTCAAAAGGTCAAAAGGTCAAAAGGTAAAAAGGTCAAAAGGTCAAAAGGTCAAAAGGTCGAAAGGTCAAAAGGTCAAAAGGTCGAAAGGTCAAAAGGTCAAAAGGTCAAAAGGTCAAAGGGTCAAAACGTCAAAAGGTCCAAAGGTCAATAGGTCAAAAGGTCAAAAGGTCAAAAGGTAAAAAGGTCAAAAGGTAAAAAGGTCGAAAGGTCAAAAGGTCAAAAGGTCAAAAGGTCAAAAGGTAAAAAGGTCAAAAGGTCAAAAGGTCAAAAGGTCGAAAGGTCAAAAGGTCAAAAGGTCAAAAGGTCAAAAGGTCAAAAGGTCAAAAGGTCAAAGGGTCAAAGGGTCAAAAGGTCAAAAGGTCAAAAGGTCAAAAGGTAAAAAGGTCAAAGGGTCAAAAGGTCAAAAGGTCAAAAGGTCAAAAGGTCAAAAGGTCAAAGGGTCAAAAGGTCAAAAGGTCAAAGGGTCAAAAGGTCAAAAGGTCAAAAGGTCAAAAGGTCAAAAGGTCAAAAGGTCAAAGGGTCAAAAGGTCAAAAGGTCGAAAGGTCAAAAGGTCAAAGGGTCAAAAGGTCAAAAGGTCAAAGGGTCAAAAGGTCAAAAGGTCAAAAGGTCAAAAGGTCAAAAGGTCAAAAGGTCAAAGGGTCAAAAGGTCAAAAGGTCGAAAGGTCAAAAGGTCAAAGGGTCAAAAGGTTAAAAGGTCAAAAGGTCAAAAGGTCAAAAGGTCAAAAGGTCAAAAGGTCAAAAGGTCAAAGGGTCAAAGGGTCAAAAGGTCAAAAGGTCAAAAGGTCAAAAGGTCAAAAGGTCAAAAGGTTAAAGGTTAAAGGTTCAAAAGGTCAAAGGGTCAAAGGGTCAAAAGGTCAAAAGGTCAAAAGGTCAACAGGTCAAAAGGTCAAAGGGTCAAAAGGTCAAAAGGTCAAAAGGTCAAAGGGTCAAAAGGTCAAAGGGTCAAAAGGTCGATAGGTCAAAAGGTTAAAAGGTCAAAAGGTCAAAAGGTCAAAAGGTCAAAAGGTCAAAAGGTCGAAAGGTCAAAAGGTCAAAAGGTCAAAAGGTCAAAAGGTCAAAAGGTCAAAAGGTCAAAGGGTCAAAGGGTCAAAAGGTCAAAAGGTCAAAAGGTCAAAAGGTAAAAAGGTCAAAGGGTCAAAAGGTCAAAAGGTCAAAAGGTCAAAAGGTCAAAAGGTCAAAAGGTCAAAAGGCCAAAAGGTCAAAAGGTCAAAAGGTCAAAAGGTCAAAAGGCCAAAAGGTCAAAAGGTCAAAAGGTCAAAAGGTCCAAAGGTCAAAAGGTCAAAAGGTCAAAAGTTCAAAAGGTCAAAAGGTCAAAAGGTCAAAAGGTCAAAAGGTCAAAAGGTCAAAAGGTCAAAGGGTCAAAAGGTCAAAAGGTCAAAAGGTCGAAAGGTAAAAAGGTCAAAGGGTCAAAAGGTCAAAAGGTCAAAATGTTAAAAGGTCAAAGGGTCAAAAGGTCAAAAGGTCAAAAGGTCAAAGGGTCAAAAGGTCAAAAGGTCAAAAGGTCAAAAGGTGAATAGGTCAAAAGGTCGAAAGGTCAAAAGGTCAAAAGGTCAAAAGTTCATAAGGTCAAAAGGTCAAAACGTCCATATACATGGCGAGAACCACTAACTTAACATTGCAAGTATAGTTCGATTCTTAAAAAAAAAAATATCGAAAATGTTCCACATAGTGTGAGTGCTCTACAAGACAGTAAGACTTGCACTTAACCAAAACGAGGACATCACTTTCCAAACCTCCTTCGGCTATAGAAGAAGTAGTCGTAGTAGACGTAGTAATAGTAGGCAGACCTTTAAAAAGCTGAATTTGAAAGGCTGCAGTTTTGTGTGAGTAGACATAATTTTAAAAGTTCCCACTCATGCAACACCTTCCAGCAAATATAGGTATCGGAGATCTCTTCAGTCGTTATCGGGGCTTTTTCAAGTGAAGGATTCCATGAGTAATAATTCCTTAGATGGAATATTTTTGATAAAGCCAATCACATAACAGACGATCCCACTTACTCGACGAACAAACTGAACTTATCAGTTATAATTCAAGTGCTATCTCCAATCTGTTTACAGTACTGCGCCGAAATTCGACTCCCAAATTGAGTAAATTAATCTCTCAAGGGTTCGAATGAAAAAGCTCAACGAGGCTCGAGTCCTAAATTCACTTACTTCGCAGAAGTCTCTCTATTCATTGTGCGGCCGCACTTCAAAAATTGTCTAGTCCATCATCTCCCTTGCGGAAAAATAAACCTCACTGACAAGTTGTTCTCATTAATATCCAACGGGATTCATTTTGTTGCCACGCATAATCAGTTTTCCCCATGGACTCTATCTCTAAGGTGGTGGCTTGTCTGTCCCTCGACGGATCGTACATAAGGAGTTTGATTCGTATCGAACATCCCCTCTGTTTAGCCCTGTAAAATAGGTCGCGCAGTCTATATTTAGATGGAGACGATTTTTTTTTTTCATTTTTGTTTTATACCACCTTCGAGGAACTCCTTCAAATTGAACATCCTTTTGGAATAAATGGGAATTTGGGAGGGGCAAGAGAAAGGGATTTCAGAGTACGGATGAAAATAAAATGAGTTAGTGAAGGTAAAGTGCTCTTCTTGTTCTGATTATATACACGTTAGTTGCCCGACTTGATGATAAATACTTGGGATAAATTAAATAAATCAGGACATTGAATGGGCTGGCTTGGGTGCGGGCATGATTTGTGTAGATGAAGACGTCCTTTATACTAGTCTCAAGGGAATGAAGATGGATTTAGGATTTTGTAATTACTTTCGAATACATGCGGGTATAGTCCAGTGGGTGTAGTTTTTATTCAAGTACTTGGAAGATTTATTTAAGACGTTCTTCGATATATTTCGTCGGCTGAATTATATCTTGTCCTAAAGGCCATTTTTTACGCAATTGAGTTAGGTACGCAGTCTTCATAACTATGGGAAGCTCATTCGTTTGGCACAGATCATTTCGTTCTATCTCTCTTAATTTTCAAGATAAGTTAATACCTCTTCAGAACTGTCAAGTGGAGTGTCCTTTTGACTCCGTTCTAAAAACGCTACATCATCTTCTTAAAGAGAAGAATGTTTATTACCACCGGTCTATGTTGACTCACGTCTTGCCGAAACAGCATTAAAGGACCAGCGACGGCAGCTCACTTTACTTTTGCAAACAGTTGGGCTAAATTGTACCTATATGTAATATATTTTCAGTTTGTACCTTTCAGAAGCTAGTGTACCAAGTTCTATTCCTCCTTTTTCCTTCAGATCCAATTATACAACACCATTACCAGCTATCTTTCAATCCCTGAATCACATAACAAAGAGATACAAAACACTCGCTGCAATTGTAAAACAAACTTCCAACTATAACGACCTAACTATCGCAACTTTCCGCACTCAAAGCAGCTAATGAAACAGAATGTATGCCAACTTCCGAGTGTGTGCCTTCCCGATTTGCAGGGGAACATTTATTTCAAATTCATAACTCATCATCGTTTCATCATCCCCTCCAGCAGCTGGCATTTGCATTTCACATTTCAATTTAATTTTATTTTCCTTCTTCAAGTTGGAATTTTCACAGATAATTCAATCGTTTTGTCCCAACTCGCAAGTGGGTGCTTTAATGTTTGGAACAATGTCCCCGATTTTTCCCTATCCAAATTGGATACTAATTTGCACAGAAGTAATTATAGAATTAATGAATATCATAGTCTGTGTTCAAAGTATCGGCAGATACGTCAATAATCCCCCAAATTTGAGAGCCGAAATTAAATTAAGAAATAATAACCAGCGGGGGAGTCAAATTAGGCTGCCTGAACGACAATGCGTGCAAGGACATCGGTTGCAGTTTCAAAAAATAAAAAGGGAAAGAGGAACTCTTTGATTAGGTTCGATTTTTATTAGTTCGCCCGAACGTAGTGGTGTGAGATGAGCCACCAAACAATAGGATTTGCAAATGCAGAAGGACATACCATTCGCAACCAGAGCGACAGAGACGCTGTGCGAGATATATGAAACTTAATTAAAACTCTTCTCCATGTCACAGGATATTCAATTAAGTTTTTGATAACAAAGTTTATAATTGCAAAATGGCTGAATATATGTGCGTACATGTGGTGGTGCGGAGTGCTTGGGGAGCATAATTAATTTTCGATTTTTTTTGTCTCTACTTCCGTATCTTAGTGTTTTCCGGCTGCGGGCCACTCTTCCGTTGACATAGCGTTCATGTGTATACGTTTACAATGCTTGCCTCTGGACTTGAGTTGACCTAATAAATGTCAGTCGTATGGGAAGAAGTCTGCGTCGCTGATTGGTATTTCGCTACCGACATTTCTTTACTGGAATCGAAACCACTTTTACATTTGTTTACTTTTGTTAAAAGAAGACCGGAGTTGAAGGTGATGTTAGCAGTTCGAAATGAGCTCAATAATGCATGGACGAAGTTGAGAAAGCTAAGGCAGCTCCTGTACACCTTTTATAGACGTCGTAGTATGTCCCACAGCGTGAAGAACACTTCAAATTGACTAAGTCCCTTGACCGGAAACCGAGTACAACGCGATATGAATTTAAACAGACTATCGATATGGCAGCCCTCACTGGATGTTCATAGGAATGCCTGTCAAAGTGCCAAATACTTTGTTCGTTCGAGTCCATAAAAATTCACAAGCGATTTGCCAATTTGTTGGAATGCTCTCATATCTCGGGGGGAGCATAAAAATACAAGTACCACGATGTAAAGGGACAAATCGCGATCAACCCAGCAAAGTCATCATCCAAGTGCTATGCGCCACAAGAATTCCCAGGACTCGTGCCAACTGTCGCTAATCTCCACGTCAGTTATTCTCAAATATGGCAATAGCTCTGCATCATTGCTTCCATTGAGATTCTGTTTAGTTCGTGCTCGAAAATGTTGTGCACCTAATAAAAATAGTTAAGGTGTTTTGTGCTCGCAAAAATATGTACGAAGCGATTTCAAGAGGTACAACAATCGATTTAGTTTGAACACTGCCAGGAACAGGGTGATCATATCGAGCATGGCGACCTTCGTTTTCATTGGCTAATCTGAAAGGAGAAAACGAACAAAAATATTCAACAAATCGAATGTGTACTGGAACTAAATCAACTGCTAGACACTTGAAATTTTTGTGGGCCTTTTACATCATTTATAACAAATTTTGTTTGCTTTAAAAAATGGCAGCCAGATTCGGTGACTGATACAGAAAAAAGCAACAACTTGCGCGCTGTTTGTAAGTGAATGTCTCTGGATCAGTCTCTTTATCATTTGAATTTAATTTAAATTCGCTTCCATTTACCTGATATAGGCTCACGCCACCACGGAGGAAAAGGACGACCAACAAGTTCCTCGACGAAATATATGAGCATCAGCCTCCTGAGGGAAAGTGGATGTATTTATATTTAGAAAGCATACAGACAGGCACGTTGGCAAAAATTGACTTGGGCTAATTTAATTCAGTGTGGGATAGCTTCCGCCTTTGGCCACGACCGATTTTTTTCTTGAATTTAATTTACTTCTTATTTGCCAACTTATCTTATTGCATAAATAAATCAAATACTTTAATTTTGTACATATCAACAAAACTGCTTTTCAAATTTACTAATTGCGGGAAAAAACCCAAATTCCAGAATTTCCCCTGTCATGAAAGAACTTCTCAATTCTCAATTAGCCGTTTGCACTCGGCATAAAAATGTAGATTCCTTCCAATCGTCCCAAAAATGAAAAAAACTCACACATAACCAATGGTATGAGAAGCTGGGCCTAGGGCCTCCACGGACCTGTTGCGCCAACTATTTTTATTTTTAACGAACACAAAATTGGATATCCTATATAACGTATCATTCTTAGAAGAGCATCACAATTGACCCATTAACCCGCTTTGAAAAATCTTTAGTCAACAAATTCACTGGTTGCTCGTCTATCTGTTTATTCGAAAATGGTTAAAGAAATGTTATTAGTTCTTAGTTCTAAAATATAACCACTATAAGCAATATAATTCATTATTTCTGTGAAAATACCGTATTCGCAAACGAAAGTAAGGAAATACTTCCAAAAATTTCGGTTAGAGTTGACATTAGTTTTATTGCACCATTAGTTTATTTTAAGTTATTTTATTGATTAACGACTGCAATTTCCCAGGAATTTATTTTTACGGGTATGGCTTGACCCGTTTCAATTCAAGTATAATACCTTGCCGCCCCTCCTCAGACCAATCACTTCAATTGCACAACTCACCAGTTACAAACCAGTTAATTAAATATTAAAAAAAAATGGAAACAAGCTGTCGAGTCTCGAAATGCTCATGGAGCGGATCTAAAAAGTTTCTCCTCGACCACTGTCAACAATGTCACAGTAAACTGGTCAACGAAATAACCAACGGCAAATATTTTGTGTTCACCTTCAAGGATATTTTCACCGCAGCCTTCTTACTAAATGGAAAGAAAGGACTTTTCTGGTTCCTGCTAAACTCATCGGAACCCGAAGAACTCATTTAGAGAGGCATTTTCGCAGTAAAAGGCCACAAGTCCTGTGACAACGTAGTGAATATGGGAAAGGGTCGTTGTGAATATATGAGACATCTGGGACCATTCGCAATACGATCGGAGAACTCAACCAAATTCGACTGGAAACTAACCTTTTACAGCCTTGAATTATACACCAGCAAAATACAATCGAAGCACATTCAAATTCACCTTGACACAAGTTTCCTAAGAGGCAATGAGAAACTAGACGAAAATGTGGAAGAGGAATGCTCGAAGCGGATTAAATTTGACGACGCTGTAAGGATGAAAGATAGTCATTTGGCTACGGAGGAAATATCGTGTTTCGAGGCGTTAAGTATTGCTAACAGCTTCCGCTTTTGGACACGTAATATATTTTTTCTTGACTTATTGCATGTATAAATAAAATACTTTAAGTTGGTACATATCAACAAAACTGCCTTTAAAATGTACTACTTGCTCATAAAAAACCCAAATTCCAACCTTGTTTTCCACTGCGCCAACACCCGCGACCATCTGACAGTCATCCGAGAGTTTAGAGTAGTTAAATAAAAAGATTAATGCCCTTCTTTTTATCTCAATTTTATTCAATTCGGGTATTAATTAAAGTTTAATATTATAGTTCATAGTTAGATATAGTTTAAGAAAAAAAAAAAAAGGGTATGCAAAAAAACAATGGAAAACTTAAAGAGATTTAACACGTGTGACTTCACGAACTTGACTGCTCTTTTTCGAACCAGACTCACTGACAAAGGAAATGTACATAAGGATGGCCTGCTGTCTATGTATTTTTGCTATCTTCAGCTAACGGAGGGTCGAAACTTCACTTGTCGGCTGGGCATTTTCCTACATTACTGTCATGAGAGAGCTTCTCAATTAGCCAATTGGACTCGGCATACAAATGTGGAATCTTCAATTCGTCCAAAAATTCCAAACTCATACTCATGGAACCTGTTGCGCCAACTACTTATTTATTGATTTTAAATAAAATAAAGGAGGGAAATACTTTTTTAAGCACCCACATTTATTTCTTTAACATCGCTTTCAGACAGCGGCGTACCACAGAGCCACAGACCATCTTTAATTTGATTTATACAAGAAAGAGTAAAGATATAACGAAATAATTGGGGAAAAAACTAAAGAAGCTTCTTGCTAAGACATTTTAATCAAAAGTATTTGTCACCAGAAACTGCACTGTATATTTGAAGACTTGCTACAGATGTTTGTATTGCATATGCATATAGGAAAGAGAAACTGCATTTCACATACTCGTAGTTGGTAATATTGACAATGATGACAACTGCCGCTAGTTGCAATGCTTCTGCCCAAAACCACCCCACCAGAAGTCCACTTGACCCCACTTCTGTCATTCAAAACTCTCGTCAAAAGCGCAGCCAATAACAGATCTCCATCATCTTGGTTACACATATCTGCCGACTTATGCCGTTTCACACAAGCCAGCTGACCCAAATATCCAGGCTAACCATAATCTATCAAAATTCTTTGAACAAAACCAAGTCCATCCTTCGGTAGATTAGAATTTCCATGAAAATCGTCTCCATTCACATGTCCTGTGTCCATAAAACAAAAAAAAATAAAAAAATAACAACACACCCAAGTCACTGCTCATCTACCTCAAGCAATTGAAATTTGGTTTACCACCAAAGCGCACACATACACCACCCCATGGTGGTGAACTATATTCCGGGCGCAACATCCGTAAGGGATTTCACCGGTGTTATTTAAGGATATTTGCTTCCTGGCAGTAAAGTGTATGTAGGTATCCAAATTAATATGGTTACAGGAAAATCTAACTTATTCGGAAATTTGTTTCAAATTATTCCCACCAGATAAGTAAAGCAAAACTCCCGGCTCTAGGGACCCTGCCTTGCTGGCCATTGTGTTGTTGGTATACAATGTAACCAGTTTTGTGGCTTAGATGGGATTCAATCAGGTCGATTGCATCAATCGATATTCACTTAACGAAAAGCACTGGGGCGTATTCTTTCGCCACACAGCTACATATCCAGCAGTGGACACGGTGTAAAGGATACTCGTACTTCAGCTTAGATGAGTTCAAATTCAATAATGGTTTGGCTCATTCTATTCTCATCGCATACTGACTTGTTTCGTTCGTCCGCTTGCTTTAGGTCTTGTTTTTCTCCCTCACTTGGACCTCAGTTTACGTTGCTCCTCAAGAATATTGGAAAAGGATTTTCGGTTTTGGGCTTAGATGAAGATTTATCGAAGCGTCACATTCGATTGTCCAGCAGGGAGTTGGAGAAAATGAAAAAAGTGCCAAATGAATTTGTGTTCAAGTTTAGATATTCCATCTCATTCGAATTGATTTACAAAGTTGCTCACAAATCTGGCTGTGTATACACTTTCTGTGGGTCAAGAGCACTTAATGGAATTTTGTTATTCCGAGAGAGGTATTCACTTGCAGCAAGTAATGACCATCAGATTACGTTTGTATTAATGATGCCACTAATTAAGTAAAGTAAACACATGGAGTAGGATTGTGTTGGCGTAAGACACATGCTGTCGGGTTATGTTATTGCCGGTGCGAATTGGAATTTTCCGGAATGCAAGCTGTGAGTTAAGCAAAGTATCCGTGCACTGGCACATGCCTCCGTGTAAGTAGACGGCTTTACTGACTTACGGTATAATTCTTCAACTCAAAAGGGGGTCATTAAGGCTTGGCATTCCAAAGCGAATTTGTTGCGCAGTACAGTTGTCGCCAATAGATCGCAGACATTGTGTCCTTTTAATTCCAATGAAGTGAAGGAGTTTTTTTTTATCAAGACCGTTTGGGTGTATGTAACATTTGTCTTTAAAGGGACAAAAGCTGCAGAAATATTTGTTCTCCACTTCATAGATTGAATGGTGAGTTTCGCTTGAATTTGAAAGTCGGTCGTGGAGCTCTCCTTTCTTCGACAGCCTCCAGTTGCGCACACAAAGCAACTTCCACCCTCGACGTTCACTATATAAACCCATCCACCCCCCAAAACAACACTTATGGCACTTTGCAACTGCCTTCACATCAGGGTCAAGTGAATTATGTAATTAAAAATTCCCCACATAATCGTACAGCTAAAGACTAGAACCTTGCAAAGATTTAGGACTTACCGTCGCCGTCGGCTACTTTGCTTATGAAACTCGGGCATAGTTCACCAAATTTCTATATCCTTCTAAAACGAAAATTAATTCCCACTATTTGTTTGATGAGGGAATCTACAACTTATCCCGCTTAAAGCTACCAAACACCACAAAAGTTTCTCCATCCTTAATGACTTGAAACTTCTGCTGCAAAACTTTTGTTTTCGGATATTTCTACAGAATTCATTACTGCATGTGCGCTTGTGCATTATCAACGTTAATACTGATTACTTTAACCAGCGGTAGTAGTCCACCATTGCAAAAATGAAAGAACATCAACAACAACCTCGAGATGGAAGTTTTGTCAGTCTTTCGGGGTACCGCAAGCAGTTCGTGAATTGGCAACCATGACGAAATGAATTATCGTATGGAGCAGTTGGAAATTTAATAAAGAGATTGAAGATAGTGCACGCGAGTGTATAGACGAAGAGTTTGAGATAGAGAGAAGGAACAGGACCGAACTTTACGACTTTGGTTGATGGAAAACTTGATGCGGAAAGACATACGTTTTGTTAGCGAAATTGAAGTGATGCGCAGCTCCGCGAAGTTAGCTAATTAAAGATTGGCAGCAGTAAAGTAATTTCATTGGGGAATTCACTTTCCAAATGACAAAAGTGGGTTGGACAGTTCTTTAAGGAAAGAAAAATTGTTGAAGTCGTTCATAGAAGCAGTGTTGCCAGAATTTCAAAAAGGAAAATGATAGACTGCAGAAAAAACATATAAGAAAGTATGAAGCAAGAAAAAATGCGTAAAAAAGACAAAATACAAAAATCTAAATACATTTTTTGACATTTTTGTTTTCAAAAAAAAATGCTTTCATGTCCTCGAAAATGTTAGATCTAGCATTACAAAATGCCAGATTGGCATAACTGGTAAAAGCACTAAATAAGGAGAAAGCTGACTGAATTTGATAGGGACAAAATGGTAAAGCGAAGGAATCCTTTGTCTTTCCTGTTTGTAGTGTCGAATATATTTTATTCACAACCATTTTCATCGTTTTTGAAAATAAGACAGGCACATTTTTGAGGGCCCGTCGTTGTTTGATAGTGCCAGTAAATATATATATTTAAAAGGGCCCATATACGATACAGACACGTCGCTGCAGACCAATATGAATTTTGCACACACGGCGTCAACATGAATAAAAATAGTGAAAGACAATTCTGGGTAGAGTTTTTAGAACTTTAAGGAAGTTTTCCGGTTTTGTGGGAAGTTAAAAGTGTTGATTATTGTAATCGCGTTTTAAAATCCGATGCCTATGAAAAACCATTGTTTAAACCATTCCTTGCCCCGAATTCTCTTTTTTTCTTTAGTTTTTTATTTTATTTTTTGCCATCGAAGCAATGATACTTGCACCATAAGCTGTATCCATCATTTTTCGGACCCGAAGACCACAACGAAACGATACAATCTAAAGTCTGTGCAGATTGTCTACACCGTGTGTGGCGAAGGCATGTTTGCACAGACTTAAGGTCTGCAGCGACGTGTCTGTGTCGTGTACGTGCCCTATAAGTGGATAGCTAAGGCTGGCTAAAAGTTTGAGCAATCTATAAAAGAAAGATGCATGATCTTTTCACCATAAAATTATTCAATAAACTTTTCAGTGCGAATAAATATTATTAATAGTTTCAGAGGCCTTTCGAATATCCATCTTAAATCGTACGAAAGGCTTCAAGTCTGAATGCTGATTTCACTCACAGCAACATTGATTTCCATTTGAAGGGAAAGAACGGCTCTGGTTCAAAAAGTAGAAACGATTTAACTGGGAATTGCGACCAAGCAAAAAAAAACAAAAAACAAAAGCTCTGGAAATGAATACTAGTTTTGAAAAAGTTGAGTTCATATACATAGAAAAATGCACTTCACCCTTTCCTGAGCCTGTATCATACCAAGACTTAGTTCCAGTCTTTCTCGAGGCGGACATTTTAGAAGACTGCGTCTCTATATTAAATCAAATTAAATCAAACAAACGGAAGCATTTGCGAGGAATGGAAGAAAACAGCTGCTGAATTCAGGCGAACGAGCAACCTTATCTATAATGAGCAAAATTTAACTCTCTTTTAGAAAAATTTAGTAGACATACATATGACAAATATGTCGAAGAAGCTAAATCGTCACTGTTTAGGAACTACTATACCAAACTAAAGCATTTTTTAAATGAGAGAACGTACTTCCTTGACACTTACGGGGTCGTCAAAATAAGTACTATTTTCAAATTGAGAGGTGAGCTCGTTCAGTTAAACTTTACACCCCATCGACCAGGGGTGGAATCGGCAAAGGTGATAATTGACTGTCGTTTTTGATTATCAACTATTCTTTCCTCTGTGTAAAGTGATCACTTAACGTTTATGAAAATTGTTTGCAATTGTTTGTGTCCCAAGTTTTGTTTTGTACTTAACAAATTTTGACAAAGCTTTTGTGGAAATATTTCCTCAAAGAAAACCATAGGCTATGTCATTAATCGTCACACCTATTTTTTGGGGGCGTTTTTGAACAAAATCATTTTCTGTCTGACCTCAACTTTATATTACTCAAACTAGTCTTACTCCTTAAGCAATGTAAATCTACACTAAAAATAAAGGGAGCCAGCACTTCCTCAACTAGCTTAAGCTTTCAATCAGCTTTCTGCTTCATTTAGAAGTTGACCAAAATTTATCACGATATTTAACCAAATTGCAAAATATCTGCTGCTGTCCTTGTCATAGTTTTTCAACCACTACATGAGCTCTAGAAGAAAACGAAACGAACAATCGGTTTCGCATTTGAATGTAACATGTAACTCCTTTCGTGTTGTTATAAATAGTATCCTTGCAAAAATTATACAACCAGACTGGTTTAAATTGCATAGTTTTAGAACCACTTTCACAAGTTCGAATAAAACGTTTTTCGTTTGTGAAGTTGCATTAAGCTAAATGTGTCATTCGTTCCAAAAACGAAAAACTCTCACAAAAATATTGGATGTCAGACCTAGGGTATCTTTCGGACTATGGACCTGCCAAAATTTGTTTCTTTTTTCTTAAAGCTAAACGTTCGTGGAAGCGAAAACGATTGATATATTTTTGAGTGGTTCAGTTTAAACAATTGACAGTTACAAATTGACCTGCTTTTGTCATAGCATTTTCTATGTGTCTGGAGTCTCATATTATCAGTTTGATCACTTCTCACAATTCCAATTAAAATTGAGTGATAAATGTTCGCACAGATATATTTTTTTCGAAAGGATCTTAATAATATCCACCTGAGCTGGTAATCTGAAAGCGCTGTCCTATCTGCCGAGAATCCATTAAAAAAGAAAACTTTTCTCTGTGAAAAGTTTTTAGCTATTTCCATTGTCCACACCTGGCAAAGTGTGCACCACGCTAAATGCAAAAAGAACACCGCGAACGTTAGAAACCTTTGTTTGCCCTTTAAAAGTTTGTTTGGTTTTATTTTGCACTTCGTCCATTTACTTTTGCCATCACTTCGCGGACTGGAAAATCACTTGACCCCTTTTAATCTATTCGCCATCCGGTGAGCACTTTCAAGATGGAGCAAACTGCTACTGCAGTGAAATGACTAACTTTCTCACTGTGGCTCAACATATTATATATACGAGTTTTATTTCCTCTGTCGTTGAACAAACAGGACTATCTCATTAATTTTTATTACACAAACTGGGTGAATAACCAAGATTGCCACAGCTGCATAGTATTCTAGATAACAAGCGGAAGTACCTATACCACCAGCATCAGTACCAGCAGAATTATTCGCACAGTAAAAGTGGAAGGGGTTAACATAGAAATTGCGGAACCAGGTTCTCTTTCTTCGTCTTCAACTTCTTCTTCTATGCCGTTCTCTTGGCTTTTCTAGAATCGTTAATAAATTAAATGTACTTCCTTTTGTTGTATACCGACCGAGTTATTTTAGTGTGTGGCATGCATGGGTGTATTTGTTGTGACTTCCGCTTCAACCAGCAATAAGGACAAAGCCACCACGATTGAATATCCTCAAGGAGAATAGACAATATTCTTAGTGCGATATATATATTTACTCGTATGTTTCTATTCATTTCGTTGTCGGGGACAATATATCTTCCGTTGGTGTGATTGGATACGATTTGACTTTGCGACGAGTTGCGATAGAATGAGGTTAGATTGGAGCAGCAGCAGGATGTTATGATGACATTTTTGCCATCTAAATGGGGAGAATATAATGCGAATTTGATCGTCTAGTGGGAAGGGCCTCAGAATGTGCGACATTATTAAACCCATGATTACTGCCAGACGTAGACAAATGCGGACATTTTAATTAATAAAAATTGGGACGGTAGTTGTGTGACGAAGACATTTTTAAATAATTGCAGTAAGAGTGAGGTAGTGTGTTATTAGATTTTCCATTTCATTGTGTATCGCGCTGTTAAATCCTGAGCCACTAAACACTCACGCCTGCATTTAAAGGGAGAGAAGTACAGCGTTGCATCAGAAAAATGTGTGCGAATGGGTCACACGATTTTTTATCCTTTATGTTGGAGGTTAACTATAAAGTCCCGATTTCACGAAGTTTGAGGGTTTGGGACCCACTTTTTTAATTTCCTCTTTCATGGTAAAAGGACTATGAAAGCGAGATTTTTCACGAAAAGGAAAAGTACCATCCCTCTTTCAATTAAACAATTATTGATCAACCTGTATGGTCAGAGCCACTTAGTTGAAGCTCTAAACACACGTTTGGATTGACTCTACTTATTGAAGTTTCTAGACAGATTGACCTCCCTCCATAATTAAAGTCTCGCACTACTCTTTCCGTCACTAGTGGCAAAAAACTACAATCGACTGAAAGGGTTCCTGACGATCCACTAAGATTTTTCAAAGTCACTCAATATGATGATCTAAAATCACACCACCACCTGAGATGCATATCGAGAGGGTGAAAACAGCCTGAAGGACCTGCGCAGTGACTGCCGCTGTTTTTTTTTTGTAAACTATTTATGTATAAATATTTAAAAATCAATCGGGAAGGAAATTTCGAATGTTTTAATATAAAATTTAACCAGTGAATGGAAAGCGCATAGAAAAGTGTCGAAGACTACACATATTCAAGTCGCACGAGTATCAACACAAAAAAGAGCAAATGACGTTTTTATATTCGATTAGGCACACGAAATCTGAAATCTGAGAGCAATTCTGAAGAAGCCCAATCGAATATGTACCACATAAGGCACTAACTAAGGTAAAGCTTAGCTGTTCCATCTTTTTTGTGAGTTTTAAAATACCCACTGCAAAGCACTTCAATTGTTTTTAAGGGGAAGCTTACATTGGGTTTGTTGTACCTAGAGTGGAATTGGATGCGTTCGTAAATATAGCAATAATATGGATAAACGAAGAAAAAAAAATGCATTAAAGAATGCATTGAGTGTAATTATGTATATTTTTTTCAAAATAAAAAAAAAATTCTGGGTCTTAAGGCTTATAAAGTTCACAAGAACTCAAGCCGGCCAATCATCAACAACGCCAACAGCCCAGCGTCGATTCAAGACCTTAAAGATAGAATTCGTGAGGCTATCGACTATCGAGGACATAGGGCAGCCACTTTGCGATTTGGTTATGGAAAATTTCATGAAAAGGATATGGTCCTGTATGGGTGCTCGTGGTGGCCATTTGGCTGATGTTGTTTTTCATTATAAACGGCATACCTTCCTCTTTATTATAAAATAAACATCCGATCATTTATCTTAAAAAATGGCATTTTTCTTTGAATACCAAAATAACACTCTTTATTTTGTATTTTTTCAAAGTCCATTGTAACTTAAGATTTACGATTGTAACACGTTTTTCAACCCTGTTGCTAATCTCTCTCTCTCTCTCTTTAGACAGTTGTGGCTATGAAGAAGACCTGAAGGTGTAGTTTGTCGGTTCCCTTAAACCTCGGACCCTTCGATCACTAGTCTTACATAAACCACTGAATTTCTGCGCCAACGAACAAAGTGGCATCATGTAGCTCATATGTACTAAAGTTCTAAAGCCTCATTTGTTGACATAACCCCTAAAGTAATGGGTGTGCATAAAATTAGCCTGAAGACCGCACAGGCACACGATCCAGAATCGCCCCGCAGTCAATCACATATATTACCACATTAAAACCACGACCCCCGCGGAAAATAATGCTCAATGGTTTTTCGTAGGCGACTTCTTCGCTAGACCCTATAAAAACCTGTTCTAAACAAACTAGCACTCACTTGAACCGATTACCAGATTGCGGTCTTCCAAACTCTTCTATGGATTTAATTAAAATCAACCAAACGTTCTGCCTAATTCCACAGGACACCTTAGTTATTATGAGAAACTTTACAGCACGGATACCTACCCATTAAGGAATAATAATTGTAATTAAATGCGATAACCATTTCCATCGAACAGAGATGAGTCTGGTAAGTTTCTGGTAAGGCAACAGCTCCTACAACATGTCCACAACCCATTCCAGCCATGGCAAATATAACAAATCCGCTTCGAGTCGTTTAAAACTTATTTTATGGGACAGATTCAGCAATAACCCATAATAGGTTTGTGTTGGCCCTCTCGGGCCAGGATATGTCTTTCATCAGGATGAATACGAGAGTAGGAGATCTGTATAATTAAATTAATTACGTCGTAAATTTGTGTAGTACTGTGCGACCAAAACACGCATAACCCGGCGAGGAAGGTGTTGCAGGAGACAGGATTAGTGTGCTGCTAAAATGGAGTACTGGCCGTGATGGAGGAAGAAGAAATTCGCTCACGATTTGTTCGCTGGACAGCTTGAGTTTGTGCAAATTGAATTATCACATTTCGCAGTCGATAGCTGAATGTGCGAGAAAAACTTTGCATCCTTGAACCAAACAACAGAATCCTTAATGAACTTTTTGCAGCACCCGTCACGCAAATTCGTATTTTTTGTTATGTGGAAGTGCCAAGTCTATCAACTTGAAAGTTAATAAACTAAAATCACGGCAAGCTCCCGTTGAGTGCGGAAAGGTGAATGGTGTATGTGTTAATAGAAACGAATGGTTTTTGACATGCAGGGGGTGCATGTCGTTTGTTTGTGAGCCTAGCATCGTGTCGATAGAATGTGCGACACGACTTAACGCGTAAGTACTGCTGGGGGTGAACTCTTCATACAGAGGCTCAGGGTTGTGTGACTACATCGATACTGATGAGGCGCACGTGCATCGTACAGTAATCGTGATGTTGAGTGACAACTGAACATGCATCCAAGCAAATGTCATGATTTAAGCCTAAGCATCGGGGTATTTAGTGGTTAGTCACATTTACAAGATTACCTGATGCCTAATTGTATTGCACAATTACATTTGATTGATAATCTTGTTTTGTGGCTTGGCTACCGCTTGGCGTTTGTGGTGCTTGTCGCATATGCACGAATGCACTTGTATTATAAGAGGGTATAAATTGGACGTTTAGACACAATTCGATTTAATTGATTGATGTTGGTATTTGGTGCGTGACGCATTGAAGGAGGAATTCGTACACAATAACATTGTCTTTAATATTATGTGAATTGCCTTGCGAACTTACCAAACTATTTATGAATTTCTATGGACGAGACGTATTTCTAAAAATCCTTGAAAATGGTACCCTAGGAGGGATCTTACATAGCTTTACAGGTGTCGAAAATAATTAGAAAAAATATACCCTCAGAAAAAGTTACAGTCCTTAATCTTTCAGGTAATGCATTTCCTTATTAGAAAAGGGAAAAGATTAATAATATCCTAAGATATTTCAATCTACACGTTCCAAATTTAGAAATGCAAGTTACATAAAAAAGGAACAATCGCGCAACAAAAAAACAAACAAAAAAAAAAAAAGTTTAAAAAACAAACCGAAAACCCCTTAGAAATTGGTCCAAAATCGACGCCTGAAAATAGGTCTAAAACAGACTATGAAATTGCTAAAAAAGCGACCGAATACTGTCCAAATAACAGTCCAAGATGATCTACAACAAACGATCCGAAAAACGCCCGAGAACCGCTTCAGAAAAAGTTCGAAAACCACCCCGAAAAAAGCTCCAGGAAACTCCCCATAAAACAATCCAAAGGCGACTTAAAAACGCTACAAAAGCGCTCCCAAAAGATCCTGAGATGAATCAAAAACAAATCAACAAATATCCCCAAAAAAATCGTAGCTCGAAAACTGCCTCGAAAATATTTCAAACAACATTCAATGGAAGGCCCAGAAAAACTCCTTGAAATCATCCAATTCCAATAATGCAGCCTTAAAAATTCCACTCTAAGTAAAATAAAAATACTTTAAGAGGTGTTCTCAAAACTCGGTCCAAAATAGTCAATAAAGGCCCGAAAAACGATGCAATAAAACAACCGAAACATGTCTTATAAAACCTCCCAAATGATCACGAAGATAAACTGCTGAAAAATTCCTCAAACAACAATCCGAAATGTGATCCAAAAATCCTCAGAGACTCCTGACAGACGCCCCAATCATGACTCTAAATGCTCTCCAATAAACGTTCTTTTATTACTATTATTATTATTTTATTAAAAAGTAATATATTACAGTTTAATTTGATTTTGCAGCAATAGCTATCTGGGCCTTTGGCTTAACGCTCTAAAATACCTCATAAATAATGTTCCCAAAACCGTCTCAAAAAACAGTCAAAAACGAATTGATAAGGCCCCGAATATCGCACCACAAAAACCCCGAAAAGCGAATACAAGCCGCCACAAAATATGCTTAAATACGTTCAAGCAACGCCCCAAAAAATGAGTCAGAAAACGCCAAAAACTAGGTTCGGGAAATGTCAATTGCCAAAAACGCCTCAAAAATAGTCGAAAAAAAGTTTTACAAAAAAACGAGCTTACAATATTTCCGAAAAATGCGTACAAGAAAATTTGGTCATGACATCTGGATCCCTATTTTTCACAAATTCACCGACCTGCCTTCCATGCCGCTGCTAAAAAATACTTAAGGGTTAATTTAACTTGGATTACATTGTACTATATATTAAAGTTTCTTCATATGAAATAAGAGAAAAAGTTTTTATCAGTACATTCAAAGTTTCTTGTCATCAGATACCTACACATATTTCGCCCGATTAAGGTCTTTCGCCTTCCACATACACGGAATGAGCAGGGCAGTGCTTTCAACTACTCAGGCCGTGCAATGATGCAGCAAAAATTAAATAAACTTCTTAACCGCCTCCCCACCTAGTAGGATACACTCCAATTTGCGGCATTCTCTTTACAGACAAAGAAATAGCAACGTTAATCCCTTTTTGCATGTAGAATAAATGTTTTTGCCTTCGGGTGCAAAATGTAACAGGAAATGGTAGGAAAAGCTTTACGAGATAAAGTAAAGCTGAACAAAAACGGTGGTTAAAGGCTAAGGACATAGTGAAAAATGAACGAAATCACTTCCAAAGGAAGAAAAAACAGCAAAAAGATTATTTGTCTCATCCTTTGGCAGAGAGCGGCGTGTTGTCCTCCCCCCAACATGTTGCATTCAATTGTGAATTTTAATGCAAACAATAGAGAACGACCAAGGACATAGTACATATGCTCTGCCATGAATTGAAAGTGTCCTTTTTTGTGTATGGTTGGTTGCATATCTAGTGGCAATTGCACGGTAAGAGATAACGCTTTCTCTAGCCAGAGCAACCCTTGTGAGTGCAAATGGAAGTTGCACTTAAACAAAAGCGTTGAGCGATAAAAGGACACTCACTAATGGAGGATTCCAATTCGTATGTGTGAACAACAGGAAATCATTCAACTACGGAACTTGTAAGGGCTTTTTATTTTACTTGCAACTGTTGCATACCGATAGTGCCAATGGAGATGTGACTTACTCACATCCTTTGTGCATTCGTCATTCAATGTCCCATTGTTGGACTGTTCGATTGTGCGAAATCGAAAGAGTGTGCTGAAAAGTCTGCAAATGGTCAATTGCAGATGTCTGATAAAAGATATCCGGGTGTGTCGAGTGGTAAACGTAAGTTAAGAACATCAATTGGCTTTTTGTCCGAATTGAAGCTTCCCAAATTACACTTTTCGCCTTTTGTTCAAGAAAAAAAGGGGAACGTGGCAGCCTGCATGTACGGAAGGTGCCGATTACCATTTGATATCATCTATCCCACTGGGGCCATCACCATATTCTTTCCCTGCTGTCGATTAAGGTGGCCATGAAGTCGACCATGGAGGTCCTTTCGACTGTCTTGTGCGGACTTTTATAAAAGCGATTTCAACTACATATTTATGACAAGGGGGAAGAAAATTCATACCAGAAATCCCTACAGAGAATTTAAACGATTTAGCGGATGAAGAACAAGAAAGAAAGATTAAACTACCATTATTGTCAGACTCAGAGTATGACACAGAAACATACCCGCGCACCAGATTGCAGTGGCAGTGGCAAAGGCTTAAGCAACGCCACCAAGGATGCCTACCGCATGAATCGAAAGCAATTATATTTTATCCTCGAAATTTCTTTTCTATTCGACAACGGATTTAGTGGTTGTCGTTTGGCGAAGCATTGTGCAAGTGAAAGGTTGGGGGAGGATTTTCCAAAGCAATCTACGAGGTCACCTTGCGATGTTGTTGTTGGAGGGCAAGTGATTTTAAATCCGAGATTCTGGGCTACGCTAATATGGGGAATGTTTACATCGGCTTATGCTATTAAGGATGTGTCTCTATTTCATGGGCCGTTAGCATGCTTAATATAGCCAGTGATTTCGAAAAATATCTGGAACAAAGAGTAGGCTTGTGGAGAATCACCAACAGTCAAAACTCACTCGCAAAATTGAAATTTTAATAAAATTTAATGGTGAAAAATAATAAAATTCAACTTCTAGCAAAAAAAAAAGCAGCATACAACGACATGAAATCGGAGATAGCTTGAGGTAGACCTTCCGACAGGAATGCGAGAATGTACATATAATAGTCCAACTTCAAATAGTTTAAAAGGTAATTGAGCGTATACATGATGGACCAGAAAAGGTTGAAACATTTGACACGCATTTTGAAGCCAGAAAGCAAGTGACTCTCAAATCAATTTTAATCAGTGCATGTTTCCATGAAAAGTGGTTAGGAGAAGTCGACTCTTGGTCCCTTTGCCTTACTTAAAATTGCGTTGAGTCTTTTGAGGCTAGGGAAAATATATCAAGAGTCGTGTTTTCTACAAGAACACTTTTTGAGCAGATTGAGTCCAGTAAGAGGGTTTTTATCCTACCAAGATATCAACCGGCGGGGGAGCGCTAAGTGGCCTGCAGATATGTAGGACCATAATCGTTTATTATGAGAAGAAGGCTATGAGTACGCTTCTGCGAAGATCCCTTTCTTCACTCGTATGAATCTTAACGAGACACAAAACTCTGCGGTACCCCATGAGGAAAATGCGGATTACTCCTCGCCAGCCCACAAACTCAATCTAAACTAGTTGCGAATGAGCATTTTACATTTTACATTTTAAATTCATTTTTATTAATTTCTTTCTTTAAACTTTAAACAAAAACGATTAAATCTGATTTAAAACTAACATTTATCTTATTCTAGCTTACTGGCTCTAAGCGAGCGCTCTAAACTAATCAATATCCTTAAAATTATATCCTTTCGGCCTTAATTCTATCTATATCTACGATTTGTTTTGTTTTTTAATTTTCAAGAAACTTTAGAAAACTTGAATTCTTTATTACTGTCGTTGCGAATGAGCAATAAGCAGGTCGCGAACAAGAGCTACAAAAAACGAAAGTAAAGTTGAAAACGTCTCGAAAACCCAATATAAACGCACAATGATAAGACGAGGTGCTGCCATCCATGAATAAATATCCCCGAATCAGCGAAGTTACAGCCAGAGAACTCAAGAAGTCGACGCACGTATTATTGCACGGGAAGGCTATAGCGACTTCCGAGTCCGGTAAAGTCCTTTTTATGATATATCAGACCATTGGACTTGAGAGTGCTACATGGGTCGACGTGTTCTGTTGCCTTGAGCTATGCCCAGACGATTGCCAGATCTGCAAATATTGTCAGGTCTACAAATGATCTGGCCATGAGCTGCAAGTGATCTGCCAATAGCGAACTACCTTACCTTTGTTTACAAAATATTTTCAGATCCGTTTGGAGGCATTGTCAGACACATTTTTAATTTTTTTTTCATTCGGTGGTGAAGTATTGATTGAGAAGCACATAATAATAAAAAAACAAATATTTAAATGGAACAAAAAATGCAATTGCGATTGTTTTGGGCGTGCACGTATTTTGGAGCAGCGAGGAGGATGAATTGCCACATAAACGTCGCCGTGTTTGCACGAAGGAGTGGGGCGGCCCTACCAACAGCAGGTGGGAATTTACGCAAAATTGCTCATGAAATTGAGAACTGATGAGCCACAATTGTATCGCAATGGTTTGAGTACGGATTCCAAACAATGCGATGATCGTCTTGACTCCGCATATCCAAAAGCAGGAAACAAATGTGCGTGCAGCATTTCAGCGTTTGATGTTAGCTCTACGATACCTAGCTAACGGGGAACATTTGAGGTCCCTGCAATATCTGTTCCGCAATCCTGCGTCAACGATCTAGTCATTCCAGATGTTCTAGATGAAATCTACAAAGTGCTCGTAGATAAATATCTTCAGGAGATTTATTTTATTACCTAATTCAATGTACACAAAGTACGATCTGAGTTCTACAAATCTACGAACTTTGGCAATTTCCAAACTGCATTGGAGAAAGGATCATAAATATTTCTCGATCCTTTTGCAAGGGTTATAAAAGGAAGAATACAAATGACAAATGAAAATATACTTAAAACAAAAAGTGATTAGAAAGGATCATAAATATTTCGAGATCCTTTCAGAAGTATCATTAGAAGGAAAGGGTTATAAACTTTCATAGATCCTTTTCGTTGTTATATTAACTTTTTCCTCCACGTACATATTTCAAATTGTTTAATTCACACTTTTTGCACCAATCTACAGAAAAATGCAAAGAAAAAAACACCGAAACTTCCTTTTGTTCGTTCAAATTATGAAAAATATTTGTCTACAAATGAAAAATTTACAGATGCCGCTACCGCAGCACATCTGCCAATAGCAAATGAGTCTGCACATGTCCTAAACGTCTGGCAGTGGTCTGACAATAATAAAATTGGGTGTTCAAACGATAGGCAGATATTATCTTACAGTTTCATTGTCAGATGGCGGTCTGACAATCATCTTACAATGATGTTTCTGCAAATATTGGTAGACAAAATTGTTCCAGCTCATCAGGGTGCGTTATTTTGTAAGCTCGGGCTTAGAAGTACAAGGCTCTATAAACCGCAGCGCAAATATGGTGACTTAACTCACAAGGCGCACACAGGTAAATTTTCCAAATTCACGGCCAGAACCATTTCTGGTTTTATGCAAAGTTGGTTACAATAGCATGACCCTGAAACCTGATTGATCACAGGATTCAGATTGTTACTGTTGGAACAGTGGGTGCTTCTTAAGTTGATAACTTTAAATTAATGAGTGCCGTAGCAAGTTTGGTTTGTGATAAGAAATATTTTTGGTTTTTCTTTATTTTTGGTTTGGGCGCTTTGTAAAATAATTAACATGAATTCTGTTTCTATCAGTATGATGTTTCAAAAGAGCGATGTCCACTTTTTGCAATATTTTAAGAGTGATGTAAATTTGGAACCTATTTAAGATTTCTCAACGAGAGAAAAGTTTAAGAAATGTCATTCTGACATATCATATAATAAACGTCAACGTTATAAAATGTGTAATAATAATCTAGAAGCAGTTTTCGAACTTTTCAGTGAAAGTGAAGACGAATTCGAAATGTTATTCGAGTCTAGTGATAAAGAAGATATTCTGAGTGCTGCAGTAAACATGTATACGGCAGAAGAAATAAATAGAGTCTTACTCAAACTTTTGAGCTCTCACTTAGTTGTCAGTTTCCATTTTTAATTTTTCAGTAAGTCGAAATCAATTTTCTCAGTCGGGGTTGCATTCGCATAGTTTCTTAGCAAATTTTTAATAATTCTACGTTTGCAAAAAAGTACCCGAACGAACCTAATGTTTCTGAGCACTAAAAAAACGAACCTAATGTTTTTGAGCAGTAAAAAAACATTGTTTTTTTTCTTTGATAAAGTAAAGTTAAGTTAATTGAAATTGCTTCGTAATAGAAATAGTCTTAAAAGTAGGATTATTGTTTTCTGAATAGGAAAAAAATCAGTAAATATTGCTACTTTTTGACATATTGACTCTGAAAAGTTTTAATGACTTTGAGAAAAAAAAAATGTTTCCAAATAAAGCAGAATCGCGATTAAGTTTAATCTATCTTTCAAGGAATCGACTTTGAATTTTTAAGAAGCGGTACGTCTCGTGAAATTAAAGTAAATAAATATTTTCTTTCCCTGAAAAAGTGAAAAGCGAGACAAATATTGAAATTTCAAAGCAAACAAAGGAAACTTTAATATGACTTTACTCAAGAGCATAAAAAATGGATGACTGCCTCAAGAAATTTCAACAACTTCTTAAAACGAAATTGGTTGCAAAATGAAATCTTGAAATTTCGTTTCCATGCCGTTTCAATGTAAAACAGAAGATTTACCGAAGAAATAGGCTAAGCTGCGCAGATGCAGTTTTGGGAACAAGGACAATTTTATTCCTCAAATATAATGAACACAAAATGGCTTTCCCAATGATGTACTTCAGTTTCTAATAGAGAGTTTCACAAGTCATTGGATAATTCATTTGCTTATATTACTTATAATTTATTCATAATTATACTAACTTCACTGTTTTTCTTTCTTCAATACATTAAATGTATTATTATCGAATTATTAAATGTCAAATGCGAGGAGCCCCAAAGCGTTTTTTTATATTTTTTTTTTCACTTTTTAACGAATATTCGTTAAACTTTACTCGAAAATTGTCCTTTTTATTAAAACTATCAGCTTCAAATATTCCCATGCAATAATAAATTCAAAGAAACACAAAAATTGTGTCCATGTTTATGGGAAAATTTGCCTGGCGGAGAAAAATGTTC
Organism: Cheilosia grossa; assembly: GCA_963082955.1. NCBI lineage: Eukaryota > Metazoa > Arthropoda > Insecta > Diptera > Syrphidae > Cheilosia > Cheilosia grossa. The sequence goes on along the minus strand of OY720145.1, from coordinate 59,964,650 downwards.
AATCAAGAATTGCACTTTGAAGAAAGAAAGCTAAAGCTAAATTAAAGGCACGTCCCTCTTTAGATGTTGATAGTCAAAAACATTTAAAGCAACACAATTCCTGCACCCCAATTCGCACAAGTTTACCTGTCAAAATCTCCGATGCGATGCGAAAAACTGAAATTTGCAACTCTCGAAATCCGGACACGAGAATTTCTCTTCGAATGCTACTCGTCTGTGTTTTCCATGCGGATTTGCATCTCGTATACGGAGTTATGAGTTTGATACTTAAAAAAATGGATTGTATTTTGATTTGTGAGTGCGAAAATAAGAGTAAAATAAAAATAAACCGAACAATTCAAATGAAAGAACTTAATTAATGATGTCCCTTCACATTGACGTAAATTTTTTTCGCAAATGGTGCCATTCGTTCAAAGCAGGCTTGGGGCTCTCGGATAGTTCGGTATATTTCGACTCCGCTCAAGCTTCATTGAGAATCAAACAAGTGCTGAACTCTTACAGCCCAAAGTAGCTGCGAAGACATTAGAAGTTCTTTTTTTTTTTTTTGTCAATCGGAAACAACAATTCCCAACCAATTTAAATTTGAATATTGTGTTTTTTCTTTCTCACAACCTGTCGAAATTGTTTGTTGATACATGTTCTAAGTACTTAGAAAAAGCTAAATTTCCACAAAAAACAAAGCGAAGCAGATTTGGAATTTTTCAGTTTGTCAGCTTGACGGTTGGATCTGACAACGCTAACTACATTTTGACAGTTAGTGCTATACGCTTACTACATTTGGCTACGCTAACTACTTACCTACCTCAGTTACGTAGCAGACGTTACAAATGTAGTAGTTAAAAAAAAGAGACATTTCTGCCATCTCTGATCAAGAGAATCCAACGTCGTTTTCTTTTATTTGCTCTTCGTTGACTATCTTGAAATGATCGGCTAATCTTACCTCCCTACCCTCAATACCCTTGAGGAACGCAGGGACGTATGGCAGACATTCTCTTCATTCACCGTCTGCTCTCAGGCTCAATCGACTGTACGTCTCCTTACAACTCTGTCTCCTTTAACGCTATCCTTCGAAATCTTCGTTGTCCCCGTTTCTTCCACCACACCTCATATGGCTAAAACGAACCAATCTACCGTATTCTGCGGAAGGTTAATTCAAACCAGTAGTCCCTCCCTTAAAATTGACCTCTTTCACCATCCTTCGCCTTAAGCCCCAGTTATTAGTCCTAGATATAAGTAGTAGGCTTAAGTTTTAGTTTAAGTCACTGTAATAGCTTGTACTAAGCCCAATAAATGAGGGTATTGCCTCCACCAAAATTACCACTTTCTACTTATCACCAGGGCCGGACCAACCATATGTGCAAGATGTGCAAATGCACAGGGCGCAAAATTCTGGGGGCGCATTGCTAGGAAGGAAAAATTAATTTTATCTTGAGCGAAGAAATACTTCCATTTGCATTTTAACAAAAAACTTGTTCAAATAAACCCAAAATACCAACATCCATCACACCTGCGCTGAATTATTTCTTGCACAATAACTCAAGAATCTAACTTAAAATATCGGAAAATAAAAAATCCCATTACACCGATGCAAGTTCATTTCTTACCTACCTACTCTTACTCTCAAAATGTTCTTCCGTGTTCGTGTAGGTATATTTCTTGTACATCCCCTTACATTTTACAAAAGAGAATAATACAGTTAAAAATACTCAAAACAAAAAAGTTCCGCCTCGTATGTGCAGGTTTTATTTCATGCACCTTCACTCACAAAATCTGCATGGAAAAATTTCCAATAAAAAAATTAGTCCTACGGAATCGTATGTGCGTAGGGTGCGAGTTTTAATTCTGCACGTAATGTATGGGAAATGGCAAATGGGATTTCTCATCTACCCAAAAGAGTAACAAATTTCTCTTAGAATTACAAAGTGAGTGAGTGTCTGATTTGGCATTTGGCTTAGCTTTAGTTACATACAAATAGAACAAGTAGCTTTGTTCTTGTAAGAGAAATTTGTTTCTCTTTTGGGTAGATGAGAAATCCCATTTGCCATTTCCCATACATTACGTGCAGAATTAAAACTCGCACCCTACGCACATACGATTCCGTAGGAATAAATTTTTTTATTGGAAATTTTTCCATGCTGATTTTGTGAGTGACGGTGCAAGAAATAAAACCTGCACATACGATACAAGGTGGAACATTTTTTGGTTTGAGTATTTTGTACTATATTCTCTTTTGTAAAATGTAAGGGGAAGTGCAAGAAATATAGCTACACGAAGTCACGAACCGGGAGGAATATTTTGAGATTGAGTAGGTAAGAAATGAGCTTGCATGGGTCTAATGGGATTTTTTATTTGCCGATATTTTGAGTTAGATTCTTCCTTGAGTTAATGTGCAAGAAATAATTCAGCACAGGCACAGCGCACAGGTATGATTGAATATGAAAATATAGTATTCTCTTCCACTGCAGTGCTTTTGAAAGTGTCACTGTCCGTGTACTTGCGTACTTCATGCCTCAATTTGCAGAATGTTTTAACATTTGGTAGTTTTAAAGATTTAGATGGAGCGGAATTGCATCAAGAGTTAACAATCATTTCCCACTTGTAACACCACAAAGCTCGTGTTTATATGTGCTAAATTTTATATTCAGTTCAAGCCTTGAAGATCTTGCTCCTAATTTAGTTATTGCTCTTCAAATTCTAAATACAATCCCATTACAGTAGCTTCAGGAGAACGTAGTTTTTCTAAACTTAAAATTATTAAAAATTATCTCAGGACAACTATGACTCAAGAGAGATTGGTAGGCTTATCTATAATGTCTATAGAAAAGGAATTATTAAAATCTTTAGATTATGATGATCTTATTGCTGAATTTGCCAAGGCTAAGGCCAGGAAAAAAAGTTTGCAAGTTTAAACGATTCCCATCTGCACAATTCGTCGCTGCGTTTTAGTTTATGTTTTTTCTTTTTTTTCCTAATGAAATCAACTAAGTTCCTTAAATGAATTCTTTTATTTTATTTATTTTGTAAATATATTTTCATTTAATTTTGATTTTGATTTATTTATTTTTTATTTGTGTAAATACATTTATTTACAATCATTTTTTGTTACTGAGGATAAGGCCTACCGGGGATACCTCAATAAAAACAAGGGCACTGAAAGTCTACCTCCTGGGTGATGTGGCAAAGACTTATGCATTTGTGCAAATGTGAGAAAAGGGCGCTTTCTGTAAATCTTGCACAGGGCGCTAGTTTGGCTGGAGCCGGCACTGCTTATCACCCACCTACCCTTACAAATGTAATTTCCCGACTATGCCTGATGAGGTGAACTGTGTGCAAGACATCGTTATCTCTTCCAGCTCAAACGGTTCATTGCCCAACAACTGTTTTAGCCATTCAACCAAAAATCTCATTGAAAACCGGGTAATTAAGCCACATTTTGTGGTCAGTAATCCATGTAAATTATAGTCGACCATCCTTAGCCAAAAAAATGACTACCAAGGACTGACTGCATATGGGAGACACTAAACGCCATCAGGACCTAATTACCATTAGTGTTATGGGTCGCTTCACTGACTGGTTTTGCCAGCGGCAATTGTCGCACAAGCAATTCAGCGAGAACGACACAGTAGATAAATTTCTATTAGGGCTCTGTTTTTTTGTTTGTAGGCTCTTGGGCGATTTTCTTATCCTTTTCCGTTGACGTTAGGGTCATATATTGTGTAACTGCAAGTGGTGTCCCACTCTTTGTTAAATACAATGCCCAACACGATACAACTGTGCACATAAATTTATCGTTTCCTGTGGCAAGTGTTATCTCTCTAAACGCCATCATATTGTTTACACTCCTAATTGAGTTTATTTTGGCGAAAGTTCATAATTCACCATCATCCGCTTGGTTCTTGTGTGTGCATTTGTGAATCTAGCGGCGATAAACCAAATGGCTACGCATATTCTATTTGTTTTCAAACTACTCGTAGATTGTGAGTTCCAGGACTTTATATACTCTCAGCTGTGCTGGCAATTGGGAGCATCCGCCTGAAGTTTGCATTGTATAAGGAAAGTATGCTCAACACCAACCAAGGTCATATCCGGACCAAGTTGTTTGCTTTGTTGCAGAGCGAATTCGGTGGGAATTTGAAAGAAACCCCCATGACCAGGAATTTCCATTCGCAATTTCCATCGGAGTAACGATCAGCAATGACTGCGGAGGATGCCGCTTGTGTGGTGGCTATTTGGCACAGACGGATGCGTCCCTATGGTGGTAGCTTGCCAGCGTATGTGGTATATACAATTATACATAAATACTTTGCACTCGTTTGTTTGCTCGGTGGTTTCAGGTGGTTTCATCGTTGAGAGTTTTGGCTTTTGCCCCGAGACTGTGCGGGAATCTGAAGGAATGCTGGTGTTACCGACTGTAAGGAATAAGGATATGTGAAGCGATTTGGTATGCAGTTTCTTGGCGTGACTTTGCCAAATGGTGGACTATTTTTTAAGACTGAGAAGACTGCGAGGAATTTGTCTAAAATTATCTATTTCAAGGACTTGCTGTCTTGAAACAGTGAGTGATGCATGTTATGGGATTTTCCACACACAACTAAGTTGAATGTAATACATGCAGAGTGGATGTGGCTTTGGGATCAATAAATATTTTTGACAGGCAGATTGTAATGGGAGTCATAGCTTATCCAAATAAGAAACGGTCCATGTTGATGATTGAAGTTAAGTTTTGTAAATGACAGTGTAACAAAAAAGCACTCCAGGCCATTATCTTAGATTTAGTTCAAGTTTACAACTTTCAAGCGGGTCGGTTCTCTTGCAAGAATTGTCCTGGTTTTTTATAGGTTATTGAGCATATTACTTCCTGTTCGTCGAACTGTGTATCAACAGGTTCGAAAAACATAATCAATAGTCAAAATGTTTACACAGAGGTATGTTTTGAATTTTGACAAGGGGGCCCTGCTGTTTTGTCACTCCTCAATACAGTTTTTAGGTAGATAGTCCACAGGGCAGGTCTCAACACGTGAGTCACTATTTTTAACAGATCATAGACGAACGCTGCCATACATTGTAGTTCTGGACGATAACGTTTTTGAAATTTGATGACGAAAATAAGTAATTGTCTGGTGGATATATTTTTTTTTATAGTTATCATCAGCTTGCAATACATTTAAGAAGAAGCTTTCAAGCGTAATTTTGGCACATAGTTGCTGGTTTTGGAGGTCTATCGTTTTGACGACAGCTTCTGAAAAGTTACATATTTTGGGCCCAGCTAAAATTTTACCAACTTGTACTAACCAAGGAGAAGGATAAATACGTTATATGCAATTAAAAAGATCGGAACTGTCGCCCATAGCTATAGAAAAACGCGCCACTATAAACTGATGGCAGTAACCTTGACTTTAGGTTGTTAAAGAGTTCAACAAAATCAAACAAACCAATTTAACTCTAGTGGGAAGCTGACAAAGAACTATCTTACTACGGGTTGGATTCCAGACCTAGAGAAGGTTAGCAGTTAAAAAATTCCCTCACAAAAAATAATAATGAGAAGCCGGTTACAGTGAGGCCAAGGTTCACTTCCTGCCAAAGAAAAATATAAATGTGTCTTTTTTTAAGCAGATCTCGTGCACTATGAATAGGCTGTCTTCGTTACAGTGCGTGAAGATATTTAATTTTATTTTTGTTGGGGAGTTTAAAGGTGCGTTATTTGATGCTTGAGTCCCGTATTCGTAGGTGCAGTGGCTTAGTGGTTAGTGTGTTGGACTACTAAGCGAGGGGTCCCAAGTTCGAATCCCGCAAAAACCCTAATTCCAACTTAGGGCTTTTTCCACTGCGCCACCTCTCGCGAACGTCGACAATCATCCGAGAGTATAACTGTCTTGAAAGAGCTTCTCAATTATTGGTTTGGAATCGGCGTAAAATTGTAGATCCCTTCCATTCGTTCCAAAAATGAAACTCACAAAACGAATGGTTGTGAGAAGCTAGGCCTTGGGTCCCTCGGACCTGTAGCGCCAGCTAATTATTATTATTATGAGTCCCGTATTCACCCAAATCGATCTTGTTCATATTAAATTTTCCATCACTTTTCAAAACATACCGGCTATAGAAGGTTGTCGATTTATCTTCTGGATTTCCTTCGAAACCTTTGCAGTTTTGGGGCTTCAAATGATCAACATTCTTCACTTTTTTTGTAAGTTTGACTTTCTAAGGGGTTAGGCTAGATAGGTCAAAGGTCAAACTCGGACTAAGAGATTTTCAATTCCTGTGAACGGTCGGCTTGGAATCGACCGTTGGGCTCATTCTTAACGTGTGCCTGCGATATTTTTGGAACGTTGACTGCTGGCGTTGTCTCACATTCAATTGTGATGTGCATTTTCTCAAGCCGGGGTTTTGCTCGCCGGATCCAAGGTTTACCCAAAAAGCCAGCAAAGAGTGCCCTCACTGCTTATTAAGGCCAATTTCCCAAAGAGAATTCAGTCTCCAAAAATTGGGAACAGAGACGAAGTCACTTTCCAAGCGGGAGCCTTATCTGGTACGCAAGATGAAAATTGGTACGAACAAGTCCCCCCGTATGACACTCTCATTCGGGTATTAATAGTTTTCCCACCACGAAGGAGTGTGACTTTTAAGTGAAGAATGCGAATTCTCAATGTCACACAAGGGAGTGTCTGCCAAAAGGCAAATGACCAGATTAGCTGTCAAATAAACAAAATGTCAGGATTTACAAAACTGTATGACCAAAGTTACCAATATGGTCGTATTTGCCGTGATGTTCATTTGAGGCATTTGTCATTTACTACCAAAAAGAGAACGAAAATGAAAATAAATCACAATTCCACGAACTCAAACACCAATTACAGCTAAATAATTCCTGTTCCATCAAAAATGCCATCAATGCCATACCGAAATTTCAATAAAGTGCATATGGGCATATGAGGCTTTATGCTGGCATTTGTGCTTAGTGTCCTATTATACTATATGCTATTTGGGCATTTTTTTCTGTCAAAATCAGCCTGGTCATATGTGGCATTCAGGTCATTAGAGCATTTGAGATATGCCCATTTCATTGTATAACCATATTTTGACAGGAGAACTGTCAGAAATTGGCATTCTATGACCAATTACCATACCGTCTAATCTTACCTTAGAAATTCGGTAGTAATTTTAAATCGTTTCCAAAACTTGCTAGTTCTTCTTCGTCGTCGTGAGAGATATGTAAGCTATGATTGACGTCTTTACATTTACATGTTGTTAAGAAAGTTTAAAGGTGCTTTTTTAAATATTCCAAACTCTATTTCGTGTATCTCATCACTTGACTTCGCTAGAAAATTTCTTATCCAGTTTCCTGAAGTCGCAGATCTATGCGAATAAGCCGCAATCGATCGATGCCAAGCCAAAATAATCGATGGCATCGCTCAAATTCAGCCTGATCTGTGCAAACAAATCTAACTACTTGGATGCGTGTCACCGTATGAGAAGCCGACGTGGAAATTGGAACAATGAGGGCTTGCATTTGCCTTTCAAATAAAATTTTTCGTTAATACCTCACCCACGACATGTGCTATTCCATTTCAATATCGACCCGGCTTTAATAAAAAAAAACATTTAGATATTAGGAAGAGATCGGGTGGAAGGAAAACGTTGTTGAACCACGATCAGTAATCCTGTGAACCAGTCTTCGCTCTGTGTACCTACTTACTTTAGAAAGATATGGCTCTCAGCATTCTGACCATAAAACTGTATTATGTCCAGTAAACCTCAAACCTTCATAGCCCCAACCAACGGATCCATCCTCGTTCGCCAACTCCAACTCCAACAGTTTTCCGTTTTAATAAAAAGCGTTTACTTTTTTAATAGTTTTCTTTAATTTTTTTTTTGTTTTCTCTCCATTTGTTTGATAAGAGTTCTTTCTCATCATGTTTACACAAAGAATTTCATAATTTTTACAGAGTTTTCTTTTTACTCTTCAAATATATTCAGTTTTCAGTTTCTATAACATCATTTCTAACAACAATAAATTATTATTTTTCTATTTAATCATTCATCTTCCGACGTCGTCTTAACATAATATATTCTGTTTAAGTGTAGTTCTTTTATTTATTTATTTCTTATCATAATTAGTTCACCTTGATACAAGTACGATAATTGTTTTTGTTTCCTGTTAACTAAAAAGATTTATTTTATTTTCATTATTATTTGTTTTTCAATTAGGTACTAATATTACATCTATTTGTAAAAATAAAAATCTTCTAAAACGAGATTTCTTTTGGTTTTTAACTTCTGCTTTATAATTGTGTTTTTTTTTTTTGGTTTTGATATAATTAGAAAAAGGAAAAGAACACAAACAAATTATACAGTATTATTGTTGTTATTTATAAAATATATATATGTCTATTTATAGGACTTCTATGTATTTACTGTTCAATTGTTTTTGAATGTACATCAAGTATTAAGAAAATATTACATATGGTTTTGGTATTTTGTTTGTTTGTTTATATTACTTCATTACTTCATGTTTGGGAAGAATTATAATAAACAAGAGTAAATGGAAAAAATTTCAAAAATTTTCTAAACATTTATGTATCAACAGAGTTAGTTTGTTATTATTTCGGTTTTTCTTTAGTTAAATATCAATTTTCTTTGTTTATCTAAAAATATATATACTTTGTTTTTACACTTTATTTCTATACAAATAGATGGTCAATTGTTGATTTAAAATATTGTTTAACCTTAAGTTACCAAGTTTTTTTGCTGTTGTTGCTTCTTTCCGCAATTCATTTGCTATTCGGTTTGCTAAATGTTTTGCTTTTATAAATTCATTTTGGCATTTTGTTTTAATAATTTTATGTACAAATTTGTTTTTTTGTGGTTTATGGGGTTTATTGTTCCAAGGAGGGTGGGTTGAAGGAGCTCAGTTGTGAGGTGGTAGGATAAGAATAAAGACTTATGAGTGATGGAAGTCGATTGATTGTAGAAATGATATTTTAAATTTAACAGCCCGTGCTAAATGCTTAACGGACTGCGACGGTAAGCGAAGAGCAAGTGTTGACAATGAAGCTGCTTCCTTGCTTCAATTGTTGAACTGAATGGCTGTAAGGTTTTTACGGACATAAGCAAATTATCAGCGACTGCGTTATTGATGAAGTGTCGATGATGTTTTTATTGGACATTTTATGCTAATGACAAATAGGTGTTTTAGAGAAAAGAATGATTGAATTCCTTTTAAAATTGAATCTCTTTCGGATTTTTGCAGAGTTCTTATTCGAGATCAGACTTTAGGTGTAACAGAAAACAATTTTAAGAGCATATTACGGACTTCTAATACGTCTTGGCCATTGGTTCAATACGCGGAAGTTGTTATTTGCTGGACCGCCTTGGCTAAAGCGATATATATTGAGGAATTAATCAGGGCCGAATAAGCAGCATGTTTATTATCAGCGGTACACTTCAAGCCACTCTGTGGTAGAAAAATACCAGTTGCAAAGCTGATTTAAAATGCCTGTGGCGTTACTGAGAACGCTTGGTGCAGCAAAGTATGATGTATTTTCTATTCTTGCATGAGGCTACTTGTTCTGCGGTGATTTAAATTCTGTTCCATGCAAACACCTCTCAACATTTTTTTTTTTTTTTCAATTTTTCAAAACCTGCCTGGGGTAGGTAGGTACCTACCGCCTATATTTTTCATCCGGGTACACATTCAAGAAAAACAAATGCCAGTTTTTTCCATCTAATTTTCCTGATATCTTAATAACTTCAACCTGTCTTAGGACGTATCAAAAAAAACTTCATCTTTTAGTTCTTGTTATAATAAATTTTTAGAAGTTGTTTCGGGGAATGTCCTATCAGCCTGTACTATAGCGCACTCAATAATTTTACGAGAGCTACTTCCAGCTTGTAGGAAAACTAGCTTGAATTTGATTGGCTCAGTATACTATACATCTGATGGATACCTTCATTCATATAGCTGTTAAACCAAAGTAGAGTTCGTCGGGCATCCAAATTAAATACTCCCAATACCATCAGTATGGCTTTTACACTCTCGCTCACTAACCAAATTGCATATCAAACTCAATACAGTGCAATGTCTAAAATTGTTGGCTCTGTTCTCTGCATGTTCATCAGCTGAAGGATGTCGTCCGTCGGCTATCAAAGCGATAAAAAGAGCTTGAATAAAAGCACTTTCGGATTCAGACCCCTTTTTCGTTTACCTTTAAAAAACTCGTAGATGAAGACTGAAAAAGGTCGACTCGTATGTATATTTATTTCTCACCCAATTCAAACTTGCACTTTACTAAGTAATTTTGTTTTGATTTCAAAAATATGACTTGTTGTGGCAAAAATATTCATAGAAAGGTTTTTCTTTTAGAGCGCAGTCGATATAAAAATATTTTGCATTCTCTGTGATCTGCAAATATTTTCGTTACTATTTTTATTATTGTTTCAAAAATCGTATTTGGACTCGAAGGTAAGGATTTGAAAAAAGCTGATTCAAGGTACTACTAGCATTAACTATCTGTTTCATTGAAAGGAGTTTTTGTTTTTGTTACTTTTCTCGGAGCCTTTCCTTGGAAGACTACTGCGGAAAATTGTATTTAGTCACATGTTCATTTGTTGTTGCAGTTATTTTGTGGAGTTTCTATTGGACACGAGCTTTTTTTCTTTCTTTGTTTTCTTCTAAATAAATATTTTCTATTCATTTGATTTGTTGTTTCCTAAAGTACTAATATTTTTCTCTAACTACGATCATAAGTATTTTCTTTGCCTTTTCTTAATTAATTTATCATCATCATAAGAATTTTCCTCCGAAATACAAAAAATATATAATATACATAAAATGAAAAATATGATTTTCTTTTTTTAAAAAGTTGTTTTTCTATTTTGAAGACGAAAAATTAAATAACATCGATTTGAGCTACTTTTTTATATTCTTGGAAAGATTATTTACTTTTGCAAAAATATACAAATTGTCAATAGATTTAACAACAATAACATTAACAACGAGTTCTCTTTATTTTCTGTTTAAAGTTAAATCCTACTGGAAATAGATAAACCTGCAGTTTTCAAATTGTTTGGTTGGTTCTTCTACAATTGTTCAACGATTTAGTTTGGTTTTCTTTTGGTATTTGGAAAAAAAGTTGTTTTGTTTTTTATTTTTGATAAAAATTTCACAAATTCACATTTCCATTTGAGTTGCGGCAACAACAATACGAGCTAAGTAGTTATGTTCTTAAGATATAGTTGGTTTAAATTTTCTTTTAAGTAAAGCTAAGAATTTAGTTTTCAGTTTTGAGTAAATTTTTATTTTTTTTTGCTTTTGTTTTATGTTTTCAAATTTAATTCCAATTATCAGTGTGAAGAGTTATCCAAGATGATGTAGTGTGAGTGTTAAGTGTTGAGATTTGCTGTGATATTGACCACTTTAGAAAGAAAAAAAAAAGAAGAATAAGTGATAAATGATGCATTTAGAGGCAGATTGGAAGAATGAAAGAAGATTAATGTTTGCTTATGATATTTTTTTTCTTTTGTTGTTCCTATTAACGGGCCAATGGGGTTCGGGGTGGGTGGTGGATTGAATAGACTGTGCGTGACTTGAGGGGATTTGTTGAAGAGAAATAAATTGGCTAAGCGGTGGGTGATCTACGGGAAGGTCATAGTTGTTAGTTAGGGGGGAGGTGCAGTGCAAAATTTGTCGATGGGCGACAGAAGGGAATTGATTTCACATCCAGAAAAAGAGCGAAAATAATTATTTTGTTGAGAAATTCACAAAAATTTAATTCCGACCCCCTCTCACTTGAATTAGAAACGTCTTTACGAATTAAGAAAGCTGTAATCTCCCTTAATAAAGTTTCGACGATTGAACATAATTTTTAATCTTGGCACCATTCTTTCTTTTGCTTTGTTCCATTGTGTAGATATGTACATCAGCAACTCTGTGTTTTTTATAATTTTCATCACTTGTGAGAGAACAATATAGGTGGGAATCTACCAACCAAAAATCACCTTTGATTTTGACTACATTTCATAAACATCTGTTTCGAAAGAACACCGAAACCTCTACGGCAAAAGAGTGTAGCATACTAAAATAATGTTTTGTGTTATTGGTAATGTTTTTGTCGTATTGAAAGTAGTAGATTTTAGCTACAACTATAAAGATGACTTACAAAGCATTTCTGTTGTATCGTTTGCACCAAAAAAGAAGGAGATAGTCAAAAATATGTAAGAACGAGTAATCAAGTGCCCCCAAAGCTGATTTGACGAAATAAATTCTTCTGCCACTTTCGCACATCAACATAGAAAATTTTACTGCTGGCAACCAGAGTTTGTTGCCAGCTCTGTTAAAATCAGAGCAGTGGGTACAAATATATCGGAAAAGGTGTGTGTCTTTGCTAAACTACGTTCGTATGTGGCTCAGCCTAGCCCCGATTACGGCTGATAATGGAAGAAAATAGTTACTTTCGCATTTCAAAGAACGACATAAATCATGCGGAAGGGAAAATTTGTTTCTATTGGTTTCTTTTATCAAACGACACAGTCCTATTTGTATTGTATATTTTTAGGTTAATTTTCACAGTGTGCTGAAATTTCCTTTTTGGCACCGCTTTAATGCTTTTAAAGCAAACATCAATTTATTTTCATTTAATCCTTTCATAGATTGCTCCTGTTTGTTAAATTGTTTTTAATGCTAAAATACTCCAAACTTTTATACATTAACCTCTTGATCGTGACAGCATTTGTTAAAAAACAATACGTGAGGACGCAATTCATGCCAGAGAGAACTTTCACGAAAATTAAATGTAGAATATGCCCACATTTCTATAACCCGTTCTGTAAATACCCCAGTAGGCACGCACAAAAGTTAACAACTATACCAGACAATATCCATTAAAGCCCCATCTATCCTTTCCAATTAGGTAAGGGTGTGTTATCAAAACAAAAGGAACTTCAAAACCGTGACCAATACTAAAATAATTTAAACAACAAAATTAAACGAAACCAATGGCGAACTAAATGTAATTAAAGTAAATTAAAATAATGTATGACTGAATTCTATTTTCCTTGTTTTTTTTTTACATTTAACCTACAAACACATTTATCGCAAATATACAATTTAATTTATCTACAAGACTGTTTGTTGTTTGTAATAAATACTAATCGCTAGAATTGTTTATACAAAAAATTGATTTAATAATAAATTATGATCCCTAAGATATAAATATTTATAATAGTAATTGTTTTTTATGTGTGATGTGTTGACGTAGCTGAGAAGCAGGTCGAATCGATGGAATTTGTATCAATTTTTATCGAAAAGGAGTTAAACAACATGAGTTGCTTGACAGTCAGTATTTATTGTTGGGAGCTTTTCATTGGTTAGGGTTTTTGCGAAGCCTTAAAACTTATGCGACTGCCATAACTTCGTAGCTCTAGTAAGCTAAACCTTATCCTGTGTGTGGAAGAAAAATTGATACAAGGTAGAACGGAAGCTTTGAAGATGATCTCTGTGATTAGTTGTGAAGTGGACTCACACAAAATGAAGCAAATGACTTACAGAACTAGTCTGAAAGATTTGCGAATTCAGTCTTCTGTCAGCGTGATATTCCGGGTGGTAAATGTGTGGGTCTTAGAAAAGCAATATAGATCGTCATCGTGGGCAGATAAAATCTGAAGACCAAAGTCTTAACAAATTTATTTTAAAAGCTCAAGTTGTTCGAAGCTAGAATTTGTTAATTCTAAATAAAAAGACTGAACGAAAAACGACAAATGTGAATTTTATTTTAGAAACAGCAGTGAATTAAATTCTAACGCAACAGCTTTTTAAAATGTGAGTGCTCGGCCTTCGAAAGCAACGATGAATCGTTTTTGACACCAAATCTGTGTCTGAGCTTGCTCAAACTGGAAGGCCACAAATCGGCTTGTACTGAAGCATATCAGTAAAAGAAAAATCAGCCAAGAGTTTCCGTGGTCTGTATTTCTTTGAAAATTCAGTCGCAGCTGTAAGGCCCTTTCATTCTGTTGAATGCTGCAGAATTTTTCGGATTTTTCTGATGGATATAGATTTAAAAAAAAAAAACCTCTACAAAACTTGAATACGAAAGAAGAAAGAACCCTCCATAATTTGATTGCGTGGGAGCAATCCAGCTTAATCACATTTTTCACATCACATTTATTCCACTGGCTGTACTTTTGTAGGTTTTCGTCAATTTTTGACACAGCTTTGGCCATAGTGTTCAAGCTGACGAAGGCTTTTAGTTCTCTTTTCGTTGCATACTTTTAAGGTGGTTATAAACATAAATTTGTGTTGAGGTGGAATAAACCTGCGGTCTCAATCAAATGGTAGCAAGACCTCCTCAAAAGTTTCCACACCGGTCTACACATGACTTTCTTTCAAAATTAATGATCCAAATTTTCTCTTCAACCTTTCACTAAAAGGCCTTCCAGAGCGGTGGCTGTCAAAAAGTTATGCCCTATGCCGTGAAAATCCTGTTCCGCCCCCACCCCTGCTACTCAGCTCTAGCAAAGCTATGCATAGTCTGGTGTATCTTGATGAGTGCATTATTCTAAAAACGAAAACCGAATCTGCTTCGCAAAACGTTCAAATGAGAAGTAAAAATCACACGCGCTGCGCTAACACGAGACGCCCTGCTTAGCTACTGTATACCACGTGCGCACCTTCACCAACGATGGCGAGTCTGGTGTCTGTTGATCTAGTTCGCCACTTCTACTACTACTTGCGGGGCCGCTACGACTCGACCGATTTGAACTTGCGCCACTTACCGTCAAGAGATTCGGCGTGGTTACGCTTAAATTTTGATTTAGATTTTGATTTCGTGACGTGCTGGACGCACCACCACCCTCCGACTCGATTCGTATCGTCGTCGTTATTAGGGGCTGTGAAAAGCGCTGCATATGACGTTGTCGGTGACGGGTCGGTGCCGTAGCCGCCGCCACCGCCGCCGGTGCGAACGTCAATGCGCCTGCCGAGGACCGATGTGCTGTGCGCTGAGAACCGCCCGCTCTCACCGTGTTCGACGATGTCGTCGTTCCCATTGAACGTTTACTGGTGCGGCGATTATGAACCCCATCTGACAGTATTGACGGCTGTGCTATGCCCAACGGCGGGTGGGTGTTGTGCGATGTGATTGGCAGCTCTTGGTTGATTTCGGGTTTCTTGTGACGACGATGGCGTACGTAGCGTAATTGCAATTCCCTCTGCGGACGTAAACAATGGCGGCAAAACGATGACGACGATGACGTGGATGCTGTCGCTGACGATGACGACGATGCCAGCGAGCTGGATGACGCCGATCTTGATGATGAGGTGGATTCTTGTGAGGGCAGTGTTGAGGATGCCCGATGCTGGCGGCGGTCCGGTGATGAATTCGTCGACAGCAATGCACCGGAAGCCGGCGTGGATAGTTGTGCGTGTGGTTCCACCACGACAACGATGTCCTTGCTGCTCAAGTAATTGCTTTCCTTAGTCGGCGCGGCTGGTGGTGACGGCTTTTCAACAGTTATTGCTAAATTAAGCTGTCGCCTGTCGGGGGTGCGATTTGTTTCCTCCTTGCGCGAGGGAGAACTACAACTTGCAGCTCCTTTCGTTTTGGTTGTTCTTTTCGGTTTCCTCGCACTGGAGGTGGTGGCGGTTCGATTACTCTTACAATGCTGATGATATTGTTGCTTACTGCTAATGTTACTCTGACTATGTGCATCCTTTTTCGAAGTGCTTTGACGATGTGGCCGCATAGCGCGGTGGCGGCAGTGGCGGCGTTCCTCGCCATCATCGACAACATCGCCGGGATATGGTCAGAATGCTGTGTCAAAGACAGACATTGATCTAGAAATTGCTTCGTCATTGTGGCAGCACTCGAGGAATTCTTCTATAGTAACAACGCCGTCCCGATTGATGTCCATTTTCTGTAAGCAGATACGAATTTGATTTTAATTAGGTTTTGCCAATCTGCATAGCTAATAAGGTTGATTTGACTAATCCGGGATTTAGCCATTTTTAGTCACAAGGAGCGGAATAAGTTTCCAGCGAAAATCAGTTGAAACTCAATTATTTGTGATGGTAGGAAAATACCATCAAAGACTTGGGTTGTTTCAGAACGTGATGTGAATCATAAGGAGGACGGTTGCTGAAGTATAGGATGGGAACTTAAAAGAGAAGAATTCCGGGGACGCTTGAATTTATGTGAAAGCGCGTATCCCTCGCTCAGTGCAGAGATAACAATTTTTCCTTTGGAATTTATTATCCTTCTGAAGACTGCAGTTGACTGGCGGAAAGTCATTATCCGTTTTGTTGCAGATTTTTTAGTCTATCCTTTTGTTTTTTTGCGGTTTTTTTTTGTGTTTTATTTTTTGTTTGTGGTATCATGCTGCCTTAATTATCTATCCTTTTTATTTGGGTCGTCTGTTATGACATGAGAGCGGGTTGTTTTCTTTTACGCACAGCTGGGGCTGCAATAAAGCATCTGAGTTGTCTCACTGCTTAATTTATCATCGTTAAAAAGGACGAGGGACTCTACAGAGATGATGAAGCATTTTAATTGAGTTTTAATTGAATTTAAGGTTGCATTGGAACGTTCTTTTGTCCTTCCTAACTTGGCGTGGTAATTAAAGCTCAATTAAAAATGACGAAGAGTGGGTTTGTATTCATCATTGTGTAAGGAAGAGAGCGTATGTTCTTTTAACTGATGGATTTCCAGTGATGAATTGTCATACCAAGACGACTAGTTCAAGATAGAAGAATTATAAATGATAAGCAGATGTCTTCGTGATTTCAAGGAGTCCCCTGGTTTCTGGTGAGATATCAATGTGTCCTTGAATATGGTCTTAAAAATCAAAATCAATCAAAGCCGTCTATACCGAGAGGTCTGGGTGGGCATTGTTTGCACTCGAACAAATCAAGCCTCACAACACTGATTGTGGTGATCGGTGCCTTCAAGGACTATTAGAACCTCTTCGATTTCAATTAGTTACAATCGATGCTAGGCACCGACTGACTTCTTGGCGGCAATAAAACAACTACTCCCAACAAATGACATCCATTTGTGCTTCTGGTGAGAGAAATTTCGTCAATAGTGCCCCTCTAAGTGGCTCTTCATTTAAAGGACAACAATGCAAATAAAAACTGCCTTAAACTTTCAACCATAAACGCGCGCTTTCACGTTTCCTCAATTCAAGGAGAAAAAAGAAAAAAAAAAAAAAAGCCGCCCAAGCGCGAGTGTCACTCGCGCTCCGAGGGTTTCGTACTTCCTTAGAGTTGGAAATTGCGAAGATTTTTTTTGCAGATGAGGTAAACTACATGAATGAAAGTCTATGAGTAGAGAGGGTGGATGAGAATGAGTATCCAATGGAAAAATTCCAATGGAAGGAAAACGATTAAGAGAATACGGTTTAAATTAATGGAGAATTAGAGGATCGAGGATGGAGATGACCGAGAGAACAAACACTAGTGTGACTGAGGATGCGGACTGTCGATTGTGGAGTCTGGTATCTGGATGGAGTGTGGTGTCTGTGTGGAGTTTAGTATTCATTAAAAATTCCAATGGGAATCGATTAAGAGAACACACCAATAACGAATGAAAAATGGTTGAAAGGAGCGTGCTTTATATGGTGATTGACAGTTTTTTGTAAATATCTTTTTAAAATATAAACATTTCCGCAAAATAATCTGCGGCACATATATAGCTACGAGCATGATCTACATCCACAGAAAAGGTTTTATATCCATTTTTTTGTAAATCAAGAAATAAACAGCTCTTTGTGCGAATGATTTCACCAAATTACTAATTACTCCAAAACCAGTCGATGTGTCGCTACCATTGGTATTTGTCGTTTAACTAGCGGTTATACCGGATGTTGTGTACAAATTTCAGCCTTCTACGTCAATTAGTTTCTGAGATAGACCTAGGTACAAAATTGGTCTAGTGGGTTCGGACAGACGGACAAAAGCGAAACTAATAAGGTTCCGATTTTCGCCTTTGGGCAGGGAACCTTAAAAACCGAAGTAATAAAAGAAATGCTGCCAACTCACCTTAAAAATTCGCTCAACTTTATGTCGAATTTTTTCCTCCTCAGGACACTCGTCAGGCAGCCGTCCCATCAGCTCATATATGGCAGTCACAATGTCAGTCATTTCGTCCCTAGTAATAAAGCCGTCACCATTGATGTCATACAATGAAAACGTCCAACGAAGTTTCTCCTCCACAGATCCTCGAGATAGTATCGACAGTCCTTGCACGAAATCCTGTGAAAAATAATTTTAAACACAAAATATAAAAAAAAAACAGCCGAAACTCAAAAGCGGTTACAAAAGTTGCTTTAACTGTGGATTGCCTGACTGTGGTGGGTGTATGCACTAAATTCGTTTCAAATCATTTTATTGATTTCGTGTCAACGCTTTGGCGAAATAAACTTGAAATGTCCTTTGGCGCAAATGTCATCAGCGGGTAATCGAATTTCGAAGACGACAAAGAGCGTTTGGGTTCATATCGACTGAGGAGGAGGACCGGACACATTTCACAAGAAACCGGGTTGCAAGGTACACAATGGTATTGTGTAACAACTTTTCATTTCCACTTCGAAATTTGACATACGTACGAGGTGAGAGTGTCTTTGTCGGCCACGTGGACTGTTTGCGTGCTAGCGTTTTTAACTTATTCCAACATGACAAGAACACATCCCCACATCCCTCCATAAATTGAAAATCACAAGAATCGTGACAATCAAGGTGCAGTCATTCCCAGCGACACGTGACTGCGCTTAATTTTTGCACGGTGCTTGGTCATTAGTCAGCCCACCACCAACGTAACCACGTCGGGACACCCGTCACCCATGCCTCCGTGATTTTGAGTAATAAATTCCGACATCAGTGTCATCGTTGTGTATTTGTTGCTGTCGCTATTTTCAGTCGCAAAGTCCCCGGCGCGAGTATTTGCATTCTCAACGGTGTTGAAGGAAGTGCTCATGGCAAACACTGTCGAATGGCTTTATAAATCAACCACCCCCCATCCCTTGGTATAGCACCTGGATGGGAAAGAAAACTTTCGACAGAGTGTTTCCCTCTTTTTCAGCTTTCTTTTATGAGAAAATCAATTTCAACTTCAACGGGAAGGGAACAAAGGAACAAACTGAAAATGTGAACACAGTTATGGTTGCCGGTTGGGTGCAATTAGAATAGAGGTTGTTTTTTTTCTTTTTTTCTGTTAGAGAAACTTGTTGATTACGTTTCGCGAATATTGGGACAAAGCACAAACCGAAGGCACACTGCAGCCGACGAGGCATATAGAAATAGTAAGAGCAGACAAATTGTTGACTGCTGGCCCTATAATGATTGCGGTAGCAGGCACATCTTTACCTGTTCTCTGGGGACTAGTCCTGTTAGCGACCAAGGCGACAATAAGGTACCTCGGTTAGAATTGCATGCTTTTTTTTTGTGGACGAAGAAGTGGTTGTAAACTAGTCTGCGATAAGGGCGATGGTTTTTATGTATATTTTTATGTACCGACAGCTTTTTTGAAGGCAGACGCTGGAATTGTGTGTCGCAGTTTGTCGCTGGTATAGTTGGCATCAAGAAAAAGTCGCAGTTGGGCAGACGGGCTTGATTCAGGGAAAGAACTGCAATTTCTTTTGAATTTGCGTTGCGTTCATCCCACTGCAAGAAGCACTTTGTCCTGGTTACCCATGGAACTGAGCTGAACTGGCCATTTCGCACGTTTTAGTTTCTCTTTAAATTATGTATGCAGGAGTGACGATCGCAAAGACGACCGCCTGAGAAATAGTTGCTTGTCTATTTAAGCAAACACTTCACCAAAGGTATTTCTTTCAATATTGTTGAATTTTCATACCGCCAGGTGGAGTGTAGTCAATCAAAGCCGTTTTGATACCAGAACTCGCTAATGTGAATGTCTCAAATGCTGAGTGGAATAAAAATGATGTAGACTTTTATTTTGCCAAGTGTGCGATATATGACTTTACTCAGTGTTCCCTTCGAGAATTTTGCGAAAGGGTCCGAAAAGGGGTCCCTGGCTTTCAAAAAGGGTGCGGTATGAAATTAGAAAAACAACAGCATCCGAACAGTACCTATCCCAAATGTTTTTAATTCTTGTAAAAAAAAAAACAAATTATAAAAAATTTCAGTTTCAATACAAAGCAGTTCACGTGGAATCCAAATTTTCATACAAATTTTTCACTGTAAAATGCCAAAATGAACTTCCCATATGAAAATTTCACAAGGCCGTACGCAGTTCGAATGGAAACAGTGTGAAGTATTATTAAATTATATTATTAAAGCATAACTTGCTGGTGTGGAGAACATATAATTACTCAAACATGCACAAATACATAACTAAATGTATGATTTTGTAACTAATAAAAGTTAGTTGGTCTTCAACACTTGATCTGGCGAGTTTTACTTCCCAATTTCTTCGAGTAAATCAACAAAAATATCGCTTCCCAAACTGAGTGTTAGGTGGGGATACTTAAATCTCTCCACAACTATTTCACTTGATTTTTACTGTCCGCTGCATAGTTTTTTGACATTTCAGCGTGAAAAACGATTTGTAGGAAAGCTGTTTGGAAATTTGTTGGAATTTCAAATGTTTCTTTAAGCGAGTATTGAGTTTTTCGCTCTTATACAATTGTTTTTCCATGTGTGATAATGCTAGATGTATACTAAAATGTGGTGGCATGGATGACGTTTTCCATAAGCATGGTGCCTTTAGAATATTTTTCTATCCAGCCCTGCTCGAAAGGACCCAGCAGATGAATTCACGGATCTTTGAATATATGTTTATTGTATAATTTCCATGCACCGTTAATTGTTTGAATTTGCCGGCTGTTCTTATCATATTACAAATCAGACATTATTTGCCAAATTGAAAACTATTAAAATTGTCATGAACAAAATACAAAATTCGCGAGAGATACTTCGTCAATAGGGAGGGACTTTAAACCGATCTAAAACACCTCCCGAGGGCACTGACTTTAGTCATATCGAATGGGATGGCACTTAGCCGTTCAACTAATTTGCAATTTGTGTAGGAATTATTAGAAAAATCTTAAACGAAAAATCCCTCGAACACAAAACTTTTTGTTAGAAATTATTTCGGAATTTCTATGGCTTAGTTAATTTTTATAGATCAATCGGTTTTATCCGCCTTAATTTCCTGATTCCAATGTCTGTATTTAATAAGTCGGTTGTTTCTAAGGTAACGTGGTTGAGAAGCTTGCTTTTGTGCATTTAAGGGACTTGCATAACTTCTTTTTCAACTAGGTATTTCAATATTTAGAAATACCTAGTTGTATATGTACCCAGGTGCATTGACTTTGTTCCTTTGTAATACAGTCCGTAATATATGAATAGCCTCACACATAATTTAGTTTTAAATAAACTGCTTTTTGTACCTTTTTGATCTGTACATATACGTAATTGTATATCGGGTTGAAAAGTAGGACAGAGTTTAGACTAAGAAAAGTTTCGAATAGTTTCGAAAAGCTAACGGAATTTTCTGAGGTTATTTCGTTTAAATTCACTAAAATGAATTTTTTTTGTAACATTAGAATAGAATCACCTTGTTTTTTTTTAGTTAAAATGAAAACGATGTATTTTTTTTAAGAACAGTATTTTTAATTATTTACTATAGCTTACACAATTATTTAAGTACTTTGTACAACCTCCCTTACTTTGAATTACTTCAAAAATGCGGTCTTTTAAGGTATCATACAATGATTTTAAAAGATCAAGGGAAATACTGGCCCAGGCCACTTTTAAACCTTCAATATGGTCCTCTTTGTTGGTATACTGCTTACACCTTTCGTGTCAATTAACCCCATACATTTTCGATGATGTTCAAATCTGGGGAGTAGGGTGGCCAGCAAAGTTGTTCTATATTTTGGTCTTGTAACCAAGTCTTAATTTTTTCAGCTGTTTGAATTGGCGCATTGTCCTGCTGGAAAATGATCGGCAGTGGTCCGAAAATATCCTGGAACTGGGGTAGAGCCGTTTCCAGTACCGTTTTGTAGTAAGGTGCTGTCATTCTGCAGTTCACAAAAACCAAATCGATCGTTCCATAAAGTGATACGGCGCCCCATACCATAACTCCTCCTTCACGGCTGTGGTGACGGTCCAAAAACAATTTTTCTTTTCTTAAATCATGGGCCCATCGAGGTTGAACTTCTTTTCATCAGAAAATATCACTTTCCGCCAATCGTTTGAGTGACTGCTGCCATCAGTGTTCCAACCTATGTATGATCTTGCAAAACTAAGCCGCTGCTGTTTTCGAGCTTTGTTAAGTGGAGTTTTTTTTACTTTCAGACGCTTCAGGATTCCAGCCCTCTTAATTACTCTACTTATGGTCATTCGACTTACTAGACTAGCCCAGCTTCGTGTCTAATCTTACTTAGAGAATGGGTTGATTTGGAAGTTAACATTATAATTTGCCATTTTTCTCGGCTTGAAAGTACAGTACAGTACATCGTACACGGCCTTTGTAACTTCATCCGTAAAATAATGGATTTCTTAAATAACTGTTTATTACTTTGGACTTCGATCAAGTTATTTCAGCTATAGTGCGACTAGAGAGATTTTGCTCATAGCAAGGCTCTATTTTAGAAATTTCCGTTGCATTTAAAGATTTAAACAGATCATAAACACGAAAAATAAACCTTTTATCACTCCCGACAGCTTTCCGATGATCACGCTGCTAAACTCTCGCTTACAATGAGTAAGAAAGTTAGTTGAGGCTATTCTAATGTTACAAAAAAAATCACATTAAAATGAATGCATACAAAAAACTAGCTCAAAAAGTCCCGCTAACTTAAAAAAATAAAAGTAAAAAGCTCTCTTAATCCCAGAAACTCTCGCTCTAAGCTTGTCACCCAATGCATATTTCCTTGCACACGAAAGAGCTCTCAAAACAGTTAGTTACAAACAAAACAAAATGTGAGGCTATCCAATTGTTACGGACTGTATACTTTGAAGGGCGTTTATTTTTTTTAGGAAATTCGTTTGGTGTTGTCATACCCTCAACTGGTGCCCGTAGGTCCATACTGGTTTCAGAATTTGGTTGTAAAGCACTAACTTATTGTTGTTGGACAAATGGACAGGCTATTTTCAATTTGTTTCCTCCAGCTGTTCTTTTGTTTAGTAGAATAAAAGGGCGAAAGTTGAAACCTAAGATCTTTTTAGAAATCACAGAAAAAAAGCCTTTGAGCTCAGTCGCAATGGATAAATTTCTTCACGAAAAAGCTGCAAAAAAATATTCCACTTTCTATTTCATAGCACTTTTTGGAGAGGCGTAAAAGTTTCACTTCACTCGAACAGCGTACGATCCTGACTTCACTGAGGAAATGTGTCTTTAAATTGTGGCAGAGGATGCTAACTCCCCAGTGGAGTGGTACTTATTGATTCGTGCAGTCTCACACGGGGTTTTGATACATACAAGTTGTGTGTCCTTTATTTTAAGCACATCTTCCTGGCAATTCCACCAGAATACACCCACATAATGATACACAAAATACAAAGCACCTCCATAGCTTCCACCCTGTGCTCTCCAAAGATTTTTTTGAAATAAATTTTGCCAAACTTACCTCGAAACTAACTATTCCGCTGTGATCCTGATCCAAGGTGTTAAACACATAATGTGCATACAGGGCTGGATTCGCTGTTCAAAAGAAGAGAATCCAAAGTAGAAAGAAAAGAAAAGCATTAGAACATCTCTGCTCTTGAAAGACACAAAATGCAGTTTAGAACAAGAGTTAGTCCCTTTAACTAAGAACAATAGAACAGAAAAGGATAAACGCACATATATATATATGTATGTATTCACACACGCATTAGTCGAAAGCAAATATTTGTAAAACGGAAAGCACACACATCGTTTTGCCCTAAAAATTATAACAGAGAATCCAACCATGCATATGTTGTCGGTTGTATTTTTCTTAGCCATTCAACGAACAACAAACAAACGAAGGGACGAAGCGTAGAGGGTATTTACGAACAAGAGCAATAGTGACAAGCGTGTACATGGAAAGCGCATTTTGCAATAGAATCTCTTCGGCACACTCAGCAGAGAAGATGATATTCCAATTCATAAAATCCCATTCATACTTTCAACGTATTATCCATTCATATCGCTTCTATCGCAGGACGAGCAAAAGGATATTAATAAATACTATGGAAAGGCGAAAACAACTAAAAGAGCAGCGGGGAGGGAAATGAAATGAACACCTGTATGCAGACAAGAAATAAGTCCTCACTCATATGGACTTTGGAAAATGAAAACAAATGGCTGGGACCTGGGACATTCGAACAGCTGTACTCCGGTGAACATCACATCCTTTTCGGGCATGAACTAGATAATAATGCGTGACCTTTTTAGGTGGTGGTGGCGAAAATTCCACACACCCAAGTCCATATGCCCAACACGCGGGTGTAACATTTCCCGCATCTGAATTTTGTAGTTTCACTCAGAGTTTTTCGGTGTCGTCCTTGACTGCTTTGTAAGGGCGAAAAATTATGAAATGAAGAGCGTATAATGGTAATGGTGATGTTGGCTAGGTTGCAGTTGTTGGGTTTGTTTGTTTTTGAATTGCGTCTTACGGCGAAACTGTTTTATTTTTTTTTTCGGTAGTCCTTTGGAGCTGACTCTTGTTATGTGCATGGTTTCGAGGAAGGAACGAAATTAATTGGGATTTCTCGTTTGCATGTGAGTTTGTACATGTACCGCAGCTTGAAATGAGCTGCTGCGAGTGATGGACGAACAGGCGCTTGGGTGTTTTCTTGCTGGAGTAGTTCTGCGTCGAAGACTGCAAGAAGTGGGTTTTAATTAAAAGAGGTATATAGAAGGGGGATGATTGAGTCTCATATCTTGTTTCCCCAATCCCACCAGTTGGGATTCTTGGTTCAAATGGAGTTTTTTGATTGACCTTTGTGCTTTGGGGCAGTCTTGCTAAGATGTACCTATGGTTTTACTGTATTTATAGAAGCCGATGGCTCGTATGATGGACGCCAGTTAGTGAAAGGTTTCTGCCCTTATGCTTGGCAGCCACTGAAAACAAGGAATCACTTTAAAGCAGTACATCAACCTTTAGAAACTGATTGGATGGCAATGGGCTTAGTAAGAACTCTGTTGACTATATGAAAGGCCTTATTTTTTGCTCTAGGACTGTTAACGTTTGGGTTACTTTTTTATTTATGACAAAAATCGGAAGATCGTTTGATCGAGTGTTAAACTTAACGTATTGTAACTGGCTGAGGTAAGCCGGCACGAACTACAGACCTCCTCATCTGCGCGCAATGCCGAGTTCTGTCTAGCAAGGCAGCAAAAAGCCCTAAAGTTGAGCGTCAATTTTTTTTTTTTAATTTCTTCAACGATATACGAGCAGTAATGTCCAATTTTCCACCCGCACCCAGACCGCATATAAAGCAGCTGAAATATGACTCCTCCTTCCAGTTGGGAGCGTATTTGTACCACAAATTCCACTTTATCATCGTTAAGCTACTTTTAGCTATCAATTTCTCGTTCCCACCTCTGGCTATCAGAAGAAAAACTAATTCAATTCAGCCATTTACCCGGCCCCTTATTGGATTACACAGGAAAATAAAAGTAACAACACATTCGAATGGGTCGATCCCCGAAAATAAGTACCAAACCCTAATAATTCAATGTAAATCTAAATGCGAAGGATCACACATGCATTAGGCCTAGCCTTCGGAATGGGTTCCTCACACGTAATGATGTACACATATTAATTTTTCTTCATGTCATAAATTCGCGCAACGGTAAGTAAGCGCGCGCACACACACGATGGTTATTCCCGGGAGAAAAACAGCTACATTCTCGCCTTTTCTTTGAATAATGGTTGTGCTACCACAAAGTGGACATTTAAGGGGAAGAGCCGCCGCACACCTTGTTGGTAATAAGTTTGGGTGCAAGATTATGGCAAACGTGAGCATAAGTCTGTGTGGCCCGATGATGTCTGGGACTGGCATTATGAGATATCCCATGGAAGGGATACACACGTTTCCCCGGCGATATTGCAATTTGACCTCTGTGCGGTTCATTTGCTATGCCTGTCCCTGATGTATGGTAATTCTCGCACTGGGCTACTCCCAGGAGGGGAAATGGGGTAGCCAACTTCTGTTTTATTTATATATCGTGTCCTGTTGGGGAAAAGTACTGAAAATGTCATCATCCTGTTGAATTTATTACAATTGACCGGATCCATTGTGGTGACACAGAAGGCCATATATGAGTGCCAGAATGGGTTGATTGTTGATTTCCCACGTGACACCAACACACCCAAGGACACTGATTAGGCAGACCCAAAATAGAAACCGAAAGCAGGACACTCCTCCGTCATTATGCCTTCGAGTATAGAACTGTTGGAAACTTTGATGGTCATAATAGGTGGATAGCTACAATGTGTCACATTATCAAGTGTGTGCGTGTTTGAGTGTGCGCATGTGTGTGTCCTAGGCCACAACATGGTCACTATCGTCGGGGACATCTATACGATTCTATCACTCATATA
Source organism: Cheilosia grossa (assembly GCA_963082955.1). NCBI lineage: Eukaryota > Metazoa > Arthropoda > Insecta > Diptera > Syrphidae > Cheilosia > Cheilosia grossa. The sequence goes on along the minus strand of OY720145.1, from coordinate 59,938,121 downwards.
GTATTCAGCCCGTTGTTGTCGTCGTCGTCTTCGTCGTCTGTCACTTAAGTTTCCGATTGTCCTCATTTTGGTCCTTATATCCATGTCACTGTCACACAGTATTGATCGCATTTTAAAGAGATAAGTGTTTGGCGAACAACAACAAGAAAAACATAATGCCCCTGACATCAAATCACAATAGTTGTCCTTCTTCGCTCGCAAAGACTGAATTATTCTTTGACTGCGTCCAGTCGGCAAATGCAGATAGAGAGACAACCACAGACAGATATCATATCCAACTTGGTCACTTGAGTGGTTGCGGCCATGGCTATGGGTATGGGTGTGCATAATGAAATTGAAATTCCCGAGGATTCATTTGGAAGATGATTCTGCTGAGGATACTTATGATGATGGCGATGATGATGGTGATGATGGTGATGATGGTGGCGATGAGGGGGAGCTCAGAAAATTGAATGATTATGCAGATACACTTAGGGAGAAAGAGATCAAGTTTGAACAGACATTAAAGCTACTTGAAAGAGCACATTTACATATAGACATTCAGCAGCAACTAGAAATATATCCATTGAACTTGTTAGCACATTAGAATACTTACGGTGGTGTTTTGGTCAAAATTTAAATTTAAAAAAAGCATAATCAATAAGAACTGATGAATTATGGACTTAAGAAAATCATACAAGCAGCTGCCAAGGACACTATGTTACGTATGTGCATGATTCGAGGGAACAGACCGGTTGTCCTTCAACCCTGACTCGGTAATGTATTGACGACAGCAAATTCTTAAGTTTTAAAATCATTTGTTGTCTGAAATCTATGCTTCACCCGAATTGACGGGACGCACAATATCCTGTATCCGAATAGAGAAATTGGCAAGCTTTATCAGGACAGTAGCTCTAGTCTTGCAAGGCTGTAAATTGTTGTACATAGATACCATCAGTGTTGCCACTTTACTGCAAATTGCAGTAGTTCAACTGCATTTTTTTTATAATTTTGTTCTAAATTTAATTTTACTGTCTAAAAATTAGATCGACTGAATTTTTGTAGTCCTTTTTAGCAGAAAACATAACAACAAAACTTTTCGAAAAAGTTCAATTTCATAAACGAGCTCATTCCAAACTTTCGAAAAGAAAAAAAAAGTGATATAATCATTTCTCTATATTTTTTGGTTTTATTAGGTAATTAATTTTAATAAAATTTTTTCTTTTGTTTAAATGCTTTTATAGTTTATGTTATTTTGTGTTATTTTCCTTGGTTTTGTTTGAAAAAAATTCAATCTACAGCATTTCTTTTAGAGAATCTACTAAAATTGTCCTAAAGTGGCAACACTGGACACTTCTGCATCCACATTGGGCCTTGATGATGATCGTTTTTAACCTGCACACTAGATATTTTGTATGTGAGTGCGAAAAATGTAGCTTGGTCACTAAAAAGAAAATGATTCTTAGTATCGCGGATTATCGTTCTCAAGGGACATCCATTCCGATGGTTAAAATAAAACACATGGACTCCCCTGTATTTGTTTAAAATATTTAAGAAGCAAATATCAACAGGTTTTGCTTGGTCCCTCCATTTCCTCGAATCATGCCCATGTTTCCAGTAGTCAAGCTGTCATTAAACTTCTCAACACAAAGTAGCACAAAAAACGCTACATATAATTTACAAACACAAAATGGCAACATATAACAACAAACTTTTAACAGCTAATAAAAAATGAGCTCTGCATAAAAAAACAAAAACAAAATAAGGTACAAATTAAAACCATTTTGCAGTGCAACGCCATAAAGCGTATATTTTTATCGTGTACACCGTTAAGTTAGTATTGTTCCGTTTCCACATAAAAATCAAGTCGGTCGACGATACAAACGAAAACAAAAAACAAACAAAACAAAATACGTTAAACAGAAATGCAGTTTTGTTAATCAACAGAAACCATTAATAAACAAACAAAATTATAGCACGTAATTATATTTTCGTTCGGGGGAGAGGGAAAGGAAGAAAAAAGAGATAGAAAAAAAAATAGACAAATACCAACAATTAGTACACAATGTTCGATTAGAAAAGTGTTAACAAAAATATTTATACTGTACCGCACGAACCTCCCTGAGGAAAGAATTGCGAATAGATTACTTTGAAGGTATCCTCTTTGACAACACCCGTCGGACACTCAGCCTTAAATCCCCGATAAATTCGTTTGATTTCGTCTTCAGTGAAACGTGTGGCACGACTGAGGGCACTTAGTGAATCCGGACGATATCGTGCTGGCGTTTCGAATTCTTCTAATTCGGAATCTGCAACAAAAAAAAAGAAGAAATAATTAAGTTGCGATTTAGTTTTGGAGGGAAATTAATTCTGAGGTTAGCTAGAAATATATATAATAAATGTCTTGATGAACAAATTAAAATAAACCACAAAAAGACTTCTTTATAAATCCAGCTTACGTCTGCATAACTTTACACACCCACTTAAATGTTATTTATATGGATTTAACGAACTTTAACAACTTTACTTTAGGGCCGCGTAATTTAAGCGCGAAACGTAAATATATTTTTTCAGCAAATGTCATTTGGTGGTGGTCTAATTGTAAACAAAACGAAAAAGTGAAACCAATTTTTGTTTGTGCATTCATTTCGCATGTTGTGCAATTTTTGCTGTATGTTTTCGCCAAACGAATTTTTTTACAAATGCAATTATAGAATTGAATTATGTGTAGGTAATAGAAAAATATCCAATAATTGTGCATTTGTGATATTATTTCTTGTGCTTCAGGTGTTGCTTGTAAGGGAACTTTTTAGGATGTCTGTCAACATTTCTACCGATGGCCAGTCATAAGATTTGCCAGTGGTTGGTGGAATTAGAAGAGGAGTAATTGGATAAAGGAACACACATAGATATATGATTGCAGGTTGATATTTCAGCAGTCTCTTCAAAGAAATTTCGGAATCGTGCCAGATAATTTCAATTTTTATTGTGTAAAATTGTTTGTCAAAAACAGCTGAGTCGGTGTCAGAGCAAAAAGTAATAGATTTCAGTGTTTTCTATAATAGTTTATCCAAATTCTTACCCTTTTAGACAGAAACCTCGCTTGGTATAGTTAGGGTGGAACATTTTTTATAGATAACGATTTCAGGAAAGCCACTTAGGGGCCAAATCTAATGACTTCATTTGTACTCGATTTTTAATTAAAAATACATCGAAGATGCGTCGTAAGGGAGTCTCATAAATTCAGCTGATAATCTTTAAATTTGAACAGTTTCGTGACGGACAAACGTTTCACAGGCCAACCCGCTCATCGAAGAGTCGTGAAACTTCAACAAAACGCAAACAGAATGTATTTTCAGATAAAGGGTTTTCCAATAAGAGGTGTTATTGTGATTGACCTGCTATTTCGGTAGCTGTCACTTCTGAAGCTTTTATTCTTTGACATTTGACAAGTAGAAACTACGCCATTGCCAAAAATGGAACGATACCCGCTTCAACAACGTCGTGTATGTGCTGATTGGGTCCTTGAAATGCATCAAAATGATCCGGAATTCCATCGAAAAATCATCTTGACTGATGAGGCCCATTTCCACCTTGGTGGCTACGTCAACAAGCAAAATTGTCGCATCTGGGGCTCGGAAAACCCAAGAGTTATTGTTGAGAAGCCTCTCCATCCTCAACGCGTGACCGTTTGGTGCGGTTTATGGTCCGGCGGAGTCATTGGACCTTAGTTTTTCGAAAATGAGGTTGGATCAACAGTTACGGTGAATGGATTGCGCTATCGAGAGATATTAATGATTTTTTATGGTCGGAGTTGGTTGGTATTGATCTGGACAACGTTCACTTTCAACAAGACGGCGCTACGTGCCACACAAGCAACGAGAGCATTGACCTTTTACGGGAAAAGTTTCCGGACCGTGTTATCTCTCGAAGAGGTGATCATAATTGGCCACCGAGATCTTGTGATTTAACACCTTGCGACTTCTTCCTTTGGGGCCACGCGAAAGATAAGGTCTACGCCAACAGCCCAGCGTCGAATCAAGACCTCAAAGACAAAATTCGGGAGGCTTTCGAGGACATAGGGCAGCCACTTTGCGAATTGGGTATGGAAAATTTCATGGAAAGGATATGGTCCTGTATGCGTGCTCATGGTGGCCATTTGGCTGATGTTGTTTTTCATTATTAACGGCATACCTTCCTCTTTATTTTGAAATAAACATCCGATCATTTATCTCAAAAGATGCCATTTTTCTTTGAATACCAAAATAACACCCTTTATAACCAAAGGAGCAGGGGCCTTCAAGGTGAGGTTTTCATAACTCAGAAGTTGTTTGCCTTTTCACTTGAAATTTTACACGTTGATAGCGTAGCATAATTTTTAAGTGTGATTTTTTACCCTTCGAAAACTTCCCCCTTTACCCCTTTTTTAAGGGAAAAAGATTTAAAGTACGCTGACATTTGCCTTGTCCAATTAACAATAGTTGAGAATAGAAACTGGCTGGTTACGTGTTTTACGTGATTTAGACACTCACTCACTCACTCATTTGACACTCACTAATAGTATTCACAGGACTATAATAAATTCTTCCTCAAAGAGATGACCCTCACAGTTTTCAAGGAACGTTTATATAATTTTTAAGCCAAGAGTTACATTTTGAATCAAAATTTTAGATATATACTTAAAACTTAATTGGTTGTAGGCAGATAGAAAGTATTGTTGTTAAAATACACGGACTCATTATTGTCGCCAGACATACTCGTACACACTCAAAAATTTACCTGACTGAGCAGGATTTCTGATCGGTAAAAAAAAAATTTCTCAAAATTAACCAAGTCTCTGTTGGAAAAAAATCGAGTACTCGTTGTTAAAAACTGTCGATATAAAACGGTTAAATGCATACTGTGAAAAAACACACACTTAACCAAGTTTCTATATTAATATCAACCAAATAGTTTTTCTTTTGGTTTTTTTCGATCGAGGGAAATTTGATAAATCGGTTATTTTTAACCGAGTTTCCTTAAACAAGTTGACTTTCGTTATTTTGAGTCCACTGAGCTATATTAACAGTATTACTAAGTAATTTTTAACCGAAAGGTTAGTAAGTTATTTTACCGCGTTTATGTCACCGATGGGTAGCAAAAAAGAAAGCCTGACCCAAGAAACGGCAAGTCTTCATAAAAACCTGTATCTCTTAATATGTGCATATTTTTGTTTTTTTTTTTTAAACGTCTGACTCGCCAAGGCGATGAAGACGCACATCGACCTAAAAGATCTATTGTGTCGAAGATTGCCAGAAAATAAATTTAGGCTAGCAGTTTCCACTTCCCTTATATTGCTGATAATGTTTTCAGCAGAGGACTTCTTCAGTTCTTCAGGACTTAGTAGTTCACGGAAGAAGAATTTCCTTCTAGTACTGGAAAGAGCTGGTGTTTCGTCTCCTTCGAGACATAGCCGACACCCCCGGGGAGTTGATTTTGTTTAGGTGGTATCGCAAACCGTAGTGACCAGTTGGGTAGCCTACAAGGTTCTTGATATCGTGCCTTCTGAGGCTTAGAATTTGTTTGGCATTTTTTTTTTGAATGGCAGGATTGCCCTTTTGGCCTGGGATTTCTTCCCACTGTTTGATTCACATTTTGTGTTCCCAGCATTTTATAGCGGACTTAATTGCTGATTTTCTGACTGCACAGGAAGGTTCTGGTCCTCTAAAAGGGGTCTCTGACCCTTTCCTAGCAAGTTCGTCAGCTTTTTCGTTTCCTTCAATACCCTCGTGTTCGGGAACCCACCATATTTTGGTTTTGTTTCTAGAGCCGAGCGTTTGGAGGGTATTGAAGCAGTGCATTTTGCCCAAAACGCAACGGCCTACCATGAAGCTTCTCATTGTCTCCTCATTCTGCTGACACTCCACTTCATACATGCAAGTCAGTAACTTCAAGTATCTGCTTACAAAAATTGAGTCCAAACAATGCCCTCACTTCAGCGCTGCTGACACAATAATCTATTTTTATCTATACTCATTATAGGCATGAGAGTGAATTCCTTATCCTTGTGAAATCAACGCTCGCAGCAAGTGTTCTCCGAACACCTAAGATTTTGTTCAGTTTTACGCGCACAAAAGGATACGAACCGCTCGCAGGCACTTTCAACCGCATTCAACCTATCACAACCATCCTCCCCATCATGAACTCTTTAGCCCCACTTGGAGTGTGTCAGAAATCCCAGCATAAGCAACTATCTTTCAGCAACAACTACATGGAACAGAAGTTATGCCCTGCAGGTACTTTCATGAATGAACGGAAACGGGGTTGGAGTGAGGTGTACGCTTCGCCAGTCTACCACAATTCAAATTATACCTGAAGGTTGTTGCCTGAAATAAAGACAAATTCCTTCGTCTTTGCACCCAAGTGGATCCTTGGCGAAGCAGCGCCCATAAATCTGTTGATCTTGGGTGAGTGTACGAGTAAATCTGGAGGAGATACTCTTGCAAAATAATTAGGACATTTCGCATAGCAAAAATAAATATCAATGGTGCAAATTTCGAGCGTCGAAATGAGGTTGTTAAATTTTCATAAAAAGTTTATGGGCCTGCTGAATGTCATCTGCACACTGGAACTGCACCACATCGGTTTGGTGATGCTTTTGTTATTGTACCTTGCCTAAGGCTCCCACTGTTGGTGTGGGTATACCCCAGATGATGAGACGCTCTCAGGGGGCGCTTGATGGAATGTTTTTCTATCCTTTTGTTAGAGTTCAAAGAATAACAAGAGTTGACTATTGTCTTAGGTCCTAAGTGCTGAGCAGCACAGGGATAGGTTTAGGTTATAGGAAGTATGGGAGTTTCTCCCCATTCATAATGTTCACCCGGGAAATTAATTTATCTACAACAAAACGGGTGGGCTTATCGACTTTCTTTACTTCGGCTACTTGGTTACATGAGAGGTACATATATAACGAGCGAATTTGGGGTGCATTAGCAAGAGATTGAGGAATCAATTACGAAAGGAAGGACTTTGTATGTGGTGGGGGTGAGGTGATACTCGCAAGGATCTGCTCATTAATTATTGAAAGTTATTAGCTGTTTATTGAAGGTTATAATAAGATTGTATGCAAGGGCTTTTGAAAGAGCTCATTAAATTGATTTAAGCATCACCCAGGTTACATGGACTAAAAGAAAAGAAAACCGAGGTCTTGTTCAAGTTCGCCATAAATTTATAAATATCCGCGTAATTGGATTTAATCGAGAAAATTCTCCGAACTAAGTTCGCTCCACGCTCATATTTTGTATCGCTTAGAATTGCAAACAATTTCGTCGTTTCTTATGGTGATGACTTACTAATTGGAAAAAGGACTTGGGTGCGGGATGAAATATTCAGCTGATTGTTCAGGGTTTCAAGTTGGCAAGTGGAGGGTGGACAAGTTTTTGGCCTAGAAAGTAGCAGCAGCTAAGCGAATTTATTTATAACATTCTTGAGGTTTGTTTTCAAAGTTGCTTCTAATTTCCAACGAATTTTTTTCATCTCATCAAGATAATTTCGGAACAGGGAAATAACTTCACCTTGAGTGGGAAATAATTTCACACAAAAAAGTGGGAAATTTCCCACTTCAAGTCTGCAAAAACATCACCAGCAATTTTATGAAATTATTACCCACCTACAATTTGAGAATTTTGTGATTCAATCGGATAACGAAAACAAAATCTAATTATTAATAGGGACTCTGATATAATTTAACTAACATTATGAATAACAACTTTACATACACGCAACTTCGCACATACTCCCTCTCCTACCCCTTAACAGAAATCCCAAGCAAGGGGTTGTAGGGGGCCAACCTGCCCCCCATCAATTCTCCACTGTTTGTGAAATGTGGGCTTACATATTGCCGTCGCATGTTAAGAGATATTATTTCCCATTAGAAAGCAAAGTTATTGCTTCCATTTAGTGGGAAATAACTTCACATATAATAAGTGAAATTATTTCCCACTCGAGGTGAAGTTCTTTTCCATGTGAAGTGATTGCCCGTGAAGTTATTTCCCTGCACCGATTATTTCTCCTACCGCCAGCATTGAAGAGCACAAAAAGCTGATACTTCTCAAACAACGACACGTTCCGAAGTAAAAAAAAACACCGAAAGCGAGACAAAAGCGGCTTCAAACTATGAAATTAAGATACTAATAATAAGGAAACCTCGTAACACAGTTACAGCCTGCAGTCTAGCAGAACCTGAATGTAGCAAGCTAAATTCAATACGAAGTTAAGACAAAATTAGCTAAGCTTAGGTCAACGAAGTATGATAGACTGGGTGACTTACGTTCTGTAATAATAAGGCAGCAAGACTTAGGGAAGACAGCGTTGCCAGACGATCAAAATATTAACCCCCAAATAAATCTGAAAAACCCCCCGATTTGGATTTTTTTCTAAAAAGAAAACCCCACTTGTTGTCAATATTTTCTTAATACATATCTATGTTTTACGACTTAAAAGTAGGAATATAAAATTTAAAGCGCGAACATGTTTGGTCTTACGAATGTAAAAGTGTGCCCCAAATAAATACACTCAATGAAAATGTCAACGCATGTTGCTTTTTGAAACCATTTTGTAGAAATTTACACCCAACGCAACTTTCACAAAATTGTTGTTGATAAAATTTACTGATGAGGTTGGTGCTTAAATCCGGAAAAATATTTAAGGAACTATTACAAAATAACTACATATAACGTTTTCCTAGTGAAACTGGCATTAGCTTATTTTTTTAAAAGACTTGTTTTGTAAACGAAAATATGAATTCCAAAGATATGAGAATTTTCACACGTAAATAAAGCTTTATTTACAGCTTTTTAAAATAACACACACATTTATTTCATCCTTTATTTGAAATCCGAGCCACTTGGTACTGGTCAGAAAAGAACGACGAGTCTCTACGATGAGTCATTATTAAGTTTAAATTACTTGGCGTTTTTTACGTTCACAAAATGTGGATGCATGTTTTAAGGCTATGAAAAACAAATATTATAATGAAATACGAATAAAAAAATAAATAAAAGAAAAACCCCAGATTTCTACCTAAATCAATTTTACCCCGACAACCAAAAAAAAAAAAACCCTAAACCTGGGGTGGGAATCCCCATACTGGCAACGCTGAGAGAAGAGCATACACCATTGATCGGAGAGAGTACGCCTGCTCAATGGAACTACAGCATCTTTCGCCAATTAAGATACCTTTGAGCGTATACAAAAATAAATCAATAGTCGGCACAACTTGTGCGTATAGGCCTAGTTCAAGGCCTAGCTTGCATTAGTTTTAATTTTTGGGACGAAAGTAAGGGAAATTCAGTTTTGGGCGGAGTCCGAACGGTTAAATTTTGAAGCTCTGATGTTTGTCAGACATACTATGCGAGAGGCAGCATTGCCAGACGGTCAAAAATGTCCCCCCAGACATCTCCGAAGAACCCCCAGATTTGGCTACTTTTTCCAAGAAAACCCCCAACTTTTTGTCATTATTTTTTTTAACGTGCTTTTGTACGATTCAAAGGAAGAAATTTCGAAATTGAAACGAGAACATGCTAGTTTGGTTTTGCCGAATGCAAAAGTGTGAGCCAAATAAATGCAATGCATGTTGTATTCTAAAAACATTTGTAAAAATTATCATAGCCCTTACCAAACTTTGACGAAATTGGTTGTTTTTTTAAAAGGATATTATAGCGAAATGTAAGTAAAAAAGCATTTTAAAAAAATCCCCAGATTTCCCCCTAAACAATTCCTCCCCCCGGGTTTCCCCCCTCGACCAAAAAAGCCCTAAATCTGGGGGGAAAACCCCGAACTGGCATCGCTGGCGAGAGGTGGAATGGTGAAAAAATAACCATAAGCAACAAATAATTTTCCGGGGATCGACCCCTCCTTCAGTCAGCACATTTTCAGTCTGTCCGAGCCAATAGTCTCCGCAGCTCTTTAATTCTATAACCTTGTAATTTGAAATTACCTTGTAATAAATAAAAATAATAATAATAATAAATATTTTCTGTCATATTTCACACAAGACTTGCGTTTATGTTCGAGCTACCGAAGGATATCCATATAAAATGAATATGACAAGCCATTGGACCAAGAAATTCACCCACTAAAGGATCATTGCTATTTCATATACCGCACACAGTGGCGTCTTCTCAAAAAAAAAATCGCTTCCAACTTTCCTTCAAACTGGATATAACCCAGAAAAGCAGACTACGAGTATCTCAGTATCAGCAGCGCGAAGAGGACACACTACGACATCCTTATGAGTGCGCGAATTTCCAACTTTATTAATGGTGTAAAATTTCACTTAATTAATCCTTGGATAATGAACCCGAGTTGAGAGGCTGCCATGCCGATGGGAGGGGTGGCAGATTACAGTCTGGTGGCTGTCGCGTGTAACACAAGGACAATGCGAGGCAATGATGAATGGAATTTTTCTTTTGTAAGTTACCCATGGGTAATATCCTGTGACATATTTTTTGTAACAACTTGTGTGTCCTTGTGATGGATAATCTTAGTGATTGTTATTGGTGTGGGTCTTTTTTTCCGGCATATTAAACGATGTTGACCCAAGGATACCCTTATAGGCGTTTTAATTTGTCTTCAAATTGAATTCAGCTCACGATTTTGCAGCGAATGAATGGCAGCGGAATTCTCTTTTGAAATCGACTCCGCACATTGTGGGTGGAGGAATAATCGACGGCGGAAAAGGAGTTTCAATTATTTTGCTGAGTATTTTTCTCTGTGAATATTTGAGAAGCAAAAACACAGCATCCTACCAAAGTAGGCACAAAGAGTAAAAGTTATTTCAGATGATTGTTTTTACTGCGTGTGGTTACGCCATCATGGAGAAAGTCACATCACACAGAGGGGTCGGGATTATTTTGTATCGAGAATTTATGAACCCACAAATTTGGTGAGGATAGTTTCCACATGCTTGTCAATGGAGTGAAGGAAGTGCGGCACAATCTTTGTGATTAATTTAAGAGATGTCGCCTTCATTTTATTAAAAGAAACAATGACGCAGTCAGTAAAGTAATGATTAATGAATGTCGATGAAGGGAGTAGGTATTAACTTCACTACCTCAACCACCATGACTCTTTAGAGAGCTTTCTGCCTCGGGTTGCGAACTCATATAAAAGGGAACCTCATATAGTCTTGTGGCTATCTAAATGCAGGTCAAGTGGCTGTCAAATTGAATTAATATGTCAACCATCCTTATTATGCTAATCATTACTTGAAAGACGTTGACTCTCAATAACGCACGTTGAACTAGCTTACTCTCAATTCATTTGCATTGTACAAACTAATCTAATGTAAAGTTATGTTATCTCAATTTCTCATTATTGCATTATGTAAAGAATACAGTTCACTTATCTTTCCTGCTTTTGTAATTTCGTTACGTGGTACTGCCTATTTTGCTGCTGACCACAGAGAGTGTAACGTTCGATTAATAAAATTATAAATCACTACCTAACCCGGCGTACTTCGTTCCGCTCTAGTTCGGTCATGTAATGCTAGTAATAACTCTGCTACTTTATGTAATTCAAAAGTTATATTAAATACGGCCCTTAGATTTTGCTAGTGACTGCTAAATTCCATCTAGCATTTTCATAGAAATGACACAAATTTAACAAAAATCAACTTCTGATAGCTTCAATTTGTCGCTAATGGGAATTAAATGAACAGAAATTGTTATGAGTTGACTTATAAAGCAAGGGGAAATTCGGAAAAGTAAAAACGCTTGTGATTTTTCTAACCTCTAATTTGACAAATGTGATAATAATAGGTCCCTAACGATAATGCATTCGAACACATTACCCAAATTAATTCAACCTTTGTTCCCTTACGCAAAAGTCGGCTAGAAGAGGGCCAAAAAGAGAGAACACAAAATGTCCTCTCCATCTCCATAAAAAACCTGCAATTATTAGCCCGAGAAATTTCTGTGGGCTATTGTAAAGGCTAATTTGTATCTGACTTTTGTTTGATTTCATTTATATTTTGCTTATTTATTTTCGTATAGCATTAAAATAGATGTAAGAAACAAACGAATTGAACTTTTTAATTTCGGCAATAAAGCGATTCAACACTTGCTCTTAAATATAAATTTGTACTTTGTTCTACGGATATTTAAACATTCCCGCATAGAAAAAAAACACATTTTTCAAATTTGTGGTTCAACGCGTTCCTTTTCTTTTTGGTTACATTTTATTTCGGTGAGCAAATTCTCTCGAAATGAGAGAAATGTGACATATGCCAATATTGAACCAGAAAGTAAAAGAACAGACCTAATAACTATTTCCTAGCTTAGAAAACCATCAGCTATCGGGAACGAAATTTTAATGCATAACAAACATTTTTGTGTGAAATAGTGGAGTACCTGCAATCAGTTGTCATGATGCGATTGTCAAATATGTCAGAAGTAGACAATTTATGGGAAAATTATTATTAAAATTTCATTTAAAAACGAAGCAAAAAATCAAAAAAAAACAAACAAAATATTAAATAAGACAACAGGTATGAACAGAATGTTTAAAAGAAAGTAGCCATTTTCAAACACCAAACAAGAGCAAAGTTTTGGATCTCTCATAATATGTCACATCCAAGTTTATTAGGAAACATGATTAAACTGACGAGGCGCAGTGATATGGCAAAACCGTGAAAAGTGCGTTTTATATACTGTTGCCAGGGCTAGAAAATGTGGGCTGTTGACTCTTAAATTGGAGCTGTCATAAAGCTTAACATCATAAGAACTCGAATTTCCAGAAAAATTTAAGAACTTATACAAGTACAGAAGATGTCATCAAAAGTATGAGTTCTACAATTTATTCTACACATTTCTGAAAAGATAAAAATACTTTTATCACTGCTATGGAAAATAGAGACATTCCTTATTTTTTTATTCCAGATATTTCGGGAAGGCTTTCAACCCCCAAAACCCCTACCTGCGTTCGACTCTACCTATCGATCAACCAACATTTCGTTAACAAATTTTAATCACCATGTACGATAGGTTCGTGTACTACAATAGTAAAATATGCAATTTTTACCTTTTGCACAAAAACGACATTTTTTTTTTTTTTGAAAAGGGCATAATTTTTTTGAAAAAGGTATAATTTTGTTCAGGTCTAGGCACAAATACTTCGATTCGGGTTGGCATCGATTTCTCTATGTGCTTTGCGTTCTTCTTCAGTTGATATACTTGTTGCCTTGTTCATCGGCCAATATTTGCGCTTTAAAAAAAAAAAAAAAAAAAATACATTTACTGAAATTAACTTTCCAATAACTATTTTGTCCAATCAACTGTATAAAAACGATGAAACTGTTGAAGCGATCAAATCAAAAACAAACCAGCACTTTTGACAAACGTATAATACATTAATCTGAAATTCTCGATAAACTTTTTGAAAACAAAATAATGCCGCACCATACGTAGTTTGCCAATTAATTTTTGACACATAAAAGTCAAAATAAATATTTAATAGGAAGAATCATTGGATGCCAAATCAGGACCTTACGGCAATTTTCCGGAACATTCTTTCTGCCTTAACCTGATATACAGCAATACGAACAAAACCAAAAAAGAATCATGTAAATCGTCCCAGGGGTTGTCGAGTTTTACACCGAAAGAATTATATGTATAATAGAATAATAAAAATAATAAAAATAATAATAATAAAACAAAATAATAAAAATAATATAGAAGATTTGCGTGTAATTATTTTTCGCCACTAATTTTTCTTTGCTAACTAATTCAAATCATTGGATTTGAAATTAACACTGCGCTATTCTAAGGAAATGCCACAAATAAGCGCTCTACAAGACAGACAACCGAGCACCTCACTCATCAGTGACAAAGGGAGGGCATTACATTCCCTAAACTACTTCTGCTACAGGGCAAGCGAACTTTGGAACTAGCTTCCTAAAATATTCCAACAAATACAACGATTACAACAATCTAAGTGCAGGAGTAACACCTCAGTGCAAGCATCTCGGGGCACAGTTGGAGTGTTACAGGTTCGCCTTTCCCGAGATAATATTTAAGGAAAAAAAAGTTTGCAACGAGCTGGGTTGTTTACTGTGAATACATTCTCATTTGGAGCTCTAGCATACCTTGTATCACAATTTAAGACATTAACTCCCCGCTAAGTTTGCATAGGAGTGTTACTCCTTACCCAGGGAGTACTATTTGTTTGAGATACTCATTCACAAGAAACAACTACTCATGATTGTTATGCGACCGCTCTACCAAATAAAAAATGTACGTATTCGCCCACCCCGACTACAACACCTGCTGCGTAAGAGAAACTCAAAGAAAACTGGAACTCTTACTGAATTTCTTCCTAATCAGCATTCCCAGTTCAGCAAAGTCATCCATAAAAACACAAGTCCCCGGAAAAATCTCTCATAAGCCACAACCGAGTTATTCCGTCCCACAAAATGGACAGGTGTATTATTTGAAATCATCCATAGAAAACATAATTTCATTGTAGCTACAAACTGTCTCCAATTGTTTTTTTTATCACGAATTTTTCTTTTCCCAAAAATTTGCATATACCAAGAAAAAAAAACTCACGTTCCTTCCCGAGGGATTTAGAAGAAGAACAAAAAAAAAAAAAAAATTAGTTGCTGCATATTTAAGAAACATGCCAACTCTTTTTCTGTGGCACTCGCGTATACACGACAACGTTTTGCATTTTCGGCAAAATCCATTACGGCGAGAGCATTTTAAATGAAATGAGATGCATGGGTATTTTTGCAGCTTTCAATTTCGCACGCGATTTTTCTTCGCAATATCTGTCAGAATTCGAATTTGTTCGTATAAACAAATTATGGAACACAATATATGCACAGCACAGGTAGGTACGCTCTGCCGGGAGTAATGTGGTGAGGCATTCGCACGATTTACATAAGGATAAACGATGCGAAGGCATCCTGTGGAATTTATTAGATGCTCGGAGGTTAAGTACCATCTGTGATGCACAGATTGTGACGATTGGGCACCTGGTCTACGCTACATAAAAAGGTCGATTTTATTTTCAGTAATTTATGCAATTATTTGGTGGTGGTGGGTGAATAAAATTTTATGTAAGATATTATGCGGCGTAATGGTTTATTATGATATTCCGGCCGCAATGGGGGGCGGGTTTCATTTTCATAGATTATGAGTCAGTTAACTTTAATTTATACAAAGTGGCTCTGTTCACCGCAGTATTTTTTGGCCATAAACACTCTTTGGATACGCGGTTTTAAAAGAGAATATTTTCGGTATGTGGCATTTTGTATTCTGACAGCATATTTCCGACATAATTGGAATCGCTGAATCTAAATTGGCTGCTCAGGCTGCGACGATAACGGATATGCTATAAAAATAACGATAGCCACATTCCCCAGCCTTTTATTTTGATCAAACTAGGTCTTGAATTGTTCATCCATTGCCCACTGTCCTTAGTGTCTTTTTGAAGATCTATTTTAAAAAAATTACCTTTCAATTTCTACCTAGAGGGTGAATGCGAATCTGTGTTACCCCAACGAAAAGATATGTATCTTAAAGCGCTTCATAATTCCAATCTTTTCTGAAAAAATTTGGACGCAACCAGAGATGGAACCTTCATAACATATCAACGTGTATTTTAATAAAGAATCAGCCAATACGTTCTTGACTACGGCAGTTTCGCCACCACCAGCATTTCAGTAATTATAAAAATATGAGTTAACTTTCCACACGGAGTTTTTCAGAATTAGGTTCATGAAATCAATTGATGAAATTATCAAAACTAACAGCTGTCTCCGTCTGAAGTTTCTGAATCCGAAGCCCAGCGGACATGCTAAAGGGTCCGCCATCTAACTTTTTTTCAACTAGTGCTTATTTCGCGAATGGTAACACTTAGCTCATGTCTGATTTGACAAATAATTAGTTTTATCCTTCCGCTGAACGAATATGGTTGTGTATACGCTTGAACAAGGCTGGGAAATATTGCGGCATTACTTTGAAAATCATGGTAATGTTGCAGAATGTGTGCGAAAATTTCGTACGGAATTTGGAAGAAGAGAGGCACCGTCAGCTCCGTATGTTCATTATCTTGTGAAAAAAGTGAAATAAACTGCCATCCTCATCGATAAACCAAAGCGTGAGAAGCCAAAAACAAAGCGTACACCCGAGAAAATTGCTGCTGTGGCAGAAAGTGTGCGTGAAGCGCCATCAACATCAATTCACCGTCGTTCTCAACAATTGAACATTTCGGAGACATCATTGAGACGAATTTTACATAAAGACCTTGGTATGACGCCATACAAAAATGTAAGAGGAGGATATTGGCAATATTTGGTTTCAATTTTGTGGGGTGCCGTAAAAGATAAGTGTTACGCCGACAAGCCAGAGACAATTGACGCTTTAAAGGGCAATATTCGTGAAGCCATTGGTGAAATACAGCTGCACACAATCGATAATGTGCTTAAAAATTGGACCGATCGTGTAGGCTACTGCATGGCCAGCCGAGGCAGCCATTTGCATGAAATTATTTTCCATTATTAACCGGAAGGATTGTACTTTCAAATAAAAAAAGAAATTTGAGAAAATATTTAGTCGTTTTTTTTTTATAGCATTTCAAAAAAAAAAAAGTTATTTGGCGGACCCGTAGTAGTCCTTAACTAGAAATCAAAGCGCTGACAAAATAGTAACAGCAATGAAAAAGCGTACTTTGAGCAAACACAATAAAAATGCACTTTTGTGTGAGGTTTCCACCTTTGATATGAATGGAAGGGAAATATAATTGTATTCCGAGTCCGAAAGGCTAATTGCGAAGCTCTTTGATGACAGTTACACTCCTGGAGGATTGCCAGACGTTCGCGAGAGGTAAATAAATTTTAAAAGAAGTTTTGTTCATATGTACAAACTTTATGTATTTTATCTATTTATGCAATAAGAAAAAAAAAATATAGTCGAAACACTCATATAAGAACAACTCGCATGTGAAAACACGGAGATTTTTTTGCTATATGCACACATAAAAATGTTTTCATATAAGAAACTCGCTTAAAAGAAACACTCGGATATAAGAAACGTGCAGGCGCAGTGGCTTAGTGGTTAGTGTGTTGGACTACTAAGCGAGGGGTCTCAGGTTCGAATCCCGCAAAAACCCAAATTCCAACTTAGGGTTTTTTCCACTGCGCCGCCTCTCGCGAACGTCTAACAAACATCCGAGAGTATAACTGTCTTAAGAGCTTCTCAATTAGCCGTTTGGAATCGGCATAAAATTGTAGATCCCTTCCATTCGTTCCAAAAAATGAAACTCACACAAAACGAATGGTTGTGAGAAGCTAGGCCTTGGGTCTCTACAGACCTGTTGCGCCAACTATATATATATATAAGAAACGTATTTTTATTCACACAATTTGTTATTATATTTACACATATAAGAAACATAATTTTTTCCTTTGTTGAGATGGATTTCGGTTTAAACGCAAAAACAGCTCAGCTATGCATGTAAACGATTTACGGTATGATGTGAACACACCTTTCAATGACAATGACAGCTGTCAGTAGAAAAAGCCCGCCAAATCGTCCTACATAGTCTCTTCGTGTTGACTTTCCTATATCGGTTATTATTATATAAGAAATTTTGTTTCTTATATCAGCAGTTTTTGTATAAGAAACTTAGTTTCTTATAAACGTTATAAACTCGGATATAAGACACAAATCTAGTTGATTTTTATATGTTTCTTATATCCGTGTTAGACTGATGAGAAATTATAAGTATTTTAGCTACAAGAAAAAAATCGTTTGTGTCCAAAGGCGGAAGCTGTTGGTATTTCTCAGAGCAATACTTTACGCCTCGAAACACAATATTTCCTCCGTGAAACGGTAGCCACCTGACTATCTTTCATCCTTAAAGCGTCATTCTTAAACCGCTTAGGGCAAGTGTAGCATTCCTCATCCACATTTTCATTAAGTTCCTTTAGGAAACTTGTCAAAGTGAATTTGCATGTGCTTCCATGATATTTCGTTGGTGTAAAATTCAAGGCTGTCGAAGGTTAGTTTCCAGTCGAATTTGGTTGAGTTCTCCGAGCCCCAGATATGTCATATTTTCACTGCGACTCTTTCCCATCTTGACTACGTAGTCACAGGATTTGTTGTCGTTTACTACGAAAATCCCTCATTCAATGGCGTCTTCGGGTCCGAGGAGTTTAACAGGAACCAGAAAAGTCCGTTCTTTCCGTTTAGTAAGAAGGCTGCTGTGAAAATATCCTTGAAGGTGAAGTCAAAATATTTTCCGTTGATCATTTCTTTGACCAGTTTACTGTGACATTGTTGACAGTGGTCGAGGAGAAACTTTTTGGTCCCGCTCCATGAGCATTGCGGGACTTGCCAACTTGTTTCCATTTTTTTAAATTTAGTTAACTGGTTTGTAACTTGGTGAGCTGTGCAATTGAAGTGATTTGTGAGATGAAGGGAGGCAGAGTATTTATGATGTGAATTGACTTTTGATGCAGGTACCAGGTAGTCAAACTTAAAGGGTTACATTTTACGGTGAGTAAAAATAGAAGGGTCAAGCCCTACCTGAGGAAGGGTAACAAATTGCTTGGAAAGAACAAGATAACCAATTAATGATTTGGACAACATCAGCACGAGTTACCTACTTGCCATAAATTTATTGTAATTTGACTGTGATATTTTGTATTAACGATCTCTTCAAAGTCATTTATTATTATTTATTTATAATGCTTACGTTTTGTTGTGTCATATGCGAAGGTGCAATAGAAAAACAAATTAAGAATTTATTAAAAAATAAAACGAATTGAATATAGAACACCCCTGAGGATGTTGGCAAAATACAGACGAAACGTAGGGTGCAAGGACGAATTAAAAGTGTTTTAATTGCAACAGTAACAATAAAAGCATTAAGCTAATTTTCCAAAAAGGTAAATTATTTTTTATTTCCTTGTTTTCTAACAGAAGTTATTGGAAATATAGACTCTCAATCATGGTACTTTTCTAACAAGGTTAGGTTATTCAGGTAGGAAAACCTTTTTTTTTTGTAATTATAAATGTGTTCCTACAAATGACAAATTTCAGTCGTCTTCTCTTTTTGTTACTTAAAAACTACATTCCCTAACTTTTGTTCAAACTAAAAGTGTTTGATTTATGACGACGAATTAAACATTGAAGCAGTCAATGACAACTTTTATTTATTATATTTTCATTTGTTTCCCTTATACGTACCTATACTATTTACTCATTAATATTTTTACGTACCTTATAAATTGACCTTGCATCCCTAATAAAATTAACTAATGTTCAAAAAGTATGTCTTTTTGAAATTCCTAATCACTTTGCCAATGAAAAAATTCAAATACAAACTTTCCTTGCAAAACTCAAACAAGAAACAAAATTATCAAAGCTTCATTTCGACAGTATAAAAGGACAGTCGAAATGTTGCTTGGTTAATAATTCCTTCGACAAGCGACTCGGTACAACTTCGAATACCCTAAGGCAACTTCCTATGAGGTTCGGCCGCTGCGATTGATGGTTTGTTGGACAGACAAGGCCTTTCCCTCAGTCTTCCTCCAAAATATCAATAAAAGCGTCGCTTCTTTTTGTTCTCATTCCTTACTTTATAAATTGGATACAAAAATTAAACCGTACTTTTTTAAAATTACCTGCGATAACTTTTAATTTCCTTCGAGGAGGAAATACGAGGCTACAGCCTTGTATTTTGTGCTCATTTTTCATCTTAATACTTGCAAATGTGAGTTTATATTTTTCTTGCACATATTCTCCTATTAAATTTGCATATGAATATCAAAACATAACAAAATTACTTTTTTTTATGTTAACGCCAGTGTTCCCAGACTTTGAAGACTGTTTTCCCCTTTTTTATCAGTAAAAGCTTAAGTTTTCCGCTAAATTCCAAAAAAAAATCCCCCTTTTCTCCCCTAAGTGGAATTTGCACTTGTTTTCATAAGGAAATCTTTCAAATTGTAACTGTTCTTACTAACAAGCTTCAAAAAAGCATATCACATAAAAATACACATGTTATACAATAATTTCCTTTTCTACTAGACATAATATCAACTCGAGTGAATGCGTTCAGATGCACAAAAAGTCCGACGTAGACGTTCGATGGAATGTTCCCCTTATTGTTTCAAAGAGCGCCAAAATTGACACTTTTCCTCTCAATCTGGAACACTAGTTAACCCTTTGTTGCCTGGTAAGAAAAACTCATTGAACGACTTCCTATGAAGTAAAATTTGTTTTATTGCATTACGCCCCTATAATTTCCAAAGAATTTTGAGTTACCTTTCAACAGGTAGCGCTTGACCCTTTTATTAAAAATAAACTTCACAAAAATGGGAAATTTCTTTGGAAAGATCAATATGGACTGTTTCAAAAGAAATTTCGCATTCGATAACGAAAGTTAGTTCCTGTAACAAAAAAATATAGGACAGCCTGTATTTCTAATAGTTTCTGTTAGAGATCGAAGGTAGGGCTGGACCCTTCTATTTCGACACATCGGCAACAAATCCAGTGACTACCTAGTAAATATGGGTTATACGATCGGAGAACTCAATTATACACCAACAAAATACCATCGAAGCACGAGCCAATTCACTTTGACACAAGCTTCCTAAGAGGCAATGAGAAACTTGACGAAAATGTGGAAGAGGAATGTCCGAAGCGGTTTAAATTTGACGACGCTGGAAGCTGTAGGTCAAGTGGCTACCGTTTTGCCGAGGAAATACCGTTTGTCGCCGGGGTTTTTCTAAAAAGTTGAAGAATGACAGAAAAACTAGGTGTCGAGCTTTGAAGTATCATCGAGACTATCAATAGCGGTCTAGAGATTTTTTTCGACAAATTGAATTGTAGATTTTGTGATATTTTAACAAACGGCTTAGAGTTTTTACATACGACCAGTTATAATATTTTGTAATAATAAAAATCGAGCCGTTTTCAATATTATTATATTTAAGGCCCTTAAGATTTTCCTTAACAATTGGTGTTCGCTGAAAGATGTGTTTCACATTTTCTACCTGTACCCGACCCTAGAAATGATGTGGTCATACGTAAATATTTAAAACTGGTGACTAATAATATAGAAAACCTGCTGCCTGTATTTCCTTTGACTTAAAAAATTAGTAGATATAGGTTTGTCTGACCTCCCGTTCTGTTTTAACACATTGTATTTCGAGTACTGTCGTTGCACAGACAAAAATTGGAAACAGAGCTGCTATTGGATACGTTCACATTTGTTCTGTAATGGGATTAGCCCAGCTCTCAGTAAACCAGCTTCTGCAGTAAGTGGCGTTCCATATCGTCCGGTTCAACGTCGTCCACATTTTCAGTCCGAAGACTGACTCTGATTTCATTTCTTTAGACTAAAGCCTTTAAATTGACACAACCAATTCAAAAACCTTAATCCAAACAGAGCTCGTCCATCATGTATCTGTTTCAACTGTCATTCTTAACAACGAGAATGAATTCTTTGCCAAGTCATTACAATGTTCCGCCTTACTTCATTTAACTGATCGTATCTGCGCCCATAAAACAAGAGTATCTCGCTCTTCCACTCAACCGCTTTCATGATTCGCAATTAAATTCAATCAACTTCTTGCCACTTTACGCTTCGTCCATTGTGAACATTAATTCATTGTGTTCGCTCAACGTTGTGACAATTACACACGTTACGCCACTCAGTTGACTCCAATCTATATTCGCATTTTGCACTTAACTTGTACCATCACTCTGCCGCGCATCCTTGTTGATTACATTTTGGCCATTTAATATATTTATTTGGTGGAAAAATAAACTGAACGTTTAATGGTTCATAAACTTGTGATTGTAGTAGAGGCGATTTTTCCTTTTTTAATTTTCCTTGCACAGCTATGTAACGCAAAGGCGAAAGCCATCACTTTAAAGCATCCTTGAGGGTGTGTATAAAACACTTTTTAACACACAGCTGATGAAGCAGGAAAAATGTCAAATTTTCTGCACTCCCTGGACAAAGTACTAAGTTTTCGTTCGCAGTGCACGAGGATGGTATTTTTTTGCGACCGATGTTAATGACATGCAAAAAGGATATAAAAATACTCTTAGTGGGGGGTAGTTTTATTTACCAACTCCTTATACTGCCGGTAGTTAAGCTACGAGTTCATTTCGAAGATCACATGTGAGGGTAACGATGTTTTATGGGGAAAGTTAAGTACTTACTGTGGGCTTGTCTAAGGCTTGTATTGTAGAATTCGGAGGGCGCGGCCGTTGAATGGTAAAATTACTTTTGTAATCGTCATGTTGCCCGATTGGACTATTAGCGATCTTATATCGATTGTTCCATATCTTGATGGATGTATTGAGACGGAAGAGGCTATGCCAATCCGATCACGGTCAGAGTTGATCAATTAGTTTGATTGGTGTGAAAGTCGGGGAACAGCAGCTCAACAAAATATTAGAAATTCATATGATCCTCCCACCAGAATCCACCCGTCATCCCGCACCCACTCCCAAATAGCACCCCATTTTCATTCACTGCAATCGAGGATACAAAACCGACATCTTATTGAACTCTCCAAGAACAACTGCCAAAAAATGCCGATTTCGCAAATCAATTTGGTCATCATTGGCTCCATCTCGATACTTTACCTATAATGCCAGTCTGTGTGATATTATTCTTTATTGACACGATGTAAACAATGTGAATGGAGGGAAAACAATTCATTGATACTCGATAGCGTAGCAAAGAGGGCTAGCGAATTGTGACAACACAAACAAATTGTCATAATACTCTCGGAGATAATATTTACTACTGACAGTGACTGAGGAGAACGAAAATTGAATCAATTTGCAATATTAAGCACAAGAACTCTCTGAATATGTCACTTTAATGAAATGAATTTAAGTACTGATTCTATTGGCCAGGATTACGCTGTTATTTCTGTTAGGACAAAGTTCTCAAAGTTTTTATAGAATACCTCCCCAGGAATATCAATTAATTATTTTTTTTTTTGTTATTCATACCTTCGGATGAACTAACTCGATTTGAGTGACGGGGGAGGGAAGATAAGCACAATATTAATGGAGGTGGGATGAAGAGAGCTTTAAGGACAAAATTTAAATTAAAGTCTTATCGCATCAGAGATGGAGCCGTTTTTCTTGTGTAATAAGTCGCTTTGAATTGTGGAAACTTTGCTCCGTTTGCGCTCTTTTTTTTTTATATAAAAAAAGGACACTTAATCCGACCAACCCCAGTCCATTGTATCAAAGCAAAAATCACTTTTACCTATGATATCATTCGTTTCTCTTTTATGCTTAGGTGGCCGAGTATTGATTGGCAACATCTTTTTATTTGTAGTATCTGTACAGTCCGCATAGCCAAAAAATCACCGACACGATAAGGCTTGACATTCCTCGTGCGACCTATCTATTTCCCTTGGGGCATATGCACGAACTTGAATATTCAGTAAGTTCATCGATAATATTTACCCTCTGTTCTATATTAAATAACACGCAATAATTTACTTATGGTCTAGTGGCTCCCTCAACTTTCCAAGCATAAAGGTACCGCTGATGACTCTATTGACTCTTTCCGCTTGGTCATTTGATTGGGGGGAAGCAGTGGCTACCTTTACATGTCCTATATTTCGCTCTTAAATAAAGTTTTCGAATTCGAAAGACGTAAATCAGTTTCCCCTATCTGAAAAAATCCTTATAGGTCTGCTTAAATGGTGCTGGTAGATTTCGTACGATACAACTTCGAAAATTAAATCTTGGTTTAAGTCAAAAACAGTCAATCCATTGTTTTTAAAACGATAGTATAATCCTTGGAGTTTTTTTTTTTTCGCTTCATCGTTGTCACTTAAATCTTCGTATTTGTTTTGGATTAAAGTTAAAAGTTCTTGAGAGTTCGAAACATTGATAAAATGTTCTAAAATGGTTCTGTTTTTAATATTGATATTTAATTTGCACCACGCTCCGCTCTTCAGCAAAGCCTTTTGAAAACAAAGACCATTATCATGGTTAATGTACAAGTACATGCACTAGGATTGGTTTACCTGTGAAATTTAAACTTAATTTGATTGATATATGAAGAAAATTTCACGCTCTCAGCTCTTTTTATTAAAAAAATATGTAATTGAAATATTCCATAAGGAAATTTGCTTTTAAGGCCAAAATGTAGCATTGGCAGCACAAATTTTTTTTAAGCAAATTACAATTTCTCCAAACATTGCAAATTTATGTTTAGGGTCAAAATCGACGTCAATTTTCCGTGGAGAACTTTTCTGTAGCTCCACTCAGCTAGAGTTCATTCAACAAAATAAAGATTTTTTGTTTAATACGCCATAACTGCAAAAATGAAAAGAAAGAAGTTGGTTTTTTTTGTACTCTAGAACAAAATTGACCAACTTTGAAATGGTTTATAAGTTCAACTAGTTAGCAGAAAATTATTCTGTTTACTGTTTATGAAGCTCCGTTTAAATTTATCTATATATAATATAAAAGAGAATGAAGTCCGTGTGTGCGCGCATAACTCGAGAACGGATTGTTTGATTTTAAAGATTTTGGAATTAACGGTTTCGTTTTGACCCAAGAAAGGACATAGGCTACTTTTTGTCAAGAAAACAAAACTTTGAGGTTATGAAAGTTTGTATGGGGGAATGCATTTTGAAACAAAAATAAAACTGCTTTAAGAATTAAGCTGAAAGAAATTAACAAATTTTGTATATCTTTTCAGCAGCGCCACCTATCGGATCTAAGTTGCAAGCAGCTATACATAACCACAAAATTTTGTTTGTTTTGTGGTTTAGGAGATGAGAGCCGCGGCGTCGTGACGGCGACAGGCCAGTTTCCGTAACACCAGAATTTCCATCTCATTCAAATCGATTTTACTCCCAAGTCGCGCCAATAGATGGTTCACATCAAAAACGGCCAAAAGGTTATGCCAAAAAGCGCTCCAGAGCCCATAATATCACGAAGGCGGAGAAAATAAACTTGGATATAATCCTTCAAGAATTTAACTCGACGAGTTATATTCGGACAGCTGAAAATATTCAGGCATGTTACCGTTCACAAAAAAAAAAAAAAAACCAAAAAACACTCCTTCGGATGCGATTGCAATTCAAATTCAAGTTTGTTGTGGAAATCTCTTTATTTTTTGATTTTAATGTTTTCAATGTAAGTAGTGACATTTGACACTTTCTTTTACTATTTGATGTTGGGCAAGTCTATCCATCCTTTCGAAAATGGATATACATATTTGATAGTTTATCCATGTATTTATTTCCCTGTAATACAATTTTTAACTAATTTACGGAACAGGAATAAACAGTAAATAAATGAATAGGGACTGTAGTTGTCAAATGAGTTTTGTGCAAGTGCCTCTTAATGTTTACGGTGTTGCTTTTAGGAACTTAAATGAAATAATAAAAGAAATGTTGTATAAAAATATAATTCATAATGAACATTATCTTAAAATACAGAACTGTTGTTTGCTTTTGCATCTGATTTTTGCAAAAGTCCTGGCGGCAGGTCACGTAAGACGATGACCGCATAGACGATATCGTTTTTTTCGACTTTGAGTTGGCAAGGTCATTTTTAACCTGCTGTCCCACTCATCAGTATATTTCGGCGATTAGAGGTGTTGGGAATTTATCCAAACACTTGCGAACTGACAACCAGAATACGTGGGCAATAAACAAAAGGAGTTTATGAAGTGCAACTAGAGTTTTATGCTTTTGTTTTTAATTAAAGGAGTTAAAAACAACACTGGGTAAAGCACGATTTCCAGCTCGATCGAGTCTGGCACAATTGGTCAACAAATTAGTTAGTCTTGCTGATTTGAGGAAAATTTAGTTAAGTAGCTAGCTATTAGGCCTATTCCATTGGGCAAAAATTAGCAAAATTTGGATTTTTCGCATAAAATTTAACCAACAATTTGGCATGATAAACATGGAACTCATTGCCTACTTTTGGTCTTTTGACAAATTGGGTACGTCAATTGGGTTTAAGAAAAAAAGTTGCACAATGCCATTCAACAGAAACTTCACACAACCACTCATCTGTATAAATTTTGTACAAATTGAATGCAACTTGAATTAAATTCAGGCAAAGCGTTTCCCACCAACACTTCGTCCAATGGCGCTATAGTCAGAAATTCACGCCTTGCGCCGTCCTATGCAATCTTATCTACGTGCCTGTCGGCATAAATTTACAATATAACCACAATTATACCAGATAGCGCACACCTCGATATGACAGCAGCTGTGCACGGCTATCATATGCCCAACACGTATAGACCAAGTTCCCGCTCCTATGCCATACCAGACTTCGTGATGCCACCTGACACTGTTTTATCTGCAAGCCGAAAATGATTTATAAGCAATTACCCGGACCGTTGTTTATCCTCATTAACCTGGATATACAACTGGGAAACGTCGAGCGAAGCGAGAACTCAGTTTAGAAACACAACTTGCTGCGGCCCTGCCGGTTTACATGCAGTCGCGCCGCTGTTGTGCGTCGAAGTGGCGGAAATCTCTAAATTTTATTACCACAATCTGACATTGTGGTAGAGTGGGTGGGCGGGTGCCAACCAAAATGAAAAGAAAGACCTTCACCGAAACGGATAACTTAATGCCCTCGTCGTACACAAACAAACACCCATCGATGGCTGCGAGTGTGAAGGGTGCACGAATTTGATTGCCTGTGCGGAGGTGTTGGACGCGAGGACTTCGATGGGATTATTTAACCCGACTTGGATGCAAAAGTGGCGCAGGCAAATGTTAACAGTTTTGGCGTTGGTCGTTAGAGGAAATTGATGGCACTTCGGCTTAGTTTCGCCTTCGGTGTTGGTGTCGGTGTTGGTGTTGGTGTTGGTGTTGGTGTCGGTGTTGGTGTCGGTATTCCTGCGAAAGGTGTGAAACTAAGTTAATTCTAACTCCAAACGGTGCAGTGGGGCGGTCCAGAGAATTTATGGCCCGATGTGTCGTGAAATTTACACCAACACGGCACATTTACAACAACACAGGGCAACAATTCGAATGAAATGAAGTTATACCACACTTTGCAGGATCAAAGGCGTAATTCAAGTTATTCAAGGAAATTTCCACAATGCAGCTTCATATTCAAGGCAAAGACTAGTCTCAAAGCAAATAGCCCATAACAGGTCCTTTTTATTTTGCAGCTTGTATGTTCAATTCCTTTCAACTTTCACCTTGAATTCCATTTTCCACACGTTTTTCCTTATCTCTCTCCTTATAAGAGTGTTTTACATTTCTAAACGTCTTCGTCGTTCGTCTCACAAAAAAACGTATATCCGTGTCGCACATTTGAGTTTTGCTTATTCGGAGCCGACCGAACACAAGTTTTGAATAAAGCAGAGAAAGGATTTCGAAATTTGGCATCATACGTACGTGAACAATGCAAGTCACATGTATTTATTGTAAATATCTGTTGGCAAAAGGAAAAATGTAATGGAAAGACATTTGTTCGTACCCAAGACCCCTCTCCCTCTTTGCATGCTTTGGCAGCACCCTCCCTTTGTGTTTTATACAATACATGCAAACTGATTGCTTTTGTTAAGCGAAAGAACGGAACAACAAGAGCAGAAAAAACACCTCTGCGTTCGTGTGTGCGTTGACACACATGAGGGAGAACTGTTTTTCTGTTGTTGTTATTTTTTTTCCTTTTTTGTGCTCATTTTCTTTCAACGACTAACTTTGATGACTACCCTGGAGGCTTGCGCTTTAAATGGGTTTTTTGGATTAGGACTAATTGCATTGCGGATTAAAGGTGGAAGCTCATGCGAAAGCATTTGGGCCAAAGCAGATTTATTACAGTTGGGGATTTTACACAAATCTCCGACATTTTAATTGACTTTGAGGTAGTTTCAGTTGGTAAGGCGCTGTTACTTATTTCAACAGTTGACGTAGGATGTCAACTTTTGTTTAAGCTTATCATCATATGTCATCATAATCTGCTAACAGCCGGGAACTCATTATTGCATTATAGTAAGAGCTGGCGAACTATCGGTTCGTCTACTTCGCGTTGTCTAGCAAGCTATCAGAGGTTGCATTTGCCAAAAGCACAGTCGATATTAAGCAGAATGCTTTGTGTGTAATTTTTCCCATGGAGCGGTCTTTTATTCTCCCGAACAATATTATACAGGTCCAGTCTTGTAGAACTTTTTGCACTGACCGAAGTGAAGCAATCGGAAAAGTAAATGGCCTCGGAGAACAACCCTACGTATTTGCGAAAGCATTTCTTTTTCGTTCAAACGAAGTTGGACACATATTTACCTGAAGTACTTCGAAAGACAGTTCAGTGATATTTACCACAATCATATACGAAGACCACAGAACCTTATAACGGCGAATGTGTATACGACGAAGCCCAGGCAAGTTGTTAAGCCTTCCTTTTAGTTTTACTAAAATCGACCAATTCCGTGTAGTTGGTGTACTCCACAGTTACCTTTACACCAAAAATATTTGATTTTTCCATCATTATCATCCATCTAAGAAGGTAAGTAAGACACAGCTGTCCCAGCCCGAGGTTGCTCTCTACAGAGTCCATATAAATACACGTTTAGACTTTGTTCAACTGAAGCCTCAGCGGCAGCAATATTCTCGACACTACGGGCACTTCTTTGTCTCACTGGCACGAGAACATTTTGTACAGTGCCTGTGGATTCAAATTTGTCCATTAGGCGCTCAATTGTTGATCTGCTAGGACGATTATGACGACCATAAATTGGACGTAGTGCTCTTAACGTTGAGGTAAATTTAAATAATTTCGAATCGTTGTTGGCTCGTATATCTTTCCATCATGAAATGGAAAACCTTACTGAAGAGAAATGTCAAAAGAGCAGCAAGAAAATTCGGCGTCGTTTGCTGTCCCTGTCGCTCTACTTTTGTAGCGTCCTTGTTGAAAAACCCTTTATTTTCTTAGTCCATAAATATAAACTTTCCTGAGATGTCATTATTTTGAGCGTCATTTTTGGATTCCATTCGATAGTCGTACTATACCCTTTCTGTTCACTACCTGCCAAACACACTGTAACCGCCTCCCCCCTGGCCAAAGTAATATTGTTTCAACTCACTATAATCACTATCCGCCCGTCAATATTCTCGGAGACTCACTCATTCCATCGCCAGGCTCGATTCTAAATAATTTCTCGATTTTTCAGCACACTTCCATTAGAATTGGAAGTCAATTGATATTACGATATTCATGACCAATAATACGGCTGGACAACCGCCGCAAAAGCCATTAGAGGCGAAACTCATTAATTTGCTAAAATCAGGAACGTTTTCCCGGCTTATTTTGTTTATTTAGACTTTTCAGGAAATGGACGATTACCCGAATAGAGGGAGCACATCGAAATCGAAATACAAATAGAAGGATATTTTTGCCTTTGGGTTGTATCACTAACAAATTAGAGGCTACACTGTTGATTTGCGGTCAACTGGGAATTTTTGCAGTTCTGTTATTTTGGGCAATTGGGTTGAAATTTGTTTGAGTATCAAATGCAAATGTGTTCGTTCTCCTTTCGATGACTTACAGTTAAGTGGGTGATAACGAGCAGTGTTGGCATTTTTGGAATTCCCCACAGTGGGATGACAGTTTGCTTTCAAAATATATCAGAGGAATTTATTGAACTAGGTCGGGGGGTAAATACAATAAATTATTGATCGACTTTGTAGAATTCCTTTGCACATGATACTAAATATTTCCATCTACCATGAATAGATTAAAGCTGTCAAGAAATTCACCCTCAATCACCTTTGAACTTTTCTGCAAAGTGATCCAATTTGCACTTTGAAGACCAATTGACAGAACAAAGCGTCTTTTGTTGTAAAAGGGAAATAATTTGCTCACACGGTATAAAAATTACCAGAGGGCAAGGGTGCTTCGATGGATTTTCTTCAAGGGGAAAATCTTCACTTTGTCACTTTGGATAAGTGGGCCACTTCATAGGCTACGAGTATATACCTAAATAAGGAATGTTACGTGCATCTGATAGACATGCTGACATTTGAAGAGACTGGGACAATCTTCAAAAATATGCGCACCTTCCTTTGACGTTGGAGGCAACTGCTTTCTGTTTCACTTTTTCTTAAGTAGGTAAGAATGAATTTTCGAGAGCTTATAGGGATAGGTCAGCTGTGTACAACATGGAAGAAATGAGGTAATAAGGGTGGACACATCACCTGGCATTTGCAACGCTTTCACTTTAAAAGTAAATAGCGTGACTGAAGAACCGAACGGAAAACGAGTGTGCGTGTCCATTCTTAGTCATTTGCGTTGCTTGAAAATATTTAAAAAAAAAAAAAAAAATTCTGTGTAAGGTATTTTAATTAAAAACAAACAATATTTCTATTAAGCCTTAAGACAAATTTTGCTTTGAATTAGTTGTTTAATTTCAATTTTTCAACATCAAATCATTTTATTAAATTGTGTACCACTTAATGTTTTAGTTAAGCTTTCTTTTTATACATGCTGCTATATAAGTTTATTTGTAAATAAGCATTTTAAGCATTTTGCGGATAGTATATTTTTCCCAAGTATATATCATACTCCATTACGACCATTTGAAAGTGGAAAGGAAATAATAAGAACACAACACTATTTTCATTCTTAAAAATATATTTCATTTTAAAATGCGACTCTACGAGTCTACGGCGCTAATTCTCAGATTTATTTCGAAAGATGTCTCTGATGCTTTCAGTTGGGAAGACCATTTGTTTTAAAATTTTAAAATAGACAGAAAATAGAAAAAAATTATGACTTTATTTAGTACTTAATATACAGCCCCATTTTGCAATTCGCGTGAATCGTAGTTTCGATTCATACTTTCACTCTGCCTTTCCATTCTGCTTCCATCGGGTGAACTACACTATCATTAATGTATTCAATTTATTGAAAGTCTTTGGAAAGATTGATAAATTATTTGAAATAAAACAAAAAATGTAAACAAACAGGTATGGATAGTACAGGGTCCCGCAAATATTTTTTTTTTTTTTTTTTGAAAATGCTATAAAAAATAACTACTGAATATTTTCTAAAATTTCTTTTTTTATTTGAAAGTACAATCCTTCCGGTTAATGATGGAAAATAATTTCATTCAAATAGCTGCCTCGGCTGGCCATGCAGTAGCCTACACGATCGGTCCAATTTTTAAGCACATTATCGATTGTGTGCAGCTGTATTTAACCAATGGCTTCACGAATATTGTCCTTTAAAGCGTCAATTGTCTCTGGCTTGTCGGCGTAATACTTATCTTTTACGGCACCCCACAAATAATAGTCCAACGGTGTCAAATCGCAGCTCCGAGGTGGCCAAACGACATCAGCTCTGCGGCTGATAATGCGATCTTCAAAAACAGGACGCAAAACATCGAGTGTAGCTTCGGCTGTGTGGCACGTAGCGCCGTCCTGTTGAAACCAAATATTGCCAATATCCTCCTCTTCAATTTTTGTGAACAAAAATTCGTTCAACATGGCCCGATAACGATCGCCATTGACTGTAACAGCCACTCCTTGCTCATTTTCGAAGAAAAATGGCCCATTAATGCATCTGGACCAAATTCCGCACCAAACAGTGACGCGTTTTGAGTATATCGGCTTTTCAATGTATGCGTGCGGGTTTTCTGTGCCCCAAATGCGACAATTTTGCTTGTTTACATACCCGCCAAGATGAAAATGAGCTTCATCTGAAAAGATGATTTTTTTGGCAAAATCGGCATCTTCTCTAAGTCGATCGCAGGCCCACTTAGCGAAGCGAAAAAGCAACGTATACACAACCATATTCGTTCAGCGGAAGGATAAAACTAATTATTTGTCACATCAGACATGAGCTAAGTGTTACCATTCGCGAAATAAGCACTAGTTGAAAAAAAAAAAAAAGTTAGATGGCGGACCCTTTATTTGACTTTTTTTCCACTTTCAAACAGCAATTGAAACAGTAAATTGGTCTCTATTTGTTGTTCTACCCCAAAAATGAATAATCTTTATTTGCAAACAAATAATCCAGCAAGAAATTAGTTTTTACTTACATTCTATCAACCACCAACCACACAGACGATCCATTTAATTTCAAATCCGCAGCATTTGACATGCGGATCTGAATTGTAGTGAATGTATTCACGTGAAAAGAGAATACCGCGCAGCATTACCGACGTTACCGACATTAACGAGGTGAAACCAAATTGGATTCGAATGAATAGTAGAATTGTCTTCAGTGAAAACTGAAGAAAAATTCCCCCCGATGAATAGCAGAATAGGGCTGATAGTTCGAATAGGTAATATTTGAGTTTTTATGTATAAATAAAGGACAAATAAATAAAATTAAAGATACTAATTTAGTTTTCTACCGGATTCTATTTGTTTTCGGCATGTTTTTCGATAATTTTCAAAATAAGAAACAATTGACTGCTTCTAGATTTTGAAAAATCGTTGTTCGAGAAAAATAAGCTTCTTTAAGTAATACAACAAAAAGTTTGTCATAACAATGAAAACCGTACCAAAATCTGAACTTTGGATCTCAAATTAGCGACACCTATTGCATGTTATTCAAACTAAGTACTCTCGGAATGAATTATGACAAAGCGCAATCGAGTATTTTTTGAGCATCGCACAAAAATCCTGCGAATTGGCGCAATTATGGAGTTGTCAGCGAAGTAGCTCGACGTAAGCATCAAATCGCAAGCATTGCTAGCGAGCAGTTGCGTACCGTTTACAGAATCACTGCGGAACAGATGATTTGGAAGCTGCAGTTGAATGATTAAGAGGTAAGATGATAGTTGCCTATTTCGGATGAGTTCCAGTCCAAAAATAAATTTAAGCTCATTTAAAAACGGCCTTAAACTAAATATTTTCATCTTAGACATATTGAGCTAGTCGAGGCTATAGATTCCTGAATACGTACCAAACCTCCAGTTTAGGTCGAAATCACTAGCGGCCAGCACTGTAAAGAGCGGGTAATTCGAGTTTGCGAAGCCGGTATTAAGCTGTGGCTTAGTGGTTAGTGTGTTGGACTACTAAGCGAGGGGTCCCAGGTTGGAATCCCTTATAAACCAAAATTCCAGCTTGGGTTTTTTTCCACTGCGCCACCTCTCGCGAACGTCTGACAAACATCCGAGAGTATAACTGTCTTGAAAGAGCTTCTCAATTAGCCGTTTGGAATCGGCGTAAAATTGTAGATCCCTTCCATTCGTTCCAAAAATTAAACTCACACAAAACGAATGTTTGTGAGAGGCTAGGCCCTGGGTCCCTCGGACCTGCGCCAACTAATTATTATTTTTATTTAGATTTGGGAGTTTTGAGTATGTATGGGTATGCAAGCGGTGCGAATTGAATAACAGTCGATGTCGACGAAACTGACCTTCGCTTTGCAACCTGCTGCATTAAGACTCTGTCGTGAATACCATTGAGCTCTTCAAATGCATTTAAGCATTTGTAAAAGTCTTCAAAGACTATCAGCAGGTACTCCATTTGACATAACTAACTGGGAGGTAAGTAGGTATTTAGGAGATGGGTGGGTTAATATTTCTACATCAAACATCATATATTCATCATTGTACGATCGTTGGTCAATGCGGTGTACCACAATAATCTTGTAGACCGGTGAGCAGCATCCCAAAAGTGTTGGGTTAACAGAGAATTCACAGCCTTGCATGTATCGGACGACCGGCATTATAGTTCTGATTATGTAACCAGTTGCATAAAAGCCGTGTCCTGTGAAGTGCACTATTTTTAATTTTCTCTGAATCCTGCACAATTCCAATCTAAGCCCTTTGACTAACCCAAGCCCCACTTAGCAGTATACACAATTAATCTGCACAGAGCGCACTCCAAAAATCGAACCGTTCCAAAACAACAAAAAAACAAGTTGTATCCATTGTAACCGACGATGCGTTTAAATGCAAACTTTAGCCGCAGTTGAATTCAATGACCGCCACACAATGCGACAATCTGCTAGGATTTCACTCTCATCCTTTCGGATATTCACTTTAAAATTTCATGAAGTTAACCATCACTTCAACGAGCAAACATTTAAATTCATTTCAGTTTTTTTGCCCATCCACTCCAAGCGCCTGTCGCCAGGATCAAACCAACTGGTGAAACAGAAAAACTGAATAATTTAATTTGCAATAGAAATTTGCATATATTGAGTGTTGAGTCGGTGAGTCCACTAGCCGACTGAGCAAAGGCCACTATACATATAGAGTTAGAGTCCTCCTGATAGAGCTTTCTATTTTTTATGGGCTCTCGCTCTCGTCATGTTGTAGCCACCCGCATACTCTGTGTACGAGTGCGGCCTGTATCTGTTTGCTATTCAAATTGTCAGTGCGATGAAGTTCAAATTAAATTGAAAAACTTTTCAACTCATGTAGCATCCTTAACGCAGGCAGTCGAGTTACTTTTTTCCCCATTTTCAACCCATCCCTTTTATATAGCAGATCCTTTGGAGGATTGCCTTTGCAGAGAAATAAGTTTCACAGATGGAAAGAGTGCGCAATAAAAACCGAAAGAAATGTAAAGATGCAATTTCTGTGGCATCCTTTTTATTAGCGTATTAGACTGTGAATCTAAAGGGGTTAGTGCGAGAACAGGACATCTATGAATGTAGGTTTGTGGAATCTAAATGAAAACATTCTTCGAGTGCTGATTCACATAGCCTTAGCACCAGCAACAGCACACAGAGGTGGGCTTATGTTGAAAGGCGGTACGTGATCACTGTATTGGTGTGGAGTGTACACGTATAGGCGGGTTGGTCAAGTGGGTGTACATATTTTGAAGTGGACCTCAACAGATCTGTTTCCAGGAGGGATTATTACCTAGTATGAGTATAACATGCTGCAAAACAGGATACTTGTCCACTTGCCAAGAGTTTAATTGGATTTAGTACTTCGTGGGCGAGAAGTGAGGTTCATCTGTGTTGAGGGCGAAAAATAGGGCAGGTGGGTGTTTTTGTTTGATTTGTTGGTACACCCTATGCCATAATGAAAATTCGTGGAATTCATTTTGGTACACTAATTTCAAATTTCACTTGGCGCTGACAGGCAGGTATGATTATATATGAAGAGCTGACTGAGAAGGTGTCAAAAACATGTCAACATACTCGCACCACTCTGAGGAGGGTGTCATTTGAGGGAGTGCGGGTGGACTTTCAAGCTCGTCGTAATAAAATGATGGTACGACACCAACAACAGAGAATGGTAAAATATTTCTTCAGACCAATTCGCTACGGAAACTCTTTCAAATGATATGGTCCTCGACGGGATATAGAAAGTCTAGTATAGTGCTCAGTTTTTGAAAGTATTTTGTAAGACTATACTTGCAAGATATTCGACTGCACTTTTCTCTAATGAAAGCAGTAGCTTATGATTGCATACAAACAAGGGCAGTTCTTTGAATAGTTTGCCATTAAGAACGTTTTTCCTTGAGGCTTTGAAAGAGTGTCATAACTTCTGCAACGGCTTTTGAATAAATCGTCGAGATCCGCGATTTATCATACATTTCAGAAATTTGACAGCTCTTTCTAGTTGGCACATTGGCCATTAAGGGACATACCTTCTTCCATACAGGTTGAACGGTCTTGGATAGGGTTAAAAGCGACGAAAAATATGCAAACAAAGTCGTTTTCGTATCCATTTTCTGACAGCTAAAACCCTCGCCATAGTACCATAAATTGTCCGTGAATGCAATCATCAAGAAAAGTGTTTCCAACGAGATGTTATTTACAAATAGGTTCTACTCTATTCATCTACGTGATTCGACAAAATCACATCACACACCATATCCGACAAATATTCCATTGAGAACACAACACTGCGAACTTGAAACTTGTCAGTTGGCACAAATGAATTTCGATTGATTTTCAAAAACAATTTTTTTCCTGCCACTGATGGACTACTATATACCACTGTCCCAATTGACAACAAATCGTTTGATTTTCAAAAATTATATTTTTCCTGTCATCCATACTGTACTGGTGACAGACTACGACGTACCACTGTCCTAATTAAAGACTTAAAATCGAAATTTCAAATTTTAACTACCGATTTGATTGATGGATCTCTCGTATGTTGAGTGAGTGATTTTTGCGGTTTTAGGTCGAATTGAATTCGTTGACTTACTCTACGTTTGATTGGCGTGTGCGAACATTTCATAAATTTTAGATCATTATCCAGAGAATTTTAAAAATAAAAAAGAAGAGCAACAACAAAACTATCAAATGCACAGAATCGAAAATAAAAGGTGGTTGATGCAGTGAAATTTCAAGTGGAGGCGTTCGGTTCAGTGCGCGGTCGGGTTGGGTCTGTGTGTTTGTTTTGTG
The DNA here is from genome assembly GCA_963082955.1 of Cheilosia grossa. NCBI lineage: Eukaryota > Metazoa > Arthropoda > Insecta > Diptera > Syrphidae > Cheilosia > Cheilosia grossa. Next base: position 59,901,807 of record OY720145.1, on the reverse strand, counting down.
GGTGTCGTACACCATGTTGATGTTCCATGTCATGGGATCAATTTTTTTGTTGGCATATTGGCCAACATGTTTCCATTTTTGTGTTGATGGTCAATTTTATAATGCTTTGTTGTTGGTTTTGCTTCTATTGCAAAAAGGTGAAATCATTTCGTGGCCATCGTGGACGAAAAAAGAATCGGAAGTCTGTCAAGGATGGTGTGTCCGGAATTTTTATTGCAAATGTTTGATGACGGTTCTAGTTTTGGCATTCAAATTGGTTTTTGTCGATAGAGTTTTCCCCATCGAAACAGATGACACAACAGATCACACGTTGTGAGGGGTTGGGTTTTCTTTTCTGTTTACTCGTAGTTCATAGCTCGGACATTTACTTAGACTGAGTTTTTCCGAGACACTGTTTGCATATGCACGGATAGCACACCAGCAACTGAGATATTAAACATTGGAATCTAAAGGTGTTATTTTGAATGACCCGCTATTTCGGTAGCTGTCACTTTTGAAGCTTTTATTCTTTGACATCTGACAAGTAGAAACTACTCCATTACTAAAAATTGAACGATACCCGCTTCAACAATGTCGTGTCTTTGCTGATTGGGTCCTTGAAATGCATCAAAATGATCCGGAATTCCATCGAAAAATCATCTTGACTGATGAGGCCCATTTCCACCTCGGTGGCTACGTCAACAAGCAAAATTGTCGCATCTGGGGCTAGGAAAACCCTAGAGTTATTGTTGAGAAGCCTCTCCATCCTCAACGTGTGACTGTTTGGTGCGGTTTATGGTCCGGCGGAGTCATTGGACCTTACATTTTTGAAAATGAGGTTGGATCAACAGTTACGGTGATTGGATTGCGCTATCGAGAGATGATTAATGATTTTTTATGGTCGGAGTTGGATGGTATTGATCTGGACAACGTTTACTTTCAACAAGACGGCGCTACGTGCCACACAAGCAACGAGAGCATTGACCTTTTGCGGGAAAAGTTTCCGGACCGTGTTATCTCTCGAAGAGGTGATCACAATTGGCCACCGAGATCTTGTGATTTAACACCTTGCGACTTCTTCCTTTGGGGCCACGTGAAAGATAAGGTCTACGCCAACAGCCCAGCGTCGAATCAAGACCTCAAAGATAAAATTCGTGAGGCTATCGAGGACATAGGGCAGCCAATTTGCGATTTGGTTATGGAAAATTTCATGAAAAGGATATGGTCCTGTATGCGTGCTCGTGGTGGCCATTTGGCTGATGTTGTTTTTCATTATTAACGGCATACCTTCCTCTTTATTATGAAATAAACATCCGATCATTTATCTCAAAAAAATGACATTTTTCTTTGAATACAAAAATAACACCTCTTATTGGAAAACCCTTTATAATTTCTTCAAGTATGTCTTTTTGTATCCTCGCTAGTTGGGATACTTCAAGCCTCAACCACTTTGTTTCTATGTGGCAGTTGAAAGTACATACTCCTCAAATCGATCACAACTACTATTTATAACAAAAATAAGTTCCACACACTGCCTTATCACTTATGAAAAAAAGTAAAAAAAAATATGCATAGACATTTATCAGGTGTAGGTTGATCCCTTAATAACTTTGACATTTCCCTGATAATGTCACCCCTAGACAGGAGTGGGCACCAAATTATTCCCACAACCCATTCAAGTGTTTTTTTTACAAGCTGCTAGGTGTTCAGCTTCACCTTTGCCATTCACATCAAACGAGGTTATCACACCATACACAATGAGCTTTCAACTTTTTGTATACTTTTTTCCAGGCTTGGCTGACAGAGTAAATAAAATAACCATAACCATACCTCCAGAGGAAATTCCTCGGAGAGTGACTAACACATTATCTGTTCACTTTCCTAATCGGGAATCCAGCGCGTCATGCGAAAAGTTCAATGTTATCCGCGTGTCGTCATCTCTTGTTGAAGCAAACCACGTGTGAGAGGGTATTACATTTTTTTCCCTCCAGCTTTTTGTTACGTATACGCCCGAGTGACCTCCAGTTTAATGGGTACACGAATGAGCTAGAGTGGAGACGTTTTTAATGACTCCTTGTCGAACAGTAAAACGCTGCAGATGGGAAAAATGTGATTTCTGTTTGTTGTTCTATCACATATGCCTGGTAGATACAGATGCTGGGTAATTGATACAGATATGGGACTTAATTATTGCTAATCGCTGCACCGGCAATTTCAAGTGTAAATATTCTATCTACTCATGTGTAGATGGTACTTTCAATTTCTTTAACGCATACTTATTCAGAGTAATTAATTTCAAGTTCAAAAGTACTCACCATTTGTGGTCGAGGAGCCCGCAAATAGACCTCTCACATAGTTCACCAATCTGCGCAGTATTGGTCGATTTTTATGCCGCACCTTTCGCTGACCCTGCTCCACATCGTCCGATTTTGTGGACTTTGTCGCGTCAACAATCTCATTATTGCTATGCGATCCAGGAACAATAAGTGCATCACTACTACTAGTGCCGGGCCGGCATAACGCTGCATTGCTACTGCTTTGTTGGTTATTCTGATTTGAGGCACTGCGACTGATGGTCGCCGCTGTGCCACTGCCGCCACTTCCGTTACTGCAATGCGGCACCTGTCCGCGATAAATCAAATCATTTTGATCGGAAATTTGCCGGAGAGCGTGCAACCCAGCACCCGATGTGCTGGTGCTCGCTATACAAATACTGCTGCTACCACCGCCGCTATTACCGTACGACGCGGTGTGTCGTTGTTGAATTTGAGGGCCGGCCATTCCGCACACACACACGCACCCACCAACACACACTTAACTATGGATCACTTAAATTTGTTGACAAAATTTTCCCTTTTATTCAAATAATTTTGACACGAACAAACCGAGTTATCATGGATTGTGCATCTTTCGGCCTCAGTAGCTGCCGGTGGCTGAACAAATTCACACTTGCGTACGAAATTCGAAACAGGGATACTATGCGACCACTTTTCTTGTGGCCGGTTGGAAAATGCCGTTAAGCTTTTGCAAATAGGACGCGATTCGATGCGGCGCCATTTTGTATCATCGTCGATCGCGTCTGTGGAGCACTGTAAAAAATATTGATAGCGGTTTCTCAGGGGGAAGATTTGGCACCTGGCAATATCACTTAGCGTGTTTTGGGTCGAAGCCTTCCCCAGTCAAGTTGAGAGCTAGTAGGTGGTGTTAGCATATCAAAAGCTGTTGCTGTATTTTATTGGCGGTAGCATTGCAGTATTATGCGGTTTGTTAGAAAATCTGTAAAAAGAACGAGACAAAACAAGGCACAAGGCATGAGCACAATTTGTTGTTTAGTTAGCTTGTTGTTAGGTTTTTCTTATTGGCATTCAGGCGCATTCATTCTTAAATTGAGTATTAAAAACATAAAATCTTAGTTACGTTTTGTATTAAATCTATATTTGTTTTTAAACTTAAGAGTTTGTGTTAAGGGACTGCAATAAGTGGCACCTACGTAAAGAGTTTTTTTGATTTTAGTTCAGACGTTGAGTTTATTTACAGAGAATATGGGGTTTTTATGACAACGGGTCTTTCATTAGCGACTTGACAGCTTCAAACTTTCAGTGTGAACGCACAATTAAACCGACTACCAAACTGTCAATGTCAAAATGTGCAGCAAAAGCAACATTTTCATCATGGTGAAGTACACGAACAGACGAACAACGTTTTCAAATAATTAAAATTTACTACCGAAATTCCGAGTGGGTGGTCCGCAACTTTAAGAGCGTAAACGCCAATTTCCAATTTTCAGCGATGAAGTGCATTTTTGGATAAACGGCCTGGTCAATAAGCTGAATATGCATTACTGGACAGGTGAGAACCTTCATGTGCTTCATGAAACTGAAGTTTGACCTCAAAAAGTCACCGTTGGTGCGGTTTTCATGCCGGTGGCATCGATGAAAAATGACCGTCACGTTACGGTAAATGGTATTCGCAACAGCGACATGTTGAAACGTTCGGTGAACGTGTTATCTCGAAAAACGGAACCCTCAAGACTGTTTTTATGGGGCTACATTTAATCCGTAGTCCATGCCAACAAGTGGAGGAGCTCAGAGCCAGTATTGAACAAGAAATAGCGGCCGTATTGGTCGAAATGTGCTTCAAATTCACTGAAAACTGGGCTCAACGTATCGACCGCTGCAAACGTGCCCGTGGTGGACACTGAACATATGAACGAAGTCGAATTTCATTCAATCCAATAACATTTTTTTGGAGATATCTCAATCAGTTTACATTTTATTTAAAAAAGCAGATATCGAGTCCTTAATGAAAGAACCTCTATTAATATGCAATAAAACACTTTAAAGCTTTTGGTTTTATAAGTGGATCTATTCACGTTTCACGCTAAGACAACTCACCGAACCCATATGGTTTTTTTAAGAAAGACATAAGGCTTTACATTGAGCAACTTTTAATTTGATTATTATTGAAGAATTGAGTAGAATTACAGATTTTTCAAAGCATGCTACATACAATAAGTTCTAATGTCATACAAGCTTACTTCATATTCAAGCAAACAAAACAGTCTTAGAAATCAGCTTGTCTTATTAGGAAATATTTGTGAATGGAACCAGTCCATACAGCTAATGAATAAGAAATGTAGATTTTTGTAAATAAAAAATAAGAAACAATTTCGGTGCAATTTTCTATAGTAACAAAGAACTCGATTGACAAGTCGTTTGCAGCCACAACGTGTGAAATCAAAATGCCACAATCAGTAGCCTAATTCGTGGTAGTAGAGTCAGTTTATTGACCAGCCCTTAAGCCTAGTATTCTGCTCGCGCTGAAATTATTATAAAAAACCATAAGGGACAAAAACTATGGCAGGTGACAGTAAACGTAATTTTTATTATACTCGTAATTAGAATTTTCGTACTTCCAAACTTGATTTAATATTAAATATATCTCCAAAATAATGGATATAAAAATAACACAAGAAGATAGTTACAATGCTGCAGCAGCTGAAAGAATTGCTCAAGTAGAAAGCTGAAGACGATGATTTCCTTCGAGTCGCGTAGATCCTGAAAGAATTGCTCTAGTAGAAAGCAGAAGACGACGATTTCCTTCGAGTCGCACAAATCCCTATTTGCAAAAGAGGTAAACAACGGCAGATTTGCATAAGACACACATTTATTTGAAGGTCAAAAAACAAATGAATTTTCCATTAACATTAATGAATTTATAATCCTCAGATTTGGTAGTCAACCCTAGAAATTTTAAGGAGAACTTCCACATGTGTCCTGAAGACGAGTTGGAAATACGTTTTCTTGCTCTAGGGCTTTCCTTAGCATTCGAATTGTTGCAAGGGGATGCACCTTGATAGTGATTGCACATGAGCTGCTTGGCAATGGCAATTACAAAAAACTCGTTAGGTGAGCGTTAATCATTTTATTTCCGTATTGCTTGACGATCTAAAAGCGAGTGGGCTGATTTTCTGCACCGAGAATTGAAGAAATCCCGGTGCTCTATATGCGAGAAAACAGCTGTTGTATACATTGGGTGAGTGACCCTTACAAGTATTTGCAATTTAAATGGCACCGAAAATGCTTTCCCAAAAATGGCGATCACACGGAACGGCATTAAAATGACGACTTTGTGACGTGATTTTAACGTCAGAGCGTCGTTGAAATGACTCGAAAAAATGGCCGCGTAGTCGTAGCTTTAGTAGTTACCCCGATTTTAGTTTCAATCTTTCTCCACAGACTACGCTGACTTGATTAATATATAAGAATCTCAATCTAGTCAATATTACTACTTTCATCGGCGAAAACAAATGATTTCAAATGAAATAAACAAAATTCAGCAAACCTTTAAATTGTATTAAACTACTTTTTGACTGCTTTGCAAGAGTTAATTAACTCAAAGGAATTTAAAAACATTCGCAAATTATTTTTTAACGATGCTTGGAGAAAAAATAAAAAACATATTTTTTAAACAGTCAGCAGGATGCGAATTTATCTCATTTCACATCAAGGTCTACTCTTACCGTTACTGTTTACATGAAATAGAATCGATAAAAAATACATTATTTGTATTTTTATACGCTTTTACAGATTCTCTTCAAGATGAAAACAAACGTATTGTTCAAAGTGGTGTACATCAAAATCAACATCAACACCGTCATCATCTTCGTCATGAATTTCAGATGAACTCCCCATTCTAAAGCTGTGTCTTGGTTTTTTATTTCATTTGCATAGAATAGAAAAATAAGCATCAGACGGGTGTCTCGTTTATAGGAATAGCATGTGAACAAATAGATACTTTCATCAGTGTGCCACCGAGACACACCATCAGCGGCACAGATCATTTACACAAAAAACACATCACCCGGGCGAGAATACATGACACAGTAAAGGAGAGGACTACAACCAGCGCATTGCATTAATGTGATCTATGCGCCTATGCCGAGGCGAATGCAAATTCCACGCCGTGTTGTCTGCTGGGGTGCAGGAGGGTCGAATACGATGGACGGACGTCTCGTCGGTCGTTTGCAGCTATTTACAAGAAAAATAAAAATAATTTATTTTTGCAATCTAAAAATAAGCGCCTTGCATCGTTTGGTTAGAGACGCACGCCACTTCTGTACATTTGGTTGGCCACTCCTAGAGAGTGATGCAGACAATGAAGCATGCAAATGTGCGCCGACTTAGGGGATCGACAAATTGATGCGACACACTGTAGGCAAAATGATTTAATAAGTCTACCGCGGCGGGGGGTCAATGGACAGCCATTCTGGGTCCATGAAGTGATGTGGCTTCTGAGTTCGTTAAACGTGGAGATTTATATTAAAGTTTTAAGAATGTGAAATGTGTTGGGCAGCTACTTTTTAAATGAATTGGTACGAATCGTTTAAATGCAAAGAATAAATTTAAATCCGTTCTGGATAAAATCGAACTTATGAAGTCATTTTCAAAAAATATAGAAATAATTATCCCTTTTCCGATCTTCATATTTAGAACCTTTTTAGCGACACGAGACTATAACAAAAGTCCGTATACTATGCTTCGTTTTCATTTAGGTCGCTCACGAGTATAATTCTATTGCTATTCTGTATATCTACGAGTACTTATGGTCAAATTGGGTCGCAAAAGATGGTGCAGGGTCCGTACCTTTATCAGAAGCTAATATTTTCTAGATCTCATAGAACTATGAACACTAACATTCCGTCTTACAAATATCTCAACTCTTCCAGACTGTTTTACATTCACGCAATCAGGCTATGAAATTCTTTTCATTTGCATATCAAAGGCATTAATAGAAATAATAACTTTAAATCTTAGGTCTTAAGTTTTTTCTCGGCACAGCATTAAGGTCGTATTTTTGTCTATTTCTCCTCATTTCTATTTTCTCTTTCTCTCTATTCAAAACTTTGTTTTGTTTTCCTTTCTAATCTTTCTCTTTTTGTCTGAGAACAAATTATAAGACCATTGTTAGTTGTAATTTTAGTTTTAAAAACTTTGTATCCTCACTCAAACTCTTATTGTAATATAAAATAAATGAATTGAATTGAATTGAATCGCCCTTACAGTTCAGTAACATCAAGTAGGTTGTCTGTTTGCATATGGTTCCGATTTGTTAATGCATAACGCCAAATCTGATCCTCTAATCTCAGATATAGCAAAGGACACAGTGGAGCAACATTCATGCAGAAGATATGCGACTTTACGATTCTCTGAGAGTGGGCAGATTTCATTGTTGGTCACTGACGACGCATTCATCATCATCCTGTCAACAGCGCCAGATTTTTCCAAAACGACTTCCATTGAATTCGCAACCCTCCAAAGCTGGGACTTAAAAATCGCATTTATCGAGCCATCACTAAACGGTAACACTTTTTCTCCTTTAATTGCTACTTCAGAGTGTTGTTCCACTAAACGACATTCATTCATGCCCGTCTGTACATACACCCATCTAGCGGCAAAGTGGATTGGGGACGTGAAAAAGCCCTCGAACTTGCTACAAGGCTAACACTGTTCAAGTTGAGTTGGCACATACATGCCGCTTCCACATCTCGACCCCATTTAATATTTTATTCGTGTGACACTTTGTTGTGATATTCCCTCGTTTCATTTCGCCCCTCCTTCAGGTGCAAATAAGAAACAACAAAACAGCAGAAAAAAAAAAACTCATTTCCACTTCAGACTAACAGAAGACACTTCTTTTGTTTGGTTGACTTTCTAGAAAGACCCATTCACAGATGTCTCACGGATGAAAGCGGGTAGGAGGTGCAAAGTGCATTTGACGCACTTAGTCTTGCCTTCCGCTTGAGGAGCCACAGTGGAAAGCATCCATTATCCACTATCCGCGTTGATTGAGTGAAAAAGTGAAAAAGGACTAGGGCTTGAGCCTGATTACATGCATTCCCATGACCCCTGGGGAATCCAGAAGTTTGAGAAATTCTCTCAACTTCCTCTTTGTGAAAAAATTCCCACACAGACGATGATCCTTCGAGTCAAGTAGTGGCCGAATACGGGCGTGGACAGAACACAGTTCCAAGAAAATTTCCTTCAAAAGGCAAATAATCAAAAAGGAAGTAAACTATATTTGATGATGGGAAGAAAACAATTTTCTCATAAAACAAAGACAGATATCCAAACGAACTTCTCCCTACCTAGTATATTTCTCTAATGGGGAGGATGGGGAAAGAACAAAGAGGAGAAAAAAATAACATTGGAAGGTAAATTGGATTTTCATCATATAAATTGAGGCTGCGAATTGTTTGCTGCGAGTCCTTGCAGTTAAGATGCTGCGCAAGGGACGAGGTTTCCTTTAACGTGATTTGTTTTCTCTTCCCGGCTTTTATATAATTTTTTTTTCCGTATTTGTTTTTGCATGAAACTTACTGCCGGGGGCGGTAATATTGCATGGCATAAAAGATTTGCGTTTCCGAAGAGAGTTTCCTAATAAAAGTTCAACCTGCCGGCAAGGTAGCTACATATTTGCGGTTGAGCAATTGCAAATTGAACTTTGTCTGGGAACTTGATATTAAAGTGTGTATTCGTTCCAGGTCTGCTCGTAATGGGCAGATGAGGAATCGTTTGAAAGGGATACTTTTCGAAATGGCAGTAATTGGATATGGACTCCACCTTTCCCAGGTAAAGAAGATGTGCTTTGATTAGCAATACTACTGTGAAGGGAAGAAAGTCCAATTGCAAGTTCCCGTCTTTTCTGCGCGAATACTTTGATAAGTAGGAGTTGCAACAGGGATTTATAGCCATGGAATTGATAGACTTGGTGAAATGTTCTAACAAGAGATGTATTTAATACAAGTCCTTGCAAAGGTAGGCAGCAGATGAAAGTCTCTAAAATGGATCAACCTCTGAAATAAATTTTGATGCAAACGATTGAAGGAAGCCTATTTTTCTATGGTAAAACTGGCTTTGAACACATCATCGAAAAGGCAGCATTTTCGTTGAAAAATTACCTTGGGTAGTTCTCTCAATTAGTTACTTAAATTATACCAACTATTTTTGGGCCTCTGAAAAGAGGTACCTTCCAGACTATCCGACACGAAGTAAAATTATTTGATTTCATTGTAAGCCACCAATGATTGCCCCGACTGACAGTAAGCAAGTGGATCTGTTAATCCAGTTCCGATCGGCCCAGTCACGTGTAGCTGAAGGTTTTATGGTGACTCGTTGAAAAATGGTGGCACATTACGTATGACAATAATCTTCTGGCCGATATAGTTTTAGAAATTTTTAATTTATATTCCGGCCGGATTTTTTGTGATCATCGTCAGTTTTCATTACATTTGAAGAGAGTTAACTGAATGTTAAAAGTCGTAATTTTGGCACTCAGTTCCTAGTTCTAAAGGTCTATCTTTTCGAAGACAGTCATCTGAAAAGTTCCTTCATTAGGGTTTTGACAAATATCGTTTCTCAGGTCTACTATGAGGATCTGGTAAGGCTGCAATATAGCTCTTATAACAGCTATAACAGGATGTAGTTCTCTAAAATTGATTCCCTTGATAGGCCGAAAGCTGGACACCTTCTTAGCTTTACTAAAAATGTACAACATTTGTGAAACGATACCAATAAACAATTAGACCTCCACGTTAACTAAAGCGACAACTTTCTTAGAATCCATTGCAGAATTCAAATTTCATAATTTGTTTTCATTGAAAAACAAGGTCAATGGTTTCTTTCACAACGAGGATTTTATTCTCAAAAAAGGAATACATAAATTGCAATTAAGTTTTCCCAACAGACATCTTTCAGAGACTGTTTGAGGCTTATTACGAGCAAAACACAAAATAGGACATGCACAAAATATCCGCTGATCTGTTAAATTTCCGTTCGATCGGACATTAGTACTTTTTATAGTACGCTTTCAACTGTTTTCTAAAACTACTTCACGATTGTTTTATAAGTGCATTTGTGTCGCAATAAAAATTTTATTTTATTTTTTATTTATTTATTTATTCAAAAATCACTTACAAAGTTTACAAAGTAAGACATAAGTCTTTTAAATTATTGTAAGCCTTAAATTGTAATACATAACAGTGTTCTAAAATAGTCGAAAGTAGTAGGTATCGAAATTAACATAAAAAGTTGAAGAAGTTGAAGGTAAATTTAATAATCTACAAATAAAATAAAATCGTATCGATCCGAGTAAATTTAATTCAAAATTGATATAGTACTATGTGTTATCATTTGCCAAATACATAAGGAGACAGGATTTAAAACGAGTTGTATCACCGATTCTTCTCAGCGCAATTGGTAGGGAGTTTCAGAGGCGAATAACGTGAACAAAAAATTGTCGTCCCGTTGTAAGATAACGATATCGAGGTATGTTTAAAACAAATGAACTTGCCGATTGAGGGAAATTAATTCTGTTGTGAAGGTACTCAGGCTGTTTAGTTTTGTAGACTTTGTGCAGGAAGGACAATGAACGAAATGAGGCTGCAGCCACATATACTTTTAGGGAACGCAGAAACATGATCATAGTAACGCAGACTGTAAACATAACGAGCAATATTATTATTATGTCACGTTCAATTTTCGATTAGTCTCATAATCAGTAAGGCAAAAAACTTCGCACCCGTATAGCAACACTGGTATTAAGAGCGTTTTAGCTAGTAGTAGTCTTATCTGTTTAGGAATAAAGCTTTGGGTCACTCGAAGAGCGCGTATATATATCTTACTGGCAGCGCTGTTGATATGATCGTTCCATGTTAATGTGTGATTGAATAATAGCCCAAGGTTTTTTGCTGTGTGAACATACACTATAGGGTCATCGCCAAGTTTTAGGGGAGGTAATGTTGATACATCAAATAACTTCTTGTATATAGTGATTTAGACTTAAGGAGATTCAAAACCCTTTCAAATTATTCAATAAACGGAACACAGTTTATTTGAATGCGTTGATATTCGTAGGCTGATGATGTAAATCAAAACTTATTGGTGGTCTAAACATAACAAACAATTGCATTGTTAGCAAGTGAATATTTTTGAGGATAAAAATAATAGCCGGTTCATTCAGTTCAGAATAAATTAAAATCTCACGTAGGAAGCTAGGATCTAGAAAGTGTGTTAAGAACTTATCGCTTCCGTTTTTGAAAATAAACACAATTTGATCTATTAAACATTGTATGGATTATTTCCTCTATATAATTTCTGTAGTTTATGAAGTGTATTCTTACCTCTTGCGGTTCTCACGTTCAACCAAACCAAACAAATGAAGTATCAAAAAAAAAAAAACAGATTTTCTGGGTGCTTATCTTTGCACTTTTACGTTTTTTTTAATATTAACAATTGAAAAAGTTGAATTTAACTACACTAAATTTCAACTACGCAACTATGATTCAGGATATTTTTTTTTCTTTCATAAATCATAACGCCCATACAAACGACGCCCCGAAAGCGAGTCGACAGCGGAAGAGAGTTACTGTCATAAGAGTATTTTATAGTGAAAACATATTACTCTTATGACTCTTCACACGTATCAGTGATGAAATCTCATTTTATCAATTTTACTGAAAACTGGAAAGAAATAGTACTGAAACGTACAAAATAGTTCAAAATTTTTTTAAATGCCATAGCATAAAATACTGCATTCAAGCAAACAAAAAAAAGATTTTTTATTGAATATAACGGCCATATTATTCACTCCGAGTGTCAATAAGTTAAGGTTAAGGTTAATTTTGCACCCTACCATTTACTCCGCATTTTGTAAGCCCGATGATTTAAATTTACAGATGTAAAATTCACTGAAAAACATGCATTAAACCCGCCGGATAAAGATCCATTTAAAAACTCAATTACCTACACAATTCAAAATTTCTGTGTCCTGAGTTTCATTTTTATTGTATTAATTATGAATTTAACCTTGTGCATTCGATAAAATTGAAGACGAAGTTGATTTACAATCTGCTGTTCCATAAATTCGTCTTCTGACTGCGAACCACAATTTACGTTCTAATTCACTTTTACTTTTACTTGTGAACGAACAAATTGTCAATATCATGAAATTGAGTTTTAATTGAGTCGCCTAAGGTACTGAGAATTGTTGAAAAAAGGTATGAGCCTTTCAGACATAAGTAAGAATATATTTCATTCTGTTTACGACAACTGTAAAGGAAGTCTTGGAATTATTCCAAACTTATTATTTTTTTAGTAAGCATCCATTCGTTGCTTGCAAACTATATAAAAAGGAAAACCAATCAAAAAGCAAGAGGTAGCGGTTAAACAAGATAAAAGTGAAAAATAGAGAAATATATGCTTTAAGTGTTTAGAAATAAAAGAAAAATGCAATATTTTTAAATTGTTTGCATACATTTGAACAAATTTGTGTTTGTTAGACTTAAAAAGCATTTGCATTTTTTAATTGCAACGAATATAATTATAAATCATTTACAATTAATAAGAAATAATTTATAATTGTAAACGGTCAGGCTGAACAGCAGCGTATTAAATTCGCTCCTATTACGAAATTTAATACCGTGATTTTGGACGGTTGGGCAACACTTGTCTTCAAAATGGCACTAAAGGAGAATTTATTTTGCTCAACATTCACATTTAACCCTACAGTTAGCGATATTCTGGCAACTACATTTGTTCATTGGAAAGTGTGGAGTCTTTGCGTAAACTTCCAGACTAAAGTTGAGGCCGAATATGTCGGTGCTTCAAAATCGGTATAGTCGTCAGAGTTTCGGTGATTAGAATAAAACCCGTGAGGAGATGTTAAAGTTACTTCGATCTATTTGAATTTTTTTAATGCCAGAAGATCGAAATTACTGCAGCTTATTAAACATTGATAAAACATGTTAGAAAATTAACTCTATCTTGCCTAGAGTGGCAGGCTTTAAATCTCCAAACATATATTCATGGATAGTGCAACATTGTCACAACTATCAAGTCTGTTAGCTGGTTATAGCGGGCTCATTGACCACCAAAATAGATAAGAATGATATATTGGGCTTACATTTGTTTGTTATTGAGTGTGTTTTCCAGCTCCAGCCTATATATCACAGACCTGTGTGTAGAAGACTGAGGAGTTAAGCGAGTACATACATTAGTCAAAAGCTGTTTCTTTGACTTGAGGAGCAGATAAGATGCCTGAAATCAGTGCTGCAAAGTGGCTTCGGGTAACGTTTAGTCAAATCGCTCGGGATAGTGGGCCATGAGTAGAAAATACGTTTGGTACCACTATCAATGGGGCAATAAACTTTCGAGCTCCCAAAAGCCATAAGATCAATTTTTGTTGGATTTTGAAAAATGTTAACAATACTTGACTACCCCCTTTTGCTTTTTGCATTTGGTCAACCTAGATGCTGTCTCAATTTATTTTAATTTTCTAGTCAGAGGCTATAGACGGAGTGATGCTCAGAAAACTTATTATTATTATTATTACAACTTTATTGTTACTTATAAACAAAAAAAAACAAAAAAAGCACTAGCTGCCAGGGCTTTAGGCTATCAGAAAACTTAACTTTATTTCAGTTGACTATTTTCCCAAATAAAATGAGTAGCCTATATGTCCTGTCCAGTCTTCTCATCACCCTTTTTCATGTGGCATAATCATGAACTATAAATTTGCCCCAAAAGAGTCTCCACTATGCCAAGACAGAAACTAAACTTATCCTACCCAATATCTATAGATTTTTTAGCTCAAAAATGAAGCCTATACAACTAAAAGATCACTGCGAAACATACGCCTCTTTACATGACATACTTTCCCTGCATTTCAGCGGTCAGTCGATTCGGACTGATGTACTGTAGCATCGTTCTGACAATGGACAAACTAAATATCAAACTGTCACATTTGTCCAAACTCTTACCAATACATGTTAGCTTTCTAGAACCTAGAAGAACATGCAACCTAAAGGACCTCAGAAACTACATTCGAATCAATCGCTTTCGCTACATTCAGTGCTACAACCATCTACATCCCTGAAAGTTTACAAACAAAACTAGTGTTCAGGCAACTATCAGCAACTACGCACAATATGTCAAGCCAATCTCTGGCAATTTCATCTCCTTCCACCAACTTTCCTATCAACAGCAGAGTATCGATTTACCTCCCTTACAGTGACAGCCAAAAGATGAGAAAACTTTTCATTTGCCACTAAAAGTCATGCGGCTCTCACAAAATGAACCATCCACTAAGTTCCATAACGATGTCCTTTAGTCATACTTTTCAACTATTGAGTTATTCACTTTAATACCTTAATACCAGCTAGGACTCCACAATGATTTGATCATTTGAAAACAAATGTAAACATTTGCATAGTATTTTCGACCCGTTGCTAACTAGCCTGGAAGCTCAAAGTTGTTTGTTCCTTGTGAAGTCAGCGCAAGCCCAAGGCCATTCAATTTAATTAAGATTATAATTAACAGACAGAAAAGAAGAAAATAATACCAGAAAACACACACACTCCGTAAACAGAGGGAGAGCCACATCATGTACCCAGGCTTCATGCTGTAATGGACCATTATACCACTTAATGTTTATTATTATCCCAGCCTTTTGAAAAACGCGCAGAAAAAAAAAATGTTGACAGTAATACACATTGGCATACGGTAATTATGCTTTGATGTAGTAGCACACAGAAGAGAAAAAAAAGAAGACTGAGTGCATCCTCTGGACGGACGAAGTTTTTGTTCCTCGGATGAAAATAAAATGCTTTCGATGGTCTTCGCGGATATGGATAGAGCACAAAAACTGGTATAAAGTACTTCTTGGTTGTTATGGGATGAGATGAAAAATGATGATAGAGGTATGTCTGCCATGCTGATAAATGTAAAAAGGATGTTGGAGTTTAGCGCTTAGTTTGGTGCGGGAGGATGACTTATATTATGGTTTTTTTATGGTAGAATTGACTTCATTATTAGTGTTGCCATTATTTCAAAAACGAAAACAGGGAAAAAAAAATACTGGAATGTGTTAAGCTAAACAAAACAAAATGTGTCATCTTAATGTACTCGTATTTCTCCTGCCTATTTGTATAAATTAAATCTCTCTCTTTAGTAAGGAATTCCGTGCCTATTAATAACTCATAGAAATACAAATAGAAAACATGTTTTTGAAACAACGAACCTATTTATTTTTATTGAACTTTAAGGTATCAGTCAGAAACAAAACAAAACAAAGGAAATATCAACGGTACCTAGCTCTGAAATGTTTACGATACCTACTCAAAAATAAAAATTACACTTTCAATTTAAGTAATCTTACTGCAGTCTACAGCTTAATGTACACGAATGTTCGAAATTCTAGTAAAATAAGAGAACAAATCGAAAAAATTAAGAGTTTCAGAAAATTTTTCTTTTTTTAAAAAAATTCTTTTAAGTCTTCGAAAATGCTCGATCGTAGTATTAAAAATGCCAGAATGGCATCACTATTCCTCATGGGTAACGATGGTAATTTTTTTTCCCTTTTTTTGAGAGAAATGTTCTTAAGTTTTATTTTTTAATTAAATCCTGTTTGAAATCGTCAAGAGCGTGGATTTTTTTTTTTAAATCAACGAAATTGAAGCAATTTTTTGTGGAGCTATTTTTGATATTTTTGGCAACGAGGTGATCGTTAAGGCTTCACAGCAAATGCCACCACCTAAAAAATAAAATCAAATTAAGACGATAGATATGGTTAGGTTGTATAGGGTGCACAATATTCGCAGGCCATCGCGGTCACAAGTGAGCCTGTTGTGATGGCCTCTATTTAGAGCTTATCCGCATTATTTTTTAGAAAGCAGTCGAATTTTTGTTTTATTCTTTGTTTCAAATCCAGGGACACATGTAATAATTCGCTCCAAGAGCTAAATTATTCTTTTCAGCAATAACTTTGGCCAATGTTTTCCAACTGCTTATTATGTTCGCCGTTGTTCTTAATTTTTAGTGTATTCTTCATTTTAGAAATTTGTGAATAATACTTTCTAAAATAATAATTATATTAGTAATATTATGCAATGATATTTTTTAAAATAAAATAGCTAAATTAATAGTTGGCGCAACAGGTCCGTAGGGACCCTAGGCCTAGCTTCTCATTTGTTTCATTTTAGGGACGAATGGAAGAGATCTACACTTTTAAGCAGAGTCCAAACGGCCAACTGAGAAGCTCTCTCATGACCATTCTACTCTTGGATGTTTTCTAGATGTGCGCTAGTGAAAAAAAAAACTTAAGTTCAAATTTGAATCTTCACTTATAAGTGCTTTTTTAAAATATTATAAAAAACATTGCATTAAATAAAATATGAATATTATTTTTTGTGATATTATTTGGATTAAGGCGGAGATTCTTTTCGAGGTTTTTTTTTTCTGTTCTGTTACCCAAAATATGTGGCCCTTGTTTGTGGTGGCAAGCACCATAAGGAGTTAAAGGCAGTCCCAGACTGTTTTGTAAATAGTTTTTAAATATTTAATTCCAAGCAATGTTATTCTGCTGTCAGCGAGTATGTAGAATTTATTCTCAGGAGCCCTATTAGATGATTCTCGGACTGAAAACTGGAGTCGAATTGTAATGCAAGGATTGTGAACTATGCTCCAAGGGCTGATGTTTCAAATCGTTGTGCATGGCTTAAGAGCTCTATGTTCCCGATCGCAATCACCGGAACGTAGACGGTTACAATCCCATCCAATTTTATTCTGCGTTAGAGTTTGGTCTTTGGCTTCGCATTCACCAGAAAAATTAAGAGAGAAGACGAAACGTTAAAATTTTCTTGTTTCTTTCCATGTAGGTACCTTATGAAATTTAATGGCGTTCGCTCTATTGATTTATAGCGAAGGAAACTTTCTGTCTGGAGTAAGCTGGCTTATACCAAATTACCAATCTCCAGTGTTTTGTCACAAGGGTTCACCTACTTCTGAGTGAAACCGGAATTTTGTCAAAATATCCTTAAATCAGTCTCAGTAACTCATCAGATTCGGGACCTGTACTTGAACTTAGGTACTACCCCGAACAGATACTCGTTCTACTAGTACCTACATAACGTGCAAATGTTTACCCCTTCTTGTTATAGTTCCTTATTCTGCATTCCGATACCGAAACTCGTCCAATTAATTTTCCGCTATTTAGCGCATAATACAGAATTTCCACTTAAAACTCACTTCGTTTACTTGTTCAAGGACATCCCTGACATTGAAGAAAAACACAATACCAAGCTAATAGCTTCCATCAATCTACATAGGCCGTGGGAACCGTGTCACACATCGCCCATATATGCTCCTCATCATCATCATACATCCTGCCTGCATTTAAAACTGCTCCGACATTGTGCTGCGAATAATACTGTGCACGTATACGATGAGCCAACATTTAGAAGGATGTAACCAATCCTTGTGGCATAAACAATACGAAGTCACTGCAAACAATTATACGTGAGACAACACAACGTTTCAGTTGCGGGGGAGATGCACCAGTTGCGAGATGCTTCTGCACAAATGTGTATCGCTCATTGTTTTCCCTTTTAATGTGACTCTGCGACTGCGACAAGCGACACAATGCCAGCCAGTGAATATGCGGAGAAGAAAAAATACCTCACCACACCATTGAATGGAATCACACTTCCATGAAGGATTTTCTATTTTCAAGACAAATGGAACATTAGTCTTTTAGGAATTTAAACTGCAACATGATTGGATTTTCGGTCAATATTACCTACTCGCCGAATCCAACGCACTTTGTGTATCATTGTGTGAAAAGTTAAATATTTTCATTTCAGTAAAACAAAAAACAAAATCACACCACGATTCGTAGAGGATGGAAGTTAATTATTTGTTCACTCCTTCCTCTGCAACTGTAAGCACAACTCACTCAAACATCTCTCATTGGCTCATTACCGATTACCCCCCAAGTTTTATTGAAACTGCGGCTTATGTGTGGTGGCTTCATTAAAATTCAACGTTCAGTAGTTGCACGAGCCCAAAATAAAAAAGAAATGATGTGGGAATAAGGCTGGCTTAACGCTCGCATGCCGTTGTGACATGACGGTGCGGTGGTGTTGTTTACAGGCTGCGGATTTGAATGAACTACTTCACTTACTACTTATAAGACTATGGAATATAAATTCAATGTAGCGAAGAGGATTTTATGTGTAGAATATTAGTTTCAGGCGCCAGGGACAGGAAAGTGTTTTTTCTTTTTATAATTAATCCTATTAAGGCTTAGCTGGGACAAATTTAAAATACAGTCCAGGACTTTTATAAAAAAACCTTTAAAATACAAAAAAAAAAAAATGGTTTCTTATATGCGAGTTTTTCTTATGCGAACAAGTATTTTAAGAACAAATATGACACGCTGTTTCCCCATGTGTTTTTTTTATAAGCGATTTGAACTTATAAGAGTGTTTCTTATATCATTATTGTTTTTTTTTTTAGGCCGTGTACGTAGGTAGGTATTGAAGAATTGATTCGAATAAATGTTAGAGAAGCTCGCTATAAAGAAGTTCGAGGAAGGACTGAAATAAGAAGCTTTTAGAGAGATTTGTTCACACTATCGGACCCGTGCTCGCATTGGTTCCACTTCTCAAATTAAAAACCAAAAATTCAATAGATAACTTTATACAAACTCGTTTATATTTTAATTGTGTAACGTCGTGTTTGTTTCATTAATTATTACATTAATATTGTTTTTATTTAACGATATTTTTCAAACCCTTCGCTAATCTGGCAAAAACCAATTGCAGAAGGAATGAATGATTATATGTCCTGTATTGTAAAAAAAAAGTGATTTAAGAGATAAATGCAACTTTTATGACGGTCAAACAATTTAACTATTTTTTTTTACTCACTTGATTACGAAGAGTAGATAAATATACCTGTTACCATGTTTTAAACCAAACTTCGTAGGCGCAGTGGCTTAGAGGTTAGTGTGTTGGACTACTAAGCGAGGGGTGCCAGGTTCGAATCCCGCAAAAACCCAAAATTCCAACTTAGGGTTTTTTCCACTGCGCCACCTCTCGCGAACGTCTGACAAACATCCGAGAGTATAACTGTCTTAAAAGAGCTTCTCAATTAGCCGTTTGGAATCGGCATAAAATTGTAGATCCTTTCCATGCGTTCCAAAAATGAAAATCACACAAAACGAATGGTTGTGAGAAACTAGCCCTTGGATCCCTACGGACCTATTGCGCCAACTATATATAAAAGGATACTTCGAGTACTAGGGAGCTTAGTTCAAGAAATAACTTCATACAATCCACAACTATGGGTAAAGGAAAGACCAAGGAGGAAATAGGCCTAATTCGAGCATACCGGGAACAAGGAAAATCCATCCGTTTTATAGCCAGTAGGATTGGAAGAGCTGCAACTGTTGAATACAGATTTATTAAAGAAGCGGAGAAGTTCAAATTCAAGGCCAGCCATATTCGCCATGAAAAAATTATACCTGCTCCTAATCAAGTGAGACGGAGTGTGTCACTCAGCCCACAGTTTAAAAGAAAAAATTACAACACAAAAGGTATAAAGCACAAAGAGGTTTTGGCGCAGACACGAAATGATCTCCTATGTTTTTAATTGCATCGTAGCATAAGAAATTCTATTCCAAACGGCTAAGGCATTTCAAAGCTAGGAGCTAGGACCTTGGAGGTAGGTATGAATTCGTTAAATACTTTCGATTTTGAGACAGTGGATATCAATAGAACACATCCTATCTTCTTATCGCGACATTTGACAATGCAACTGTCAAAGCCGTAGTCAATTCCGTGGTGTAGTTTTCAAATCTTCTTCTGCCAAACACCTTACAGTCGCAAGTTAGGATTATCTTTTGTCTGAAAGAATGTGAATAGTGGACGAACTTTTGCAGATCTTAAGTCTAATTAAAGAATTGCCTGTCAAGACGTGAAGCTATATAGCACGATCGCCTGAGGGTTTATGTACATAAAGGCCCAAGATGAGAGGTATGAATCGAATTCGACACCTTCCCTTAGCCTTACGAAGACTGTGTCGATAGTTATAAAAAGATTGAGGATTAACGAGAATCCACTTAAATTTCATATGCCTGTCGTAAGTCAAAGCCAGTCTTGTAATGGATAAAGGAGATATAAAATATGACGATAATGTCTTTTGTGTACTTTGAGGACCGTGGAGTGGTTATGACATGCTGCGCAAGTAGAGCTTTGCTTACATGTGCCTAAGGTTAAGGCTTTTTCAAACTAAAATAGCAGTGAGTTCATATAGGATTATTCTTCACCAGGCCTCCAACAGGGAATCAGCGTTGCCGTTTGGCCCCTTTTTGGGCGTCAGGACCCTTGGCCCCAACTTTTTTTTAAAAATTATCAAAATGTCCCCTTTTTTAGTTTAAGTAAGATTTTATTCCTTATTGAACGAAAAATGCAAGCATATGAAGAGAAGTGTTTCGTCATGAATAAATTTGTTTTTTTTTTTTAAATAAATGTCTTAATATTTTATGTGGAAGTCGCTTTTAGACCGTTTTTGAAACTTTTCAGCCGCAATGCTGTGGACGCACTATAGACCTATTTCAATGCTGCTTTCGAGCTTTTGTGCCCCTGGGCGTGGTTTGTTCCTTAATCGCCGTGAAAAGTCAAGTCATAAATGAAGCCGTCGATTATGTTGACATAATCTGCAAGTCCAAAGAGCTAAATCAATCAGTTGACGATATCGCCATTCTGCTGGCGGCACGAATCGGTCCTTCCGCATACATAGCTCTTTGAAGATGAATGATACGATATGTGACCTTAGAGTTAACGAAAAGAGTTGAGTCTTAACCTAAAATTCTGAGATTACGTACAAGATTCAGCTTAATCTAAAGATTTGGTCTAAAGTCGCTCTGGCGGGCTGTCCAATTCACATGCAGACGTTTGTTTGATAGGATTTTATATATTCAACATTAAGTAGGTGTGTGCCTTGAAAGTTTTTGCAAGACATGCGATAGCCCTAACTTACTTTAGACCCATAGAGGCGACAGTCCAGCATTCGGTCACATTTTTATGTCATACGACTATCAAAAACTTAACCTCAGCATTTGAAGAGCTCCGCTTTTAAATCATTAAACCCGGTCATGCAAACGTTCTTAACCTTCCCTATACTGAGTGGTGAAACTAGTTCTTCGCGGACCGAACGTGGGTACTCTTCATGTCTTTTGGTGGTGGCCATTTAACAGGTTCCGAAAATGCTGTTTCAGCACATCTAATATAGGTTTCCTTCGCTGATTCTACGGCCCTGCATTTCGGTCTTGAAGCCAATAGTTTCGATTATTTTTTTTTGTAAAATAATCGGATTAGGGGATTGAGTTGGCTCTCTTCTAAATATTTACGCAAATCTTCTTTTCCTTGCTGCTCGTAGTTCGATACTCATGCCTCGTTTTTCGCTTCTGCGCTTTCACTTTTGAATCTTCTGTCAGATGTTTCCTATGAACGTATACTTTATCCCTCAACGAGCTCTTTCTATAGGGTAGTGTGTGTAGGTTTTTTGTTATACCTTATTGACGGCGTCGCGATACTGGAACCACTGACGTTTGGGGCTGTGGAAAGCTTCTCAAAATTCGGCGCCCTTAATAGTGTCTGCCTAATCGAGGTATATATCGACACCCAACTCCGAATTTCCGCCTCAACTTCTTCTCGACAAGCTTTGAATTCAGGTGCAACATGGAAATGTCTATACAATCGATTTCCGCCTTGGGAATACATGTACACTCTGGATGATGGATGCCTTAATCAACTAACCAAAGATGGCACTCATTTTTCCAGTTCCTCAAAATCAATAAAACCCACCCCAATGACTTCTGTAATCAAAGTCAACAATACCCTTCGCAGTTTAACTTCACATTCAGTTGAATCTCCTTTGGAAAAGAATTCTCTCCCAACTACTCAATGTTTAAATAGCGATCCGAGCTGACTGTTTATTTAGGACTGACATTATAACTTCAGTATGCCCTCCCAAGGACAAACTATAAGACATGAACGGCCCTCACGCCCGTATACACTCGCAGGTAACTCTACAAGGATAAATAAATAAATTTGTCAAAGAGATCCTACAGAATTCATTATCTTATCTCCAGCCGAAAGCATCCGCAATAACCTAATTGCTGTGCCGTGCAGTGCTCCGGTGGGCCTCGGAATCGATAAATCTTTCCATGTACGTCTCGCTACCTTCCCACATAAAAATACTTATGAATATTTGATGGCATTTCAGCCACCCGAGTCTCATACATAACGATTACAAGGGACATGCACATTCACGGTTTCGCTTACGATGCCAGGTAGAGCAAGTTATTGCCTACAACCTGTTGCGCCTATGCCTGGTGGTTATAACTCTTTTTCTTGACCCAGGGTGCGCTTGGCAGGGCGGACAAAAAAACATATCTAAACGCCAGGAAAGCCGGGTGTTGGTGTTGGTGATGGACTTTGCCACGACATCCGATAATTATTGTGCTAACCTCAGGAGCTTCACATCTCAGGAGGGTAACTTTGACGTGCATGCATTGGTGTGCGAATATTTTATTTTTTTTTTGTGAGTATTATATTTCGTATGGTGTCCTTGAAAGTTTGTTGGTCGGTGTAATTAACTTTTGCTCTTTTTGATGGTATTTTTATGCGGTTGTAATTGACGCAAACTACCGTAATGGGCAATGAAGCAAGTGAGCAAGTTTTTAGCACTTTTTTATGGGTTTGTAGTGAGGTAAAGGTAATCGTATGTTGCAGCCAGCACACTTATAGATGGGGCAGGTTGCTGCGGTAATTCCTTTTTTGTTTTTGTTTTTTTTTTTTTGGGAGCGGTAGTAGAAGTTTGTTACAGTCATCGAGTTTTGGATAATGAACACGTGGACGCAGGTAAAATTAAGTTGTAAGCAAGTTGGGTAAGAAAAACACAGGAAAACGGACACTAATGAGTTAAATGCTTTTACGAACTGCGATAAGGGACAGGTTGGGGTCTTTAATTTGTTTATTGTTTTTGTCGGAGGAGGGTACTCAGTTTCATTCTTGTGGTGCCGCAGGGGATTAGGGTTTTTTTTTTGTATGTTTTGTGATGGGCTCGTTTTAAAATGATTATTTTTGGAGGGTAGGGCAGGTGTTTTGGGAAAGGTTTGCATCTCATGGGAAATTCTGCGGGTGTACGCATGTTTTATGTGGCCATGGGCTTTCCCAAAAGCCGCACATAAATTTATGCCGAAAATGTGCGGAGCATTATAAAAGCATTCTGACCATTGAGTGGGCTTAAAAACAAACAAATAGTTGGCGGCATTGGCCCGTAGGGACTCCTAGCTTTTCGTAACCATTCGTTTTGCGTAAGAATGTCATTTTTAGGACAAATGGAAGGGATCTACAACTCTACGCCGAGTACAAACGGCCAATTGTGAAGATCTTTCATGACAGTAATACTCTAGGATGTTTGTCGGACGTTCGCGAGAGGTAGCGCAGTGGAAAAAAGCCTCAAGATGGAATTTGGTTTGGAGTCTAACCTGGCACCAAACGCTTAGTAGTCCAACACACTTACCACTAAGCAACCGCGCCTACATTGAATGTTTTTTTTTGTCTACAATAAATCACAGAGCGTGCTTAGTTAGCCCAATGGTCTCGCCTGAACTGGACTCTATTTGATATACTTGCTTAGGCAGGTAGGTAGAAGTGGCGGTCCAGCTTTGAACCCAGGTATCACTATGATGTGCCTTTTTGTTACCATTGGACTCGTGTTACCTGGTTTGTGATGATTGTTAAGGGTGTGATGCATTCTGTACTTATAGCCAACCTCTGGAGTTGAGGATACGGCTTATATCTAATATCTCTTCACCCGAAATGTCGCTAAGGTCGTCGAAAAAAGGTTGGTTCAGTGTGCGCAATCTGGCTCTTGCTAGGGCCGGACATTTGCAGAGGAAATGGGAAAGAGCTTCTTTCTCATTTGTATTTCCGCAGGGTTGTGTGGGATCCCAAGTTTGGCCGCGTCGCCCCCAATTGGCCAATGCCCCGTGAATATTGCCGAGACTCTGGCAATATCTGGGCGGTTTCTGTTAAGCAGGTATCTTGTTCTATTTTGATCGTATGTTGGTCATACCTTCCTTGATATGACGCAGTTTGTCAACCCCCTCCATTGGAGATTGGCTTTCTGCAGGAAATATGAATGAATTTGTCCCTTGACCACTTCTAGGGGAACGTGGACCCTTGCCGCGAGTGACCTGTGTAGAGCCATCTGCACGCTCGTTACCAAATATGTCACTATGCACTGGTACTCAGAGAAGTGTGACACTGAAACGTTCGCCCAGACGGGCACGCTCGGTCCGGCCCTTCTGCACCAGCTTAGAGGATATGGTAGCCGAATTGATGGCTTTGATGGCGGCTTGACTATCTACAAGGATAGAAATGTTTTGTTTGTGCGTTGTGTCACGCCCTAAATTTGCACAAGCTTCTCGGATAGCCAGTTGTTCAGTCTGGAAATCGCTGGCACAATCCGCAAAAGAATATCACTTGTTTAGTAGGTTATACAGTGAAACACGAAAATAATAACCCTTCGGAAATGACTTCGCCACAATGACGTCCTTAATCTTCCTTCCTTGTGCTTACTCGACCTTGTCCAGCAGCCCACCTGATGTATTTATAAACCTGTAAAGGTCAGACGGTGCGAAGTCTGTTCCACACGTGACAGATACAGATACGTGTCCATTGACGGAGGAAGTGAGCTGTGTCCTCGTGTACCTCCTTATATGTCGTCATTCGTGAGATTTAACTTTGTTCTGGGATTCCTAAGGAAGTTATAGCTACTACCAACTTAGACAGCGATAATCTGTCAAACTGTTAAAGCTTGTTTGTGCGACTTGAATTACTATATTCTGGATTGCGGGTTATTCCCCAGGTAGCTAGTTCCTTCCACCAGTTGTTGGCTTTCACGCGAATCTTATTTTCCACTCTGTTTCCGACTTTACAAAGTGGTGGCTTGATTGACCTAAGCAATCGGTGCTGAATACAGACCGGAAACCCACCAGGGACGCGAGTAAGGAATCTTGAGCTTTTCGAGACAGCCGCGAACTAATTTCGGTTTTATTTCAACATCAGAAACTCCTTTTTAATCGTCCTCGTCCCTTAGAATTGCAAACATTAACACCATACGGGCTGCTTCGGCGAACACCAAAATTTCTGCCTGAAATAGACTGCTCTGATCAGGAAGCATGTTGGGCCGCATAAGTTTTATTCCTCGGAGAACAGTCCGCCTGCCACAATGCATCTTTGATCGATCTGCGTGCGTGGATATCGGCTTCATTTTCGTAGGTTCGCCTGGATTCCATCAACCCTTTTTTTTGTAATAGTGTAACAAAATAAAAGGAAAACATAAAAGTCGAGATAGGGAGCCGTTAACTGAGAAGTGAAAGTAGTCCCCGAGTATTTTATCCAGCTGCTTTGCTGATCCTTAGGCCACCTTTGGCAGTAGATTCTTATTTTATATGGATTTACCTCTAAAGCTGATTGAGAATTGCCTAAAGTCCAGCTACAGGTGTCGTGTGTTATTACGCTGATGTCACCGTGTCACAAGACCTCTATCGATTGTTCATACACGTTAAATATTTAACGAAAATATGAATGCAAGCACGTTCTTATCAACAACTGATTTGAAATGCAATTAAATTCCACTTCACAAGCAAAAGACAACCGAACAACTTTCCAGGACGATATATCTATAGAGGGAAACTTTTCAAATGGCCAAAGTTTCAATGAATCTTTTTCTATATGACCACACCAATCCCGAAAAGTATCTAAATCCATAAAACTTACATAAATACACAGCTCCTTACAGCCACTCAGAATGAAATGGTTTAAAGTGGCTCGCCCGCAACCTGAACTTGTTTAGCGAGGCAAAACTTTGGCCCCACTTCACTTTTAGATGGAACCGTGGCAAGAAGATCAAGGAAGACAATTACCAGCACGCCTGGTGTATGATATCTTTGGAGTTCCACCCTTATACACGTTAACAATAATCATGACACACAGGTCACTTGGAGCGGCGGACGGAGAGCTGGGTAAAACTTTTCCAGCTGATGATGATAATGATCCTGACCTCTTATTATGGTAATCATCTTTTCTTTTTTTTCTCACTCTCTCTCTCTCTGTGCATGAATAATAGATCATCATTATCATCAGCGAGGAGCAGAGGAATAACACTTAAATGCAAGAAAACACCCTAGGGACGACAATGAAGGTGGGCGCACCACTGTTTGGGTATTGTTCGTTCAGAGGGGGAGGGGGAGTCAGCATGCAGGGTGGAAATGCGCCGAGGACAAAGAACCACTTATATTTTTTTTCTATTACATTGGGACAGGTGTTGGGAGCTCTATTTAGCCGTCATCATCCAGAGGATGTGGAAGATATGTAATATTACAAAGAAACGACGTCCGTCAGGATAACTGCAAGCCCCCCGATGAATGTAAGACCAAAGGGATTGCTCGATCCATTTGAAACTACTAACGAGGGAGGTATACGATCAATAAAACCATCTCCTTAGGGATGGCTCATCCAACCTTTGGGTCGAAAAGCCTCATGAAAATTTCATGACATTTTACTTGCCGCCTGAAATTGGATAGATAGCTCTTCCCATTGCCCACCGCACACCAAGTCAACCGCCCCATGTATATTCAAATCCATGACACAATTATTACCCGCCGGAGGAAACTCGGTCATCGGTCGATCCGATATGTCTCATGTCACATAACAAATTCCGCTCAGAAATTCAGTATTCGTCATAACCTACATTCGTCGAGTTCTCTGCAATGCTGCTGCTGCTACCACGTCCTCTTTCTTACCCTCTGTCGTGATGACACACATGTGATATTTGAGAGTGGTATACGGAAGATGTCGTTTTTATCCAATGTGTCATGACATGTCATACAAGAATCACCCCCCAATGGACGGGCTACCGCACTTGATATCCAAGTGAAGAGCGAAAGGTATCCGAACTTTGCTGTGATCTATGAGTGGTTTTCGTCGCCCTTTACGTCGAATGGATATAACTAAATCACAAGTTCGTTGTTCGATTCCATTTCCGGATATGTAATACGCGAAGCAGCAGACGACGCACGGTGCTTTGATGGGATGTCGCGCCGGATTATTATTTGTAATGAGTGTGTCCCAGTTTCGTGACGTAATCTGCGCCTGGGACATGTGAATCCGAAGTGCACACACGTCCTATGACAATTCTATTTAAAGAACGCCGCGTGCGTATACGAGGGACGTGTATGTAGAGTGTGTGCAGATGCCTTGTAGGATAATATTGTTGACGGAAGAAAATGTTTGAGTGAAGCGTGTTGTGCGAGAGCTCGGTTACGTGAGATGGGTTTCATCGGATTAAGGTTGTTTCAAAATTCCAACACGTGCACATACTCGTGACGTAAAGTGTACACATTATTTGAATTAGTGTTAAAACAGTTGGTGCACCGGGCGGAGGGACATTATGAACGTGGTAATGTTGGGATAAGCATGTTCAGATGGGCTAGTACTTATAGGAAGTGGTGGAAAGTATCATGTGATACGTGCCTCTTTGAAGGACATGTTGGATCTGGCGTTTGTGGCGAAGGTGTAGATAAGCTTTGTAGAAACTGAAAATCTTGTTTTTGAGTACGGGAAGTGTAAAAACTTGTAGCTATACAGTCCGTAACAATTGCATAGCCTCACATATTGTTTTGTGTTTGTAACTAACTGTTTTGAGAGCTCTTTCATGTGTACGCAAGGAAATATGAGATTAAGAGAGCTATTCACATTTTTCTTTTAAGTTAGCGGGGCTTTTTGAGCTAGTTTTGTATGCATTCATTTTAATGTGAATTTTTTTTGTAACATTAGAATAGCCTCAACTAACTTTCTTACACATTGTAAACGAGAGTTTAGCAGCGTGATCGATGACGGTTTATTTTTTGTGTTTATGATCTGTTTAATTCTTTAAATGCAACAGAAATTGCTAAAATAGAGGCTTGCCATGAGCAAAATCTCTCTAGTCGCGCTAAAGCTAAAAATTATGATCGAAGTCCAAAGTAATTAACAGTTATTTAAGAAGTCCATTATTTTACGGATAAAGTTACGAAGGCCGTGTAGCTGTACTGTAGTGTACTTTCAAGTCCAGAAAAACGGGAAATTATAAGGTAAGCTTCCAATTCAATCCATTCTCTAAGTAAGATTAGACACCAAGCTGGTCTAGTCTAATTAGTCGAATGACCATAAGTAGAGTAATTAAGAGGGCCGGATACCTGAAGCGTCTGAAACAAAGAAAAAAACACCACTTATCAAAGCTCGAAAACAAAAGCGGCTTAGTTTTGCAAGATCGTATATGGGGGGAAAACTGATGGCAGCAGTCACTCAAACGATTGGCGGAAAGTGATATTTTCTGATGAAAAGAAGTTCAACCTCGATGGGCCCGATGGTTACAACTATTACTACCATGATTTAAGAAAAGAAAAATTGTTTTTGGACCGTCACCACAGCCGTGAAGGAGGAGTTATGGTATGGGGCGCCGTATCACATTATGGAACGATCAATTTGGTTTTTGTGAACTGCAGAATGACAGCACCTTACTACAAAACTGTACTGGAAACGGCTCTACCCCAGTTCCAGCAGGACATTGCGCCAATTCGCACAGCTGGAATAATTAAGACTTGGTTACAAGACCAAAATATAGATCAACTTTCCTGGCTACCCTACTCCCCAGATTTGAACATCATCGAAAATTTGAGGGGTTGTTTGACACGAAAGGTGTATGAAGGTGGGAAGCAGTATACCAACAAAGAGGACCTTGAAGGTATCAAAGTGGCCTGGGCCAGTATTTCCCTTGATCTTTTAAAATCATTGAATGATTCTTTAAAAGTCCGCATTTTTGAAGTAATTCAAAATAAGGGAGGTTGTACAACGTACTTAAATAATTGTGTAATCTATAGTAAATAAATAAAAGTACTTTTCTTAAAAAAAAATACATCGTTTTCAATTTAACTAAAAACAAAAAACAATGTTACAAAAACAAATATACATTTTAGTGAATCCAAATGAAATAACGTCAGAAAATTCCGTTAGCTTTTCGAAACTATTCGAAACTTTTCTTAGTCTAAAGAACTCAGTCCTACCTTTCAACCCGATATACAATTCCATATGTACAGATCAAAAAGGTACAAAAAATAGTTAATTTAAGAATAAATTATGTGTGAGTCTATTCATATGTTACGGACTGTATATAGAATATTTAGATTGGAAGAGCTTAAGTGCAGTAAATGGACATTCAATTTGAATGCATATGGGATGAATCGCAACTGATTTCTGAAAACCTCTGTAGCCTAATATGGACGGGCACGAAACACGGGTCACCTTTGATATAATAAGAAATTTGTGTCTTTAAGAAAAGCAACCATATTCCTGTGATTTGATGCCTCACGACTCTTATCAAGATCAGGACACTTTGCAACCTAGAACTGCCACAGAACGCCGCAATTTTGTTGTTAGAGAGAGTCAGTTTAGCAATATTCAGTCGTCTGTTCATGCATTACTTTCTAACCTATATACTAAACACTATATTACTCATATGATGCACAAAAACTAGTCTTAATAAACCACTGACTTAAAACGGTCGCCTTTTTTTCTGCGCAAACTCCAGCAGTTGTTCACCTATGATGGCCGCTTCTGTAATTCGCGGCAAAATATAATAAGAAATCGACGACTAAGCCTGGTGATTTGAGTGCAGAGTTGTTCCATATGTGACCGGCAAGAGCGCTTGGTCTTGAATTTGCCCTCGATCCCGGCCTCATATATTTTTTTAATAAAATGTGTATTATTCTTGAAAAAAATCTGACAAAAAGCTCAAATCGAGCTGCAGATGTTAACTATTACTAGACAGAATAAAGTTTCTCAGAGTGGCCCCAATCAGCCTAATGTTATGCAATCATTTGTGCCAAGGTCTTAAAATCTGACATACATTTGGGTATATGTCTTGACAAAAAAATTGGAATCGCAATTGACATTAAGACAATGCTTTCCTTTACTAAGAAAAATGCTCGTAAAAAGAGACACAGACGACGCACACCTCAAACTTTCAGTGTGAGTGCACCCTGAGTTAGATCAACATTTTCTTCATGGCGAAGTACACGAAGGAACACCGTTTACAAATAATTCAAATTTGCTACCGAAATTCCGAGTCGGTGGTCGCAACTTTAAGAGCATCAACGCCAATTTGCATTTTATTTAAAAAGAGGTTGTCAAGTCCTTAATGAAACCGCCTTTACTGACAATAGTACTTTCTAAACTATTTTCTTTTGTTTCACTCAGATAAGACTTTCTGATTTTTAATCTTGAACTTGTAGCAAGAAAGTCATACAAATAGACTTATTCAATGAAAAACTGGCTGGCGCGGTGCATTTTGATGTACAAAAAAGAACATAAAATATTATACTCATCATACTTGGTCTTTCTTTCTCCAGAATTTAACTATGAGTTCCATGCAACTGGAGTCCCCCACAGACCTGGATTTGGAAAAAACATTATGTGTCCCGAATGGGACCCATTTAAGCCACTGTACCCAAAAATCGTTCACCAATCACAGCCAGAACCTTCAAAGGTGGAGCTGCATATTTTTTAGAGCTTTACGGTATTACAGGTCTCCTTATATATAAAACAAGGACATGCCTAACAAAGCTACAGTCGCAATGCATCCACAGAAGCATGACAGAGACGAGAAATTTGAATATACTCACTTTCTGTGGCTTTGTCAAATTTATAGCACAGCTTTTTGCTTAATATATTTATCTTATCTTAATTGCCAATGACTTTCTTCTATAAGAGTTCATCACCCTGTTAAAAGTACTAGATTCCGTACGTACTTGCCTTTGGCAAATGCGTTTGTCTCTTTCCTTTTTGGTTACTCTTCTGTTAATGTCAATGTCAAAAATGTTAAAATAAAAAAGTGGAGATAAATCATTTTTTTGATCGATCATTCTAGGACAGGGACATTTGATTGCAACAGGAAGGAGCAACGGGTCGGAGTCGGAAACGACATTGAGTGCGGTTTCATCTCAGTAACGGATGATCGGAAGGCCAACATAGTAAGGGCTAATTTAGTAATATAATTTTAAAAACTACGTTAAACGAAACTTTAGGTTTGCACCAACATAATAAAATGTCGATTCATAAAATTGGTTTTATTGCATTTTAAAAAAATAGAGTTATTTTGCCACACACCTCGAAATAGTCCATTTGACAAGAGTCTATTTGTTACCGGACGAGTCAACTTTGGAGCCGGCTTAAAGAAGTCATATTTCCAAAGGACTAAAACCCCAGCATCGGCCTTAAAAATTACTGAACTTACATGCTCTATAAGTCAAAAGTTGATCAGTCCCTGTCAAATATTTAAAGAGTTCGACACATTACCGAAGAAAGACTTCCACTAAAAGCTGGGATTGAATTACCACATCCGTGATCGAGTAATACGTGACTGAAATTGTTATTGTTTTTCTTTTAAGATCCACAAAATTCGGTTTGACAGTTTTTTTTGTCGCTTTGGAGTAAAAAACAATTTTTTTAACAAAGTTTTTTTATGTTTCTACAAATTTGCACAGAAGTAGGCTTCTCAACCATGTTCACGTAGAACTTACAGAACTATTAAATACTGACATTTTAATCAGAAGATTGAGGCAAGTAAAACCCCTTGATCTATAAGAGTTAGCCTAGGCCAAGAGATTAGGTAATATCTCCAAACGAAAACGTTTCGAAAGCCGACAACCGGCGGGTTCTTCTTCTGAATTTTTCAAATAATTTAAAAATAAATTGCCGATTAGTCGAACGACTAGGTGCAATCCCATTCGGGATAACGACGGTCAGTCCCTCACGGGAGGTTTTTTTAGAGGTTGTTCGAGTCCCTCACTATTGCAGAATGTTTCTACAAAAAAGTTGTAGGAATTGCTTCTGCTAAGCATTTTGTGGCAACCAAGTCTGCGGGTATCTAAAAGTACTTCTTCAAAACTAAACCACAATAAGTCAAACTTTACTGTCATTGATTCTCAAAATTGCTCCTTCTCGTTAAAGGCGCTTTCTTTTTTCAAATATTTAATCTAGAAGCCTTCAAAAACCTCTCGCTTTAAGACTGATGGTAGTTCTGTCTTTGAATTGTTGCAAGACGATACCGCTTACATGTCTTTCGCCAGAGATTCAACATTGAAAAACACAGTCTTTTAATGAATGTTTGCCTGCCATAACCTATAAAAAAAACTACTTTATTCTAATGATCGCACTATCAGTACTTACCTACTATGAACTTCGATGATAAAAGAACGTCGTTCCTCCTTTTATTATACGACATTTCAATATCAAACTTGTATAGAACTCGAAACTACTTCATAGTTCGTTGAAAACACGTATAAGTACCACCTACACCTACTTCGGTTAATTTTACGACCAGTTTTCGAAGTGACACCTCTTTGCACGAGCTCCCGAAATTGGATACTGTCAGTAAAACTCTCAGTTGACACCCTTGAAAATGACAAAGAAAATCACAAACACTAAACACAACCAAGGTGAGGCCTCAAGTCCTCGAACAATTGACACTAATTAAACACGCACAGTCGCACACACTATGCAAATCCTTCGACTTTCCTCGCCTGATTACCTCAGGATAACACCAGCGAAAAGGTATTCTTCGAGCACTCGACGCGTGTATGTGGTCGCATAATTGATGACTAGCCGCCAAATTTCTTTCTTATACCCTTTATGGTCTGTTGTGTTCTTTCCCTGCTTATTAATTATCCAACACAACCGCCCGTAGCAAGAAAGTTTGCTATTTATAGTGAAACTATGCCGCAGCAGAAGTGCTAGTGCTCACAAGAATTGCATGTCCGGTGACATGCGAAACTTTCCAGGAAACCGAACAACAAATTGTAATTCAATAGCGCCAGCACAGAAAGGATACCAATCACCAGTGGCTACCCCTTGTTCGCGTGTGCGAGTCTAAGAAATTTACTCCTCCAACCGCCTAATTATTATCAAGGTGGTGTGCGGGGACAAGAAAACCAATACATCTCAATTATTCGATGGCAATATCGGCAAGGATCTGCAACAACCACCACCAACCGGTTCGGTTTTCTTTCTTTTTTTTCCTTGTTTTCGCAGTCCAACTGTAAACAGCAGTTATTTAAAATTGTACATGCGTTCAACCGACATTTCTTAGGCGTTTATCCTTTTTGGCATTGCCCGTGCCACAGTGTCGTGTGCGAAGTGCTACACAAACATTCTTATCTGACTTTTTGCATCTGAAGCGGAGAGCTCAGGAGGGATTGTTCGGCAAAACTCAAGTGAACGTGTGCTTATTTAAAGTCACGCGATAAGGACATTCGGCAGATACATTTTGCAGGAAATTGCTTTTCCTCTCCAATGCTCCTTCTATTGATTCTTGTTTTTTTGTTCTCGCCCCCGCTGCAGATAGGTGAAGAAACGAAGAGAACTTCTTAGGGTGTTTTTTGCCAACCTGGCGGTTGAGTTATGTTAGAAAGGATGTACCCAAGGAGTGGTAATGAAATTGAGGCGATTCGTGAGGTTGGAATGCTAACTGCTGGTAACAATTTGTGACTTTGCACAAACATGCAATAAAGTCGAAGTGCAATTACTTTTGCCACGGATAATGGACTGTTTTGTATCGTGCGAGTGTGGGTGGCGGTTAAGGATGACTGTGCGCGAGTGTAATTGCTGCTAGTACAGTTTAAATTCTCGAAACAATCCCGCTCTTTGTTTAGTTAAGATTTCCTCGCAAAATAGCCCGTGAACACACAAATCTTCAATTGCACCGTCAAACTGGAGCTCGATAGCCTGCCATAGTGGTCCCAGTGGTGGACCCTTTGCCTGACGATTCAACAATCTCATCAACTTGAGAAGTTTATGTGTCATTCAGCAACGAACGACTCTCATAAATGTTTTATTGCTCCGGA
Organism: Cheilosia grossa; assembly: GCA_963082955.1. NCBI lineage: Eukaryota > Metazoa > Arthropoda > Insecta > Diptera > Syrphidae > Cheilosia > Cheilosia grossa. The sequence continues at coordinate 59,867,475 of OY720145.1, read as the reverse complement.
TGACATAAAAGATTGAAATCCAAAATAAACTGGATTCCATCGGCCGTCCGTGGGAGGACATAAAATTCCAATTCTAGCGAAATTCGGCGGAGAGTTCTTTGAAAATCGATTGGGCTCATAGGCAGCCATATGAACGGTAATAATTGATGGCGTAAAATGCGCGCGAATAGACAAAGCGAATTACGCTGAATGGCGGATAGGAGATAATGAATAACCAATTTGTACTGACAGTATCTCTTAGTTCACTTGACATGGAAATGACATGTTGGCCAGCAATGAAATTAATATCTCGCAGGGACTAGAGATATTGAATAGTTTGACTGGAAAGTTGGGCAGGCTTTATTAATTTCTATAGGGCCGCTTTCTGATTGTTTTCCGCACGGTCTTGAATTCAGTTGATACAGAGATTCAAAATATCCCCAAATAGACTTTTGTCGTGGGAAACAGAGACACAGGTAATTTTTAAAAGGATACACTGATAAATGTTAGATATCATCAAGGTCTGCTGATTCGCTAATTGGAAGGCTAACCACCTACCTTACAATGAAAACCTACGGTTGAATAAGCGTTATTCTTCGTTCTACCTACATATATTATGTGTCCTTCGTTCATTTCAAAATCATGAATTCATGAAGAGTGTGAATTCAAGTTGTTCGCAACGATGTATTGTTTTTTTTTTGCTAGTAGTTGGCCGTATAAGTCATAAAATTCAAGGACTGATCGTCACAGATATCTGTACATGTAAGATTAATGTGAAAATACCCTTCTCAAGCCCTTTTTAGAGGATACCAATTGTACTGAGCTGTAGAGGAATAAATTGTTGCCAACAAGTGCTTTAAGTCTTTAATCTTGACATGCCATTCTAAAGGTTCAGGGTTAACAAATGATGGTTGGATTTTTTGTGAGTTCTGCAGAGAGTTGAAAGAATATGCCATAGTGAAGCAACAATTTGTCAAACCCAAGCCCCAAGAGCCGAAATCTGTCTGTTAATGGAGGGCGTAAGAAAATTGATAAATCTGCCAATAGCCTCTTATTTATGGAAAGTAAAATTCCAAAAATCGAACAATAATGAAACGTCGAAGGCAGACATCTCTGCAGATACTAGATTACAACTCTAAGGCATATTTAAGCTCTACTAAAACACCTTATGAGCTGCTTTTCCTATATCATAAACCGTCACATAAGAATTTAATTGGAACTTAAATCGCTATGAGTAGTATCAGCATATGGGCCTAAGGCAGACGTTTCTGGAGATACTAGATTTTAACTCTACAGTATTTAGGAACAAAACCGCTCTGCGGCTTCTAAAAACTGACATTCCAGTGAGTCACTAGAATCACTTCTAGAATGTGACCATTTTAACTCGAACAAAGAAGAAAGATTTTACGAAGAGCCTAAGATTCTAATCCAGAGGGAAAACAGAAAAGAATTCCGTTAAGTTAAAAGTGGAAATTGATCTGCAACTGAGGGGTACCGGCCAAAAACCACCTGACGTATGGTCGATGCCAAGCTGCACCTCAGAATCTAAGTAAGTATGAGCTCAGTCGTGTATATTTCATAAGTCTTATATGCAACGCTGACTGACGCTCAAAATATTTTGACCCAGTTAAATCTGAAAAGCCCCCATGTCTGGCAAAAAGAAACCCCAACTTTTTGTCATTATTTTTTTTAACATACGACTTAAAAGTATTACCAATAAATAAATACACCCGACGAAAATGACAACGCATAATGCTTTTTGAAACCATCTTGTAGGAATTTACGCAGCCCTAACGCAACTTTGATAAAATTGAGGTCTATCAAATTTACAGAAATGATTTTGATACTTACGGCAGTAAAAATAAAATAGAATATTTTAAAATAACCCCAGCTTTCCCCCCGTCGACCTAAAAACCCCTAAAACTGGCAACCCTGCTCATATATATAAATGTTGCAACAGTCACTTCTGGTTTATTTAAGGTTTCTTCCTTTTTTGCAACAGACAAAATGTTGGTCTTGTACAACCAAAAACCGTAATCTATCGATCTATATAGTGCCTAGCTTCATTTAAGCCAAGTCGTGATCTCGCACTTTCCGTCTTTTATTATTTTTTTTAAGTAAAAAACCTAATAAATTTGACATGATATCAGCGGATTCACGTGGTTTAACAGCCAGTTGAAACCCTAAAGTTCTTTCCTTATTTTCGTTGTCCTTTCTTTATAGTTTTGATTCAAATTAACACGTGTTGCGCCACCTTCCCAAACGTTTGGACTCGGCATAAAATTGCAGATCCCTTCCATTCGTCCCAAAAATGAAAAACTCTTACTTTTTCTTACTCTTTTGCGCCAAATATTTATTTTTTAATTTATATATGTTTTAAGTAGCCGTGAAATAGCAGAAAGGTTAAAAATGTTGCCAAAAAGTGTGGAAGCAATTTTGAAACGATAAAAAAAAAATAAACAGCCTGGAAGCCTCAGAAAAACTAAGAAAAACAGCTCCACTGAAGTAAAACTTGATCCGATAATAGTAATAGTAATAGCAGGCGATAAAAAGACTAGGTAAAGCTGCAACAGAACTTGGCTTCTTACTGCGTTTAATACACTATTCACACCTACCTGAAAACTGTGTTTTCGCGAAAACACTACAAAACAGAAGTTTTCCCTTACACAGTTTTCAAAACGAGTTGTTTAAGTTGTTTTCCACGAAAAAACCACGAAAACAACTTCCAACCGTTCGATTGTTGATTCAAACACACCTTTTGCAAAACAGAAGTCACAACTCACAACTTAAAATCATTTCCGCACACTAAATTGATGTTCGAATATTATTTTTAAATGCTCTGAATTCATTTTATAATTGTAAACTAATGCGATCGAATTTTGTAACTAAAATAGTTTACACAGAAAATTCACGACTAGTGTCTCACAGATGATTAAAACGTCAAATGAAAACTAGTTGGTGTTCGGTGTCAATGCATTGACGAGTTATCCACGAAAAAACGGTTTTCGGTGCGATGGGAATAGGGTATAGCCCTATACCGTATAGGGCGAAGATGGAAGATTTCTTAAGAGTATAAAACCCAGAGAGATACTCTTCGATAAATGTCTCCAAATAATGCACCCGAAAGCAAAAACGAAGGCGAAACGCTGGGCGAATATTTTTCGGCTCAAATTTGCTTTGCATATCCAGGAGTAATTACAGAGGTAAGCCTATCTTTTTGACCAGGGATAAATAAGTCGCATATGGTTCACGAGTCGGGGGTCTGAGTAAAAACTTCATAAGGGAAGGGTTTCTCTTGTAAAATGTATTGTTAACTTAAAGCAAAAAAAAAAACGGTTCCCTATTTTTTCTTATGTTTCGATTTGCTCATTTGGTTACCCGCAGCGGAAGTTTTATGGTCATTCGAGTATTTGGCAGGCGTTGTAAAACTTCAATTTGGTTCAATTACTGCCTCGCATTTACAAAGCAAGTCTGTCAAGTCATAATTGTTAATAAGATCGCAATTTCAGTGAATCAAACTTATTTCTGTTAAAACGAAGTAAGAAGAAAAATGTAAGCCATTTAAATTTTAACTCTAAATCGGATCAGGAGTCTCTGTAGGAGTTTAGTAAGCTATAGTGTTGCTTTGCCATTCGTATGGTTTTTCCCTCGAATATTTTTGTATATCCCCTGTTTTTCGACAGCAAAAATGTACCCTTTCTCAATCCCCTCATTATAATAAACTACCCTCTTAAATGAACGAGAGTGTGGCCAGCGATTATGTGGTTGAAAGGGGGATACTAATTGAGACAAACGCTGAACCACAGTTACGTGCGATCGCTGGTTTGCTCGGTATAAGTTAGGTATAAAGTTTAACCACCTAAGCAGACTTATTTATGAAAAAAAGCAAAGAAAGTAATATTATAAAAAATAGAACAGCACAACTCTATTTATTCCCTATTTTAGCCAGGCAATTTTCTAACCAACACTCTACACAAGCTAATCTGAAAGATCAGTGCTTGATTCGGCTCATCTGTAAAACAAGTAAAGAGTATATAACAACTATCTAACTAACTATCTATCCATTGGTCCCAAGAATCGTACTCATTTTTTCCCTTTTCACCGAACTTACTTTGCCACCAAATTCGATACTTATTCGATACTTATCTATGAAAAAACTATTTTTTTTAAGTATGTAAAACTTAAAAACATCAATATTAGTTAACTTTAAGAACACAAATTCAAACACTATTACGAACATTTTTTGTCACTTCAAAATTACTGAATTGAGATGTTTATCCATAAGGAAAACTGTACTCAAGATTGTTTGTCAGAAATTATCGTCAGATGGCCCAGTGAAAAAAAAATAAAGATGTAATTTGTGTTTCAAGGAATTGAATATTAAACTCCTCGCTCAGCAAAACGCGTGCCCACAAGTTAGACAAAATACAAATACATATGTTCCGTGTCGTATAGCTCGTTTGTGGATAAGTGCGCAGTATGCCAAAAAGTATTTAAAGGAAACTTACCACTACGAATATAAATCAAACGTTAAATGTAGATAAGGCTTCATTAAAGTGATGTCAACATTTTGTCACCAACTAAAATCCTACGTATGACACATTATATCTCCGATGAATATTTCACAATCTTAGTTCGAATTTATTATGTCCTTGTTATAAATCGCATTATCGACGATATTCGTGTGGTATTGCAAAATCTATAGATATCAATTCGGAAACATACAGGTCATAAATGTTTTCCAATCAAAAACGAAGTATCCTTCCATCAATCAATAAAACAAAAAACATCGTTGGAAATACATTTCCAACTGACACAGGCACGGTGGCAAGTATTATCCACAAAACTACATAAACTATCCATATCGATGCTAGCCGTACTCTGTCAGTAAATAGATGTCTTAAACTCTTAAGACAATTTTCTTGTTTACTTTTATCCCAAACAAATGCAAAAGAACACAAAAACAGTATCGACAGAGCGTGCTGATACTGACGATGAGGAAGTATCTGAAATTCACTTTGATCTAGGGATACATTGCAGAAGAAGTGTACTTTTAGCTTATCGACAAAAAGACGGAGAGGAAGACAAATAGCGGAGTGCCTGAGAGAAAGTGCCAGGGAAAGATTTATTTTGTGGAAGGGATGGAATTTTGTGAATATTGGCAACCGCACTTAGGCCGCCACGTTTTGTGAGTTATAGTGGAGTTTAAATAAACAGTGCGCCTTGCTGCCTCTTTTGGCATTTCCTACGCTTGTTTCTTCTTGACTAATAATGGGTAAGTCCATCTTTAGGTCCAAGTTAAAAAAAAGAAAGCACCGGTGGTGAGACAGTATGTGACACAAATACTTCACAAGATTTATTAAGTGCAGGTCGTTGTGAAAAATTGGGCAGCCTTTAAACCAGCTTAATGTCAAAATGTCTTAAGAAAAACCTATAAAAAAAACTGTTCAACAATAAAAATACTGACAAAGACTATTAACAGCTTATAAAGCAATCTAGAAACAAAAATCGACAGCAACACGGCTCTTCCCAGTTAAAGTGGTATCATCAGTAGGAAATGGAGAGGCACTCCCTCCGCACCCCTTCGTGCTTATAATATATCAAAACATATCGAACGCTAAGCAATGAAACCTTCAAATCCCCGATACAGTTCAACAAATTTATTACCAAACTGTTAGCAGAAAGCCCAAACAATAAAATTGATTTATTCCCAAATACCACATGAGCACATTCTGTAACAAGTGAGCTGGAAGCAGCAATCAAGCTGCTTTGCTTAGCATGAACTTCTTATCAATTGCATGTACATTATATATAAAACACCCCTTAAATGCTGACAAAATATATAGGTCGGGCCGTCATAGGAAACGGAAAAAAGAAAACCATAAATTAATCCAAAAGCGAATATCTGCTCCTATAACACTCCCATAATCCGCACATCAATAATTCAATTCCATAAAGGATCAGGTTCGGCAAAAAATGTCGCATATTATTTTTTTACACACTAAAAACTAAATTCAATATACCTACACGAATAGGACGATATGGGCGCTCGCAATCTAGTTCTATTTCTGTACGACAACCGTATAGGTACCTATTGAATTATTTATCAGATTTATTTGTGTGTGTGTTTGATATTTCTCAAATTGATTATTTTTAAGGATAGGTTTGTCGGGCGGTACTCTCTGTATCTGTTCTCCTGTGCGAATTTTGACAACTGACAGCAGGAATCCAAACAGACAGCGACTATTTCCGCAATGTAAATGGTACACGGGTTCACCCCGCCGCCGACCAAGTAAACACACTCAAGCTTTCAAAAATAGTACATATTTCAAAGCAGCGAATGCGTTCGGATATAGAACATGTTTTACGAAGTTAGGTGCAAATTGATTTTTCCATTACCCACCTATGCACTCGTGGAGAATTTAAATTTAAATTTAAGTCTGGTACGAGAAAATTTATAAGTGTGTCCTTGGGAATTGTTTCACTAGGGGAAACAGTGTTTCTCTGAATTAATTGCGTAGTCTGGGACTGTCGTTGATCATTTTTCTCCTCGAGCTGATGGAAAAGTTGGCTTAAGGTGATTAATAAAAATGACAACAGATCAATAAATTCTCATCGGCAGAGACGATTTCTCTTGAGATTTTTGCCATTGGTTTTCGAGGAGGATAAAATTTGGGGTGGGTATCATCACCAGCACACTTATGAAGAAACGTTGATGTGCGCATTGTTTGGCAGGCAATAATGGATGGACGTACTTTCAGCAAGGAGTTTCGAGAGCGAGAATGGATTGAGAAAAATTTGGCCCAAGGGACCAGTTTTTGGAAAAAGAATATTTTGATATTTTTAGTCTTGAAAACAATGCGCGATTTAAGTTACACGAACTACGCCGCGATGTGAAATTTTTTCTTTTGACGTCAATGGACTTGTCGGAGGAAGTAGTGCTCTAATGATAGACAAGAGTAGCTCGACAGTTAGTATAAAACGGATCCACGGTGCAGTTCTTTATGGATCGATGTGAAATCGGTGCACGGACAGAACTTATATTCTACGCAAAGAAATTTCGTTCCTTAAATCGATTTCAAAATTAACAAATTCTTCTTTCTTCGAATTTAATTTAATTGTATTTAAAATTAATTATTATTGTATGGATGAAGAAAGTAATTTTTATTGGTAAACAAATATCTGTTTCTCAAATGAACAAATATTTCTTGATTTTAGATACGAATTCTGTAAAGCAAAGGTGGAAATTTGTAGTAATTACAGTGGAGTCCATATTTTCGAATATCCGATATAGTGAATTTGCGATATAACGAACCTTTTTCATATATAGGTACATTAGTGTCTCTATATAGCGAATGGTGCCCACAATTTGCTATCCGATATAAGGAACGCGCTTAAAAGTTGGTTTCCAAATCCTGAAAATATTTAAACGGCAGCACCATCATATATTCAATTTTGAATCAAATAAAACCTTCTAAATAAACATATTTTTTAATTAACTCTTTTTTTTAAATAGTCAAAAAATTCGATCGATATAACGAACGCGCTCGATATAGTGAATGACATCTAAGATCGATCAAAGATTACCGCATTCGTTATATTTACTTGACGTCCACTGTATTTAATACTATGAGTTTTGAGCTTGTCCTTAAACTAGTACAGATTTTCTTATATCAAGAAAATAATTGCTTTGACAAATTTTATTTACTTTATTGAGAAAATAATAATTTATGATTTCATTCTACTACATTTCAGATCGAATTTGTATAGGGTTATCGACTTTTGCTTCGATTGATTACATTGACGAGAAGTGGCTGGCGAAGGGGATGGGAGAGGAAGGGGTTACTCGATATTCACTGCTTGTGAGACACAAATTCTTATATCGAGTTAAAACATGCACAAAAGAAGTTATTCATTCCCCATTCTTTGACTGGCATTAATATGATACTACCATTAATAATCTTGTTTATTTATTCCAGTTGTAATTTTATTGGTCAGATTTAATTAGTACTGTACCTGCTTCCTGTTTTTTTGTATTATCTCCATTTTTTTAATTTTTCTTCAATTTTTGTCTCTTATTTATTATGCTACTAATTTTAAATCATGTCTTAAAAAAATTTAGTACTTTGTTGACAAACAAACAAATAAATATTTTTTCTTGGACTGTGCTGTAGAACTTTATGGAAACGTTTGTGCGATGCGGGGGTTGATTATTAGATTAAACAATAGTTTTCAATGATTCAAAATTCACAAAGTTTATTCTTTAAACTTTACTTAAATTATTACATAAGCAACCAGAGCCCTAAACGCAACCGCACACGACAACCTCACTGACCAACTGATTTCTCTTGCTACTCGGTGCACCTGCACTCCTGCACAGTTGTCGTGAGATGAAAAGACGAAGATCTCTTATATTTACATTTCCCCCTGCCAGTGGCGTAGGGTAGAGTATCACAATGAGGGAACCATACAGAAAACAAGAACGAATACAAAAAACATGTCTCGTATTGTCTTAAACTTAAAGTATCTCAATGCATTTTGTATTCATATCTATACACCCCATCTAGTCGATTCATATTTACTACAAATAAGAACCAAGTTCTGATATGCAATATTTTCTGATTGGAAGGAGTTGCGCACGAGCACATTTTTATGCATTGCTTCGGGTTTGCAAATGCATAGTATAAACAGTCAATTCATTGTCCACTTCTTATACTGAGTAGGTAAGTCAGAGTTTAAAGTATTGTAAAAGTATTAAGAAAAACATTTGTTTACATTGTATTTCTTACCCAGGTTTTTTTTCCACTGCGCCACCTCTCGCGAACGTCTGACAAACATCGGAAAGTATTACTGTCATGAAAGAGATTCTCAATTAGCCGTTTGGACTCCGCATAAAATTTTAGATCCCTTTCATTCGTTCCAAAAAAAATTAAAACTCACACAAAACGTATGGTTATGAGAAGGTATGCCTAGGGCCTCAACGGACCTGTTGCGCCGATTATTTATGTATTTACTTTTTAATCGTAAGCGTAATTTTGATTTGCGATATCGTGCATTAAATTTTAAAGTGTTACATTTCTGATGTTACATTTATTCCTTGCCAAGTTCTTATTTGAATCGGAAACTCTTTACCGTCAGATTTTTCGAAACCACTAGGATATAAGAAGCTGAAGCGATGTTTTATCATAGGAATTTTGGGCAAAGCCGTGTTTCCTTGGATATGTTACTGTCACTATTTAGGTACATATTTATTTTATTTTCATTTATTTTTTTCAATTTAGAGAGAAAAAAACAGATGAATTTTCCAAACAAACGACTTCCTGCATCGCTCTAAAGGTTGAAGACAACGAAACCTTGGAAGTTCAACATGAAAAGTACAAAAACGAGAACACTATAGATAAAGGTAGCACATAACTTGAAACAATTAAAATGATTTAAAAACCTCCATAACTTACTTTTCTAAAAAAAAATACCAAAAAAAAAAAAAAAAAGTCCCCTTAAATTTATTTCCATCTAGTTTTAATTTTTAATTGACTGGCGAAAATGATTTCTATCAAAATCCAAAGAAGTAAGTACTTAATATCAGAAAAAAACTTAATATGTATTCATGCTTCCAGAAAATGTTGGTTCGCGTAAATTAGTCTGAGTTATAAATGTACCTACCATTTAAAAAAAAAGTTTTCTTAAATATTCAGCATATCCTTTCTTTGATCAGGAATAATTATTCCTGATTTCAGAAATATGTTATTGATTTAAGAAAATTGTTTCTGATTTCACTTAAATATTTAAGCAAACAATTTCTTGGGTCGTTTCCTCGACCCGACTATGAACGATTTAAAAACAAAAATCCTATTGGAAGAAAACAATTCTTGAGGCAAAACATCTTATTAAAATTTTGTTTTCTTAAATTAAGAAAAACTTTCAAATTTTAGTATTTTTTTCTACTTGAACTTTATGTTCTTGTTTGAAGAAACTTCTGCTCTCTGTTTGGAAAATTGGTTTTTCCGTTTCCAAGACTTCCGATAGAATTTGCCAAAATGTCTGGTGGTTTCTAATAAATAATAGCGCAACCAAAAAGGTCCAAGTTACAAACAGACACTAAACTTAGTGAGTTCTAGAGTACAAAGGAAAGGTCCTACAAGAATACAGGGTTTTTACAACTCTGAGGGGTGACTCAATCAAAATTATTTATATTCCCTAGATAAGGCGCAGGTTAAAGTTTAGGGCAGTAAGCAATTACTGATCCTACTGCTTTTCGTCCTCTTAAATTGAACGAAACCAATACCCATTGGGAACTAGCAACTCAAAGACACAATCATGTCGCTGCTAAAGTCGGCATCTATTTATCCCATCTATATGACCGGTAAGCCTGTCCTACCCCTAAACTACTTCTAGTTAGACGGTCATGTATGTCCAAGCAATCTAAATACTACAACGATTGACATACAAACCCAAGGCCAAGTAGATATTCTCGTTGACGTACCCCTTAAAATGTTTATCCTACTTCTGCAGCCGAAGGAGATGCTTTAATCTGTAAACCCTCAGCTTTAAGTAAACAAAGTTGCTGTTCTGCAGATTTGCATTTTATTTTTTTTTCGCAATTTTCCTATTTGCCTTTTATTTCAATTTTCATATGCCCTCCCGTTCCGCCATGGCCAACCATTTTGGGCGAATATTTACTTTAATTGATTGAAAACCGTTCAAGCAAATATTTCCCTCCAGCAACTGGTAGCTGGTGGTTGCCTTGGCTACCTACTCAATATAGAAATTCCAAATTATGTTGCTGTTGGAAAACAATTAGATTGGATTTATGGTTCGCCAAACTATTGCAATAAAGGTCCTTCTCCCAGGAACACCATTCAGATGAATGGCGAAAACTGCCAAACATTGTGGCATTGGTCTCTGTCATTCGGAAATGCATTGCCCCGTGTCAAACCGGATATCGATGGACAAAACGCTTCTCGATAGTTATGTCGGACGTTTAACAAGAACACTTTGATCGTATACCGGACAACGTCAAACTATGTGCTGCGGACGCAAAGGACGAGGACAAGTTGTGAGCTATATGGCGGACGTTTAAAATTCCCCTCTATAGTGGAGGAATTTATGACCGGAAATTTATTGGATTTCTGTGCTTGTTTGTATTTTTCTGGTTATATTGTTGATTTTTGTTTTGCCTTACAGTCGGAGTGGATGTGGGTGTGGGGGGTGGCTTTTCTCCTCTTCGATGGGCAATCATTGAATGGACGGTTGAATGCTTTTATTTTTGTTGATTTATGGTTTTTTGAGGCAAATTTCACGCATGCATTGCATTTAAAGTGGATGGCCGGGAATGGGATTTTCCCCACCCTTAGTGCAATTGAGTGCATTCTTGGGGTGTATGGGGATAACAATGTGAAACGTGTTATGCATTGGTTTTTTTGAGACATATTATAGTAAAGTCAATTTTATTACACGCATGGGAGGTTTGAATTATATCGAAAAGTGATTGCAATGTCGAGTTGATTTGTGAAGAATTGATTACGCTCGTTCGAAGTGAAATTCAATTAAATGCGAACATTCTTGTGCAGCGAAATTCCATTGGGATGGCCTCAAATCGATCCCATTCGATGCAGCTCTTTAAACAATTCATACGGATACTCCGAAGTAGTGTTTAACATGTCTCTTCTCGACACTGCTTTTACAAAGATGTCTGTTTCGACAAATTTGATTTTGAGACCCCAACTCTTCCCTACTGCCGTGGCTTTTACATTTGTATCGGTCGAACTGTTCGTCTTCCAGTTTGTGTTAGCGGGTTCCATTAAATTTCATTTTTAGCCATGAAAGTGACACCTTTTTGAATGTTCGATTCACTGTCGCTTTCATCGTCAGATGGAGGTGAGCATTAGTTAAAGCCCAATAAGCACACTCAAGTTCAATTCTCCAAATTCATAGAGGACAGTTGGTTGAGGAAGTATCTTACTATAAATTACCATTCACATGAACGCGAACTGCGAATGGGCGAATTGAGAACAAATCGATTTAACTGTATTTATGAATTGAAAATTGCTATTTGTTTTAATTAATCTAATATCTAATTTAAAAAAAAACCTGCATCTCAATTGATTTAAATATCTAAATTTACAATTACAGCAATTGTGAAAAATGAAAATTCTTGCCCCGAACTGTCACACTTTATTCACAGTCCACATAAAACAGTCGCGATCCAAAAACCTGCGCATGGAAAATTCGTTCGGACTTAACCTTCAACAGTGAAACTGATTCACGGGTACCTCGACTAAAAGAAGTTTTCATATGAATGAAATGTCAGAATCTACGAATACTCGCTTGTTCGCAGTTCGCAATTCGCTCTCATGTGAATAGTCCTTTAGGGGTTAATTATAGCCATACGTAAAAAGAAACCGTAAAAATGTTCTTTTGCTCTTTTGACCACTTCAACCTAATGGTTGAACTCAATCTTGGTCTTAAAATGTTGCTTATGAATTATAAAATTTGTCTATCAAAAAAAAAAAATTATCTTTTAATGTTCTAGAAAAATATTTCATAAATTTTTACGTCGAAAATTTTTTTCTGATCAACTTCTCAGTCAATTCCACAAGAAAAAAACAAATAATTCCACTGAAATATTTCATTTCCATCAGAAGAAAATTCTTGTTCCTGTGACTTTGTAATTGTGACTTTGGTTTGATCTGGATACTTTTTAAGAAAACAAAGCTACTGGATGCTGGCTTTAAGAATGTAAGGCCAACCCTTCGAAAAGCTACTCGAAACCTAGTAACTGATAGGCAAGAATAGTAGATTTATATAAAATGCTAGGGTATCGTAAAGAAAGTGTGATTGATCGACTCCATGAATAGTCAATTAAGGCTACCTGTGCTTTTGAATAAATCGTCGAAGGCGCTGATGACATCTGTCTTCACACTTTAACAACATTCTGACCAGTTTAACATAGGTTATGGTTTTGAGCTTATTTTTGGGTCGGAGAATGATCGTAACATCTTTCTGCACATGCTGTCAAAAGCACCGCTATCGAAAACGCCCTCTATGTTGACGAATACTTAAAATTCTTACTTGTCGAGCACCATTAATTTTATTTACACAGTTTTGAAGCGAATGCTCACATTATTTAATACGCTGATTTGTATTTGTTGCGATATGAATTCGAAGATCAATCTTGCGAGCCATTACATGCTTTTAGCAGAAAGAAGGTGAGAATTATCGGCGGCACGTTTTTGGCGAGCGATAAATAGTTTTTGACAGTCTTTAACTAAGTGCCAGGGTGTTCATATTTAAGCCTGGTCAAGTTCTATCAGCTTTTCACCAGCCAGAAGTAGTTTTTGGCAGACTTTAAGTAAGCGCTAGGAGTTTCACATTTAAGCCTGGTGAAGTTCTATCAGTATTAGCCTCTTGTAGGTAATCAGGGATCCAATGGCACACCTGAGAGCTTCGTCACTTGCCATGTAATAAACAAATTACGACGCACTACTTGTCATACTTAAACAGACAGAAAGTATGTTCCCAAAATTGTGTGGTCAAATAGAAACTGAGCTACCAACAGAAGATCAAGGGTTTCCGCTGGCGCTTCGTATGTTGAATATTGATATTGAATCAGGTTTAGATGGTTTTCCCTTTCGAAAGACACTTACCAGCCTCCCTCTTCTTTTACTGTATAAAGGATTCACAATTAGCCCTCGAAGAATCTTCTTCGTTAAATGCTTCTGTGGGGATCTTTAAAGGCTCGAGTCTTCTTGCAAAATGTTCTCAAAAGACCGATTGAACGGCTTTTTGGTATCTTTGCCTAGTTTGGATAGATCAAGGTTCCACCTACAAAGTTTTCTTTGTGGCGGTCTGACAAGTCAAAACTTTCGAAAATAGTCGCATTCAAACTTAGACCATCAACGTTCACCATTGGAAAAGTATGTACTGAGCTTATAGCAGAAAGCCTGACTGGTCAACCTATTTCCTTCCTAAACCATGTGCAAGGACTCTTCCAACAGCTTATTCAAATAAAGATAACATCGCACATCTGATATTAAACTCTACGTGCCTGTGAAATTGCCATCCAATTCCCTGCTATTTTTAGCGGTTTTTGATCCATTCGACAAAAAGATCACTCGTTTCCGTCGATGAACCGCATTTCAAAAACCGTTCCGTTCACTTCACTTCCATCGTATTCCCGTAAGACACTCACTATCAAACGACGTAAGCTCACCTACAGATCATGACCATAAATTTCACTCTACAGAGTATCGTCGTTATCCCTTACAAAAGCCCACACAGTCCTAAGGCCAGCAGTTGTAAAAGGATCAGTTACAAATTAAGGAAATTACAATGTACAGCCTTTCACAGGATATCCAAAGACATAAATACTGCCGAAGTGCCGTCATGTTGCATTACTCACCAGAACCTGTTAAGCAGTAGATATCCTTTTCCATAGCTACAGCAACACCTTAGGAAAACACTTGCATTTCCACATCCATGGCCAAGGGTCAGGTTTAATGAATGAAACCATAAGCATGAACTTCCCTAACCCAGTTCATTACTTTTTCAAACTTACTTCACTCCATATGTTCGTCCTGTTTCCACTCATGCAATAAACAACCATCCTACTAGCTGGATTTCAGAGCCCAACTCCTTTTTGGATTTATTTTCCGTTGGCCCTGCACCGCACAAGTTCAACTGCACACATGTTTATATTGCTAGTTGTTACTGACTGCTGCCAGATTGATTCAGCTTTCAAGAGGTGAACTTGTGAAGTACTCGTAGATGTTCTATGTGCTGTGTACCCCAGTTGTACTGTGAGTATTGATTTTTAATGGCATCGCACGTTGTTGTCGGTAGCTCTGCAGGGTGTACGCTATACGATTGAGATTTACTTACCAGTAAAGGCTCTTTGCTACCGCAGTAAGGATTTCGAAATCATGAAAAGTCTGGACATGACGCGATACTGCTGCTGATGGCGCGATGACGACGATGATGATGATGATAATGGCGATGAGAGGACTAGGCAAGGGTTGCTGCTCTGCTACTGCTACTGCAATATCAATTTATTTATTCTGGTGTCGGCACTCGGCAGGCTGTGTTGTACTGTGGCGTATATCTGTTGGGGCGTTTCGCTCGCTCTTTGCTTTAATTACAAGCAAACTGGGTCAATTAGTCGGATCAGCTAGTAGCCGCCTATGATGGTGCTGCTGATGACGATGACGACGCCAAATATTTTGATGGGTAGCATGCGATAATGATGATGATTGTATGAGTGTTGGTTGCGTATACCAAGTGGGCCACACCGAGTAAGGACTTTCTCCGAGAAAAATATTGCTTAATTAGGAAGAGATTGGTGGTTGTGATTTGTCTGATTGAGATTTATCTGGTTATTTTTTGTTACCACGTTTGTTCGCATTCATCGTCATTAGGAAGGTTTGTGCTCGTGTTGGCTTCGGTTTTTTATATGCTCTCTCCTTTGGCCGAGATAGGCTTACAAATATCTGATAAAGCAGAGGAAATCGCTTTGTTATTATTTTTTTTTTTGTAGCTTCATTTTTTCGTAGCTATTGAGCTAATGATGACTTGGGCGAGTAATTTTTAATCTTTGTTTTTTTTTGTTTGACTTGAAGGAAGCGAGACGAACTGCTGCTTGAACGCAATATGGTCAGTTATATAATTTTTGAATAGGTCGGCTGAGGACCTAGGTGTACTGCTTAAATACGGTCATGGTCAATCATCATGTAAAGAAGGACGTGTATTAATTTTCTTTGGAAGTTGCCCGATTCCCTTTCTTTTATTTATTTCAGATTGTGACTGGCACTGTGACAGATCTCATATTAATATCAAATAGGTAATTGGCCACTGGATAAGGACAATTTTTGTTCTATACTTCTATGACTGTTACAGTCGAGTCGATTGGTGTATTTTTAGTCCCGGTAGATAGTATGTGTAAGAGTTCAATTTTAAAAGATTTTATTTCGAATTTCACGTTGCGTCCCTTGGCTACGCAACAGACGCCCGAAGCGGATTCTTTTCGACCAAATAGCTGTATATGCTCTTTTTCTTAAATTGCTCATTACCGAATATTCAGACAATATTGCTGATTTGAAAAAAAAAAAAAAAAAAAAATAAAAAATGTTGATGACCACCCACTAATATTTTATTTTGTCAGGAATCTACAAATTTTGTATATCTGCTGAATGAGTTGCGCGATTGCGATGAAGTAAATTGGTTCCTCCTTGAAGTCTTTGAAGTCTGATAAATCCTTTCGAGTAGAGTAGAGAGTAAAGCCTTTCGTCAACTTATTGCCCAATGCATCAATTACAAATTCAACACATTCAACACTGATGTTCGATGCTCCCAATACCAAATATACCCAATTAACGTATTTTATTCGGTTGGAAGCAGTTGCACAGCACGTTGCTCAACAAGTGTAGGTACGTGTGTTGTGCAAATCGTAATCGGAGTCACCATCAGTGGTACCACTTTGGGACTATTTTTTCGCAGTGGATTCTCTAAAAAAATGCAGTAGATTACATATTTTTGTAGTAGATTTAAATTTCGAAAACGTTAAGCCTTTTTCCCGCCTGAGGCATTTCTTCATGAAAGGATTAGTCCAGTCAAAAGATGGTGCGCCGGTATTGTACCACAGCCATCGCGACGCTAGGGATAAGTGGCTCATCCACGACGAGTACGCCGCCAATGCTCAGGAGTTTTAGTACCGCAATTGCGGAATGGGACAAAATAGATTTCCTAAAGCAGTTCACCGAATTTTGGTGGCTTGAGGAAAAGGTGAGGGTGGATACGCTCTTCCGTGCCGTTGCGCTACTTACGAAGCATCCTCCTTAGGTTTAGGCTAAGAGTATTAGGAGGACTTTGGGAGGGGCCGGGCTAGCCAACATGAACAGTGCTTCCGATCGCGACCGACACTTATAGCCGCGCTCTAGTCTCGGCGGCACGGATGAACCCTTTTTGGCGGCTGTCAGGCGCTCATGGACGCAATCAGGATGGTGACCAATCGAAGAGATTGCTCACCACCCTGATTATAGTAAATTTAGGTTAATCAGCGTAGTTTTAAGTAGTTGTGTAAGCAAAATAAATACTAAATAATTCAGGTTTTCTAAAGTTTCTTGAAAATTAAAAAACAACACAAATCATAGATATAGATAGATTCAAGGCCGAAAGGCAATAATTTTATGGATATTGATAAGTTTAGAGCGCTCGCTGAGGGCCAGTAGGCTCTAATAAGATAGATGTTAGTTTTAAATTAAATTTAATCGTTTTTGTTTAGCATGTAAAGTTTAATTAAAAATACCAATAAAATTTAGTTTTAAACGACAAAAAATAAAAAATGGAAGTAACATATGCATTTTATGTGAGAGTAAAAATTGATAAATGTTGCTTACAAACTCTATTTATTTGGTTGGAAGATGCAATTCTTTGAAACTGGCATTTGAGGGAAAGAATTCGATGACGAGGCAATGGCCCCGTACTATAATAACAAATTTTAGTCTCGACTTTAAATTTACGAAAGCTCACAATTGCAAAATCTGCATGGAAAATATCGCCATTTTGAAATATTAGAATTTAAAGTCGAAGCTAGAAATGTTTATTGGCAAGGCTGAACATGATTTCCGGGACCTCGAACTTACCCTGTTTTTACCTTCATGGACCGCAAATCCTGCGAGGAAAGCGGTTATAGAAGTAGACATGTATTTTCGTTGCTACTCTCCTCGTTTCTGCCTTTTCAAATGGCGAATCATTGTGAAAACTGATGTCATAGTTTCCTCATTACAATATCACACATCTCAAAGTCTCCTCACCAAATATTAAAACTAGGTTAAAATGGCTGGTGCTACAGTTAGATAGCGAAAGACACACATAGAACAATCTTCAAATGGGCAGTTTAAAATACAGTAGACTCTTCTAAGAGTGAACATCGATTAACATCGACACAAATTTATTTTCAATATTTCCATCTCTTAAACGTGAACGACAATTTTTCTGACAGAAAAATTTGAGCAAGTTTGCATTTCTGATTGAAAAATGTTTTCCCTACTAAAACGCGTGTTCGCTTTAGTGAAACGTGCAGAAGGCAGGCTTTTGGAGGAAAATGAGGCACAAATGATCAATTTCTTCTACTTATTTTATTATAATTAGTCTTCCTTAAAGCCTAATGCATCATTTTTAATCGTACTTTATGTACCTACCAACCCTATTTGACATAGCAAATATTTTTAATTAATTCTTCAGTACGTTAAACATAAATATTAAACATACTGTTTGCTGGGATTCTCCTATGTTTTTGTCAAAATTGAACCTTCGCAAAAGTGAACTCAACTGACTTGGTTTTTAATTGTTCACTTCCTCGGGAGTCTACTGTAAGCGGTGTGGAACCAGAAAAACTCCGCTTATAATACCTACTGACTCAAAAAAAAAAAAAAAAGAAGTTATCATCCTAGAAGAGTCTGTTTACCAATGTGACATGTGATTTGCTTCAAAAGTATTTTTTATTGTTTTTTTTTTTTGAATTTCTTGGCTGTCAGAAAAGTAAATAAAATGTAACTTTTACGGATCCAAAACGATTTCATTGCTAAGACATTCAAAGTCAAAAGTTGGCCTAAGTATCTACTGGAAAACTTTTGTTTATTGTTTTCATTTCAGAGTTTGGCTCCCTAAGATACTATCCCACCGACTCGCTGTTTCGTATTTATCTAACTTCCTAGGGACATGTACTTCCTCAAACTTTCCAAGACCTTCCGCCTGATTGTTCAGTCGGTTTGCTGAATTTATTCTCTGCCTGGCTTGCTAATCAGAATCGTATTCATTAATTTGGCTCACAGTCATTTTGTCCCCATTGATTGCTATTTACCAAATATCCCTTGAAACACAATTATATTTACATCTTTACCGCAGGTGCTTTTGCGAGTTCCATTTAATAAGTCATTCATATGCTAGCAGCACACAACTAATGACTTATTCATATCCTTCGGTAGCACTTCATTTACTGCCGCCTCATCAAAAATTATTCCTTTCCGTAGTAGGTATCATACGTATCCACATGAGTCCTTTTTGCCTTTTAGAAACCAATTCGAAATGATTGCGTTGGATATTCGGTTCGTTTTTATCTCTTCTTGTTTATTTTTCATCTCGCATCATAACCATCAGGAAGAGCGTTATCCTGCATCGCGTATCTATACACATATATATATAAAGCAACCCGCACGGCCGCAAATGTCCTTGTTAAATATTTAATACGATATTTGCGCCTGTTTCCTTGCGGATTAAAAATTAAGCCAATTCCAATATGAAAACACGACAAAGAAGAAAGCAAATAAAGGACATTCTTACGTTCGTCGTTCTGCGGGTACAAATACCGTTATAGTTGACGAAAAAAAACGCAAAAAGAAAAAATATCTTTTTACCCGACTGCTTGTGTTTCATTATCCCTCAAAAATTAAAGAGCATGAAAGTGAAGCCCGCCTCTCCGTGCCAGTTGCTCCCTACTCTAGCCCGATGAAATGATATCGTTGGCAAAGTTTCTTGCGTATTTCTTTTGGGTTGCTGCTTCTTTATGTCATGTGGCGGGTCTGTGCTTTTCTTTTGCGTCAAGTAATTCTGTCGGGTCCGTGGGGAAAAGGAACCCATTTAAGGATTGAAATTGGTTGAGCTATAGCGGTTGGTGGGCGTAGTGTTAGATTTTTACGGTCTTCTCTGACTGAGTATACTTTTAAGCATCCTTACGGTATTACGCAAGTAAGTGCACGACATACTGTCGCCATTTTGTACTACATTGTCGTCATCGCTGTTTTAACTGCGTCGCTGCTGCCGCCTGCTTCTGTGTACCTTTTTTTATGGTGCGAATTAGTTTGAGTTGAGTAAAGGGATAGGACCTTTGGCAGGATTTTTGGATTAGTTGTAATGAAAAGGGATTTGTTTTTCTGTTTACCTACTAAATTTGATTTTATTCACATTTTCGTTGCCTGTCTTCGGGGTTGGAATCTATATGCACATAAGATGGTCGATATGCGGTTTGGCCTGTTGATATGGTTTGTGTGGAACTTTTTTTTAGAGGACAATTTAAAGGATTACCGTTTAGTGGCTTACGACAGAAATGTGATTCCTATGTGTCTATTTAGAAGATTTTTTTTCTTTTTGTATTCACATCACAAAAGCTGGAATGACATAAAAGTGAAGTATCTGTATATGGGATTTGATTTACTTTTCGTTATCCTTTTGAGGGATTATTTCGATGAGCTTTGTGCTGGCACTTGCAAAGAGATTTGGGTCGCAGATTGTTTGTGATGCGATATTGAAAAGCTGGGTTAGTGATGGGGCTTATTTAGTCCTTGTGTGTGGTGCGGAATTCCTTTTACGGCGTCGCCTGTCATATGCTGGATATTGATATTGAATTGCATTGAGGGTGCTCAGGTAATTTCGAAATGTATGTGTGCAAAGATGTTGATGGGTTTTCCCTTGGGGAATTACATCGATATAGAAAATTCTATTTGAAGGCATTATGTACGTGATGAAGAATGTTTCGTAGCTAGGTAGGCATTTCTGTTTCGAATGTGTTACAGAATGGAATACAACTTCCTAGACCTACCTATTTGAAGAACAGACGGCATGAAGTCTTCCTTTGGGGGCATCAGAGATTTGACTCAATTTTCAGTCTAACTCAATGAAAATTTCTGTTTCGAGCTGCTTTAACATTTTGCGTAAGAGCTCCAGGGGTAGTCACGACATAGCAGATTCAAATTTAAATTTCTCAAAACTACAAGAAAATCGGAAAACTCGTCCGAAAGTATTTTCAGTGTTTCAGTGCCACCAGTAGAATCTATACGATTGCGGACAGCGCCTCAACAAGTACCTAATACCTACACTTTTACATGCAAGCTTTTTTATTCTGATTCTGAAAGAAGTTAGTTTGTCTCAAAATATTTTCTTGAACTCCCTAACACAACTTTCATTGCTCGACGGCGTGATACTTCACTTTTTTGATGATATACCATATTTACAATTTTTATTCTTGAGCTCAAACAATAAGTTTTTATGAATAAATGTAAAACTATTATTAAAACGCGCAAAACTATAGTCATCTTGTAGCAGGAGTGATAAGTAGGTACTAACTAACAGCGCTCTAACATCAAGCCCTAGCCCTAGCTCTAGCCTAACCTTTTAGTCCATTATAAACACTTTGTAACCTACCTACCAACCTTAGAGCTTGTGTGACGCAAATTTTTCTCAAACAGACCCAAGAAACAAACAGTTTGAGAAACTTAACACAGTTTTAGTTCTCTATAAACAAATTTTAATGAAATGACACAAAAAAAGAAAAAAAAAATTCAAGAATGGAATGAAAATTTCTTTTATTGAATACGCAGCGAGTAAAACTCTTCGTCGTCATAAAAATCTTTGAAAGGATTCGCCCGGATCTTATTTTGTTTTTCTTTAAAGCCCAACATATTTAAACATTTTAAAAATCATCAAAAAATTTTAAATTTTTAATAGAAATGACAGATGGGAGAGGACTGAGAGTCCATACTAAGGGATAACATGTACTTTTGGTGGTTTTAAATTAAACACCAGGTTATAACGCTGATGTGGGTTTTATGTCAACCATAATTAGGAAATACGGACATTGTCATGTACCTAGTAAAATAATTTGGACCTTATCCGACTATAATTTTGCGCCATTATCATTATATTGATACGTGAACATCCAAAGTTTCAGTACACTTTTTTAGTGTCTATCTATATATATAAAAATGAATCCCTATTTCCCTTGGTCACGGCATCACGCTAATTCCTTTTTTGTTCTGTTCGTTATGATCAGGAGATGAATAACCCGCTATTTCGGTAGCTGTCACTTTTGAAGCTTTTATTCTTTGACATTTGACAAGTAGAAACTACGCCATCATCCAGTCACAGTTCGCAAAACTAAAGCATTTTTTTGGTCGTCGTGAAGCACCTTGTCGGACCGCAATACAGGAATTGGTGGAAAAATTCGAGCTGTTTGGAACAAGTTAGTGATGTGAAGAATAAAACCCGTGCACCTCGCTCTAGAACAACTGAGAATATTGCTGCTGTAGCTCAAAGTGTTGAAGAAAACCCAGGTTTGTCCATTCCTCGTCGTTCTTTGGTATTGGGCATTCCACAAACGTCATTACACCGTATTTTATGTTCGGAGTTGGATGGTATTGATCTGGACAACGTTTACTTTCAACAAGACGGCGCTACGTGCCACACAAGCAACGAAAGCATTGATCATTTACGGGAAAAGTTTCCGGACCGTGTTATCTCTCGAAGAGGTAATCACAATTGGCCACCGAGATCTTGTGATTTAATACCTTGCGACTCCTTCCTTTGGGGCCACGTGAAAGATAAGGTCTACACCAACAGCCCAAGATAAAATTCGTGAGGCTATCGAGGACATAGGGCAGCCACTTTGCGATTTGGTTATGGAAAATTTCATGAAAAGGATATGGTCCTGTATGCGTGCTCGTGGTGGCCATTTGGCTGATGTTGTCTTTCATTAATAACGGCATACCTTCCTCTTTATTATGAAATAAACATCCGATCATTTTTCTCAAAAAATTATATTTTTCTTTGAATACCAAAATAACACCTCTTATTGGAAAACCCTTTATTATTATAATATGAAATATAAAAAATAAAAAAAAATTGGTTTAAATAACATAAGTATATAGGCAATAAAAATCCCCCAATATGTATTTCCAAAACTACGCACAAACAACTTCCAGACAAACAACAAACAATAAAAGAAATGACAAACAGAAGTGACAGGTACAAGACAAAAAATACAAAGTCGAATTATTATGACGGGAACAAACGAGAATGAAACGTCAGTCAGAATGAATGAATTCAGTTTCGCTTTCAATATGTGAACTTGTTTATGGAGGAAACACATTGCTATGAAATAAGAAAGTGTGCTTTTTAGAATATTTTGTTTCTGGAGTACAAAAATTGAGATATGCGGATCATTCCTTGTTGGCCCGGGCATGGGGGCCAAAATAAAAAACAGAGGTCGAAATGGCAACGCTGATTGGCCTGGTAGACAACATAAAAATGAGAGTAGGTACATTTGAAATTTAAAAATGTGAGCGGTTTCAGAAGAAGTTTGAAAATCGTCTTTTCCATTTGTGAATGTCTTTTCAATTAGGTAATTGTTTAGTTAATCTGTACATCACTATATTTATAGTAATTTTTAATAATTTAACTAGCAGTGGAGTAAGGCGTTTATTTGGCAACTATCGCCAGTGCGATTCTTGCAAGATGACATGAAACGAATTTGAAGAACATTTTAAACCAGCCTCAATAAAAGAATAAATTGAAATAAAATTTTCTCACCCTTCGCCCGCGTTTCTTTAATTTGTTCGATCAAATACTACCTCGAGTATAAATCGAGTTTTGCAAAGCATTTCAGACAAACGCATGTTTAAAAATCGCCGATGAGAGTTTCTGCCGGATTATAGTCTACATAGGTACTTATTGTGCTTGAAAGGATTTTAAATCCAATCACATCATGCCCTTGGTACCGTGGGAGCTGCCTAAAAATTAGGTATACAAAACTATTCTGAGAAAACTTAACGATTTCGCCATGAAATTGTTGCACAATCCGTTAAAAAAAAAAATAAAAAGCCCAACAAAACGACTGCTTGTGAGATGTCAGCCCTATAAATGGTATTTTATTTAATTAGATGAATGCTAGGTCTCATTTAATGCACTCCTTTGGTGTGAGCTCAATTCATTAATTTCTGAAATGAACTTAATTAAATGGCAACAAAAATTTACTCCCATTTGGGTAGAGATTCTTTAATTATTTCAAACAACCCTCTGGGTGGAATTCCCTCTCGCTTGTGTCACAGTCATTTAACAGCAATTTATAATTTACAACAATTTACAAACTCATTTCTTTTGTAGCACGCCATCTCGAATAAGCTTACATTATTTCCACCTGCTTTAGCTAAACTCCTGACGACTGCTCGGCACAAATGAAACCTACAACCACCATCATCGCCTACCTCACCTGACTGGGGCTACCTATCGTACATATATACACTTTGCAACAAAGCGAAACTGGTGAGTGTGACAATATGTGACTCACTGAGTCACAACTCACAAGTGGGTACAGAGTACGGATTCAAACGAGGAGCATCTCCACAGGGGAAAAGACCGAGGAGCAAAAGCTTGTTGGCAGCACTTGCGGGAAGGATAATTTTGTACCCCCATCTCACCACCACTATCTCTGTCTCTACTTCGAAAGGAGGCTTAAAATAATTATTTCGCTGATTTTTCTACAACGAGTTTGCTTGACAATTTTCATTTTTTTCTAATTATACTACAGAACAAGAAGAGAAGATGAAGCAACTGACACCGCCTGAAGGACACCATTTAGTTTTAGGGGGTGGTCTCGGGTGTAAATAGTAAATCACAAAGGCGAGCGCACAAGAGATCCTGTTGAACCATTATTTTCAGTACACCACCCGTTCACACACAGTTGTCACTGGGTAAATATGAAAAAGGACACCGGTGAGGAGAATTCTTTTTGTGTGCTCATTGCAAACATTGTCAACATCCTTGCTATCCTCGTTTGCGTTTATATACGCCCGAGCACATTTTTGTTGCCATCTTTCTTCTCCTCTGCTAAAAATAACTTTTTGTAGAGAATTGTTATTTTTTTTCTGTTTTCTATTTCTCTGCTTCTTCTCTGTTTGCAGCCGGACTGGTTTCTCTGCTATGTCGTTTCTTTTCACCGAATTTGTTGGACGATTAAATGCGTTCAATAGAAAGACGAAGAGAATACCTTCAGAATACTAGTGAAAGCAAGATGAACAGCAGTAGAAAAAGAAATATAATATCTTCTAGGAATATACACCTTTACTTTGTATATACGTATAGTTTATAAATAATTAGACTGACACAGCAAAAGGGATATTCTGTGAATGCATTTCCATTTGCAGTGACATCTTTTAGTGATTTTTCGTTTGATGGTCGGATTGGATATCTCTTATCCTTCCACTGAATTAAATTCAAATCATTGGAGTGATTCTGTGAAAACCGAGACAGATTTCTCAAATTAAATGTTTCTCACGACATTGATGTGGACATTGTCCGATTTTATTTGTTTGCCGGTCATCTCACCGAATTCGTCGAATTCGTAGTGTATGCGGGTCTTTTGTTGTTGTAGGTCGAGTGAAGATGCACGCTTTTGCGGTTTTAATTAAATGCTTCTGCCAAAAATGTCGTCGGCTATAATAGGAAAAGCCAAAAAAACTACGAGCTGTATCCACTTTGATAGATATGCGTGCCAACAATAATTTCGTCGTACTACTCAGTGTAGGTATTGGTAGCTGTATGCCTATACCTAAGTGTTTCTTTTGTCAATTTCAGTTTAAATGTTCAGTCAGATGAGAGATGGTTGAAATAGTCAAGAGAATGCTCAAAGCTGGGAAGGTTCTCATTAAACAGTGAATGGGCGAAGCATTCGTTCAAATGGAATTAACAGGTATAATATCACAAAAGTTGAGATTGGACTACAGCAAAATGGTAGCTTAATTAATAGAAGCAACTGTCTTCTATATTGAAAACCTGCAAGACATAACAAATCTATTGGGGATTTTATGGCGGTTAAAGTGAAAACTACTTCTCCTTTTTTGAATGTTTCCCAAGACTCTGAGAATACTGTCAGTCGTTGCCACGCCTACTTTTTAAGGGGGTCTTAGGGGGGCAAAATGTTCTGATTCTGATTTCACTGCAATTGCTGTAAGAATTCTTAACCAATACAACAAAAGGAACAAATAAGGAAGTTCAAAAAAAAATGTAAGCTATTATAAACTTGGTTGAAGAGAGAGAACTAATTTCTTTTTTTAGGTGAACTCAGCCATATGTCTTTCGTTATTGAATTACACAATCTCTAACACATATATTATATCAATAAATAAATGAACTAATAATATCATGAGCTACCACTCAATGTTTTCTGTTACTTCTAAAGTACGCTCGTGCTGATATTCTCGTTGGTTATTGGGAGTTAGATACTTCTATAGTATATTCAAAATCTGAGCTGAAGCTCTTACATTATCAACAGTCGATTCCGCTTTACTAATTTGCCACAATTATTTTATTATTTTTTACTTAAATGGTATTTTCTCTGAAGGAACTTCGGATAATTGAAATCAAATTCTCGTGACAAATTTTGTGTTTTAGTTCTAGTTTTCAGTGTGAAGCGAAGTTCAGATAAGCGGAGTCGACTGTAAAATCGGACATTATCAAAAGTGATTCTTCTTGATCGTGGTTCTGATTTGGGGTGGCAGGCACACATCGAATCAACATTCACCTGAACAAGCACTGTCTGTCGTTTTTGCTGTTAAAGCGGAACGAATGAAAAGTAGGTATACACTATGAATTTTTGAGGAAATACCCAGATGGCTGATGCACATGCACACCTGAACCTGAACTCCTAGTGCTTTTTTTTTTAGAACACTTTAAACAATGAACAGCGAAATTCAGCCCTTGTATTTTTTGTTAAATATAACTAGTAAGTTGTGGGTCTGTTGTCGTTTTCTCGAAAATAAATTCCGCAACTGGATCTCACGCAACTTTTTCCTTCATCACAGGCTTTAGGTTTAATAATTGATTTGATTTTTGTCTAATAGTGAATAGGGACCCTGCAAAATTTATGCATTTAAATTTAATTTAATCATTTTACATGGATTAGCAACAAATATTAGATAGGATATGTAATGACCTGAGAAAGTTGCCGAATTCAGCTGAACGGATAAGCCATAAAAGGATACAAATTTCCGTCACATTCGTTCATAAAAAACAGAAGAAAAACAGTTAATTTTCATAATAATTCATCAGACATAATTCGATTTAATTTACATTACCTACATACATGCAGGTAATTGTGAATTTAACTTTCAATGCCATAATTACCAAGTAAATAATTTATTTGGGTACAATCGACTTTTAACAAAGTAACATTTCTTATTACCCACTTACGCTTATGAATAAGTAACAAATCGTTTATAAAAAGAGCTCTATAGGGCATTCTGCATCTACACGCAGAATAAACAATTATAATCGTCATTTATTAAAAACTGTAGCAACTGCAGAGAAACATGTTTGTTATTGGCCCTAATAGGCAGAAACAAGCTATCCATTTTTAATGCAGACGCAATTATTGACTGCTTAGTCTTCTGACCTTCCCGTGCGTCGAAAATCTCTAATTGGGTTTTAGAATAGCTCGAAGCTGATCTGAATTTTGGAAAGAAAAAACATTCTTAGAGTCGGCGTGCACTTTTTGGTGAATGGCTACGTGAATAAATAGAATTGACGATTAAGGAGCAAACAAACGGGGGAACTATCCCAACACTTTTGAGTATCACGAGACTCACTGTTTGATTTGAATTTAAGACTTTGACTTTAGATGAGATGAGAATTTGGATTGTTTAAATGACGTCTTATGAAGAACTTATCGAAAGGTCATACAATACCTTTGAAATAACTAAAGATTACATCTCTCTAGATCGTCCTTTAAAATTGTGTTGTGAAAGCTTTTTTCAGAGGTCATTGAAAATCATATTTGTATACCAAAAGGACATGGAAATCCTTGAAGAAAATTTTGGTTGCCATGCATATTTTATTCCGAGGTTCCATATACTCCAAAAAAAAGGACGTTGGTCTTTAAATTCATTAAAAATAAAATGGTATTGCTGTTTTAAAGAATGCCAAGAGGTCCATGAAAATTAAACTCGCCTGGAAAAATCTCTGAAACCCTTAAAAAGGAAATTTCATGAGTGACCTAAATTTAACAGTAGTTTGTCTGAACTTTTGCTTAGTCTTGTAAAACAAATGTGATTAAAGTAGGTACCTAAAGAGAATCTTTTTCTATCATCGAGTCAAAGAGCATTAGCTACCATTATGTTTTAAAAGTTATATATTTTATTTATGAGTAGAGGTTTTGCTAATCGGTGCTCAAAAAGGTTAAATTTTGAATGACTCGCCATTGATGAACAACTCTATCGTTAGGATCGGCAATTTTTGCTGGCTTATCGGCTTAGACCAGATATTCAACATTACAGAAGACCAAAGAAAGAAGGCCTAGAAAGCTAAGGCGGCAGAAATGAAACTCTATTTATAATTAAATAAAGGGTGCTCTGCTCAACCTAGATCGTAGATTCGACCTAAAAAAATAAATAAATCTGAAAGAAGCCTTAAGTAAGGCATTCATGATCATTATGTTCTACGATCTGAAAGTTTTAGACGGCATTTATGTATCAAGGTTTATTTTTTTTTTGGCTTCAATGACTTTGTGGGGTTAAGGGTTGGTGTTACAATTTTAATGTTTTAGAAATTTTTGGTTTACATTCTTAATATAGATATCTTTATATACACATTTTCAAATACAAAAGAAGGACTTAACACATTCACTCATTCATTTATACAATTATCTTAATACAACATTTTTCGAAAAAAAATCTTAAAATCTCACCTTAATTATTTTTTTATTTATTTATTTTTTGTCAGAATCAGCAAAATGTTAGGCGTTCAATGACTATCCGGTTTTAAAGTTGAAGGAACGTTGAATTAAATTTAAAATTCGTTTGTGTAACAACACTTACATTTCCACCGAGTTCGTGTTTAAATTTGTATTTAATTTAATTTTGTTAATTTATTATTCACTCCGAACTCAAACAATTAACGCTCCAATTAGCAGTACAAACAAACATTGGTTAACTAAAATGCAAAAGCAAGCGATTGTAAAATATAGTGACATGGATCAGGATGTACAGACATGGTTTATAAAATAAGAAATAGACGGAGCTATTCGATTTCAATATTGCAATGCTACAAAAGTTGAATCCGAAGCCACCCTCTTTTGATAAGTAATATATTCAACGTTATTGTATATCTTCGCATTAGTGGGGCGAAGGAGCGTTAAGGCCAGTGACAATTTCAGCACTGCCAAAAAACAACTGTATCCACTTATATTTCCCTTGCTATTGCTATAAAGCGTATGCAAAATGCAAACATGTAGGTAAATTATTTATTATCTGATGAGTAGTATACATATGCAGCCTCATTAACCAATGCACATACATCCACACGTCACACTGAGTTATGACAAAAACAGAAGGGAAAAAAAATAAAAGAAAAAACAACAAACAACATCAGCTGTGAATCGAAAAAAGTAATAAATTACTGGAACACACCCCTTTCCACGCACTATGACACACTGACACAATGACAGAATGTCCTTTGCGAAACTTTTTATTATTTCCTTTAATTTCCACTTCAGGGTGGCTCCTCAAAATTTCATTTTCATTTCACGTGACAAACTCCATACTGTGTTAATTTCCTTTTTTAACTTTATTAAATATTTAACGGCATAGGTACATGGAGGGACGAGAAAAAATATAAATGCCATCAGGACTCGTCAGGGGAATATTTGTGTGTTTGTGTTTTTTTTAGTTGGCACGACGGTTTTTCACTCAACGGAAATGTAAAACAAAAAAAATTTCTTTATTCGGTGTTTACCTTCTCCCCAGGGATCTCGTCCTGATGGCGTGAATGGATTATGTTAAAAAATTTAATTTACATCTCCAATAAAAAAAAAAAAAGAATCGCAACTTTTTTCTTTTCTTTCTTTTAACAGGTTTCACAGAGATTTTCGAATCAAAGCGAACAGTTTCCCCACAGGATTTAAATCACATTCTTATGTATCTACTCCCGAAGATTAAAGAGGAAGACTGGAATTTTCCTGCAAAGCTAGAACATCACCACACCATGTCTCACTTTTCCTTTGGCGGAGTCAAAAATTCATTCAACGGCGACGAGAAGCACGCGAGACGACAACGCGTCATTCCGATGAAAAAGCTGCACGAAAACTGTGTTGGGAACATTTTCGAAAAACGCATCTCGGGTAGTTTCAATTTCAATTTTCAAGAGGAAAACCACGAGAAAGCTTTTGGGAATGTGGGAACTGGGAACCGTTCGCAAATGCTTGCTTTAGCCGGTAAGAGGGTGACTTTTCCGAGTTATTCACCTCGGAATAGATGGCGTGTTGCTGCTGACTGCTGAGTGGTAGCCATACTTTGGAGCTTTTTTAGCTCAGTTCTCTCATTGATGGTGGAGTGGAATCAGCGATGCCAGATGTGGGGATTTTTCCCCATTTTGGGGAATTTTTCACTTGATGGGGAAAATGGGGAAATGTGCTCTTGAAATGGGGAAAAAACGAAATGCAAACATGTTTATCAATTTTGCATATTTTAAAAATAAAACTCGTGTAGTTAACTTTCAAATAAATCCCGAACGTAAGAACATTACCGAAAATGTAAACAAACTCCAACAGTTGTCAAAATCAAACGCACTTGAAATCACTTGAATCTGAAAAATATTGCATTTTTGTACCAAACGAATATAAAAACTGTTCTGAGAGCAAAAAAATTGATCTGAGACGCCCAATCGAATACCACTAACTGCAACCTTTTTTCAAATTCAATATCAGTTGTGAAGTTCAGCCATATATGACGCTGTGTTTTATGGATTACCTATATTGTTTTTCTTATATATTTTGAATAAATTTACCTGTAATATTAGATATTAATAACTAAGTCTGTATTTCTTAATTCAGTTATTATTACTATCGCTTGTTTATAAAGAGTAAAGACTTGTTTTTGTTTTTCTTGCTAATCCAAAATGAGTAAATACTTTGAAGCCAACGTATAGTGAATTGATTATTTATGTTTTAAATTCACATGAATTTCGTATTACCTTCTTAAAAAAAAAATGTCTCCTAATAAAAGAAAAAATTTTTTTATTATATTAAAAATTCATCTTTAGGTTCCTTTTTTCAATGAATCGAAATGGGGAAAAAAGTGGGGAAAAAACGGATACGAAATGGGGAAAATTTACAAAAAATCTCCCCAAAATGGGGAATTTTGGGAAAAAAAATCTGGCATCACTGAGTGGAATGTGGAAGATTTGTTCTTTTTGTTTGCTCAGTGGGAAATTTCGCAAGCTTGGTGAGCTCACTCTCTCTCTCTCTCTGGTATGCTCAGATTTGTGGTGATTTTGATTTCTATTCATCTGGGTGAGAAAGTGGGCCTACTGGTAGCTGGTACTACCTGTTGCTTAGCAACAGAGTAGGTATACCCATCCAGAGAATTGATCTGGAGCAGCAGCTGTTTGTAGAAGAATTTCCATTTCCAGATTATGGGTGCGGAAGAGCTATAAAATCGATGAGTTTGTGTGTTTTATGAAATGACAATGAAAACCTATACACACTCGTTCCATTTCATTTGATTGATTTTATTGCATTTGGGCGAACTTGATTTGCAATCCAGGTTCATAAATACTTAAAATGGGACATAAGTAAATGTTTAGATGAGTGTATTATGTACAGTTGGGAACTGTCTTTCTATTTTTTGGATAAATACATACTTATGGCGATTGTATATTTATTAATGACTAATGTGGACATATTTTAAGATGGGTGTGCCTACAGAGCTGTCGTTGGGCGCCATTTGTTAGATTCATCTAGTTTGACTAAAAATATAATTGGTGGGGCGTCAAGCAAGTCTCCTTGTAAGGGATTAATAACAATCAAATAATATGCAGAACACAAGGTATTTCAAATCATGTTTTCTACAAGAAATACCTTTGGACGGACCTTTATAAAAATTACATAAATCCAAGATGTATAATTTGATACAAAACTAAGCTGCATAAATGCTTAAACTACTTAAGAACTGAATGTTCAATCAGGAACGTAAGCAGATATTGCAAAATTGGAGCCAGAAACGTTACGTAACATAATGCTAAATGCCTTAAAGAGAGCCATTCACTGTCAACAGGAAAATGGAGGTTACTTTTCACACTAAGTTTAAGAACAATTTTATAATTTATACTTTAATTAAAAAATAAAATAAAATAGAAAACGTTAAAAATAACAAAATTACAAAATTATAAGCAATTCAAATCAGTCAGTCCAAGTTGGGCCACCCTGTATAAGTGGCCGAATGAAACATTTGATCGATATAAAAAACTACAGTAGTTATAAATATTTGTTTAATTTTTTCAACAATGAAACTCAATGGCGGCGCTTCACACTCGAAGAGACCAATGCATACAACATGTTTGCTACATGTATACGACGAACGTTTGCATCGTATCCTGTGCGTTTAGCGTTGCATCGCATAGGGAAGGGCTTTGGCATTATAGGAACTTAAAGTTGCGACGGAATGAATAAATGGTTGCCATCATATGAAAATCACAAAAAAAAAGCTAAATTCAAACAGAATTGGGTCACACTTTTTCTGTATTCATAGAGAAAAACTTTTTTAATATATTTTATGAGTCAAAAGAGTAAACAAATTTTAACCTTTTTCCTGTTATAAATTCATAAAAAATTATATTTCAATATAATCGAAACGTGTTTGCCTTGATTGCCTTGTTATACGGCTCTCACATCGAAGCAATAATCAATAAGGAACTAGCATTAAACTAAAAGCAATACGCAACTTTTATTTTAACCTAATTTCACATTGAAGCAAACAGTGTTGCCAGAAATTTCTAGCCGTCATGAGATCTGACGACTCAGAAGACACGTTCTGACAAATGTGGTGGAATTTAGGAAAAAAGAGACCAAATAAAAGGGTGCAACCTGCATTTACTAGTTTAATAAATCATGGTGAAAATATTTGCGAAAGGGAACTCAGAGCGCACCCAATTCAAATATTTCTACAAACTTTCAATTATAAACTGAATCGTGCGACACATTTTCCAAATAAAAATTAGTCACATGCGCAAAAGTCTCTAGCGTGCTGTCACTTCTCGCAAATATTGATACTACCACGCGATTTATATCGCTTTTCAATATGCGCTGTCGCTGTGTACCACCAGCAATAATGTTGCCGTAATCAGCAACATTTTTCGTTCGACCGACATTGAGTTGGTTTAATGTGAGACCTCTAATTTGATTCCATGTAAATATTTGTTACCGATAATCGCATGTTTCCTATTGCCAGTGTCTTGTTGCTTGTAGGCTCAATGGGTTAGCCGACTTAGTAGCATAGAAATAATCGAAAAGACGGCGTACTCTGTAACTAAGTAGTAACGCTATTTAGATAAACGACTTATATTCTTTAATTCAAGGCTTGTGATACCTCATAAATCAAGGAGAAATGATTCCCCCATCTTTCCTAACCAGTTTAAGCATCTACAGAAGTTTTAGTGACTTCTTATACAGGTGCAGCGAAATAACTCCACGGGCAAAAACTTCACATGTGAAATAACTTCACCTTGAGTTCGAAATAATATCACTAAAAAAGTGAAGTGAAGTTATTTATCACTGTTTCCCATGTGCCCGTAAATTTATTTCCCTATTTGTTGAATTGTTTTAAAAAAATACTATTTGCTTACTTTTTACCTTTCGTTTGGATGAGTTTTTTTTATCGCAGGAACCCACAACCGGCTATCTGAAGAGAATTTTTATTTTAGATGCTTGCCCACGTCCATGGGAGGCAACACTGTCGAAAATTTGTATGGTCAGGGTGTACCATGTAATTAGGTATTCGAAATGGAATTATATGGGCTTTGACTGAGCAGTAAAAATATTTAGGAAGACATATTTTTGCTGTTTGATTGTTTGATTACAATCAAGTGAGTCAAATATTTCACGAAAATAGTAAGAACGGCCTTGTCCCTTTAGAAAAAAGAATAAAGCCGAACAAATTCAAGGAGATTTTGAACTCCAAATCGTTTTTTTAGCTAATATCCATAAGTGAGGCTTCTTTATCCTTAGGCACGTTAAGAATATACGCGCCACAACTGCAAATTCATCTTTATTTCAACCACTTAGGTCTCAATAAAGAGGACAACAGGAGTAAGACAGTTTTGTTTAGGATTCTTTAAAGTATAGAAAGGGTCTTGCAACAAAAAAATGCGCTTTAGGTGCCCCCTTGAGTTTATAGAGCTTTTGGATATCTAAAATCGCTTCTTCAGAAAAGTCTTATTTTTTTAGTTTCGACGTTATTGTTCTCAGCGTGCGAAATTGACTATCAACCTTCTGCCTGCCTAAACAAGAGAGATTTATTTGTATGCCCCCACCCTGTCCCACAATAGTTACTTTAGCGAGAGGTCCCACGACTAAGAGCCGTGATGGATCTTTATTTTGAGGGCCTATTTTTCCAAACCTTAAAAAAACACTTAAAACTACCACTTACAGTCATAATATTCATATTTGTCCTCCTCGCTAGGTGTTCCGTTGCTGCCCATGATTTTTCCAAAAACTGAAAGAAACACAAATTTCAACAACCAATTCAGTCTTCGAAGACCATATCGGCTTACGTTTGAAAAACGCCTCTCCAAATCTCACTAGGCAGGAAAAACGTCCCGTATAATGTTCTCCTCGATGCGACTTCCCAACAGCGACCGACAATTTTCTCCGAACCGGTCTGGCAACGAAGTTTGTTATAATCTCCGGATCGAACGAGACTGTTGTTTCCGCTGAAATAGAGTAAAATAAAAAAAAAATTGTTCAAGCTAAAAGTAGTACTAAGCTTATTTGTTTACATGCTACGAACACCCATGCAACGCACCTCGCATTTTGACATCGAAATACACCTGCTGTCACATTTTGACAGTTGACATTGAAAGTCACTTTCGAAAGTCTCTTTCCTTTGACGAAGATGTAAAGTGAAACCCCAATGTAAACAAACGTCAACTCGTGGGAAATCACATCGCGTGGTTAAAATTAAAAATATACACTTGTTGTGTCCCCTTCTTGGTATATTTTCAAACTATTTAATGACTTGCAATCGACCGCATGCTATCGAGTTAATTTCTGAAATTCTCCAAAGTCTTGATGGTGCGAGCAGATCAAGCAAATCCTCTTCCAAGGCGTGTGATTCATTTAGCGCACATCTTCCGTTTGACTTATTTTCCAATAATTTTCGACCCACTAGCCGACTTTTAGTTGCAATTAATTTGACTGTTCGGGGGGTAAATAATAATGCTTTATGGGTATTTGGTATTTGGATATGTTTACGGCCGGCAAGACGTACAGAAGACGGCTGGCGTGGCTAACTCGTCCATGCTGATATAGTAATTGGAGCGGTGCCAATCAAAAGTCTCGTTTTGCACACAAACACAATCGTTCAAATCTCGGTGAATGGTAAATCATATTAAGTTAATATCTGGTCCCGCGGTGGGTGGTAAATATGCGGGGATGGATGTGGGTTTTTCTTTGGCGGGTTTTGTGGCAAGCGTAAAATTTTGATTTCGCTGCACGGATGCAACATTGAGCGTTGGATCGGAAATTGTTTGGTTTTATTTGTTTTGGACGATGATGTGAGTAAGCAAATATCCAGAAATAGAAGTACTTTCTCCTCAATTTGAGGTTAGTATTAGCCAGCCGTGTATGTGTTTGAGAAGGGGACGCAATTAGAATCGGAAGCGGCCAGGTTAGTGCGTGTGGTTACGTTCGATCAAGGAGAACCTACTACCGGAATAGGCGCAAATGTGAAATGTGACGACCAGCGTTGCCATCTTAAGATCTCACAATATGAAGAGTAAATTTGTAAAATAAGTCAACAAGTGTTGCAAATTTCAGTAAGACAGAGTTGCAAGTGCAAAACTAATGCTATGAATACTTCTGCACAAATTCAACAGACAGTTCTTAGAACATCGCTCTGTGCTGTGGGCCGCAAGATCATAAATTTCAGACCCCACATCAAAATTTTACCAATCCTAAGAATTTGGGAACAAAAAGTATTCAAATAGCTTCCAGTGTATGTATGTATGCCTTTTCTGGCAATATATATGAAAATATTGTGTATCCACTGACATTAGCAGCCGAAGTTCTCCCATCTGGCTATGGTCCTATCTTTTAATTAATACATTTAATACATGAGGTGATTAATGCAAAGCTATCCCACGCATAGAGAATTATTTGTCACATGCCACTATTCTTACGTGCGAGCCGGAATTCGAAAATAAAAAAATATACACCAAGCAGATATAACATCTGTCGCTCGTTTACGTGAGTAGCTTAACATTTTGTAGCTTTATTCACCAGTCCAGTAATTACTTACCTCCTCGTTTCGTCATCGGAGTTTTTTTTTCTTCTGTGGAATGACACTCTATGCCAAGGATATGAAGGAGGTTATGTGGTATGTCCATGGACAATCTTTGCCTACCAAAAATATTGTATACTACAAAGCTCGTCTTAGACAAAATAGATTAATATAGTTGGCGTCCTCGCTCTGGTTTCTTCCAACCGTTCGTTTTGTGTGCTTTATTATTTTTGAGACAAGGAACGGGAGTACAGTTATATGCCGAATCTGAACGGCTGAACTGAGGAGTTTTTTTTTATGCCTGTTATACCTACTCTCGGATGTTTTTCAGTCGTTCGATAGACGTTGTGCAGTGGAAAAAACCCTAAGATGTAATTTGCGTTTTAACGTCTTAGATTAGATTAGATTAAAAGACGGGGGTGCCTTCAAAGGGCTCTGGCACTGCGGCTTCTTAGAGTAGCCTATTGTGCCTTCCCATTTAGGTTCCTACAGCCACGTCTTCCTCGCTTTTAATTTTTTACTTGCTCCTGCCACGAATTGGTTTATTTGTTTAGTAAGTCGACAATAATGACAAAAAAAAATGCAAACTATCAAAACGACAGAAAAATGCAGCACAGGTTTGCCGGAGAGTTTAAATGGGAATCGCAGACGATTCGCTAAAACCCTCGCGAAAGTACGAAATGCGAGTATACAGAGAAAGCTTTTGGAAATCGTTAAACGGTGATCAAATTTGTGGCAGTAGTTCTGGCGCTTAGGAAGAATATATGCAAAATCTGTGACACGGATTTTAAAATTCCTTAAGAATTCTAAATATAAAAATTCACTCGATTCATTCACAATAAGCATACATAAATTATATTTTTTTAGATACCCACTAAATGGCAGCTTTCTCTCCATTTTTATCACTTTTAAAGGATAATGAAGATATTGAAGAAAGTAAAGCCAAATTATCACCACAAACATACATTCTACTTGACACATCCGTATTCACGGTAGGAGTTTATTCCCAATCTTAACGCTAGGCAACATTTAAAGTTATTCGCATTGCGCGACACTAATAATCACATTTAGTGTCGAGGTAAGATTTCATGGACTCATCATTGTGACCTACAAAATATTTAGTCGTCAAGGTTTAAAAATGATTATTAGTTAGGCCCATTGACAACTTTGAGGCATGGCTTCGTAGCAGTAGCAATGCAAAGAAATAACAAATACGCACTGCATGCAACACCAGTCAACGCCATTCTATCGCAAAAGATTGAATACTTTCAGTCTTTGGCAGATTGGATTCAATTTCTAATCCACCCGCTGTCCCATTTCTATAGCTTTAAAAAAATCAATACCTTTGCTGCCATAATGTACTGTTAAACCAAGTTCTCAACCCAACAAGGAACCTGTCATCCCCCTGACAATGAACAAGGTGTTTAGTGCTTTAAACATCGCAATGATCCCCACTAAGTTTAAAATGCTTTTAACCTATTTTCACAGGTCGTTTTCATGCCCCACAACCGCGACCACTGGTGCAGCACACACATATCAAAAGCGCATAAATCTATCGCTACCCAATTTTCAGCTAAAAATACTCTTCTAAACGGAATCGCCGCCATAGGAGCAGCAATTACCAGTCAAGTGAAAGAATTAGGTGTTTGATCACCAAACAACCCAGACTCCAGTGTTTACACCAGGCAACAGCAACAGCAACAGCAACAGCACCGGCACACAAACAATAATAAAGAAGGAGATATAAAAAAGATACAAAAAGTGCGGTAAGTAAATAGGCACCAGCATAAACAAACAGACTTAAGTCATTTGGCGCGCAGTGTGCTGGCGCTGGGCATGGCAAATATTACTTTAATCGGATTTGGGGGGAATTTTCAATTCAACCCCAACATGTGAGATATATTTTCGTAAGCAATCAGCGATGACTTACTAAAGTCCGTGATGTCCTGAATCGTATCCATTTTGCTTTCAACTCGTTCCGCACGAAAATCACTCAAAAACTGTTGTCACTTTCACTCGAAATAATAGCTGTCAACATGCGTCGCGAACCATTTATCCGTCCAATAGCATTTGGATGCCTTTCAGAGCCCCGAACCGAGTGTTTTTAAGATTTTTCTTATGTATTTTTAATTTTTTTTGTTTACAAGCTGAAAACTTGCGTGCTCGACGTGCGATCAACCGAATGTATCTGCCAGAATATGTCAAAATTACTCGAATCGATTTGAACAGCGAAGCCAGGTGTTTTATTTTTGAGAAAATTGAGAGCGCAAACGGTTTTCAACCTCTCCAGGCAAACAAGCCACTATGAGAGAGAGAGAGAGAGAGAGAGAGAGAGAGATTTCGAAAACGTATTCTCACTTCGTATCGTAAACACAATTTGGATGTTCTCGGAAATGGGGGTTTTGATAATGCAACGTGCGTTGGGGCGTAGAGAGCTATTTGTTTCCGCACGAGTTTCTTAAAATACACATGGACGAGGACTGATTGAAAATAAGCGATTCGAAATCTATTTAATGTGTTTCAGAGAAGAAGAATGCTGCCGTCGATGTCGCGCCATGACATTCACAAATTGTACGATTTCATGAGCGTTTTCTCATGGATGATCTGTGATCATGGACTTTAGACATGTCTCTGCTCAAAAACGCATGCTATTTATGGGAGAAGTGACAAATGCGCATCGGCTGTAATCGTTTATGACTCGCCTTGAGGCCGCGCTGGATTGTGACTCTTTTGTCATGTACAATAATTAGATTTATAAGACATTTCTTGTACTTCTATTGTACTTGATGGCGCTACAAGACAGGGCGGTCCGGACAATAAGTGGTTGATTATTTATTGCTGGCACAACAAATTGGAAAGGTTGGTTTTAAGAATTTGTTTAAGCGAGTGCTTGTTCGTTATTTGTACAGCTATCTCAACTTTGGTGGTATGCGCCGAGGCCCCCTTGAGTCAAACTTAAGTCGAAGCTTATAAAAAATGTTAAGGCATGACCATTTTGTGAACTCTATTGTTCAATTTTGAACAAATATTATAAAGTCCAAATTTTAATGGAAAATGGAAACGTTTCTAGGTTAAAACTAAAACTGCCACACCAATTTTTGACCAAAAATTAATAATCATTGACAAAGAAAACATATATATTTTGTATTTAGTCAAGTTATAAAATTTTGACCGAAAAATCTAAATATCAGTAGGTATTTACGAAAATAAATCATACAATCCTGAGACCCCTGAATAAATTGAAATTTGCTGATGTTTTAAAGACCGTGACTTCGATTTTTGAGCAAACCTTCGATACTAAGCCGGTTCTGACCTACAATGACCAAATTAGTCTTTTGAGCTTTCATACAAATTCAAATATTTGTCGGGTTATTGTTTCTTAGAGCGACTTTTTGGCTCTTTTTTCAACTTTTGACCAAAGAATAAAATCCCTCCAAAGTATCAAGAACCGGATCATCCATGACCATAATAATCTGGCCAGTACTTTTGTTTGTAATAGATTTAATAACCACAAAGTACAAAATTGGGACGAGGTGTTTGTAATGCTGGTTGTCATGGATAGTTTCTAAACTCAGATAAGCAACAAAATTTGTCCAAAAATTGGTGCCATAAATGAAAATTAAAAGTTTTTTTTAGACCAGAAGCACAGTTTAGCAAAAGACCAAATACTCAATCGCAAAATCGTATACTAAGTCGAAAATAAAATTCCAAGGGAGTCGAAGTTTTTATCAGTGGATTTTATTTGACTGACAAACAGCTTTTAAAGGAAAAAAACTCTGGCTTGATGTGAGCAACTGACAGGACACAGGAGTCTTTCGAAATAAATTTTGCAAATCGGCTTAAGCGTTCCTGAATTACCTGTCTCCAAGCGATGGCTAAAATTATTAAATTATTGAGCTCATAACGGCGGAGTTAATGGGAATCCTTAATCACTACGTTTTCAATAAATTATGTTTCTTTTTTTTTAATAAGAGATGAATGATACCCTGTTCTCACTGATAATAATTGATGCAAAGCTGTAAGAACAATATTTCAAATATTTATTGCCATGATCAACATGTGCTGATCACAAAATCATTGATCGTGAAAATGCTTATATCAACACACTTATGACTCTCATCAAATGAAACATTCTGCTCTTCAGTTGATTTGAATCTTCCCATAAAAATACTTTATCCTATGGACCAAGCAATTGTGAAAATTCTGCACTTATACAGTCCGCGTCACTGCGTTGGGATCACTTTAAAATTATTCATCTGGATTTTTGTATTTCGATTTAAACTTGAGTTGTTCGTAATTTTATTAAAGTCTCATTGGTTCTTAATTTTTTTAACATTTTTCCGAATTTTTAAGTTGAATATCTACAAAGTCTTACTTTTATTCATTTTCCTTTATGTAGCTTTGTCTAAAAGTTCCCGTTCCAGATCCTCAAAGGAAACATGTCTTGAAAAGTATTTTTTTTTTTTATAAAAGAAGCTTTTTTTAACTAAGACAGGTCAAATAGTTTGCTTTGTATAAATAAAATTGGTGGAAAAACCCCTCCAAACATGTTGACCGGATAAATACAAGGGACTGTCCTTTTTGATAAAAAATTCAATTGGATTTTAGAGATTGTTTTTGAATGATGTTTTTTTGCCTAGTCATTATTTGCGTTAATGAGAGAACTCACCATGAGTTGTCGAACCGGAAAATGAAAGCCTGCAAACGTACGTGACTTTTAAAATTGTTACTTCATAAAATCGTACATTATTCTGCCCTTATTGATAGCAGTGTATTTGACCCTGGAAATTGCTTCAATTCTCAGTTTCAATAAAAGGTGAGCACTGAGCAGATTTCGCCAGATAATCCAGGTTTATCTAGGCTTTGTATTTATGTATTTTCTTTAACTAAAACTTGCAGGCAATTGAACAGCTTTAAAATAAGACCCCACTGCTTAAAAGGTGTTGGGCGATTATGCCGGTGCTATAG
This sequence comes from Cheilosia grossa, assembly GCA_963082955.1. Lineage (NCBI taxonomy): Eukaryota > Metazoa > Arthropoda > Insecta > Diptera > Syrphidae > Cheilosia > Cheilosia grossa. The sequence goes on along the minus strand of OY720145.1, from coordinate 59,826,439 downwards.
ATCTGGATTTAATATATACCCGACAGCCGGTCGACGGGCTTTTAAAAAATCTATATAATCATTCAAATGGAAAAATGGTCCCAAACTCTTAACGAAGAAACAGATTTGGTCTATATTGCTACAAACAGGTATCGTCACCTGTCTTATATTATAGGATGCAAACATTATAGACTCACTCCCAAAAAAATAAAAATGCAAATCCTAGGGACTATATACAAGGCTCCTGCTAGCAGCCGCACCTAACCTAGAGAATTGGAAGGGTGTGTCCCGCGAAACACCATCTCCCGACCACTGTCCTTGGTCTTTATACTGTAACTCTTATACAAGAGCAACTACCCAATTATTATGAATCCACATAAATATAAAATCTCTGGCGCCATTAATAAAACATATCATCATTAAAATCTGATTTGATTCGACCTCAAGGACATACCCAATAAACTTTCATTACTTTCCACCATTACGGCTGACTGCCCAACGCAATCTCCATACACAATATTTCACAATATGTACACACACCAACACAATCGACAGTATTCGCACATTAATTACCGAAACAAAATTAATCTAATCAATGATCACATTTGTCCATTCCTGTGTAGTCACTTTTTCGCACAATCCACATGAAATAATTTTTTTCGAAAACACTACCAATGGGTTTTGTTTGTATGAGGCACCTTCACTCAAACAGAATTACACAAACATATTCAAACGACAGATTAAAAATATTAAAAAAAAAAACCACACGGATATTCTCTCTGTTCAGAATTAGATGTTTACGTCAAATCACTCGTTGTGTATACCTACACCCCGCCCACAGCAATATTTTCTCCTGATTAATTAAAAATCAATCAACCTTTCTATTACGAAAATATTAGAACTTGGCTCCACAAATACTGTCAATTAGGAGGGCCACCCGAATTGCGTTGGGCTTTCCAACAGATTTTTCTCGTTCCCGAAGAGCCATACCTTGACCTCTCTGACCCCCAATTGTCAATTCGGGACAATCACCTTAACTGCCGTGCAAAAAACAAACACTTACTCTACGTAAACACATACATATCTGTTTACATAAATAAACACTCACCGGATACTTTATCTCATAGGATTTTCGCTTGCTAAAGGAATAACAAATTCACGGAGAAACAATAACAACCACCCTAGCCAGCTGATACAAATTAAATTTGAAAATTCGACAGCGAAAAAAAAATAAGCACCGGTAGTTATAAATTTTGAGTAAAATTATCCACAAAGCAACTTTGAAAACTCGAATTTCGATTCAAAATGCAGTTCGAGATAAGCACAAGAAGTGAAACAAAATGATACTTTTACGGAGAACTGAATGCCGAAGGGAAATATTTTTGGTAAATCGAAAATGCAGTTTCGAGAATACACGCTCTGAGGATGATCAATTGGAAATCAAAACCGAACAACGACTGACTGACGACAACAAAACACACGGCCAGACGACACGGTGTGGCGATGGAGAACACTTCTTGCAAAGAAAATACGAAAATATCAACAAAAAAAAGAAAATTCCATTATGAATGTTTTTCTAATTTTTTTTCTTTTTTTCTTACTTGATATTCTTTTATATCTCGTGTGACTTGGGAAATGGAATTTCTCTATTTGAAAACGACGTCTGTTTTGTTTGTGTTTTTCCGGAATATACGTTCACGGTAACACTAAGAAAGAAAAACAAGCATCTAGTTGAAGCACACATTTGAAAACAAAAAATTCTAATAATTATGAAAGACAGAGGGGAGGGAAGGGAATATGTGTATCGTAGTGGGAGTGGCTGACTATGTCTTGATTCTTTTTTTAACCAAATTCATTGCGCAGTTGAGTGCATCTGTATGTTTTTTTTTTGAGTACAGACGTAAACCTTTACACTCAGCTATTGAAATTTTTAGATAAACCACAAGTTTCTTTTTTTTATAAATTCGCTTGAAATTCATCCAATACGGAAAGAGAAATGCGGACTTTTTCATAGGCTTATAGGGTTGTGCAGAAATTTGCTTTAACGACTGAGTGTGGAGTTTTATAAATTGGCGGCACTTTTGTGGTCAAAAATTGTGTTGCAGTAATAAGATACATGGTTTTGTTTGTCAATATGTGAGTGCATATTAAAAGCCTCCATTCATTTGGTCGATGGCTACGTTTATTAAAAAAGAAACAACTTTTTCTTCTCTTTGCTTGAACAATGTACATAAATGGGTGCTCGCATTTGTAGTGCAGAAAGTTGCATATAAATACTTTTTGCTTCCAAGTGCTCTGTTTTGTTCTCATGCTTTGAAAATGAACCCTTCAAGTAGACCAACTTTAACTTAAAAGCCGCCTATATATTTTTTTTAAATGAGTTGAAATAACAGCCAACATCTTATATCAACAATGGGGGTAAGTCTGCTTTAAAATTGGTCCACAATATAAGAAAGACAAAAAAGTCACGCAATTTACAAACAACTTTCTTACAACAGGTCCGAGCTTCTCAAAGGCACATTTTTTTAATTGGACATCAAAGAACTCTAAAAATCGAAAAAATTCAGTCGGAATTTTGATCAGAATTCAATTTATAATTCATCAAAATTCACGTGTAAGAAACCGTTCAAAGTCAATACTTCTCTTGAACTAAAATTTTAATGTAAGATCTAAATATTTCTTTAATAAAAATAAGAAAATGCGTGCATCAAATTTTTTTTTTAATGGGGAAGAAGAATTCCCCTAATACAAAAACATCTCAATAGTATTTACTTAAATTTCTTACTCCACAAATTAAATTTCTTACTCCAATTCGTAGACGAAATATGACAATTAAACAAAAAAGAATGAAATTAAATCGGTCATTTAATGATGCTAATGTTGCTATAACCAACATTTTACTTTTAATTTCGTAGTGGTATCAGAATACAGCAAAAACTTAGTGTGAACTGTAAATATGTACTTTCGACAATAGAATAATTATTTGCAGTAAAACAGTTTAGTGCGTTACTATGAGGTTTTTGGATGTTCACTTTAAATAATACCGTAATGTTCCCAAATACTCCTCAATATCTTTTTTAACTTGGAAAACTAATGAAAAAAAAGATTTTTTAATAAAATGCCCTGCTTAAATACAGTGACAAATCAACTATAAAGGAGCTTCTTAACTAACAGTAGAAATTGTGCATAATATGGATTTGAAATTTTCCCAGTTCATTGACACACAATTAAATCAAAAACCGCTTTAAAATTATTTTAGAACTCATCCAAAATGCCTTAACTATGACTCGGGACGTTTTAAAAATGGCTACAAAAGACTTAACTCACAACTGAGTCTGTAGAAAAAGAGTTTATAAGTCCAACAAATAAGTTTGACAAAATTCCTTGCGAAAGTTGGTATTTAAAGAAGAAAGCTATCTGCCAAAAATTTGGTCCGTCCCAACGAATTTTGACGCACCTAGAAAATGTGGCGAACGTGTTGATTAAAGCTAAACGCCTAAAATAAAATTATTCAGTATGAACTGTTTAGTAAATAACGAGTAGGAATTCTGGCTCAACAACTATACACAAAGTCCTGAAAATAAACAACGCATTTTATTTAGATCCCTCATAAACGGAGAAATAGCTCAAAAGTTCAATCGAATATACCAACGAGTCGATATTATGCCCCAACAGTGAAGTACAAAATTACCAAAATTGTTACAGCTTAAAACCATTTAAGAAACAAACATGACTTAAGCCGTTTGGACAGTCACTCACAAATACCAAAGAGCTCCTCGCCAAAAATGTCTTCAAAATGTAAATGCGTCCCAACCAAACGCCAGAATTCTGACTTCAAAATACTTCAAAAATTGTTCCTAATAACAATGATTTGACAATCGCTCATAGAAACTAAACATCTAAACTGTTCGTGTTCAGTTCATTCGTCTAAAAAAGTATCCAATATTTACTTCTAAAAACCAGTCACAGTTTGATTTTAAATCAAGTAGTATATTCAAAAACAAGCCAATTTTTTGGGTAATTTATAAGACGTGTTTTTAATCGAATTTGCGAGTTTCTTGAGAGAGATTTATGAAACAAAACTGATGTTCAGCCGGCTTTTAGGTGATTCTTACGAAAGTTTTTTTTTATAATCGATTCTAAGTCGCTTTTGAGAACAAACTGAATGGAAAATAGATAAGCTCTAAATGAAAAACATCACATTTGCCTTACTTAGTCTGGGACCATATACGCCACTCTTTTGCATAATCTAGTTAAATTTTTTGAGTCGGTTATTGAGAAACTTTTCTGGGGGATTTCATTTTATTGTTAAGGCAATTTTAAAACAGTTGCTGGGGTATTTTGGGAGTTAGTCTAAGTCTCGATTTTATAGTTAATTTAAGTCGCAATGTTATAGGTTTAGTTTTAGAGCTATTTTCAGAAAGACTGTAGTACAGCAAGTTTTGTGACATTTTTCAGCATAATCTCAGTTTTATACCCGAAATTGTGAAGATATTTTCATTTTTTAAATGTACGTAGTTTATCGTAATCGTAAATAACACTTGGGCTATAACCGCGGCCAAAATTTATTTAAATTTAAATGAAACCGAGTGGATATTAATAATTTCCAGACGCTGTCACTTTCATACAGAAACATAAAATACTACTCAAACTTTGACTGAATTAATTTGAATTCTCTTCAGCCCAACACAAAAATTTAGGTCAGGACTTTGTATTCAAAAAAAAAAAAAAAACAAAACCAAGTGCATTGCAAGATCAAACGACCGACAATTTTCTCTTACAACTGGGAAGTGGGCCTGTGTAATCTCCTTTAAATGTTCGCACACAAAGCTTCATCAGACAAACTGCTGAGTGATTTTCATACATGATTTCAAAATTAAATCCACAAATCCGCTTGATTTATCAAAGATCTAAGCGATTTGTAAGTGTTTATTTGCCAATTTCATTCCCCAAAACACGCTGAACGATCGATGATGTTGCAAATTAAGATGAATCGAAGATAAATTTTGATTTTCTGTTGAACGTGCTAAATAATCGTATAAGTTCAGACCATTTGAAGTTCCCTGGGCGTTATTTCCTTCAAATGTTTGGTCTGTATTTTTGGTTTAAAAATATCCCCACCCCTGGTTTTTATCATTTTTACAGGAAAAATTGTTGAACTTATTTCGGAAGATTGCTAAAAGATTGCGCGAATACCAAAACAGGCGGAACGCCCTATAAATCACACAATCGCCATGTAATAACAACCTTGCTAATTGAAGCCGCACACACAAGGCCAATCTGCCTCAACGAGAAACTAATTATAATAATTTCCACTTCGCAGAGTTCCTCGAAGTGGAGGACGATAATGTAGTATCGCCTTCCCCAAAGGATATCAGTGAGTTGATTATAATCAAATTTACTCAGCTTAAGTCCCAATGGAGACCACTTATCTCTTTTGGGCGGAACGAAACTTACTTGCCTCCATGTCATCATAATCGGATCATTAATATGCAGCATGCCCTCAGGAGTCATCTAATATCTGCTGTACGTACGTGACTGATAATAATACACATGCACTACATTCTCCAGACTGACTCTGTTTTGTGGTGGAAGACAAATACACGGATCATGTGTATTGGGCCAACTTTATTGAAATAAATGTCCTTCGCGTATAGCAAGATCCTACATGACTGTTTTTTTGTGGAATCTCAGTATAAAAAAAAAAAAATGCCGACTCACCACACTGTGTCCTCGGGCTGTGTTTCACAATCCCATTGACGAACTCAAAATGGGATTTCTATAGTGCTCGCCTAATCGTTCTCACAAATCGAGTGTGTTTCGCCTAATATTGAACGAGAGATAGTCGAGGTTACTGGGGAGTACAGCACATGCAACGAATGGCTTCATCATGTCCACTTTGCAGTTTGTTTGTTTGGTCGTCCGATAGTATTTGAATGTCCCTCCAGTCCACCCATTCCTGCCCAGTGTTCATGTGACCGCCGTGCTCGTGACGATTGTCGGTAGGTCTTGTAGTTGCCATGCCATCTGGGACTGGTATGCGACCACACGGCTTACCAGCATTGGAATCGTAAACTTTACCCACTCATGGGATGCAAGTATGCGGTGTATCTGACCGTTTGTGCAGTTCAAATGTTTTTCTTTGAGATTTTTACGACGATCGTCATGAAGTTGACCATAAAGCTGCTCACGTTCCTGCGATGTGCTGGGTGGTATGCAATTTCTCTTCAGCATGTGTGGGAAAACTCATGAACTTTTGTCATAAAAGTAGTTCCTAGAACTAACTTACCAGAAAGGATGCCAGAAACTTTGACTGATTCACTTTTACATGGAGCATGGCATAAGACTGTGACGCCATCAACCTCATTAAAGTCCTTCACCTATAGGTCTGTACTCTGTACAAACAAATCTCCTTTCGTATCTCGCAATTAAATTCGCTCCACAACGAGCACAATAATCTTTGTAGCAACCAGCGGAGTAGACTCCAAGCAATTACGAGGATAGTTCACCAGATTCCTTTCAACCCAAATTACTTCAGCAATTTGAATAATTTTCAAAGCCAACCTCAAATCTCCTGCAAAGACCCTCACATTCATTCCATTTGGGCTGGAATTCCTCTACCCGATTTCGCTGTGCCCACACACTCAGACCTTTCGTCAACTACGGTGAGAGCAACATCCACTGCATATGAAGAAAAATCACCCAACATAGACTAAAAACCGAAGACAATCTACGAAGAAAGGAAACTCCTCAGGATCTTCCAATTATCTAAATACCGACTTCACAAGTATAAAAGTAATTTATTTTTAACTACAGATCCGACCACATGTACAGTCGAGTAATTTACCCAAAAATACGAATACCATTCACGAACACTCTCGCCAGCAATACCCACAGGGAAGCACATGAATGGCCTTCAGGCTTTAAGGGTACCCTCACATCCTGGCTTGACTACTTGTCGAAAATTTCGTGAATAGCAATAAATTACGTGTGGCCAAAATAATTGTGATCACAACAGGTAGTGGTCTGGGTGTGTGCGTGTGTGAAAATCATCCAGATGGAGAGAAAGGATATAATTTAGATTTTGATTGCCGTGACCGTGATCCTGCGGTGATAATGTATGTTAGGCGTACAAAGAATAACCACTTAACAACATAACAGTGGATGATTTTTCTTTCAACCAAGTCAATGTTGATCCTGTGAGTAATAAATTTATTTCCAAATGGAAGTCCATTACCATCCACCCAATGGAATACTCACACACCGTACGGAGTGACCGTAACTTGTGTGGTTTGCTGTCTGTGCCAGTATGTTTAGCTCGAGAGGATATTCTTCTCAGTTATTCATGGTTACTTGCTCGCAAAGCAGATGTGCACTAGTTTCTACCAATTTTGGGGAGACAATTGGCCCAAGGGTGATGGTTTGCGGGGGGGAGCCTAGGCCTGGTTTGTGGTATCTAGTGAAGGAAAAACTGCAATTGCAGTAAATTTTCTTGTAATTCCTTTGTGCAGGAAGTGGAGTTTGTAATAGGGAGTATAGGAATGAAAGATGGAAATGAAGAGACATTGAGGAGATTAAGGGACCTTTGAATAGTCGCTTGTAATTTATATCTAACTGCCAGGACAGGGACTTTAGTGCATGACAAATATTGTAGAATCTTATTGAGTTGGTTTTTTGTAATCAGAAAAAAAGAAATAACATGGGAGAATGTTCTAAATGAGGACGTATGATACAAATGCGGGACAATTTTTTTCAAATAATGAGAGACCGTGCTGAACGTTTAACTATGAACTTTAATTCAAAAAATAAAAACATTTAGTTTGCTTAGATGCAACAGAAAACAAACAGAATAACAGATTGCTTTTACAATAATAAATAAAAAATATATGTGCCATCCGCTTTAGCCGTGTAAAAGCCTGCATCATAAATTAGTAATCGGCTAATTACAACGCTGTATAATTGCATTCGCAAAGAGCCAACGCTCGTTCAGTAAAACACACTATCCCTGTGTATTTGTGCCTGTAAAATATTTGAAAAATAAAGTGCACGGCTGGGTCGAACGAAACTTTCTCGTTCATCAAAAGTTTGGTTGCTTATATTCTAATTTCATTGGGTAGTTAACAATCTGAGTAGCGATACTGGATACTAAAGAAAAGTAAATCCACCTTTCGATTATTTATCTGTTATGGCAGTACTTATCAAATATAACAATTAATTAATTAATTAGTTGGCGCAACAGGTCCGATGGACCCAAGGCCTAGCTTTTCACAACCATTCGTTTTGAGTGAGTTTCATTTTTGGATCGAATGGAAGTGATCTACAATTTTATGCCGATTCCAAACGGCTAATTGAGAAGCTCTTTCAAGACAGTTATACTCTCGGATCTTTGTCAGACGTTCGCGAGAGGTGGCGCAGTGGATAAAACCCTAAGTTGGAATTTGGGTTTTTGCGGGATTTGAACCTGGGACCCCTCGCTTAGTAGTCCAACACTCTAACCACTAAGCCACTGCGCCTACTATATATAACAATATGAGTTTTTAAAAGTTGGAGTTCTTAGTAACACGCAATTGTCGCAAGTTAGAGAGTTAGAGAGTTATAAGCGCCTACTGTACTATTTTATAAGCTCTTACACTTTACAAGATTTTTGAGTACAGGACAAGTGTAGTAGGAGTTTCTACTTTTGTTTTTATTTTCGACTGGAATATGATAAAAACTGTCAATGATTGCAAGTATGGTTCATGATAGTTCGATACCTTCACAAAGATATATATGTAAGAATTCATGGGATTTGTTTTTGAATTTGCATTAGTAGCTATAAGTTATAAGGAGGCCCCAACCATGCATTATTTTAGGTGCTTAGTCAACATTGTTGAAAGAAGAATGAGAAGTGGGTTATATTTCCTAAAAATAAGTTTTGCGTAGGTGTTATTGTAATTTTTTACTTTAAGTGGGGCCATGCGATTATTACAAAAATATAAGTAGGTACCGTAGATATGTGAACACAGATCGGAATTTTGGTAGTCATTTTTGAGAAATAATTAAAAAAAAAAAAACGATTTATTCGAAGTTTTGGAGAAAAATAAGTACGGGATCTCATTTAGAATACTTATATTATCTTTAATATGTGATTTGATCGAAATCGTAAGAGCGGTTTTTGTAAAATTATCCAAACAAAACTGTAACGAATTTTTTAATATGTATTTAGGTTAAAAATTACTATTGCTAACTACATATTTAGCTGATAACTGAGCATAAGAAATTGTACGGGATATAAAAATTGTATCCAAATCGAAAATTTGGTTTTCGATATATCAGCTGTTTCTAAAATTAGCGTTTTCGGTGATTCAAATTGAAAATTAAGGACGCAAGAGTTTTGAAAACATAAATTTTACTCTAACTATGCATTTGGGTCAAAATCCTTAATACAATTTTGGGGTAAACTAAAGAAAACTAAATTTAGAAATAAAAGACTTTTTCGAAAAACCATTGTACGATAATTTAGAGAAAACGTGTGTTCGCTATTAAGTTATGAAGGACACAAGAGTTTTGAAAACATAAATTTTACTCTAACTATGCATTTTGGCTAAAATCCTTATAACAAGTCTGGGGTAAACTAAAGTAAACTAAATATAGAAATGAAAGACTGATTAATCATAAAGTTGCTATAGTCTTAGTTCGACAAATTGTACGTAACAAGTCAATAATACTTTAAACAAAAATGTCGAAAAACATAGAATGTCAAATTCAATAAAAACATAAGACCTAACCAAGAAATACTCACTTCAAGTGAAGCCGACAACACATCAACACATTTTTATAACGTAAAATCGGAATTCCTTTGTTTTATTTCAAGTATGTGGTAGTTTCTTCGTCCGGACATTACATATTTATGGACTTAAATAACTTATTTTAACCCAAATTTCGTGTGGATATTTAAACATTTCGGCATTACACCTAATTATATTCTATATATTTATATAAAATGATTAAACATAAAGTTACTAGCAATTTCTGTGTGTTTACATGTCGAAATAAAATTATAGCAACTTTATGTTCAATCATTTTATATACATAAGACATTTTAACATTTTATCGTACACAAAAACCATTGTACGATAATTTAGAGAAAAAGTGTGTTCGCTATTAAGTTATGAATGACCATATTTCCTTACGAATAAATTTTAGTTACGATCGTAGGCACCGTTTTCGAGGTGTGTCCAAACTTCAAAAGTATACAGTCCTTTTAAGCCAAAAACTGAGTACACAGTCACGTTTACCTCATCTACAAAAGCTCAAATATCAATTTTGGTTGAAAATGGCATGGGAAGCACCATTAATATTGAGACTACCTTGCAAAAAACAAAAACGGCCCCGAACTGTAGGCCCACAAGCTCCAAATCCGAAGATAGAACCAAATCCGAGCTCGGGAGCATACGGACAGATGGACAGAATTTTGCGACCAACTCTTTTGTGTCGAAATCTTGTACGAATACAATACATTTCTCTTACACTGAGAAAGTAAAAAATACAACCACTTTGCAACAAATTTCGCATCATTAACTCATTAATTAAATTCACATAACTAATCCCTGTCCAGAAAGCAATCAACTCACCACTTCATTGTTTCCATATAACTCACATTGAATTCACATAAAACATTGCAACTAGGTAAAAATAATTAATCCTTGCAGCACACTCTCACTAAATAAAAAATTAATTAAATCTACAAAACCTACCATTGAACGCATTGCACGCGACAAATCGATTACCGAAATTATTTTCAATTGCCACAACATAATCGGGCACTTAATGTGATGTCGCACGTTGTTTGCGCGGGTTGGACAAACAGGAATCCACACCCGCAACCCGGCGAACAAACACAGACACAAATGCTTTTTTAATCGAATTAAATCCCATCAACTGGAATATGCATTTTAATTTAATCTATTTGGGCTCCATATAGGAAACAATGTACTTTCCGCTAAATGTCGTGTTTTTGTGTTTAAAAATAAATGGAACAGAGTGTGCCAAATGACAATAGTTTATCATTAAACAGGATTTTACATATTGATTTGGTGAGTGAAATGCATACCATGGCAGGTCCTTCTGTGAATATATGGTTTGTCAGCAGAATTCAGTGTTCACCGGTGGGTAGGAGGTGTAGGCGCCCGGCTATTCTGCCTGCGTATGCATTTGGCAAAAATCTAATACGTTTATCTCATTTAATCCCAAGTGGCATAGAAATCGATTAGAAAATTCAATTCGAATGGATTTGAATAGAATGGAAAATTTGATTGAATATCTACTCTGGTAGATACGAGCATCGATGAGATTAGACATGATATCGTTTGTGCAATCGGATCACGCTCAATTAGATCTGGTTGTGGAAAGATTTCCACGGGATTTGCTATTTTTCCCCACCCCCTTTGACGCTGTTAAACGTTCTTTATGACGAGTTTGTTTTTTCAATTTAAAATTCAATTTGGGACGTGCGAGATGTAGTCGGAGGTATGGCACAAACTTGCCATCAATTTCTTGCCGACTCCAAATGGTCTCATTGAAGTTATCGAAGGATATAGGTATACTCTCTGTAAGACATTCGCGAGAGGTGGCGCAGTGGGAAAAAAGAACCAATTTGTGACATTTCCAAGGAAACTGAGCCACTTCGTTCATATATTCCTCTCAGTTGCACTGTTCCCTTCACTACCAACCACACTCAATTAAAAACGACGCCAATAAGTCGCTGGTATCGCTATCTACTTGTCCACTGGCGACACCAATCCACCTTGTCTCAGATGAACGCCATTAATCACATTTGCACTCCATTGCCAGCTCTCGGCTTCATGTTTAATTAAAATATTCAATTTCGCATAATCCCTCTATCAATATATCGTATGCCGCCAATTACAGCCCACTCGGAGGAGAGAACGACAGTAAAAAAAAAAAAAAAATTGGGAATATCTGCCAACCGATTTAATGAGACCATAAAGTCATTAATACCACACTTCCCACTTCCGCTGGGGCACACAGAGGCCTCGGCAAAACTTGTAGTAATTCGCTACTAACAAGCACTTCCTGTGCACAGACATAATCGTCCCCGTCCACGACAAAACAAAAGCGAAAAGATTACGAAGAAGGCAAGCTGGCACCAACCGCTCGGTCAAGATATAAATCAACAATTGTTGCAACACGGCGCACGCTGTAACCCAGCGTAATTGTGGAACTCGATCCGAGAGGAAAAATAATCAACTCCTTCGTGGGGCCGTGTGCTGTTCGGAGAGGATAACGTCCTTAAACCGTATCGCGCTCTGTCCGCCGCAGACCAGTATTAATTACCTACCACAGAGCTGGTCATTACTCAGAACAGGACCTTGCCGAGCACGGCTGGGCACCACGCTCGCGATAATTGATGAAGTCTTCGACGGTAGATGCTGCTGTTTTCGCATTTTAATTTCCACTTTGCAATTTCTTCCTTTAGCTAGGTCCAATCGACCTGAGTCACGATTGCCGCCATATGGAAGAGCGAAAGTGAAAGCCGACCTCGGGTGAAAGTCATTGTGCTTGCGACATGCTGGCGGCTTCATGAGAGACTGCTTCTTGGGACTGGGCGAGTAAATAAATTAAATTACACGCTGCAGGGACGCTGGCATAGCTGGATATGAGTCGTCGTCACTGGACACTCTAAGCGAAACCCCTTCCCACGATTAATGTGGAGTGTGTCGTGTATGATGTATAGATCCACACAATACTTTCTGACATCAGTTCGATGAAAAATTAGCTAGAACGGAAACATAGTTGGAAGGGTTGTGGTTATTCTTCATGGTTGTGATTTGTTCCGTGACGAGGGGTTGTTGGTATGTCAACCATTTATTTAAAATAGTACACTGGACTCCCACAGAACTTTGTCAGTACAATAAGCAAGGCATCAACGGATTCGAAGAAAGCAAAAAGATTTGCTTCATTTGTCCCAAAACACATGTGCACAAATTCGGGACGCAGCGCAGAGTGCAGTGCTGCAAGTAAAACAGATGTGTAAAAAATAGTTTGACATGCAATGCATCGGCTAACAGGGCTGCTGTCATTTATCGACTTTTCATTTATTTTATTTTGTGTTGTGGTACCCTTGCATTTTGCAGCAAATTTAGAAATAGAGACATGTTGCAGTGCTGCAATGAGTGCAGAATTTATCCATCCATATTAAGTTATGGATGACCATATTACCTTGCGAATAAATTTTAGTTACGATCGTATGAACCGTTTTCGAGGTGTGTCCAAACTTCAAAAGCACAGTCCTTCGATTTTAAGCCAAAAACTGAGTACACAGTTACGTTAACCTCAACTACATAAGCTCAAATATCGATTTTGGTTGAAACTGGTATGGGAAGCACCATTAATATTGAGACTACTTTTGAAAACAACAAACTTCACAAACAGAGAGTATAGTGAATCTAGGATTAACTGTTTCCACGAAGACGCCAGTAACATACTCTTGGCTAGTTTTCGAGCGATCTGTTATGATCTGAATACATCCCAATCCAGGTTTCGACTCAGCTGAAGCAGGTTGCATGCGCTAATAAAGGGGACTCTTAAATTGCACAAGGTCGTAGGAAAAGTGTAGCGCAAGTTCGCCGAACCTGCAGATGGCAGCTCTTTCTTAAGTTATAATTGCTGGCTTCCAATCTGCCTGCAGTAAAGATGAGTAACTAATGTTATTGCTTATCGTCTGGACCAGATTTCGTGGAGACTGTAGGGGCACGCAATTTAAGTTTTTAGTGACTCTTTAATTGCAGCTTCTCTTTTCCGGTCCAATGGATAAGTCAGGGAACCTTTCTTTGGACTTGAAGCTTGATTAGATTTTCTTTCGAACAATGGCATTTTGTATGCTAGGTTTCTGTTGCAAAGAAGTAGCTGCTTACATCTTTTATACTTGGTAAAGAAGTCTAAAGAGAGCAAAACAAATATTGAAGCAAAATTAGACGAGAGCAAGGTGAAGATGATTCCTGAATGAAGGTTCAATCCGAAACAACAGAACTGTTTAAATGCAGGATGATCAAGTAGAAATATCATCCTGGAAAATGGAAAGGAAACCGGCAAAGACAAGTAGGGTTGTTAGCAATCGGGCAACGTTGATACACGAAACAAAATAATAAATAGACATAGAAAAGGAGAGGAGGACATTGTCTGCGGAGTTGCAATTTGTTTCTTCTGCCACAGCGTGGCGAATTGTGTTTTGCATCGGGTACTGGAAAAAGTTTGAAGATTCGGAAATACTTCACTGAAAAAAAATACGTCGTCATACTGACGAATGGCGTTCATCAACATGATATTCATTGATATGACGTACTTTTCGCCAATATGATGAACAAATTCATGAAAACTTTTTGACAATCGATGAACCGTTTTTCAATGTGAAGAAAGTGCATCCATCGTTTTTTTTTTGGCAGGATTCTGATAAGAATTTGGCGTATTTTCTTATGAAATAAGTTCATAATTTCATCAAAACATTTCATCAATGTGACGAAAAAACTTATTTTGATGAATTTGGTTAATTGTTCATCCAGTTGATGAATTATTCGTCTCATTGATGAATGGAATCATCATATTAAAGTAAAATTGCCAAGTTTTAAATTTTTATCACATTGAGAACGGCGTTCATCGTATTGATGACGGCTTTCATTATATTGATGACCGCGATCATCAAAAAACAGAATTTAATTTTTATTAAGGAGAATGTTAATGTAAGCGTTCATCTTATAGATGAACTGATTCGTTACATTGATGAAAAAAATTAAATTCACCGTAATATTCATCATATTCATGAATGGAATCATAATATAGATGAATTTTTTTCATCGTTTTCTTCAATGTGATGTTCTGATTGTGAACATGATGTATGCTGTAGGTGTACACACACTAAGTTAGTACACCATTTACAGTCATCAAGCGTAAAATATCTACACAGGGTGCCGTAGAAAAAAAAACATCAATAGTTTAGCAATGAACAATGAACAACTTAAAAGAGTCGTCGATACATGTGATTTAGAAATTTCATTATATGTTAATCTTTTTATTAATGTTTCCCCAAAAGTTTTCATAATAAACTTTAATTTGCTTTAACTACGGGCGACTGATTTTGCTAAATATACTGCAGTAGATAAAATTAACAATGGGTAATGACGTGTAAAAAAACTCAATATTACGTAGTGTAAAAATGGTGAAATATAAAAAGCTATAGTCTAATTTCAACTATTCACATTTATAAGATGTTATCAATGTTTAATAAACAGCATCAATATATTAATATATTTTAAGAAATTATTATGTAATCAGTGGAATGAAATGTCATTCGGAAGGTACTGTGCCACAGACAAAAAACCGTGAGTATAAGTCGCCTTAGAGACTGGTAAAATTAAGTTTAAAATTTCCCATACAAAACGCTTACGCTTTTTCGATACCTGGATGTCGTGTGAACCAAATTACAAACACATGAAATACAAATTTGATAGCACAGAAAGTATGCATCATATTGATTAACAAATTTGTCAATATGATGAATACATTCGTTACATTGATGAAATTAAAGAGCAATTTCGGTTCATCATATTGATGAATTTTTCATAATAGCCCTTTTTTACTATCAGCCATGATTCATATAGATCATCGATTTACATGCACTTACAACAACAGCATATGATCCTACTATTCATCGAGATCACGAATCATGATCTGAAAATTTTTCGCACTATTTCCCACTAGGTGGCTTGTTTAATTTTTCAATGTTGGTGTGCCTGTTAAGTGTAAACGATAGCCAAGCCACAGAGTAACGTTGCCAGACTAAAATATTCAACGCCCTTCATAAAATAAAAAATCAAAAAGCATTTTTTTCACATCGAATAAATTTCCCGTCCTTCGAGATTCTGCTTTTTCATTCTATAAAAGTATTCCCAGAGCAGCGATATATTTCGTAAATATTTAAGTAAATGTTTCATAAATATTTATTTAGCAAAAAAATGTTTCGCAGTTCGTAAATGATTTGTTTCAAAAACCTTTCCCTGCGGAAAGGTGAGAGTTTTTTTTTCTTTTAACAAAATGGAAACTAGCAGGTTGCATAGATTTAAATTATTTTCAAAACTACTAATTATTGGGAAACACATTTCTTTTTTATCACAAAATATCACAGAAAAATCGAATTAGTAACTAATTTCAGTGTGTTCTTCTGGAATTTCTTGCCTTAGCCGCTGACATTTACTTTGTCTAAGAATTCCAATCCGAGCGGATCGACAGTTAAAAGTATTTCACAAACATTTAATAAAAACTTTATCGGCGTATACACCGGTAAAAACAGAAATGTTTGACAAATGTTTATGAAATGTTTCTGAAGCAAATTTAGAATATTTCATAAATATTAAAAAAATCATTCGCTTGCTTGATACACCTTAATATGCCAAGAAAAACCGAAATACTATAAGCAAAATATTTTTTATTTGTTGCATATGTGAACATAGGATTTTAAACTAGTTTTTAAAAAACAAATCACAAATAAGATTTCTCAATTTGATTCATATGGTAACACCCCCGACAAGCAAATGAAATGTCATATCAATATTGTGACGTCACGTTGTACAGAATGTTTGCAATATGACTGGTGGTAATATAAAGTTTGTCATACTCATACATTTTCTGTCGTGTTTTGAAAGCAACTGTTGCCACAACTCCAAAATAAAATTTTTCTTTTATTTTCGTGATCTGGTTCGGATCAGAATAAATTTCGCTTTCTAACTAACAACCTGCACCGTCTTGAAGGCAGCCACTCTGATTTTAATTGCACCACTTCGAATACCTCGATTATTGCCAATCCATTTCAGGGGTTCAACAACGAAATGTTTGAAAACTAATTGCGACTTCAATGAACTGCGCCTCATCACTTGCTGCCACGTAATTATTCATTGTGCGTCCAAAAGTCCATCACAATTCACCTCTAACCTCAGAATAGCAACTTATTTCCACACCTTGTGATACAAAGCACACCGGGGATTGCATTAATAACAAAGCTCATTGTTTTCGCAACATTCATCCTGCAGTTCCTCGATACGAACACAAAGAGAAAGTTCCTTGAAAGCATCTGTTAATTTTGAACTCCTACTCCTGCTTAAAATGAGCATAGGACCACCAAAACCACCTCACCCGCAGCGCGAAGCTAACTTCTTGGCAATAAAATCCTTTGTAGCGTATAGCGCAAGTATTTATAACGTATACCGACCCCAAAGGCGACGAAAGAAAAATAGTTTTAATAATTCACAGCCCTACCGATATACGGAGCAGCCGAAAACACATACCTAAAGGAAAAAATTACTCCCACCACCCGAGTCACGGTATCAAACATCATCCACTTATGGCGCACAAAAACAAACCAGTTTGAATTTCGAATTTGCAAATTTAGAATTTCTCACAAAATTTCGTCGAGTTATCCTCTCAAGTAAATGAATCGAGGATGTTGATGTTGCCGTTCGCTGCTGATTATGCCAACAACGTAACCGCAACAAAGCCCTGTGCATAGGCACACATCCTCCTCTGCTTAGGACACCCATCTGTCTTATTATATTTAACGTCGGTCGGAGAAGGATAATACGCCTCGGTTTCCGCATTCATGACTCCTGGTACAGCTCGGTGAAGATAAATACGGGACAGACCCAAAAAAAGGTGAATGCCGCATTTTTCGCCTCTGTGTACCTATACAAAATTTATATTTCTTTCAATAAGCCAATATGCAAAGTGCTCCACGGAAAAAAAGGGATAATAACTGCGAACCGACTTGGCTCGTGAATTTTTCACCAGAGCGGGCCCAGTAACGATATTTCCGATGTGATACGGTGATGGTGGTGATTGTGAATGCGGTAATGGCTTGTAATGCGCGCAGAGGAATACACGAGTGTAATCCGGCCACGGCAGCAAGAGTGATATGATCACGGCAATGGAAGGAGGGAAATCGAATTAAATTGCAATTCATCTTGTTGTTGAGTGGGGATCGGGGTGGCCATTCACCGGGGTGCGGCTAAGGTGATTATTTGCAATCAGAGAGCGTTATCCGCTTTAAATTTGGCCATGTGGCGGATTTCCGTTGTCGAGAACAAATCGGGGTAAGAATCGATTTTGAGAATTTATTTTATAGCTGCAGCAATTCATTTGGAATAGGCACGGGAATTTGATTATCCTTTATTTTTTCATGGGTTTTCTTTTTATCTTTATTTTTTGGTTGATTGTGTGTGGTTTTGTTGCCATGGATCGATAGGGGGAATTGAAATTGTATTACATGGCACTTGATCCATAAAATTGGGGGATAAATGTTGCGAAATTTTTAACAGTTGTTAGTACAGCGACTGATATTGCAATGGGAATGCTGTAATTTATTTCGTGAAATTCATGCAGCCAAAAAGGAGTACGAGTATCTGTGGAGTTGAATAATTCGAATGCAGATGTCAAAAGTTGACTTTGCTACATAATTCGAAGCGAACATATTGCAGACAAAACTATATTCAATAGGTGTCGGTATTAATGTAATATAATAACACGATGGGACACTGGTCTTTTGTTCAAAGGCATTTCAATATTTCAAAGTATACTTGATTGTTCACCTGTTATAAGCAATTAAACGTGTGACAGAAATCATATAAAACGACAACAGTTTTGATGCGAAATCAGCCACTTCAAACAGCAACTGCGTTTGAAATACAGCTGATTCGAACTACAGCACACATTTTCACCATTATAGACTCCTTGAAGTGATTTGTTTACTAGTCATAGTTGCTTAGTGGCACCTTAAAATGCTTTTCTTTGTTTCCCCTGTCAGGAAGTGAATCTTATACTTCGCTGCGCCATCAATTGAACAATTGAACAATAATACTTGCGGGAATTGGGCGATGAGTAGAAGGCCACAAATTGCTGAATAGAACAGATGAAATGACGACCACAAAGTATTTTTAGTTTTTTTTTTACAAATTTTGGAGTCTTCCCCTCTTTGTTCAAGTTCACTTACTGACAGAGGAAATACAGAATAGACTTCGGAAGACGGACATATTAGGGGGAGTCGAATGCCCTAGCAATGACTTAAGTAAGCATAATGATGAATTGAGGCTTAGAGCCAACAGCAGTTTTTTGAGTTGAAGATATAACAAACGTCTATATTTATGCAATAAGTTTGACCTGTTTAAGAGAAAATTTAAGCGGTTATAACAAAAATATAGATTTCGAAAAAATTGGTTTTTAGGTTTGGCTTTGCATTATCTTATGCAGAGTTTCACCTTCATGTGGAATTAGGTATATCGGTTGTACCTTCATCATTAACATTTCCTGTGAGCTCTTGGTCTAATTAGTTGTTAAGTTCGAAGTAGCTATAGCTCCAATCGATGGTTTTCTCGAAAAGTTGATGGTCTTTTTAAAAGCACATAAAAGTGCAAGCTCATAGAGTAAAATTTTGAAAAGCTAAGGATAGGCAACAGAGTGCCTTAGGTATATGCCACATTTTGGTTATGACGGCCAGGGCAGGAATGCCACATGTATCCCTCTCAAAAAGAAAGTCTATTTCCATGTATGAAAGTCACATTCCATGTTTTAGAAGAAATTTATCAAAAAATATGTTGTAACCCCTCTAAGCTGTTGTTTTAGACAAGAGCTCTTTAAGTTTCGTATACAAATATTCGACAGATCTGCTTATTTAGAGTGTTGGATTTTATTTGGAGAAATGTATTCAAAATGCACCTTTATGCTTATCCCTGTAGAATCAAAGTATAACAGGAGCTCTTGATGGTTTCACAACATAGAATTGTGTTGAAAAGAAAGACAGTCTCACATAAACAAACTACGAAAACAAGACAGAACTACCTACACTCCTCGCGGGTTTGTGTCCAACTGCTGCGGCCGCTTCTCCAATTTTATATTTATCGTGGTGGACTGTGGACATTTAGTGTTCGGTAGATGTCTTGTTCTAAAGACCATGCTTTTACGAAATTGAGTTAGGTATGCAGCAAACCACTTGATTCTATCTCTCTTTTTGTGTTTTTTTCTATGTTGTTCAATATTGAGTTTTTCTGTTCAATATCCAAAAATTTTACGAACTTGTCACTGCATACAACTTTGTTCAATATCCAAAATGGCTTCCTCGTTGTTTTTAATTTATAACTAATTCAAAATAAAAGAAAAACAATTTCTGTGACTTGTTTTATAAACTAAACCGTCAATGGTTTATGAAAAAATTCAATACCAGTCGAAAATTTTCTGATATAAATAAAAATTTTCAATCTGAACTTTAAAAATCGATTTCCCAACATTTTGAAAAATGGACTTTGAATGAAATGGACGAATTGTGTTATTGAGACTTTCATACGGTTCTGTAAATGTAAATCGAAGATTTTCTATAGAAAATAAAACCATGAGTTCCTATTATCGTTACAGACTTAGGCTGCAATTGAAATAAAAAAATAAAAAATGTTTTCAGGATTTGATTGCTTCTGGTTAAAGCTATCGAGAATACGATTAGCAAATCCAATAAACTTAGTTCCGATTGCATAAATACCCAGAACAAAATTGGGAGCCACTTTGAGTTCTGTTTAAATCTATTAAAAAAAAACTCTACAAGGTCTTTGAATGATAGTCTGTTTGATCGCCGAGTCCCCCAAAAGATCTATTTAAAAAAATAACCATCGAGCAGCAACAAAGACAAATTTTGATTGAAAACGGATATTACAAAACATTTCTTTTCCAGTGGTTCTATGTGTTCTAGATATTGCTTGCAGAACTTCATTGCAAGTCCTAACGCTTGATAAATGATTCGTCTACAAAAAGTTGAATAAGAATCAAAAATCGGAATCGCTATTCTGAGGGGTTTTCATGAGTTCTGAAGAATTAAACTTAAACTTTTTACAATATTGGAGTTATTTTTGACACCATTTCTCACCCTTTCATTCGTGTCTTACATTTCTGGAGTATCTTGCTTGAAAATGTTAACCAACAGTGGGCTCGACTTCACGTCCCTACTGTAATGAGTGGTGAAATCCCAGCCACTCATGCTTGAGCTACGTATTATTTAGAATAGGTCCTGCACATGCAACTCGACTGGGTGATTTCCATATAGTGTTCGGTTAATAAAAAAGAATACTTTTCTGATTTCCTGGATTATTTGCTAGAACTCCAATTGGAATCCATGGGAATTTGGAGAAAATATTGCTCACAGTGTTAGATAGTTTTTTCGCACAGATTTTTTTTCAGGACTACACATCAAATAAAACAACATAAGAGCGGTTTGGCTTTAGAAATGTATGTTGGGTTTGGAGAAGTTTGAACCTTTTGATTGTCTAAGCTAGAACGGCGCAATCAATAATGTTTTAAATATCTGCGGATTTTCTTTTTGGAATTTTGGAATTTCACCTGTGCTGCTCTGTCCTGATTTGATTTTGTTTTTTTTTAGTACCTCTAAGGTTGTAAGGTTCTGTAGACTATTAAAACAAAAAGGTGTGCGTACCTACTTTTGGTTGAAAATATTTATAACAAAACCAAAAAATAATCAAAGAGCTGATACGATTTTACATACTCGCCTTTTATGAGTAGACATGCTTCAAAAAAATTGACTTAACTTAAGAGAGTGCAAAACTGTGCCGCTCGATATTTTCTCGTTCATTGTCTCGTCTAAAACGACAACATTAAATTAACCATACCCAATTAAAGCAAAATGTTGAAGTTCTTCCAAATCGTAAGAACAGTTTGCGGAGGCAAATTTTAACTGTATGTGAGTACCGAAAGTATAAATCCCCTTTGAAAGTCCTTTCAACTGCACAGCGCATCACTTCCTTCTTCAGCCAATTAGAAGTACAACAATAAACTGCTTGATTTGCGTTTCAAAGCATCCGTAGAATAGAAAGCAACGACAATTTCTCAACAAACAGATGTCGCTTGTGCGGTTGCAATTTTGTTAGCTCTGGTATCCAGTTTTGTCCGCTCCTGCAATACTTTTAGCCGATTGCAAACATTTTCATGAATAAATTTCATGAGTGTGGTTTCGCTACAATTTCGTATGATGCCAAAATTCCCTATGGTGTATTGGCAGATGACGTTTTTACGCCAAATTGCTCACGCTATGCCCAAACGGTATATATTCGCCCATCCGGGCAGCATTGGCAAACTATTGGTGTGGCATTTGTTTATGCGGAAAATTACTTGTTTCTCCACAACACGCTGTGCCTGCTCGATAGAGAGAAAAACAGAGTATAGCACTATGCTGTGTCAATGTGTATAGGAGGCCCGAAGGACAATTGCGATGCTGTTGACACAACGCATTCCGCTCAAGGACAAAACATAGTTTGGCATTTTCGAAACAATTGGTGAGCATAAATGAGATGGCCAGACTGTCGAAAGTATTTCCAAGCGGAACATCCTGTACCAGAAGTGTTGCATTTCAGAGAGAGAGGGAGAGATTGGATCCTAAACTAAGTGACAAGCGAGTGTGGGTTTAAGTATTATGTGCGTGGTATTTTCGCGAGGAACCCATCATCTACATGGATATGGTGGTGAATGGCGCTGACATAATAATACCACTGTGGTTAGTTGGATATGTGCAACCCTGACGTTGAGTGAAAAAGTGTATATCCGTTTTTGGCGAGCATTTCCATGCATTAACAGGGAAAATGCGTTTTAAATCGGTCTATTGAACACGTAGAGGTCTGGAAGTTGTCGCCAACATGAGTTTTATTTTTTTTTTATTGGTACCAGCTAGATGGAAGCTATTCGAGCGAATATCGTAGTCAATCTCATTTCGCAGACAATTAGTTCCAACATAGAGGGTTAAGTTTAAAAATAAATAAATTCGCATGAATGTTATTGACCGTAATCGACGTAGGTAATTGACTTTCATATTCAGTGATTTATACGGATCATGATGAAGCAGTGCTTCAAGAACTGTTGTTTTGCAAAACGAGCAGTTTAAACTTTGATATCACCATCCGTACTTAATGTGAATAGAGCTCAAGAATGGAAGGAGGTTTAGCATTGTGGCTGTGCGTATATTCAATCTAGTCATAGCCATTAGTTTCGACATTATTCGTTAAACTGCGATAAAGAACGCGCTCAGAAAATCTTGTCCTGTGGTTCAAAATAAGGACCAAATCCTTAGACAAAGTTTCATTTGTGGACATAGAAGGTAAATATTTTGCTTTTATGAGACTTGAATCGCAGCGCGATTCAAGTCTACATTTGCAACTGATCTTCTTCTAGTAACATTTTGTCGAATTTTAGGATGTGATTGTGCAGCACGACCCTGGTGCAATACGGGCACGTCTCCATTCAATTTCTTGGCTGACCAGCGTGTTTTTGTGAGAGCGAGTTTTTTTTAACTTTGAGTTGCGAATTAGGCAACATTGTTTTTTTTGAAGACAGTAAACCGTGGAGGTTTTATTAAATTAAACTGTAGAGTAGAGTTGTAGTGGAGTGAGTTCCTGTAAAGAGGGAAAAGGATCCTGGAGAGACGGGATAAACGGACAGAGGATTTTGAGGTGTCAGAAAGGGGCATCAGAGGAAAAATTGAGACAGGACAAGGAATCCAACAGACAAAGATAAGTAGAGTGAAAATCGTTTGGTCTAGGTTGTTGTATAATTATTAGTTCGGTAGACTTTCGTTTCGGTAAATTCCCGAAAAAGCGGGACACGCGACCCGGTTAATATTTTTTTTTAACTTTCGAGACAACGCGATAGCGGGCCACGCCAACGGTCCGAACTCTTTACCATATATATATATATATATACTACACTTATATATAGTGCTGTGGTGTCGTCTGAACCAATTTCAAGGCAAAAGCCCTTTTAATAAAAGACCGCGCTCCAGCGGAGCTTTTATAACGAGGTAAAACATTTGTTTCCTTTTTCTGTTCTTTTTGATTTCAGGTTTCGTAATTTAACCAAAAATTACGTGGCGCCCATTATTTTTTTCTTCAATAAAAAAATTTATCGCAGGTGATTTTGGAAACTCTGCGCTCAACGTTCCCCAACCCACCCCTTTCGCTGAGCAAACCGAACACAGCCCTTTCACTGGCTGTGGTTGCAAAAGTTCGCGATCTCTCCTCATCGATCTCTGACAAGTGTCATTTTCGACTTTTCCCTCGGGCAGTGGCGACTGCATTTTTTTCATTTCGTTTGTTTCGCCAATTAATTTATAAAAAGTAGTTTGATCGCGAATATTAATTAGAATAAATAATTTTGCAACATTTGGCATTGAATACCCGCAACACAATTGGATAACCTCACTGTTTGCACGCAAACTTATTTTCTTAAAGAATTTCAATTGATCTTAATGCTTGGACCGTTTGCCGATGTGATGGGCGATATACGACTATCCGGAATCAGTGTAATAACACTCGAATCAATTGCAGGAAGAAAAATAGAAAACGACAATGCGAAAAGAACACCTGTCAAATTGCGAACAGGGTTGAGGCATTGATCGCAGCACAGCGCCATCTATTATTTATGTCGTTAAGTTCTCCACCCAAAATTATAATTTTTCCCGTTTTTCCGGAATTTTCCGACTTTTCTACTAAGAATTTTCTATTTTTCCATTCGAAAATCCATTCCGTAACAATTGCACACAAAATTCCATGCAAAAAAATCAATTTTCGATTTTTCATATTTGCCGACTTATCCGGATAAATTTCCCAAAATTTTCTTTCGTAAGGACCTACTCCTGGTAATAACGAGCCGCAGAAGAAAAATTTGAGCCGCACATTTTCACACCATTTTTATATATATATAAATAGATTTGACAGCCTAATCTGTCAATTGTACTCTGGAACGTTCCAGTGGGAATGTGAAATAATGTATTCGAATGACGTATGGAAGGTTTAGAAGTTGATGGATTATTTTATTGAAATAGGGCTGTAAAATCTACGAAAAATGGATTGTAATATAAAAATTCAAAGAACAAGCACCGAAGCCTGCAAAGACGAACAGGTGACCATTTTTGTAAAGTCGAAGTCAGCGCAGATATTTTGGAAGGAGATGAGAAAACTTAAGGAGACTTAACAGCACTGATCACATTCGACATAATTGTAAAAACTCGTCGGTTGCCAATTGCACTATTTGTGGTTGCATTAGATGTATAGAATCAATGAAGATAAGTCTTACAAAATAAAAGCTGAAAATGAAGAAAATTCTCTCAACGTCGCAGCCTTGACTTTGAAAGATCGTAATGATTTTTACTGAACAGCCATACTTTTAGAGTAGTAAAGGACTTTTTCTTTTTTGGATTTGTGGGGAACCTAAGCTAAGATGTCAATCAGCGCGAAGATCAGGATTACTCTCGGCAATCCTTGTTACTACGGGCTAAATAGGCAACTGGTTTGTAAAGCACTTTCACAAGTTGCTAAGTGTTTTCAAGACCTTATAAAAGGCGCCCGCCTTACAGAGCAGAAATATATGGACCTCGTCAAAGCCAGTCAATCAAATGGAAGAGGTATTTCTAACTTCATTAGCAGTCAAATATTTATCAAAGAAGGTATAAAGCCCTCAACCAAAGGATATGTGCAGTCAAATAAGAAATATTCTTGTTGAGTGCCCTTCTAGACGGAGGCGTCCATCAACATGGCAAGCCTAATTGAAGGCAGCAAACCATGGATCGAAGTCACGGAAGAGGTATGTGGGTTAAGACCCATTTCTGTGGTAACAAAAACTAAATAGATATCTTAAAGAAGCTAAAACTTATGTCACATGAGGGGATCATATTTCTAGGGGATGTAGTAAGAAAACACTCCATTTCATCGATAAACTTAAGTTCAACCATCAGAATTATCTTCTGCAATAAAATAAAATATTTTCTCCATATCGTAGCTCAATTCCGCCACACAAACCTTATTTATTATTATTATTATTATAACTTTATTACCAAGTAAATAAATTACAAATTCTATTTTTTTTTTTCTTTTTGATCTAGTGCTAGCTGCCAGGGCTTTCGGATGAAACCTTATTACTTGAAACGTCTCCAATTTGAAATCAATTTCCGACTATCCAACCGCTGGTATTTCATCAACTCAACCCCAAATTGAGCAATCAAAGTTCGTAAGAAAAAAAAATCTACAAAATCCTTGCAATACCATAAAACCATCAGTCCATCCTAACGCTCGTTCAAACAATGTACCGTCGGTCGTAGAATACTTGTCACCCTTAAAGGAAAAAAAAGAAAAACACCTCCCTCATACAGAGTTAATAAAACAATCGCGTATCCACACAACTGGATAAACCACAAAAAAATTGGTCAACAAAATAACATGACATTTCCGTTATAGCGAGCCGCACGTACCTATAAACCGACGACATATCTCTGGCACCGCAAGGTTTAGTGGTAGTCACGAACAGAAGCGACACACAAACATGATGCGGAGGACATGCCTGTGGGTGTAAAAATCCCAACTGCGGAAGAAAAGTAAATATCAGGTTCGCTAAACCTCCCGCAAGAGTGTCGGCAATGCTCCTTTGTAGCTAGTTCGTTTCAAAAAAAAAAAAAAATGCCTGCACTCGATAAGAATGCGAGATTGAAATCTCTCGGGAGATGCTCTTTATCGCAATCTGCTTGAGGGAGTCATTATAGTAGCTGCAAGCGAAGTTCGTAGAGTTTGTGCTTGAAAATCACTGACAGGATTAATTAATTATTAAATGAAATCCAAATAACCCAGCACGCATCAATGAACAGGAACACATTTCCCTGGTAAATGGTGGGTGTATCCTTAATTAATGATAAACAGACATTTTGTTAGAAGCTGCGTGGCATATTGTTATTAATTCATTTGCGGAACTTAATGATTATATTTATAATGGGGAGTTTTCTTGCATCATCGAGGTGAGCATTTGGAAGCTGAGAAGAGCGGGTGCAATATTATTTTTTGATTATTTTTTTGAAGAGCAAACTGATGTGGTTGCAGATTTATTGCACTAAACGCTCTTGAGCCTAGGCATCGTCAATTTGGAAGCAGCAATTCTAAATGCTTCACGTTTACCTTACTGTTTTGTTCATGGCAATGAAGAGACTGCTTTATGACAACTTATATTGCGAGTCTTGTAATTTTGTGTTGGGGTACTTAAATAAAATCACGCTCCATCAACAGCTTCATCATTTACTCTCAGAAAGAGATCCGCTAGCTCCTTTTATAAAACAACTATTGGGCACAAAACAAAAAAAAAAAAAAAGATGCCGGAAAAAGAAGTCAACCATTAAGCGCAAGCTAAAAAAATTTGTCCATTCTCTATCTTAGAAAAATTAGCAGATGAAATTACGGCTTATGGAAGTACGAACTGCTTTTAATTGAGTTCCAAATTTATCTTTCTAATATGGGCTCTGGCTGTGCGGAGATTCTAAAAAATACCAACTGTTTATTACATTTTTCCAAACCTTAGCGAAAGCCTTGCCCCAAGTAGAGATTTTTGACTATTATCCAAACTTACTTTAAATTATAGTCACCACATGGTATATTTGACTCAGTTTTGTGTCGATAAACTCCATTCCAATAAGATGGTAACTATTTGACATTTTTGCTACCAGTACGTGTCCCAAGGATACAAATGTCCTTTACTGTAACATTTCAAAGCACACTAGAACCGTGCGGTGGCTATTTAATGTCTAAATTGTGACCACCGAAAGTTACCATCATATTTTGGCGCTTTTATTACCAAACAATATTCACATATACTACAAACGAATGGCTGCTGTAGGTGTACACAGACGAAGCTACAGCATTTATACTCATGCTCATTATATGACATTGCGCACCAAGCGTAAAAGGGAATATAGGGTGGCACACAAAAAAAGCATTGTCAATGGTTTAATGAATAAGAATAAATTTATCTGAGAAGAATCGATATATGTGATTTAGAGACTTTTTTTTTTAGTATACGTATATCTTTTAATGAGTTTTCCTAGTGAAGAATTATTTTCCATTTTAAACAGTGCACTGAAAATTGTTTGCCGTTTTAGTGCAATATCGAATACTTTTAATTGTACTTTTACTATGTGCGCTTCGCTTGGGGATGCCAGACGTCCCGCTCAGTGCGGGACTGTCCAGATATAAGGCTTTTGTCCCGCAAGTGTCCCGCAGAATGTCCCGCACTGAAAATTTTGTCCCGTAATGTTCGCCTTGTAACTTATCGCCCTTTCTTCATTATTAAATAAAATAAATTGCAATTAATAAGACATAGAAATTATAGCGCTAGCCTTAGTTAGCTTAGCTATAAAATTGACAAAGTGTGAAGTGCGCCTTAATCGAATGTTGATTGTTCAGTGGTTTGGGTCTCTGAACTCAAAAAGTTAGCCGCAAGCCGACTGTTTGACATTTCACTTTGTGTTTGTAATAAATGGCAATTGTAAATCAATTTTATAGAGAAGTAGATTCATTCTATGAGAGTGCTCTTAATTATTTAGAACAATATTTCGACTTTAGCACTTATCAAGCATGAATTTGCGAAATAATCCAAATTTTGAAAATTACATCAATTCAAAAAATTAATAAAGATGTACTTTTTAAAGAATTTATTGCATTAAAGAGTTTGTTTTGAATGTGAGCTAAGAAATTTCGATGGAAAATAAGTTGTGAAAAATTGGGTTAGTTTTTTTTCAAAAATTTGGAAAATCTTTGCAATTTTGTATTTTCTAATGCAAGCTCTGAAAGGATATTCAGTTTCATGAAGAATCCATGGAGAGATGAGCGGAATCAGCTTTCTATGGAAGTATTGGAAGCAGAGCTTCTTATAAAGCAACATTTTTCGGTGAGTACCTTATCGGAAAAATCCGAAAACTAAATACGTTGTGCAAATTTGATCTGAAAAAGTTACATTAACTGTACAAATATGAGTTAAAAGACTTTTACTTAAACCACATATTATTTATTACGACAAATAAAATGTAACGTAAAATAAAAACTTTTTTTTTTCACTTCGAAATACAAAAATGTACTGCCGGCTAATTTTTCAGATCTGGCAACCCTAGCTGCGCTGCCTTCCAACATTTCAATATTTAAGTAGGACAAAAATGTTTTTTTGATTTTGCTATATAAAACTGCAGCAGATTAAATTGGAAACAATTAATGGTGCGAAATAATTAAATTGGATTGTAAAAAAGTGGAACTATAAAAAAAAACAATATTCCAACTTCTATCTTTCACATAATATCACATGTTATCAACGTACATAGGTACTTGTAAATATGTTCACTTTATTATATCGCGTTTACCAAACCAGAATAGCAGTGCCAAAAGTTGTAGGCGAAAATATATTAAAATTTGCAAATTCGTTTCACTAAACTTTTTTTTGCATGTTCTCATACTTTAAAAGTATGGAAATAAAATTGAATATTATAAATACTCACCATTTCTTGAGCGCGTGAGTTTTTGCCACTGCAACTTATTGATATTTGCGGTAAAACTGAATTTTGTTTGAATATTTTCCTTTCGGATACGAAGAGATTCAATTTATTATTAAAATCACAATATTATTGCCTGCATTACCATTTTCATGACATTATGTTCGTTTACGTATTTGAGCATCCCCATTAAAGAGGGAAGGTTATGTTCTTACGTTTTATATTGTTATCAGTATTTCTATTTCACACTTTCTGTTTCACGAAAACCAATCTGAAAGCTCACTAAAATTCGGTTACAAGTCATACCCAAAATACCAATATGTGTGTTTCCCGAAATGGTAATTTTATGAGCTTAAACTTATTCCCCACTTTGGTCAACGTTCCATCCTGCACTGGATACAGTACGCACTTTGCTACAATATACACACTGTTACTGTTACGGAAATATGTCTGAAATATAGGAACAGCGCTTACACTATAACCAACAATTTCTACTTGGGCGCTATCATAGCCAGGCACAATTTAGTTCCCAGACGTGTTCGTAACACTTTCTAGTTTTTCTTTCTAAAACTCAAAAACGTCTCTCTCAGAGTGAGAAAAAAATATTATGTCTGGTTCAGCAGATCCCTATCTACAGTATAGTTAAATTTTGTTCAAATCCTTATAAGATCGGGTAAGCTTTGGTAGTCAGGTGCAAAATTGAAGGCGAAGGCGTATACGTAACATTTTTGAAATTTTACTCAACTTGAGATGGAAACAATTTCCAGCCACGCGGATTACAACTTTAATTTCCTGCAACACTTGGCAAAGGCTTCATACAAATTGGTCAGATTTTGTGGACATTTGCATGAGCTTATTGTTCTTATCCGTTGAACTGAATTTTATTTCTCATCGCCAGATCTCTAAGGGTAAGTTTTAACTTAGGCAACCCAAAATGTATGTTAAGTTCAGCTTTATTGTTCTTTATCATAGCATACAAAAAGAGACGGTATACATATGTGGTTGTCAGTGATGCAAGTACGTGTTCGACGAATCGAATTGCAATTAATTAAGAAAAAATCGGACTTCTGATTTAAATGCCCCCCGCTTTATGGTTAGAGTTTTAATTGGAATTCTGTCACACACCAGACATTGCGTTGAAACTCAACTCTATTTGAATTTGAAGAAAATGCTCATTAACTTCCATTAGACAGCACAGAACACACACTCGGCAGCAATGTAACAATTAATAGAGCTTCCACTTTCTTGTGTGCCATACACAAGTCAAGTCCTGACCTGTACACAATGTCCTGCATAACAAAGAAAATAAATCACCAATTCACATGATTGCAATCCATAAGGTCCGCCGCACCATCGTGTGTTGGCATGTGTGTGACTCCAACCCTCCTCAGAAATTGTTCAAATTAAAATATATGTACACTCCCAACTGGCAATACAAAATCCAATTTTCTCTCCGAGCTATTGTGTCCCCTGCCCCCCCCCCTTTTTTGTCATGATAAATAAATGTAATTATTTCGGGGTTGGTCCTACCCATGCCGATCCTTCTTCCTGCAACGGAAAACAATTTTAAGCAAAGGAAGAAAGGGGCAATATAACTTTTAACTGAAATGCGTCCCAAAACATCATGTCCAACAGAAAGGATCAAAGGTGTCCCACTCGCATGTGTCCCTCGCACTTATTTATGTGAGGTTTGACTGGGCGAATATTCGCCCATCATTTATAGCGGTTGAAGCAGTTTCCGGTGAGCCTTGAGAAAATCTCCCATCATCCTGATTTATTCAATTACCAACGCAAACTTATTCCGCTCGTCGTTCTTTGATTCATTAAACACCACGCAGGTCGAAATCGAAAACATTTACAAATGCGTGTCGCAGCCATATCGTTTAAAATAAAAATAAAAATGACGCCTATATTCAGTTCGAGGCAATTCCTCGAATTTCAACATGATCCTCGAATTTCAACATGATCCTCTGACTTTTGGGTGACTGTGCATTATGTTCGCCATGCGCGTGGTTGATTACAAATTTATACAGTGTCCTTGATGCGGTTAAATTCACTGGAAATTACATTTTGTCGATTGATGCGTTAACATAATGAGCGATTTATTGCGAGTTGTCCTTGCAAACGTTTCGATTCAGTGGTATAAGGACTTTCAGTCTGATTGCAGTGCACAATATCCCTTGCTGATTTATGAATTCAATTCAAAATGCCATAAATCTAATCGACGGTTATTGGCTAGCGGGCTATTGAACTGAATTACATTTGCCATGTCGGTGCTCTTTGGCGACCAGAGCAGTTATGATTCGGTAGATGGGACATATTGTCGAACGACCTGATGTAGAAATATGTCCATTGTTCAACTAAAGCTATTATGAGTGTAATATTTGTTCGTGATGGCTTTGCAAGGAGAGAGAGAGACATACAATCAGAGCTAATGGCGGGGGGAAACACTCTGATTGAAATGATTGCAGTTCGAATTGATTTATATTTTACGATTGTTAGCCCTGATAGGTCTATATTTTTTCCGATTCATTTAACGGGTAATGCTTTTCGAATGTAGCCGGCTTTTGATATTGCATTCGATAGAATCAGAGGTTTGATTTATTCTAGCAGCCATTTGGTGAGACATAATGTTGAGCAGGACTGTTGATATTCAGCAGTTAGATGAGGAAGAAATTTGTTCATGATAGGCTTGGATAATTGGTGGTTTTACAGACAGGATTGACTGTCAAATCCTGTCCGTAAAATGGATTTAACTTGTTTTTTTTTTTTTGTTTTAATGGTTTGTTGTGGACATTTTGAGTCATATTTTTGAATATGCGTTTTTAGTGTTGTTACATTCAAAATCGAAGCGATGATTGGTTCGACGGGTTGTCTGTAAATTGAAAGCTTCAGACATCTTTGATAAGCTTTCCATTCCGTGCCGACCACCCTATTTTGTACTATTGACGTCCTATTTTAGTCTGCGTGACTTTATTTCTCAGTCTTTTTTTAGGTTAAAAAAGGGCATGGTGCCGAGGAGGCTATAATGCCAATAATTTATTTATGAAAATCTTTGACTCACTTAAATTAAAAATCAAATTATTTAAAAATGTACTCAAATCGTACACAGATTATTGAAATAAAGTCTACGTTCGGGTCGTACGAAACTTTGGGGTCAATTGGTGGGTAGGTTAAACATTCAAAAGCAACCGTACATAAAAAATGTAAGAATAGGTAGGGCTAAATAAAATGCACTAAAATTACGTTTTCTGTGACTCGACTTGAAAATTACGGACGCAATAATTTTGCAAATAACAATTTTACTAAAAGTATGCATTCTGGTCAAAATCGTTATTAAAACATGCCTTTTTTTCAAACATCCATTGTACGATAGCATAGAGAGAAACTGAGCTTGCTATTGAGCTATAAATGACCATATTACATAACGAATGAATCTCAGTTACAATCGTATGGACCGTTTTTGAGACATACCCAAATTTAATTTTTGGGACGATTCAAAGGGATCTACAATTGTACGCCGATTCCAAACGGCCAACTGAGAAGCTCTTTCATGACAGTTATAGTACTTTTGGATGTTTGTCAGACGTTCGCGAGAGAAGGCGCAGTGAAAAGAGAACCTTAAAATTAAAATTTCTATCACCACCACTTGTCTTCAACATTCAGCTGAAAAGAGTGTTTTTCGGAACAAACAGAACGTCTTAAATGCCACCAGGAGACAAGAGAATTTGTAGTAAAATTGCCTTGGAAAGAAGTTCTTGCATTGAAGCTCACTCTTATCTCTAGCTAGTTAACTTCAACAACTTCACTTCAGCGCTTCCGAAAAACACTCCTTTTCATGTACACTCGCTCTCTGCTGTCAGAGTGTTTTATTTTTATTTCTTTAAAAATGCAAAACAAACCCTCTCTTATCGCACTCTTGTATTCATTTCACAAACAGATGTTTGTGCTGTTTACTTCATTTGGAAAAGGCGAATTAAACCCATAAATAAACCAACAAACTTTGCAATTACTTCCGTTATTAAATAAATGCTAATGCAATGAAAGTCCCCAAACGCAACAAACAAAGTGCACCCGATTGAAGCATGCTAAGAATGATGGGGCGAGTATATTTAGCTGCCAACTCCATCGGAAGTTATCTCGTTTAATTCATAAGGATGCGCTACGCGATAGGATTCTTTGTATATCCGTGCAGAATCTTTGTATTCAAATAATTTCGCCCAAGGATTTCATTATTGCATACTTCTTGTAAGTTCTTTCATCGTCTGTTGTTGGAGCGCGAGAAAATATGTGTTTTGTGTATACAACTAGAACTGCTGTTGAAGCAGTCATCCAGTGTTACATGCAAACAAACGGATTATCTATCCTTCGGATTCATAAGTTTCCGGTTCGCGTCGTTTGTGTATGGTATCTCAGATAATAGGGATTCGCTGGCTTAATCGGGGTAGATATATTGTGTTTTTTTTTCGAAGGATTTTTTTTTTCATATCCTTTGTGCATGGGAATAATAAAAAATAATCATACTTCAACCGATAGAAGTTTGAAGAATCTTTTTTTGTGGTCGAGCGAGTTTTCAATTACATTTTGATGAAAAGAAGTTCGCTGGGTGTTATTTTTTTAGTTTATTACTGACAGTCAGGTCCTGGGAATAGATTATGTTGATACATTTGGATTGTCTTTGTCTCCTCGGATTGGATGGCGTTATTGGTTCTTAATTCTCTAAGAATGATGCACATTCAGTTGAGATTTTTTATAATCACAAATGAATGTGCAGTACTATTTCCAAGGCCTGTTTCCTGAAATGGAGCAGTTTGCGAATCCTAAGAAGGGACATTATGTTGAAGTTCTCGTCTCACGTTTGCACATTCCATTCTCACAATGGACCTCCACTGATTGACAAATTTTCATCCCATTATGAGTGATCCTTGTATTTTACAAATTTTCACAATCCCAGACATATTTGCAGAATTCCCTGACGATACTTAAACCGCCTTTCCTCGATATTCCTCGACCTTGACCAATAATGCGCTCCATCCATTCCTTACACTCTAATTTCGGGTTAGCAAATGCACTGCAATAGAACTGCATGCGAAACGAGGTATTTCGAATATATTCACAGTGTCAGCTGCAGGAATCTGTGCAAGCGAATTATCCTTGCCTTGAGTCGAAATGAAATTTAATCTCACTGCCACCCGCGCTGTTCGGCAGTCATTCTAGGTATTGTGCTGCAGTGACATATAGTTGAAATCCCACTGCTTCTAACTTCACGCATCAGCAGTTTATTGAACAAATTTTACTCTTTCGTGGAACACAACATGCCAACTAGTGAATTTGAATTCCCGGATACGATATGCCGCGTATTGGAATGCGAATCTTTGAAATCGGAATATCCTTGCGCTTAGTGGAATAGCAGTGTTTACTCCATGTGTATACACACTCAATATCCACTCGGGTCTGGTTGTTTAGCAAATCAATAACATACCTACTCCGATTGTGCCTGTGGATAGTCCGCTTCTATATCACAAAGTGTTCTCCAAACGCACAGGTGGTGCATTTTGTGAAATGGAGCAGTGTGTGTTGCTATTTTGTTGGTTGAAAATATTTGGCAAATGTTCTCTCACTCGATTTGGTGATTGGCAGTACATAAATCGTTTTCGTTGCCACTGAAGTGGAACAAGCTATTGTCGGGAACTCGCCAGGAAGCTGGCAATCAGAGTAATTCCATTTTTTCTGGCATTCCCTGACTGCTGATCTGGATTTGAATTGGAAATAGTCAACAACATTTAAGGCGGCATTATGTGCGCATAGATTCTTAGATAAAGTAAATAGCGTATGTTAGAAGTGGATAGAAGTATGAATACGACTTTTTGGTTTTCAAGTCTATTTGGAGTTAGATACCAAGGGTATAAAAGCACAATTTTTTTTACTTCCTTATACACTCGAGAGTACCACCAGCTATATTCTCATGTCGTAATAAAAGCCGAACAAAAAGTAGAGTGAGTTTCATTAAATTTATTCGGCACTTTTAAATGCTATTTGGGTCTGCTGTTGTTGTTTCTTTTCCCAACGACCAGGACTAGCACATACATTCATGTTTTCCATTTATTTTATCCGATAAAAACAGAAAGTGAATACACAACGTAAGACGCATTTAATTGCTGTATTACGAAATCAGAGAGGAAATTTAATGGTCATCTTAAAAGCAAACAAAAAACGGGGAATGTAATAAAAAATATCCGTGAATGGGAATCGTTTGTTATACGAAATGTGAAAGTTAACTTGAAGGACATTCAGCTTAAACCAACTCAAATGGTATGTTAATTCAAAGGTCAGTTGAAAGAAATTTGAGTGGTATTCTTCATATAAATCAGTAATATAATAACCATCGTATTTATCATGGACAGAATGGATAGAAAGGTATCCAAGTTGATTAGCAAGTCTCTGACCGGTCGTCTATGAAAATGACTTTTTTCTGAAACTATTTATTAAAATGAACTTTGAAGTTTGACAACTTCTAGCCAAGCATTTTGATGTGCAGCAGTGCTGCTGTAGAATGTCTTTAGGACCATTCACATGAGCGCGAACTGCGAGTTGGCGAATCGCGAACAAATCAGTTTAACTGTATTTATGAATTGAAATTGCTATTTGTTATATTACAAAAGCATTATATTTATTTAATAAAAACTTACAATTAGAACAATTTTCCGCGAATTGAACATATTTGCCGCGAACTGTCACACTTCATTCACAATCCACATAAAACAGTCGCGATCCACAAACCCGCGAATGAAAAATTCACCTACAATTATTGTGGTCCTTGTCACAA
Organism: Cheilosia grossa; assembly: GCA_963082955.1. NCBI lineage: Eukaryota > Metazoa > Arthropoda > Insecta > Diptera > Syrphidae > Cheilosia > Cheilosia grossa. The sequence continues at coordinate 59,790,257 of OY720145.1, read as the reverse complement.
CCTGACGAAAACAAGTTATGTGTTGGACGCCTTAGTATTGCACTGCATGAGTAAAATTCGAATGTAACTATAACCACTAACTGGTGCATTTGCATTACGTTCCACATACAATCCACTTATGATTTCCAAGCCATCCTATGATACATGCGCTCCAAAATAAATTCTGAAATAATCTCCATAAACTCAGCATGAATCTCTCAAACTCCAATAGGTTTCTAACAATATTTTAGTCAAAGTTTGACTTCAGATAATTATGAGTGTCATCCGCCAACCAGAGCGCCCATCCATACAGTCCGTAACATATGAATAGCTACATAATTTATTCTGTACATACGTAGTTGTATATTGGATTGAAAGGTAAGACTGAGTTCCTTGAACGGAATTTTCTGGCGTTATTTCGTTTTGATTCACTAAAAAAATATTTTTTTTTTGTAACATTGGAATAGAATCTCCTTGTTTTTAAGTTAAAACGAAAACGATCTATTTTTTTGTTTAAAAAAGTATTGTTATTTATTTACTATAACTTTCACTTTTTAGAACTTTGTACAACCTCCCTTATTTTGAATTACTTCAAAAATGCGGTCTTTTAAAGAATCCTACAATGATTTTAAAAGATCAAGGGAAATACTGGTCCAGGCCACTTCAAAAGGTCCTCTTTGTCGGTATACTGCTTCCCACCTTCATACACCTTTCGTGTCAACCAACCCCACACATTTTCGATGATGTTCAAATCTGGGGAGTAGGGTGGCCACGCAAGTTGTTCTATATTTTGGTCTTGTAACCAAGTCTTAATTATTCCAGCTGTGTGAATTGACGCAATGTCCTGCTGAAAAATGATCGGCAGGGGTCCGAAAATATCCTGGAACTGAGGAAGAGCCATTTCCAGTACAGTTTTGAAGTAAAGTGCTATCATTCTGCAGTTCACAAAAACCAAATCGATCGTTCCATAATGGGATATGGCGCCCCTTACCATAACTCCTCCTTCACGGCTGTGGTGACGGTCCAAAAACAATTTTTCTTTTCCTAAATCATGGTAGTAATAGTTTGCCTATCTTCTTTTCTTCTTTTCATCAGAAAATATCACTTTGCGCCAATCGTTTGAGTGACTGCTGCCATCAGTGTTCCAACCCATGTACGATCTTGCAAAACTAAGCCGCTTTTGTTTTCGAGCTTTGATAAGTGGTGTTTTTTTCTTAGTTTCAGACGCTTCAGGTATCCGGCCCTCTTAATTACTCTACTTATGGTCATTCGACTTACTAGACTAGCCCAGCTTCGTGTCTAATCTTACTTAGAGAATGGTTTGATTTGGAAGTTAACCTTATAATTTGCCGTTTTTCGCGGCTTGAAAGTACAGTAGAAGTACGGCATTTGTAACTTTATCCGTAAAATAATGGATTTCTTAAATATTTGTAAATCACTTTGGACTTCGATCATATTTTTAGCTGTAGCGCGACTAGAGAGATTTTGCTCATGGCAAGCCTCTATTTTATCAATTTCCGGTGGATTTAAAGAATTAAACAGATCATAAACACGAAAAATAAACCGTTTATCACTCCCGATAGCTTTACGATGATCACGCTGATGAACTCTCGCTTACAATGAGTAAGAAAGTTACTTGAGGCTATGCTAATATTGCAAAAAAAAAAATCACATTAAAATGAATGCATGCAAAACTAGCTCAAAAAGTCCCGCTAACTTAAAAAATGATGTGAAAAGCTCTCTAAATCTCAGAAACTCTCGCTCTTAGATTGTCACCCAATACATATTTCCTTGCGTACACAAGAAAGAGCTCTCAAAACAGTTAGTTACAAACAAAACAATATGTGAGGCTATCCAATTGTTACGGACTGTATATATTAGTTATCACTCGATCAACTTGGATACCCTTAAATAACACTTCAAAAAGACCTTATTGTGTCACCAAGTCACCATAAAAAAGAACCTCCACCAATTATGTACAAGAACGACATCCTTCTACGATTTAGTTCACAGAAAAATGTGACGACAAAAACAAAACAAAACAAAAAAAAAAAAAAAATAATAACTCAAAGACTCTACAAGCAGATACACACCGCTTCTCCTTACGTTAAAGTTTGTCAGGTTTCTAAGCGTATGACGAACGAAAGGAAAGTGTCACTTCAGATAAAACTTTCCAATTCACCAGAGACATAGACAATAAGGAAGCGACAGCAACTCTTATTTCCCTCCAGCTCCCTAGGGTGTTGTGTACGAGTATAGCTGTTAAAAAAAGCCTCTTAGCGTAAGCCTATTAAACTTTCATACACTGTATATGTAACTATTGGAGAAAGGATAATGGGAAACATTCGTGTTTTCGCAATCAGCCATCAGAAAGAATGTTTCCATTTTTTTCCCCCAATTTACGGTGACATGAATGACACTGGCAGGAGGCAGGAGGACGATAAATTTCAAAAGCAACAAAGAGTACAATCAACCTGCACAAGTCAACGTGTTGGGTAGGTTTGTATGTATGTTTTACCAGTTGAAAATCGTATTATGGTGGGGTATTTAAAGAATTCTAGGTGAGACGTTTGCCAGAGTGTCCCCGTTTAGTTGACGAGTCTGCGCTAAATCGATTTTAATGAGGTTGATAGCTGTTGGGAATATAATTATAATGGAGTGGCACTTAGGGGATTGTTTTCCGACAAAGCTGACGAAAAGTCATTACCCATTCCCGGCAGAAGAGTTGAATTTGACCTCTGTTGATAATGCTTAGGAGGTTATTAAACGCTAGAATCATTTCGTCTTAAGTGATAATTCCTTTGGCGAGCTAACTAACTAATTATGGGTCCCATAGTACAATTTCTCAAACGGGTGTCCAAGGAAAAATGATTTAATTGCTTCCGAAAATTGTTCAACATATATCAGAAATAGTTTCCCCAAATAAGGATTCCCTGGAGCACTATGAAGGGAGTTCAATCAAATTCCAAAAACTTCCACTCCATTCAAAACAAAAGGACACAATAAAACTGCACACAATCCAAAGGGCAGTGAATGGATTTCTGTTAAAAGATCTGTTCAGTCATTCGCAAATATGTCGAGCTCATTTCAATTCGCTCTTGTGCAATAATCCTCCGAAATCCTTTTTTTTCTCAACCACCCACCTACGGAAAGTGTCTCAATGCGGAAATGCCCAATTGACTGCATAAATAAATTTCCAGTGGATTTCTAAAAAAAAACAAAACCGAGGCGCATTTTAAATGAACTAGAAATATTGAAACGGAAAGCATGAATAAAATGCAGGTTCGGGGGACGTACCACAAAGGCTAATGCATTTTCTATTACCTTCGGAGACCGAATTCTGTTGAACAGTATGATTTGGTGGGGAATTATTAGACAGTACACGAGAGTTTAACGGAAAGATATCCTGGCTTATCGCTTGAAGATTTACAAGCACAAATTTGTTCAAGGACCTGTGCATTTCACGCTGGATAAAATTAAATCGTGTTGATGACACTTATGCCTAAAATTTAAATGGAATTTTCAGTTCAGCAACTCAGCAGCTAACTTAATTCTCTCGTACCTAAGTGGAAGAAGTCAAGCCGTATTGGTTGGGGAAAAAAACTCTCGACACTTAGAGCTAAAATCGGGAGTACCGCGAGGTTTACTTCTTGGACCATTACTTTTTGTAATGTTCATAAATGACCTCCCATAAGTAGTACGACACTCATCAATACCAGCTTTATTTAGGTGACACTGTTTTCGAATATGTTGAAAAAGCGAAAAACCTAGGCATTTGGCTCAACTTTACGCTTACGCTTACATGGGACCATTGGCAAAAAAAATGGATGTTTACGGACCCTGTCATTAACAAAGCACTTTGTTCCTCAGCATATAAGGCTTAGCTTAACAAAAAGCTTAATATTGCCAACGCTACCTATGGATGTCCGATATTCTGCTGTCATAACTCAGAAACACGAAGAAATCTTAGAGTAGCCTTCAACAACATTATGCGGTACGTTTATAATCTTTATCATATTTCGGTATACACTAACAAGTATACACTTTCAAGTTTGGTGCCCTAAAAACACTAAACCACATTTTGATTTACAAGGATCCTCATTATCTGTTCGAAAAACTTCAGTTTCCAACTTCAACTCATTCTGTTGTTTTTATTCAACCAAAGTTTACATGTAGAAACACCGAGAACCTATATCTTGTTTATATTGTCAGACTTCTTCGCGGAACTAAGTCATTTGATAAAGTTAAAGCAAAGCCAAAAAATAAGTGATTTTTTTTAAACTTGAAACTACTTAACTTTTACTTATATAGATTTTAACTTCACTTAAGTTCAATGTAGAAGATTCTATGTACAAATAAATAAATAAAATTAAATAAATAATTGTTGCGGTGGGCTGATTCCACAACTATTGAGAAATCGATTGTTGCACTGATCGCGTTTCACATTTAGTTGAAAACAGACTTCATCCAATTTCAGGTCCTTAATTTTTGGCTTCTAAAAATTGGTTTGCATATGGCTCTTTTTTGAATGTGGCCACCTTCATTTTCGAACCAAAATGTGAATATAGTGAACAAATCAATTTAACTGTATTTATGACTTGAAAATTGCTATTTGTTGTAAAAAAGCATTTGATTCAATTATTTACAAATTTAATTTAATAGAAAAAAATAATGAGTCTTAATTGATCGAAATAGCGAAATTTACAACTACAGCAATTTTCCCGCGAATTTAAAATTCTTACCACGAACTGTCACACTTTACAATCCACATTCTTTCGAACTTAACCTTCAACAATGCAAATGATTCGCGGGTAGCTGCGACTTAAAAATTTCTCATGTGAATGAAAAGTCAGAATCTACGAATATTCGCCAGTTCGCAGTTCGCGTATAACTGTCATGTAGGAGCTTCTCAATTAGCCGCTTGGACTCGGCAAAATATTGTGGATCCCTTTCATTCCATTTCCTTGAAAAACCCTCACAAAACGCGTGGTTGTGAGAAGCTACGCGCACTGAACATACAAAACGTCAAACATGGTAGCATTAAGCCCGCAGTCTCACGATCTTTCTTCACAAAGTTGCGTACCTACAACTGGCTTGGTTGGGGTAGTAATGTTATCAGAGGAATACCTAAGTGCGTGATAGTTTATATACTTCAATACAAAAAGTAAGGTAAAAGTTTTCACGAACCCGAATTCATTCACAGCCGAAGATGGTAAAACTACCTTTAAATCTGTCAGCTGTGAATATATGTCTGCCCTTGAGTTGGAACCATATGCACATTCCCGAGCCCCTTCATAACTACAATTAAAGTTTAACCGAAACATATAACCCTGCCCAAACCGTGTATGTATAAGGATCACACATGCACTCTGAAATTTTTTGATTTATGTAACAAATGTGCTGACCGAACCTGTTTCCACATGATTAATTACAAGCGGATACATATCCATTTTTTCTTTTTTCTTTTGTTTCATTGTTTCAAAGTTAAAATTGGGTAACCTTCACTCTTCACGGTGAAATAAAAACCATAGTCCATGAAATGCGCGCAAAAAAAAAAAAACCCAAAAGCACCCTCTTTACAGGAATGACCTCCACACACAAAAACGGACTGAAATTGCCTGATTCAGTCGTTTGTCCAGGAAATTTATCGCCCATGACATTATTTTTGAATTTATATACCCCAACAGTAAAGAATCATAATAGTGTTCAGAATTTTTTTTCCACTGTTGCGTGGCGTATCCTTATCCTTATTCGCTTTAAACTGAACAAAGTAAATTTATTTTTTTTCGGTTGTTCCTCTCGAGCATATAACAGACAAAAACATGAACTCGCCTTTTTGAGCTTTTGAGTAGTGGTAATCGATGATGTTGAAAAAAAAAAAAAAAAGATGCATTCTTCAGTGTTACTTATACCTCATTTAATGGGAGTCCATGTATTAAAAAAAAAAAAAAAACCTTCCTGAAAAACCATTCCACTTCATTGTTTACGCTTCATGTAATGTTGTCTAAATAAATTCAAATAGGGAAACACGATAAGGACCACGGAATACGTTCCAGTTTTTGTGCATCAGATAAAATTTGTATTTTGTTTTCCTTTCAGCTATGATCACGTCCTGGCAGGTTGTTTGTGCTTTTTTGTATTTGTTTATTTTTTTTAGATTATTTTATGGGGGTAACAAATGAAATTTATCCACGTCATGTCTAATGTCCTTCGGGGTGTTTATTTTTGCCGGGGATCTCTTATCCTTCGAAACAAATAGACTATATGAATGTTAAGATAAATAAAAATGGAAGGAAACTTCAAAGTTGTGGAAAACATTTTATTTATGTTGCGTCTTTTAAGGTCATGGAGAGGAACGAAGTGAAGCTCTCTATATGGATCGCTTGGAGGATGTGCTTATTGCCTGATGAAGTCAAATGGAATTTCGTGAAGATTTCATTTCGAAATGTGCTCTGTTGTAACTTTTGCTGTACCCAAGGTATAGAAGTTAACGTTGAGATATTGAATCGAAAGTGAAAGCAGGATAATGAGACCAATTTATTATAGGATGAAAGACGGTTAATTTGTTGTTTACAATCCTTTTTTCGGCGGGCAATGTCTTATCAAATCCGCCTGAGGACGCACAAAGTTTTTAATCGTAAGTTGATACGCAGTCGCTCATAGCGTAGGGTCTCTCTCGATTAGTATCGTTTTTTTTTTTTTTTGTATTTAGCATCAGTCTTTTCATTGCTTTGCATGCGCTGGACTAATACATTGTTCCGATAGACCAATACGAAGTGATATTTTTTCCCCCGTAAGCGTGATTTTGATGAAACCTTTTTCTACCGCCAATGAGCACTTCCTCAGTCTAAATATTCTACCAATTGGTCTCCATTACTTAAATGAATCATTTACTTTCTAGCTTCTTCCCATTAACAACTCTTGGTATCAAAACAACAGCAATTTTTTCGGCAACTTCAAAATTTATTTGCGGTTATAGATGAACACAATATCACGCATTAAATTTCAAAGCGCAGGCCCTAGTACCGAACCTTGAGGTAACCCTCAAGAGCTCTTCGACCGAAGTAATCTTTGACAGGTTCTGATACAAAAACCATGTTTAGCTAAATTTGGTTGATCAGTCACTTGATCTGACTATAGATACTAATAATCATAATTAGTGAACAGGCTAATTTTTTCAAGCTCACAACGGCAAAAATGTTATTATAAAATCACCCATTGTGACCTGCAAAGTCTTTATTATGAAGGTTAAGAATGATTTTTAGTAAGGCTCTACGAGTTCTGCAGTTATAGCCCTCGGCTAACTATTGCGGAAGAGGCCCATTCTATCTAGACTTTGTTTAAGACTATCATTGGAAGTTTTGAAAAATCTTTGCGCCACTGTGAATTATCATAATTTTGTTTAATACACAAATTTGACGAAGCATGGAGAGGATCCACTAACAATTTGTTGGAGCTTCTGCTTGGCATCAATTTTTCTTGTAGCGAATGTGAATTATCTTTGAATTTAGAATCCATGTGACATGCAAAAACATAAAAAAATGTATAAAATAAGTGCTGCCAATAGGGATGCCAGACGTCTCCCTTTAGGGGGGACATTCCCCCTTTTTCATACAAAAATGCTGTTTGTCCCCCATAACACAAACTACTGTCCCCCTTAGTAAGTCAAAATTCAATAAAAGAAAACATTCACTTGGAAATTTCGAAAATACCTACATTCTTTTAATATTTTTAACAAGATTCTTTGTGAACACCTCCATTTGAAGTGCAAGAAAACTGTCAAAGCTGAATGCATCCACTCATGAACTACATCTCACTTCACGTACTAAAGTTATTCTCCCGTACGTTTTTGTTTTGTTAATTAAGTTGGCAAAATGTCCCAAAAAAAATATTTTTCCCCCTTTTTGAACACTTGTCCCCCCCTAGAAAACTCACGTTGTCCCCCTTTTCGTATTTTTTAATCTGGCATCCCTAGCTGCCAACCATGAGGGAGTTCCGGAATACCACATTTTAACATTACTGAATGCTATTGGTTAGTTATTATATGTTCTGAAAAGGCGAATAATATAATTTGTTTGATTAATAAAACTATTCAAATGAGATGTTCGTTTCCATACTAACAATCATTAAAACAAACAGTAAACACCTCGAAGTTTTTTATTCCCCTGGATTAAAATTAGGTATGCAGTTGCTTACTTTTAGGGGTAGGTTAACTGCATTCCTTCAAAAATAGGTTCTAATCTAAGATTGGGTCTTACCCCTACAGAGATAGGTACAGAGATTAACACCAAAGCGACTATAGTCCCTTTTTTGGGCTACCTCGGTACCGGCATTTTTTTTCAGGCTACTTCAGCTGAACTCATTTATGATATCTCATAATGTGGCTCACTTTGTCTAAAGGGAACCCTAAAAATATTTCCTATCGCTCATCGCAGATCAAACAAAACTCGGAAAAAAATTGAATTATTCAAAATTCAAACAAATTGAATCAAAACGTGTGTAATGAAAAATCTCTAACAACTCTAGTGACTAAGAAGTACTTCTCCCTCGCATGTATTACAACACACAGCCACGTGTTAGCAGAGTCATCGCTCACCGACGCACAACAAAGTAAAATATTTTATATACATATATATATGTATATGTATATGTATATCACTTCACATTGCTTATGAAATTCCTCACAACATCAGCGACCCGGTGCGATAATGACATTCCTGTCGTCATCCTTTCACTTGTTTTCAGTTTTAGGTTTAAACGACCGCCGACACGTTGCGAACACATAGAAACCATAATTTTCCACTGGTAGATTCCGCTTCCGCTTGAAATTACGAATTCATTAGTGAAAATAAAAACTGCGCCATAAATTCTCAATATGGCATCGTGTCGGTTGTATCCTGTCGAGCGTTTAGCTCCAGCCAACGTAACGAAAAGGAAATTAACACAATTTCGCAAGGGAGCGGGTGGCACGGAGGAACACGTACCTACGTTAAAAATTTCTAGAAATTCCCATTTCATGTCATAAAACTCGCAAGAAGCTTGCAGAACAGAACAAAAATCCTTTGATTTCATCCTTCTACCAGTCAAAGGCGGTGTGCACTGGGCAAATGTTCTGCGCTTCACTTGAATGTGGCTAATTAGTAGCAGCGTAGGGAAACATTTTTCAATTAACTTTGCTCTTCCTTTTTCTTTATGGTTTAATTGCAACGAGGGAGGTGGGTGTAATGAAAATGATTTATTTTTATATATGAAATGAAAATATCCCAAACTCTGGGGAAATTTCGTCGATTACTCTCCAAATGAGATTTGAGCAACAAATTAAAAAAAGCTTGTGCAGAAAGCTTTTATTCTGTTCTCTGACAGGACCGAGAGAGAGTGTAACGAAATTTATGGATAGGTCTAGGTCTAGGTATGTAAGTTTTTTTGTATTTCACCTTACAGGGGTCGGTCGCTGTCTGGTCGACTATAGTTTGGCTTTTGTCTGAAAGGAATTGGAATGCTAGGTAATGGAATTTTTCAGAATAAAATCTAATGGAGTATTGAACAGAGTCAACGATTAAAAAATTCCTGTTTTCTGCAAACAAGAGATCGGTAGGTAGATAAAAGAGTTTGAGTGGTCTGTTAAGTTTCTAGAGATGTCTTAGAGAATCCGGATTGAAAATGTAAATAGCTATCGGTTTTTTGGATCTCTACATTAGATCGCTGGAAGTAGGTACTGAAACTAGAAAAAAGACTCGGGCTTTCCAGCTGAATTTAAAAGTTCCAGATTTTGAAGCAACCGAATTTTTGTGTCTCACGATTTTGATTTTGCCGAAATTGGGTGTAACAAAGTTTAAAAGTCTAAATAAATGAATTTTGACAGCCATTAGTTGCTCGATTGTGTTGCCTTCTAATTCTAAGAACAAAGCGATTCAATTGTATGGCAGTAGCAGAGCAATAACAGAGTAGTAACAGAGTAAAAACAGAAACAGTGTAAAATCAGAGATTTGAACGATTACAAAACAGTAACTGACAAAAGAAATAACTATGCAGCATAAAAGCATCCGATGAATTAGAGCAATTTAACAAAAAAAAAAACTACAACATTAGGGAGGCAACATTCTAACAGTCCATCATTATAAGCTCTTGAGTTGGATAAAAGTGTAATCTGAAATTATAGAGGTGCAGAAATAAAAACAGAGTAGTAGCCGAGCTACTATTGCATTCACAGAAGAAAGAAAGAAACAAAAAAAAAAACAGTAGGGTAGTTGTAGAGAATTGCATATTAATAGCAGAGTATGAACAGAATCTACATAGAATATTGCCAACAAAGGTTAAAGTACCAGATCTGCAAAGGAATGGTATACGTATTTCTATATAGCAAATAAGAAAGATCCCAAAACCGATCTGAAGCAAATTATTAGCAAACCAGGAGCTGTAGTAGCGCCTTAACAGAGTACTAACATAGCACAGCAGAGCGTTAGCAGAGTACTAGCTGAGCTTCGGTGAAACAACGAGCGAAAACAGAGCAGTTCACAATTAGAGATAGCAGCAGACTTATTTACGTAAACTGAGGGCACAAATTAAGCATGTCCACATATATTTACAGAAAAAGAAATAAAAAATTCCAAAAAAAAAACACTCATCTTCGAAAAGGTAGAGAAAAGAAGGCTGCAGTGGTTTGGCTAAATTTTACAGGGAGCCCCCGGTGGATGGAGGCAAGGAGGACTCCTAACAACAAGATCTGTATCCGCACCATTAACAATTTTTAATACTTTTAGATACTCCTCCACAAAATTCCTCCATTTTTCTCCTCTCCTCTCGCAGATAAAAGTTGACTCACGCAATTAAATTTATTAACTCAATGCCCGAGGTCACTAAAGTGCCTGCAAACATTTCGACAAAACTCAAATAATCCAAATTAATCCTTTCATCATGCCAGTGCTATAACCTTTATCTGGTTTTCCTTTTCATGTAATCATCTCATTCATTCTATAAAATAAAAATGCACTCCATTAGCTTTGAATTAAACTTTGTAGCAGCCCTCACAAATATGCACACACATTAACTACAACCAGTGCCCTTCACAAAAATGTCTCTCCCTCAAAGGATATGTAACGAAATAAATGTTCTGCCACTTACATCACATATTCCCCTCCCAGCATCATCAGCATCGTTGTCGTTTCTGTGCCTGTGCATGTTAATGCACAAACATCACTCTACACTCATAAATCTACTAATTTCACGCTAAGGACACATTGCCCTGACTTTATTCAGATCATTCCGAGTCGTTCATCTCATTATTTTAGTCTGTCGGTGTTTCTGCGAAAGAAAAAGAAAAAAACGGCCAAAAAAAATATAGCGACGCACAGGACGAAAACTTCTCGCTGCCTTTCATCGGTGCAATTATCCTTCAATGCATTTACATTTTCTTGTCGTTTTCATGGCACTTCTTCTCCAATGGGTGGAATTGAAAATGTCCCTCGTAATCGTATTAATTTGGCTGCTTATTTGATATTACAGCTGTGATGGAAATAAAGGACTGTTGAATGTTTAATATCGCATTGATTATTATTTCAGAATGTGTGCATTATCCTCGGATAAGTCAACCTTGCCGCATAAAAGCAACAAAGCACTATGGACAACGGAGCGAATTCTCACCTCATTCATGCACCGGGTACGCTGCGATGCGATACGAAATTGAATCCGATTGAATATGAGTGAGAATTCCATGTGTGTGCATGTTTTGAATGAGCAGGAGCATACAATGCCCTTAACAGCGAATCTGCTCCAGGGATATCAGGAAATTGGCCAAATGCCAGTGTTGTATCCGCTGGGATTCCACTGAATACTCTCACTCTTTCGTTCGATCCATGTACAGTTGGTTTTTTTTTATTCTTGCGTTGCATTCTCACAATGGCGAAGCAATTTTCACGCTATTGTGAATGCATTATTAAGTACTGGCGGGGATGGGTAAATCCGCGCTTATGCTGAACACGAACGTGTGGTAAATGGAATATTTATCTCTGACTGGGAGGTAAGGGCACGTAATGTTGGTTAGAGGTGCAAACGTTAGCATGCAGTTATTGGGCTTTACACTAAATATTTTGTAGGTCACAATGGGTAATTTAATGCGGGACATTTCGCCATTGTGAGTTCGTTACATCTGGCCTGGACACTAGGTACGATTAATAGTTTCACGCATTTAGTCAATATATTACTACGCCAATAAAATGCAATCGTTGAAGCTGAAACTTTAGCATGGGTCAAAGATTGTGGAACTCCGTCAAGTTTCTTCAGGGAAAGCAAAGAAAATAAGTAACCCAAGGTTCGTACGGCACATGGTCATGGACACCTGCTGGGCATTAGCTACTAATTATAATTTTTATTCTTCACACATAAATATTTTGTGGGTCACAATAGGCAATTTGGTATAGAAAATTTCGCCATTGTGAGTTCGAAACATTTACGCGATCCGTTACAAAGTTTCGATGCATTGAGGTTGCGCAACGAAACTATAACCGACTTTCAATTTCAAATTGTGTAGCGGTAAGCCCGGAACTCAGATTGAAAAATTAAAAAAAAATTTACATTTTTGCTGCACTTATTGGTTCCCGTCTTTCTATCCACTCTTTTTTTCAAAATGCGGTCCCCATATATCCTTCCTTGGGCCAATGCGAATCTAAACCAAAAAATCATAAAAATCGAAAGATCCATTCGCGAGTTATGAGTGCACATACGGACGTCAGTCTAGACCTGAAATACAGCAATAGGCACAAAACAATAGAAGAATCGAGGTTTTTTTTTAATATATTAACCAAATCGGCCCATCTCGTTGTCGTTTGACCTGTAGACTCCAGATCACAGAGATCACTCAAACCTATTCAAGAAATGGCAAACGTGGATACAAAATTTGTTTCAATAATATCCATTAAGTCATCAGTTAAACACTCAACAACTATACTTTGACAAGTACATTCCCAATCAATTATACCCGTTTTGACAGCCCATCTAAAGCTAAGACTCGAATTGAAAGACCCTTCATAACAAGCTCCCTCTTCACCACTCGAAAGAGGGAATATTTCCCCGTATCAGCAGAAATGACGAAATTAAAACATAAAACCTAATGGCGCATGAAGAAATGAAGATGCATCCTCCTCGTGAGGAGGGGTTGTACAAACAAGCTGCTTTCTCCTTCCACCTTCCACCTTCCTCATATGTAAATATTTCATCGAATGAAAAATCGGAATATCAACTGAAATGCAAATCACCCCCGGCATAATGACATGTCGACCAGAAACTGTTCGAGCGAGGGTTTTTGGGCGAAATTAGTTTGCGGCACATCTCATCAGCATATTTTAGGGTGGAATATAATACTTATGGTAAGACTATGGCAGAAGATTGAATCGTTAGGGTCATTGAATGAATTTCTACCACATGATGAATATCTGATGCGGGCTACTTGAATGGACATTTTGCACAAATTGCTGTTTATTTGAGAACAGCTTAGTAAAATTAAAATTGCTTTAAGTGCAATTCGTAGATATGCACACAGTAAATGCACAACATTATTGCGAAGCATAAACCTTGCATTTCATCCATTCCCTATCCGACGCCCTCCACCATCTTCACTTGCGAGGAGTAAGGAAAATATTAATGGCAGTATGCCATAAGATCTGCAACGAGGGTTGTTAAACTCCATCGAATTGGCTTAAGTTGAAGTTATACGAGCGCATTAAGGGTCCCCAGAGCAAAACCGATGAATAGCTTTCCGCAGAAGGAGGCGAAAATGACATCAATAAGCTGGTCGTTTGATAAATAACATGGACTCCTAATTACCAGGATAGTGATACAAGTATCCTTTCAAATTTTCCTCTAAGTAGTATGGCGTCAGCACAAGATATAAATTATAAATAATTGAATGACGATAAATCTGGAACAGAAATGAAGACACGGGTGAACTCCTCAAAAGAGGGAGATAATGATGGAAGTTTTTTTCTGGGAGGGCAGTCTGCTATTAGTTTGGAAGCTGTATAGATATTTTAACTGGATTTATATCCTATTGGCGATATAAAGCTTTTTGCAAAGTTATCACTTATCACTTCTGATCACTCATGATGAGATAAAGGAGTTAGGGTCTGCTAATTTAAAAACGGGACGGACTGAAATACACTTTCATATCCACGCAGTTCGCCATTATTTGATAGCCAAAATAGAAGAAATGTCAGCTTTGTAGGGAGCGCTTAAGAAGGCCTTAAATTTGATCTGTAAAAATGTGTCAGCTGATTTTGGGTACCGCTGTAGTCTCTTTTTGTACAGTAATGAAGTCCAGTTGAAGCAGCTCACATCGCCTGTCACTACACCTCAGTAAGCAGAAGAATGAACAGTTCAGTAAGTCCAGGTGTGAGGTAATAGTAATATATCAGCGGATCTGTGTTTAGTAAAGACAGCAACTGTAAGAAAAACTCCATTAACGGAGGTCTGTTGGACAAGCAACTCTTCTTTCTCAAATCTTCTTTTTCAAATCTTCGAAATATTTAAGAAGACATAACGAACCCAGTGTCCCAATAGATTTGTCAGGCGTTTCTATATTTTTTTCTGAAATAAAAATTGTCAAGTCGAGGAAGGTACTTACGATTCTTCTGTTGCTGGCAAAATATGAGCAGGCTTAAGAGGAACCTCACAGAAGTCTCTCTTCAAAATCGGTTGAACCATATACTATTATACAAATTTTTGTTCTAACTGGTGAGGCTTACTGGTTGACGTGGGTCTTAAATATCTGCCGATACCTTGCTCACTTAGGATCGCCTATGCCTACGTAAGCCTTGAGGTAGTTTGAATATCCCTTTAGTAAGAAAAGTCGCACATTTCTTGTAGGTTTTAGCATGGTACGCATCAATAAATTACTCAGCTTCGCTTGTAGCGTGCATCAACTAAAGTTTAAGCTTTTACGAGAACCGTGCATGCATCAATGAAAGTTGTAGCTCCAAGTGGAGCCACCCATGGGCTCTGTCTATAGTCTCCGCGACTACCGCCTACTATAGGAATATCTAATATGTATATATAGACTAAGCTATCCGTTCCATGAGTTCTATATGTACTGCCGAGATCCAAACCTTCTGCAGAAGCCGTTCATATGCTGAGCTCGATAAGCTCCACGCGTAATTGATGGCCTCAACCTTAGCAACAAAATCGACAAAAGTCTCAAATGGTGACCTATGACAATTAATGGTGTTGGTCTCAAATTCTTTAGCTCCAAGCATCGATTTTGGGGAAACGCTGGATTTTAGAAGCAATATATCTAGCCCTTGAAAAAGATATATTACACCGACCCTCAATTCTGATTTACTTGTTCCAATGCAGTTGCACTTTTCTGTCTACTCATCAAATATGAACTGAAACTGATTCACTTACAATTGGAATCCTTTCAAATTGAATTAAAGCCCAAGCAGAAGCGCGTACTTCAGCCGTTTACATACTCATCCAGCCAAACACATCCCAGACACAGTAGCTCAATAAAATCAAAGGATTTCCCCTTACCATCCATTTCATTACACATTGCTTTCAATTACATCGCTCGCTGCGTATACGAGCATTGTCGTAACAATTAAGTGTGCAAAAGGAGGCCACATGGAGGCTGGAATCCCTTTCGCCTTAATTTGCGAAACCCATTTGCGGCATGCGTAGGCGTATTAGGTATTCGTATGTGCTAATGCGTTTTCGCAAATAAACAGGCAATTATCCCCGAGGCTTTTAAAGGACGAGTACATGAATACATATTGTCGTCGTTGTAAGCGAAAGGAAAACACTGTCAATGGTACGGAGGCGGCGGCGGCGGGGGCGGTGTGAGAAAGTGCCGTTTGTTGTCGTTTCTGGTGTCACTCTTATCACGTTTGCATTAACACGCACGGTCAGGCTGTGTCGAAAGTCGAGTGCCGAACACTGTCTTAATAATTTTGAACTTTCTCGATTACGTAGTTAGATAAATTTATTTTATTCGTACAAAATTTCGAACTCGAGATATTAATCAATTCTGACATTACAATGAGGAACTCAAAAAAGTTGGTCTCGAAATTCTGTGTCCCTCCGTCTGTCTGTCCGTATGCTTCCAGGACTAAAGCCTGAACAGTGGCCCGGATTTGGTTCAAACTTCGGATTCGGAGTTTGTGGGCTCCAGCGATTTCAACCAAAATTGATATTTGCGCTGAAGTAGGTTAAGTTACTGTGACTGCATACCCAGTTTTTGGCTGAAATATCGAAAAACGGTGCTTCTTAAATTTGGACATATCTCGAAAACGGTCCGTACAATTATAATAACAATTCATTTCTAAAGTATTACAGTCATTTCCTACTTAATAAAAAACTGATGTCAAAGTTTTTCTCTACATTATCGTACAATGGATTTTTGAAAAATGTAATTTTTTTTAAATTTAGTTTTCTTTAGCTTACCCCAAAACTGTACCAAGGATTTTGACCAAAACGGATACTTTGAGAAAAATTATTGCTTTCAAAATTATTGCGTCCGTAATTTTCAATTCGAATCACAGAAAACACTCATTTTAGAAACAGCTCCTATCCGGAAAACCCCATTTTCGATTTGGATAAAACTTTAAAAACCAAGTAATGCTTATATCCGGAACAATATCTAATGCTCAGTTATCAGCTAATTATTAAAGCAATAGTAATTTTCAAACTAATCATTGAAAAACTTGTTACTGTTTCGTGTGCATAGTTTTAGAAAAACTGCTCTTACGAATTTGATCTAAATAAGTATTCCAAATGAGATACCGTACTTAGGTTTTCTCCAGAATTACGAATAAATCAGTTTTTTGATTATTTGTCAAAAATTAATACACAATTCCGCAGTAGTCACCGTACATTTTTGTAAAACTCAACCAATAAAAATGTAATAACAGCTACGCAAAACTTATTTTTAGCAAATATTGCCCACTTCTCCTTCTTTCAACAATATTGAATAAGCACCTTATAATGCCAACCACTTTGGGCTTACACAATCGGAAAATCCCACTTCTGTGGAGGGGGAAACTCCACAGACGTCTATCGCGATATTCAGTTTATAACTACTAATGCAAATTCAAAAACAAATGAATTCTATCTATGTGAAGATATCGATCTATCACGAACAATACTTCCAATCATTGACAACTTTATTCATGTTGCAGTCGAAAATAAAAACGCCGCCTAGCAGGTTAAAAGTAAAAACTCCTCTTGTAAAGTGTAAGAGATTATAAAATAGTAGAGTAGGCGCTTATAACTCTCTAAGGAGAACTTGCGACGATTGCCTATTACTGAGAGCTTCAATTTTTAAAAACTCACATTGTTATTTGATATATACTTCATTACTGCCGTATCTGATGAATAAAGCAATAGTAGATTTTATATGACACAATTCATCGGTTCTCATTTTTACCTACCTTCCTAATAATATAAGTAAAAAACCAGCCTAACTTTTGATGAACGAGAAAGTATCGTTCGAGTTCGACCCAGAGTTGCACTTTACTTTTTTGTCAAATCGAGCAAGACTGCAAGCGCACACAATTGCAAATAACGGCAGGCAAGCAGACACGTTTCGTTTTTCTTCACATTTTCTTGAAGCTGTTTGTGCATATTTAGAGCCTTTCCTCTCTTAACAGAGATAGAGAATAAAGGCGAAGAAAAGCTATAAATTGCAATTGAACAATGGCTGCAGGATGGGGTGGAGAATGGGACAATGCACGGGGCAAACAGATGACGACTGGTATAGTCGTGTAATTCTAAAGGAATAGTTGAACTTATTCCATGAATAGAAATGGATTTCATGCTGCGCAAGGATGTATTTTTAGTTGTTATAGATAGGATGTAAAATGTTGTCCCAGCTGTCAGACATGATAGAAGTTCTGTTTAGGTATACACCCTTTTTAACCACAAAGGGATGCCTGTCGGTTGTGAAATGTTTTCTGCAGTAAATCGAAATCTATTTTTGGCTATAACCACACTTTGGTATGAATACGTCTGGAATTGTTATAAATGTGGTGGAAGGCTGTCATATTTGGTTCCACATGGGATCATGAATTTCAGATAGAAAAACGTGTGAATTTTTTTTTTCTTCTGTTTCCAATTTTTGGCTATCGGAAATCTTTAAACATTTAGCTTAAATAACCTTTTACGAATTTTAGCTATAAGTAAAAAAGACTTAGGATTCTAACTCCTTCTCTAGACTATCGAACTGTCAACCAAATATAAATAGTTAACTCGAGCCATTTAATCCACATCACTTCAGAGGCAAACGTCGACCCTAATCATTTCCTTGCAACGGATTAATTTACGGACTCAGTAAGAAGTATCATTCCAGAAAAATAAGTGCAACATTTGAGACCTGACCTCACACATGTCGCAGTTAGGGGGCCTTACCAACAAACATTTTTAGCTTCGACTTTTAAATTTTAGTAGTTTACAGTGGCAATATTTTCCATACAAGGGTCCCAATTGTGAGCTTCCAAACATTTTAAGTCGAGACTGAAATTTGTTATTGGTACGGCTGACGGCTCAGGGTCTTGTCAGTTAGAAAGAATTTCTGCAGAGTCTCACAGCTCAAGAAGATCGATGGGCCTCGAAATTCACACAACATCCGATGGCTTTAAAAGAGATTTCTAAATTTATGATGCTTCGAAAATAGAAATGCCAGACAAGAATTCTCATCCCAAAAGCGCAGGGAATAGCAATCATATTGAAGTAGCATTTCCAGCATTTATTAAAATAGAAGTTATAGCTTTAGGCAAAAGAAAAATCCGCGTTCAGTCTGCCAAAAAACAGTCCTATCGCCCAGTTTAAAAGGGGTTGGATATTCCACACAAAACAACAATTTTAGAACCACAAGGTCGCCGACTTTGATAATTTACAAGCAGAACCCTTCATATTCGTTGGTGCTCTTTTGGATCTTTTGCACAAGGAAACCATTCAAACCTTTCAGCATGGCTTTCGGTAGAGACGAAGAGATAGCACGAATCTAGGTTTCAAGCCATCGAGGACCCCACAGCAAAGCCCTCTAAATTTTGTCCGCGATCGTACGCAATGAAACGACCAGCCAAGTGGTTTCTATAGAGACTGTGTAGGGTAGTTCTTTGATCTTTTTATTTGGTACTAAAACGCGTGGGGTCCCGAACTTCCGCTGTCGGTGGTCAAATATTTCCACCTCTTTGGCCAACTTGCCAATCACTTTCCACCGAGTAATTCATAAATATTGGCTGTCAGATATTGGGAAATCTACTCACATGGACTTCCCTGTGAAAGGAAAATATCCGGTTAAACCTTTCACCAGGATTCAATCTCTAAATCGCTCTATCCCACTTGCTGAATTATTTAAAATGCGGGCGTGTTCCTAAAAAATACTCATCAATCACCTCAACAATTTAAAAAAATAAAATAAAAATAAAATGTAAACCAACGCCAGGTAAATAACAATGTTAGCACACACATGTAACCCATTGTTACCTCATCTACCTTTGTAACACGAAACATTCTTTTACCCATCAGAATAGATAAATGCCATTTTTAACTCAAGCTGACGTGACAGACAGACACCCATGCCCAGGCCCACCACTGACTTATCTGAGGAAATGGATTCTCGGCTGTGCTTCCCGACGCGCCACCCACCTGACACTTTGGCATAATTCACCCGC
This sequence comes from Cheilosia grossa, assembly GCA_963082955.1. Taxonomy (NCBI): domain Eukaryota; kingdom Metazoa; phylum Arthropoda; class Insecta; order Diptera; family Syrphidae; genus Cheilosia; species Cheilosia grossa. The sequence goes on along the minus strand of OY720145.1, from coordinate 59,770,620 downwards.
CTTAGAGGTACACTACACAGGCCGACACATATACGGACGTGCCGAACTCATATGCACATGAAAAGGAGATGATTCCCTTCGATATGCGAATAAAAATTCAAGGGTGGAGAGCACGCTCACGAATCGTTCCACGTTGTTATTATTAAAAGGAAATAAAAAAGAAACACCAAGCAGTCCCCACCAGATGCCGATAATATCGACGAATATCCTTGTGCACTCAATCACGTCGACAGTGTCGGTCGGTGCAGCGAGGCGTAGTATGCACTCTGCATGCGGGCACTTATACAGAAAATCGTTACATTTTTGCCGAGTTAAATAATGGCAGGTGTGCCAGAACATAGCGCACGTATGTACGTATAGTGAGCCGCAACTGATGCATTATTTATGGATCAGCATGCTGCGACAGGCAGCACCAAATCCAGAGACAGGAGTGCCAGGAGAATGATAGGTTTTTAATTTGCAAAATTGTATCGGGCGTAAATTGTTGCTCCGATGAATGCAATGACTGATTGAGGTGTTACATGATATACTGGATAGATGTCAAAATGGACGTCACGGTGTGATTTACAAGCTTTGCAGGCATTTTTCTGAAGGACGATCTATTTTTTTCTTTGTTAGCGATTAATTTTTCTTGGAGTGGTACTTTTTAAACTGCTTTTGTGAATGGTCCGATTAGATAGGTAGCTATATTGGAGGCAGGTTCCTGAAGGCCGCTTAGAAATGCATGACAAGTGCGAAGCTGGACCGACACTATTGTTCGTGGAAAAGGGGGAAGAGAAGAGTGCATGGCTGACGGCGAGTACCTGGATTGATAAACGTTTTGCACTCAAAGTACGGATTGCAGTGGCCCTAGCAGTAGAGGGATTTCTTTTACTCGAAGTCTGCTTACGCAGATAGCGGAAAACGCGATTAACGTAAACAGTCGCAAATACATGATCCCATTAGCTGCATAGATTGAAGAAGTTCCAATTGGGAGTGGCAACAGATCCGTCTATAGTATAACTTATCAGATGAGGATTGAATTTCTAGAGAGAGGGGCTATTTCGCAGCTGTCCGTAATCATCAATGCACTGAGCTCATCAAAGGATCGTATTTGCTCCTCGCCACTCAGCATCGCATTGATGGCATCGCCCTTCAGGGTCTTGAAGGAAAATATATTCATCTGAGAATCCCCGGCGATACATGTTTTGTGGAAATCGAAGGAGGTAGCGGCGAATGCCTGCAAAATAGTCAGCTACGATTCGCCAAATTTCCATGCGGACAACAAAATGCGGGTATCCAGGGCACGCTTTTGCGTAAGCTTAAGGGAAGATTATTAAGGGAGAAGATTATGCGAGAGCTCACTTAATCCACTCCACAGGTTCATGCTTTTTGTAAGTAAATATTTTTAACGCTGCAATGGACGCTTCATTTACAACAGCTGCTCCTCGGTCATTGTGACCTAAATAAATATTAATTTGAAGATGATTTTTATTGTGACTCATTGTGAATGTTTAAATATGCTATATATTCCCTAGATTCGTGGGTGTGAAGAATGACCTTACCAAGTATTTTTAGTGCAGCTTAAAAAAATAGTCATACTTAATTTTTTAAGGTAAAGGATGTTTTTTTAGAGGTATAGAACTTTTAAATGGTATAAAACAAAGATGTTTTTTTTTTAAATTGACATAAAATTTACTTTATTCTAAAAAAACACCCTTCTTTATATGGTAAAGCTGCTGCAGCATATCTGCTTTTCGAAGGTGGATTAAGTAAGGAACAACTGCACCGAGAGCTCTATCATAAAGTCATTAAAAACCATGTAGCTCTAAAAAGTACACTGTGGCTGTCAAAGTAAGTGTTGCTTTGTCAATTGACAAACTCAAAACGTCACTTTTCCTACGTCAGCCACATAGGCGAACTGTCGAATTTCTTGACTTGATTCGTCGGCTAGTTTTTTCATGTATCCTTAGATCTTCTATGCTTTCTGGAGAATCAAAGCCTTTCAAGCATGGTGTCTGATACCTCGATCACAGGATCATCTTGAAGCATTTGTAGTACCCGAAGGTGTTCTGTGAAGTTTCCTGCTTTAAGATTTGATATAACAGGGAGCCTAAAGGCACTGAGACCAGCTTCCTTCTTTAATATGTAAAGACTGAGCATTGCCCGTATGGCAATCCATGGTCAATCCTTTGACCTAACACCATCTATAGGTTAAGTTTAAAGCCCTTTGCATGATCTCAGATATCGTGGAGTCATGCTTGCCTCCAACAGTGATTACTAGATCATCAGCATAACCTTGTATGATGTACCCCGGTTGTGTGAGGTGGTCTAGGAGTTCATCTATGACTAAAGTCCACAGTAGAGGAGAAAGTACTCCTCCGTGAGGACAGCCCCTGGAGGCCTTAACAGTCTTTTGTGTGCCTCCGTACTCCAGATTAATGATTCTGCGTTCTTACATGTTAAGTACCCATTTTGTGATTAGTGGGGTAACGCCTTTTGTTATCATAGCTTTCTTTATGGCAAGAAAGGAGGTATTGTCAAACGCTCCCTGGATGTCTATGAAGGCACAAGGAGCCGTTTCCTTTGCTGCCAGAGCCTTTTCAATCGTCATTGTGAGGCTGTGTATGGCCGTTTCGGTAGACTTGCCGGCTTGGCATGCGGCTCGCATGAAGTGGGTTACCTGTAAGGAACTGATCCCTTATGTATTCATCAAGGACTTTCTCCATGGTTTTTAGGAGGATGGAGCTTAGACTGATGGGGCGATATGATTTTGCTTCGGATTTCCCACCTGCCTTTGGTATGAAAACCACCTTGGCCTAAGTCCAGCTCAATGGAACGTGGCTTAGGGATAGGCTGGATCTAAAGATCCTTATTAGTTGAGAAGCCAATAGATCCACACCCTGTTGTAGTAGACAGGGGTGGATTTCATCAGTTCGCGGTGATTTAAAAGGGCTCATTTTGATTTTCTCAATTCTTTGTTGTAATCAGTGAGAACTGTTCTGTATTGAAACCAATAGCCATTGTTCTTAGCTCTATTGAAAAGTATTCTTGTTGTGCTCCTAAGAACGTCAAGTCTTTTATTCCACCATGGAACATCTCTTAGTGTTTTCCTATTTTTGAGGGCACAACTGCTTTCATCGGTTATGTCTTTTTTGAGCTGTTCGGATTCAGTTTCCAACTCCGGAATGGTCCCTAGTGGAACTAAAGAACGATTTATTTCTGATTCGAGGACTAACCGAGATAGGTTTCCCAGTCAGAGAATTTCGGGTTCCTGTAAACTGTGTGTTCTTACGGAATATGCTTCCAGGTGGAATGTTATGTGATTGTGGTCCGATATGGATGCTTCTCCGGAAACATGCCAGTTTGAAATATGTGCCGTAGTTTTAACGTCAACCGTTAACAGCTGTGGCACTTTCCAGTCTCTCTGCCAAAGAAATGTGAGTCACAATATTTATAGAACAACAGTGTTATTTTTTCTCAACTCAACAATGCACGATTGAATTTTAACTCTATTTGGTGAAGATTCTGCATGTCATCGAGGTAACCAATAAAATAACCAATGTTAAAATGTTATTTACACAGTTTGACCTAAGGCCCATGATATATTTAAATATTTCTATTACCTCAGGACAGTGAAGCATGACTCTGCAATAGAATATGTTCAAATACACTTAACCTGTACTTTGTTCAAATACAACTACAGTTCATCATAATATGGATATCCTTTTCATTCCTTACGCTTACCTTGATTCGTCGGCATAAGCAAAACTTCATAAATTCCACTTGAGGCAATTTCGAATGCAATTTCTTCAGCACGAGTATATGCAATGCATCCTTGCGTAAAGGATGGACCTCATGTCCACTAAATCGTCTGTTGGTTTACTGATCACATTGCTCGGTTCATTTGGTCAAATATTAGCAAACCATTTGTGATTGTGCCTGGAATGTGCATAAATGCAGATGCATTCGACTGTCATCTGAACAAATACACGAGAATCAATTTTCAATCGATTTGCCTTGCTTTGGGTAAATATTCGTGTCAGTCCGTCGTGATTGGGATCAACAGCTTTGAGTCTAGAGTTACAAACAATGATTCTAATGAGGTTTTCGTTTAGAAAGGCGACTGATATACAAATATATTTAAGTAAGGGTGGGTGTGTGCCGTCGTAAGTCATTAGGGTCTACACAAATGGACTTTCAGAATGGTGTTCGGCAGTTATTGTACCTCTTATCTAGTTTGGGTAGTGAGAGGTATTTTTTTTTATTGTGACGGCATCAGGTTGTATTATGATGGTAACTTGAATTCATTATCAGCTGTTGTAGTGGTGAGGCTCTAGTTGAGTGGCAGATAGAACCATTAGAAGGGGAATTACCTAGCAAACACGATGATGGTGACACCATATCAAAATTGAAGTGAGCTGTCAGTAATGGTGTTTGAGTGGTGGCCAGAAGTCTTATTTACCGCAGAACATTCAGGATCCCAACACGGATTGAATTGAATTACTACTTATCAACAATGTCAGCAGGGTATTTGACAAAAGTGGGTTACAATCTCTTTTTCATAGATGGAGTTAGAATTCAAAAGAAATAACTCACTAACCTTGAACAATGCGTCTTATCCTTGAACGAACTATACCATTTTTACCCACGGACAAAAAAAGATAGCATCTAGTCTCATCTAACCTGTTCCATAAAAGCAAACCCCGGACTAATATAACATTCTCAACAAATTGTCACAAGATACCAAAATTTCTTGACATTTTTATTGTGATTGTGTCATGCGACATAAATTTCACTTGCAAAAAAAGACTAGTAACTTCCTAAATATTCGCAACGCTTCTGCACACAAAGAGGAAAGCGACTGATACTATCTCTCCTCTCAACACCATTATAAAGTCAACGCCACTAAATTACCTATTCTACCTCTACGCAAACCTGGCAAAAAAAAAAAATATAGAAACAATCATAATTTTCTATTTCGCTTACGACAAGACAGTCTGACAATTGGGATTTATTGTGCTCTCCCTGTGACTTATTGACTTTCTATTCGGAGGGGGTTTGAAGCGATATTTTGACCTCACTGTTTCGGTTTTTCTTCCAAATTTTACACAGCTATGCAGCGTTAGTTGTTGGGGGTGGTTGGTTGAGAAAATTTATTAAATTATCATGCCATAGAACTTTGTTTTAATTGGGTTATGAGTGCCAGTTGTGGGGAGGGGAGCAGTTTATGCAAATTTATTCTCAATCTATCTTGGCGCGGATTAATAAATTGCCTATAGGTTTTGAAGGAGTTAGAGAGGCTACACTTTACGAGGGCTGTAACTTTTGGTAGTAAAACGGAAAATATGACATCATTTACGTGAAAACAAAATTCGTACAAAACTTCAAACTCGATACATTAGTCAATTCGGACATTACGATGATAGAGGAACTTAAAAAAGTGGGCAAAATGCTGTTCGTTTGTCCGTCTGTCTGTTTGTATGTCCCGATACTAAACGGCTGCCCGGATTTGGTTCAAACTTCGGATTTGGAGTTTGTGGGCTTACAGTTTGGGGTGGTTTTTTTTGCAAGTTAACCTCAATATTAATGGTACTTCCCATGCAAAATTTTCATACCAGTTTGATTTGTTCGAGAACGGCTCTAACGATTTCAACCAAAACAGCTATTTGAACTTAGGTAGATGAGGTTACCATGACTGCATACTCAGTTTTTGGCTGAAGAATCGAAAAATTCTACTTTTGAAATTTGTACATATCTCGAAAACTTTCCATACGATTTGGTATAGCAAAAATTGATTTCTAAGGTATTACGGTCATTTCTTATTTAATAACAAACTGGGTTTTTGTCTATATAATCTTACAATGGATTTTTGAAAAAAACAATTTTTGAAAATTTAGTTTTCTCTAGTTTTCCAGTAAACAGTAAGAACGATTTTGACCAAAATAAATATGTACTTAGAGGAAAATTGATGTATTCAAAATTATTGCGTCCTTAACTTTCAATTCGAATCACCGAAAATGCTTATTTTAAAAACTGCTCACATCTCGAAAACCTCATTTTTGATTTCGATAAAACGTTAAAAACCAATTACCGCTTATATCCAGAACAATTTGAGCAAAATACTTTAGCAATAGTATTTTTCAAACCAAGCATTTCAATATTTGTTTCTGTTTGCATAATTTTACAAATTCTGATCAAAATACATATTTAAGATAATAAAAAAATACTAATTAAGATCGAATAACTCATACTTAGTTTTTCATAAAAAATTCGAGTAAATAAGTTTCTTAACTATTTCTCAAAAATGACTACCCAAAAGCCGATCTCTGTTCATGTATTTTTTAAAGCTCAATACCGCCCTTCCTTTAAAAATGCAATAACAGATACGAAAAACTTATTTTTAGTATATATTACCGACTTAATATTTTCTTTTCAACCATAGGTATTAAATATGCACCTTAAAAAAATTCCAATCACTTGGAAAACAGAAAATCCTACTACGCTTGTCCTTGTACTCAAAAATCTTTTAAAGTGTAAGAGCCTATAAATAATACAGTAGGCGCTATAACTCTCCAACCCGAACATGCGAAAATTGTCTGTTACTGTTACCCAGGCGGCGCCGAGAACAGCAGTGACAAACACGAGAAGAAGTAACTGCTTGAACTTCGGTTGAAAATCAGCAACTTAATAGATATTCTATAAAGAGAACTAAAACATGACAAAGTCATGGACAAGCTTCTTAAGTACCTTCTCTGGGAGGAGGATCGGCTAGTAAATACTGACAATAACAAAACGTCTTTGTAGTTTTTTTGTAGTCTTTCAAATGAAATAGCGTTTTGAATAGAACTGCTAAACACTGCGAGGAGTAACTTTATAAAGCTCATGATCACATCAAGGAAGTCTTTGAGCAGCACAAAAAACGGGCAAAAGAAGTACACCGGAAATTAGACCCAACGGAAAAGTTGAGTTGCTGTACGAATGCGGAAAGTGTTGTCAAAAAAATCTTACTACAAACCTATGCTTTACATCGCGTGATCAGACTCAGAGAGTCGGGGTGCTGGTCTGCGAGACCCTACGGCCATAGTAACATTTTGCTTTCTCTATCAAGAGAACTCACCCTCAACGGACTATATAACTCCCAGAATGTTTTTCACTAAACATTTTAAAGTAGAATTCCCTTCAAGATCAGATTGGCAAGATGGCCGGGGGAACAGGGATACGAATCTAGCAATCTACACAGACGGTTCAAAGATGGACTAGGTGCGGGTGTTTTTTCTGAGCCTCTAAACATCTCAAAATCCCTTAGGCTTCCGGATACGTCCAGCGTGTTTCAGACGGAATTACTGGCTATCCGCGAGGCCTGTCGTCAAATCAAACTACACCCAAACATAGCTCCGAGGCAAAAGATAGACATTTTCATTGATAGCCAAGCTGCCATCAAGGCTATCGCCTCAGTCAATATAACCTCAAAATTAGTTCAAGACTGTCGTAAGGAGCTGGCCTCACTTGACAAGTTCAAGGTCACCCTGATTTGGGTTCCAGGTAATAGCAACGTTTACGGAAACGAACATGCTGACGAGCTGGCCAGGCAAGGCTCAACTCTTCACTGCTCACTTGTGAAATCGGTTCAGGTACCGCTCGGAGCAGTCAAAGCAGAGATCTCCTCAGTATTCTTATCGAAGGCAAACCTCAGATGGAGGAGGCTGACGAACTGTATCATATCCAGAAGGATGTGGCCAAACTACAGCACAGAAAAAACAGCCTACCTTCTAAGTAAATCACGAAGAGATATTGCCAGAATAACAACCACAGGCCATTGGCCAAAAGGGGAACACGCAATTAGATTAGGCATCCCACATAATACACACTGCCGCAGCTGTAATGACGCAGCCGAAAAAGAAACAACACTCACTACCTTTGCGCCTGCCCCGCACTAGCTAGGGTCAGACAGCGATCTCTGGGTAAACCCTTCTTCGACTCCCTTGAGGAGGTCTCGAAAAGTAGTATTAGGGAATTGATAACATTTTTGAATTCCACAGGCTGGATCTAAACTCTCCTATTCGACAGTCGTAAACAACCAGGTCAAATGAGTTGTAGTAACAAAACGGCACATAGTGCTACTTGGGTTTTTAAAATATAAAAACCGCCACTCCTACCTACCTACCTACCCTACCTATGCATTAAAAAAAAATTTATCACCCATTCGTTTGATAGTTAATCAAAATATCGAGCACTTCATTAACTTTTTAAACCGTTTCAGCAGAATAAAGCTTGTTATGGTGGTCAAAGTTTCGAAAACGATTTCTTCGGAGGTTGAGGGATTTAAAAAATAAATAAATAAACATCAAGCGCAATAGGTCCACATTGGTATCCTGGAATAACCTACTTATTTTGTCTCCTTTGTTTAAAAAAGTCCGCAGGGAACAGAGGTAGCATAAGTCACTATGGGTCAATTTTCATCGAAAAAATATGAACATGTGACTATGGGAGAATTTTGCCATGTAACAATTTGGCCATGTCACCGTAGGACCATGTGACCGTATGACAATTTGACCGAGTCAACGTAATTATTTTTCGAGTAAAACTTTGCAAATAAAAATTACTGAGTGAAGTGAAAATCTGACAGTTTGGGCAGACAGATTTTGGTTTGTGACCATGTTATTTGGAAATCTGTCCATACGAGAATCGCCATTTGACCGTGTGACTAAATAAGTACCAAGCTAAATGAAAAAATCAGGAACCCATTAAATTTGTTTTGCTCCAAGTATCCACTTTAGCTCCCCCCTTTTATCAGTCATCTGGGGGGCCTCATTAATTAAATCTAAAAAAAATTAAGTTCCATCCTTGTAGAACAAACTGTATACTCTCGCATTTATTGTCAAAATACGAGTTATCGCTCCCAAGCGGAGGTGGTGGTGGTGTGCTCGACTGTTGTTAGGTCATGCGACTTTCATTTGTTTGCATTTTATCAGATAATTTTCCATCCGACCAACGATTTGCGGTTCCATATAAAATGACGGACGTTGCTAGAGAAACAGTTCAAGGCGAATGGCTCAGGATACAAATACACGCCAACATATGCGCATTTTGATTAATTAAACGAAATTAATATTGCAAAATAGAAGAATGACAATGCCACATTATGTTAAAGACTTGCATATTTTTTTGCTCCTTTAAAGTTTGTCCAATAGTTGCGTCCACGACAAGGATGTGATACACATTCAAATGAAGAATAGTTCCCTCCTGGTGTTGTATTGCCGCCCGCTTTTATCTGGCTTAGCCGCAACCAAAGTAAACATACAATAAATGGTGCGAGGACATTCACAATAAATTCCTATACCAAATTTGTGTTTGAAAGCAAACCGAGAACACCGCAAAAACACCGCAGGACTACAATGACTGCCACATAGTGGAGTGCCGAGAGAAATTTCAACAATGCACTACGAGCTGGTACTCGGTGGGGAGGTTATGCACCACGTGAACTTTTTGAATATTTACGAGCATGCATACCGTTGTGACAATAGTCCAGCGAAATTGCGCAAAAATTGGTCGAATCGAAACAACAACCCAGACCCTATTCGTTGCACCTGACACAGTTCAGCAAATAGATATCGCAAATAATGCGAAATGGGTTTGACACTTTTTGTTAATTTTTTTTTCTTTGCTGCAGGACTGCTGATAAATCTGTTGCCACGAGCAAAAACAGCTAAAGTCGAGTTAAGACGAAATGAGTTTTTGATACAATTAGGTTCAGCATGCCCAAATCTTCAAGATTCGTTTTTTCCAGCTTTTTATCTTCAAAATTGGAATTTTAATGCCGACGACTTTTAATAGATAGTCTAGAACCATTTGTCATTTTAAGCTTTTTAGCAAAACGTTAATATGCTCTCCTGAAAAATTATCAAATTCGACTTTAGCGGTTTTTCCTTGTTGCAACAGAAATGTTTTTCAGTTTTTTTCGCACTGAAGTTGTTGATAAATCGTTTTCACAATATACTTCGAAAACTCGGTTGTTTATGCGTGCTCTATCGGTAGAATAATAATAAAAAAAATGCAACCTAGAGGTTTACAAATAGGTTGGCACCGCGTGCGTTTTATGGGAAAAAAAGCAGAACAAGAAAAGGGCTGCCAATATTGTCCATTAAAGTGGTTATTTCTGGGAAAAGTTGGCTTACATCATAAACTGGGGGCCATAGAATTGGCTTGTCTCAGGTCTGTATTAAACAGCAACGTCTTTCAGTTTGTACACAGCTTGCAGAAGTAAACTCTACATTGGGCGCCAGTTTTGAGAGATCAAAAGAACTAACTGAAGTGAAGAAATTAGCATTCAGAATAACATTTTCCTCGCATATTTATCACTCCAAGAATATCAAACCAACTGCTTTATATTCAACCCAGCTAGTAAAATCACTTCAAATGAGAAATTATCTCATCCGTCACTCCCATTCCAGGGATGCCCCAAGAACCCATCTGCATGGCATATCTGTGAATGTGCCATTGGAAGTGATGGCCATAATACTTTTGTCGCCAAAACATCAAAAGAGTTATCTGTCAAATGTCAACCGAAAAAGAGTTGCACTCTGACAATAGTGTGACGGAAAATAAATGTAATTTCATTTGCGCTAGCGGTATCTAACCTTTGAAATAATTTGCATTTTAAAGGGAATTACAAGAAAATTATTTCCTCCTCACGCCTTCATTGAATTAATAGGATAAAGGGGGTTGTTCTCTGTCATATACAGGAAACGAGGGGATATGTCCACACAGTCTACGGTATGCTATACCTTTGGACCTGGATCACTACGTATAGTAGCAGCAAAATGTATCCTTGAGAAGATTTATAATGAAGTGTAGCGACGAGGAAATAATGCAAACAAGCTCCACACCAAATGGACAAATATTGCTGGAACTTGGCGACTATTTTTCTTGAAAGCTTACAAGACGTCCCTTGCGATCATAGCTCTGCAGTCAGATATCAGAAATGCACGTTGCACGTTTTTCCCAACAACAAACGATGCGGAAATCAATCGTCTTAAAACAACACAATGTAAAATGACTATTAGCCCCACGATTATCTGGAAAAATAAATACGTTGAAAATATTCACCCGACTCCGTCTGACGGCCAGCCGTCCTTACGGCATCCATCAAACAACCTCAACCTCATTAGCATGACAAAGCGCACTCAAAACGCATCATTAAACTATAGTACACATCTGCTCAGAGAAATGGCGTCAAACCGCCACCTTGCGGAACATCATTCAAAGTCCAAATTTGACTAATTGGTCTAAATATTGGTTGGAAATATTTCGTTTAAATAATTTGCCGATTCATTACGATTGTGAGTGTCATACATGTGCCTGTGTTTGCCTGGGGTTTCAATTGTGTTCGACTTGTTGCCATTGGGCTACGGAGTCGCTTTTCGATGTGTCAATTTGTGGCTGAATGGCTAAACCGCTTAATGATGACTAATTGCAGTGTTACCTGAGGTGAGTGCCTGTGAAAGTGTTTATTGTCAGTTCAGTTGCAATTATTTATCAACACAGACACACAGAGAGAGAGAGAGCGAATGTGGATATTGCGTTTGCTTAAAGGTCTGGCTATGATGGCCTCGCTTTGGTTATCTTGCGCCACCGCTGAGCGCTGTGTAGAAACTTGGAACATTGATTGCAAATTTCTGCGGCAAGGGTAGGTAGGTAGAGAATTTATTATGTGCCCCTCTTGGCCTTTTTTCGTTAAGAGGTGACAGCAATTTGTTTGTATGCCATTGCCACGCTCTGCTCTGTTTGTTTTTGGGGAAAAATAATTGTTTGGGGTTTGTTTCTTTTTTTTTTTTTGTAAATTTATTGCAATCGATTGCAGACAACATTGTCGATTAAGTACACACATTTGTTAGCAGATGTTTCACCTGGTGATGGATTGTGTTTTTATTTCCAACTGCGGATGAAATTTATTGGTTGCACAAGGCGAAATATTGAGGTATTCCAAGTTGAAGTTTGGCAGCCTCTGCGAGGTGTGAGAGCTTGGGAGATTTTCGTTTCAAAAAACAAATGTGTCATTGTCACATAGAACTGTTCTACACAGCTTATGTTCATGTAAAATGTTAGAACTACAAGGCGGCGACTCACTAAATTGCGTTGCGGTCAGCAGATTGAATTCCTAAAATGTAGACTCGATTGATTGCGAAATTGCCAGCAGCTTGGCCTATGTTTATTTTAGAAACCTTCTGCTCTAACTATTTCTTGAAAGTCAAATAGTATTGGTATATAACATCTGTATTTGTAATTACAAGCACATCGAACAAAAAAAAAAACAATATTCCGCAACCGAGTATTTTACATCCGTGTGCACACTTTACAACACTTACCAATAAATCAAGGAAAAATACGATTACTAAATTGTTTAGTCATGTCTTCTGCAGATTTACGAATCAAGGAACACAGTCGAAAAAGGAAACATGGCTATGACGCTCTTTTATGTTAGCGATTCCGCCACGAGTGCTTTGTGCGCAGATACGTCACAATTTAAGTTCGGTTTCGACAAGAGGATTGACAAATTTTACAACAATAATAGTCATAGGCAAAAGTTGCAATCGCATCCATCTTTGATTCCTACTCACCTCTGTCTGCTGAATATTTCGAATTGACACAACGTAAGAAGTTTTCTTCTCTAACTGACCTCACAAAAGCGGTTACATCATATTTTTAAGACTGTCCTAAGAATACCTTTTAAAATGCAACGACATTCACTGCTCTATAACCTTGCCTCAAAACACTCTTAATTCCATTAAGTCGAGGTAGATAAGTACTCTTTTAATGGACTTATGTTCAACACAAAAAGTGTCTTTCACACGTCACGATTGTGGTTCAGATATGTTGTCACAAAATCCAACAATAGCTCGAATCCCAAAAGAATTTTCATAATTTCCTTAATGCGTTCGCACATCCAGGCACCGACCGTGTAAAAAGTCAAGGCTGGCGTTGGATAAATATTTTATTCTTAAAGCACAAAACCTACCACCACAACATCTACATTTTCACATCAATGGTGCAAAAGTATGAGCAAAGCGTTGCAAATTGTTTCCAAATTAATGGCAGCTTCTATTCAAAAGTAAATGAGATTTTACCAAACAGAGATTAAGGAGTAAGAGGTTTAAATTTGTAAGGAACATATTAAGTAGATTCTATGGGGGACGGATATTGAGAAACAAAATATAAACATCACAGTGCGATGGATTGAATGGTTATGTGTTGCAAAATTTCAGTGAAAATGCCCTGAACAGATGTATTTGAGTGGAATGTCATTTGCGCAATGGAAAGTAATTTTATGCGCAGTCTAATACATTCGGAAAAGGTATAGTTTCTTCTTTTGACTTTCTTATACATATATTTAGAAAGATAACATCATTGTTTTCGGTCGAAATGTCTAACTCCAAGATGCTGTTAGTTCCGTCATTGCAATTGTAGGGAATTCAAAATAAGTAGTTCCGGCCCAATGTGGCTTCATGCTGAACGGCTGGATGGTCTTCGAAGATCCGATATAGGCGATTTTTCAGTTGTAATGCTAGTCTCAGACTTATTGTGTATTATAATATCTACTTCTAGAGAGGCTTTTTTGTAAATAAGAGCTTCTCTGGAAGCATTAGAAACGAATATTATGAATAAGGCAGTAGGACCTATAAAATTTCACTTTATTTTCAAGTTCTACCAGAGATTGTAGCGTCAAAGACAGTCTCAAAGCACACTCGTCTCCTCGGAGGCGTATACGTAACATTTTCGATGTAATTTCACTAGTAAGCAGAAAACCTAAATAGAATCATTCTAGTACTTTTTACTTCAATCCCTCTTAAAATATATATGCTCCAGCTACTTCACTTTGACAAAAATTAATATTTCCAGCTGCCAGTTCTTGAAAAATATTCGGTAGACTGTCTTTAATTCAAAAGCAAGAGCATAGAACACCTATGGGCAATTTTTTCCAAGTCAACGACACCAGGTTAAGCCCACTGTCCAATGCCGCAATCCATACAATAATAATCATCATTTATCAGTACTCTAACAACTGTCATGACATGGACATCCAATCATAAAAACGGCCACGAGTTCCTCCTATAATCCCATTACGAGAACAACATGCTTCGTTCGAATAAATTGATTCGCCTAGTCTAGTCCTTGAATGCCAAAACGACGACAATAATCACATTGATCAAGCACACCCATCAAAATGACTTTGACACAATCATCCATCCTGACCAAGTTGAAGTTAACCCTTGGAAGTGCGTCCTCTGTTCCAAACGATCCCACAGTTAATAGTTCTCTTTGCATTACCACGAAATACATATGATTATCATACACACACACAGAGTGGGTGTATGGTTTCCTGAATAAATCACAGTCCCTGATACGAAATATGAAGTTATCCTCCCATCCCAGGTGAAATATTCATTCGGATTTAGCACAAAACAGCACCTCGTGTGAGGTATAAATTAGAAATAACTCAACACGGTCAACCGCTATCACGCACACGTGCGATGTCCCTGGCAAAACCACGCTATTCCTGAAATCTCTTTCCGCGCCCACACAGATAACCATTCCCCAGACTGTGTGTGTCATTATTTAGACACATCCATCAAATGTGGTCCCGTGTAAGCCTCTCACATATATGACGGGCACAATGATGATAAAACTGTTGGGCTTGGCGGGTTTTGCTTCTGTTTTACATAATTCATGACATCTGCCAATAATTGATTTATACGTGGGGGCTGATTGATTTTTTACGATCAAATTAATTTAAGTTCGCCCAGTTGGCAATTTGGGGCGTCCGACTGCGGCGAGTGCCACTCAACGAATGTTAAGTAGGTCCGCCGACAAACAGCGGTCGTTATACGAGTGATTTCCTCGAAGATCGTTCGCTAAGGAGGCACTTGCGATTCGTTATGATGTCAGCTCGGACGACAACCGACAGAAAAAAAATAATAAAATGTTAATCGGTTCCCTTTTTTCGACTCGAATGTTCATTCACAATGGTGGAACTCGTATGAGGGTCGTTTGCAATTTATACGACACCAGTTGTTGTGAGACTGACTATACAACAGTCGGAAGGATAAAAACCAATGACGACGATTAACGGCTCACTTTGCAATTGGTTACTCTTTAAGATAATATAAACAAGAGTACTGCAGCATGAGTGCTAAAACGGAAGTGAAGCTTTTGGATAGCGGTTTGCGAAGGCAATCCAATAAAGGATATGACCATGACCAATGGTCGTTCTGTGTTGAATGGTGACATTTGGATAAATGGTTAAGACGGACAAGACAGAAGTCGTATGGAAACGGGTGTTAATGGTTCGAATACTTACATATTTTATTGATTTCCGAGTTTTTATGAGAGTTTTAAACGAAGAAAGTGGTCGTGGAAGGTCTTAAGATGCAAATGCATTGTAGAATCGCTTGAGACGTGCATCGAGATTTGGTACACAGCGGAAAACATTGTTGAGGAGATCTGTGGTCATTAAATTGTGTGCAATGAGAGGCAACTTCAGTCATGACTTTATTTCTATAAAACTTGCACGGCAGGCAGGTGGTGCGAAGAGAGCTGTTGTCTTGTAGAATCACGCTGTAGAGACTCATATAAATACGTGGACAATGCTTCGTCTAAGAGGGTCTCACGGAAGCACTCTTGTCGTTGGGTAGCTTTCTAGACTTAACCAAGGATCATCATTCAAGTCCTTATGCAACCCGAATTTCGTCATCTTTTCAGATGGTTTCCATCGATTTAAATATTATTTCTATTTTCCAATCCATTTCATTCTTGAGTTGTCTACCTCAAAAGGTATTTAGCTTGTCACTTTTGTAGTTTTTTTGTTTTACAGTATAAACATTCCAATCGTATAGCTTAGGATTTATCTCCAGTTGAAAATAGTTTGATTCATGGCCTAGCATTTGAACTTTCTGCCACTTCTGCCATGTGTCAGACAAGTACATAAATGACACAAAAGAGGGTCAAGCAGGTAGGTACCTATCGAAGCGGAAAATATTAAATTGAAATAGGGTGTTGGAAAAATAACCTGACTGAAATATATAAAGAAAACAAAACGAATATGAAGTGTGAATAAATCAAGAAAAAGGATTTTGCTATCCCCTCAGGCGCAACGAAAAGGTTAACAAACATTGAGATGGAATGGCTGAGCAGCAGAGTTTCTGCTCTGATGAATTGGAAACTCTACGCGAGGGCTGCCGCACCTTATTGTTTGACTTGAGGACGAACGAAAGCATTTGTTTATGGCGCTGTATCATAGCAGTCATAAACATCTCTGGTTAGTTAGGATTCCATGTGGATTTTCATTGAATTTTTATTGCGTTCGTTATCACAAAGGGTTGTTTAACCTATCCGCATAAATATTTCTTTGTATCGTTTTTATCTGATTGGTACAAAGTAAGGGGAGAACAAAAAGTGTGTGAAACGTGACAAGCCTGCACTGCTTTCGCTCAAAGCTAGTGACTTCTCTTTAAAGTCCTCCGAAGTTTGATAGTTTTAATTAAATCCCCCCACGTTCATCTGTTCATTAATTTCAATTTACCGCTTCTGTGCAAATGAAACTTTAATCCAAACAGTGATACTGATTATCATACATATGGCATGTCTATGCAATTATTTCATCTTTTGTATATCAAAACTTGAGGGGCAAAGTCGTGCGATTCTGCCAAAAACTCAAGGAAATGCTCCATATCCGGGAACGGAAGTTTTCGGGGGAAAAGTTATATTTTATTATACCATCACCACATCCCAGCGGAATATTTTTTAACGGCTTCCACACTTAAATTACTTTGGGGTGGTTTCTGTTTTTTTTTTTTTACTTCTTAGCTAAAGATTATAATTCGAATTGGATAAATGGGAAAAGTTTGATTCAGATGCTGTATTCATTGTTTCCAATGATTGCATGAAGTGGGAGTCCTTGGGATTAGTTGATGGCATCCTTATGTCTGGTATTCTTGGTTACATTTGTGAAATGAGTATGGAGATTTATTTTATGTTTTCTGTTGTATACCTGATGGTGGAGACTTAAGAGAAGATGTCTCTATAAATGCGTTTGGTGATTTACTTTTATATTGATCAATTTGTTGCTTTCCTCAATATTATTATATACCTACCTACATTTGATGAAATTCGTGTTTTCTACAAAGTCAGTTGACACTGACGTCCACGCCCGCGGCGCACATCATTTGAGCCTTTCGCTTCCACGCCGCTGCACATCATTTCGAGGTTTAGGGTGTGTTCTTGAAATGATGTTGATAACGCTGACGAATAGAGCTAAGCCCATCTGTTGCCCCAAGCAACTTCTTAAACATAGGCACCCATTATTTTAAAATGTCACGTATTGTCAACACAAGTAAAGTTTAATCTATTAGTTTTCCCTTAGTACTTCAAACGTCTTCACAGACAATGTGACAGGTGACACACGACTACCTGCCACCACTCCTTGTGAAAACAGTATCCAGTGACAGATACCTTTGAGCCCGCGACTGTGGTCCTGTGGGGTGACATCGGAAACTATAAGATTTAAGTGAAAATGAAAATAAATATCGCATGTGACATTGAAAAACTAAAAATGCGTGTACTTTCTTAATGGTGCTCCATATTGCTTGCTATATTTTCCTGAGAATTTTATATGCACTGGGTGCATGTTCAAAGACACATCTAGTAAGACACAGATAGATTATAAAGAGGGGCCCACATTTTAAGAAATTGCTCATCATTTTTAAATGTGCTAACCTTCACGTTTAAAATATAGTTCGATGCTGCTGTCAGACGAAAAATGCCATGCTCCACGAAATGATAAAATGATAGGCGGAAAATATCTACCCATAGCTTTCGAATAAGCTGTTCCTGGGCGAAATGGGAGGCGTTCGGATTTCTGGTTTAGTAAGTCTGACAGCTGACTGACTCGTTTTTTTGGCCTAGATTCTTCTTTCAGTTTGAATAGCTTTTCAGTTGACGTTTATGGAGGGGTGGCCGAGGCATCTAGTCAAGAAATTATGGACTGAGTCCTAATTTGACAGATCGCGTATGTGGCTGACGTAGGAAAAGTGACGTCGACTTAAGATGCGTAGGGTTGGCGTGGAGTACTCCGTGCCACACTCAGGTCAATAATAACATTTTGTGATGCCCATTGGGGGGAAGAAGTGCCTCCCTAGGAATCTGTGCCTATTGTGTTGGAGACTTGGGCAGTGGCATAGGAAGTGGGTTGTGTACTCAAGAGCTTCCTCATCACCGCAGCCTCTACAAAGTTCTTCTTCCGTCAAGCGTAGTTTCTTCATATTATACCGCAGAATGTTGGTCCCTTTATGATACCTACGAGGATGGAAAGAGATTTCCTATCCTTTCGTATTAGACTCTCGGTTCTAGATTCATTAAAGGTTGACCATAGTATTCTTGTTGTACGGCAGGTTTCTAGTGCGGTCCATCTAGCGTTCGCCTCTCCTGTGGCCTTTCTTCGTGCTTCAAGCTTGAGTGAGCAAGGCGGGATATTCACAGAGGGATCAGCTTGTGCTAATACAGCTGCCGAACCTAGTGTAGCTAATTCGTCAGCTTTCTCGTTGCCTGGAATGCCTTCATGTCCCGGAACCCAACAGAGCAATACCTTATGCTGAGTGCCAAGAACCCTGAGTTCTTCGCGACAGCATTTCACAAGCTTTGATTTTATTTCTATTGCAGTTAATGCTTTTATTGCTGCCTGGCTGTCGATAAAGATGGTAATACCTTCAGCTGGTATTGCCCTTACCGCAGACTCACGGGCTGCTGCTGTCACTGCCAGGACCTCTGCTTGGAAGACGCTGCTGTGGTCGGAGAGGCGTATAGATTTTGAGATACCAAACGCCTCGGAGAAGACGCCTGACCCCACCCCGGTTTCTCATCCTTCCTATATCTGCTTTCTCATGTACATTTTCTCGTCTACCGATAAATCATTCAAAACTTGCAGTCTCAATCTTCCAAAAGGTTGAGGTGATTCATCACCAAAGAATACAAATTCCTTTGCGGCTCCCGGGTGTGCGCAAGGATAAAAGAAAATGCATTCGTTTATCAAACAATCAGGAAAAAAAATCCTTTCACACCTGTGTGCTGGTATAGGTTAGAGTGTGATTCATTTTATCTGTTAGTTGAAGTTCCTGTACTTTGTCTTCGTTTCAAGACGAAGGATATTCATCACTCAGCACGACTTGATTGAGATTCAACTACATACGCACACAGTTGCAAATTTAAAGCACAACTTTGCGGATAAATCCATGATGGGTAGGTACATCAGGAGCGGTGTGAAGAACGTCCCCATCAGCTACTGATACTGGTACTGTTGCCCCCAAGGTAAATAATGTCCTTCTTTCGGCAAACACGTTAACGATGAAATCACATCAACTGCTCATTCTCGTATATCTGTGCAACATTCTCAAAGGATAACCTTGTGTCCACTTTAACGACCAGCTTTTCAGTTTTCATGTCGACCGAAAGGAAATGAAATTCCTTTAACATCCTGACACATTTCTGCTGGAAGAGACAACACCACTACGGTATGTTGTGTTTTAATTATCCAATCCTCCCTGGATGGATGCGGATTCTCTTGAAATAACTACCGACCGATGCGACAGAAGGAAAATCTTGACAAAAATGTTTTTCACCTTCCATCTACCACCGCTGAAGATAAATACAACCGCAGTGGGGTTGTGCAGAGCTCTGTACTTAGCGGAGAATTTCAAGGATTTCCTGTGAGATGGAGAGAAATACATTACAATATCCTGTGTGTCATTGATGTGTTAGAGCTGCCAGCTGCAAGTGGGTGAGGGGCAACGATGATGACGATCTCGATGGCAACTTTGTCGATTACAACCTTTTCATGTAATTAAATGAGTTTATCCTGTTGCAGGTGTGGAATCTTAGCAAAAAGTGTGTAACTACAATGTGCGGATGGGAAGTCGGCTATACCCTATGCATGTGGGGTTGTTTTTCAAAGAGGGAAAGTTGCTTCTTTGTACACAGAAAGTTTTGGGAGGTCCTCGCCACTCCGGATAGTAACAATTAAATAAGTTAGCGACGTGATGCTGGAGAAGTGGATTCGTTGCAGATTAACAGGAGCTTTTAACTTAATTACAGGATCTTAGTTGGCAGGTGTAATTGTATTGCTTGTGGTCGATTGTTTTGTCGAATACAGGGCGGAGGTCGATTATGATCTGGTTAGCTGAGGCCAGTATATATTATGAAGGTTATTTTTAAGGAGGCTTAATTAAATTGCCAGAAGAATTGATGTCACGTACATTCACCTACTTTTAGTGGACATTCTACCCCTTTCGGTTGTTTATTCAAAAGCTGGGCAAGTTCCAGGAAGCATTAGTTCACCCATTCGCTTCGACTTTTCTACAGAAGTGGTTATTAAATGTCGTCGAGGTAAGCCGTGTACAGTCGACTCCAAGCGGGCCATTCGACATCTATCATTTTCAATCAAAACCCGTCACCGCAGGTGGTGGAGTCCATCCACCAAATATTCAAACGACGAAAGACGCTCGAGAAAAACCAAAGTCCAGACCGATATTCACCATCTATTAATCGATCTCAAGCCGCCATACGAGAGAATTCATAGAGAAGAGCTATATAAGGTCACGTCCAGTTTTGACATCCCTGCCAAGCTCGTACACAATGATGATAGAGACCGGAATCAATCGCATTGAGATTATTAATGTTATGAAATTGCTTAGGAGAGGTGATTTCTTCAACATCATACTTCCATACGCCAATGACATTTTGCATTTGCACCATTGACAGAAGAGAAAAGCTGTCACTAGCGCGTTTAGTAATCAAATCACACACATGGCTGTATCCGATCAGATCGGAACTTTCTCCGATTTGTACGAAATGGGAGAGATTCCATTGGAGACATCCGTTCCCATATCTACAACTTGCGGAAAAATTCTCCGGTGACATTTAGATATAGCGCCCTTTGTCGCATTGAGTGGTACAGCTTTAACAGATAATTTTTTTCGAAGCTCTCTGACATCTAATTGCACAAGAATATTTTAATCTCAAATGAACGCTTTTATTATGCTTCATTTATTTTCTTCCGAAACGGATACTTTCGAACATCGAACGCAATCCGAGTTCCGAGCAGATTTGAGTTTCTTTTCGGAACTGTAACGATTGGGGTGAATATTTTGAAAGCAGAGAACGCGCAACCAAGTACAAGTCTTGTGAGTTGTAACAAGGTAGTACCTACCTACACATTATACACAACATCGTCCAATCGGGCAGAATGGTATAACAGACAGCTTTAACTTTGATATAGTTACTGCCCCTTTTTACCTTGGCTCCGCTGGAAACTAAATATAAAATGGCATCAAAATTCTCGCGAAGTATCACAAACTGCTTTGGGAAAACTCATTCAACATCGTACTACAAGCTCTGTTCTGGAGTGGACGTACTGTCCTAATTACATGTAGTTTCGCATGTTAAATCCACGCTCGCTCACGGATGCTGCTATTCGACCCCAGATTGCTCATATATATGTATAATATACCAGTCCCAATGAAGGCCATCCTCTTTCTAGTCACTTTTAACAGCTTCACCTGCAAACACCCAAGCAAACCAAATTCCACAATACAAACGACAGTGTAATTTTATTTTCAATTTTTAATAAATATGACCAAATATATTATTATTCAAAGTGAAAAATAAAAAAAAATCTCTTAAAGAACTCAATGCAAAGTTTTACACAAAAAAAAAAAAAAATATTCAAATAAAACATAAACAAAAATCTGTAAAAGAACAACAAACTATGCACTGCACGTGCATGCGCATATGTAAACGTCAAAATATTTTGCAATAAATTCTGTAAATGTACAGGGGTGTGGGTTGTAATCTGCGACAAGTAGTCGCTTAATTGTGACACCTATTCCAGTCGTTAATGTAGAAGACTACCTGCTTAATAATTTAAATAAAAGTGCAACTTTTCGACAAACTCACTTCTCGAATAGGACACACCTTTAAGCGACCACCACTGGTTGGCATAACAAATAAACTCTATTCTTGTTGATAACGTAATGTGAAGCACTTAAAAATGTACAGGAATGGGAGAGGAGAAAGCTTTTTAGTCAAATTACTGCGGATGGTTTCCCAAATGGGAACAGAGTGGCACCGGTTTGAATTGTTTTCTTTGATTGGTAATGGTAATATCTTAAAATTTGCATAGGGAATATCACTGAAGGATGTAGGCCCATGGATAGGCAATCCTGCGGCATACATCAATAATTAGAGGAGATTCTCAATCGAAAGCATTGCTGATCCAAAATAAAATTGCTCGTTCTCTATCTGTCTGTTTGTTGGGTCTGTCCGACCGGTAGCAATACAAGTTTGCAGTCCGCTCTAGGTACTGTCTTCGCCGTTGCTGGCAGTGGATGCGCCGGATACACTGCCTTCTCCAAAATCCGCTGATTGTTCGGCAGACGGCTTTGCCGTGTCCGTTAATTGAATGAGATTGTCCTCGTCGGAGGACTTGGACGACAATCGCTGCCGCTCCCTCTCGGATTGAATGAAAATGGGATCTTGTGACGGGCATTCCAGGTGGACGCAATGAAAGATCTAAAAGAAACCAGCCAATTCAAGTTTTGCATGCAAACGGGTAGCACACATGTGTCTGTTACCTCATTGGCGGTGTTTCTGGTGCCGACAATCCGTATGCATACCATCGGCCTGGGGGGGAATGAAAAGTTTTGCCACGACTTAGCCGGCTCTCCTCGCTTGTCCACAACAATCTGCCAGTCCTTTCGATCGGTACATGTCTCAATGTAAAAGTTATACGTTCGGTCGTCACAGTCCCACAGCAACAGGCGCATCGATCCAATGTGGTACGGTTGCCCTACAAACAAACGGAAATTTACTTTCGAAAACCAGAAAACAAAAATGACATATTAAACTAACCCAATCTAACAAGAATCTCGCCACTGCCCAGCTGATGACAGGTGTAACCCGAGTCCCAGTCATAGTTGACCGTGTCGCCATTTAGAAGGGCATTCCGGGCTCGACTTACACCCTCGACAACGGTAGCGCTCATCTCGATTGTGGCAATATTCGATGTGGGTGCGACAATTCCATCGACAACTTTTGGCATATTCGCTGTGTACATAGCCTCCAGGCAGACGACATGAAACACTTTGTTGACAGTGTTGTGTGTGCCCACGAGCTTGATGTAGCGCACAGCTCTTGGTGGAAAGTACAAGAACTGCCACGACCGGCATTGATATTTGGTGTAGTCAATCACACGGTCCCAGTGTACCTGGTTTACTGATACTTCAATGAAGTACGAGTAGCCGCGATTGTCTCGATCCCACAGCAGCATTTTTATATGGTTAATGATGCAATTGCTGCCAAGTTCAACAGTAATGCCACTGTTGTTGGCCTCCGTAATGCAGTGACGAGTGTAGCCCTTCTCCATGTCGTAAGACGTCGTGTCGCCGTCGAGAAGAGCGGCCCGGCATTCGCCCAGAATTGTGCACGAACCAAATTTCTCGGTGGCGACATTCTCCTCGGGCCAAAGTGCTCCGCGATACGGCAGGCACTTCGACGTTGTCTGTTCCTCGATAGCGTCGAGCAATTTGTCCGGATCGAGTATTCCTGACTGTCGTACTACGTGAAGCAGTTGTTCCAGAGTCATCAGCGGCAGTCGCACGTACGAGACAACAGACTGCAATTGAGCCAAAAATACGATCTAAGCTAATTTATGGAAACACTAATTTGTTTCAAATGCAACAAATTATCGAAAAGTTTTGAAAACTATGGCTGTGCATATCTGGCTTCATTGTTACAAATCAACTTAAGTGCTAAGTAGTGGCCTGTGCTGTTTGCTACCACTCTCAGAACGATTTGGGGGGGCTAAAATTACCACATCGATGGACTGCAAGGTAAAATATAATGAGGTTAAGAGAAAGAAAAATCAAGAACACGTTAAGTGCGTTGTTTGCGTTTGACCGAGTGGTTCCAATTTCAGCGGTTCTTTGAACTCTATTCAGTCCTGTGATGTTTTAACTTTACTGAAGGCAGACTACAATACTAGTCACCCGACTGAGTAACTCTCGTTACTCTCTTTACCTTTGAGGAACACTTTAGGTCTAGGATCACTCCGACTCTTTTCCAATCCTGGAGGACAAAGTTGAGTCTTTGATAATTAACCATTAACCCGTGCAGAACATTCCCTGCGCTCTTGGAGCATTACTCTATGTCGCTCAACATTGACTTAACATCTAAGTTCAATCTACTTACAGCAACGTCAATATTCGAATTGTGTTTGCACCAATCGTTGACCGCGGTGAAGATCGTGACTTCGGGTGCAAAGAACGAATCTCGTTTCAGAACCTCTTCTAGCGAGTCCTGCAAATCAAACCAGTGTCACAAATTATCCACTTTCTGCGTAGTTGCAAACCCACCTTTGATAATGCACAAAATGTTTCATGCAGT
This sequence comes from Cheilosia grossa, assembly GCA_963082955.1. Lineage (NCBI taxonomy): Eukaryota > Metazoa > Arthropoda > Insecta > Diptera > Syrphidae > Cheilosia > Cheilosia grossa. The sequence goes on along the minus strand of OY720145.1, from coordinate 59,746,152 downwards.
AGAATGTCAGCAGCATTTCGGTCCATAAACTTTAGACAGACATTGACGAGCTTCTCCAAATTGTAGAGCTGTGCTGCATCCAGTATTGCACACACATTCGACAGCGACAAGTATTGGCGCAGATACTCGGATATCGCCAGCTCTAGCTCTGTAAACCCATACTGATTCGCCAGGCCCAGTGTATCGAGTATGTTATTGTCACCCATCTGCGAGAGTGGCATGTGTCCTGAAAGTATTATCAATTAGTAACCTCCTGAGCGTTATTAAGGAACAATCTCACCTGAATAGATGTACTTGAGAAGGGCCTTGAATGCTTCTAGTGGAATTTTAAGTTGTATCTCACTCTGGGTCGACTCCGACAGCCCGCCATAAAGAAGCGCCCGAAAGTATTCACTCCTGGCAGCCAAAATAACACGATGTGCTGGTAGACGCTGGTCTTCCACAATAAATGCAACATCGGAGTAATCATCCGACATGCACAACTGGGCCATTTGCTCGGAAAAGCGCTCTAGAAAAGTATAGAAGTATAATAAGATCTTTTGCTGACGGTCCAGACTTACCAGTTAGTTCAATTTCATCAGTACGTTGCTTTTTAGGTGTGTGACCGGACATTTTATGGTGACTTTGACTGCTCATTTTCCATTTGCAACAGCAGAAACATAAAGGAAATCCCTTTTTTCTGCCGTTTCCTGGAACCTTCAATGATATCCTTGGAAAAGCAACTCCCGGAAAAGCACAGATTTAAGTGAATTCAAATTAGCTAAAACTGTGATGGATGCAATTGTAATGATTTGTTGGTAACGTGTTTTATTACGTTCTCTTTTTGGTGGAGAAATTTAAAGAATTTGTTTTATTTGGTAATTTTCCGGTAGGTACGCAGTAAATTTTACTGGAATGGAATTTTTCTTATGACAGCTGGCGTTACACAGGCATGGCATTGCGGGAAAGTGGTTGCCGTGGAAGAACAGTTCCGTGTACAATGGAAATGTTGATTGCGACATCTAGATGTTGCTAACATTAACTGATGACTGGAAGTTTATTTCACATTTATTATAGGTATCTATTTACCTATGCGTTTCGCTCATATTGTAAGCACCTGCAAAAATCAATAACGAAAATCACATTTAAATAATTTGGTTCGAGTTTCACGGAAGAAAGAATTATTCATATTAAGAAAATTGCCTTCTGTAAGACATCTAAAACTGCAGTATACCTCAGTTAGAGACTCGTCTGCTGTCCGCAACTCTTAAGGGCGATAACCGTTAGAGCATAATTGTGTGTAGGGTAGAAGCTGGAACCAAAATGCTGGAAGCAGTTCACATTAGTAGCATTCAATTGCGTATAGCCAGAATATAAATATTATTTTACTATATCTACTTATCGTAAACTTTCTCACTTTGAGTTCCTCATATCTTAGATTCTTGTCACTTACTAAGCTTCGATCCCAACATTCAACAATACAATGAATATTTGGTTAGAATTAAGTAAGATCAAAGCTATCAATCTCTTAAGGTCCACTCACTTAAGCCCGAACTGCGAATATGCGAATTGCGAACAAATCAAATTAAACTGTATTTATGAATTGAAAATTTTTATTTGTTTTACCAGAAAAGCATCATATTCAATTAATCTAACAGCTAATCTAAGAAAAAAAAAATCTTCATTGATTAAAATGGGGAAATTTACCTTTTCCAGCAATTTTCCCGCGAATTGAAAATGTTTACCTCGAACTGTCACACTTTATTCATAATCCACATAAAACAGTCGCGATCCACAAACCCGCGAATGAAAAATTCGTTCGAACTTAACCTTTAACAATGCAAATGATTCGCGTCTACCTGCATTTATAATAAGTGAATGAAATGTCAGAATCTACGAATATTCACCAGTTCGCTGTTCGCTCTCATGTTAATGGTCCCTTACACGAAATTTTTACTTTTAAAACGACATTTTCGTGTTGTGCCTCGCGAAGAAAATGAACCGACTTCTCATTGAAGTTTTATTCGATTACATAACAGTATAAAACCTAATTTTAAAGAAAAGAAAATTTGAAGTGAAGCATAACAGTAAAAATTAATTGCATCTTAAAAACAAAATGTTGACTCTGTATTTCATTGCGAGAACAACCATTTTCGGGGCACAGTGCATTTGCAGTGAAAATCACAATCAATGGTACCTAGATGTCAAATAAACATTTTATTCTTGATATACCTATATTATGTAGCTAAAATCACTATAAGAACTAAGTCTAAGGGACACAGCTGCTGTACTTTTGGATGTTGTCAACTTGTAACATGATATCAGCCGCCACTACCTACTCTCGATCTAAAATGTAAGCAGACTATAATAATTTCAGTTTTATTGACTGAATGCATTCACTGGATACTGGAAGAGAGTGCACTTCTACCGCTTGTGGGTAAAGTAATCAAGTACTAAGCCAATCAATAATTTAAATACATATCCAATAAAAACTGAACATCTTTATAATAAAACTTTCTATTTTGCTCGAAACAAATTAATGTTCAAAAAACCAATCGAGCATTCACCCAAATTAATTACTCATTTGGCGGAACCAAGTGCAAATTCAAAATGGCCCCCTGCTGATGTTATTTTGTTTTTGTTCTCTCTCATATTTGTTTTTCTATTTTGCGCTTATTTTTATTAATTTGTTTGTAAACACTGACCCTATTCATGCGCACGCACACGCCCACCAATTCCCGCAACTCGTCGCCCTTCCGCACCTTCCCATTTTAACGAATATTCCAATCAAAATGAACTGACAAAACAACAAACTCTTCCCATATGATTTCCATCTGTCAACTCAACTGGTTTGTCGTTTGTGTTTATGCAGAATTTTTTATCCTGCTTCTTTGCGTTCTATTTCCATTTTCCATACAAAAGCGAAAAAAAACAGCAAATCAAACCAACCGCAGAAAACAAGAAGTTCATTCCTCATTGTGTGTGAAGAAGTGGAAAACGTAATATTCGCAGTGTTGAAAGAATAAAAAAAAATATTACCTACGCAACAATCTTATTTCCTGCAGTTCTTGTCAAGTTTTAGCAGTTCTTTTAACGGAGAAATGTCAAATTCCACTTGTCTAGTGCATTAGAAAATTTCAATATACGATCTAAGAATTGAATTTCATTGCGGGGAAAAACAAAGAAAATTGCACAAATTTTGTGTGTGCATTGAATGAGAGCTAATTAAATTATACGCAGAAAAAAAAACATCGGGAATCAGGAAAACCCAGTGGGTGAGCGAAAACAAAGGAAAACCCAGTGAGTGTATGGAACTTGTACCCCCTCGAATAATTTATTTTCTTGAGACGCACTTTTTTTCTGTTGGCTATGGCTCCCATTCGTGTTCTATTTTAACTTGGTTTTTTTCTTGGTACATTTTCTTGTTTTCTTCTACTGTGTGCTTGCTCCGCAGGGCACATTCTAGTATGGGCCGAATGTGCGAGATGTGAATTTTCTTTGTTCTTGCAAAGCGAGAGGGACACACAGACACACTGACGCTGAATGCAAAGATTTTGAGAAGAAATCAAGAATCCCCCACATTTTACAACGGCTCTTTTTGCCACCACTTACGGGTTATTACCCAGTTTACAGTTTGTTTTATTTATTTTTCCGCTTCAATTCCCCACCACCCAATTTTGTCCTGTAAAAGTGGTAACAAGTATCTACCTACCTGCATAACATCATAACCCGAAAACAACAACCGTTGAAAAAAACCTGCTAATTAACGGGAGGAAAAAAAAAACAAAATGCTGATTAATTGGTGAACAGAAGAAAAGGCGCTGTGGGAGAGGAAGTGCATTTAGAAAATTATAGCTTTTCATAATTATAAGGCCGTGCGAGGTCAACAGTAGATAGTGTGAAATTATTCTCTTCTTTTGGCGTTCCCTTGTCCTAGATAAACCCAACAAGAGAGCGAGAGCGTAATGAAGGATTTTTAAAAATACGAAAACAAGCTCAAGGACACGACGGGAGAGATGAAAATGTCATAGCTTCATCAGCGGAAAATACCTCGACGAAGTAATTGTGTTCCAATAAGTCGACGAAAGTGATTTTCGATTCGTATTGCCCTCGCGCAGCCGGTGACGAAGTATATGGCTTGCAGTTCAGTGAACCTCAACCCCATGTAGTGAAGGTCGTTTTGGGCAGAGCTCAGTACCGCTACCAGCAACAGAACAAGCCACACCAGCTGACAAACTCAATCGAATCAAAGAAGACGAAGACGACGAAGAGGAGTAAGCAACAGTGGAAACGACAGAAAAAGAGCAGCTGATCCGTATCCGTTGGCCGTCTATCAGTGCGCGACAACAGCAAAACAAAGCAATTGAGCAGGGTAGACGCAGAGCAGAACAGTAACAGCGGCCGCAGTAAGCAGATGAAGTAACGTGTGTTGAAAACAGGTTTGTTCATACCCACTGTTGTACATGATACACCTATCTCGAATAAATTTTCTAACCTCTAGAGCGGGCTCTTTGTTGTCTGCTTTAGTGGATGGTATTTAATTTGTGTTCTCCATTCTCCGCGTGTGTGTTTCGGTTTTAATGGAGTTTTTCTTTGTCCTAGGAGGAAGATCTAAGGACGTTCACCCACCAAACTATCATTCTTGAACTGGAGTTTTAGCTTAGTGAAGACATAGCCATTGAGAGGAGCTGACGACGAGGTGACAAAGCTGAACTTTACCAAATAGCGACTCTGGTTGTCACCTTTAATAATTCTCGTACATCCGGCCGATTGGGTCTGTGCCTATTCTCAGGTGAGTCGATCAATATGATGGGTATGGAAAAGCCTAAATCGCATTTAGAGCAGTTCTGCCGGTGTAACGCACTTGGGAATGGTCGAACAATTACCTACACAGTGTGACGTAGGTTGGACTTTTGTTTAGTGGTTTCTTTAATTCTACTGAAATGTGAACGTGAGTGGGAGTGTAATTAAGTCGGCCAATGCGAGTGCAGCTCATTGTTTAACATCTATGTGTATGTATAGTGACATTTTATTTGTGTCTGTCCGTTGGGATGACCTTTTGCACGTGTCTCATAGTCTGGCCCTTTTAATATAATCAAACTAGTCACATGCTAGATAGCCGTTGACCTTGACCGAATTGTTTTGCCATGCTCTTCGTTGATAGGTGTCTGTTGTTGTCGGGAGATTAAATTCTAATTTGCGTACATATTTCTATTGTGTTGGTGTAACAGGTAGATATTATTGCTTTTTATTTAAACTCGGACCTTACGTGACTCCATGTTCACAGAAAAATAAGCAATATTCGACTTTTAAGCCTTTTCCATGATGCCCACAATAATTGCACATTTCCGGGCAGGAAACGCAACAAAGAACAATGAGATCTGTTATCTGTTTTTTTGTGTTTGCAAACAATGCACCATCACCGGGCATTATTCATTAGTTGAGAAATTTGTGTGAAATACCATTCTAATCTATATACGAGCATTTTTGAGTCATTACCCCTTAGAACCTTTATCGTGAGGTCTGTTTGAGATTGTTAAAAGATGAGTGGTCTTCCAATTGCAGTTCCAAATTAGGTATGCATTTCGGAAAGCTGGCAGCTTGTCTTCGTTAAAGCTGCTATGAATGAAATATCGACTGAGTAATTAAAAGATCTATGTCCTGTTCCAATAGAAATCTATTTCTGCGAATAAAGTGCCAGGCATTTGGGTCACAACTATAGATTTTGTTCATTACAAACGCTGAACCCGATTAAGAAATCTCAAACGTCTATAATTATACCTATTGCAGTATCGACTGGCCTTATAGATCGTAGCCAGGTTTGTGGCGGAGTTAAAGGTCTTACATCTAGCTCCATCATCCAATGTCGCCAACTGCTGCCATAGAACTTATTATGTACAAAAAACCTTTTTAGCTTGAAGTGACATCGTATAGATAACGTTCGCAATAACCAAAGTAAGTAAAACATCAAGTTACTAGGACAATTTGACTATTGTGTCGGTCTTAAAGTAATATTCTTGTTTTCAGGAGCTAGTTAGGTACAACCAAGGCTAACAATTGTGAGATTTTTCTTAACTGGGTGAAAAAAGGATAGGCAAAGTCAATTCTGTTCAATTATTTTGAATATATATGCGGAGAGTATTTCAAAATCAACTAGCCCAACTATCTTATTGCTGAGGAAGCAAAATATTACTACATTTTATGCCTTACGTAGTATAAAGCTCTTGTCGACAGCCATTTCAACGTAACCTAACCTAACCTAAGAGACAGACCAATGGAATAGAATCACCGAGTTTACTAATGGAAACGTCGTTACGAGTCACCATGAATATCTGTAGGGTTCCTCATCGACACTGTCGCCTTTAATTGCGATGTGCATTCCTCATTCTACCTAGACAAGTATTATTGTAATTGACAGAGAAGGCTGTGCGTTAATTATTTTTCGAAGTTATTGATCAAAGCGAAAAAAGAAGTTCGCAAGAGTGAACTTTGTCCACGTTTGAAGATCTCGAAACCTTTGATAATTTTTGTGTGGGTAAGTTCTCTTTTGCTGCAGATAAACGATAATCCTGTTGCAAAATGCACTCTTCCTAACTGTCGCCGATAGAGGTTTATCATTTCCCAAATCTGATAATGAAGAACATGATGTTCTGCTGGTTATTTAGCATCAAGTTCTTTTGTCGAAAATGAGTTCTTATGAGCGGAGGGTCTCTTCTTAAACGGATTGAAAACTACCTTTCTGATCCGTCAAAACAAGTTATCTTGATCGTTTTCCATCTGCATTTCCCCATATAAATGCCTGTGTGACCTAATGCTTTGTCCGACTCTTTTAACATTTTTACAAATGTACAAAACTTCTTTAATGGCCGAGCTTGAGTACAACGCTCACGTCTGGTCGGGTGCGCCTTAAACAACTCTGCAAACTGCAAATACTACAGACATACAGCAAAAGCAGGCGATAAAACTCAAGAATGAAACATTGGAAAGATTTTTAACCTCTCCTTGTTTATCAATGCTCTGATGGAATAGCTTAGCAAACACTATTCACTCATCGAATGGACATCTGTTTATTTCATGCCATCCTTCTGACGTGTTGTTGATATTGAGATTAGTAAAGTCGGACAACATGCATGTGGAATTCATTGCCTATGATTATCACAAGCTACTGTCCCTTCCTCACTTCTATGAGTTCTTCAACTCGAGTGATGCGTAAGTATTGAAATGGTCAACAAAATCCCTTGACAGCTGGTCCATTACATGCTTTCGTTTTGCGTCTAAGAAGTGCCAAGTTTTACATATTATATCTAGCATAATGTTAGAAGTCGTTTCATCGAAAGCCCTGACATATATTGACCATGCGATTGTGGTTCCAAACAGTATCAACGGTTAAGTATACTTTCCTCTGCAACGCATTATTGTACACTTTCAGGATTTCTGAGTCATTGGTCTTTTGCATAATGTTTCAAAACGCATCAAACGAATCCATCAAAAGTAGGCCCAAATTGGCTTGGTTTCATTGCTTAATGTTTATAGATCTTGATAAATACTATTTCGCACCTCAACAGTGCGCACTTATGATACGATAAATATTATTTCCCGCCTCAATAGTGCGCATTTACGCTACAGAGAGATACCCATAGCTCCAACAAAGCCAACCGTCAACAAGAAATAATTGTTTACTTTTCACAGAAATAAATTGAATAAACAATTATTACCGCTCACAGTTATCTCTTGAATGGATGGGTCTGAAGCCAAACAAATACCAAAAAAAAAAAATAAAAAAATATCGATGAAACAACAAATTGTAGTGTGTTACTTTATCACAACTGATAGCGATAAAGAGCAGGTTCAGGGTGCAGGCGAATGCGTCTCGCATTTCATTCGATGGAACCACAAAAATAAATATTTCAATACAATTCCTAATACATTCGTGGCATTCGTTTGTGTTTGATGAGTTGTATTTTCGGTGCTCGATCGCCATCGGTTGTGGCTATAAATTTATTGTTGTACTTTCGCGATAAGCGGAGTGTAGTAGACTCGGCGAATACCCTTTCGGTTAAGGTGCTTAGATTAGAATTTATCACACGCATATGATGTTTCCAGGGAGGTCATGTTCTGTGTTGTCATTAATGCATGGCAAGTCTACAGGCAAGGCCCATGGTCGTACCCTACGTGAAGAAACTTGGCCAACGTTTTTACTGAAAAATAATAACAGCCGATGAGAATGACGTTTCATTTCAAAATTAGACGGAAATAAGCACCATGAAATCAGTCTCATCTTGTGCTACAATGAATGTTATGTCTTCATCAAAGTATGCATTTACTTAAATACTGCTCTGATTATAAAATGCGGTATAGCATGCTATAGTTCACAGGAAACTGTACTTCTTCGTGAAAACATGCAGTTTCCTTATTGTTGTTCCGGTTCACTTGTGATGACAGAATGAGTGTGACAGCTCCACATCGGATGAAGCATCAAGTGAGCCGGTAGCTTAATTTGAATCTGTTAAAAGCAAGTTATGGTTGCGAAAGAGTGTGACCTATTATGACAGCTCTTCGTTTCGTTGTTTTTCTATAAATCTCTCTTATTTCCTGAACTGATCAATGTAATGTTGGATCTCATCGTCTGTCTCTAGTTCCATAATCTCCAGCAGAAAGATTTTTGTTAAGTGTATAGTTTTGCTTTTGTGACTCAGTACTTTACTTCTCTTTTCGGATTTAAAGTAGCCACAGGCTTCGGGGAATCCAGTTAAACAGCTTCAGGTGTTTTAAACAATTTGTAGCTTCTTGTCGTTAGTACTCAAAGATGAGCGTTACAAATCAATGGCACTTCAAATAGCCTCAGGTCTGGTGCAAGATGTACATTTGCCTTGAACTTGGCTGATCATAGTTTTTCATTTTGTAAGAGACAAGTTTTTTGTATGGTTGATATTCGAGAACTTCAACTACAATTTGCGGTTTTGTTGATCTTAGAACAAAAACAATTTCATACCAGAACTTACCCAATATTGTCATTTGTTTCATGTAATTGTCTGTCGTTGCTTGAATGTAATTCGCTACGGAACTACTCGCTCGCGGTTTACTTTGATTTAACTCATCGGTTTCCTTTCATATTTCCAGATACAATCACGCTTTGATACAAACCGCAATTACATTCCTAACATAATGGTGAAAACGTTTCAAGCCTACCTCCCGTCCACGAATCGAACATATTCTTGCGTTCACTGTCGAGCGCATTTGGCAAGCCACGATGAACTTATATCCAAATCGTTTCAGGGCAGCCAGGGACCGGCATACCTATTTAACTCAGTTGTCAACGTGGCCTGTGGCCAAACCGAGGAACGAGTTCTCCTTACTGGGCTTCATGCAGTTGCAGACATTTTCTGCGAGTGCTGCAAAACACCGTTAGGATGGAAATATGAACATGCCTTCGAGTCCAGCCAGAAATACAAAGAAGGCAAATATATTATCGAATTGGCCCACATGATCAAAGAAAACGGTTGGGATTGATTTCTCGTTGACGCTGCAAAGTTTTTAAAACACACAATTAAAAATTTATTGTATCTGTATTCTCTTTCGGACCAAAAATGTTGAACAAAAAAAAAAAAAAAATGGAAAAATCGACGACGATTTTGTTTTTGCAAATTATGAAGCAGAGAAGCTACAGCTTGTTGACTACACATTAAGGAGCAATACCACCAACACCAACCAACAACATCAACATAACCACCATACATTAAGATGAATATATCGACTACTACTACATATAGAGAAGACGAAACAAAGTTATCCTTATCGCGTCCATCTGCACATACGAACATCGGTTCATCCAGCTGTTCCTCTTCCTTACATGCGTGTATATTCCTTGTTTCTTCGACCGCTCGGCCTTACATTCATTTAAGAAAACAACAAATTGCTAGCAGATGGCGTTGAGGAGAGTGTTTATTTTTTTATTTCTCAGGACATGACAATGACTCTGAAAATAAAATAATAAACCGAAAATAATTTAATCCTAATGCGCGGGATAAGAGAGTACAAAGAGACTGCAAAGGAATTGAGGAAGAACAACTGACGAATTTGGTGATCAAGAATCGAAGAGATGTGAAATTGGAAAACGAAGGGAGATTGAAGGGTTAAATGTTTGCAACTTATAACCAATAAACTGCCACAGAGCATGTCTTGTTCTGAAAAAAACAAAAAACAAAAAAAAAAAAAAAACGATCGCGATCTCTCCTCAATCAGAGAGGGAGCAAGATAGAGTTAGAAACAAAGAGCGACCATCATTGCCATTCTTTTGTACATAAAACAAATGCATTGCATTGCAAAAATTTACTTCTCTCGACATGGAGAATGCATAAATGTGATATTTCCCAAACATAAAACGAAGGCACTTCGGCTAATGTGCTTGCTTCGCGCGATAATATTTATCTCTCCTCCCTTATATTTTCTAAAACGCTGCTGCTCTATCAACAAATTAGAAACACACGCAAATCGGTATTGCTTAGGTGTAAATAATACAAAACAAACCTCTTATCTCCCTTAGCTAGACCACAAACAAAGAATTTCTTATCATAGGATAGTACTGCTAACAGATAACGGAGTGATGATGAGCAATATCGAGTGCGGAACTAAGCGCTGCCGATGGAGAGCCCCAGAAAAGAAAATGAGTGAGAGTGCGCTCTGATTAAAGAACGAGAATAATGTTTATTTCGAGAACAACAACACCATTGAAAGATTATAAACAAAACATAAGAACACATACATTTACATTGCATATTATTATAGTAAAACTTGACCACCAAAACAAAACAAAAATACCGAACACACACATTACAACTACTATTACATTTTTACTATTAAAATAGAAGAAAAAAACAAAAACAAAATGAATAAATATATATTTTACCTACTATCAGTGTATTTTACTAAGGAAAACATAATTTAAATTAAATTATAGATAACAAATTAATTAATCAGATCCACACGCTACACGTGCAGCAATAGAATTTAATGTAGACAGCGGAAAGCGAAAGCTTTCCCAAGATTCTGTATATTTTTCGAAAACCCTATGAGCTATTTATATTTTACAATGTAAAACATACACAATACTTAAAATACTATTTAGTGGACTTTCAAAATATGTATATGAAACGAAAAAGAAAGCGAAATAAACATCCCAGCAGTTAAGCATACGTATAATTGTATAATGTAAACCTAACAACAAGAAAATGGAGAATGTATTATTAAACTTTAAATGTTATGCTGTAATGAATATTGTTTTTACTTTCGGCGGTGTTGATGCTTACTAGAAATGCTGCATTTATGTTTCTTCTTAAGGGGAAAGGTATGCTCCACGGCTAGAATTTTGTGCCTGGTCTGTTTTAATCTCCGTCACACTTCGCTTATTCACGGATAAAACGGTTCGGCTCCTGCCCAAGATTTTGGAAAGGCGTCGAATTCGCCTAAACGAAGGTAGGTGTCCATCAAGTATTAAAAAGAGAAGAGAAACAAACTCTTACCCCTATCGAGGCATCCGTTCGGATAAAATTCCGATACGAAAGCCAAATCTGGGGTCGAATCGCGTCGTCTGTGATCGAGCATTACGTGACGGAATTTGTTTTTGTTTCACATGTAAAATCAACTTAATTCCGTGGACGTTTAGCTCGTTCACGGAAGTGGCGATTCGACCACTGATCGGAGCTCAAATTGCGTTCGAAGTATCCGTTTCGGGACGTTCATTTCACATTAAAATATTCCACAGCAAATTAGTTGTCGCCTTGTCGGAGGGCTCGGAAAGAATGTGCCGTGTCGGTGTAGCTGTCAAAAGTAACGCATTTATATGCGACAAGGTGCGCTACATGTCATTGGAAAATTTTTCCGAAAGTTACATCGAAATTGATATTTCGAATGGAATTTATCGTACAAATTTATAAGAATTCCTTTCCGATCGGATGCTTCGTTAAGGGTGTCTATTACAAAGGATAGCCAACATTAATTTATGCTATAACATTTTTATGTTTCATTGGCTTTTGATAGTAAAATATAAGAACTTTGAAAAGGCTTTAAATGATGCTGTTGAAAATGACGTAAACTCATGGGAGACGTTCAAGAATCTAGTTTAGTAAGTCTGACAGCTGGCTGGCTTGATGTGTATTATTTTTGATTGGTCTAGCTCTAGATCGATCACATGAACAATTTGTTTCTGACTTAACGTTTATGGAGCGGTTTACCGACGAATCTAGTCAAGAAATTTCGTCACTGAGTATTAAGTTCACATGTTACTAAGCTAACGTATTAAAACTGAAGTAACCCAGGAATCTAGTTTTTGAGTTGGGTTCTATCTAGCCGACTTAAGACATCTCACTTTTTGAATTTGGCCGTTATTAAGCGTTTCGGCCATTCGTGAAAGTACCTGCAAGGTAAGCAACAGTGATTATAAAATTTTTACTGATCTTTGAAACAAACAATGGAATTCTCGGTAAACCACTACTTGATATCGATAAAAAAATATTAATTTGTTGATAAAGGACGAGTTCATAATTCCAAACTTGTTGCGGAAACCATGCAAGAAATATAATTTGAATACACTACTTATAAATAATAAATACAAACTGACTGACTATTATTTTTGATTGGTCTAGCTCTAGATCGATCACATGAACAATTTGTTTTTGAGTTAACGTTTATGGAGTTAACGTTTTTTCAGATTTCAGAGCACTTTTGTGAATCAGGATGTGCGTTTGAGTTTGACAACTGGTGGAGTTCGTTTACGTTTTCGTGATTTTTTTTTCAGCAAAGAAATATATATTTTGTCACATATTTAGGTATTAATATTTAGAAATCAATCGGGACGCAAATTTCGAATGTTTTAATATAAAATTTTACCAGTGAATGGAAAACGCTTTGAAAAGTGTCGAAGGATAAACAGATTCGAATCGCACGAATATCAACACAAAAAAGTGCAAGTGACGTTTTATTGTTCGATTAGACACACGAAATTCTGAGAGCGAATCTGAAGAAACCCAATCGAATACCACGTCAGTGGATTGGTAATATCTTGCTTTCTCGTTGGCGCTCTCTTTTACGAATTAAGAAACGGCCTTGAGTAAAAATCCTTAAGAATTAGTACAAATTCGTAAGACTTAAAAGTAAAGGAACAAACCTATTAAGTATGTGAGATTTGGTTTTCCGTAGCTCCTTTTTTTTTGTTTTCTACAGCCCAAATCAAAATACATAGGTATATCAATTACAGTTACAATTTGCACGCATAATATCATTTAAAAATACCCCAGACACTTCTTTCGTGATAAGAATTGACCTTTAATGAAATATATAAAACAAACTTCTAGATTTGGTCTTTTGATAGAAAGGGCAATTCCTTCTGTTAATCGAAAACGCCATTACAGTAGGTGTGATGAAAATGAACTGTCGAAAAAGTCGCATTTCGGCCGACCTATAACAGTTTTTATGCTACAATTTATCTAACTACATAGTTGGAAGCTTGTCAATAACTGACTGATTAAAAATTTCTTTAGTGTTGCTAGAGTATGAGCTTCAAAAGAATGGGGCATATTCCTAGTTATAAAGGGTGGTTAAATTTTAAGGGCCGATGTTGAATGTGAACCACACCTAAACGTCAAGTTTTTTTCTGCATTTCATATGGCATTTCTCAATTTCAGACTAACTCAATTTGAACCATGGAAAGATACACAATGGAGTAACGCGTTAAAGTTATTCAGGCTTATGAAAATGGGCGTTCAAATCAAAATGCATATCGTGTACTTCGTGATTTTTTCGGTCAATTTAATCGGCACATTTTCACCTCAGTGGCTTCGTCAATAAGCAGAATTGCCGCATTTGGGCGAATGATAATCCAAGAGTGATTGTCGAAAAACCAATGCACCCACAAAGAGTGACTGTTTGGTGCGGTTTATGGGCGGCGGCATCATCGGGCCGTATTTTTCCAAAATGAGGCCGGTCAGGCAGTTACTGTGAATCGTGTTCGCTATCGTGAGATGATAACGAGCTTTTTATGGCCCGAATTGGAAGATATGGATGTGGACGATATGTGGTTTCAACAGGACGGTGCCACTTGCCACACACCTAACGAAACAAGGGCTCTTTTGCGGGAGAAATTCAATGGCCGTGTTATCTCACGTCGTGGCGATGTTAATTGGCCGCAACGATCATGCGATTTGACACCGTTGGACTTCTTTCTTTGGGGTTTTTTGAAAGAAAAGGTGTACGTCGATAAGCCAGCAACAATTCAAGAGCTTAAGGATGAGATAATTCGGCACGTTATGACATAGAACCTCAATTATGCCTCAGCGTCATCGAAAATTTGGACAATCGGATGGAGGTGTGCCGCCATTTGGCCGATATTTTGTTCCATACATAACTGAACCATACTAATATAATCATAATAAAAAGAAATGACAATAATCGGCCCTTAAAACTTAACCACCCTTTACAATAAACCTGGGTCCAACTAAACTCGAATCTAAAGTTAATCCACAGGTAAAACACAAGTGCTATTCATAAAGAATTTGGAACTCTGTTTAATTAGATCCGAGTCTAACGTGTATTCTACTACAAATCTATTACATAAATACTTTCTTTGAAAGTAAAAAAAAACTGCAAAAATTTTACTTGTTGTATTCCTCGACTTGTAGATGGAAATGAAACAAAGTTTGGAAGCTGTAGAGCCAGTTTTCGTGATGTCTGTGCAATAACTCGGCTAACGGTTGGTTGGGAAATTCCATGAAGGTCGCCTATATTAATGACGAAATATAAAATAGTTATACATCACATTGATTAAATAAACTTCACGTTACCTATATCACTTTGATGAACATTTCGACCAAAAAATCTCAAAGCCGTTAAGACTCGAAGGCTCTTCGATAGTGTGTCTTGAATGTAACACAAATCAATTATAAAAGTTGCCGTATCTTTGTCGAATCGATATCTTTTATAAAATTCATTAGTCAATAGGTTTGTTTGACGTGGGCCCTAGTGCGCACTAGTGCGCACTGGTTTAACCCTAACGTGTTCGATATAGCAGTGAACTCGCCCTGGTACTGAAAACCTGTGTTTGACATGACTTTTAGGGCGCCCTAGTTGTGCCCTGAACTGACCCCAGTTAATTTGTCGGGGCAAGAACTTAGCGCTGAGTTGCGCTGTCATTTCGCTTGCTGTCATTCACTTGTTTGTCGTGATGAAGGTAAATACAAATAAATTTGGTATTCAAAAGAATTGAGTTCATTCATTTTTAACAATAAACAAAAAATAGAGTGAAGATAACACTTCGTTCACCAAAAGATAAATATTTTTCAATTTCAAAAACTGGCAGACTTCAGGGCAACATATTTTGCGTTCGATATAGTATCCGAGTTTTCAGGGTTTTTAACAGGTGTGAAAATCATCTGACACTTCTCAGTGCGCACTAGTGGGCATAGTAATAGCTTATCAAAGATCTATAAATATGCCCCAATGTGTGAGTTGAACTTAAATACAACGAGTGCTCTAAATAGACCCTACTTTAATTTTAAAGTCAACAAAGAGGCGAAATATGGCGATCAAAAATTGTTCGTCTTCCTTTTGGCATTATGAACACAAGTTTGTTCAAAGTCATGTAACGGTGCAGGTCATTTACTAAAATAAGCCCAAAAACATTCTTTGTCTGAGGCAAAAGTAGGTAGTTCTGATAAGACCTTCATTCATAGATAATAAAGCTGACTTTGCTTCATTTGCAAGGATTGAAGATCGATTATTTATGGATGTGGCGTGAAATAAAGCCATCAAATTTTGACATTATTTTCTTGGTGAAATTAAGTTCAGCTCCTGAATTTGTTTTTCCAATGACTCACTTCTAGTGAACGTCTAAAAACTGACAAACGTCTTTGAGTGCAACTTTTTGACAAATTTTCAATTCAGACGTTCAGATGAGACATCATGTCGTGTTTGGAGGTCTTGCACTTGTAAACCTACCTACTAAAAATAGAACTTACCGAATGGCCGTGAGTAAGCCTTGGGTCTTATATAGACCTTATGCGCCCAATATAATTCGACCCTCTTTTTCTACTAGTCTCTGTTCAACTCTCACCATCAGCTTCAAAACCACAAAATATACTTACATCGAAAAGACTATACGCTTTCAAAATATCAGTTACAACTTCGCAGCATTTACAAAACTACCAACCATTCAAACAGTAATTCGGCTTCAGCGTACCGTTACTAATGGCCGACTAACAAGATCCGGCCAGAATGCTATTCCAGCTCCCATACACTTTACTTTCGGGCGCAAACATTCCCATTTGCAATCAATCAAAGCAATTTGAACACAGCCACGGTGCTATCGTCACTATCAGTGGCTGTTGTGCGATGCAAACCTATATGAACAGACAAAGCGACCACATGACACCGCTAACTGCGTCAGAATCTAACTGAACAACCAGTTTGGCGGGCAGTGGGCAGTGAGCAGTGAGCAGTGACACCGAAATCAACCCAGAATGGCAGTGGGAAAACTGCCCGCCAACGACCCGGAATCGAATTTCACCTGGTGCTGCTGTTACCGATCGACCGCGCACAGCCCCCCACAGAAGAGTGAAAATTGAATTTTCGTATAACGAAAACCGTACAGGATTAAGGACAGGAATAATATTGGAATTTAATTTCAATTTCACTGGACCAACTGTAACTGGCTGCGGCTGGTACTGGTAGGTAGCTACTCTGGTGTAGTCCTGCAGTGTTGAAGGAGTGTTGTGATGAGTCCTGGCTCTGCTTGACATTGCACCTCGAATGCAAATTTAATGATCATCGTCCGCCAAGAGGCGAGTTGATTCCGATGACTGAAGTGTAATTAAAAATGTAAAGCGTAAAAATTTCGCCCAAGGATATAAATATCCACAGCGGGTCCTTTGGAGACTACATGACCACATAGAAATAATAAAATAGCTCGGTGCTCTGCCGCATGGGGAGAGGCAGCAAGGGGGCGAGGTCAGCTCAGAGCTCACTCAATGATTGAATGAATTTAAAGGATAATTTTTCAGCGGTCAGCAAGTATGGATGAGTGGATTTCTTTAATTTAAATAATAATAATAACGACGAGTGAACGGTTCTCGTAATGAGATGAATGAAGTGACGTAAACTGACGGTAGCAATTTCAGACTGATTTTCATTTACATTCCACACATTCATTTATGTTCTGCATGGCATGCAGACGTCATTAAAGGACATAGCCGTGATGAGCATTTAATTTAATCAAAAGTTCAAACAACTTTCCTTGTCCATAAAGCTGTAGCTGTACATATCTACGAGCTGCATTAATTTTCCGCTGACATTAACTGATGGGATACCGTCAGCTTCATAAATGAGTTATTAAAACTCACAGTTTACATTGTGTGTGATTATGGAAAACAATAATATCCTGCTTAACAGGTACGAGAAACATTAGATGCTCCTTTAAATACACAACTACATAATCGAAAGTATAAGTGATACATATTCCCAAAGCAAATGCAATCACAGAGATTATAATAAAACTGCAAAAAATATTAGATACCCAAAGGAGACATCATCATTATTAATGCTGCATAAATGGGAATGGAGTAAGATATTTCATTCCATTCCACAAAAGGACGATTTATGTCGTCTTCCATTGGGACAGAACAGTTATTCTACTCTCGAAATCAGCTGGCTGTCAGATTTCATGCTCCATTGGCCGCAAAAAAAAAACTTTTTTTGAGAGTCAGAGCAATTTTTCGAATCAACATAAATTGAGTGGATTTTTATAAGCATAAACTATAAACCCGTCGAACTCCGCTTCGCCACCAGATGGCTTCGTTTTTTGTAACATTTCGTTTGAGGATGAAAAGATGTAGAAAAATTATTTTTTTTTTTTATATTTGAAAAGGAAAAATTTTATTTCATTTCACAACAGTAATGAATTCATTTCGATTACAAAAATGAAGTGCAATTTAGTTGAACTTCTCTAAGTAAAAAATGAAAGTGAATTAAAAGTAAATACTGAATCGAAGCGTTATAACTATTTATGCATATGTGCAAGTAAATAAGGTATCCTTCCTTCATTATCTGTAAAGAAGGCCCCATAGAACTTACCACGATCTGGTAATGACTTCTGAGAAATGAAATCTCCGCCTCTGTTACGCATATCATAAACTAGGCATTTTACCGAGAAAACTTTCTCGCACATAGAACTACTAGGAGCAACTGCTTAGCCAACTTCAATAGATTTAAGTCCCAGAACGTGCACTGGCGTACATGTAAACGGTTCTCTACTACATACTCGTATCTCTGGCACTACTTATTCAATTTGAGACCATTACTTGTGTTCATGAACATTCCATAGCCGTACACCCGTCGCCTTTGCTGAATTGACAAATACTTCTTGTATGCGTCGCAGCTCCCAGCACTTAGCCAAATTAATATATTATATAGGAACCTGGAGTAGACACATTCCATTTCGTCAAGTGCAACACGTGTGAATAGATTCAATCAAGGCGGCCCAAGTTATATTCCAGGATTACATTCGACATCGTTTGGCTCGATCCAGGCTCTCATTTATTTTGGCAGATATTTCATAAAAGCGGAATTCATTATTTGCCGCACCATCTGGCATCTGCTGTCCCCACATATTTGCGTGAAGAAGTACCGGTGAAATGATATCCATTTCGCACCCTCCAAGGAACAGCAGCCGCATTTATTATACCTAAGAGGACGCAAAAGTTTTCTTTTCCGTTCTGTTGGCTCTCTTTGGCGATGCCGATTGTGCTGTTGCTTCGCCTTCACCTAATAGCCAATTAGAGCCTCATGCGGGCGAATTCAATGGAAAAGTTGCCTTTTCCTTATCCTTTCTGAATGGTTGTGTGCGGTGAAAACTTTAGCAAGGTCCCTTTCACGATGGCAAGTATACATCCACCCCCGACAGTACGGAATGCTTTGAATAAACTTTGAAGGTGTTCTGTAGATATGACCGGGAGATGTTTGCATATCCTTGGGGTTAGTATGCACATCTAATAATCCGGCAAACTACAACTACCTACATCTCCAGCACCAAGACACCTACAGTGTCTTATTTGATTAGGCAGGAGGACCTTTTGTGTACAAGCGACTAGCGCGCCACCCCCGGTACAATGGGTGGTGTTGGCACATGCAATAAAGTTAAATTAAATGTAGCTGTTGGCGTGAATGGCGATAAGGACGATGGTGTAATCCAATGAGAAATACTGCTAATAGACCCCTTTGGGCGAGTTATATCCGGCAATTTAGACATTGCTCCGAAAGTTTACTTGCACCACTTGGCATTATGGCTGATGCTGACGTTGCACCGGTGACGGTGGCATAAGTGAAGCTATATACCATTGGCTATGGGATACACACCTGCTAAAGTGATTATTGGCATTAAGGGATGATGATTTTGGAAATAATATTGATTGGACGTTGATTATGAGTAACGTGCTGGCTTGTGAAATGCAATTGCGATTAAGCTCATGGGATTTCTGTGGTGCATTCAGTGAAAGGTGTCGAAAATGCTCCTTGCAGGGATACATCTTGTTCTTCATAGTTGAAATTATTAAAGGATATGCAGCACCACTTACAATCAACTCGCATTTATGGACGCCACGACAAATAATCACTTCAGCGATATGTCAGTTGTTGGAGAGAGCGAAGAAGCCGAAAGAAAACCTATTTCGGCGCGTATAAATCCTTAATGATATAATTATCCGTAATGAATTTATAAGTCTGTTACAATAGTGAAACTCTGCAGAAGGTGAGCGGCGTATGTCAATAGAAACGGTTACATACAAAATCGCCTTATTGCAAGATTCTAACAAAAGATGGCGTAGTCTTGACAGTTGTGACCATGCGAAGTGGCGAAAGAATTAGCCTGCTAAATGTCAGTACAGAACTTATTGGAACTCTTGTGGACCGGACATTGCGCGG
Source organism: Cheilosia grossa (assembly GCA_963082955.1). NCBI lineage: Eukaryota > Metazoa > Arthropoda > Insecta > Diptera > Syrphidae > Cheilosia > Cheilosia grossa. The sequence goes on along the minus strand of OY720145.1, from coordinate 59,726,211 downwards.
ACCTATAAGAAGAACGCTTCTTACTTCGAACAATCCCACAGCTCCCCTCATCTTAGCTTGTCAACATTGTCCATTGAACTCGCATTTCTACAGATGACATCCCTGTAACAACAGTTGTGGGTATAGGTACACTTGTAGTCCCTATCAGTTTGAACAAAATTGAAACTCCAACGAGTCCATATCACTCAACCCGCTTCGAGTTCGAATTAGGTATCAGCTCTCGCCAACATCACCTGCACCTAAAGTTAATTGTGTGACTACTTCACTCTCAACACGCGCACAAAAGGATTCAAATAAATCTCAAACAAACACACATTCGCCAGCACGATGATGTGAAGGCGAAAATGAAAAATGTCCTTTCACCGTTCGCAATAAACTGTCACACGAGAGCGCAAACAAACCCTTGACATTTGACAGCGCAGTGTCACGTTGAAGCGTTTTCCCCTTTGAACTTGCCCCTGTCATAGTAATCCAATTTGAGTCAATCCGACGACCGTTATCATTGACAACCGGTCATCATCCGTAGGATCTACCGCTTGATACAGAGACGATCTCACATTAAAGAAGATGTTATCCACTTTAAGGACCGCAAGAGTAACCTTTAAGGTACTAAATCACCATTAATGACAGTAGACAAGCACCCCATCAGAGCAGCTATGCTGTGGTGCCTTAAAGATCCCTCTTGGATTAGAGCTTAAATTACACACAGAGGCTCACTTCACAGCTCAGGTAACCATGGTGGATGCAATTTTGTGGGTGTTCACCTGAAGTTGGTACAAATCCCAGAGACTTTATGTATGGTTCGGAAGCTCCTGCTCCGAAGCACTAAGGAATGTTTTAATTATGTGCATTTCGATGGCAGGATAATCACTTCAGTCCAAGTCGATGAAGGAGCACGAGTTCCGGCATGTTGGCCATTGGAATTCTACTCGTACATGGTTCAAATGGACTCGGTTAACCTCTATCAGTGCTTGAGTATGTGTGCATGTTTGTACGCAACTACTGCGGACAGTAACCGAATTCGAAATGGTAATTTCCTTCCCACTCGTACACTACCACTTGAAATGAATATGGGCTAAGTTGACTAATATTTGATGAGTTTTCTGGAGATTCAACTTAACCCGAGGGGTTGATTATTTGCAAGGAATTATGCGTTTCAGACGACAGCTGAAGTAGGTCCACATCCAGAGGTATTGGGAGGAGCGTTTAATTGAGTGAATTGCCGGTGTAAGTATTCGCTTTTGTGTTGTGGACGAAATTGTTTTTTGCGGTTAGGTATGCAGATGTTGTGGGTTGTGGTGGGATGCTAATGAATTAATGCTGTCATTTGTCAGGTGATTGTGTCAAAACAAAAGGTTTGAAACATGATCAGTCAGTGTAATCAGAGGCGGTTGAAAAATGTTCTTGCAGAGGGAGATCTTTTTAAAATTGGCGCTTGCCAATCCCACATTGGCTCATGAGTTCGTGACCAACATAGCTGAAGCAGTATTCGACAATTCTGGAGTCATATATAACAGATCGATTCTTCAGAATTAAACAAGAGACAGAGTACTCAGCACTAAGAGCAATTAAAGCTGGTGTACCACAAGGTAGTGTGCTAGGTCCAGTGCTATACCTTCTGTTTACTAGCGATTTACCTGAAAGTGAAGAAACTACTATAGCAACTTTTGCAGATGACACTGCTGTGCTTGCTGTCGGAGCAACCGTCGAAATAGCAACAAAAAACTCCAAATGACAATAAACGGTATTTCAGAATGGACTAAAAAGTGGCAGATTAGATTGAATGATCTAAGGTCAGTCCATATTAATTTTACATATAAAAACGTACCACACATTCCACACGCAGAAAAATCGCTTATTTAAAAACAACCGACTTTCGGTTAAAAACTACCAAGTGATACTGTTAATATAGCTCCTACAGAGTTAGTTGATTAAAATAAACCGAGTCAACTTGTTTAACGAAACTCTGTTAAAAATAACCGATTTATCAATTTCCCCTCCAAATTTGCTCGGTCGTAAATAACAAACTAACTTGGTATAATTTAACCAAATTACTCTGTTGTTATTAGCCAACCCAATGGTTGAATTAAACCATGTTACTCTGTTGTTATTAGCTAATACACATGGTTGAATTTAACCAAGTTACTCTGTTGTTATAAGCGAACCCACTTGGTTGAATTTAACCACGTAACTGTGTTGTTATTATCCAACTCACTTGATTGAAATTAGCCAACCTACTTGGTTGTATTTAACCAACTAACTTGTTAGAATTTGACCTACTTAGTCTGTTGCTATTAGCCGACTCACTTGGTAGAATTCAACATATTCAATCTGTTGTTATTAGCCAACCCACTTGGCTGAATTCAACCAAGTTACTCTGTTGTTATTAGCCAATACACATGGTTGAATTCAACCATGTTACTCTGTTGTTACTAACCAACCGACTTGGTTGGATTTAACCATGTTACTCTGTTGTTACTAACCAACCGACTTGGTTGGATTTAACCATGTTACTCTGTTGTTACTAACCAACCGACTTGGTTGGATTTAACCATGTTACTCTGTTGTTACTAACCAACCGACTTGGTTGAATTTAACCATGTTACTCTGTTGTTAGTAACCAACCTACTTGGTTGGATTTAACCATGTTACTCTGTTGTTACTAACCAACCGACTTGGTTGGATTTAACCATGTTACTCTGTTGTTACTAACCAACCGACTTGGTTGGATTTAACCATGCTACTCTGTTGTTACTAACCAACTGACTTGGTTGGATTTAACCATGTTACTCTGTTGTTACTAACCAACCTACTTGGTTGGATTTAACCATGTTACTCTGTTGTTACTAACCAACCGACTTGGTTGGATTTAACCATGTTACTCTGTTGTTACTAACCAACCTACTTGGTTGGATTTAACCATGCTACTCTGTTGTTACTAACCAACCTACTTGGTTGGATTTAACCATGTTACTCTGTTGTTACCAACCAACCGACTTGGTTGGATTTAACCATGTTACTCTGTTGTTACTAACCAACCGACTTGGTTGGATTTAACCATGTTACTCTGTTGTTACTAACCAACCTACTTGGTTGGATTTAACCATGCTACTCTGTTGTTACTAACCAACCTACTTGGTTGGATTTAACCATGTTACTCTGTTGTTACCAACCAACCGACTTGGTTGGATTTAACCATGTTACTCTGTTGTTACTAACCAACCGACTTGGTTGCATTTAACAATTCCAATTGGTTAAAATTAGCCAACTTTCTTGGTAGCATTTAACCAACTAAAAGTTAAATTTACGTAACTTACTCGGTTGGAATTAGCACATCTACTTGGTTGAATTTAACCAAACTACTTACTTCTTATTAGCCAGTCCATGTGGTACCAATTTACCAGTTTACTTGGTTGAACTTGAGTGCACCTGAAAATTGAACCATCTAAAAGGGATAATTTTATCGTAAAATAAAAAAAAAATCTTTTTCATATTAAGTACATAGATTTTTTATTATAATATCGTTTGTAATGTATTTTTGAATACAAAATATATGTTTTCTGTTTATTACATGTTTTTATTAATTTTAATGCAAAACTTAATTTTACTTAAAATATATGGGTCATAAATTTCATCATTTAAAAAGAAATGTGCAAAATTGTGTATTTTTATAAATTAATTTACATAATATTATTTTAATTAGCATATTTATGAAATCTGCAGTGTTAAAGCGAAATCATTTACATTTATAATTTAATCTATTTTTTATTTATAGTGGACTTCTTAAAATAACGTACTGCTTGGAGTTAGATAAAATATTTAAAGTGTTAGGAATTGGCGATAGAAAAAATTCAAGTGGAATAACAATTTGTTGAGGTATTAATGGAACTTCTACCTCATATGCATAGTAGTGTTCATCGAAACATTTAGTTTTAAGTACTATACCAACAAAAATCAATTGACTTGAGTCATACAAATATATTTTTTCCAATACAAAAAAGTCGTACAAATAACAATCTGAACTAAGACTTTTTACTAAGACGGATCCCTTTTTATAATGTACAGAAGACATGGTCGCCCAACTGACCATAGTCAACGTTTTATTAGGGTCCAGTGATAGCTGTGATCGTATATTATCAAGTTCAAATAACATGCCATATTTTTTGGGTCCAACGTCAAGTAGATTAGAAAGTTTTCCCCTTAAAAACATTTCATTAAGTTGAAGTTGATGTTTCATTGCTAAGGTTAAAGTGATATTCATTCGGTTACATGATGATCTAGCCGACATTTTGGATTGCCTATGCTTAGCTTCGAACCTCATTGACCACAAAGATGTTAATGGGCCGTATTTTTTAAAAGCGGTATGGTAGTGAATGAGATTGTGGAACTTTGGCTTAAGACAGTCCTCGGTAAGTGTAGTATATTGTTCATTAAGTTCAGCTATTAATACTTGCAAGAAATCTTCTGTTCCAACAGAAACATTTATACTAAGAAGTATGTCAACAATTTGTCTTAATTTTATATACATTTCCCAAATAATATTACCCCTCGGCACAAAGTCACCTATAAGTAAACCCAAAAACCGCAAAAGAGTAAGCGTTTCTCCTGAAGATAAACGCACATTTCCCCGCCTAAGATGTTCTCTTTCGATAGGGCAAGGTTTGTTTTTAGTATCAGGGCCATATGAGAAAGCTAATAGCTTATCATTGAAAATTGTTAAAGAAAAAAATTTGTTTTTTTCGGTATACTCTGAAAGTATAAAACTCAAAATGTATTTGGCAACACCCTCTAGCATATCATGCATAATATCGACGCCCACCTGTTGAAACAAGTCGAAGTTGTTTATGCCCAGAAAAACGCACTTTTCCTTAATGCCGGTTAAAGATAAATTATTTAAAGCCAGATCTGCTTCATAGCTTGCCATTGTTCGAAGAAGTGTTGTATCTTCGTAAAGTTGCTTTTTCAATACATCTTTTGTAACTTTGCACACTCTACAAGAAAAATTTGCTGAAAAGCTCTCTACGAACCCAATCAGAGAGTGTATTCCTAAATTGTCACCAAGAATCAGAGCTAGTTCAAAAAATAAAGATCCCTTGAAAGATGGAATATCTATTTCTATGCCCACTTCGCTTAAAAAATTAAACTCATCAATAATTGGTTGAAATATAACATTATTACCAAAAGATACTCTGTCGGATGAATGAAATAATAAAATAAGGAATATGTTGGACAGAACTGAGGAGCGCCAAGGTGGAAGACATGGAACTGAGACGTACACAGCTCCTAGTTTGTGAACACCAGCATGACTTCCTAGAACGTTTCCGATTTCATAATCATCGAAGTACATAAATAGAGGTAACACAATGCGATTTGAATGGTGCTTAAGTCTTTCTTTCCAATGTGAACCTTGAATAAAATTTTCCATTCCATCTTTATTTCGAAGACTGTCCATATATTCAAAAGTTTCCGAAAGTACGTTCTCGAGGGAGAAAAATCTTTGCAATATATCTCTTAAAGATATAAAATGTTCTTGGCACGGAATAGGTTCCATACGTGTTATTCCACCTTTTTTGACATAATCGAACCTTTGGCCGATTATTATTCCCTTAGGCTCAATGTATGATTTTTGTTTTGTGAAATAAGAAATTCTTTTTTGTTCTGTTCGGAAACATTCTAAGGGGGAGGTGATTGAAGGAACAAGTGCTTGCATTAATTGATTTGAAACATCATTAGATAGAGAATGCTCAATACATATATTGTCTACACAGTTCTGCAAATTTGAACTTAATGAACCGAAATATTCTGCTAAGCCATCAATCACTTTTTGCACTACGTTTCTAGGCAAGATCACATTTGCATAAAGGGATGCTATAAAAAGTGATAGTGATTTATCAAGTGACAGGGTTTCTGTATTTTCAGTTTTATTGGTTTGTTCTAATTGTTTTTCTGCAACAACACTTTCATTAAGTATATCCGCATTCTTCTCAGAATTTGTTGGATTATTTGAACATTGAAAATCGTGTTTTTTTTTAAAGTGTCTTCTAAAGGAATTGAAAATTGGAAACGATCGCTTACAATCTCCTTCGCGACATTTATAAGTTGTGAAGTTATGGTCACTGTGATTGAAATCAAAGTGGTGCCTTAGAACTTTGAGATCCTTTAAGTAGGATCTGCATAAGAAACAAACAACCATTGTAAGAAAATGAATTGGAAGGGGAAAACTCTAACTTTCCTTGACACCTAACTCTCCCAACAAGGTATTGGCCGCGGTAGATTCCTTATCGAACTCTGTCTTAATTTTAAAAAATGCTTTTTGAATAAACAGCCAAGAACATCTACTCTCTGGCGGATATTCAGCATTAATAATAAAAATTAGTTTGAAACAAACATCTACTGCCTCTAAAATGGTAGGTAGTAAATATTTAGTTTCATCTACAACTACAAAATAGGACCCAATAGCATCGATTGAGTTACCTACTACTATAATGAAGGGCTGTAATGTAAGGCCAATACCTTGTAGTTTTTCTCGCCTGCTGGTAATTGCTGCATCTATCTCTGCATCCGTTGCAACTCTCGTTATGAATCCATCCCTTGCTTCCGCCTTAGAGGGTCGCCAAATTTTCTGCTTCGATCCTTTGACCTTAACGTTTGATGTGGTCAACAATGAAGGGATTAGCAGGAATGCCGCGAGGTTGCTGATCTCTTCAGAAACTGAGAAAATATAAAATAATAAAACAATTATAAGTCATATGCGTCCAATTAATTTTTCTACACAAAATGTGTGCAAATCTGATTCGAAGAATTATACCTATATAGAGAATGCGCTAAAAAATATAGAGAAAATATGATGCAGATTTGTTTTTTTCTTCTAAAGAAAACATAATGGTCAAAACAAAAACAAATTTTTCGGAACAATCTAGTAAAGCTAAAATATCCACGCTTTTTCTGAAATTCGATCGAATCGGAAATTCTTCGATTTATTTCGATTAGCAGGTTATGTATTTATTAACAAATGACGTTTTCTTACGATTTTCCCGAGTCAGCAGGTGAGCGAAGTATTTATCCTTTCCTCTTACTCCTTTTCCCTTGCTTCTAGCAAGTTGGAAAATGTCCTTTTTTAATTTTGGAAAATTTTCAACCAGTCCGTTGCAGTTGTCGCTGTATATTTTATCGAAATCCCTTACCAGCTGTAGAGAAAAGAAGAATTACATAATATTATATGTAAAGAAAAGCCTGAACTATATCCAAATAAAAAGAAAAGATCGAAACTCATAGATAACGCAAGCATTTATGTGACAACTATGAGTAAAATCTGAACTAATAAATATAAGAGCTTTTACTTGTGAAACTGTAGTTCACGTTAAAGACTAAATATATGTATAATGTATTTCTGATATAATTATACTTCTATGAAATATTACCAGTTTAAATCCCAATGGTTTTTTTAAGGCCGGATATTCCTCAAAATACTCGGATATGCTCATATCCTTTAAATGGTGAAGTCGGGCATGGGTCGTTTTCTCCCATTTGTCCTCGGTTGTTTCCCATGGATGGCTAGAATTTTTTAGCCATTGGAGATCTTCTTGGAATTGTCCTTCGAAGTCTTCGAAATTGGCAGCTGTTGCTAGGCGCTTTATAGGATGTGATACTGATGCGGGAGAGGATACTCGACTGGAGGAAGGTGACGACGTCGCAGAAGCGGAAAACGAACGCTTCCTTTTAGTGATAACACCACTTTCCCGGTATTTTCGTTTTAGATTGTGGATGTGATCTGGCAATTTTCCAGCCAATCTGTTTACAACCCCACGACTCGAATTTATCAGCTTGTTGTGAAAATATACCGATCTATTCTCGGTAGGGAACAAATGAACAATCTGATTTGTCCAGTGCCCATAAATTTGAGCTGTGATATTTTTTTCCGGGTTTTTCTTTAAAATGTTGGTGCAGACAATACGCACCAATCGCAGTCGAGCAACGTTATCCAGCGGTCGAGTTTTATCCAGCGACAGTAGACCGGTTCCTTCCAGTGAGCTTTCGAGCAGCTTGTTAAGTTCCTAGTAACAAAATATTTTAATGTGCATATAAATATAAAAAATTAGTGAAATATATTAATAATTAATAAAATAAGTGAAAAAAAAACCCTTTGTACTATCGGCTAAAGCTATTAGTGGCAATCACCTATTATAATCACCTTCTCTTAGTTGATTATAAATGCAGTGTTTTTTACTCAAACTGATAGATAAGTCAATTTATTCTGATTGATCTCTGAATGCATAAAGAAACGCAAATTGAAAGCAGAGACCATCAATCAACACTAATCACCTTTCCGATTTAAACCCTGTACTTACATCTAAACTTTCGCTGAATTGATCATCAGCAACAACGCTTGAAGGGGAATCTAGTGCATCCCCTCTGTCGCTAACAGCGAAATTTGGCAGAATCTCACTAAAAGAGAAATTAAGGCAGTCGTTTTGTTCTTGTGTGTTTGTAGCAAGAGATAATTCTGAAGTTTCAAAAGTCTGAAAAATAAAAAGACTTTATTTCTACCATTTCAAATGGTTAAATAATATGAACCAACCAAAGTCGTGGACGCATTAGGGTGCATAGCTTTCCGCCATTCTTCGAAATTCCGTGTAAACAGAACCCGATGCCCTATAACTGGGATCATTTCCTTTATCTCTCTGGCACCAAGCAGCGCCAAAGACATTGAAGTTATAGCATTTTCTGTTATAAATGAAAATTAACCAATGTCACGTAGTTAATCACTTGCAAAGTATAGGTTTTTATCAGATATACAAAATGGCGCAAATTTAATCACCCTTTCGGAAGATTTTATAATTTTTGCAAATAGCTTCGTACGTCAATCAAATTAATTTAGCAAAAAAGTAATTCAAAAACAAAATTGGAGGATTAATTTTGCACCACCTTGCATAAGAAAGTCGCGTATAAGAAAGAATCGTCTGTGAAAAACACAAGCTTCTAAAAAGCTTTTCAAGCGCAAAAGAATTTTCGTGCCGTAAGGAATCGAAATCAAAAATGCAAAACACATGTGTAGCAAAAATACTTTAAGCAAATTACAACTTTCTTATATGCGAATAATATTGTATAAATTTACGTTTTGGTATATAAACGAACCTTTAAAAATGTCTACGTAGGCTTCCAGGCCCCACTCCTTTAGTAAGGTTGACACTTCTTCATCCATTTTAGATAACTGTGAAGCACGTGTTAATATGAGCATGTGCATATCAAAATACGATCATTTAATTACTAAATTACTACTGACAGAAACATTGAGAACTAAGGCTATGCCTGGTTTTAAGACGATGTTCGCCATTTATTGGTGACAAACGATTCGAAATGATGAAAACATAGACAGAAATCATTTTAAATAGTTCGTCCCAGAAAAGTTGCGAACATCGCCATAAAAGAAAAAAAAAGCCCAAGAAAAACAAAACTAATGCACTCGCTAATGAAGAACCTGAATCCCAGAAGAAAAAAACATGTCAAAACACGATACCAGACTGAAAGGGTTGATATTAACCGAGTGTTTCTCAACTCGGCAATTATTAACCGAGTACTAGGTTGAAATTCTTTGCTTTGGTTCTATTTTTTTTTCACTTGAATATCACCAAAATTGACAATAAATTGTTTAAAACTCGAGAAAAACAACATAGTTAATGCACTCGCTAATAAAGAACCTGAATCCCAGAAGAAAAAAACATGTCAAAACACGATACCAGACTGAAAGGGTTGATATTAACCGAGTGTTTCTCAACTCGGCAATTATTAACCGAGTACTAGGTTGAAATTCTTTGCTTTGGTTCTATTTTTTTTTCACTTGAATATCACCAAAATTGACAATAAATTGTTTAAAACTCGAGAAAAACAACATAGTTAATGCACTCGCTAATAAAGAACCTGAATCCCAGAAGAAAAAAACATGTCAAAACACGATACCAGACTGAAAGGGTTGATATTAACCGAGTGTTTCTCAACTCGGCAATTATTAACCGAGTACTACGTTGAAATTCGTTGCTTTAGTTCTATTTCTTTTTTCACATAAAAACCACCAAAATTGACAATAATTTGTTTTAAACAAGAGGAAAACAAGATAATAATATTATGTACTCACCAATAAATATGAATTTTTTATTTTTCCTTGTCTTTTTTGTTTTTTTTATTTTCACTTATCACAGATTTCACACCACCAGCCACTACAAAGGTTCAACACTTAATGACTCAATTACTAGTCGCGAGCAGCGTGCGTCGTTCATAATTCGCGATAGTATGCGTATGCGTATAACACGATGTATGTGTTAAAATCAACCGAGACACACTGTTTTACAGATGAACGAGAAGCCTTGTGTTTGTAGATATTAACCGAGTTGACTGTATCTGCAGCCACACACATATTTCTACCTACCAGGAATGTAAAACGAGTTTTTGGTATTGTACCCAAATGTTTTCCATTGTTCGTGAATGATCTGTATCAACAGCCACACACATATTTTCTACCAGGGATGACAAAACTGATTTTTTAGGTGCTGTACCGAAATGGGTTCAATTGTGCGTGAATAATTTGTGATCGCAAAGGCCTAGCAAAGGCAGCACAGCAATGAAAAAGACGATTTATTCAAGGCTGCTCCTGGAAGTCGAGATTGGTTACCAATACTTCCTTGGTTTCTTCAAATTCTCCTAACTGTGCTTTACAAGATGGTATATATAATTTTCTGTTTGTATCTTTATTTTAAAATGTGTATGTACCAATTGCATTATGAGTTTAGTTATTATCAACTCTCACAAAACGCATAGTTCAAAACAAGTCTGGTACTAACAAATTTTGAAATAAAGTGATAAATGCAGGACTATATATACCATATTGTAGAGCACAATTAGATGAAATCTCAGAATCTATCTTTTTGATTCCGGACTCTGCCGGACGCTTCTTTTTGCCGCGTGGAAAACGATATAAGTTTTATTATTATCATCTCTCACCAACGCATAGGTCGAAACGAGTTTGGTACTTACAAATTTTGAAGTAAAGGGCTAAACTAAAGACTATACCATTTTGTTCAGCATGTGCAAAAGTGTAGCTTTTTTCATTAGCTTGGTTCTCAAAATGATTGAATCGCAGAGTGAAAAATTACTTAATTTTACTTCATTATATCTACAGAAACAGATTAGATTAATATTGCGTTAAGGCCATTATGTCAATTGGACTCAATAAAAAGCTAATATTTATTTTGCATTAAATTTGTACCTTTGGCAAATTTTCTTACAATTAGATACCTATCTTAAATTAGTTTTCAAGTGCCTAGCTACAATTAAGAGTAAAAGCCATATTTTATCAGACAAAAATGTAAAAAAAAAATTGTTGCTTTGGCCATTTTTGTCTGTGTTCTTTTTTTCCTATTGCAAGCCAAAAAAGTAGTAGAGAAAACTTTGTTTTTAAGGCTGTATTAGCCTGTTTAGAATTTAGTTTGTTCGTGAAATGTGAATGTACTAAATTCGGAAGGAATGTCGGAACGTATTTTCAGAAGTAGAATATATTCATCAAAGTTCTGAATTTGGGCAAATCGTACTTGTATATATCTTTAAATCAACTGTGTCGATAAAAGTACAATTGCGATTATTTTTTCATCCCTGGTTTCTGCGTTTTGAAAAAGCAGCGTCGTAATTCGTGGTGTGCGTATAACTTGTTAAGAAACAACAGTATGTGTTTGTTGAAATTTACCAAGTTGAATGATAAAATTAACAGATACACAATTTCTACGTATAACAAATATCAGATAGGTACATATTTCGATGAAAATGTTTTATAGAATTGTTTTATGGAAAAATGGAATGTAAAATAAATCGAGGAGAATTCTCTTTTTTTGAACAGAATGTTACTTTATTTTTGGGAAATTCTCACGAGTAAAAGGGTTAAAAACAAACAAGTCATTGGTTGTATTTAAGCAACGTTTATTGGTTGTTTTCAACAGAGAGCTTGTTAGATTTTAACACACATTCGCTTGGTTAAATTCTCACGAGTAAAAGGGTTAAAAACAAACAAGTCATTGGTTGTATTTAAGCAACGTTTATTGGTTGTTTTCAACAGAGAGCTTGTTAGATTTTAACACACATTCGCTTGGTTAAATTCTCACGAGTAAAAGGGTTAAAAACAAACAAGTCATTGGTTGTATTTAAGCAACGTTTATTGGTTGTTTTCAACAGAGAGCTTGTTAGATTTTAACACACATTCGCTTGGTTAAATTCTCACGAGTAAAAGGGTTAAAAACAAACAAGTCATTGGTTGTATTTAAGCAACGTTTATTGGTTGTTTTCAACAGAGAGCTTGTTAGATTTTAACACACATTCGCTTGGTTAAATTCTCACGAGTAAAAGGGTTAAAAACAAACAAGTCATTGGTTGTATTTAAGCAACGTTTATTGGTTGTTTTCAACAGAGAGCTTGTTAGATTTTAACACACATTCGCTTGGTTAAATTCTCACGAGTAAAAGGGTTAAAAACAAACAAGTCATTGGTTGTATTTAAGCAACGTTTATTGGTTGTTTTCAACAGAGAGCTTGTTAGATTTTAACACACATTCGCTTGGTTAAATTCTCACGAGTAAAAGGGTTAAAAACAAACAAGTCATTGGTTGTATTTAAGCAACGTTTATTGGTTGTTTTCAACAGAGAGCTTGTTAGATTTTAACACACATTCGCTTGGTTAAATTCTCACGAGTAAAAGGGTTAAAAACAAACAAGTCATTGGTTGTATTTAAGCAACGTTTATTGGTTGTTTTCAACAGAGAGCTTGTTAGATTTTAACACACATTCGCTTGGTTAAATTCTCACGAGTAAAAGGGTTAAAAACAAACAAGTCATTGGTTGTATTTAAGCAACGTTTATTGGTTGTTTTCAACAGAGAGCTTGTTAGATTTTAACACACATTCGCTTGGTTAAATTCTCACGAGTAAAAGGGTTAAAAACAAACAAGTCATTGGTTGTATTTAAGCAACGTTTATTGGTTGTTTTCAACAGAGAGCTTGTTAGATTTTAACACACATTCGCTTGGTTAAATTCTCACGAGTAAAAGGGTTAAAAACAAACAAGTCATTGGTTGTATTTAAGCAACGTTTATTGGTTGTTTTCAACAGAGAGCTTGTTAGATTTTAACACACATTCGCTTGGTTAAATTCTCACGAGTAAAAGGGTTAAAAACAAACAAGTCATTGGTTGTATTTAAGCAACGTTTATTGGTTGTTTTCAACAGAGAGCTTGTTAGATTTTAACACACATTCGCTTGGTTAAATTCTCACGAGTAAAAGGGTTAAAAACAAACAAGTCATTGGTTGTATTTAAGCAACGTTTATTGGTTGTTTTCAACAGAGAGCTTGTTAGATTTTAACACACATTCGCTTGGTTAAATTCTCACGAGTAAAAGGGTTAAAAACAAACAAGTCATTGGTTGTATTTAAGCAACGTTTATTGGTTGTTTTCAACAGAGAGCTTGTTAGATTTTAACACACATTCGCTTGGTTAAATTCTCACGAGTAAAAGGGTTAAAAACAAACAAGTCATTGGTTGTATTTAAGCAACGTTTATTGGTTGTTTTCAACAGAGAGCTTGTTAGATTTTAACACACATTCGCTTGGTTAAATTCTCACGAGTAAAAGGGTTAAAAACAAACAAGTCATTGGTTGTATTTAAGCAACGTTTATTGGTTGTTTTCAACAGAGAGCTTGTTAGATTTTAACACACATTCGCTTGGTTAAATTCTCACGAGTAAAAGGGTTAAAAACAAACAAGTCATTGGTTGTATTTAAGCAACGTTTATTGGTTGTTTTCAACAGAGAGCTTGTTAGATTTTAACACACATTCGCTTGGTTAAATTCTCACGAGTAAAAGGGTTAAAAACAAACAAGTCATTGGTTGTATTTAAGCAACGTTTATTGGTTGTTTTCAACAGAGAGCTTGTTAGATTTTAACACACATTCGCTTGGTTAAATTCTCACGAGTAAAAGGGTTAAAAACAAACAAGTCATTGGTTGTATTTAAGCAACGTTTATTGGTTGTTTTCAACAGAGAGCTTGTTAGATTTTAACACACATTCGCTTGGTTAAATTCTCACGAGTAAAAGGGTTAAAAACAAACAAGTCATTGGTTGTATTTAAGCAACGTTTATTGGTTGTTTTCAACAGAGAGCTTGTTAGATTTTAACACACATTCGCTTGGTTAAATTCTCACGAGTAAAAGGGTTAAAAACAAACAAGTCATTGGTTGTATTTAAGCAACGTTTATTGGTTGTTTTCAACAGAGAGCTTGTTAGATTTTAACACACATTCGCTTGGTTAAATTCTCACGAGTAAAAGGGTTAAAAACAAACAAGTCATTGGTTGTATTTAAGCAACGTTTATTGGTTGTTTTTAACAGAGAGCTTGTTAGATTTTAACACACATTCGTTTGGTTAATTTTACATGAGTAGCACGGTTATTAATAACCAATCAATGTGTTAAAACCCCAAATTTAGTAGGTTTTTCTTAACCAAGATACTTGTTTGAATTTAACCAAACAGGAAAACGAGACTGGTTGGTTAATATTAACGAAGCAACTTAATTGATAACAAACATTTAGTGTGTTATTTTTAACAACATGTATTTAACCTTTTTAACACGGTAGTTTTTAACAATAATAACTCATTTGTTTTCTACAGAGACTTAGTTGATTTCAACACATTTTTTTTTAACCGAGCGAAAATTCCACTCGGTTAAGGTCAATTTTTCTGCGTGCAGTATACATTAATAACAACGTAGTGGAACATGCGATACAGTAAAATGTATTGGCTTATTGGGAGATACTCATCCCTGTCCAAATACAATAAAATACTGCTATACAAGCAAGTCTTGAAACCAATATGGACCTACGGGATCCAATTGTGGGCATGCACATGCCAAACAAATTTACAAAAAATTCAAGTCTTCCAAAATAAAGTACTAAGGAACGTAGTTAAAATGCACCTTGGTACATACGCAACGCTGATCTACATAGAGATAGAGATCTAAATATTGAAATGGTTGAAGATGAAGTTAAAAAAGTTGCCCAAAGGCACAGAAGTGAGCTTCTCAACCATGTTAACGTAGAACTTACAGACCTATTAAATACTGACAATGTAATCAGAAGATTGAGGCGGGTAAAACCCCTTGATCTATAAGAGTTAGCCAAGGCCAAGAGATTAGGTAATATCTTCGAACAAAAAAGTTGCGGAATCCGACAACCGGCGGATTCTTCTTTCAAATAATTTAAAAATAAATTGCCGATTAGTCGACCGACTAGGTGCAATCCCATTCGGGATGACGACAGTCAGTCCCTTCCGGAAGGTTTTTTAGACGTTGTTCGAGTCCCTTGCAGAAGCATCCCTCGCGTACTTGCTCTGCAATGTCTTTCGGTGATTTTTCCTTCCAGCAAACCCCCAAACAAAACAATAAAAAACTTTTCTACATCAGCCGCAAATGCGAATTGTCAACTTAGTACTTAGTCACGAATGTCTTGACTTTGATTCATCGGCTACCCCTAAACAAACGTCAACCGACCCAGTCAAGATGCATCTAGCCTGACAGATGTCAAACTTACTAAGCTAGATACTTGAACGTTTTAATTTTCTGAGCCAGCAAAACAGACGAAATTTAATTAATTTAATGGGCCTTACGGTAGCAAATTCCTACAAACCTAAAATGACAAATTACTGTTTATGTTATCCATGTTAAGTAGGTAAGGCTATGCGAGCAACGTATCCAACTGAAGGGTAAAATATTTTGCTCAGAATAAATATACTCGCTGAATGTTTTGTCAATGATCTGTCATCGGCGCGTTTATTTCTTAATTTCCACCAATCAAAGTGCTCTGAAGTCTCAATTCAAATCCAACTTAGGGAGAGGTAGAAAGCAAATGTAAGCCTACAGTATCCGGCAAATGAATGTTTTTGGGACACCTTATGGTAGCTGTCGTATCACTTGTCAGTTGACACGAACAACAGATTCGATTCGATGGGTTGGAGGCTAATCCCCCCTGAAATTCCAGCTGAGGCATCGATTTGAAATTTAATATCTGTCTAAATTAATCAACCAAAATAGCTAAAGCTAAATACTCTCCTTTCAAATAACTTTACCTCCCGCTCCAAAAAAATCCTGCAATTTTAATTAATTCAATATATCACTGTCCGCAAGGAACTTGCGGAGTTCATTCCGAAAAAAAAAAAACAGAAGGACAATCTAAATAAAAAAAAATCTGCTACCCAACTCACAGCATCAACCGGTGGAAAGCAAGTAGTCCACTCAGAACATACCACAGACACAGCACGGCAGCTCATTCAAACATTCCTCTAATTAAGTCATTCCAGACCGCGCAATTTGACGGGGGCTAACAATGTGAACATTTTTATTCTCCCTTTCTGTTTGCATGGCCTGTCTGCGGCAAAACAATCTGTGACAAAAATAAGAACAAAATATTTCGAATTTTTGCCTTTAAGCATTTTATATAAGTTTAAGCCTTTTCTTTGGGGTGCAAACACGGAACAAATATTAGTTTAAATTGGTACACAAAATGAAGCAGCTTTAAAATGCAGATAATTCACAATCTTGATAGGAAAATTTCGGTTTGTCTCAGCAAAAGGGGCATTTTATTATCATCTGGGAGAGTAGAAATGTTTTCGAGTGACGAAGACGGGCGGTCTTGGGGGCTGGAGAGGGATATCTAAACCGTATCTAATTGTGTTTCCGACTATTTACAATGAGGTTTCTTGTGATTTCGAAATTGGGTTTTGGTGGAATGAACGGACTTACGAGCATCCAACTACTGATAGGAACTCCGACGGTGGAATATAAAACGACATTTGGGCATTATGGGTAGATATTGGGTTCCTATAGCAATGTGATACACATAAAAAGGACATAGATTGAGGATACGATTTTCATTAGTTTTAAAGGCATTTTGAAAGGTTGCTTAAAGGGGGAGGAGGATGTTGTTTGTGTGTTATTGGGGCTGACATAATTTGCACAGCTTGCAGAGCTTGGTATTGTGTGGGCGAATTCTGTTCAAAATAAGTTCATTTTGAAATCTCGAATTGAAATTTGTTTTATGGTGGTTAAGGAGCTACGAAGTTTTTTCCTTGAAAATTTGTATAAATTTTAACTTTATAATGAAAAAAGTTGTATTCCAATTGCCGAAGGCTCTCCATAGTGAGGTATTCGTGAGATACTCTCTGCTTCGATCTCGTTCTTCCGGTCAGTAAATAATGATGAAAAATATGATATATCCAGTCCTTTAATTGCAACATTTTGTAATGCAACTGTGGAAATCGGAGTCAATTTTGTGCAGCAGTTCTATTGGAGCCAAAAACCTTACAGTACAGTCGAAAAAAAGTTACAGATTTATTACACAAAATAATAGCGGGTGGTATTAATTAATATTAATAAACACATCACTTTCCGGACAGTCACTCCCACTTGATTGTAATATGAAACTCAAAACTACCTTTTTATGTTATAAGAATGATTGATGTTGGACTTATGGATCTATAGGATTTAAACAATCAACTTAGCATATTGACCGGTTTCTACATTTTACTAAGTTTCTACTAAATTTCTTTTTGCAGTCCTATGCTTTTTTACAATAACAGGAAGGACCAAGGTGAAAACGTATTTGTTCCTTATTTCAAAGCTGTTTCAAACAATCGGGTAAATTTTGGTATGTACGGCACGTCGCGTCGGCACAACACGAGATTACTGCTTATTTTTTTATTTTCATAAGGACGATTAAGAACACGACTTAAAACTTCTTATTTTTGTGCTCTTATATTCCATATCTAGTACAAGAAATCAAACCAAGCAAAGACTGTTAGTTTAGAGAAGAAACTCCTATAATTTTTTCAATTACCTACCTACAAAGATAATCGTAGATACCAAAAGCAACAAAACACACAAGAGCGTGGGCCAGGACAAATGTACTGTTCAAATTAAACACATATGTATCTATTTTTTTCTAATTATCATACGTTATACCTACTACCGACTGGGATGTTTGCAAGCTTCACTTCGTATAAAGTAAATAAAACATAATTAGACGAATTCATTCTAGTTTGCCTGCGCCAAAAATGCTAACCGTTCGTATCCACATTAGGTCTGTTCCTTTACTTTTGTAGTAAAAATGGAAAAGACTGTCAAAATGGAAGTGGTCAAGATGAATTCCCTCATAGAGAGAGCCACCTACGAAAAAGTTAGGGAACGCTTTTGTAGCATTCTATGGAAAAATGTCAGATACATAATTCAAGTATTCAAAAAAGTGATACAAAAAGTCTGATAAACTCGAGGAATTTGCTATTTTACTAAGAAAATTAGTTACATCATCTAAGTAGCGATGAAAGTGATCTGAAATTAATCGAACTTCTTCTTGATGAATTCGAGTATGAGGAAGAGCTTGTAGTGATCGAACTACAAGCATTCGAGAAGAGGAAAAAGCAACACTGCATTAAGAATTACATGGTGGAGATTACTCTTTGCTATAGCGAGGAAGAATATCGTTCCCACTTTCGAAAGTAATCTTGAGGAACATTCAATTTTATTTTGCCGCATGTTTCAAATCAGCTTGGTTGAGTAAAAATTCGTAAGATTCTCAGTGGAGGGGTAATATCTTAAGTCGCTCTCTCGACGATGCTCTCTTTTCACTCTCTTTTACGTTTTATTCGAGTTAAGGAACAGCATTGAGTACGAAGTAGTAAGAATTAGTTAAAATACGTAGGACTTAAAAGTAAAGGAACAGACCAATTATGTTAGAAAACGCTACCTACTTTTTTCTTATCATGTACCTGGGTAATTAATTTTCAATAATAAGGAGCACGGCAAACTAGACAAAACTGCAACTTCTATTATCAACTAGAACGTTTGTTAATGTTTGCAAACTTCACTGCGTTTAAGCAATATAAGACACAATTACTAATTACACGAACTCAATAAAAAGGTATACATTCAATGTTAGAACTCATCTGCACAGTAGGAGTTTCATATTATGTCGAGAGAGAGTCTCTACCAATTTCCTATATTATATATGTCTAACAAAAGCAAAAACCAAATAACTTATTCGCAAAACTCCAGTCTCTAGCTGGGTCGTCGTTTCTGATAAAATATAGTTGTGTACTAGGGAGCGTTTATTGGATTTTGTTGTTAAGCTACACAAAGAATGTCTGATTATTTACTGTGAAGCAATGTTAATGCGAACGTTGTAAAAAAGTTTCGTTGGACTGAAAAAAGAATCCGTTTTGTAAAATTTATATATTTAAAAAATGCAGCCGCTCCCAATTGCCGCCCCTAGCAATCTGCCGCCCGGGGCCTGTGCCCCCCTTGCCCCGTCCTCGCTACGCCACTGCTTCTTGTTAAGACCCGCTGACTGAAGATGGTTCCACCTGTATGTCTACCATGAGTAGCAAAAAGAAAAGCTATCCAAAGTAGATGGTCAACTGAGAGCAGAAACGGTACATTATTTACACAACGGTCACATTGCAGTTCTGTTTAAAAGTTTGTATAGTTTATGTAATTGTTGGAAAATGTAATTCCTGAATTCTTGTCAATATCTAGCAGAAATACATCTCATGATATTAACCAGAGGAAAATGAACTAAAACGGTTTTTTGCACTTTTTTTAAAAGATATTTTGCAACTTCAAGCTTTTATTGTATATTTTAAAGGAAATACTATTTTTTTTCGTCGATCTTTTTTCTGTTAATTTCGAGGTCAAACTAGGTTAGGGAAAATTTTTTTTGTTATGTTGTGGGGAAAAAGATATTTTAGTTTTAGCAAACTGCAAAATTAATTCGACATTTTGTCCGTTTGCACTAACTGTTGCTCTCAAATTTAACTATGTACGTATTTATTTGGGTTTTTTCTGGTAAATTCAACAATAGACAATTCACTTGTTTTTGTTAATTAATAATTTAGAGAGGCTTAGAAAAATATCAGTGGACATTTAAAAATACGTTGTTTTAAAATCTGTTAAAGAATATACTATCTAAGTACAGAAAACGAAACAGAACATGCGAATACCAACAATTAACAAGACAATTTGTATTCTTCCGTTCGATTGAATACGCATAATCTGATATCGGATCAAATCGCAGAATCCCATTAAACAACCCATTATATTGTCTTTTTGTTAGGAGTTTAATAATATACATACTCGTATTTTTACGATTCAACTGTCCGATATTAATACGTACA
This sequence comes from Cheilosia grossa, assembly GCA_963082955.1. Taxonomy (NCBI): domain Eukaryota; kingdom Metazoa; phylum Arthropoda; class Insecta; order Diptera; family Syrphidae; genus Cheilosia; species Cheilosia grossa. The sequence continues at coordinate 59,705,961 of OY720145.1, read as the reverse complement.
AATATAGTGCTAAATAAACAAAGTTGAAAACGCCCCCCAAGCGTGGTAGAACTTTATACAATGTTCGGAATATTTTTTTAAAATACACTTCTGCCCTAGTGGAAACTTGGGCTTAACTTGCATGTTATTAACCTATTTTTCGGACAATCCCTGAAGGTAGCTGCATGAATTCTGCTGTCAAAAATATTATTCACTTAAAGGAAATTAAAAAAAAAACCTGAAATGTGAAAAACCTGATGAACATTTTTTTTTTCGCCGAAGATGGATAGAGTACAAGTAAAGCTATCTAGAAAACCATACTCAACATTTATTATTTTTACATTTATTGTTATAAATTCATTTACAAATTGTTTGTTATTGAAAAAGTGACAATCGGCGGCCATTAATAACACATATTCACAGACAGGAAAAAAAGGGCGCGCAAGAGAGGGCCAGGGCAGTCATCCAAATATTGCGGTGGAAATCGGGTAGGTTCACGGAAGTTGACCGTCTAGTTTGTTTGTATCATCTTTGGTGAGTAGGGCTCGCCGTCATCTCTGAGCGAAAAAGATATTCATCGTCAATGATTTACTACTAATCTAGTACTACAATTAATCTTTCCTGTTCAGCGTAGAATCGGAATGAATAAAAATCTACTTTGCTAAAGTAAGTTCGAAAATTCGAACATACTATTTACTTCTCTGTGCGCGTACTTGCCTTGCAGTTCCTGACAAACCTGACCAGTAAATTTGAATTTTTGAATTTTTCTTAAGATTCTAACGAATCTAAACTAAACAAAAATAAAATTCAGAAATATAAATACAATCTATAGCTTCAATTGCACCTGGAAATATGATTTTTGTTTGCCAAATATCTTGCTGATGCTTCATTTCTTCTTCAGGTGCCGGGAACTGTATCCGATATTGTTGGAAATATTTATTTGTTAACACACTAGAAAATTAACTAAAGATGAACTATGAATTAGCGATAGGTTTTTGAACTGTCAACCTAAAAGCCCGTAACTCCCCTACATACTTACCTTACAAATAATTCTGTCTAAATGTTTCCATCTGAAAGAAATATTAGCCAAATAGTCCACAGTCCATACTTCACAATTCTTAGATTGTTTTATGTTAAAAATGTGCGTAGAATATAATTATTACATGCTAAATAGCGGACTCAGAATTTGCATAGCATTTGCTTCGTCTGATATTTTTTATTCATACCAATCCGAGTAAAAGGTCAATGCCGCCGCTTTTCGAAAATGTCAAATGTCGGAACTAACTCAAATTGGTTTTTATTCATACGAAACGTAGCAAATGCTTCGATTTTTACATTCCTCTTGAGTAAAAGCAATTACAACGTTATATTCATTCGACCCATTATTAAAGAAAAAGTATAATTTTAATAAGACGCTAGCGAATTGACTGAAAATGTGCGCATATAAGAGCGAAAAACTATTTTTAAATAAAAAATGTAATATGTATCTACGCCCAGAAACTAATTCCGCAATTTAACTGAAGAAGTTTAATTTGAAATTCTCTGGTACTTAGTTAAAATCTTTTCCACAAACTTATCCGTTCGTTTAGTTTCGCGCACTTTTACCAGTCATAACATACAAAATTTATTTTTAAAGATACCTGGTTATAGTTCAAATTGACTTCCTCTAGACACTGAGAGTACTTTTCCCTCAAACTTTAAAACCTCCTCATAAAGATCCATTCTACTTCAAATCCAAACATCATTTAAGGTAATTACTTTTCTCCCAACGCAAGGGTTGGTTTAAATACGCCTCCCACTACTTAGTAGCATTCCTTAATCATAAATGAGAACGCTTTGTATCCTTCATTAGTGCTCTTTAAATTCCATTTCCGCTGGTTTCCCTTTCAAAACGCTGTCCATTTCTCCTTGTTTACCATTTAAACGTTGTTTATGGCTTTAACGTATCCACCGCTTGATAAATGTTGAAATATGAGTGCGAACTCAGCCTTGTGTCCTCGACACACTAGAAAGTATTCCGAAAAAATGTACACACACCAGGGCATAAATATTTATTAATAATACAAAAAAAGAAGAATGGAACTTTTCATTTTAAGTCAGCGCTTGTGAGTAGGTACATGATATCGCGTTCGCGTGTGCGAACGTTAAGTCAAAACGAAAACACACCAGTCGCCTATGTAATGGAGATCCCATTCTCATCCTTTTCCTCAAAAGGAAGATTAATATCGCAGTAATTTACTTAATTTTGCTTTGCCCTCCGTTGTTGGTGGATACATTTCTCCGCCATTGGAATCCTACCGAAAAGAAAAACTCTATTGTGTGGTGAATTATCCTTAAGCCGGGTAAAGCAAAGCGTTCACTGGTATGGTAAATGGAGGCGCAAACGAGCAAAAACGAGCCATTTAGTTTTGATATTTATATGAGGTAAAGCTGGATAGAAGAAAGCGATTCCAGCGACACGCAGGATCTGGAAATACTTTTGTTACTTTTATTCACGAAAAAACGGATAAGACTATCTGGCGTCTGGTGAAATACCAAAGTTTGTCATTTTATTTGTTTCTTTTTTTCGTAGGTAATTGATTTCTCGTGTCGCACATTAATTTGAATTTTATACAAAATAAACGAAAGGACATGAGACAAAGCCACATGAAGGCGCAGCAATCAATCAATTGAGCGTGTTCGTTCGGTCTTCAAGGAGTGAATCGTGCCAGGTACCAGGGGGTTAATTACCGCATCCGTGATCGAGGACTACGTGACTGAATTTGTTATTGTTTTTGCATGTTAAATCCACAAAATTCCGTGACGTATTGCTCGCTCACGGATGCGGTTATTCGACCCCAGGACTCATCGAGACGAAGTTCTTTTCGGCTGTTGTGGAATATTTTGATTTAATGTGATGAAGAAATCTCCGAAGGAAACCCAAACTCCTTGTGCCACCGCTCGCAAATGTCTAACAAACATCCGAGAGTATAACTACCATGAAGGAGCATCTTATTGGCCGTCTGGACTCGGAATAAAATTGTATATCCCTCCATTCGTCCCTATGGTCCATACGGATTTGTAAATAACGTTGACGTCAAATACGTATACGTTTACCTAAGTACTCGTATCTACCCCGAAAACGCAACGAAACTGCAGTTGCAATATCCTTGTTTGGCCACTGCAGGTGACCATTTTTCCAATAACATTAAAGAGGACTTCATTTTAATCAAAATCACCCCCATTAGCAATAAGCAGATCACAGAATTCACCGTATTTATTACGAGTGTTGCCTACTTGCATATTTTGTATCGTATAAAATATTATAATAGAGGTCAATGTATTGTTTTCTTGTAGTAAAAAAAATCAGAGAGGACATAGGCGAAAAAGAGGACTGCACTGTCGAAAAGAGGACGAATTATGACCGTACTCATAACATTCTCATACCCGTTGCCCGCAGATTACATTAATTTACAACGGATATACAAAACACAAGGAAACCCATAATCTGTCGTCATACTCGTCCTTGCCTAGACATCAGTTGTCTCCACTCACATCTTCACGCCTTACATGCGCCCTTTTACACAGTCAATTACTGCTTTAGCCCGGTACGTGCAGTGCTACTCAATCTCAACTGCCACTGCAATGCCATATCTCTGGCCAAAAAACTGCATATTAGCTGAAAGAAAACAAATTAAATAATAAGCTTCCTGCACTACCCGTCGTCGTCGAATCTCGCACACAGTCTCTTGACAGAAGATTGAGTGAGCGAGTGGGGAGTGATGCGTGTGTGTGTGCAATTTGTACAAGCAAGCCACTCAACCGAATCCTCTTCTATAATTTAGAGGCTATGTTGATGAGTGGATAATAATGACGACGAGTCCTTGGCCTACTATGTCGAGTAGATGAACTAGTATATTCGTCTAGAGACGCAGTAGATACACTTGTGCGCCATCGTCATCCAGAAAACCCAAAAAGCGTCCTCTCACTTCAATTTATTGCAGCCTGCTCTCAAGAAAGGCATTTCGTCTCGCATCAAATTGAAGACATTAATGCACACGCACGGTGCGGTCTAGAAAACAAGCGCATAAACAACAACCAGGAGGACTTCATACATGCCTTCAATTAAGGATCAAAGAAATACAGTGAGCGCGAGTTAAGTATCCATAGCAAAACATATTGAGAAAAAAGATAACATTATTTGTATTCAATGATATCTTTAGTCTCTAGTACAGTCTTGCACACAACGCTACAATGATAACATATGTAAAAGAGATAATATCGTTTGTATACAATGTTGGAATATTATCTCTTCTTCATTATCAAGCAAGACGATTGTACGCTTGGGTCTCCTTGTAGATAGATAAGAAAAGTATATAAATACGACTGTATGATGAATTTATCAACAGTCTTATTGTAACTACATAGTAGCCTTAAGCTCCTTTTAGAATTAGTAAAAAGTATTTCAATAATAAAGGACATAGTTCCAAATAAATATTGTTTAATTTTAAAAGTAAGAAACAAGTGTTTTAATTGGCGATCCTGCCAGGAGGTTAAATATACTTTTTAACTTCAATCGAGCGGACCTCGGGAACAAGTAGTGAAATCTAGTATAAACAGAACACTCGCGTTACCGGTTACAAGAATTACCTAGCATAGCAGGTACAAATATAGCTTCTTCGTACGAAGCAGCAAAGCAATTCAGTGAAAGTGTATATGTGGAGAAAAAAAACACACAAATTCGACGACAACAGACACGAGTTCAAAATGGAACAACTCGCAGTATTAATGGCAAGATTAGAAGCTTTAGAAACCAGGAGCAACACAGTAACACAAACCCTAGAGCACACACGCACAGAGAATGCAAGGTTAGCAGCAATAATAACTAACCAAAATCAAATAAACACTAATTTAGAAACAAAACTAAATGAAGTAAAATCTGGATTAGGCATAGTACCAAACATACCTGTGCTAGAGGAAATAAGAACCACATATACAGATGGTAGTGAAATACAGTTAGACGCATTTAAAAGCCTACCTATTTTCAACGGCGATCAATCAAATTATCGGTCGTGGCGCGAAGAAGCATCCAGATTAATGGACAGCATTAAAAACTTCAAAACACACAGTAAGTACGCAGCAGCATTGACTATAGTGAAAAGTAAAATACAGGGTGCAGCCGCGAATGTGTTAACTAATTATAACACAATTTTTAATTTTGAGGCGATACGTAACAGATTAGATTATACGTACTCTAATCAAGAACCTCTATACGTGCTACAAGACATGATGAAAGCCATCACGCAAAAAAGAAGCACACTGTCTGAATACCACGACGAGATAAATAAAAATCTCAATTTAATAATATCAAAAATCACTATGTCAGGTGATCCGCCGAATATAATCGACAGACTAATTAAAAATGCTAACGACGACGCAGTTCGTATATTCATTGATGGTATGAGTGACAACTTTACAAGAGGATCATTATATTCAGCTACAATAAATGATCTAGAACACGCATTCGCAATTGCTCGCAGAATAGAACATGATAATGTGCACAGGCATTTACATCTCACTCAGGATAAGCACCACAAAAATATGCCACATGAACGCAGAAACGAAAGAAGACCAAATTATTCGAGCCAAACAACGAATTATCAACCCCAGAAGCAATACGATAATATGCAGCAACACAATCAAGGACCACAGCCGATGGAGATAAACTCGAGACAAATTGTACATGCACAGCGACAAAATTGGAATCAATACAAACCCGATGTATATAATCCACCAGCGAAACGTGAACACAGCGGGAGTTTCAACACACACAACAGACCGCAACGATCTTATCAGCAGAACTTCAAGCAGCAGAGAGTAAATAACTCCCGACAACAACGCAGAGACGATGTCAGCAGTACATATGCAGAAGCAGATGAAACGGAATGTATGGTAAATAATAACATAAGAATAGATCATTTAAACTAGTAGACGGGTTGCCCTGCTTAAATTTAACTAGTACTATTTCTAAGAAAATTTATAAAATTCTTATTGATACTGGTGCAACCCATAATTACATTAATAGAAAATGCGATTCTAGCAAAAAAATTAAAATTAAACCTATAAAAATAAAAACAATGCATGGTTATTATATGGTAGATACAAAGAAAGTAGTTAGGATATTAAAGAAAAATATAACATTTTTTGAATTAGAGGATATTCAGTCTTTTGATATGATATTAGGATATGAAGGACTTAAAGTTCTAAACGCGGAAATAAATTTCAGTAATATGACTCTAACTACCATAAGCAGTGTCGAATCTATTCAGAAAATTAATTACATAATTGGGGAAAATAATATTTATAAAGCAGACATAGATAGACTGATGAAGATTAATAACAGCATAGGACCGTTACCCTTTACAGATACTATAGAAGCAAGCATTAGGACGACCAATGATAATCCGGTTTATGTTAAACAATATCCATATCCCATAGCAGATAACGAATTCGTAAACAAAGAAATACAGAAACTCTTACATGACGATATAATAGAAAAAAGCCATAGTCCTTATAACAGTCCCATATGGACAGTACCTAAAAAAGGTTTGGACGAAAAAGGAAAACCAAAACGGCGCATGGTTGTTGATTTCCAAAAACTTAACGCTCACACTGTAACAGACAGATACCCCATTCCGGATGTCAACATGACAATTCAAAATTTAGGTAAAGCCAAGTACTTTACAACATTAGATTTGGAGTCAGGTTTCCACCAAATTAAAATCAAAACAGATGATAAAGAAAAAACAGCTTTTGCTATAAATGGCGCAAAATATCATTTTAAACGAATGCCTTTCGGGCTCAAAAATGCACCAAGCATATTTCAGAGATGCGTGGACGACATTTTGAGAGACTTTGTAGGTAAATTCGTACACGTTTACATTGATGACGTATTGATATATTCTTCATCTGAGGAAGAACATATACAGCACATAAGTCAAGTATTCGACGTACTCAATAAAGCCACATTAAAAATATCTGATGAGAAAAGTAAGTTTTTTCAAGAAGAAGTAGAATACTTAGGTCACATAATCAGACATGGTAGAATCACTACGAACCCTGAGAAAATAGCAGCTATAGAAAATTTTCCAGTCCCACAAACGGTAAAGGATTTGAGAGGATTTTTAGGTCTTACAGGTTACTATCGTAAGTTTATAAAAGGATACGCAAGCATAGCCAAGCCCCTGACATTATATTTACGAGGAGATAACGGTAAAGTAAACAAAAAACAAAGTAAAAATATTAAGTTAAATCTGAATGATTCAGCATTAGAAGCGATTAGAATTTTAAAAAATTATTTGAAAGAACAAGTCGAACTTTTTCAACCGGATTATAGTAAACCATTCGAGCTTACTACTGATGCATCCAACATAGCTATTGGAGCCGTACTAAGTCAGAATAAGCAACCTATACACTTCTTGTCAAGAACACTGAGTAAGACAGAAGAGAACTATAGCACAAACGAGAAAGAGCTATTAGCGATCATATGGTCCTTACAAAAACTCAGAAACTACATATATGGTATAGCAGACTTAACCATATATACCGATCACCAGAGCCTTATATATTCTGTATCAGAAAAAAATCCCAACACAAAGCTGAAACGTTGGAAGGGAATCATTGAAGACTTTGGAGCAAAATTAGTTTATAAACCAGGAAACCTAAATCTTGTAGCTGACGCATTATCACGTCAACGCATAAATACTTCTACCATAGAAACAGCACATTCAGCTGAAAGTTCTTCTAATGATATAATAAAAACTGTGAATCAGCCTTTTAATGCATACACTGCACAGTTCGAACTTATTGAAGATATAACAAATAATATCGAAACACAAATCTATTTTAGTAACAAAATAAGACTCATAATAAAGTTTAAGGACAAAGACTCTTTACTAAGGCAGATGAAAGAAGTTATACAACCCCAAAAGATTGTAGCTTTGCATACGAAATTTGAAAACATATACAAATATGGTGAAAACATAAAAAAAGAATTCCCACTAGTAAGATTTATATTCACACCAAGAAAACTTCAAGACGTGACAAATTTGGAGGAACAACTAAAACTTGTAAGGGTAACTCACGAAAGAGCACACCGAGGGTTACGTAACAATATACAAGAAATCTCAGAGAAATATTACTGGCCCGATCTAAATAAACAAGCAAAGAGTTTCAACAGAAAATGCATAGCATGTCTATTTGGAAAATATGAAAGAAAACCTATCAGAGAACCTCTGAATAATTCAGAAATACCAACACATGTGGGAACACACATTCATATGGACATATACTTCAACGACAAGTATACTTTCCTTGTAACAGTAGATAAGTATTCTAAATATACAATCCTTCGGGAAATCGAAACTCGAAACAGACTGTACGACGTTATGGAAGAGGTCTTATCTAATTATTTCCCAAAATGTGAACGACTCATGACAGATAACGAGAAGGGATTCAAAACAGAAATGGTGAACCAAATGTGTTTGAAATACAACATAACTAAAGTAGAAACTCCAGTATACAGATCGACAGCGAACGGTCAGGTAGAACGTGTAAACGGTACAATAACTGAACTGTCTAGAATATTCACAATTCAGAATAAAACAAGACTTATCGAAGAAATATTTAGAACAGTGCGTGAATTAAATAATTCTATACACTCAGTTACCGGTTTGAAACCTAGAGACATTTTCTTTAATCAAAATAAATATAGCAATAGTGAAATTATAATAAATAAACTAAACTCAGCATCCAAAAAAGTGATCGAACGTCTAAATAAAGGAACTCGACACAGAGAGTATAAAAAAGGAGATAAGATAATGGTAAGAATCACAGGTCTTAGAAAGAAATCTAACGCCAGATACATAACAAGAATAGTAGAAGAAGATAAAGGAGACACTGTAATCTCTAAAGAAGGAATAAAAATTCACAAGGATAACATAAAGAATTATCATTTTTCAGATGACGAAAATATTAATATTCCTAACATTACTAGGAATTGTACAGAGTCAAGAAGGGCAAGGAAACGTTCAAATAACTGAGTTACTAAACAAGAAGTTTATACTTACGCAAACAGATGACGTGTATTTATTCAAAGAACAAACTTATTTGTTACATGCCACCAACCTGACTTCGATATTTCAACCTTACGTAAATATCGTAACTAGTAAATATCAACCTACACAAGAAGAAAAAATTTGGTTAAGTAAAATTAAGAATTTAGCAGACCAATTACAAGAACATACTAGGCATACTAGATCAATTAACTTTTTAGGAACAGCTTTCAAATATGTGTTTGGTAATCCTGACCATTATGACTTAGTTAACATAGAAACGAGTATAAATAATCTCATAGAAAACAATAATAAACAAAAAACTATAAATTCTAGATTTGAACAAATTTTGCAACAATTCGAAGGTCAGAGCCTTAAAGAACATTTAGTAATAGAACAAGTGTACGAACAATTATTATTATTGACCAGAACAATTAATGCAGCAAAAAATAATGAATATTTATCAGAAAGCCTAGACTTAGATGACATTAAAAATATTATTCAACATGAAATAATTCAAGTACCCATAATAAATATACTTGAGTACTCTAAAATATTATTAGCTAGAACTGATGAATTCTTCATCACAATATATAAATATCCAGTTCTAATTAAATCATGTAAATTGTATAAAGTAACACCTTTAAATTCAAAACATGGAAAAATCATTACAGATAAAACAATTGCCTTATGTAACCAAACTTATTTAAGAACAAGAAATTGTCAAAATCATCTAAGTAAAAACATTTGTGAAATTAACTTTGAAGAAGAAAATTGTCTTATTCCACTTTTAAAGAATATAACTTCAAAATGCAACATTAAACAAGAATACGATTACGACTTAGAAATTGAATCCGGTGTTATGTTATTAAGCGGTAAGCATAAGTTAAATAATCAAACAATTAATGGTATAAACTTAGTTACTTATGAAAATACTATAAATCTAGACGATAAAATATACAAAAACATGCATAAGCAAATTAAAGAAGTTATATTAAGAAATCATAATTCAGAGTCTTACATCGACCAAATAATTAAAGAAGATACAATGTACAAATTCGATAACATAGATACTTTAAAAAAACTAATTATTCCTTTTGAAGAAAAACCGATATTATCAACTATATACACAATTGTAACACTGATTGTTATTCTAGCATTTACGTACGTAATGATAAAAACTATACAATGTATAACAGATCGTCAAAAACAAAAAAAGATTGACGCATATAACAAAACTTATGAAAGAGAAATGTTAAAAATAGCGTCGAAAAATCGGGACGATTTCGTTTAACAAGGGGGGGAGTTAAGTATCCATAGCAAAACATATTGAGAAAAAAGATAACATTATTTGTATTCAATGATATCTTTAGTCTCTAGTACAGTCTTGCACACAACGCTACAATGATAACATATGTAAAAGAGATAATATCGTTTGTATACAATGTTGGAATATTATCTCTTCTTCATTATCAAGCAAGACGATTGTACGCTTGGGTCTCCTTGTAGATAGATAAGAAAAGTATATAAATACGACTGTATGATGAATTTATCAACAGTCTTATTGTAACTACATAGTAGCCTTAAGCTCCTTTTAGAATTAGTAAAAAGTATTTCAATAATAAAGGACATAGTTCCAAATAAATATTGTTTAATTTTAAAAGTAAGAAACAAGTGTTTTAATTCGCGTCGCATGGAAACATTTGCATACCTAATTCATCTCATCACAAAGGCACGAGTGTATGAATAAATGCATAGCAGTATGACGCGTGAATGAATTTGAAATACTTTTGAAGAAATTACTCATTCACCTAACGAAGACGGGCACGGGGCGAGTGCGACAGGCAGAAAAGTCCGCCAATTGCTTTAGCTTGCAGAGAATATCCTGATTAAGCATTCACGACAAGAGCGACACAGAAAACGAGCTCAAAGTCGCGACATTTCTGCGCGACGTGCATATGCATGACAATGACACCGAGCGCAGCACCTTTGCGACAGGACTTTCAAATTTCGGATCTATATAAATATGTGTGTGTGTGTGCGGTTTTGTCAGCATAAAAAATAACCTTGACTTATTCATCAGCTGAATGGCTGAAATGCAAATTAGCAACAAGAGGGACAAAACATGAAAAATGCAAAGCTAAAACTGCTCTTTCACCGGAGAGGATGGCATGTGCTCATCCTTAGTCCTTACATAGAGTTGAGTAGGTGCTCTGTGTGACAGAAATAATAAGAACACGACACTGTGCCACAAAGAGGACGTAAATGCAATGAAAATGAGTATTTGTCATGACTATGAGAGCAAAGCCAATGACTGTATGATTTCACTTTGTGCCACGCTGCTGAGAGCTGAGCTGAGTTGTAGATTGTAGTTTGTAGTTATTGTACACCAGTGCGTAGTGTGTTTTTCTCCTACCTTTTCCTAGACTGGAATTAATTAACAATCACCTTGTTGCTTATGAAATCAAAATGCTCAGATTTTTCTGATGGATTATGTAATTTGTTAGACAAGCTCTAAGTCTGCCTTTTCACAACAAACACTACAATTATAAAGTTAAAATCACCATCCGCCCTTATAATTGAGGGATTAAATATCTCTTGGTTTACATCGTTCAAACATAAGACTGTATGCTGGAGTGCACCACTTCACTGAAATGGGCACGGAACCATTTCCCTTGTAAACATCGCTACGTGTCCATTAGATAGGTCGTTATTTCCCACCCTATGAGAAGTCATAGTAGATAGAAATTCAACTGGAAAATAAAATACGTACAGTAATGATGGTGGATGGATGATGAAGACGACCTGTAACGAGCACATTTCCAAGAAATTTAAGCTTATTTTCTACACAATTTCGCATTTAAAAAAACAAGAGAGAAAGCCACGTTGAGGTGGTTCCTCGAAGAGAGGTGATTGTTACAATGTTGATGGTCGGTATATGAGTAGCTTCAAAGTAGGTAAGTATTATATCCAGATATAATTAGACATGATCTCTCATAATACTTTTGTTTGCGACAAAATTTTAAATTGAAGTGTTAGACCCGAAGTAGAATGGAACAAATTGGGCACAATTAGGACCCTAGTCGTATTGAGTTGACGGGACTTACTAGCCTAGATTATACATGACCGCAATCAATATTGTGTTATAAGTTTTTCTTGTCAGCTGAGAAATGCATGCCCGGATTTCTGGGTTACCCCTACGTAAACGTACACTCAAAAAAACCATCCATGTGAAAACTTTGGAGCAATAAAACCTCACAGACTCATCGAGTCAGTCGATTGTCAGACTTCAAGTAAACTAGATTTTTTAGCGTCTGTATTTTTCCTTTCCTTGGTAGAATTATTTAGAAACTGCCCAAAAGACCGAAAAGCTGAAAAACATTGCCAATCTGGTCTAGTCCTTACCATAATTACACGCTCAAAATTGGCTCTAACAGAGTGCGATTTTTGATCGGTTAAAAAAAAAGGGTTAAAGTAAACCAAGTCTCTGTTGAAAAACACCGAGTATTTGTTGCTAAATTCTACTGTTAAAAATAAAACCAGTTGTTAAGAACCAAGTTTCTAGACAAATATCAACCAGTTGGTTAAATTCAACAGAGGTAATTTGCTATTTACAACCAAGAAAAATTTATTTATTTAAGGTTATTCTTAACCGAGTTTCGTTAAACAAGTTGACTCGGTTATTTTTAATCCACTAACTCTGTAGGAGCTATATTAACAGTATCACTTGGTAGTTTTTAACCGAAAGTTGGTTAAAAAAATCAATAAGCGATTTTTCTGCGTGTGAAGCTAACAACATATTTTTTTTGATTTTCAACTTTCTCATACACTACATAGTGTTTCCAGACTTTGAATGAAGACTGTTTTCCGCATTGATTTTTGAAACTTCAAAGATTAGTTTTTCCCCTAAATGTGAAGGAAGTTCGCCTTTTTTCCTTAAGTGAATTTTAGGGTTTTTTCATATAAAAAAATTAAAAAAATGGTCGATTTTACTAACAAGCCTTAATACCCTATTCACACCGGGCTGAAAACTAGTCGATGCATTCACACCGAACACCAACTAGTTTTCGTTTGACGTTTTTATCAGCTGTGAGACACTAGTCGTGGAACTGCTGTGTAAACCATTTTGGTTACAAATTTCGATCATTGCATGAATTAACAAGTAAAATTAATTCATAGCATTTTGAAATAATACCATTCCATCAATTTAGTGTGGAAAATGATTTTAAGTTGTGACATTTGTTCGGTCAGCTGATCTGCTGAATTTGCTGAACATTGCCAAAGGTGTGTTTGTTTCAACAACCCAACGATTGGAAGTCGGTTTCGTGGTGTTTTCGTGGAAAACGACTATAAACGACTCTTTTTGAAAACTGACATAATGCAGGTATATGAAGACTGCGATTGTTTTTCGGTTTATAACTTAAAAATACATATTATTATTACTAATAAAAAAAAACTCGCAACTACTCTCCAACCCGTATGTTATACCTAGCTAATAACTAAATAAATAGCATATTAGTTAAATTTTCTTATTAATAAATGGAAATAACTCATATAATAACTAACTGATGTTTTCTTTAAAATAGCTTCTTACAGCTGGCATCACCTAACCAATGTTTTATTTGTGAACATTGTCATATGGTTTTTTTCGTTTTTTGTATACTCTCTTTGGAATTGGGGCCATTTCGTACCACAATATTTCAAATTTCAATTTAATTCATTTGTCATTTTGACGGGAACCATGTTTTTGAAGAGTTATTGACTCGCTAACAGACCTCCTATACCGTAAGTTAGTAATGTGAATGTTACGAAGCGTTAGTTAGCTTCTAAAAATGTTTACTAAGCAATTTGAGTTTAACGAATGTGTTTGCCATTTTGTTACGCGACAATTATTAATACGGCTGCAAAAGATGATTTTTGGTTTATTATAAGTTTGTAAATGCTTATAAATAAATTAAATTTGGAATTAAATTCCAAATACAGCCTGGGAATAGAAAACATCTTAAGAAGTCTCGATTGCTACACATGAACATGATATGACGTTGACGTTCGATTGAACGCTCAAAATCTGAAATTTGAAAGATAATCTGAGAGAGAATCGGTCAATACCACATAAAATTGTCTGAGCACGACAGTTTCAAGTTTCTACTGAATGAAAGACGAACTATGACAGATGTACTAGAATATTTACTACAATTCTGTGTAGTGCTGCCGTGCGTTAGTTAATATCGAGCAAATAGCTGATATCGAAATGGAACATGTTTATTAATGAGAAAATTATCAAACGGATAAGTTCACTATCTGTCAGCTAAAACACGTGTTAAAGCGTTTCTTTATTAAAAGAATTGAAAGCCCAAAATAAATTCCTGCACCTCTTTTTTATGAGATCAAGGACCAACTGCTTTTGAAATTTCAACTTCGTTGGCCTAATGCAATCCGAATTGTTTCCCATCTGACAGAAGATTGCTTACAGAGGATAAGTTGTTTATTTTTGTTTTATGGAATAAAAACAATGAATTTTACTAAAGGACAATAAAACTACTTATTTTTATCTGTACACAAAATTAATGCAGTTTTGGAACACCAATTTTGAGGACAGCAACTGATAACCCAATTCCATAAACATTCGCATTTATTTATCTCATTTCTATGAATGCAAAGGGCACATACCAAATAACAAAAAGAATGGACTTGTTAGAAGAATGTCCAAAAATATATTATTTTTCATTGTCTAAATTGAAGACGATTCCAAGCAACATCATGACCTTTGTCTTCAACGAGCTGCCTCTTTATTAATGTCATCAGGAAAAATCCAACCACAACGTTTACCTCTTTGGTGTTCTACAAAAACTTGCACAGACTACACTACCACAAATCGTGCAGTTAACTTTAACTTTCAATCAACACTACAGAATTCAATTAACATGACACTACTCACGCTCGGAAGTAGACACCTCATGTCAGAGAGCTGATGCGAAGGTTCTTTCGAAGTATCCTTGCGACAAATTTTAAAGAACCGTATCTCTGATGAAAATCTTTAGATACAAACCTCATTTTACTGTACTTAAATATCTGAAGGAGAAGAAAACAACCGTACGTTCTTAGAAGACTCACCTTATATCCGTTTAATGAAGACCGGGATATGGTCAAAATAATATACCCCTAAATAAATTAAACCGCGAACGCATTCACCTAATTTACAGAAGTGCCGCGATCCCAATCATCCCCTAATTTTCATAGCATAATACAAAAACTCATTTACTAAACGCCAATGCCGCCGCTCCGCGTCCCAACCAACAATACGTTCCGCATAGTACTCTCACTCAATCCGCCCTCAAACAGATATGTGGACGTGGAGCTGCGATAATCAGCTTATAAATATTCTAATGTGATCAAATATTAGATTATTATTGACCGCGCAACCATCACTGCCAGCGACCGCAACTGTGATAGTTATCCTGTCTGGGTCTGGCATCGGTCGGTGCGTCGAAAATTCCTCCCGCTCAAGGCGGAACTAATTTTCCAATCTTCTCTGTGCTTCGGTTTACCAACGCAGTGTTTCACATGCCGATTTGGCCATCAATCTGATTACATCGCAAATGCCTGGATTTGAGTCCTTTTTTGGTTCGCCTGTTCTGTTTGTTTATAATTAATTTAGGTTCTCTCGTTTCTTTTTCTGTCCATCTCCCACTATTGGCCAATATTTGCACATTCAATCGTGGAATGGGGAATGAAATGGGTACTCGTATAACCGTAGATGGCCAGCGAATGCACACACACACAGACCGTTGGATACCATCATTCAGCGGATGCTGAAGAGGAAATGAATTTGAAATTATTCGGAAGGGAAGAGGATATTACCTACTGGCTGGCTGCTGTGTTAGATGTGAATTTAATCACCATCAGGAGTAGCATCGCCACCAGTAGACGTGGAGTAGCATTTGTAAGAGGATAGTGGCAATTACACTAAAATACGTTTTCAGTTGGCAGTTATGACGAACAGTGTATCTATTTATTCGCCCAGAAGATTGGAATCGACGTTGTTTGTCATTAGTAGCCAATTAGTTGGTCGGGGCGTCTGAGAGCGGTTCGTGTCCTAAATAGGGTTTAATTGAAAATTTAAAATTTGTGTTTTATGCTGCAAATGCAATTTGGCTATTTTGTTTGTGATGCAAATTAATATTAATTGTGTAATGATTACTGTATTTCTTGTCAGATGATGGCTCGTGGAATGGTGCGGTGTCCTCTGATTATTTTAATTGAATGTTGCATTTTATTTATTTTTATTTAATTGAAGCTGTCTATAAAGTATATAGCACTGCAATAGACATTGAAACTTACTAAAAACATTTCCTTGATCACGTTGGGTAATTGCGCAACTAAAGGATGTTTTTTTTATGGGTAAAGAATTTAAGTTGGCAACACTGTTTTAACTGGCGGCCATTTTGTCAGCTGTCAAGTGATTTATTTTTAGTTTGGTTTGGCATTTCAACATGAATAGACTGACGCCTGAACAACGCTTCCAAATTGAGCAAATTTATTTTGAAAATCATGGTTCCGTTCGAAATTTTCACTGTCGAGTTTTCTTTAGCGATGAAGCTCACTTTTGGTTGAATGGATGCGTCAATTAACAAAACTGCCGTAGGGTTCAACAAGACGGCGAAACATGTCACACAGCTCAATTGATTTATTGAAGAAAACGTTTGGCAACCGCATAGTTTTATACGTTGCGGACCCGTGAATTGGCCTCCAAGATCGTGCGATTTGACGCCGCTTGACTATTTTCTGTGAGGATATGTGAAGTCGCTAGCCTACGCAGATAAGCCCGAAATGATATATGGCCACAAATGTCGGAAGAAGTCATAAAAAATTGGACCTCCAGATTAGACTACGTCCGAGCCAGCCGAAATAAATCATATTTATATTATAATGCTAGAAGATTATCCTTCAAATAAAGTAAATTTCATGTCAATTTAAAAAAATCAGCTTTGTTTTATTCCATTTTAAAGCTTTCCATTTACCTCTAAAAAAATACTCTTTACTATAACTTAGGTTATGTTTGGGAGAAATAATCTAGCCAATCGCTTATCTTTGCCGCCTCTCTTGTAAAGAAGATTCTTCCTTTTAGTTCAAATGGGTTTATTTTAAAATTCAAGACAACTTCTTCGAATATTTTCTGACTCACGCTCATGGTCCAAACAAACGAAGTAACCAATATTCAACCTTAGGGTAAGTGTGAATTAAAATGATGTATTAGTGATCTTCGCAGTTTGTTTGAGAAAACCGCCTCTAAAAAGTAGGCATGTCTAGTAAAATTTCATTTAATTTTCCATATAAAAATAATATGAATAAATAGTGGGCGCAACAGGTCCGTAGGGACCCTAGACCTATCTTCTCACAACTATGCGTTTGTGTGAGTTTTTAATTTTTTTTTGGAACGAATGGAAGGGATCTACAATTTTATGCCGAGTCCAAACGGCTAATTGAGAATCTCTTTCAAGACGGTTATACTCTCGAATGTTTGTCAGACGTCCGCGAGTACAACTATTCAAGAGCTTGATCCTTATAATGCTGAGCGCACAGATCGATATGGCTTTGAGAACTAAATGGAATGGTGTGGAGAGAGGTGCATCTGACTCCTAAATCCTAATGAGTGTTGGCGGACTTATACAGCTCTTAAGGTCAAGGTAAGGGAACGGCCAATTGTTTATAAAAAAAAGTAACTTGAGGAACACCAGCCAGATCTAATATATGTAGGTATGACGAATGCCAAACGTGATGCCATTTAGAATATAACTTGACTTGTGCGGTAGCTAAAATTTATAGTCTTATTCGTTATAACAGTGACATGCCGATCCTCGTTCGACTTTTCTGCGAGATGAGCAATCAAATCTCATCAGCGGATCAAGATGCTGCTAATTGGTAATTGGAGGATCTAGTAGTCTTGTTTCTTTTAGAGACCGGGTGGGCAAATGCTGGTTTTCACATATTCGGAGGGGGCCCAACAAAGTCCAAGTTATTGATTTGTTGGCTTGAAACAACCACACCTCTCAAGAAAGTTAACAAGTGAAATAACAATATCTCTCAATAGAGTTAGCAAGTTTACCGTCTTTAAAGTAATAACTTTTGTCAGACCCCGATTTTACAAAAGGTGAGGCTCACTGGCGCCTATGTATATTCAGAGTAAAACAAAAGCTTTGGCCCACACATGTGAAAAAACAAAGAAGTGCATGATTGTGTCGCACGAAACTTTCTCTACCATTGAGAGTTTCTTTCGAATTTATTCATGTTTTTTTTTGTTGACGTCTAGATCTCTTATGCCGTTAACTAGTTAAGCAGCAGAACATCTGGTGTTTGCTTCAGGATAATGTAGGCTGATGTGTAGAGCGACTTATGGGAGCTATTTCTGTCTTATCGCCGCTGATTCTTAGACCCTACGACTGTCCCTTGCGAAAACGCTTTTGGTATCTATTGAGTCTAGTTTCAAACTTACATTCATCAGCTCAAATGTTTTGGATTCTATTGGTTTCGAAAAAATTAAGCCGATTTGCTCGCAGCTGGGATATCTTTGTGTGTCAGTACCACGGCATGCGTAGGATAGTTTGTATCCAAAATGAATGGCTTTGTACAATATTGACGACGTTGTCTCCCTATTGCTTGCATACTTCCTATCATTCATTAATATCACTGAATTCATATCCATTTATTTCAGAAAGAAAACAAAGCCTTCTATTTCCCAGAGGCTTTAACTCCAACCAGTGCTATATTCGGGAGTTTAGAAACACCAAATTTACATCAACAGATGACAGTCTGTACACTTCAGAAATCGAATGTTGACTACTGAACTTTGAGTAAAGAATATCCGATTTTACAGTTTGTTGTTATTCAACCTGAAGTGAAGAGGCCCTTAGTTGCTATCTTTGCATTTACCAATGCGATGCGGTTTTAATGCTTACATGTTCGACTTATTTAAAATAAATGCCAATGCAGTCCCATAACCGTTAAGTGCTCAAACGTTTTGTAATTGCTTCGTAAGTGTAGAGCCTTAAATCGAGCATATTGACTTCCTCTTGCATTCGATACTATTTTATTGAAAAACCGTCTTTTGCTACCTTAATTGATGAACAACAGTGTAACAAACTCAGTTGTGAAATGTTTCCATTTGTATTATGGAACTGTGCTTTTAAGCTTACCTTCTTCTTACTTCGATTTCGCATTCACTAGCAGAAGCAGCTTAGAATCGTTACTTCCCATTCAATACAAACTGCTTCTCGTGGCTCCGCTCCTCATTAAGACCAAGCCTCCAATTTTTAGAGACTACATAATTTTACTTTAAACGCAATAACTCTTCTTTAATACATTTTGTTTTTTATTTATACTTACTTCATTCAATTTACAAAACAGTCAACATTTGTGTTAATTTTTTTCTTCTTTTAAATTTATTCTTATTTTTTATATATCATTATATATTATCAATCATTTTGTCTTATACTGGTTTTGATTTTATTTTGTATTCTTAGTGTAATTCTTACATTTTATATATATGTTTAAACAAAAGATACTGTTGTGGTTTGGGGCGTTGTCTTTTTTTTTTCCATAATTTTGATATGTTCGTAACAATTACATTTTTTTTGTTTTATCTCTTAAAATTAATGAAGCACGCAAAGCATTTTGTGAATGTTTCTGTGTTTTTAGATATCTTTGTTTGTGCTCAGCTGGGCACACTTACATATATCTATATTCATATGTAAATGCGCAAAAGAATTGTTTCTGTACGATTTAAATTTTTATTTTTTCTTAGTTTCGTTACAAGACTACATTTATTTTTATTTATTTCTATATTAATATTATATTAGTTATTTCATAGCTATTACTTGTAATTTAAGTGACATTGATTAATTAAACTATTTTTTTTTTGTTTTTGTTGGAAATTTAATAAATTTCGAAATTAAATTAAAATTATGTATTTTCTTGGGAATTGGGGTTTTTAGCAAATTTAATGTTATATTGTGGTCCCTTAAGGGGATCGCTTTTGAAATATAATATTGACATGTTTGAAACCTTTGAAAAAAAAAAAAAAAAAAAAAAAAAAACAATAACTATAGTTGTTATTGATAATTCTGGAGCAATTAGCTGCGTTGAAGTCACCACTTTCCTCTTTGTTCGTGGACTTCGAGATGGCTATTGACCGATTAAATGATGAATTCATACGCCAAAAGTAATAGGTCATACAAAAGCATAAGTTGTGAATTGGATAGCTGTTCAGTTCTTTCAAAGTGCTACAGGGAGTAAAAAAAGGAGAGCCGCTGTCTACATGATGATTATCACCTCGAACGGAAAATTCTTCGAACAATTTTCTGCCAGATGTAAGATTGATCCTTATAAGCATACAGGGAAATTTGTCATCATAAGTAGGAAATGAAGGAAATAAACAGTACCCTAGTTGCGGGTTGCTATAGTAGGCAGCAAAGGAAGATGATCTCAATTAACTTCGAGCTGTCGTTTAAAGACCGCGCCATCTGTACAGACCCAATTTCATCTCTGACTTATGGAACCACTTACTCATCTCCCGCCAAGCAAACCCCCAAATTAAAGCTCATCAAAGTACAATCAGCAGTTACCAGTTAGCACAAATCTAAGGAGAACCCTTTTTCAACATACCAACAGTATCATTTGGGACACCGCAAAGCCCTTAAGCTTCTCCTACTATATTATTAGTAAATTCCAAAATAAACAACTACCTTTGTGGATAATCGTTGTGATGTGTTCCATGTCAGATGTGTAGGACAAGGAATTGTTTTAAAAGTCCCAAAGGTCCTTTTTACAATGAAAATACACCCATGGACTACACCATCGGTTAGAATCACTTTATTTCACATTAAACACCATCCCATACAGGATTCCCACCAAAATAAAAGACAAAACAAAAGTCCTGTTCTAAAAATAAACAACATCGGCTTATAATCGAATGGAAACAATAGAACTAAGGAGACAAAGTGTGTGCGCATTTTTCTCTCTTTTGCTAACAAAAACTTTTCTACATTGATACATATATAATAAGAAACCTTTTATCAAATGAACCTATATCCTTGAGATTTGTTCTTTTCCTTTCAGTTCGCCTCCACACAACGACAAAATCATAATCATAATTTTATGAATAGACGTCGAACAAAAAGTCCACACCAACACGAAAAGGATTACGGTGTGTTCGAGATTCATACATAAATGCTCTCCTCCAACATCAGGCAATGGGGAGCATATGCTGCCGTACTTGAGTCGGAGTGTAAATTGGGAATCTCCTGGGCGATGATATGGTTTCGTCGAGAGTGATTACTTTCCTTTCGTATTCCCATCTTCATTCAGTCGGCTTGAATTGCATTTGAAAGCCGGCAGTAGATCTGTGTCTCTGCGGGTGCGGTGTCAGTCGATAATGCACAAAACCCATTCACCATCATGGCAGTTTTGAAGCTCTATCGCTCACTAAGGGCATAGAAATATGAGAACAAAAAAAAATATTCCTCGGGGAGGAGGCAAAATAATCAAAAAATAGAAAATATTACGTATACGCCTAGTATGACAGGTTTTCACATTTGTCCATTATCCATTCCACTGTGTGCATTGCACTTTGATTGATTTCGGTTCCTTGTTCGACGGCATGGTTCCGAGTGGGTGGCATGTGATTTGATTTAATCGAAGTTGTTGAGTGTCAACACATATATATGGATGCCGTGTGCCACTTTTTTTGCAACCCTCCCATATGACTTTGCTTTGAAAAGTTCCATTTGGCTGTTGAATGTATGAACAGAAGAATGTGAATGTGTTTGAATGGCTTTTGCAGCGACGCTAGCCACAATGGCAGAATATGGTGTTGAAGGATAAGAGACGGGTGGGGGGTCGCCACTTCGATTGGAAAAGTCATTTAGCTTCACATATGGTTCGAGTTCATTTCTGTATGAATTGCATTCAAGTCGGATGGTTTCGCCAAATACGTCTGTGGGGAATGAAAAGCTTGAAAGTGGGTAGAAAAGTTGAATGAAATGCGAAATTAGTAAGGAATCATATATTCCTTTCAAAGGAGGGGCAACTATTCACAATGCGGTGTGCTTATTTGAAAGCGTTTAAATTGGTTTCCATCCACGCTATGGTTTGTAAAGTTCACCTCATTTTTTCAGATATTTTTTTTCTTCTTAGAATGGGGTTAAAAATTTCTAAGAAGTTGGGAATATTGTTTGGTGGGGTTTTTTTTTTCTCTAAACAAATATATGGTGAGAGATATGTGAAGGGGGCATTTCTCGCTGCTATTTGGAGCAAAGAGTGCAGCCACAATATATTTTTCAATACGAGCGTGCTATACGAATGGATCGCAGCAACTAGGTGAGGTATACCCATGTTACATCATTTTGTGTGGCTATGAATTGGAGACTTAGTCATTTGTACAATTTTTATATTACATTAAGTTCGCAGTCTCATCCGAACAGTCGTTGTGTTTTTAAATGGGTCTCTACTTTCTACCACTCTCTAGTCAAATGTTCTGAAAGAACGAATTTATAAATGTCTTTACATTTTAGCTACTAAGGCATATGGAAGGTAACCTATAGCGCGTCAAGAGCACAGCGATTAGCTCTGCACTAAAGTTGTTGAAAGTGAAAGTATTCTGGAAATATGTCTCCCAAAAGCTGGTTCCAATTCTTGCTTCTTCCCCAACGAAGCAAATGAAAAAAAATGGCAAATTTTGGCCTTTGACTAGGTTAGATAATCTGCGAATCTCTAAGCTCTACCCTCTACCATTAGGTAACAAAATCATCTATTTAAAGAAGGAAAAAGACAAATTGTGACTTTAAAAAAAAACAGCATATCCTTGTTGACGACTACTGCACTGTAAACAACCTTTGCCTGATCCGCTTCCACGCGGTGGTAGTTTCAACTGACCCCGTAGTTGTTTGAATGAAATCAGACAGCGTAAGCTTGACTTCACCAGGGTGAAGTACTTTCAGCTTTACTTACTCAAATCGCATGTATGCGAATAGTTCTGAGACCATTTTAGGTCAAAACAAAGGAAGAATGGTCTCCAAGATTAATAGAACATGCCAAAGCTAGTTATCATCCATATATCCAGAACATTAGCCCCAACGAAAAAATTTTCAAACGAAGCATGGTTGATGGAAAAGAATAAATAAATAAATAAATTGTTGGTGAAACAAATTAATATACTATATATTGAAGCCCCCGTCGCTTTTGAGGGATTTTTTATTTGTTCGCCGATCTAACAATTTTAACATTTTAACGGCAAAGATGCTTTTTCAGGAAATGATATTCTCAGGCGTTTGCTTGACCTTCACGGAAGATGAGTTTGACATAAGATTCTCCTATACGCAGAAAAATCGCTTACTTAAAATCAACAAACTTTCGGTTAAGAACTACCAAGTGATACTGTTTATATAGCTCCTACAGTGTAAGTATATTAAAAATAACTTGTTGAACGAAACTCGGTTTAAAATAACCTTTCATCATTTTATTCCAATTTTTTTTCGGTTGTAAATAACAAACTAACTCTGTTGAATTTAACCAGCTGGTTGATATTTATCTAGGAACTTGGTCCTTAACAACTAGTAAAGTGTGTTATTTTTAACAGTATTCATTTTACCCATTTATATCGGTAGTATTTAACAACGAATACTCGGTGTTTTTCAACAGACAGTTGGTTAATTTCAACCCATTTTTTTTAACCGAGCAAAAATCGCACTCTGTTAGAGCCAATTTTTGAGCGTGTACCGTCTCTCAGTAGCGAGATATTTCTACTCCCCATAGAAGTATCACATATCAGCGGCCTCGTGATATTTTTCATGTAGTCAAACCTCCTCCAACCCTGTTCAACTTAACTTAACCAACTTCTATTCATCTGAAAAAAAAAAAAAATAAAAATGAAAGAGGTTAATCAACCTAAAAACCAAAAAGCTTCTGCGTCTCATGGAACATTTGAGAGTAGCTAGGAAGGATTTAATTGAAAACAAAAACTCGGTTAGATAAATATCTGCCTAAGCCTTGAAATCTCAAAAAGCCCCTTCAATTGCGGCATTTCAGAACATTAGTCTCTTTAAAATCGCGAACTAGGTCCTAGCTGAAATATTGTGTGAACCTCTTAAAACTATTTTAGAAATAACTTGATTCGCCCTTATCACTGCAGTTTGAAGTCAGAAAAGACTACCCTAGTTAAAATTTTCTGTACCGGAAAAAAACACTAAAAGTCTCACTTGCTGCTCACGTGAGGGCATTTATAAAAAGGGATTTATGTCGCCATGACTAGTTTAGATCAGCTGCGACACTCCTTCCATTAAGCAACTTAAAGGCGTAAACAGAAGCTGTTAACGAGGGCAAAACCAAATATTGTCTCGGAACAAGCGATAGTGTTTTTTTCCCCGTTGGTTTGAGGAGATATAATTCCACGGCTGACAATACCTGCTACACTTAAACTATCGTAGATCAAAAGTTATGTCAAAAGCAAAGGACTTACAACTTCTTGATAGATTTTAAAACAGCATTTGATATAGTGAAGAGAATAAGTTACTACACATTTTTTCAAAATAATTAAGTCTGCTTAAAACGGTACGTGTGTCTTTGCCACCCCTGGATGAAAGCAGTTTGAGGAACTGATACACCTGCATAAACTTTTTCAACTGTCAAAATTTTAAATAAAATGCATAGAGGTTCGGACTGTGTGTTGGTCAGATAGTTAGTAAGTCGCGAGGACGAAATTGTATGTAGACATAGATGGAAAATAAAATCATCGGGAACACAACGTTTGAAGGGATCTTTAAAAGTTGTACCGCAAACGACTGCCACAAGTTTTTAAGTGAGGCTACAAACATTCTTGTTTATTAAAATCACAAAAGCAATCAATTGTAATAGGTAAAATTCCTTAAAAATTCTGTAGCAAGGTACCTGTCCTTGTCACAGTTCTGGAAGCTCCATTAAGGGTTACCGTGGTAGCTTTTAAAATATTGCTTTTGTAAGCTCTGTGGAAAAAATTGTCGAAATGAAAACATCTCCTTGGAAAATAAAAAAAAAC
The DNA here is from genome assembly GCA_963082955.1 of Cheilosia grossa. NCBI lineage: Eukaryota > Metazoa > Arthropoda > Insecta > Diptera > Syrphidae > Cheilosia > Cheilosia grossa. The sequence goes on along the minus strand of OY720145.1, from coordinate 59,680,824 downwards.
CGCTGATGAAACCACTTCAGTAAAACCCACCAAACACCATTTATCACTGCACCCTGCAGCATTTAAAAAAAGTCCCCTCTTCGGTTAATCAAAAACAAAAAAAAGGCAACTCTCATAAAATTCACTTGTAATTTAACATTTTTTCATTTAATTAATTTTTTTATTTAATTTTGTTGTATTTTTTGGTTTTATTTTTTAATTTTATTTATTTTATTTGTTTAAGGCATCGGAAAGTGATTCTGTTCAAAGTCTTTGCGAGCGAGCACACCGGCATTGCCCATACCCCTTTTGGTGGTCTCTAGGCGCCTGTCGGTTATCGCTACAAAGGGCAGACGTTGTTTTCGTCCCGTTTGTCCGGCACCGACAACTCGTGGTGCCTCGACAACCCTATGATAGACAAATGGGTTAATTGGCTTCGCAGTACTGGTTTTTATAGGCGGCGGGGATTTCATGATCGATCCGTAAACGTTGGGTCTGCGAACCGAGGCTGCGGGACGTAGCGTTGTTGTTGTGAGTGATTTTGCTGGTCTGGGGTTGCGAATGGTCTTCCAACTGTTCAGGCCGTTTGGATTGTGATCGACGTAGTCGTCGTTGTCGGGGGTATCGCGACCGATTTCTATCGCCCAGTCATAGAGTTCTCGCGAAATGCTCACATCTTCGGCTGGCAGTTTGTTCTCTTGCAGGAGCTTGAGATGCTCGTCGAATGGTGTTGTCGTGGAAGCAGTTGTCGTGCTGGTCGATGGTGTTGGAATGTTGTAGGTAGTCGTTCGGTTCGGATTGTTGGGGTTGGCGCGTTGTTCTTCGAAGAGGTCCTCAATCGGCCATTTGGAGTGCTTGTGTCGATGCGACCGCAATTGATTTCGATGTTGCCGATGGTGGTGATGTCCACGGTGCTGACGAAGGTGATGCCTGGGAGAGGCGTTTTGTTGGTTGCCCTCGATGGGGCCGGGTTTAAGTACCGAACTTGACCACTGGGGGGCTGGAGTAGACGGAGGCCGGGTTCCCTCCAGAAGGTCCATCAACTGCTTATTGCGTCGTCTATACTTTTTGATGTACGGCGGCAGGTTTGGATCTTCGTCATCCTTCTCCGAGACACTACCGTCGTCGTCCTCAGCGGCGAACACTAGCTCGCCTGGGTTGGACGATAGACTATCGCCGTCGGGATACAGCACGTCGGTGTGTTCGTCTTCGAACAGTTGATCTTCCACCTGAGTCAGGTGCGGCCACTTGCTGTAGTACTGCGAGTATTCGTTGATTTTCTTCTCGAGTTCCTTCTGGTGATGCTGCTTAGCCCTCGACCCGAGATGGTGGTAGTTCATCATGTTGTAGTCGGGGTACATGGACGATTGAGGACGCTGGTTTTTTCGTTGCACTCCGAGGTGTTGATAGCGTCCGCCATTGCGCAGGTGACCGCTGTTGTGGTGCTGCTGATAGTGTCTCGCGTATGATGGACTGTGGTAGTTCTTCGAACTCCTCTGATCCTTCTTGTCATCGTAGTCGTCCGTGTTCATAAAGTAGTTCACATGACCCGGATAGTATGGACGCGGCATGTCGTCAGAGTTGTAAATCTTATCACGAGCCAGCACAATCTCTTGTTGCAAAGGACCAAATGTTGTTGTTGACAATGGCGTTGTTGTCGTCGTGGTTGGTGGGTTATAATGCAAGTAATCCTTGTACTTCTTCTTGTGACTTTTGTGTCCGTAACGTTTGCTGTTTCTTATGAGCGACTTGTGCTGCTCGAAGGCGGATGAGTAACCTGGAAGTAGAGATACACAAACAAAATATGAACACAGACAAACGAAATGAGATGTCACAACATATTTTATCATTCTGGATGGGCTTAGGTTTTGTACGGGCGAAGGATAGATAATGTTGTTGTTCTCGATGATAAAATGTGAGGTTAGAGAAATTGAAATGTCAGTATGTGTGGAGTAGCCTAAGAGGGCTGTATTTAGATAAATGACACAAAATTGGAATATCAATGTCTTTATGCTGGAAATTTGATCAAAGGGATGTCTGCTGTTCTGTGCCTTCTAAGGTCCTGGGGATATTGACATCATAATTGGATGTGCTGTCATTGATTGATATTTTGAACAGGTTGGTGGAGTAATACGAAGATATTGGCCACGTATGTAGACAGTTGGGGCAGGATTTGCTCTTTCATGATAAGTTAGTAAATTGTGGCCGTAACAACACGATGGCTGTAGAAGTTTCACAGATTTAAGAAAAATCATCAAACCGGGAACACGAAATGCTGGGAACAACTTTCTATTTTTGGAATGTAAATCTTAGTTGACGTACCTGGTCCTACAGTTTTGTTCCACTCCATGTCAGTTGACATCATGGACGAGCATGCGTTCTCCATCGACTCCTACTTTTCGGACGGATGTTCTGGGATACAACTCAGCATGTCTTTCGAAATCGCTTCATTGCAGGGCCGGTGGGACTTTATTTGTTTCATGGGTCACCATATTCTGACAAACTGCGAGTGCGACAAAACCAAAAAAAAAAAACCGACCAGGTGCGAGTGTCACTCGTGCACCGAATGTTCCGTACCTTAGAGTTGGAAATTGCGAAGATTTCTTGCGGATCAGGTAAACTACATGAATGTAAGCGAAGGAGTAGAGAGCACGCTTTAAGAACGACCGAGAGGATGTTTGGGCACAACAATCAAGGATGGCAAAGTTTTCGACTAACAGGTTCATAGAATACACGATAGCTTATGGAACGTAACCCATAAGCAGCGCACGTGCCGTATGCGACAGATAAAGTAGGTTAACTTTCTACTTTTCTGTCCGTCGCAAGCGTTGACAGTTGGCAAAACATGAGAGGAAGCCTTTTCATTGGTAGAAATATTGAGAGCGTAAGAGAAACTGTCATCGGCTGTCACCAGCTCTGTTATATCGGGGGATTTCTTCCTTTTTTTGGGAATTTTGATGTCCGAAAAGCCTTCCGTGGGAAAAACGAAGAGGGAATTTGAGTACATTGGAAAGGAAAAAATTCCCACGTTTCTTGGGACAAATAAGGATAGACTACTTAAGACACTGTCTTTCACCGTATTTGCGAAGGGTTCTATGGGACTCCTCGTCCTCGTTCCGTCGAATACGGCAAACCGTCGACGCGACGGACGCAACGGATTCAATGGGCTGGGAACAGTGCTGGCTTCGAAGATGTTGAAAAAGTCGCAAAGATAGGCGCAGGGACATAAGTCCCAATTTTTACTTTTGGGACTTATCACCCACTTAAGAGAGACATAGGTCCCGAATCGAATTTGGGACTTATGACCCACCCTATTGGGACATAAGTTCCAAAATTGTTTTGTCGAAGATGGGACATAAGTCCCAAATTTTACCAGAGATAATATTTAGCAAAATTATGTGGATCTGCATTAGGTATCGAATACATCAAATTGGGGGCACGCGAATTGCTACCATTGTATTATGAAATGTGTATGGGGGGGCATGCTGCCCCCCTGCAACCCCCCTGCTTGGGTTTATTGTTGGATTACGGGGTTGGTGCGAGGTTTTTTACTTATATTTATTTGTTTAATTTTCATATTGTTGGGTGGGACATAAGGCCCAACATTTTTGTTTGGGACTTGTGTCCCGATGGTGTGGGACATAAATCCCAAATCGAGTTTGGGACTCATGTCTCACTTAATTGGGTTTTAAGTCCCAAAAGTAAAAATTGGGATTTATGTCCCGGGGACTTATGTCCCTGCGCCGCAAAGATAGGGGGATTTACATTCAAAAAGGGGCAATACTAATACTAAAAAAATTGTTGCACTGAAAATGGAAGTCATGGCTACATAGCTAATGGCTTAACTTATGACAAGAGCTGATAAGAAAAGTCCTCATTCAGAACCCTATTAATTGTGAACTACTTTCGGCAAGCAATGGATTTATCCTTTTTTGGGGGATTTTCGATGTCTAAAAATAAAAAGTCTTCCGTGAGATAAAGGGAAATAGAATCAAATCGTAGGAATCTGACAAAAAACATTCAAACTATAAATTTTTGCTGCAATATCATCAAGATATCTACATTTGACCATGAAAAAGTGTCCATCAAAAATTGCGCACGTAAATTGTCTTTTATGAAAATTTTACTAGTACCACAAAAAATAGTCATAGTAATTTTAACAATTTCCGATTTTTATATTAAGGGTCAATTCAACATTTTTTTTTTCAGTGTACAAGTTTTACTTTAAAAATCGATTTTTTCCCAAAAATTATCAAGGGATTTTTAGGGGAATTTAAGTAAATACTGTGAAATGGGGAAAAATGGGAGAAATGACTACGCTTCCTGGGGTAAATGAAGAGAGAGTCCTAACAAGACTACGTGAAGTATTTATTATGAAACATTTCGTGTTTTATAGAAAAACGTGATTATTTTTCAAAATGGGGAAACGTATCAACGAAGTACAGAAAAGGGGGCAGATCTGGACAATTTTGGAAAAGTGGTCTCTTTTGGTATACAGAGAAAAAAAGAGGAAAAATGCAGCTTTAGTCACATAAAGTCAGCCCTGATGGGCCCTTCAACAATATGTCCGGTGTACGGATGAGAATGAGTATCCATTGGAAAAGTTCCAATGGAAGGAAAACGATTAAGAGAACACGGTTTAATAAATGGAGAATTAGAGAATGGAGATGGAGATGACCGAGTGCACAAACACTAGAATGGCTGAGGATGTGTACTCTGGACTTTGGAGTGTGGAGTCTGGTATCTGGATGGAGAACGGAGTGTGGTGTCGGTGTGTGAATGAGAATGAGTAGACTTGAGCATTCATTGTAAATTCCAATTGGGATCGATTAAGAGAACACACCAATAACGAATGAAAAATGGTTAAAAGAAGCGTACTTTATAAAGTGATTCACAGTGTTTTGTTAATATCTTTTAAAATATTAACTTTTCCGCAAAACAATCTTCTGCACAAAAATAGCTATGAACATAATCTACAAAAAAGGAATGATTAATTGCTACCATTGGTATTTGCTAGTTTAACAAAAGGTTATACCGGGTGCTGTATACGGAACCTTAAAAAGAACATTGAGACTGCGAGAGATTAAATCTTGCAACCTCCTCAGCGTTCTATTCGCAAACATGGGTCTCCCCACAATCAATTAGACTAAGAGAACATTTGGTTCATATCGAACGAAGCGACGCTTCACAGCTCAAGGACATCGGTGGCTGTTTTGAGGGAATAATTCCCAGAAGAATAGGTTATGCTGTCAGATATAATTTCATTCAAAGTATTTCCGCGATAAAATGATAGTTGCTATATGTCTCTCGAAAGTCAGCTCAACCTGCAGATCTCCAAGGAGTATTTACGGGTTAATGCTTCATTATAAATTAATTAAAAATTAAATTTAAGTGATCTCGAACTTCCCCCACACACTGTACTTTATTAGCAACAACACATCCCCTTCGACCCATTCGTAGACACTGTCAAAGGATAAGACTCACCCGACTTAATACGGTTCATTACTGAAGTTTCCTTATAGCCAGCTGACCCATCCTCATCGCTATTACCGTTCGTATGGTACTCCATTGGATAGCCCTGACCCGAACCCGCCGCACGTCCACCATTATTCGAATTGTAATGACGCTTATCCGATGATATCGTCAGCGGCTGCAGGATCTCATCGACATCTTCATCATCATTTTCATCTTCGTCTTCATCAGCATCATCTGCGTTGGCATTCCATGGCGCTGGTGTTGACTCAGTTGGTGGGGCACTTGATTTAGTATCTCCAATATAATCCTTTTCGTCTTCGCCCTCCCGAAGGATACCAAACACTAATGCTCTATTTGATTCCGCTGGTGCTTCTCTATCAGCATCGGCTGCATTATTAAATTTCCGTTGGCTGGCATTGAATTCTTCATTGGATCCATCATCGTCGTCAGTATCGGCATCAGGTCCTTCATCACCATCAGCAACGCCAACATCAGATGCCAATCTATTGGCAATACTTCCGATGGACGATGACGAACCTGACGGTGATTCAACATCGTCCTTTTTACTGTTGCTGTTGGTCTTTCTCTTGTTGTTCTTGCTGTACGTAGAGCTGTTCACAGTGGACCTTTGAGATTCCGCTAGCTGTATATAGAAAGACAAAAACAATTCGAGTTGTGTGTACATTAGTTGCGGATGAACTTTCGTTATCCTTTGTAGCTGGTTTTTTTTTTTAACAGTCCCACTTACCGTATCCTCCGGAGATGAAGTTATTTCAAAGGAATCTGCAAAGAAACAAGGAAGGACAGGATAAATAACAACATCGATATCGATTATAATATTCAATTCAAGGATAGCGCTGCCCACATGAGTTCTGTTTAAGAATGCACGATTGGACCGTGGCAGATACAGAGGGATAGAGCAATTGGTCTATTGGGGGCAGTTTCGATTGATAATATTAAGCTCTCGAGAATCGAAGGTGTTGCGATGGACTTTCATGCATACGTTTTGTAAAAATGTGAGTGCAAATAAAAAGGAAGAGTTCAAGTGAAGACAGCGCACGCTACAACTCGCCCACTGGGAGTCATATAAGAATGCTATGATTGATGGCGCAACGAGTAAGCTGAACGTGATGATGTTTTCGTTAGGGATGGAGGAGCCGAAATGGTAATACCCTTCAAGAAAGATGGAAAGGCTGTTTTTTTTTGATTAAATTATTTATGCCAAGATTTATAGGATAATGATTAATGGGGGTAATAAAATTCTCGGAATTCAGACTGACTTCTCATGAAGTATTCAAAGGGAACACGAACACATACACACACACATACACGGATCCAATCGTCTAGACGTTGCTGATGGTATGGACTTTGGCATAGGTATTTGTGTCAGGAATATCCTTAATGGTCGCTCTGACATTTCAATTACCCATGTCTGAGTAATATATTGGGGTTGACCGGACAACAATTGGATTAATTGGTCACTGCATACCCACAAAAATCACTCACGAACAAGTTCCCAGCTAACAGTCGCATGTGTAAGAAATAAAGAAGGCGACAAGGACTCTGAAATGGATGTGACATTAGCAACCGTTTGCGGCTATTTATTTAGTAATTAATTACACTGAATATGGTTTCTATTGAAAGATAGACGTGAGGACTCGCAGAGGACTTGTAAAGTGGTTCGGGAACTGTCCATGATATCAGTTGTGCAAATGTTGTATTGGTTTAGGGGTGGGGGCGAATGGAAGTGGAGTATTTATTAAAACAGGCAATCAATATGTGCTCCTGAGTATTCGTCCTTCGATTCTCCTTTTCAATCATGCAACACAGTAAGACGTAGAAAGCCGTTTGTCGTCATTCGTGCAATTTTCATTGACCAAGCGACGAAGTCAGCTATGTATCATTCGCTACAAAAAGATAACACAATTTAAGGGACACATTTTACACAGTGCCTGCCTTTTTATTTATGGAGCCTTGATTTGTCTACCCTCACACCTGACCCTTTGTTGGTTGCAAAAATCGTAACTTTTGAAAGCATACAGATATCGCTACATTTTTTTCCCAAATTTCCAATAGTGATTCTTAAGAAAATTGCTTCACAGGGTGTTTCTAAATCTTAAGGTGAAATAAGATTTTCTTCGAAAAGGGAATTGAAGAAAAAACTTTGAAAACTGGTAAAATTTAACGGATCTTGTTAATAAAGTTCTGCGGCTATTTAATTGCTCAAAGGGTGATCCAAAATATTTTTTTTTTACAACAATGGATGCATAAACTTAACTAGCCAATTTGAAACTTAAGCTTGCCAATGTGGGATAACAGAGGAAAATTACTATTTCTACCTGATTTATTAGATCTTAAAATAATAATCCACCATCAAATATTTCTCTCACCTTTTTGTAATGGTTGGGCAATAAACCTTTTGGCAAGTTAATCCATATTTAGCTATATACTTTAAGAATAATAACAATAATGGCTTGCAATGATTTAAGTAATGCGAAGAAACTCAGTTACAGCATACCACAAAAATAAATTGGCATTTATATAATAAGGGGTGGATTTTTTAACGATCAAAATAGTAACAAAACTATTTTTAATTGATATAGGAAGAAAATTTAACGCTCTTAGCTCTTTTAACTAACAAAATAATTTAAATATTCCGTAAAGAAATTTGCTTTAAAGGCCAAAATGTCGGCTTTGGGCACACGAATTTTTTTTAATCAAATTACAATTTCCCTGAACTCTTCAAATAGTTGCAGCCGTAATTTTGCATATGGTTAACAATTGGTTAGGGTCAACTATCGTGGTCAATTTTTCGCGGGAACAATTTGTTTGTAGTTCAACTCATACCAAAAAAAGTGATAAAAAATTTGTTTTTTCATTGTTTTATTTATTGAAAATATTAGGTCAATTTTTTTAAAAAAAATTAATTTACTTAAATATAAAACAGCTAGTTTAATATTCCAGAGTTGCAAAAACCAAGTTTGAAAAGCTCTATAAGTCAAACTAGTTAGCAGAAAATTATTTCGTTTGGTGTTTGATGTTTCTCTGATTATATTTCTCTCACTTATAAAAAACAAAACATAGAATTTAGTATTTTTGCCTCCAGATTTGGAATTTTGGACCACAGTGCGATTTCGTCCGACGGTCGACGTCTTACGCGATGAGAGAACTGAAAAGGAATAAATGTCAACGACTGTTTCGCTCGAAACTTTCTCTTTATTTGCCATTTTCACTGAAAAGAAATACTAGGTTCTCTCAGTTACACCAAGAAAGGATGTAAATAAAAATGCGGACATAAACTTGTGAATTTAAAATAGAGTCCTGTGCACATTTCAAAACTCATGCAAAGTACTTATTTTTTGTTGGTAGAGTCCACCACATAACTATAAGTGCTGATGCTGCCGGGAATGTTCAAATGCACCTGAACACCTTTATCATACATACCCCTGCCTCAAATAGAACTGTCAAGCTACACACGCACACACAGATCGCCTTACTCATTCCAACCCACCGTCCACAACTATAAACACGAACACAATTAGTTATGGAGCAATAACTTTAGATCGATTCAAAGTCAGACGAAGTTGGTCATAAATTCAGCTTCTTCCTTACCGACCCACAGAGAGATGTTGCCGCCACCCGTCCCCTCCCAATTGTTGTTCGCACAGTAATTTAATAGTTAATCGACTACCCATTGCCATTATTCACATGCGGGCACTCAGCTCGTTTTACGCTTCCAGTCCCATAATTTATCCTGGCCAACGCCGGCGGCTATGCATTGTTGTGGTCTAAAAACTTCATTCACATATCGATTGCTCTTACCGGTCGGTTGGCCGCAAGTTAATTGCTTCGGTAATAAACGATGACATTAATGAAATTAAATTGTTGTACCAAAAGCAACAGTGGCGTGTGCTGGCAATTGAACATGAACATAACACTGAACTGAACAGTGATGGCAACAGGGACGAAGCAATATCGTATCGAAACAACAACCGTTAAAGTCGACACAACATGAATTATTCAGACGTGAAAAAAAGAGGTTTCTCGTTTCATGTTTACATTCATATGGGTTATGTGTGCTTTTGTGTAGTAACTTCCGCGCAAATCTTCAAATGGAGGATGTCGCGCGTGAAGGACGTTTCAGTTTATTGCTTGTTAGCTTAGGCATTTCGGAAGAGTTCCTAGCGATGTTTGTCGGTTGGCTAAAGTGGGGATATCCTGCGAAATGCAAACGCCGCATTATTTTGTTTGCAATCCCATTAAGATGAATGTTGTGGTGTGTTTTAAGGGGTGGATATTTATTTTGTTCTTGTTAACTGCGGAAGAAGTTGATTAAAATCGATTGTTTTGCAGCATGAAGCAGACGAGTCAAGTTATTGGAGGCAAGAGTTCGTCAGATTGTCAATTTGCTAGTTCACACCACAGTATAAGGTATCGTTGAACAAACCCCCCTTCAAGTTTTACTGCGTCTTGCGTGTTTATAGCAATTATTTTTATCGTAAAATTCAAACTGTGACACGTAGCGCCATTCGGCAGGAGGCATGTAACGTACCTACTGACAAATACTTCCCTTATTTCCATGATCATTAACTTGAAACGTCATTGCTAACTGCAAGTACCACGAAATCAGTTACCATTTTTGATAAAAAAAATTAATTCCCCTTCAATTTAAATTTCACCCTTTACTTATATTAAAAGCTTATTTTTTTTTGTTGACATTCATCATATTCAAAATTAGATTTTAATATTTAAAGCCTATAACACAACCATTTTTTGTTATTAAATGTTGTTCACCAACAATTGTTATTCATGATATAACACCATTATCATATTGTTAAATAATTTTTTTATATTTTCATTTCCTTTGTTAACCTTAATTTTTAATTTTAAGACAAAAATGTTCTTAAACAAAATAATTGTAACTTGGCTTCACTGACTGTGACAGTCAAAAAATATGATAAAGGTCTTTCTAAAGCTCTCACAAAATTTAATAAAAGCCGGAGCAAAACAGATTCACTCACATTTGGTATTTCGCTTGATCGAAGGTTACGCAGCCGTGAAAAGTGCATTTGAGTTTTGCTTCTGCTTAGTTTTTTTTTTCTCTCAAACAATTGCCTACTGCGGTTCTCGGGCTGCATAGGTGATCTGTTAATTTAAGATTAAACAGCCAGAGTTGCCACTTTTCCCTTAAACTTTTTTTTTAACTCCTTTGTTAAATAAAATATTCTCTTTTTTTTATTATAACAAGCCGGGTTCTTTTTGTTCGGTTTGTTTTTGACTCCTCCACTTGTTGTTGTTGTTGTTGTTGCTGTTGCTGTTGCTGTTGTTGTTGTTGTTGTTGTTGTTGTTGTACAACTTACTTCGCGTTTGATTTGATTTTTTCCCTTTGTTCGTCTGCCTGTTCACCGTTTAGTGCGGCCTTCGGACAGCATAATCGAGACAGAGAGATTAATAAAACAGCAGAGGTGACGGATGGAAGACGGCGACGCCGAGGAGTACTACGACCTGGCCCAAACACAATCCGACGTTGTCCGACCCAATTCAAACCAGGAGGGAAATAATCCTCTATAAGCCCCGCTTTTCGCTCATAAACCTATATCCATAAGTGATAATAATAGCAATGTTTTTTTTTTTTTTGGGTATTGCCAAATTATTAGTTCAATACTTTTTAATCACTCAGCTCAATCAACTTTTCTCTCTTCGAGGTGGCATTAATATAAGTATTCGAACATCTAATTGCAAACTTCCACGTCAGTCTAGTTATTGCATTTAACCAAAATTGATAAAGAAGTTCGTTTTTACTGAATTAAAGTCGCATCATAAGCTTTTGTCGTAGAGACGTCCAAAGATCCGATTATACTGGCATATCACTTAAAACCACTTCATGTTTGCAAGCCATTTCCGCTTGAAATAACATTCAAAAGACTCCAGTCATGTGTTATCTTTGAATTCATAAGCTCCAGTAGCTTCCCTTAATTTTCCATTCCAGTCAGACCTTACGACCGACGTCCAAAACTTCATACAAGATGCAACTGGTTCCGAAATCTGCAATTTGTGGCATGACGTAAATTTGCACTCAGCTATAGAAGATAAATTCAATATTTCCATCAATCATCCCACAAATCCCTACGAAAGTCCGTAGCAAGACGGAGAAGAAAATCACTTCAAACGAAATCCGAACATAAAAGCAATTAAACTGAATTTCAACTCGCACTTCCCAGTGTGTGATCCGAAAAGTATCTACCGAAGCGGAAATGAATTGATATTCAAATGTACCATCGTTTCCTTCTCTTGACTCACCCAAGAATCATCGAAGTGTATGTAACACAAAAGGACCGCAAGCTTTTTTCTTCTTCATGATGGGTTTTTATGTGAACAAGTTTCAGTGAGTCGAGCAGAATGGAATAGCCCCTGCATGATAATAAATTACCCATGGGGGGCCGCCTAATTTAAGGTCAATAGCTGTATTTTTGACTTTTTTAACATTTACCCCGCAGCCGCCATCATCGTCAGAAAATAACCAATATTATCAGTCCTGCACAATTCAATCACTTTAACTTTCTGCACAGTCTCCTTGATGGATATTTGCATGCACCAGAGGACATGAGGTGGGATGTCGGGACTTCACTCGAAGTCAAGCTATCCAGTGTCTATTTGATTTGTGGTACATGCATCAGAAAGGATATTTGTGTAATGTGGGGGAAGAGATTTCTTCTTCTTCGTTGCCAACCGCAACCCAGTGACCCAAAAACGAACAAGAGCACAGCGATGAAAAGATGCATTTGCATTGCATCCATCCATCTGTCCGTAACTATATTTGTATAGATGTGGGATATGGCTTCACTGAAGGGATATCTCTCTCCTAATGCAACTGTTCTAAATTCATATCAATTTTCTGCGTGCGTGTCCTTTGTAAGGGCAGGCAGATCTCGTACAAGATGGAATTTTTGCCATGAAAACGAACAGATGCTGTTGGCATTTGACTTTTACTGATGTGCATGTTTTATATTTGTTTTCAATTTTTCCATGTTTCTATTTCCCTGATGTTGTAAGGATAATTTTAACCGATGGCACAAGGAATTTTCACCATGACGGGCGTTTCTGACAGAACAAGCTTGAGGATTAAATCCAGTTTTGTGTTATCTCGCCGGAAAGATGACAAAATAATTTAATTAAATTCACACAACAAAAAAAAGGAGAAAAACTAAAAATAAACACGTCAAATATGTTTGTCAGTGTTGGAGTATATTTGTACATTTTTTTGAAAGCTTCTGGGTCTGGTTTTATTAATTAAATTGTCCGACGAGAAAGTTGTGGATGGATAAATAACAAATCCTGGGATTTGTCTTCTGTTTCAATTTCGGTTTTGTTTATCTTCTGTGACAGCCAGGATGAAAGGTAGTCCAAAAACAGAGATGCTATGCAAATGTGTGTGGTTGGTGGTATTTAGATACAAATCCATATAACAAAATGTAGACAGCGCAACAGGGAGAAACAACGCAGCTGTATCTATATATTCCATTAGACAAATTACCAAGAAATTATATAAATTTACATTTGAATTATTTAGAAGCAACCAAAACAGTCGAATGGAAAGATAAAAAATGTTATTTTTATTCCAGAGCCCGTGGAAAGAATATCCACAGAAGAAATTATAAAAAAGGACAATTGTATTTCTGTTGCCACGAGCAAAAACAGCTAAAGTCGAGTTAAGACGAAATGAGTTTTTGATACAATTAGATTCAGCATGCCCAAATCTTCAAGATTCGTTTTTCCAGCTTTTTATCTTCAAAATTGGAATTTTAATGCCGACGACTTTTAATAGATAGTCTAGAACCATTTGTCATTTTAAGCTTTTTAGCAAAACGTTAATATGCTCTCCTGAAAAATTATCAAATTCGACTTTAGCGGTTTTTCCTTGTTGCAACAGATTTAATAGAATTGAATTTAAATTCAGCGGTAACGTGTTGCAAAATTGATTCATACAAATGGAGGGAGAGGAAGCGAAGATAATTTTTTAGGAAATTGAGTGGTATCATTGTGACAAAAATTTGTTTTAAATATTAAAAAAAAATTTCGAAATTCCATTGAATAAATACAATTGAAAAATATTGACGCTCTTACAAGGAAAATACATAAGTCTTAGAAAGGGGTATCAGGAAACAGGCCCCCGATCTTTAAAGAGATTTCGATTGAGGTACTGAAGCCTTGTATTCTCTGCGATCCTGCCCCATGAACTGGAAATCGAGAGAGCAGCTCCTCATAGTAGCCTACAAGCACCTAAAATTACCCACGGTGAAAACTTGGTGAATCAATCGAATTTCTTCATCGATATTGAAGAGAAGACCGCAAACTTTTTGACAGACGATTTCATGCAAAATCAAAGAAGGCCTTTTCATCCTTAAGATTCCTACTAAGTTGCCTTCTTCTGTTAAAAAATAAAATAGGTAAATAGATAGCGCAACAGTTCCGTGTGGGACTAACTTTGGGTTGGGTAAGTTTTTATTTTGGACGATTCTATGCCGAGTTCGAGCGGCTGTATTGCGAAGCTCTTACATGACAGTTTTACTCTGGGAATGTCATTTGTGAGACGTTCACAAGAGGTGGCGCAGTAGAAAAAAACTTAAGGTGTGTTCAAAAAAAATAATTAAATTTGCATTATTTCCCATTAGTGTGCATTAGTAGATACACATTTTTATTGGTTATTTTGACATCATGGGCGCATTGGAGAAAACCTTAAGAAGCACTTTGGGGTTCTTCGGAGGTTGAACTTGCGGCAAAGGAGCTTTTGAGCACTTCAATTTCAAATGATGTACCTACTACAAATTAGAATATTAATGGTTCCCAACAAAATGTTACTCCATTCCGTAGTAAAATAGAAACTTATGTTCTTCCTGTAAGATGTTTATCCGTAAAAGATTTAAGAACTACTGGAATTGAACGAAAATGATTCCAGTTTTCACGGTCGTATTGCAATATGTCGCTTTTAAAACATATTGATGTTTCATCGTTTTCCACTGCCGAGAGTGCGAGATCTTAGTCTTTATCGAATCACTGAATATTTCTCTGTTTATAAATATTTAACTATCTTTATAAATCACCTTCTTAAGTTAAGCAATAGGCAATAAAGCACGCATTGCACAAAAAAAGAAAGGTTTATATCCTTAAAGTACAATGGACCCGGATTGGTCTGAGTGCTTCAAAAAATTCGTCAAAATCAGTAAGTATCAATGAATTTTTTTGTAGATAATATTTTAAAAGGTATTTACAAAAAACTGTCTATCTCTACACAAAGTAGGCTCCTTTTAACCATTTTTCACTCGTTATTGGTGTGTTCTCTTATCGATTCCAATTGAAATTTCAATGAATACTCAACTCTACTCATTCTCATTGAAGCAATGGATACTCATTCTCAACCACACATATTGTTGTTTGCTGTTTGTTCGCAATTTCCAACTCTAAAGAAGTGCTGAACCTTCGGTGCGGTAGTGACACTCGCACTTGGCCGGTTTTTTTTTTTTTTTTTTTTTGATTTCTTGCACTACGTGAACGCTGCGAAGCAGCTTACGTGATAAAATACCTATACCTATCATTCAGCTATATATAAAAGAGACCGTGTGTGCACTCATAACTCGTGAATGGATCGTTCGATTTTTACGGTTTTGGGCTTGGTGGATTCGTATTGGCTCAAGGAAGGATACATGCTCCTTTTTGTTGTGAAAAAATAAGTTTAAGGGGAAGAGATTGGGGATAAATCTACATACAAAGGACAAAGAGGGGACCGCACTTTGAAAACATTTTACTGGATAGAAATGGGTAGTGTCACTTTGAAACAATACAACAAAACTTCTTTCAATTGTTTAATTTTTCAGTTATTTGGATGTTCCGGGCTTGCCGCTACACAATTTGAAATCGAAAGTCGGCTCACTTATAATTTTGTATTCAGAAGTTGAAAGAATTAAAAATAAAATGTTTAGATCTCTATCCCTTTACGCAAAAATACACGTGTGTTTACTATGCCTCTAACCAGTGTTGTTAGGACTCTCTCTTCATTTATCCCACGAAGCGTAGTCATTTTTCCCATCTTTTCCCATTTCACAGTCCTTAAATTCCCTAAAAAATCCCACGGTACTTCTTTGCACAAAATTCGAATTTTTAAAGTAAAATTTGTATTACACGGATAAAAATAATATAAAATTAACATTTATTAATATGTACTATTTTTTGTTATAATAGAAATTTTTCATAAAAGACAATTTATATGAGCAATTTTTTACGGACACTTTTTCATGGTAAAATGTAGATATTTTGATGAAATTGCGACAAAAATTTATAGTTTGAATGTTTTTTGTTAGTTTCCTAAGAAACCCACGATTTCGTCCTATTTCCCTTTATGCCACGGAAGGCTTTCGAAAGACATCGAAAATCCCAACCAAAAAGGGATAAATCCCACGATATAACAACACTGCCTCTAACTCATGAACAAATACACTTACAAAGACTGTATGTACATAAAAACCTTGGTAGTAATGTCGCCTTTCGTAGGAAATTTGCAGAAACAAAATCGGTTCACGCATTATAGAGAACATCAATTTCAAACACAATACAGCTTATTTTTATCTATATTATACTATATCAGCTTTGTAAGACCCATAATTAGCAATTTAATCCGAGCTATAAGATATGGTGACATAGAGACATACTATAAACACCCCAAGGCAATAGTAGGCATAGGATAAAACAAATGTAATTTGTTTGCTGATAAGAAAATTATCTTATCGGAGAACACTAATATTGAGATTCCTTTATCACTTTCATATTTTCTTATCGTATTCATAAAGCAAAACTATAATCACACCGTATTCAAATTCCTAGTAGCTATAGCTTTCAAGACTTTAGTAGTAACTATTAGTCCATTAGGCATGGAGCGTTGGCAAAACTCGGTGGCAGTCGTAACTGGCGCAAGCAGTGGAATTGGAGAAGCTACTGCTAGGGACTTGGTCACAGCGGGATTACGTGTTGTTGCACTGGGGCGTCGTCAGGAGCGTCTGGACGAGAATCGATTGAAGTTGTCGAGAGATCTGCAAGACCGTTTTTATGTAAGAAAGTGCGATGTTTCCAATGAAGCCGATGTTAAAGACACTTTTGAGTGGATTACAACAACCCTGGGCGGTGTTGATATTCTTATAAATAATGCTGGAGTAAGTCACAGAGGCAAGTATTTAATTGATATGGACACCCGTCTGATAGATGAAGTACTCGATACAAACGTTAAGGGTTTAATTTACTGCACTCAAGCGGCTTTCAAAAGCATGAAGGAGAGGAACTTCGCTGGACACATTGTTCACATTAACAGCATTTTGGGGCATCGTGTCATATTCTATGGTAAAACCAATGTTTCGAATATTTATCCACCATCGAAGTTTGCTGTAACTGCGATCAATGAAACCCTCCGCAATGAGCTGAGGATTTTGGGAACAAAGATTAAGACAACCGTGAGTGGGTGCTTGTTTTGAAATGTTTTTGTTTATATAATACTTCCTTTTACAGAGCATTAGTCCTGGTGTAGTTCGTACTGAAATCGCACCAAAGGAAATGTATGACAGGATAGGAAGTGTGTTGAATGCAGAAGACGTTTCACAGGCGGTTTTGTTTGCCATTTCGACGCCACCGCATGTTCAGATCCACGAAATAACTATAAAACCAGTAGGGGAGGTATTATAAAGTTGATTATACTCACGGTTTGTTTAATAAAGACAAGCATTTCCATATCTCGAAGCGATGTAGTGCTTATTATTAGAACAAGTGCAAGAAAAAAAAAAACAAAACTCACCTTGAGGGAATTAGTGGACAAAGAACAGCATTTGATTAGTAGGTGTGAGTATTAGTGACAAGCTTTTCAAAAACAACTGTACTTCAGGTTGTTAACCTGCCAATTATCGATCTTTGCTTCCAGTTGAGACCAAAAACTCTGGGCCTTAATAATAATTATTTTTAACCTTCACTGTCCGTGTGCGCCTGTACCTGTGGCTTTTCCTTTAGTAACTAATATTTTTCCCTTTGAATCTGATGAAATTTACTACAAGCTCTGATATTGTCGCGATGTTTCTTTTTACAAAATCCTGCTTTTCAAAATGCTGCTTTACAAAACTCTGCAAACAGTAAAAAAATGGTTGGGAAAAACTCGGTGGTTTTCTTTTTTTTTTTTCATTTTAACCTCGTTTTTAAATATTTTACCATTTTTTTTATTAAATTTGTAATTTTTTTCAATAGATGTTGTTTTATTCAATCTTTCGTTTTTTGAAATAGGTACTTAATTTAATTTTTGTTGTTTTTAATTTAAATGTTTGTTTAACTTTTAATTTATGCTGTTTTTAAATTTAAAATTGTTTGATAACATCCATATTTAACCTTTTTTTTGTTGTTTATATTTGTAAGTTGTACAATTTTGGAATTTGGAAAGCAGTATTTCGACCCGCTACCATTGTCCCGTCATGGCTCGCCGATGGCTTTTTTCCACACCGTTGATTACCGTGTTCCTCAAAATTTGTAGGTTTTTGGATCGAAATTGCATACGCTTTAAAGTCCCACGTGCAACTGCATAATATGCAGCGTTTTGTTTCTTTGAATTAACTCTTTAAGCTGGGCCCAAGCTTCTTACATGAGCTGAATAAACACTGCGAATGATTAAGAACGTTGTCATAGTCCTTGATATTTATTTCTTTTATCATATTGCCAACCACGTTTGCGTTTCCCTCTGCAATTTTATGGCGGTTGCACGAAATACCTTCAAACTCAACCAATAAGGAATTTTGCGCTGTATGAAACTTCTTTCTCCCAAAGTCATTCATCGTCCCCAATTTAGATTGGACTTTCCGTTCATTGTGTCTGCTCGTGTGTTCGCCGTTTCTAGGAGAGAAGTCATTTTAATACTTTCGACAATAGCGCTCCCCAACGGATCTTTACTTGAATTCCCTTTCGAGGTCAATTTGAGGTTTTAGTTCTTGGACACATTTGTATGATGGTTATTTACAGAGGAAACTACTTACACCCGGAGGTCGAACATGACCAAACCATAGAGAGGGAATATAAAATTCTGAAAAAAATGTGAAGAATAAAGTCGAATGACTGTAATATCCCCCAAGAGAGTGTGACGGCGGACGGAGAACTGCGAAACTTTCCTTTATGGTTTACGATCCTTTTATGGTCCATCCTGGGGATAGAACTTTCAGTTTTCTAAGAAGATGCTGCACTTTTTCACATTATGAACTGCGACTCGTAACCCCCCAAAATGGCACCATTAGTTAGAGTTGAGTGCTTAGTATTGAAATGAATTACTGTCATTATTAAGGTTGGCAATTGCCGCTGTGGCAAGTGGAAACATCGAGTCACAGATAGCATGCGCACATGCACTCAGTGGAGTCATGATTATAAGTCACCCCAAAATCACTGCTGTTATTCTCTCAACAAAACCTCAGAACGAGCCTTGTTGTCAGGTGAAAAGCGAACAATCTATATCTGCACCACTGGAATTACAATGAAATAGTCGCCTGCCACCAGTATAACTGCTATGAAGTCACATTTCTCCAAAAAAAAAAAGAAGATTAATGTTCCCCACACCGATGTAACTAACTTAATGAATTATCCCGGAATACAGTCCTAAATCTCCTCTTGCAGGACTATAAAAAAAAGTTATCATCCACAGTAAGCCATGCCCGCAAAAAATAAATCAAAGGAATTCCACTCTGGTAGGTACCTAACAGAGAGAAGGCAAAAAATAGTATCACGTGTATGCGTGAGCTTCTTGGGCTGTGATATATGCACCACCCATAAAGCAGCCCTTGGTCCATCTCGCTTTAGGCGTAGCGATGAAATCGTCAACTTTATTTCAAACACATTCTCATACGCACACTCATACTAACAAAAACTATTACGAGGAAATTTTCTGTCTGGTATGGGGGAGGAGGGGGCAGAACCGCAACATCAGAAGCAACTTAAGCTGCCTTCATCCTTGAGGGCAATGAAAATCATGTCCATATGGGTTATTTTAGAGCAAAACAGACGTCGCCGTGGCGAAGTATGGCAAACAATAAATTAATCTTCAGATGAATTCTTCCTCCCCATACTGGAGTCATTATTTTTATTGGGAAACTTCATTCGGTGCGGCAAATGGGCGAGCTGCTGTAAATGTGGGTATATTCTGGACTCAAAGTGAACGTTTTTATGTGCAATTTGTGGATTTAATCGCGTTATACTTAAGTCCATTCTAAGTACCAGTGCACAGCAAATGGGAATTTTGTGTGGAGTGGAACACAACCTCAGAGATAGATACAGTGTGTGTTGAAGTGAAATGGATTGCTGGGGTTCGACTGTAATCTTCTATCGCTCTTTGGGGTTCTTGTTGTTTTTTTTTTTTTTTTTAATGCAGCAGCTCTTGCTGGGGGCACTAAAGTGATTTGCCGGTGCACATTGCTCCGTCCGTATAGTCCATGATCTGCTTTAAACCAATTTGGATGGGTTCTTAACGTCATGCATATTGAACACAAGTTTTTGGGTTAAAAAGTTAACACGTTCGGACAGCAAAGCCGATCTGGTGTTATCGTTTTCCGACAGTATAATACATAATACATAAATGTGGTCTGCCCAGCTTGTAGGGTCGTTTTTCGTTTTCTGAATTTTGATCAGGATTATTCTCTAAACGCCACGGACATTGGCACACTATGCGTACGCTATAGGGTCATCCTCTAGAAGTCCCAACATTTTGATGAGAAGCTCACAAGACATGGTATCTTCCGGCCACAGAATTTCTTGTAAGCAGCTCCACCGTTTTACTTCTCTTCTGTTTCGAACGAATGCCACATTTGGTAAATTTTGGACTTTCCTCTCTAAAAGTCAAGGATTTACCAGGTTTTCGATGGTAAGTTATGTGAATATTACTACAAACATTCCTTGTTGGTTTTTGTATAGTTTGTGGCTTTGAAATGTTAACCTTATATTGCATAAGCTTTATAACTACGGAAACGCTGTACGATATTATATCCGGGCTGTTAGCAGTTTTTGCCATCTTGTCTGCATATTCTCAGTTCTGCGACTCTCCTTACCTTTTTGTGGATGATCGTTAGCAAAGAACAGATCAACTAGTACTCTAACAGTCATCCTCTCACCTCAACATATAGTTCATTAGGAGCTGCGGATTTGGTAGGTTCCTCAGCCTTCAGCGAGGCGCCTACTGTTAAATAGTTCGCACTTTACCGCTTCTGGACATTTAAGGCAGAAGAACAAGATGATGTGTTATATTTTTAATAGCTAGCTGCGACTCATTTTTGAAATCCTGGCACGTTTTCTTTGCCCGGACATCGATGGAGGGCGTCAGTTTTTGGTGTCGTCTGGTATTTTGCTGTGTTGCACTTTTTCACTTGTCACAATGTCAGATATGTTGCCATTTCTTCGGTTATTCCCTTTAAGGTAACAATGATCTCTGATAGGTTCAAAGTTCGAGGGGGATCATTCTGGCTAAGAGGCTACTTCTGCAGGAAAGCAGCTACTTGTTAACATTCCCTTTGACAATTATTGCAGAACTGCTTTATTATGTTATAAAGGGATTTCCAATAAGAGGTGTTATTTTGGTATTCAAAGAAAAATTTTTGGAGATAAATGATCGGATGTTTATTTCATAATAAAGAGGAAGGTATGCCGTTAATAATGAAAAAAAAACATCAGCCAAATGGCCACCACGAGCACGCATACAGGACCATATCCCTTTCATGAAATTTTCCATAGCCAAATCGCAAAGTGGCTGCCCTATGTCTTCGATAGCCTCACGAATTTTATCTTTGAGGTCTTGAATAAACTTTGGGCTGTTGGCGTAGACCTTATCTTTCACGTGGCCCCAAAGGAAGAGGTCGCAAGGTGTTAAATCACAAGATCTCGGTGGCCAATTGTGAGCAGCTCTTCGAGAGATAACACGGTCCGGAAACTTTTCCCGTAAAAGATCAATGATTTCGTTGCTTGTGTGGCACGTAGCGCCGTCTTGCTGAAAATAAACGTTGTCCAGATCAAAACCATCCAACTCCGACGATAAAAAATCATTAATCATCTCTCGATCGCGCAATCCATTCACCGTAACTGTTGATCCAACCTCGTTTTCGAAAAAGTAAGGTCCAATGACCCCGCCGGACCATAAACCGCACCAAACAGTCACACGTTGAGGATGGAGAGGCTTCTCAACAATAACTCTTGGGTTTTCCGAGCCCCAGATGTGACAATTTTGCTTGTTGATGTAGCCACCGAGGTGGAAATGGGCCTCATCAGTCAAGACGATGGAATTCCGGATCATTTTCATGCAATTCAAGGACCCAATCAGCAAAGACACGACGTTGTTGATGATCGGCCGTCTTGAGTGCTTGTGTTAACTGAACTCTATAAGCCTTAAGACCCAATTCTTTATGCAAAATACGGTGTAATGACGTTTTTGGAATGCGCAATTCCAAAGAACGACGAGGAATGGACAAACCTGGGTTTTCTTCAACACTTTGGGCTACAGCAGCAATATTCTCCGTTGTTCAAAAGTGACAGCTACCGAAATAGCGGGTCATTCACAATAACACCTCTCATTGGAAAACCCTTTAGTTTCAAGTAGAGTGAACGAGTTTTGTCGGACTTCAGAGGTAACGTTCTAGTATTAAGCGCTATCGCCAGTCTGACATTGGTGAAGTAATTTACGACAATATTTATAAAATGGTGTATCCATTATGGAAAGTACATGATCAGCTTATACGGACGTCAGCGCACTTTAAACGGCAAGGGTTACAACTGACCCTTCCTGGCCGAATGTGCTCCTTGACATTCGTTATCGAAATATTGGAACCCGCTTTTTGAATTAGCTTCTGCAGGACTTCCTGAGAAATTGGTATAATAAGCCTCTTGCACTTGCAGCCATTTAATTGCAAAGTATCTCGTAAGATTAAAATCCAGTATTTTTGTTCTACAATCTAATCCGGTCTATATCAAAATAATATTTCAATCAAGAATTTCTTACAATTAAGTTACATGAAATATAAAATCTACTCTGATTACATTTAATAAGAACTTATTAAAGCCATAAACTTCAATACATATGTATTTGGTTTTAATACAGGACCTGACTATATTTAAATATATCGGTATTATTTTTGAACCCAAATTTATTATTTAGTCGCTTGGTCAGTGACTAAGAGTTAGTTTGGGCGTCCTTTTCCATGGAGTGAATGATTTGGATAAAGTTTGTGTTAAAGAAAGTGTTTGAAAAATACAAACAGGTGAAAGTTATAATTAAAAAGAGAGTTACATGGATACCCAATGAGAATATTATTCTTAAAAGTAAGTAACTTTAATTTCAAAATATTTTTGTCTTAAAGTTGTGAATGTGTTCCTAGTCGATTTACTTTTAAAGATAAGAGCGATCTAGAAATTCCAGTTCATTGCCTCAGAAATAAAGCTATTACATTCCAAAAAGTAAGTAATTGACTGAATAATTAATGAGTTCTCTTTCATTTAAAGGTCTGGAAAAATATACCTACTAAAAGAAGCACAGCGGCACTCTATAGGATTATTTTCAAAGGGGATAAAAGGCCACAGGAATTTGCCTACACTCGACAATTTTGTATACCTACGTATTGTAATATTTAAAAACAATAAAATTGTTATTATAAGAAAATGTTTTTAGTGTTGAAATGTATCCCATAGATATTTAAATCAACTCTAAAGAAGTATTAAAATATAATAAGATTGTATTATTTATATTTTAATATTCTATGGGTTTATTTAAGGCAAAAGAAGTATTGAATTTGAGGTTGAAAGTATTATATTTTAATCTGCAGTTTATTTAATTCAATTACATATGTATTAAGATTCTTTAATTTTTCAATATAAATAGGGGATTCATTTAAAAACTTTTGCATTGAAACCCATCTCCATCTATATTCAAATTTAATATTTCAATAAATCTTTTATTGGTTGTTTAATTTGAATGTATGCAAAAAATATATGTATGCAAAATATTAAATTTTAATATTAAATTTAACGCCAGGATTTTTAGCCGTGTAGTAAAATTTTTGAGAAACCTATAAAAAGTAGAATAGTAAATTATCTAAATAATAATTAATTTTAGTCCACTTCAATTTGGATTTCAAAAAGGAAAATCGACTGAAGACGCACTGCTACAATTCTGCTCTCAAATAATGTCAAACCTCGATAGTAAAAAATATACAGCTGGTTTAAGTTTGTTTATGTAACATTTGACTCAGTTGGCTGCTGCTATAAACAAAACTACAGTGCATATCTGAAATAAAAGCATGTTTGACTAGTTCGACTGGGTCCAGTGTATGTTCTTTTCAACCACATCGTATGAACCCACCACCACTCAGAGTGTACTGCCATTCGGACTGAAACTGAAACATTTGCCTAACCTCAGACCATACTCAACTTTCGCTTCACTTTTTGGTACTTCCGGCTCAGCTCATGCCGCAAGGCAATAACAATAGAAAACAAAACCCACTACCACGCTGCGAGTGCATTACGAAAGAAAAAAAGCAATTTGAGGCAAAAACAAGTATCTAAAATAGCACACAACCCCGAAGAGGCACAGAAGCAGCTAATTATAAATGTGTGCGCACCGCCTGGCCAAACTGCCTGCAAAAGTCCTTCATTCACATCCACTGCCTTATCCAATGAAATGAAAATGCTTATTAAATTCCCTCCCTCCCCCACCAAGCACTCGGTTTTTGTATAGAACCAAGGGTATGGCGCCATAAAGCACGTGGGAAATGTGATTTCAAATCACCTTCCAACGGTCAGTCTCAGCACGATGCGTTAGGACAACCGTAGTAAGGTGGAATTTTTTTGAATTCATTATTCCTACGGATAAAACCTCAACTAACCCTTTGGGAGCAAAAAGTATTTACCAACCCCCACCAGGCCCATCAGAAATAATGTCGGCTCATATGGATTCGTATATGGCAGCCACCATAATGGCCGTGTGGATACTGTTTAAAAAAAGGAAATTCCCCACAGGTATACGGATTAGCTGGGACTTGAGCGAAAAGTTTTATTTACTCGTTCATATGAATGGAACGGGGCCAGAGAGTTTATGGACTGATTTTTGCCCGCTAAGTGGTCTGCAGCTAATGTGCTGGCAATCGTTTGCAATTGGAATGGTAACATGGAGCTGCTTGGCCGACTGCAGACATTGTTGGTATGGAATATTTGAAATTGCCGCCAGCGGTTCAGGAGTGCTTACATTGACGATGATGGTTTGTATTGTAGCCCCAACTAATATTCTAGGGCTTTCAGGTGGTACGTATTTTGCGGTCGTTTTTATTTCTGCTTAATTGACCAAACAATCGGACGAACAAGAACTGGGGAATTTATAGGCTGGACTGTATTGAATTCGAGGCATAAGTTGCCGTGGTTGATTGTTGAAACAATTCAAGCTGTGGCTGTGGGCAGTATAGCGGGACTGAATGAGGCATTGCAAGACCTATTTGTTAACTGAACGTTTCATTAATTTTGTATTGACTTATGGGAAGTTTTATTTATGATTTCGAAGGAGTGTTTTTATTTCCACTTGGAACGTCGACTTTTTGGGTGGCCATTTCCTGGGGTGGTTTGCTCTATGTAAGTAGCAATTGATATCATTCAAATCATTCAAAATGTTTCCATTTTTAAGAGTTTTTGAAAAGATTTTGCACCGTCTTTGGATAGTTGCTGGTCATTTTTGGATTATTTTTTGATGCGCTTTTTTAACAAGTTTTTAGACAGAATTTTCAGCGGATTTTCGGAAGCTTCTTTGATGAGATTTTGGCACGAAGTGTTATTTGAACATTTTGTGGCAGGATTTCGGATAATTTTTGAATGCTTTTGTAACATTTTTAAGGTTTTTTTTTGCGCATTTTTGGATGAGTTTATTTGCTATTTTTTTTAAGCAGTTCCTGACTCCTGGCACTTATTTGGATGAGCCCTTGTTGTCACGTTCTTGGACGAATTTTTAATGTTTGTGATAGGTTTTTGATCCCGTTTTGACTACGTTTTTGGCTTTTTTAGAGCATTTCCTGGTACATTTTTCAATGCTTTCCTTGACACTTTTTGTGACTGGCATTTTGGTTGGCTTTTTGACGAGTTTTCATTCGAGTTTTTTTTGAAGTGGTTTCTTAGCCATTTTGTGATATGTTTTACGAAGAGTTTTTAAATGTAGGTACTCTGGGACGGTTTTTGTTGACGCTTTGTGGTGTGTTTTTGGACGCATTTGAAATATTTTTTAAATGTTTTTTGTGCGTTTTTCGGTTTTATTTTTTAATGAGTTTTTATATGTGTTTTTGACTGAATTTTTAAAGGTGGTTTTTGATGCAGTTTTTGACACTTCCTACAGAGGTCATCATTTTGACAACAGAATTCGATTGTAAAATAAATTGAAAGCTGTTGCAGCAGGTCCGTGGATACTAGGTCTCCTCGGAATCATTTAATGAAGCTCCTAATGGTAGGTGAAACTTCTACTAAAATGCAAGGCATCCATATGAACCTCATGCCTGGAATTAATTACTGTTAACGCCTTTGTAGAAATAATGGCGAGGAAGCAGACTATGAAAGTAGCTAGTCCCCGTAACATGTTTCACATCACTACCACCGCAGTACCACCAAAATAGAAAGAAAAGTTTTAATGCTGCTTAAAAACAGGTAACATTAACGTGCCTTAAACTTCGAAATAAATAACGCTTTTATCTTTTTCTTTCTGTAAAGTAAATATAAGAGAAGCGCTCACACCAAATTTATCTTTTGCATTTTTCCAAGGAAAATTACTTAAATCAGTCGTTTTAGCGCTTAGTGAAAAGTTTGGCCATTTCGCATCCCACTCTCTTCTCCAGTCAATAAAAGTTTACTTTATTAGCATAAGCAGACAAGGACACAAGCCATGTCTATGTCTATCAAGTTATAATCAACTAATTCAACAAACAGCCGAACCCTCGAGTTGTCAAACTGAATACAGGCTATTTATATATTCTTGCCCTGTTTATTCTTTAACGGACCATGATTGTTGAATAAACTTGCGACGGACAATTTTATCGAAACTTTTGCCAAATCAGTCTTAAACTTGTGCGTTTTCAGGTGAAGCTTTGATACTGATACCTGCCAGTGCGACGATTTATCACAGAAAGTTAAACAAAACAAAAGAGGGCAGCGGAGAAAATGGAAAATTATACAGGGATAGATTGTAGCATAGAGAGAAGTATATTTTTGAAAGCAAATATCTCTAATTAAATCAAGTAAAAGGCTTGAACAAATTTTGGGAAATTATTGTTCATTCCTCTTAAAATTTTGACGCCTAGTTATGTCTTCAATAGGAAGGCACTTTTTTGAACACTTTTGCGATATCTATTGACGCATTTCTTGACGAGTTCTTTTGTGTGTTTTTTGACGTTTTCTGGTCTGTTTTTCTACGCGTTTCTGGACAAATTTTTTAAGCTTTCTACGATGCGTTTTAAGGAGTGTTTTTAGACAAATTTTCCCTTGCTTCTCGTCGCGTTTTTGGCTTTATTTTGCACACGCTATTTGAAGCATTTATTGATGCATTTTTCGGAAAAATTTTGACTCTTTTCTGGAAACGTTTTCGACACTTTTTGCACACTTTTCAGACATTTTTCAACATATTCGTTGATGCATTTTTCGACGATCTTTTGATGAGCTCTTGTTCACGTTTTCTGGCTCTGGTCTTTGGACGTGTTTTTGAAGCATTTTCCCTTTGTTTCCGGGCGCAATTTTGGACGTGTCTTCGGACACGTTTTTGAAGCATTCTTTAACTGGTTTTCTACTGTTTTTTTTTTAAAATACTTGACTTTTTGCCGTTTTATTCGAAGAGGTCTTTGATGCATTTACTATTTTTCTCGCATTATAGAACACGTTTTATTACTGATTTTTGGACATATTTTGGAAGCGTTTGTATTTTTTACGAGTTTCTAATGCGTTTTAGATGTTTTTTTTTTTTTTGCGTTTTTAACACTTTTTAAACGCTTTTTGGATTGGTTCTTTGGAGCGTTTTTTTTTGTGTCCAACCCAGATTTAATACGATGTAAAAGAGTAGGAATTTTAAAAACTTTAAATGGTTTGGTAAGGATATCCAAGACAATGTTAAGTCACTGGATAGCGAGTTGTTGGTCTCAATGTACCTGACCAGTTGTGAAAAATATTGTTCCGATTGCTACAAAATAAGTGTCCATCTTTGTCCGTCGGACTCAGCTACTTTTGGAGAACCTCAACTCTCACCCTTAACACTACTCCTTCATTCATTTAATTCACTGATGCTCATCTATTCAGCTTATATCCGCATACATTCACTAAACTGACAGTCTTTCGCAAAGCGCGTAACCTGCTTATTCTAAAGCTATTTCCCAATAAATCAACCTTTGCTATCTATCCACCGGTCATTTCGGCTCAATCAGATTACATTTAGCATGTGACGTAGAACGAAATCCCTGGCCTTCAAGCACAAACAGGACATGTTTAAATATTCCAAAGAGCCCTACTGACAGACCATAATCTAATCTATAAAAGGAAATCGGCACACGTTTCTTACTCGGATTACATTTTACCCTCCAAAAAAGCATCGGAAACTTTTTTCTCTGTGTGAGAGAGCGTGGATCGTACCGAGTTCAAGGACAGTCGCACAGTCGAAAAAAAATGTTATATACAAATGGATTTGTGATAATACTCTGTTAAAGGTCAACACGCTCTACATGTAAATACACTAAAGTCACGCAATACTGGTTTATTATGTATCTACGTTCTACAAACGGACTCCCAAGAAATAAAAACAAAATATATAAAACTCTGTATCAGAGGCACCTACGCAATATTGTTCCAAGGGGTCGTATTGCTCCAATGTCTGCACTCCATCAGACGGAAATAAAACCACAAAGTGCATTAGTACGAGAGTGACAAATCCACAGAAAGGATTCTGCAGTGTTAATTCATTTCTCATTTATTCATAACGAACCAGAGGGGAAGCAGCGTCTCCTACTCCAAATTGATCTGATTATATTTTGCCTGCGGGATAGTAAATATACTGACTTTATATTCGTAGAATTATCCTGTGTCGTAGGGTGGGTGCGGGTCGGCTGTGTTGTTATCCTGAGAGAAAAACGCATTAAGTACTATAATCCAGTTGAGTGCAAAGTACTTTGCATAAAAAGTAGAACAAGACTTAAAAATTTATTACGACAGGATGTTCGACTAGAAGTACGAATAGATGAAAGGGAAGGATGAATTTATGCATTGTCCCTTCGCGTCTTTACTAATTAAGGGGTAATTATGGTTATCACTTTTTCCGGCGACAAAAAAAAAGAGAAGGAAATAGATAATTTGTTTAAGAACAGAAAAAAAAGAAAGTAGAATTCCCTTCTACGCCCTTAATTATATCCTTAGGCTGGTGCGGCAGTTTGTTATCCTTGATAAGTAGGTAGGTAGGTACATATTTCATGTTCTTTGAGTTCGTTTTGAGGTAGATAGTAGATTGGGCGGGAGAAGGGAATCTACACTGAATATACGTTTCAATGGAATTAATACGATAATGGTAGATTAACGACGTCGTCGGTGTTGAATACCAAAGGGGAGCACGGGAATGGTTTTAATTGCTCAATGGAGTTAATTAGAGTGAATGGATTATGAGAGAGACCGACTTTGGTATCTTTTATTGCGAGACAAAAGTCAGTTTGCAGACGTTGTTGAAACAAAAGTCTGAAACAAAATATTTCGATTAAAGTTTCGCGGTTTAAAGGGTTATCGATTTTCATAGACCGATTTGGCAGTAGATAATTGGTTAATGGGATCTTGTAATGAGACCGAAGTGCCCTACGGTTGTTCTCGCCTTTATGTGTACAAACGTTGGGTTTATGCACGAATGCATTTTGTAATAGAACCCTTTTTAAACTTTAACCGCCTGGCTTGTGAGAGATGTAGACTTAATTTATGATGCGTGGGCTGGAAATTTGTGTCAAAACTGAGTTGTGGTTGAGTGGAGTTATTTGATTTGTGATATACTCGTGTACTTATTAAAAGTACCTTTTGTCCCTCGGAATGCAACCATAGAAGTCTGTGTTAAACACAAAAAAAGGCCCCCCGAGGGAACAAAAGGTTCGCTCGGGACTGTAGCCGAAGAGCTTACTTCAATTGTCACTGTCAATGATGAGGTTAACTCGCCCTTCTGGGCTCTTTCTGGGCCACTTTTTAATTGGCTTTACAGCTGCTTTTCTTGACAAAACTATATACTCGCACTTGTTAACATATTTCAGTAAAAACGTACAAGTTGGACGGGAATTTGTCCGACTAAAACTTTGATTTCTCTGCACAAATTCCACGCCAGCGAAGCCAATAGCTCTTAACAATTGTTCATGAAATCCGCATAAGAAATTACGGTCGCTATAGGAAATCAGCGAACGTTCAAGACTATAGAACGGTTTTATTGTTTCCCCAAAAAAAAAAACAACAAAAAAACACCTAACCAACACTCTGTTCAACAAATTCCTGCCGCCATCGAACACCGGTAATCTTCGTTCCACTCGAACGCTTCATATTATATTATAGCCATTATGCAAATAACCCCCTGCCATGTTCGTACTCCCTTCTGGTATGTAAGCGCACATAAAACATACACACCGAGGACATGATTCCATTTAATAGCATAACGAATGGAGTGTGGTTCTAGAAGTCGAGTTCATTTGGTGTATCTACGACGTCCTCCGAATGTTGCCCCAATACCCTTGATAATCAAATAACAGATTGCCATAAAGTAAAGGGGGTGAACAAAAAATCAAAATGTCCTCTGGGACATAAGAAAACTCCGTATACGGACAGCCAACAATAAGCTCCTTAAAATGAAAACAAATCTCTGCACATCGCCTCAGAGGTGGAAGACGACAATAGCTTCACCGTTTCGCCACAATATAGAGCAGAAAATCGTTTGCGTAGTCCTTAAGCAGGTATCCACCTCTTGGTCATTGTGTGTGGACAGGGGGTGCGGCTCGCAGCAACAGTCCCTCACTTGTTTTTATTACCATGGGCGACGGTGTACAGTTGCATATTGTCAGCGCACAGCACAAACAAACACACAGTTTTTGTTTTATCCCCGACAATGCCAACAACAGGTCCTTCTTATTGTCTTGTAGGTGATGAAATGTTATAGCCATTGAGGAAAACTTTGGATTGTTACCAGTTACCGCACGGAGTACATACCGACACTCAGTTTGAAGGTCATAATACCGTCCCTCGGTAGTGGTGTTATCCTTATTCATAAAATAACAGGACAAACACAAAATGTGATACTATTTGCACAGGAATGTTTTCACAAGGAGAACGAGAAATTCAACGACCAGCCACAGTTATTCGTCGGAAAGACGTACTAGCAGGAAAAAAAGCCTTGAATTTTTACACGCAAGCACTACAGTCCACAGACACATGCATATTTGCTACGGGGGTGGAGGTAATTCAAGCGAATAAATGCCAAATGCTAGGTATATATATATATAAGTAAATTGTACGCTTAGTTAAGCCTAATGCCAAATTACCCGGAAGGGAGTTGCTCTGATATGTAACACATGTTTTTTTCTTCTCATCAAAAATGCATGCAAAGGATTTTGAGAGTTTAATGGTTCTTTATAGAGAACCATAAAGATGAAGTTAATTGGGGTGAATTGAGTGTGCAAGGGGAGGAGTGGATACGCGAATATATTTACAGACACTGAAGGACACGGGGTGATATCCCATTTGCAATTCGAATTCGCTCGAGGGATACACCTTACCTTACGATTGATGGAATTGATTTCAATTTTCTTAGGCATAGGTATTCCTTGGGGAGGGTCGATGCCCAATTGAGATGGATTATTTTGGCAAAAAATTCCGCCTGGTCGACAGGGGCCTCTGAAATCGGATTGAAAAACTGCTGGATGGATGTCGGGTATAATTGGAATGCGCATAATGCGATTAGACGGGTGCTGATTGAGAGTGATGGTAATTGACGAGCCATTTGGTTGGAAAAAGGCTAAGAAAAATAATTCCTCAATTCCGATAATGACGTGCGCGGGGTTGGGATGACCTTGAGTGTCTATAACGATCCAGGCGTTCTTATTCGAAGCGATATGCCAAATTGATGGATCCATTTGCCCTTTCGTTTGTTAATGCCTCTAATAGCGGTTGAATATTTCTCATTACATTGACTCAGTTCAGCAGTGGAGGATTCGACAGTTTTCTAAGAACATATGGGGGCCCTGTATTGATGTATAGTAAAAATATTCTTGCAATCTTTTTAAATATAGGTAGCGACTTTCAATTGATTTATAAATGAAAACAGGCTCATCTCGTGCTTTTAACGCCACTATGGATACGATGTCACAGAATTACCATTCATACTTGAGTTGAAACGAATTTCCTTTGGCAAACGATTTAAAATATTCTTCCAACTGTTCTGCACTAGATAATTCCTGGTCATTCAGCATCAATGTTATATGAGGCAAGACTAACTAACGCTTTGGCATACAAGTAGATCCGGTTGCTTAGCTCATATGTACGACATTTGTTGAGACTCTTACATGGGCAGACAAGAACGAGCTAAATGGGAGTTTTCTTTCGAACTACTGTGGTCCTGTAACTCTAGTACAAATTTCAAACTTATGTACTGATCAGAATATGAACCTATACCTATTACACATTTTTTCTGAATTTGCTTCGAATTCTTAACTCGCTGTTTGGATTAGGGCATACGGCAAATCTTTTACTGAAACTTTTGTGTTTAATTGTTTCATCTATTTCATGTCTATTCAAATTTAAAGCGGCCACTTCTAACCTAGTATATTCTTAAATTTCTAGTCAAAATACAACAGAATCGTCTAATTCAAGTCAGTTGATATGTTAAAGAACAATACCAGGATATCTTTGATGCTTTTCAAAGTCGATATTGCCAGAGGGAATCATAATTGTAGAATAATATGGTAAATGAAATACTTTTATAAATAGAAGAACTATAAGATCAGCTTCTATATTCCACTTAAATTAATTGTTCACACTCCCTTTGTAGGTATGGACGTATCCAGAAATAAGTCGAAAGAGAAAACTTACTCATAACGTTGAATTATGCCCACGTTTCCGCCACTGTACGATGTAAGAAATAACTACATACGTCACAATTTAACTTCCTCATTTGGGAATTGGTAGCAAAGTTTTTTACAAAATGGATATTTTACTGAGCAGTGAAAAAGCTCTAAAGGGCAGGTTTTTAATAAACTATTCTTTGATCGTGTATGGACCTGTTTCCCAACTATTTGTTTCTATTTATTTGGCAACTCATTTAAAAGTGGAACAGTTTCATTTGACTAAATTGGATTAAGCAGAAATATATTTGTTCTTAGGCACTTACTAAAATGATTAAAGACATAAGCGGGTCTCTGCTATTTTAATCACTTAACAGGTTTCCGATTCGTGAAAAGCCTTGTCAGTGCCTTTATTTTGTGCGGTTTTCTCCGCAATGGCGGCTGCGGAAAGGGTTCACATGTAGGCGGATTCTATAAATGAGCTAATTGCGAACTGCGAACAAGCGAATTTTCGTAGTTTTTGACACGAAAACTTTTTTTAGTCGCAAATACCAGCGAATCAGTTTCATTTTGCAAGGTTAAGTTCGAACGAATTTTTCATTTTTGCGGATGGCGACTGATTTATGTGAAGTGTGACGGTTCGCGGCAAGAATTTTCAATTCGCGGGAAAATTGCTGTAATTGTAAATTTAGCTATTTAAATCAATTGAGAGGCAGATTTTTTAGATTAGATGTTAGATTAATGAAATTAATTTGGCGGGACAAACAAAAAAAAATTTTCAATTCACAAATATAATTAAATTGATATGTTCGCAATTCACGCTAATGTGAATAGTTCTTTAAAAAGTTTTCAAAATAAATATGTTTAAATATAACACGGTTATATTTAGAATTTACTCACAATATTTAAGAACGTTTGGCCCGCTTTACACTATGATGTTGTCCCCATCGAAATCTGCAGATTACCTTTATCAATAGAACTTTTTTCTTTCACAGCTGTTTTTTTTTTTTTTCTACTTTTAAGAATTTTGCAACAGACTCCCTGGGTGTTAGAGAAAGGTTACAAATTTTAGTTCCGTTCTGGTAGTCGAGTTACATTTTAAGGATATTTTCTATGTTTTGGAAATCACAGTTTTTGTAAAATTTGCGAAGTACCTTTTCAAACTAAGAAAAAGGGCAAAAGTAGCAACAAATTGCGAGAGGGTCCTCGAAAAAAGTGCCAAATTATCGCACAATGGTTACGTTGGTCACAGTGCGCGTCTCACTCACACATTCAAATCCGATCCGGAACGTTCCCTGGCGACATTGCGGAAAAACCAGCACAAAATCAAGGCACAGGAGTTTTTTCTTTTCTTATTGAATTCAAAACTATAACTATAACTTGTAGCTTTGGGGCTTGTAACTTCTTTCCCAACTGAATCTCAAAACCATCGAATAAATTGCCTTTCAAACTAAAATAGTATCAGTTGTGCTGCCTTCCTATTTCTCTTACCACTCTCTCCGTTATAAAGCAAAAGCCGTTGAATAATAATTCTGTACAGGAAGCATTTCGTCCTTCAAGGCTTCAAGTTAGAAGAACAAATAAGTCTTACTAAACCGAAGTTGCATTACTGCTAGATGTTTGCAAAGGTCTTGACATGGTTGAACAGACCTGTAAAATGTTCTATATTTTTTAGTTCGCATACTGATATCGTCAACCTTAGGCCCTAGTTATAGCCATACATAAAACGAAACAGTAAAAATTTTTGTTTTACTTTTTGGACCCCTTAAACCTAATGGTTGAACTCAATCTCGGTCTTAAAATGTTGCTACTGAACAATAAATAATTAATCAATTAGCAAAAAAATAAAACTAATTTTTTAATTTTTACGCACGAACAACCTTTTACGATCAACGTCTCAGTCAATCCCAAAAAACATCATTCCACTGAAATATTTTATTTCTTTATTGTTCATCTGTCAAAAATGTTGTTTCTGATGGAATCCATTCAGTGGTGGTTGGTTTGTTGTAATTGCTTTCGTAGGGAAACATTTTTCTGACAGAATTTTAGGTATGACCGCCCAAACGTAAAAAAAACTCTCAAACTGTTCCAAATTTTCCGGTTGCGTTTAACGTATGGCTATAACTAAGGCCTCAGTCTTTCTGATTTCGTTCCCCAAAATAATTGGACTCCCATTTTGTCTAGTTATGCGTATTAATCAGTGGATGCAGGCTTAATGCTTGCATCAAATTTTTGTATATAGAACTTATGAGGTAAGAGCTCAAAGAGGTTTTCACCATTTTTTTTTACCGTGAAATGTATGTTATTTAGCAAAAAGTGTTATTTAGTTCTTGGGAATTAAGTGGAAGGAAGCTCCAAATGCGTTTCGTACCTGAACTAGCACATTGTGATGCTTTCTCGAGACTCGTTATACTCCTGCAGAAATTCGTGAGACTTTGAAAAGTCGCCAGATATCAAACAGCGTCATCAATTTAGACTCACCCATTATAAGAGTACAAATTTTAAGGTATGTACTTACGGTTTTTACAAAAACTCATTTTTGAAGGCTGGACAGGTCTAGTTTTGACTGTACTCATTTTTTCCGTCACAATCTATGTATAATAACTAAGAGGCAAAATGCGTAATGATGCGGCGTATTTATCGGAAAAATATTTGGTCCTAAAAGGCTGTCTTTTCGACATCACTTCAGTTTGGCACCTACACACAACGTAGGTTACCTCCATTCAGGACTCACAGTAGGTAATCGTCATAGAGCTAACATGTCGAAGAAGACAATGCTTGAGCTGCAAGGCCCTCATCTTATGTACTGGTAAAAGGTTCCTGTGGGATGTTCTAATATGGCTACAAAGAGTTTCTAGGAGGGTACCTTGTTAGTCCCCACAGTGCCTAATCCGATTTCGAGTGAATGTTTACTCCATCTAAATTCGGATATCGAATCAAAAAATCGTCGAGCTACAAAAACCCAAAATGGAATGCAAAATGTCCTCGTCATGTAAATATATACTACTCAAACAGTAAATCAGTCTAGTAAATCCCCTGCCTAAGCCACAGCCAGAGTGTAAAAGCAAAAGCACTGTAAATCGGATAATATAGGGATTACTTTGCAAGCCTAATTTTGGGCTGCTGCTTCCCGAATGCCTTCACCGGATGTTGAATGTATAAACAGCAAGTTGAGTTCTATCTCTCTGTACGCGCAAAAATCATTGCATTAACTCAGAGGCGCCCATAAATCGCTTCCGTTTCCAATTTTGTTTTTTTTTTCCTTCCCTCAACCTTATGTGCGCCATTTTGCCAGTTGTTGCCGTAACGACCCCCACTCACTCAACACCACTCAAGTCCACGAATTCATGCGCCCCTCCACCACCCGGTACGTCACATGAAGAGAATTGGAGGGGATTTAGGGATTCCATTTGACAGTGTCATATGTGTTTTATGATCTATTTCGATTCATGACCAGTGCTTTGAAATCTGTCTCATAAAAAACAAAAGCCACCAGAGGACTTTCAGCAGAGCTCGCTTGTTTGTTCAGCTTTAGAATAAACCAGTCCTTCCGGATATGAATGGATAATACGCGGTTCAATTGGTTGCAATAAAATTTCGTACAAATTGCAAAATTTAAAAACACTCCCAACGGATTGGGGGTTGATACTCGTATTAAACTCAGCACGACTCCGGAGAAACATAAAATTCAGTTTGGATAGTAAGTAGATAAAGACACAGAAACTTAAGAGTTGCTTGTAAACCCTGCAACTGAATCGTTCATTCCAAGAGATGTGTTATGCAAATTTCCTCTTATGTCCTTATTAAATACTAAACAGTTCTTTTGTGTTTGCATGTTTTAGAATGTTTGCATGTTTTAGAATGCAGGTGGGTTGTGTTCTTTAATGAACTCACACGGGATGATAGTCGACACCGCCGACTAATAATGGAGACTGCTACTGAAAGTCGTCTGCACATATAAATACAAGTGCGATGTCCTTGCTGTTGATCAAATAGTAGGAGAAACTTTCTCTTGTTAGTTTTCGACAAATCCAGTGGGGGTTTTCGCGTGAAAATGTATTCAAACAGTGGGAGTTTGTCTAACGGAAACAAAGACTGCATAGAACGGATTTGGAACAGAGGGTGTCTGAAATAAACTTAACAAAGTTGCATCCTTCGAAATGCAGCGACTGTTGTTGGTTAATTAAAAATGGGACTACTGATGGTTTTGATTAGTTTTGTTCTTAATAGGAATTTGGTTAGGAAAATAAATGCGCTGGTGTAGACCGCAAGAGGACTTTTAAAATGTTTGCATAATTATCCCCTCATCATGTGCTCATTGTTTTGGTCTTAATATATAAAGAAGACATTTTGTGGAGTTGTCGGAAGAAGTTTAGGTAAATTTGGAATTTTAAGTCTTAGGTTGTACATAGTTTATTTAGGACTCTTCAAGTGAGCGACTAGACTTTGATTCACAAAGTATCCCTATAAAGAAAAGAATCGCGCAAGCATTTAAAAATGTTGTTACTACCTGGGAATACTTTATTTAACTCCTCAGCAAAATCGTTGAGCGTCGAATGTCAGCGAACCTCAAATTGATAAGAAAAGGCACAAGCTATAGTTTTCCTCTTTATTCAAAAATTAAACAAGAACTCAAAATACCAAATAAGTTTTTTGTTTGGCTAACAAGCTCGCCGACTGACATAGCTGCCAAAATCATTCTTAAGTGATAACAATAAGTACATCACAAACGGTTTATAACATAGAGAGCGAGGGAGTGTAGAATATAAGGTTAATGATTCAATCGTAATATTAAGTATGATTGACAGGTTTGGAGGCTTATGTTTTAGCGACTTGGATAAGAGTTTCCGTGTTCGTTTAGCAGAAGTGCCTCGAGGCCCTCTTTTATGAGGTGCAACATCCAAATAGTAACAAATAGTAACTCGTAACTCACGCACTTACTTATCTGACTAAAATGCGGGAAGGATGAAGATTGTCATTTTAGGGGAACCTCAGCATCGTTTACCCACGTACAAGGAAAGAGCACTAACAGCATTTGAAAAAGGCTTCTGTAAGCCGCATGAAACGTCTTGTTGACTGATATGCGAAAGCCTTTTCATCAATTCTTTAGTCGTCTTCTTAAGCGGATGCAGTGAGAAAGGGATGTCAATTGTGGAATAGCTACCAAACCCAAAAGGGCGACGGAGAAGTTTCGTTGCTTTGTCAGCGTGGCAGCGAACTGCAGTAGTTAAAAGCATTGAAATGGGACTTTACTAGAAGATGACCAAGTATATGATGTCATCGTTTGAAGTTCCTTGTTTTAACTGGCTGTACCTATGCCAGCTCAATCAATAAGAAATTTTGAAAACAAAAGAGTGAACTAGTCCCATTTGATGAATAATATTTAAATATGAAAATTAATGAATTAAGTTGGGTGCTGAAGATTAAAATCTTTGATAGATTTTTAAAAACATTTATCAGACAACGAGCAAGAGACTGCGACTAGATATCAACTCAACAGAATAGTACAGAGAAACGTATATAAGAAAGAACGTATATAAGAAATAGAGACTTTCAAGCCTTTGATTGCAGCCTCAAAGAGTCATACGTATACAATTTTCGTGCTTCTGTCTGTACGATTAGGTTCGCCAAACTCAAAAACAAGCACACTGAGTGAGCACTTTTAAAATATTTTCTTTGTTCTTATGCTGGAATTCTAGGTACGAAAAAAGTTTGACAATAGGTGGCGCTGTACATCTACTTCGACTTGTCTGCCTGTCGTCTGGCAGTCTGGTTGTTTTTATACGTTTCCAGGTTCTCTATCTGCTTCCATAATCATAAGTTGTCGTACGGCAGTGAGTCTTTCGACGATTTTTCGCTCACTAAACGAAAGTTTTCGGATCAGGGGGCGTGCCTACGTCCTAGAGTTGTAGAACAAAGCGTGTCACCTCACATAAAATTCTGCTTCTATGACAGATTCAAAATGTTAGTAAGCTAATCTATTTGTGTTACATGTGGAAAGCAATTTATATTGTGAATGGAATTGGACAATGGGCGTGGCACATTTGATGGATCAAAGACATTTAAAACCGTTCTATGCAGCAACCTAAAACTATAGTTGTATAGTTGCAAAATTTTGTAGATCGATTCACATGTTGAATGCAGCAAAAATGTTTTCAAAATATTAGCGAAATTTTAGAAAGAAATTTTCGA
Source organism: Cheilosia grossa (assembly GCA_963082955.1). NCBI lineage: Eukaryota > Metazoa > Arthropoda > Insecta > Diptera > Syrphidae > Cheilosia > Cheilosia grossa. Next base: position 59,642,071 of record OY720145.1, on the reverse strand, counting down.
CTCTTAAACAAAAAAAGACATTAAAACTATTTTGTTCTGTATTCTGCAGGAAACGTAAGACTTAAGACTTTTAGTAGATATAGAGCGGTAAAATGTTGTTAAGTTGTTGTGCACTATAAGAAAAAATCACTCCCTCAAAACTCAGATTATATTTGACAGCGATGCGTGGCACTTTTCATGCGGCAAAAAAAGTTAAACACGAAAATATTTCGTACAAGTTTGATACTTAGAGGTAGATTTGCAGAGAACCTGCCACGCTTTGAGAAGGTAAACGAGCAGTTCAGTCCTGAAACTTCCATGAAATCTCGCAGCTTCCGAGACGCCCATTTGATGTATTAGTAAGAGCGGTATGCTATTTTTAACGCCTACTGGGAAAGTAAATATTTAGGAGAAGTGTACTATGACTCACAACTAAAAACCTTTCTGCCCGAGAGTCTTAAAAATGTGTTCCAAACTTGTAGGCTTCTGTTTTGGTGAGGGTAAGTTTTAATCTTTCAGTTCGGCCTTGCGTCTGTTGGGTGTACTGTTTGATTTATGATTTTACAACATGGGGAATGCGTTTATAACTGTGGATAGTCACGCAATCCGTTTGGTCCTCTGACAAACTCCAACTATGAGCGAATTGTGATTTCTAAAGCTTATAAGATGTCTACCGCAATTTTTCTTTTCCTTTCCTTTTCTAGTGCAATGCGATTAGCACCTTAGAAGGAATTGTGGAGAAGATTTTCACTGTAATATAAAGAACTTTATTGGTCCCACTATTGAGCAATATCAGAAAAACACTGTATCTCACATTACCTACCTAAGTTGTGGAATAAGCTGCTGGCTGAAACAATACAAATCGGTAGACATCAGCGTAGACAAGGAGGAGGTAATTAGTCAACCATTCAAAAGAGACTTAGGTACAGTTCAGCAGAGCGTTAAGGATAAGGAGAAATCATACGCTAGGTACATAAAATAAACCAATCTACGAGGTTTTAGGAAAAAAATTCCTGCATTTTTTTGCTGCACAACTTCTTTCTCATTCGCAAGCGAAGTCACGGGGCAAAAGCTAGCTCTATTTTCTACACCCAGTTTAAATGAAAACTTTTCAAGTACTTACTTGCAGCACATACTGTCCAACGGGCAATATTTCAATTTCAAGGAATTTCCATTTAGAAGTGAAGAAAAAAAAATACAACTCCGGCGGTAATAAAAGAAGAAAAATGGAACATAAATCATTCTACTTTCCTTTTGCACACGCCATGTTAACCTCATGCGTTCCTTTGCCGAATCCTAGACCGTAGTACAGGATAAACAACTTGACATGAACGAAAAAAGAAACAAAATTTACATTTGATTTGGTTTTTTGTTACAGTTTCTTATTTTCCTTTTGGATTTCCCATTTTTTTCCTTCCATTCTTTTTTGTTGTTGTTGCGCAAATTGTCCCTTGATGTTCTCACGCGAAAAAGTCACGTTCAATGGTTGACTTGCTACGAAATGAGGCCTACGTACTCCAAGGGCTTTTAAACAGCGACAGTATGGTTGAGTGGGGGCGCAAATTACATACCCACACACAACCGCCTATCTATGTTAACCATCCCATTAGCCAATACTATCCTCAGTGGAGGTTACATGAAGGCGAATAACTCATTATATTCAAATTTTTATTTTCTTTTGTTTCTTGCTTACATACGCCTCTTTCTTTTCAAGTTACCAGTTTGTGTGTTTGTATCCTTACGTTTTGATACTGCACAATAAGCCATGCAAGAATGAAAGGAGGAAAATGGAGCAGGAGGACTGTAACCCGAGCAAGTCGTGGGCATAATAATTCATCTAATTTATCATGCCATCAAGTGTGTCAAAATCGTTGTTGTTCCAGTTCTTTTACAATGGAGGTTTCGCTGTGTTCCCTTTTTTTTGTATGCATTGTCCTACTTTGAAGGAGCCGTTGTGTCGTTTGCAAAATCGATATTAGCTGGCAAATTTATTTCATCTTTATTTTCTTTTATGTTTTCGTGATGGTGGGTGCTTTTTTTTCTTAAAGAGGTAGAGATTGGGACAGTTGGATGGTTCTTGCAAAGGGTGGAACAGTTATTTTTTTATTTATTAATCAAATTTTTAACAGACTTTGACTTTTTGAAAAGGCGTGACTTTTAGGGGACCTTGGATCCGAACGAATGCAGCAGAGGATTAAGGGATGGTCTTGGGTGTCCTCTTACGTGACCATGACTTCAAAATGGTTGCGAACTACGTAGGATAATGCGTCTGTGGGTAGGGACTACTCTGTGTAATTATATTTTGTATCTTCTAGCTTCCTCTTTTATTGGGTTTTTGGGTCAAGATACTGGAATGCGGCCACGTCGCACCTCCTCAGATATCGGCGCCTCTCTTGGGCATTGGATGAGCAATAGTCCCGCAGTACCTCGACGAGGAAATCATCTTTGGTTTTATATAACCTTGGGGTAAGAAAAATGCAGGGTTCATTAGTTATCCATTCTAAAAGCTTCTACAAGAAAGCGCTGAGGCCTGTGCTGGGGAAGTCAGGAGATCGCAACAAACTCGTATCGTAGGGAGCTTCAAAAAAGTTTTCAGGCAGCAACATTAGGTCAAAATACAAGACTGATACTTTTGTGACACTGAAAAAGCACTTAGATATGACTGAGATATTAATTACCAGCGCATTACGTTAATGAACCGCAACAGCGAGAGCCATAAACTAAGCATTAAATAGACCGCCAGCTCCCGTGCACCTACCCGATTCCCCTCGAAAATTTTGAAAAGAAAATTCTCTCTTAAATTTCGTATGCGTGAATACCTACGTGTGAAGCAGCAAAAAAAAAAGAATTCTGAATGGAGGGGGTATAAACAAAAAATGACACTGAGCAGTCATCCAACATCGTGGTATTTCTACCTTTTTGTAGAAATGTTGACGTCCGAAAAACCTTCCGTGCAAAACTAAAATATAGCATCAAAATTGTGGAAATATTAGGAATCTGACGCAAAAACCTTCGAACTACATTTGAACACACTAAATGTCCATAAAAAAGGGATTTAACTTTTAGTAAACATTTCTAGTACCAAGAAATAATCATAATTATGTTAACAAACTGCGATTTTTATACTGAAGGCTAATTTAATGTGAATTTCTATCCGAATAAAACTAATTTTACTTTAAGAAGAAACATTTTTTCATAAACAAATCGAGGGAATTTGAGTTCGGTGAAAAGGGAAAAATGCCTACGCTTTGTGGGAAAAATAAAGAGACAGTGCTTGGCACAGTGACTGACACTAGGGTAGTTGGTAAGTTTCTATCAGCTGATGGATGCGTTCCAACAGTTTAAATTTGTTGTTTTATTTCACCACGAAAACATTTATTTTACAAAATGGTTAATAAGTAATGTAATCAACGTATGAATAAAGAAATAAACTCAGAAATATTCATTCACAGGAATAAAATAATCCATTTTTGTACCTACAGTAATTCTTTTGTTTTCGTTTGTTGTTTTCGGCGAAAAATAATTTCGCCGGCGAATGTCGACAGAAAAAAGGCAACAAATTCAAATGGAGGAATTGATAAGGAATATTAAAATTTAAGGGCCTTTGGGGTTTAGGGCAGAGATATGAACATTTCTGAGTGGGTAACAGTTTTGAGTTAGAATTTTTTCATGAATTTTCCAGAAAACAAAAAGGCAACAAAAAAAAAATATTACAAAATTTCAACAATTTAATAAACAAACGAATTTCAAACTAGCGTAAGTAATGAAAACAATTGAGTTAGCCGAGAACAGCCATGAATAATGTTTATTTAGAAAATAACTTTTTTGTCCTATCCATGGAATTCGGCCTGTTCGTTTTCATACTATCTTAGTGCAGATTTCTTTTCGAAATGTTACGTTCCAAAAACGATGTACAACCTTCGTAGGACATGATAAACAAATTTTCATGACGAAAAAAGAGCCTTGCCTGACAAAAAAAAAATTCTTTCAGCTTTTTAAAATTATTTTACCTAAATTTTCATTGCACTTTAATAAAAAAATGTCTTATAAATACAATCAACGAAAATGAATTTATTTTCTTTATATACTGTACGGGAAAGAACTGAAACTTAAACATATAGCTATCAGTAAAATTCCAAATAATTACTTGTAGATACTGATTTTATTCTATTTTTGCAGATGATCCTCATAGTTCATCGATTTCCATTGTTTACAACCACAATGTGAACATCCTGTAGTGAATGGATCATCTAGGTAAAATAAAAATAAGTCCTTGTAATATTCGTTTTAATGAAATATAAATTGTTACTAAGTTCACCCCCCATACCCACCGTTTTCTAGACACGTCCCGAAAACGGCCAATTATTGGAATTATTTGAATTTTTTCCAATGTCACCACAGAATGAGTTGTCAGTCATCTGTCAGGTTGCTATGTGCAAATGTATGCGTGCGTCTAATGTACTTTAACATGGCACACATACTTTCGCACATAGGAACACGGAAAACAGCTTGTAGGCAAACTCTCTTAAGTTGGAAGAGCTGACGGTCTATTTAGTACTTAGTTTATGCTATAAATGATGCAGTCTTTACAAGGTATTTAAATAGATTCAAATCAAAATTGTTTGTTTCCTATTTAAGTTGCCATAAGCCAATAGTATCAGTTTTGGAATATTATGATTAAAATTGGTGATGATGTTGATGGAAGAGTTCTTGAAATTGTGGACGAAAATTCATAAGTTTAATTGGTAGGTTTTCATTTCAAAGGTATTTAATTAAATTTAATATTTCATGTACTTGTAAATTTACATCTTAATCAATAGATTGCAATTTTTGTATGTCAAATAATGTGCATTATTTTTCATACACAGCATTAAATGAAAATTGTTATATAATTTTCGTAGTAGTAGTTTATGAAAATGAAGAAAAAAACACCTCATTTAAAAGTATTTCCTGCACAGGAAAATATTTCCTGACGATTCGAAAAATACGCACGTAATTGTTCAAGTTTTCACTTCTGTTGGTACTCCTGGAGCGCCACTGTTTTTTTTTTTATTAAAGTTTGGCACTTACTTATCAAGAAGTGTTCTGGTAACGAAAATTGTGCACCTTCTTTGTCTTCGTGCTGAGACGTAAATTTCAGCTCACCCAAAAGCTATATGCTCAGACAAGGACCAAGAACCTAAATATGTGTCCAATTATTGCTGGGATTGCGTAAGTAGTCACATGCAACGTCGTTACGTTGACCCCGGATCTGGAGGATCAATATTAAACGGCATAGTCGGTATGCACAACTTTATAACGCATCACGTTGAAGGTCTACACTGCATAAATCTTAATAACATCAGGCAGATTGAAGTTACACGTAAAAGAATCGTTCATCTTCTATCGTACAATTTTCCGCATTTAGGGTATACACCATCCCTGTAGGAAACACTGACTTTGAACATGCAAACATAATTTCTTGATGAAGAGAAAAACCAACTTTAATAACGCGCACATTTCTTGCAGCGCACACTGTCTGCGGCAACATTTCCAAATGAAAATTGAAAGCACGCACTTGAGAACATACCATGAAAGAAGTACGCGAACACAAATCCTTCCGTTGACGAGAGTGGTTTGTTTACATTTGATTCGCTATGACTTCATCATTACGAGTATTTGCCGTTGTCGTTCTTGTTGTGTTATCCTTGGCACTCCTGATTTCCACCATATCGGGTTTCAAATAGTCTTCAGCATCAACTACGTCTCTTCCGGCTCTGCCTTCTGCGAACGTCTGTTTTCTTTTTTTTTTTATGCATTTTGAGGCCGACAAAATATTTACGTAACCCATTTAGACTTGAGCATTATTATTGTTATTATTATTATATGCCTCCGAGAACCGTGGGGTATATGTATTACCAAGGAGTGTGAAATTGGCTTGCACAAACTTGGGATTTCCTTGTACACACTCACACTGAGTCCGGGTATGGTTATGGATTGAGGCGGCGGTAGGTAATACCTAGAAGTCTTTTTGGGAAATTGAAATTTCAAAACGAAATTTAAGAAGGGACGACGAAGGTGTATTTGTTTTTTTTTGTTTCGAAAGCATGTGTGATGAGTGAAAAGGAGTTCAGGGTTCTAGGTAGTCATCTTTTTGATGATGTAAATACGAGGCTAGGGGGAGTTAGGGAAAATATTTTCCCTCTTTGCAAAGGTGTGCTTTGAGCTAACCAAAAAAAGTTAAAGCTGTTGGTTGGCTGGGCGTTTTTAACTTTACTTTAAGGTCGGTCATTACAGAGAATTGTTTATTGCACAAAGCAGGAGTGGGAAGAAATTCTATAATCGTCATTGCTGTTAGGAAAGTAATTAAGGGCCGAAGAGTTTCCAAGAATGCTTATTGTTTTAGTTGTGGAATTGTTTTTAAAATCCAAGACGTTAAACAAAGGAGAGGAGTTGGTGACTGCGATAAATTACTGTATGGATCCTCAGAGTCGGTTTGCCATGGGAGGGAGCTGAGGTCAAGCCAGTATAGAGTTTCCTTGACTTAAAAAAATCTGATGTCATTTTGAACGATATACAATTTGATGAATTGTCTTGCATGGAGAAGGAGTTCGACATCTGATTTATCGAGTGGATGGACGGGACGTTTGTGGGGATAGAAGGAGAAGGAGCAAAATAAAAATGCTGAGAGATGTTGAATGGAATGGGTTGTTCGTGGCCCATATTTATAGGAGTGAAATCAAAATCTTGCGTGTCTTTCCATTGTAATATGAACGCACAGTTCTGTAAGAGACCACTTGCTGGCAATAGGCGTTTATAAAATGAAGGTCACAATGAATGCGGTTTGAACGCTTGAAGCTTTTGTTTCGATCTCATATCGCATCTTGTCATATTCAATCGACTAACATGGCCAACAACTTATTCCACAAAGAACACTTCGAATCAATTTAGATTTTCTAATGATATTTTCAACTTTAAGTTATTTAAGTGTTTGCCATTAACGTCTTGATTTTTGGTTGATTACTGTTTGATGTACTCCTTGACCAGTATGTAGGGTCCTGTGGCGTTTAAACTTGGGAGGTCAGATGTAGCTCAGCACTGGGAAGGCATTGAGTTTGTCTAAACCCGATGTTTTTTATTGGTGTTCACTGTTAAACCCGCCCTGGGGAGGAGTTCGATATGCCGTGGTACACGTTGAAAAATCACTTAGCTATTTAAAATCGATTAACTTCCGGTTTAAAACTGCCACGTAATTCTGTTCATTTATCTCCCACAAAGTCAGTGGATTAAAAATAACAGAGTCAACTTTTTGAAAGAAACTCTGTTAAAAATAGCTTATTTATCAATTTTCGCTACAGTTTTCTCGGCTGTTAATAACTAACTGGCTCTGTTAAATATAACCGACCTACGTTGTTAATCTGATATTAAGAAACTTGATAGAGTAAAAGGACCTAATCTTTTTGTTTCGGTAGTTTTTAACAACGAATAATCGTTTATTTTTTTCAACTGAGACTTTGTTAATTTTATCCCATTTTTTTTTTAACCGAGCACAAATCGCACTCCAATTTGTTAGCAAATTAATCCTTTAGTCACTTCCCGAACTGGATGTGCGTTTTTGAGGAAATGATCATTTCTCGTTATAATATTGCTATATGCCTTGAGGTGAGTCTTGAAGATCTATCCATAGTTTTACAGACCCATTTTGACTGCGTGTTGTATTGAAGTCTAGTTCCATTGAATTGGAGTTTCACTCTTGGAAGGCACAGTAACTGCGAGCAAGTTATTATTAAGGTAGCTTTCAATAACCTCGAAGACATGCCTCCTTACCAGATGGTCCACTGATAAACAGCTCCTGTCTTAAGGTTATCTTCAAAGCCGTCTACAAAACGAGCTGTTAATGGTTGGAAATATTCCTGAAAATTCTGCTTTGGCCTAAATTTATTTCACAACCTCGTACGGACCTATGAAACATGCAAGGACCGTTGTCCCTGTTACTCACTTCATACATCGTTTGAACGATCACAATGCGCCTACCATTACTAGTAGTCCTCGCGCCTATGGCTTCCAAATAGCTGGCTTCTCAAATTGTAATTTTTTTTTTGTTGCCAATATCGATGAATTTTATAAAGCCCTATGTTTTTCAATGAAATGTATACAAACTGGGTGAGTAGTTATCACATGATGCGTGACTCTAAAAAAAAAAATCAAATTGTATCAGATGAGTGGATAAACAGCTCGGGGATCCTTTAGCCATTTTCTAGAATTTAGATTGAAGGGCTTGGACTAGCAATGGGCTTGGACTAGCAATGGGAGTTCAGTGTTAGCATGTTACTCATATTGGCTCGAGAGTATAGTCTGTTAAAACTTGTCGGATTATCTGCTGCCATCGTTGACCACACAGGACCTGAACTAGCTTCTAGCTTCAGACCACTTTTATTAGACACATTGCTACATGAACAGGAGCACGCTTTAAGTGATACCTTTAAAATTGATTTTGAACTGATGTTAAAAAAAGGTACAGTTACTAAAGCTACTATCAGACGGTGTGTGCACATTATAAATACATAAATTTATTCAAATTCTGCGTATGCAAATCATATCAATTATACAAATCGAATTTGTGTATAGACACAGTATAGAATAAGTTTATAGAATCAGTGTACGCGATACTCGAATGAAATTGGTTTATATCTACAAACCGTTCGATATTACCTTAAGACCTCTTTAGAGAATCAAGTGAACTAAAAACGAAAAACAGTATTTCAACTTTTAACGTCATATTTGACTTAAACGATGAGCCGGAGTGATATCAATGGCAGATTAATCGTTTCTTGGTGTAGGATATAAATTTTGAATAGAACTGTAACTCCCACCAGAACCGCCCGCTTTATTTATAATGACTTGACTCCGTATTATTTGAGAGGAGAGACGTTGATCATTAAACAAAGTGAAACCGAAACTGACTTACGTCTCAATTCACATTACACAAATTTGCTTTTACCATTACTAGCATACGTAATTCGGTTTATGGAAAACGCCAATACCCCGCCAAGGATTATCCCTGCTGCCTATACACATTCTACCCCCAAAACGCACTCACAATTCATTTTCTCCCACTTCCATCGTTCAGTTCAGTACACAAATCAATCAAATTTACGTCTAATGCCACCACCACCACTTGCACCAATATATTTTGCCGTCACATGTTATTAATAAATTCGGTGCACCCCGCTGTGTTCAAGTTTAATTAATTCCAGATACCGTTGATTACACCCTCAAGCCAAAAGCTCTGATGTCGTTCATCTCTGAAGCTAAAGTGTCTACCTAGGGCTATACGCAATGAATCTGCGCGTTTGGCTTATGATTGCATTACTTGGGTATTTGCATGCCCATGCACTTGCAACTTGTGAGTACGTAAAGCAATCGACTAATGTGACATTTGCTGGTGCGAACTCTATTTGCTTTAATGAAACTGCTCTAGAGCTTGAAGCTTGATTATGATTGACACAAAGCCATCCACCCGCCAATGAAAAACAGAATATTTTCGTTAATTTGCTGGAAATATTTTACGCGCCATTAGCTCCTTCATTGCCTAATATTATCCAATTAACCATCCACCGGCAATTAAGCACCAATAGTCCCCACCACCAGCAGAGGCAAATTCTTTAAATTAATTAAGCTTTCGCGAACGCCGACTACACCCACCCCGCACTGCTGGAGACACTTTTTCTATAATAGAAAAAGTTTCTCCTTGTCCTTTTTCCCAGTTGAGCAGATTCTCTTTGGCCTATTTACAATTTTTCCACCAAAGGACACTGATATTAAGAATAGAAATCAATTTCATTTAGTGTAACAGACTAACCATCGTCGAACAACTTTTTGTTGTTGTCCTTGCTAAGGCACAAGAAACGGGAAGAATGAAAAAAAAATATATATCTTATAAAAATTAAGCTTATCCTCTCGATGGCAACTTCAAGTCAGTTTAAGTTCTTTCTTGAGCAGTTATAAGAACAAACACCCACACACAAGTCCCTGGAAACGACAAAGGAAATGAGAAAACAAATCAATAATGTCCTTTTGACGGACCCCAATCATTTGTTCCGTTGAACGGTTTTCCTATCTTAATTTGCTTCGATTCACTTTGAAGGATATTCGAATATGATATTGTCTTCGTTTTTGGAAAAGGTCACCGACGGCGACGCGACATGTTTTTTTGTATGACAATCAAATCCCATGGATAACCTCTTCCAAGCAATTAATCACTCCTCCAATACGGGGACACAATGGACTACCATCTCTATGATCTCATAACATGCCATATTCTCCACCTCAATGTTGTAACCTGTAGGCAGGTCTGTGTGTATTTTTTTACATGCAAAAATATGGCTCCAACTGCCGAGCACAGAGTGAAAAAAAGGACGAAACGTAGTTCTTTATGTAAATGTCTCCGCTCCAACAAATTTGATATGGAAAAAGGCAGAGAGAATTATAATTAATGATAGCACATGGTAAATAGAAGAAAACAAAGGTCGTCGTGTCCTTGGCTTACATAATTTCAATTTAAATAGAAAAAAAAGAAAATTTGCTACCTGATGACGGCAAATGTAAGTGTCCTTGGCGTTGCCACACAACACGACCAGTATTATTTGGATTTGGGTTGGCTTGTAGTTTATGAAAGAAAATCAAACTCCGGAAGGAGTACTTGTGTCAACTGTGGATTGGAGGAGGACATGGCTGCTTAGAAAATGAAAACATTTTTAGTTATATCTACTTACTCGGGCTCATGCTATTCCGTTAGAGGTGGGCTTGAGTGTTAACAAATTGGGAGCGCACTCTTATGATAGTCATAGCTGTCATAAGTAATATATAGCCGACCACTGAGGCTCTAAGCTTATAAGGCACAATACTGCTTGGAATAGTTAAGTGGCGTATGAGTGTGTTATTTTTTTTTTTTTTAGTGAACTTGTAAATAAATTTGGTTGGACTGTACTTGGTTGTTGTTGTGTTGATTGGAAGCACACTTGACGCAGTTATATTGGTTGTTTTTTGTTAACAATTTTAACGCTATGGTAGGCTTAAGCCTTTAAAGTGCCGGTAATGAGGTGAGTTAAAAATACTTAAGAATTTAAAAATATAAGAATGTAAACGGCCGATTCAAATTCACGAACACAATAAGAATTTGTTACATGAGAATTATATAAAACAAGTCACAGCGAATTAAAAAGAAAAAAGGTACAAAAATTCTTAATTTACAAGGAACAAGTAAAATTAACTGGCAGACAAGGAAGATCTTAGTTCAGTTGAAAACCGCTTTTTTAATCACATTTCTCTGATTTGGCGCGGTAGGAAATTCCAGAGTCTGGTGGCATTAACAAAAAATTGACGTTCAGACGTTAAACGAGAATAGCGCGGGGATACAATTTGTCTAGTCCTGATGGATGCACAAAACGTTGATGAGTTAAAAAGGTTGACGTGTATAAATAATATTATGCAATAATAAAATGGTACGGTGGTGTAAAAGTCTATAAAACGTAATATAACAGATCCGGAAAGAAAAAAGTGAAATATGATCGTATCTTCGAAGTCCGAAGATATATCGAGCTGTGTTGTTAAAGGCGGCATTAAGTTTCCGGCTACTAATCGAGTCACACTTTCCAAAGACTTCGCAACCACATGTTAAGATTGGTATGATTACGGTCTTAGCTAAGAGGATCCGCGTTTTCATGGGAATGAAGTATTGAGCCGTCCAAAGAGAACGAAGAATACCATAAACTTTGCCAACTGTTAAGTTAATGCGATCACTCCAGGTCGATGTTGTTGGAGCAGCACAAAACCCACTTTGGGTGGGATATTTTTTTTCGCTGGTTAATGCAAGCGTAAATGTTGTTGACTTTTCATCATGTTTAAGTGCAAGACCTACCAAAAATGCAGGAGGAAGATGCGCTACTGCAAACGAAGACAGTTTGAACACACTTTTCGCCTTTTAATGAGTACTTAGTTCTTGGACGTCCAAAAAAATACAAAGAATCTTATATAAGAGCTCGGAAATATCTCCCAACCTTTTGAAAGGTTTTCAAATTACTTGCAGCTTTTGAGACTTTTAAATATGATCACTAAGTAATCCTCTTTGTAGAGGAGAAACTCTTATTTTAATTATTCAAATACTGGGGGAAAAACAATCACATTTATACATTTTCGAGAGTTATTGTAATATTAAACAATACGCAAATAATTCTCGAAATAACTTTTTCAACTGCGAAACTATTATTATATTATATATTATTATTATTATTATTATACTATTTTATTATATATTTTTAAATAGCAAAGGTACAGCTTAGTTTAAAATACACTTGAGAGTTGAATTTTTTCTTAAGTGATTCCTTAAATATTGAAGGATGATATCGGTGATTTAGCTGCACTCTGCTGCCTTTCAAAGATCCAACAATAATACCAATATAGGATCACTAAGTTCACAAGGTATAAGAACAGGAAGTTGTCCGAAAACATATAATTCCCACTACACTCGTACAACCCCAATGCGCTCATTTTATAGTGAAACAGATTAACAGATAGACCTGCAATTAAATTCGGATAATTTGCTGGTGACTTCTCTTCCATCCATCATCAAGATAAAAAGCAATCGGCTGTAGGTACTTTTATACGGCACAGGGAATAGACCCAATAACTGTCAAAGGGTTTTGCCACATCAGTGATTTGCAATAATTTAAAAACCTCCTCCCACACAGGAGGACACAATTGAAAATGCACACGATGAAATAGCTCTCCCCCAAAAAAAGGGGATGACATAGCAACTGTCACATGTGTCATGCATATTGCAGATGTCATAAAGAATGCAATTTTTTGGCAATCGACCAACAGCTATGTATAGGTAGGCACTCATCTCATTAGAATTCGCCTTCCGGTGAAATGTGAACGAACCCATAGCTGCGCCCATCGGAATATCATAGTTCGAACAAAATGTCCTCCAACCATATATCGCTTCCAATAAAACCTAATAAGAAAGGCGCAAATAAAATCAACACGTCCTCGTACCATCGCATGAATGTAAAAACGTGTAGTAAGCTATTTTTCAACCGGTATCTGTTTCTAGAGGGAAAATCAATATAAAAATCCATATCGTCAGTAGACATTGGGGGCGCAGGAGTTTTGGGACACTGGGCAGTCGTTTTTTCTTTGCTGAGAACTTGGTGATGAGAATTAACAGTATTCAGACCGATATGATATGATGAATGTTGATGGGACGAAAAATTATTGGAAGCTTATTTTTTAGCAGCCAAAGTTGGAGTCGGCTGGACTGAAATCATTCCGAATTAACAGTTGTTTTTGAGTTGTCCATAGAGATGGTGGCCTTCTTATCAAACAAGTTTCCCTGAAAAATGAAAAAGAAAAATATGAAAACAGATTCCTCCCCCAGTATTTGGTGCTGAAGTCCAGACAGTACTAAAAGGTGGGATGTTTTCATTTAATTTTTTACTTTTTATCTCTTAACCTTTTACTACAGCTGAGGGCAGTCTGAATATTTTTTATTTCATAAAACTTTCCGAAGGATTATTTCTGCTCACTGTTTAATGCAATTACAGAAGTACGAGGGGACAGGATATCGGGCATAACTGAGTGTGTTTGTTTTTCGTTTTCGGGGAAATTCGTATGAATTAAATTAAAGGACTTCGCTGCAGAGCAATTTAAAGCAGAACACAAAACAGAAAATCATGTCGGGCTCAGCAATGCAATTGCAAATTAATTGAGAGGAAGAGTTCAGTGGCGCACGAACTTGGTTGGATTTGGAAATAAACTGTGGGATACAATTTTACATGTTTCGGTCAACTAATTAATTTTTAAATAAAATGTGTCGTTTGATTTTTGCAAGCAAATCTTTCTTTTTTTGACAAAAAGAGCGCTAAAGAGGTTAAGACAAATCTCAAATCTCAAATCGAATAATATATTTTACCCAGTTGTTGAGAAAGTCACACAAGCAGATTAGTTAGTCGCTTGAAGTATGGCGTTTGAAAAATCAGGATAGAAGTGGTCGTTTTCAAAATTACTAAAGTCCCATGAATCTCTATAGAAACCGCAGCATTGGCTACGAAAACATCGGCACCCCCAAAAAATACCTCTGGACACCTCAAATGCATTCATCTTCTATTAGTTTTATCCCACGATTTTGAGAAATTCTTTTTTCTCCAAAGGTTTTTTTTGTAGTTTTTGGTACACTTGACCAAGTTTAAGTCTGATAAAATTGAGGGAATTGAAAAAAATCGGAGGGTTCAGTCAAAGTCTCTTTAAAATTGCACATAAGACCATTCTTAGCGCAAAAATTTATAAATAGTTGGCGATGCTGGTCCCTCATAGACACTTTTGGCCAATCTTTTCAAAATCGATTTGTATGAGTTTTTGTGTCGAACGGATGGAACTACAAGGTGAATTGCGAAGCTCGTTCATCGCATTTATACGGCCGGATGTGTCACAGTGTGTTTTCCGGAAATCGAACCTGAGATGTCTAGCTGAGTATTCCAAGCCCACCATAATATTTTCCGACAGTCTAAATGGCCCCTACCAGTTCGGTTTCAGTCCTGGTCCAGTCCGCACACTCCTACAGATCATGGAGAAAAAACACAAGAAATCCAGATCGCTACCTATGCACCATCAGTTTATTGATCTCTTCACGGCGTTATAGAGTCGAGTTTCATAGGCCCATTGCGAGTTGTGGCCTAGTGATGGGCTCTATCGAATGAATGCAACTACTAATTGAATGATTTTAACTATGGAAGGATTTCATTCATTCAGTAATTCAGTTCATTACTGAGAGTTTTTTTTTTGTGATAAGGTAGTCGATTGGTAATTCGTAAGAAATTTTTCCAAACATACAAAAGTTTTATTTATTTTTTAAAAAGAGTGTTTGTGTTCACTTGTTTTCTTTTTTCAAGAAGCAAGAATATAGAAATGCAAAATAAATAATTTTATAAACTTTTAAAGAATGAAACTGAGCATAGTGAAAAAGTGTCAAATTTTTTCTTATTCCCTATAAGCTTGTACTATTACAGCCCGCTATAGTAATTGCTTGGATATAGTTGTTAATAAAATACCTACATACTCTTAATAGTTACCCTCCCCAACGGGTCAAGGTATGACTCACATAAATAAGTCCTCTTACTGCGCGTCTACATCATATTCAGTTGAATATATATATATATATAGTTGGCGCAACAGGTCCGTAGGGACCCAAGGCCTAGCTTCTCGCAACCATTCGTTTTGTGTGAGTTTTTATTTTTGGAACGAATGGAAGGGATCTACAATTTTATGCCGATTCCAAACGGCTAATTGAGAAGCTCTAAAGACAGTTATACTCTCGGATGTTTGTCAGACGTTCGCGAGAGGCAGCGCAGTGGAAAAAACCCTAAGTTGGAATTTGGGTTTTTGCGGGATTCGAACCTGGGACCCCTCGCTTAGTAGTCCAACACACTAACCACTAAGCCACTGCGCCTGAATATACCTACGCTAAAAGGTTCATAAATCTACGATTATTTGTTTGGCCTGTGTTGTCTGTCTTTTTATATAAGAAAAACCAAAGTGAACGAAATAAAAATTAGTCTAGTGGGTTCGGACAGACCAAAAAAAGCGAAACTAATAAGGTTTCGCTTTTTCCCTTCGGGTACGGAACCTTAAAAATGGACTACACCGTTCAAAAAGTTAAGCGCAAAACCAACCCCAAGAACAATGCAAAAATTCTAGAATATACAAATACAAGGTGGGCCAAAAGAAGTCATCCGATGTTGTTTAGCTCTAATTTTTTTTTCTAAATGAAAAACTTCGATTCTGTTTTTTGATTATGTTTATTTGAACCTTTAGAATTTTATTGGTCAAGTCGAGAAGATGATATCGGCCAAATGGGCGCCGTCACAATTGACTCGTGTCGAATGTTCTCCTTGAGGGTTTCTAGGGTCTCGGGCTTGTTCACGTAAACACGGGACTTCAAAAACCGCACAAAAAAAAAAATTCGGGAACGTTAAAATCGGGCGATCTTGCGGGCCAGTTGAAAATTGACCAAAATTCGCCTTAGGGACGACCGGCTGATGGCTAATAGCGAGGCACGGCGTCTGGTCGGTGTTTTCGGCGATAGCTCGACATCCTTGTCAACAGCGGCGATATTCTCGGCACAACGGACGCTCCGGGGCCGGCCACTCTTGGCAACGTCTCGTGTGGTCCCATACTCTTCAAGGTTGGTGGCCAAACGGCGCAGTGTTTGCGCAGTCGGTGTTGGACGGCCGTGGAATCGGCGACGGAATTCGCACTGCGCCAACACTATACAGACAAATTGTTACATAAAAAAATAGACACTATTATTCCGCGTTCTTGGGGAGTGTATCGCTCCATGGCTTGTTCACTTGTATTCTACATCTGGATAGTCCACAAATGTCAAAACAGATTTGACATTGACGGCCATTTGCAAATATAAGAGCATCTTCCAATAGGGTGATCTCTTTTGGCCCACGTACAAAAAACAAAATACTGAAATCAGACAAAAAGTTCTCATTTTCAAGCCTACTATGGAAAGAAAATATTAGTTGAACGAAAAAGTGGATGAATGAACAGAGTAGTTCCAACTTATGTTCTATATAGTGAAAAGGTAATTACTAACTTTTCGCTCAATTACTATTTTCATTCGATAGCAGTGTGAACGATTTTACAGCTATGCTTTTGAATGAATGCATTTTTTTAGTTTTTATTCGATAGTCCCCATCACTGGTGCGGCCTCCCTGCCAAGCCCCTCCGACTGTTTAGAATGACGATGGAGACCTTTGATGTAAAAAAATTAAATATTCATTATTTTGAGAGAATTATGCGAAAGTGGCAAGCCAACTTAAGGGACACAGCAGCCTGTCCTGGTCCAAATTTTTCAATGACAACTTCATTCCAACACCCCTCTAGCACAAAGAATCACTTGCCAAATAATAATTTTGTGCTTTAATTAAAAATTCATTACGACTATAACAAAAATGTTCACTGCTTATAATTATCGTGTGCGAGCAAATGGTATAGCTTCCAAACAAAACGCACGGATAACATGTCTACCTCTGTTCCTATTGGACATTTGTTGTTGTTTTGTTCATACGAACAATCTCGCATGGCTCCTGTCCTTGTTCAACTTTTTCTCACTGCAGGTACAAGGTACAGTACATACAACATGTCAGATATCATATGTGCCAAAGGAGTACCCTCCTTTGAAGTGTGCCCATTCCCAGCTGATGTATAGCAAAGTTGGAGCTCTCACAAGCGCAAACATAAATTTATAAAGTTTGACGTTCGTGCTTGTGTTATGCCCGTCCGTAGCTATGCAAAGCCGTTTTTGGTCATATTGCCTGCTTCCTTTCAGCATTTTTGCCTGCATCGCTAATTGAGTGGCCCTACAGGGGATTGCCATTATGCACGGAGGCCGTGGAAGCATACTCCATCTACTGTGCGGCGGAATAGCGCGGCTTGCCAAAGTTAAACAATCCACTGCGAAGTCTCTTCCTCTCTCGTCGGCTTTGTTGTTATCGTAATTCTAGTTCTGTTTTCTAACTGTTTAATACGCTTAAAATGTCAATTAGCAATATGGAGCCCATGAGAGGCGAAGTGCGTTCCGTTGTTGTTCCGCTTTCAGCTTTATGACTCTGATTCTGGCGAACGGCGCGAGAAGTGTTGGATTTTTTTATTTTTTTTCAGTCATCAGCGGAGATTCGTTGATGTGTAGGGGGAACGGGGTAAGTAGGACGGAAGGGTGTGTTTGCACACCCAGTGACATACAATTAATGTACAGGATTAATTGGCAGGATAGGATGGCACTCTGGTGACGCTGGTGTTTGTGAAGCAGCACTCGGATGTGAGATATGGAAGTTTGTTCGCGTCGACGCTTGGCTCGTTCGGTATGCTGGCTGGGAGATAAAATGATGCTGTGCATGGAGGAAGTGGAGTTTATTTATTTCTTCAACTTAATTATGAAAATAAAATGTAATGAATGTGGTGTATTGCATGGATGAGGGATTTCGACGTTCAACGGACTCCATGTATCTCAATTTTGCGTGACGGCTTCAGTTTATTCTGTAATTAAAATAGTTTAAAGTAGATTTGCAAGGAGAGCGACACCGGCCGTATGGAGAGGAGCCGCCTTTCGTCTGTATAAGTGGTATACTGGAAATAATTATTTATAGCAACGCGTATGGGTTTCATTTAAAATTACGCGATTTAATGGACTTATTTGGGATAAAAGCCACCTGAGAGGGGCTTACGATTTTGGTAGCTGAATATACACAGCATAGTTTGGGTTTTTCTTCATTTTGGTTGCAAAAAGGTTTTTCAATTCGGACGGGTCGATGTTGGCAGCTCGTGGTGGACTTGTGATGTATCTTTTTTTTCAAGATTTTTGGGCTCCAATATATGTACAAGACTGTTTACCTCACGCTCATCAAATTTCATCAGCAATCATTTTTTTATCGCCTTAAGTGAAATTCTCCATCCACAGACCTTAAAATTCCCCCTTTTCGCCGTTCTCCGTGGTGGTAAACTGACTGCTTCTTACAAATTGTTCATCCAATACAAAAATTGAAATGCAGTTAGAATGAACCTGCGCATATTGAATACGGCTCATATAAATACAAACCCTCTTCTAGCGCACGAGGAATATAATAATGTGTGTCCTGTCAGTAACGTAGGTGTGCACACATGAAATTTTGGAGTTGAGCCATTTTCTGAGCCATTCCACAAAAGGGGGAGTTTTTTGTAATTTCTGAAAAAAAAAAAACTAAATTATTGGGTGCGTTCACTTGGCGAACCTTTTAACCTTTTTTGTGACGGCGTTCAGTCGAGTAAATTATCATTTTCTGATTATGTTTTTTTATTTTTCAAAATTTTTTGTAAGAAAGTGCTGTTTAAGTTTTGAGACAAATGTGAGCCATTTCTCTTTCGCTCGGAGCATTGAGCCCAAGCTAGAATACTTGAGCCATTACCCAAATGTTAACTTCAGCTCAACTCAGGGAATATTGGAGTTAAGTGATGATATTTTTGGTAGGGAAGATTCCCCTTTCCCCTTTAATCGAATTTTTACTGATATCTTCCAAAAAGAGAAATTCCCCATAAACAGGCAACACGGCCGTCAAAGTGTGTAGGAGAACCCGAAACAGTCAATTCCTAGCCGCGCACAAGAAGCCGTCCGTTCGCAGACTTTACAGATTTTGTGTTGAAATTTATTTTTTAGATCCAACTAATCCAGTAACTTAAAGTTAATGAATATATATTTACAACGCCATTTGTTCGCTGACTGCACTTTGGACTATTTGGAAGTTGAATCCAATTTTGGCCAAAAAATCATTTTTAGCGACGAGTTGCATTTTTCGATGATTTGATATAGCAAAATTACTAATTATAGGACTACGGCAACAACGAGTTTCACCAAGTCGCAATGCATCCACAAAAAGTTATTATTGATGCGAATTTTGGGGCGTCGTTGGTCTGTTCTTTCTTGAATATTACTCTGAGTCCTACAGAATGATGTAAGCCAATTTCTTTCGAGTCCAAATTGAACGAAATGGAAGTAGACGACATGTGGTTTCAGCAGGACGGAGTCACGTACCACACAGCAGACGCCTCTGAGCGATTTGTGTTTCCTAGGATCTCCCGATTAAGCTGGATCAAGTCTGTCGGGCTCATGAATTCGTGTATTGCCGCATAGAGTTCCTGGCCTTTGAAATCGGTGGTAAGTGGGTAACGTTCGAAATTAATTTGTCTTTCCAATGATGTAGCTCAATATAAAAATTACGTCTATAGACAATCTGCGGAGCTAAAGGGTTTTCCAATAAGAGGTGTTATTTTGGTATTCAAAGAAAAATGCCATTTTTGGAGATAAATGATCGAATGTTTATTTCATAATAAAGAGGAAGGTATGCCGTTATTAATGAAAGACAACATCAGCCAAATGGCCACCACGAGCACGCATACAGGACCATACCTTTTTCATGAAATTTTTCATAACCAAATCGCAAAGTGGCTCCCCTTTGTCCTCGATAGCCTCACGAATTTTATCTTTGTGGTCTTGAATCGATGCTGGGCTGTTGGCGTAGACCTTATCTTGTACGTGGCCCCAAAGAAAGAAGTCGCAATGTGTTAAATCACAAGATCTCGGGGGCCAATTGTGATCACCTCTTCGAGAGATAACACGGTCCGGAAACTTTCCCCGTAAAAGATCAATGCTTTCGTTGCTTGTTTGGCACGTAGCGCCGTCTTGTTGTGCTTAAGCGACGTGCACGGGTTTTATTCTTCACATCACTAACTTGTCCCAACAGCTGGAATTTTTCCACCAATTTCTGTATTGCGGTCCGACAAGGAACTGTGACTGCAAGATTTTCACCATTTTTGTAGTGAATTTTAATAATTTCAATGCGTTGTTGAAGCTTGTATCGTTCCATTTTTAGTAATGGCGTAGTTTCTACTTGTCAAATGTCAAAGAATAAAAGCTTCAAAAGTTACAGCTACCGAAATAGCGGGTCATTCACAATAACACCTCTTATTGGAAAACGCTTTAGAAGTCACATTGCTTCTAGTGCCGCAGTATGAATAGAAACCAAATTTGAACTCTTCTCATGAGCGTGTTTTAGAATGGTTAGTGATGTTATATTGTATCATACGTGCGATATTGAGCCTTGCGGAGTCGGACAGAATTCCGAAAAACGTAATCAAGAAAATCCAAATTTCCGAAAGGCCACAATCCCGAAAGTGATACAAGTTCAATTCCTGTGAGAAAACTTATTTCAGAACGCTCGTTACGTGGCGCGTAAATTTTTTTATTTTTATTTTCTTCGTCACGTAACGATTTCTTAGTTGTTAGACAAACACTTGTCTTTTTAACATTCAATATAAAATAAAGAATCCCGGAAAAATGCGCAAATTTTTCATTTTATATAATTTTTCGGGATTTCAGTTTTTTTGGATACTGGATTTCCGGGAATTTCGGATTTTCGGTATTTTGGCTTTTCGGGAATTTATGATTTTCTGGATTTTGGGGTTTCGGGATATTGGATTTTCGGGATTTCGGATTTTCGTGAATTTATGATTTTCGGGATTGTGACCCCAACCCTAAGTCTTGAGATATAGTTCCAGGAAGACTTCGGATCGATGTTTTTTCTCTTAGATGGAAGATAAGTATGTGATAGTCTTCTCATTGGACATGCATTCTCACTTTTACACACTTTTTGAATGGTCTGCTCTGTAGAAGACGCCCGCTTTAAGCCCGCATAAGCCTTGTTGCGATAGAACTTTTCTAAAACTGGCCATCACTTTCACTACTCGAATTTGTTTCTTCTTTACCTCCAGGTGAGTTCTGCTTTTACCCTTTAGCAAACCCTAAATGCTGCCCAATCATCAGTTCCTAGAAATGCTGCTTGTAACGAACATTGTCTCCAAGGGTTTGGAGAGCCTTTGCTGTTCCAAATAACCTTCGGCTATTTTTCATATCGAGATTAACCTGTAAGCCAACTTCTTCCGGAGCAAAACTTTCTTCTCATTTCTGCCATTCTAGAGTTGGTAAAACTCTTTTCCTATCCTATCTAAATCACTCTTTATTCCTCTGTTTCTTTCATGACTATATACTTTAAAAAAATACCGTGTGAATTGTAAAATTAGTCTTTTTCATCCGATCTATTCGATAGCCTGACTTTCTTTTTAATCGAAAATAAAAAGTTGTCTTGAATTTTGTGAGCGCTTTCTTTTATCTGATCGTGGGTTATAACAACAGTTGTCAATATGATCTAATTGGTTGATACCACCTCGTTGCAAACACAGTTCTTTGTAGATCCTTGTTTCTTATGTTTCTTATCATCTTGTTACAGGCTGTTACAAAATCGTTTAAGTGATAGCTTTTATCACTTTTTTTTTTATCGATGGAATTTTCCTTTCTAACTTTAGCATGACAGTCTTCATAAACGTGTTGACTTTCCCTTCCAATGAGGAGTCAACAAAAACTGAAGACAGAATATTATTTAGCTCGCACTTAAAATTCTGTTGAGACGATTTGGAACTACAAATAACAGCAACTGGTGGCTACTAGAGCGAGGTAAAATAAAAATAAAAATAAAAATATATTAAGTCAGCTCATTTCTTAATGCGTATTGCTATCCGCTGAGCACATTTATCCAACTGCATTCAAGTCCCAGCCTAATTAGCTAAGTCAACTCCAATATATGTATTGAACTTGTCTATAACAGCCAAGCCCGTGACTACTAATCCAATCAATTATACTCACAGAACTCCTTCAACAAATAGCTCCTTCCACATCCAACTTCGCGTACAATTTCCAACTCTACTTCATCATGATGTCAGCACTACTAAAAGTCGCGGACTAAAATACAAACAAAAATCGGGAAAACCCAACAAGGACCCCAACTATGTACCTACCTCTAAAATCAACTCTATATTCATCCAATAT
This sequence comes from Cheilosia grossa, assembly GCA_963082955.1. Lineage (NCBI taxonomy): Eukaryota > Metazoa > Arthropoda > Insecta > Diptera > Syrphidae > Cheilosia > Cheilosia grossa. Next base: position 59,619,636 of record OY720145.1, on the reverse strand, counting down.
ATCAAATTGATTACCCGCAAATCCTTTTTGATTTATTTCCATTGCATGCTACGTCCCTTTTAGCCATCCGTTGCAGTGGATGTCCTCTCCAGGTTTTTTTTTTTTTTTTTGTTGGTGACTGCGAACCAGAAACCATCCAACGAAAACCTCTTAATGGCTTTCACTACAACAAACATTTAGAAAAATCAACACATCCCCGCACAAGCAAGGGTATCTTCTCTAGCCCAGAGGATGCCATTACTAGCGTAGTTTCATGCATCAATAGAAAAAAGCTGAATACACTGGACTTACAGCATCAGCAGGCACCCACGATGCATAAAGTTACTGGCTCGCCTTCGTGTGTTCGTGTGCCCTTTGTACCGCCACCTATGTGAACCGCTAAGGCAGTATGAAAACTTTTTGGACGACTTTATCCGGCTTTTTTGCTTGGCTGTGGCATGGGATCCTTCTGCAGGACGCCGACTACACACCCAGTCATCTCCATTATCTCTTTCTAAGTTTTTACATTACCAGCTCTGGTTGGTAGCAGCAAATAAGCAAAATCGTTTCCTCACTGAATGGCGTGCATCCTCGGGTCATTTGATACTGTTTGACTGGTGGGTAATAGCTGTTGCCACGGTTGGTTGTTCTCCATTCAACCGCCAAAAAGGAACCAAACTTGAAACCAGCAAGGAGTAGGAAAAAAAAAAAAATCAAATTGCCAGAACTAAATACGTGCATATGATGATGATGATGAAAAGCAAACACACACACACACAAGTCTCTTTTCTTCTGCTACTCCGTTATTGTGTGGCCTATTGAATGTGGCTTTTTACTGGAGTGCATCCTTCCATCCTTCACGGCAAATATCAGACATCTAAGGTGCTCATGCACACTTTGCTCGGATATCCGGTATCTGGGTCATCAGCGTATTTATACCAACGATATACTGTCCAAGGATAAGATGGAAACAAATTCGTATTGTTAACCTGTGATCTCGAAGCTTTCCATGGATATCGACTATTTGAATACAAAGGACGACGCCAGTGCTGTGCTGGTTAATTAGGAGTGTACTCTGTACAAGAATGTTTACGGTTTTCGATGTTTTTTTCTTTGGTGGTTCTTGGCTTAAAGTTTCATCCAAAAGGATTCTTTTGGGGCAGCACAGTATAGTGATGGTATTCTTGGATTCCTTTGGTTGGACGAGTTGTAATTCTGTGGACTTGCATTCAGCGCCGAGTATAGGAGGTGAACCGCATTGTTATTTGCGAACTCGAGCAAAGAAAAGTTTGCACAAATTTGTGCAGGGAATTTATTGCAAAGGAGAAATATATATTTTCGGGTTTGTGGAACATTTTTTGGCAAAGCTATGGGAGATATTCCGCAGACTGGGTCGCCAGCGAAGGAGATGGGAAAAAGTTTCCATAGTTATTTGGGTGGGAATAAATTTAAAATTTTTTTTTAAATTGGGCGTGTGCCATACTAGACGGAGGAGAGGAGGTGGTTGTGCGTATACCAAACAAAGGCGAATGGGAAAGACCCTTCGATTCGGCAACGGTACCGGCGACCGGTATCCGTGCTATGTGCTGCACACGACAGGCCCAGTGCCTCCTTATTATTCGATACCAATCATTCGAGCAGTGCGGGATGTTATATTTGCAGTCCACTTTTTACCTTTTATTCATGTCATTTAGTTTTAATTAATGAAGAATTTGATACAATTTCCCTTCTAAAAAAATAAATAAATATAGTATCTTTCTTCATTGGATAAATTAATTTGAAAACCTTTTTAAAAGGTACATGCCACAGTAGTCTAAATTGTATATTTATCAGTGTCTCACTTTTCGTATTTTTGGGAAGAGTGGATAGATTTCAAAACAACTTCATTTTCGTTAAAAAAGTGCTCTTAATTTTAAGCACGTTTTCCGAAATAACATTAAGTTATAAGAATAGCTTTAACAGCATTTACATTCATTTGCGATTTGTCACTGTTCCAAACGTTATTCATGATTGAAAATACTCTTTCAGTGCATTAGAGTCGGGTGGGCTCAAATTGAAATTTGAGATGATAATGGTGTAGATACAATTTCAAGAATATTAAATTTTTCTTTGATTTATTTTGAGATGTGATAAGTAATACGTATCCATACTTGTTATAAATAATCAGGCGTATTTATTAGATTCCCTTACGACTCCTCTACGATGTTGTTTAGTTACACATCCCGTAAATATTTACGCAGCCTCTACGTAGCTTTCCAGAAATTGTTCTTTACAAACATTTTTCCGCGGAAACTTGTCTAAAAAGGTTTGAATTAAAGAAAACACTGAAATATTGCACTATTTGCTTTGAAACCAACAACAGCTGTGATTAGATTCGTAAGTAAATCATTTTACACGATAGAAAGTCAAATTATCTGGCATAATTTTGAAATGTCTTCCGATAGGGACTGCTGAAATATCAACATCCAATCATATATCTATTTGTCTTCCTGTAACCATATTCATCATCCAATTCCACCAACCACTACCGCACCCAGTGCCTGGCCAAAGGTAGATGTAAGAGGCTAATTTTATTTGGAAACCAATCATTAACTAAATATTATATTTTTGTATTTTTTTTGTTTATTAACTATAGTTTTTGTTTTATAATAATTGCATTTGCAAACGAATTTCGTTGGGCGCAAATTCACACAACATGCGAAATGAATGCACAAACAAAAATTTGTTTCACTTTTCGGTTTTGTGTACAATTCGACCACGACCAAATGACTTTTGATGCAAAGACATATTTATATATAAGCTCTACGCAGGCTCTAAACGCAAATTGTTCGCGTTTAACTTACGCAGCCCTAAAGTAACCTTGCTGAAGTTCGAAAAACCTTTATAATTCACATTTTCCTGACTAAGGGCTGAGTTTGTACATAAATGCAAACAATTGTTTGTCAGTGTTTTAAGGGACAATTTCAAAAATAGAGGACCTTTATTAAAAAGAAAAAACTACAGCACAGGGTTAAAAAAGAAAGGAATGCCCTTTTCGATAAAGGACAGATGGTCAGCGTAAGCATACCCCACATTAAAGACAACGATCTACAGGGGATGAGGACTCTCATACAATACTAGGCATAAAATTACACCGAACAAAAAATTAGCAGGATTACAGTGTTAAGTGATGGAACCAGTACAGTACAAACACTCTCATTCTCAGTGTCGAATATTCCCGTATAGGATCCTTACCAAATTCAGAATACCCCAGCGACCATCTCAGTCATGACACGCCTTGTAGACTGACGAAAAAATACTTCAGATGACTAATGGGTGTCCTGAGGTCCCATCAAGGAAGTGAGCTATCATTTTTTCTTCATGCAGGGCAAATTTGAAAATATCTGTCTGGTTATAAATACAACGATCCAGGGTCGGCAATCTGTAAGGCGAATCGTCCAAACGTTTTCGTGTGAACGAACGATTTACTTCAGCAACTTAAAGCAAATCATACGTATGCACGAGAATGTGTTTCTGGCTGACTATATGGACACAGGGATTTGCCAAAGAAAATTAATCTTCGTCCATCGACGAGACTAAGATTATGGATTGTCCATTAATATTGAAATCTCTCCCATGTTAGACATTCCCCTCATATGCTTACCCATTGTGTAAAGTCAATCATATACACACTATGCCTGTTGTCCACTTAGGGCCATTTAATTAACTATCGTTCAACTTGCCGATAACTCCGAGGTTAACCAACTTCGGAGTTGATTCGAAAGAGAGAGTTGAGCGGCAAGTTGAAAATTGCTTTTATTCACTATCTTCTTTAATACTCAACTCCTCAGTTGAAATTCAAAAAGTTGGCGTACTTGCTGTTTCAGAAACATCCCTGGGATATTTGTGACGGTTGACACCAAATGCACGCTCAAAAATGGGCTGTAAAAGAGTGCGATTTGTTAAACAGAAAAGGGTTAAAATTAACCAAGTCTCTGTTGAAAAATACCGAGTATTTATTGTTAAATACTACCGATGTAAATATGTAAAATGCATACTGTTAAAAATAACACACTTTATTGATTAAAGGTTATTTTTAACCAAGTTTCGTTAAACAAGTTGAATCGGTTATTTTCAATCCACTAACTCTGTAGGAGCTGTATTAACAGTATCACTTCGTAGTTTTCAACCGAAAATTGGTTGATTTTAAATAAGCGATTTTTCTGCGTGTATGTCAGCTCAGCTTTGGATTTGAATTTTGGGCGTAACTTTCGTCACAGAAGAAGCATACTTTACGATTTCCGTTTTAGGAAGTAGATATACATATAAAATTGAAATTTATTGGAGGGAATGTGACTCTTTCTAAAAAGTCACTACCTAGCTATTTGCAAAAGTTCCCGCAAGATTGCCAATTGCTTTGGACACTCGTTTCACCAAACAATTTACGCCAATTGAATTGATCCAAGTCCATAGCAGCGTAGCAACGATTTATAACTGGGTTATTGGTCGGAGTTCGCTTGATAACAAATATGGGTCGTAATTAACCCGATCTTATGAATAAGAGAACAACGAAACTCGAAAAATATTTGCAATAAATTTCAACTCTTTTATGGTACAAAATAACTTTTCCAGACGCACGGCAACGAATTCATTATTAGATGAAGCACCATCACAGTCATCCCCTTTGAAAAACGTATATAAGAGATGAAGTCGCGTTCGTACCATTTTTCGAGTCCAACACGTGGTAGCATCTTGTATAGCATCACAAACCAAATTGTGTGTCTTCTTTGCTGCCCGAATCAGACGATGGCTAATCTTCCCAGAAATAATCTGAACGATACATCGTTTAAATTTTAAAATTAATATTTGATTATTTTGGCCACTTGATTTGAAGTTCGCACAGTCAAAAACAGAAATGAGAAAAAAAGATCTGACATTTGACGTAAAAATCCCAACTTCTACTCTATCGGGGAGTTGAGAGAACCCAAAGTTGATTAACTTTTGTTTTTCTCAGCTTCGGTATATCCAAAGTTGAGCGAGTCAGCTTTGAGGGAATAAAAGTAAATTCTCAAGTTGAAAATAAAAATCCCCAAGTTGTGTTCAACTTCGAATGAATAAAACGGGCCTTTGTGCGCTACGATACGTTTACAGAACGTTGCACAACGCGTTAGTCAAGCATGTGTGCTGGCAGTGTTCGGCCTCGTGTTTCTTGTTGGGGACCAATTTTGAAATCTGTTCAATCAACTTCTGGAATTTTTTTCTGACTCACTTGCGTCGGGTGCACTGAAATGTGTTTGGCTGCCGGGTTAGTCATTGGAATCCATTTATGCTTTGTGTACAGTTGTGATTAACAACAAAAAGGTGTAAATATTTTTCTCGAAATTGATAGATACAGTGCCGCTCACTTGAATAGCACCCCCCCTTTGATGTGAGTCTTAAGTTTGATATCATCAAAAATAATAATAAAAATGAATCGTTTTATATTTTTTATTCAAGTTTATAATCCATTTTTACATTGTTAGTTTTTTTTTTTAAATAACTATATGCAACAAATTTTGGCTCACTTGAATAGAAAAAAAAATTATTACAAATTTTGTTCACATTGTTAATTTAAAGATGTATTAGGAGGACAGTTAGCATATATTTTTTGAGTTATAAACAAAAAATTAGCTAAGGGTGCTTCCGCCTTGGTTATAAATAACTTCATACATCGTGTTAGGTAGGGAATCATAAAAATATTTTAATGTAGTCCAGCGAGATGAATACCCAGCTACCTACGTTTAATTGCTGCAATTACCTAGTTCCTCCTTATAAGATCCCTGCTTCCCTGACTCGTACACTTTCCAAGATAATGTTTGGGTTTGGCGAGTATGGTGTCCAATCTAACAATGAGATAGTGAATGTGCGTTATCCTGTTGTAATTTCCACGGCAAGTCAATAAACAAACAAACAATAAACAAAATATAAACGTATTGTACCGTTGCATATTCAGAGACTCGAATTATCATTAGGTGTTTCATTATGGACAACGGTGGGGCTCTATTCAAGTGAGCGCCACTGTATATCTAAATACCTCGCTGAGTTTACATGTACATTACTCGTATATAATATAGATTAGTTTTCTACGTAGATTACATGAGTTTGACTACTGAATCTGATTCGCCATGCACAATAGAAGTAGAAGACATTTACTTTTTATTTTTCATTCATTAAAAAAGAGACGGAAATAGAAAAAAATGCTTTTAAAAAAATTAATTAAAATAATAGTAACGTAAAGTATGCGTTGATCAATTTTATAGTCGTTTCAAATGCTCCTATATAACGGAAGATAGTGGGCCGTGCAAATATACGCGACACCTAAGTTGGTCGGCCATCTTCTTTACATGGTCGGAACTATGGGAAAGTTCTGCATGCTGACATTTGTTATTGAATGGCTTGGGAAGTTTCGCTTTCCTACAAAACAAAATGGATTCCGGAACTGATGACGGGAAAATGATTTTTTATTTCGTAAACTTGATGAACGTGTTTTTGTTAAATTTACTGAAACTATTTACTATTCCCAATTGGGCATGTTTTGAATCAGAAAAAGAAACCTTTTCAAGTGATTAGAGAGTTTTAAGTATCTATAATTGTGCGTCGAACATCCATGAAACTTTATAGGCGTCCGATTTGTGATCTCATTCTTACGCCCTTATTGGCACTGACTGCTGACTAACGGAGCTTTCTGTCATATCTCATGCAAAAATTGGCGGGACTCTTACATCCATTCGACGCATTAAGAAACTAAGCGAGAAGCTTTAATAGTTTGCAGTGAGTGTGTATGTCGGCTTCAGCCTTTCTTGTGCGTAGACCTACACGTGCATTTGGAAATATACAAACAGTGGTTTATGTTAATTATATCGGCTGACAGCAAATCATGTAGTTTTGCCAATCCAGCGTCACACGGGTTGATAAACTAGGTGTATATGGGGACATTCAACAATTGATTGAGTTGATCAACAACGTGTATGGGGGTCCGAGTTACGAGCGGCTGCGATCGCTTGAACAAAAACAAACAAAAACATTTAACAAAAAACAATGATGTGTTTTTTTTTTTTTTGAATAAAATTTTAACACCGACTACAATAAACGTAGATGATGAGCTGCTTCTGTTGTTAGGCTGTTATCGCTAATCTGATGTGGCGCTATATTGAGATGTTGACTGATGTAATGTTGTTGTTGGATCGGTGTTAAAAATGATGTTTTTTTTGTGTACAGACACGTAACTCCCGCATCACATTTAGCAAACATATGTTTATTTTGACGTTGCTCAACACCACAACCTGAGTTTGTGCACTAGTAGGTATAATGTGCTTTAAAATTGTTGTTAAACCAATGAGTTGAATAAACGGTTGGGCAGAATTGGGTGATGAGTGGACTACACGCAGAAGACTCGCATAGCCCATTCCGTATACAAAAAAGTTTCAAAAATATATAACGACTTACAAAACTTAAGGTCTAAAGAAGCTTTCATGCCCCGATAACACACGACACTGTCATTGATGCGTTTGCGGCTATTTAAGCGAATCGCCTAGTGTGGACTTAGGTACCTTTATTACTTTTCACTTTTCGCCTTACTAACTAACTAATCATATCCATGGCACATCTCCAACACTATCAAAGCAGATGTACACAATAATCTCTGAATTTTAAAAATCAGTGCCACACGGCGTTGAAATAATTAATTCTCAGTGGAGCAAACATTTGCAAAGCCCTCAGGCGATGACTTTCAATATTTTTCCACGATAAGCAATCTGCTTACTGACTCGTTCTCCATTTCTGATTGGAACTACCCGCCCAAAAGCAAAGTCAGAGTTTCAATATTTGGCATGGGGGCATGCGGTGGCTATCAAAACGATTTTCAATTATCCGAGAGGTTCTCGCAATTGATGTCTCCCATTGTAATTTTCCATTAAGGATGAATTCCATTCCATTCCACCCCCCACAGAGCAATTTCACAGAAAATAAGCAACATTTTTCTATCTAATTAACCGGAAATAATTTTAGGACAAGCATAGAACTTTCAAATCATAAATGTTTCATTTCGCTCAGACATGGAAAAATTTAGCAGATAAAAATATTCTAGCCAGAGGGCATAAAAGTATCTACAGAATCGCAAATTCGAAGAAGGAAAATCCGCATTTATTTCCACTCGACTGGATATGAAAGTCTTGGGGGGCAGCTTTTATCTGATGGATATCCACATATGTGAATGTGAGTCCTATGAATGCGGCGAACATCAGTGAGTGATGTTCTTTTAAATTCACTGGAGGGAACTAAGTCAATAACTGGAAAATATTCGAAAATTCATACCAACTACAAGCAGCAAGCACATGTTACGTACGAGTAGATTTAATTTTAAGGCAACGAAATTGAGTTTGTACTCCGACGAGAGATGAAATGACAGCGATTTCTATTATTTTGGCAATGAATTATTCAAACAAGACATGTCTCACTGTGAAGGACCAGTGTAGATATGTGTTGGAGTGCATGAAGTCAGGATACAAATTATGCAGCAATATTTGGTTAGTTGATGGGACATAAGTATTCCTCAGGCAAATTCCATTTTGACTAAATCAATAACACTTTTCGATTGCAGTGGATGATTATGTCGTGTCACAGTTGTTAGTTATTATTGTAAATATAAATAAATGGTGGATGGAAGGTGGTGGTTTAAGGCGATATATTTAAATATGTTGTTAACAAACGAGGCTCACGAAGAAAAATTGATCTTGAAAAAAGGGATCAATATTTTTGAAACTCCATTTCTGCTATAAAAAGTGTGAAGCTTTTGGAACTGTTGTAGTCATGATGATGTCCCTTTCAAATAACTGGCCCGGTTAGTGTGGCAATAAAGTTTTTAAGTACTCTTTGGATAGTTTAAGGATTTATTTCAGTTACCAATAGATCGATGAATATTTTGCTGAAGTACCCGATACCTTGCTTAGTTTCTGCCACAGCAGAAGTTTTTTTTTAAAAATGAACCAGAAATGTGTGTCAATTCGTGGATCTGCCAATGCCAAATGATGTTACCAAAACAGTTTCTAACTTTATAAAAGATTGACTGCTGCCCCAATTATTTAGCGCCATCTGCTGGAACCCTAGGCCCATCTAGCTTCTCACAGCCATGCGTTTCTAATTACTTAAGTTTGGCCGAATTTTCTGCTAAAAACAGAACCTTCTTAGAAAATAAGTTTGGAATGTTTCAAAACTACTAAAATCTGCCCCTTGTTAGCCGTAAGGCACGCAGAAAAATCGCTTATTTAAAAACAACCGACTTTCGGTTAAAAACTACCAAGTGATACTGTTAATATAGCTCCTACAGAGTTAGTTGATTAAAATAAACCGAGTCAACTTGTTTAACGAAACTCTGTTAAAAATAACCGATTTATCAATTTCCCCTCCAAATTTGCTCGGTCGTAAATAACAAACTAACTTGGTATAATTTAACCAAATTACTCTGTTGTTATTAGCCAACCCAATGGTTGAATTAAACCATGTTACTCTGTTGTTATTAGCTAATACACATGGTTGAATTTAACCAAGTTACTCTGTTGTTATAAGCGAACCCACTTGGTTGAATTTAACCACGTAACTGTGTTGTTATTATCCAACTCACTTGATTGAAATTAGCCAACCTACTTGGTTGTATTTAACCAACTAACTTGTTAGAATTTGACCTACTTAGTCTGTTGCTATTAGCCGACTCACTTGGTAGAATTCAACATATTCAATCTGTTGTTATTAGCCAACCCACTTGGCTGAATTCAACCAAGTTACTCTGTTGTTATTAGCCAATACACATGGTTGAATTCAACCATGTTACTCTGTTGTTACTAACCAACCGACTTGGTTGGATTTAACCATGTTACTCTGTTGTTACTAACCAACCGACTTGGTTGGATTTAACCATGTTACTCTGTTGTTACTAACCAACCGACTTGGTTGGATTTAACCATGTTACTCTGTTGTTACTAACCAACCGACTTGGTTGAATTTAACCATGTTACTCTGTTGTTAGTAACCAACCTACTTGGTTGGATTTAACCATGTTACTCTGTTGTTACTAACCAACCGACTTGGTTGGATTTAACCATGTTACTCTGTTGTTACTAACCAACCGACTTGGTTGGATTTAACCATGCTACTCTGTTGTTACTAACCAACCGACTTGGTTGGATTTAACCATGTTACTCTGTTGTTACTAACCAACCTACTTGGTTGGATTTAACCATGTTACTCTGTTGTTACTAACCAACCGACTTGGTTGGATTTAACCATGTTACTCTGTTGTTACTAACCAACCTACTTGGTTGGATTTAACCATGCTACTCTGTTGTTACTAACCAACCTACTTGGTTGGATTTAACCATGTTACTCTGTTGTTACCAACCAACCTACTTGGTTGGATTTAACCATGTTACTCTGTTGATACCAACCAACCTACTTGGTTGCATTTAACAATTCCAATTGGTTAAAATTAGCCAACTTTCTTGGTAGCATTTAACCAACTAAAAGTTAAATTTACGTAACTTACTCGGTTGGAATTAGCACATCTACTTGGTTGAATTTAACCAAACTACTTACTTCTTATTAGCCAGTCCATGTGGTACCAATTTACCAGTTTACTTGGTTGAACTTGAGTGCACCTGAAAATTGAACCATCTAAAAGGGATAATTTTATCGTAAAATAAAAAAAAAATCTTTTTCATATTAAGTACATAGATTTTTTATTATAATATCGTTTGTAATGTATTTTTGAATACAAAATATATGTTTTCTGTTTATTACATGTTTTTATTAATTTTAATGCAAAACTTAATTTTACTTAAAATATATGGGTCATAAATTTCATCATTTAAAAAGAAATGTGCAAAATTGTGTATTTTTATAAATTAATTTACATAATATTATTTTAATTAGCATATTTATGAAATCTGCAGTGTTAAAGCGAAATCATTTACATTTATAATTTAATCTATTTTTTATTTATAGTGGACTTCTTAAAATAACGTACTGCTTGGAGTTAGATAAAATATTTAAAGTGTTAGGAATTGGCGATAGAAAAAATTCAAGTGGAATAACAATTTGTTGAGGTATTAATGGAACTTCTACCTCATATGCATAGTAGTGTTCATCGAAACATTTAGTTTTAAGTACTATACCAACAAAAATCAATTGACTTGAGTCATACAAATATATTTTTTCCAATACAAAAAAGTCGTACAAATAACAATCTGAACTAAGACTTTTTACTAAGACGGATCCCTTTTTATAATGTACAGAAGACATGGTCGCCCAACTGACCATAGTCAACGTTTTATTAGGGTCCAGTGATAGCTGTGATCGTATATTATCAAGTTCAAATAACATGCCATATTTTTTGGGTCCAACGTCAAGTAGATTAGAAAGTTTTCCCCTTAAAAACATTTCATTAAGTTGAAGTTGATGTTTCATTGCTAAGGTTAAAGTGATATTCATTCGGTTACATGATGATCTAGCCGACATTTTGGATTGCCTATGCTTAGCTTCGAACCTCATTGACCACAAAGATGTTAATGGGCCGTATTTTTTAAAAGCGGTATGGTAGTGAATGAGATTGTGGAACTTTGGCTTAAGACAGTCCTCGGTAAGTGTAGTATATTGTTCATTAAGTTCAGCTATTAATACTTGCAAGAAATCTTCTGTTCCAACAGAAACATTTATACTAAGAAGTATGTCAACAATTTGTCTTAATTTTATATACATTTCCCAAATAATATTACCCCTCGGCACAAAGTCACCTATAAGTAAACCCAAAAACCGCAAAAGAGTAAGCGTTTCTCCTGAAGATAAACGCACATTTCCCCGCCTAAGATGTTCTCTTTCGATAGGGCAAGGTTTGTTTTTAGTATCAGGGCCATATGAGAAAGCTAATAGCTTATCATTGAAAATTGTTAAAGAAAAAAATTTGTTTTTTTCGGTATACTCTGAAAGTATAAAACTCAAAATGTATTTGGCAACACCCTCTAGCATATCATGCATAATATCGACGCCCACCTGTTGAAACAAGTCGAAGTTGTTTATGCCCAGAAAAACGCACTTTTCCTTAATGCCGGTTAAAGATAAATTATTTAAAGCCAGATCTGCTTCATAGCTTGCCATTGTTCGAAGAAGTGTTGTATCTTCGTAAAGTTGCTTTTTCAATACATCTTTTGTAACTTTGCACACTCTACAAGAAAAATTTGCTGAAAAGCTCTCTACGAACCCAATCAGAGAGTGTATTCCTAAATTGTCACCAAGAATCAGAGCTAGTTCAAAAAATAAAGATCCCTTGAAAGATGGAATATCTATTTCTATGCCCACTTCGCTTAAAAAATTAAACTCATCAATAATTGGTTGAAATATAACATTATTACCAAAAGATACTCTGTCGGATGAATGAAATAATAAAATAAGGAATATGTTGGACAGAACTGAGGAGCGCCAAGGTGGAAGACATGGAACTGAGACGTACACAGCTCCTAGTTTGTGAACACCAGCATGACTTCCTAGAACGTTTCCGATTTCATAATCATCGAAGTACATAAATAGAGGTAACACAATGCGATTTGAATGGTGCTTAAGTCTTTCTTTCCAATGTGAACCTTGAATAAAATTTTCCATTCCATCTTTATTTCGAAGACTGTCCATATATTCAAAAGTTTCCGAAAGTACGTTCTCGAGGGAGAAAAATCTTTGCAATATATCTCTTAAAGATATAAAATGTTCTTGGCACGGAATAGGTTCCATACGTGTTATTCCACCTTTTTTGACATAATCGAACCTTTGGCCGATTATTATTCCCTTAGGCTCAATGTATGATTTTTGTTTTGTGAAATAAGAAATTCTTTTTTGTTCTGTTCGGAAACATTCTAAGGGGGAGGTGATTGAAGGAACAAGTGCTTGCATTAATTGATTTGAAACATCATTAGATAGAGAATGCTCAATACATATATTGTCTACACAGTTCTGCAAATTTGAACTTAATGAACCGAAATATTCTGCTAAGCCATCAATCACTTTTTGCACTACGTTTCTAGGCAAGATCACATTTGCATAAAGGGATGCTATAAAAAGTGATAGTGATTTATCAAGTGACAGGGTTTCTGTATTTTCAGTTTTATTGGTTTGTTCTAATTGTTTTTCTGCAACAACACTTTCATTAAGTATATCCGCATTCTTCTCAGAATTTGTTGGATTATTTGAACATTGAAAATCGTGTTTTTTTTTAAAGTGTCTTCTAAAGGAATTGAAAATTGGAAACGATCGCTTACAATCTCCTTCGCGACATTTATAAGTTGTGAAGTTATGGTCACTGTGATTGAAATCAAAGTGGTGCCTTAGAACTTTGAGATCCTTTAAGTAGGATCTGCATAAGAAACAAACAACCATTGTAAGAAAATGAATTGGAAGGGGAAAACTCTAACTTTCCTTGACACCTAACTCTCCCAACAAGGTATTGGCCGCGGTAGATTCCTTATCGAACTCTGTCTTAATTTTAAAAAATGCTTTTTGAATAAACAGCCAAGAACATCTACTCTCTGGCGGATATTCAGCATTAATAATAAAAATTAGTTTGAAACAAACATCTACTGCCTCTAAAATGGTAGGTAGTAAATATTTAGTTTCATCTACAACTACAAAATAGGACCCAATAGCATCGATTGAGTTACCTACTACTATAATGAAGGGCTGTAATGTAAGGCCAATACCTTGTAGTTTTTCTCGCCTGCTGGTAATTGCTGCATCTATCTCTGCATCCGTTGCAACTCTCGTTATGAATCCATCCCTTGCTTCCGCCTTAGAGGGTCGCCAAATTTTCTGCTTCGATCCTTTGACCTTAACGTTTGATGTGGTCAACAATGAAGGGATTAGCAGGAATGCCGCGAGGTTGCTGATCTCTTCAGAAACTGAGAAAATATAAAATAATAAAACAATTATAAGTCATATGCGTCCAATTAATTTTTCTACACAAAATGTGTGCAAATCTGATTCGAAGAATTATACCTATATAGAGAATGCGCTAAAAAATATAGAGAAAATATGATGCAGATTTGTTTTTTTCTTCTAAAGAAAACATAATGGTCAAAACAAAAACAAATTTTTCGGAACAATCTAGTAAAGCTAAAATATCCACGCTTTTTCTGAAATTCGATCGAATCGGAAATTCTTCGATTTATTTCGATTAGCAGGTTATGTATTTATTAACAAATGACGTTTTCTTACGATTTTCCCGAGTCAGCAGGTGAGCGAAGTATTTATCCTTTCCTCTTACTCCTTTTCCCTTGCTTCTAGCAAGTTGGAAAATGTCCTTTTTTAATTTTGGAAAATTTTCAACCAGTCCGTTGCAGTTGTCGCTGTATATTTTATCGAAATCCCTTACCAGCTGTAGAGAAAAGAAGAATTACATAATATTATATGTAAAGAAAAGCCTGAACTATATCCAAATAAAAAGAAAAGATCGAAACTCATAGATAACGCAAGCATTTATGTGACAACTATGAGTAAAATCTGAACTAATAAATATAAGAGCTTTTACTTGTGAAACTGTAGTTCACGTTAAAGACTAAATATATGTATAATGTATTTCTGATATAATTATACTTCTATGAAATATTACCAGTTTAAATCCCAATGGTTTTTTTAAGGCCGGATATTCCTCAAAATACTCGGATATGCTCATATCCTTTAAATGGTGAAGTCGGGCATGGGTCGTTTTCTCCCATTTGTCCTCGGTTGTTTCCCATGGATGGCTAGAATTTTTTAGCCATTGGAGATCTTCTTGGAATTGTCCTTCGAAGTCTTCGAAATTGGCAGCTGTTGCTAGGCGCTTTATAGGATGTGATACTGATGCGGGAGAGGATACTCGACTGGAGGAAGGTGACGACGTCGCAGAAGCGGAAAACGAACGCTTCCTTTTAGTGATAACACCACTTTCCCGGTATTTTCGTTTTAGATTGTGGATGTGATCTGGCAATTTTCCAGCCAATCTGTTTACAACCCCACGACTCGAATTTATCAGCTTGTTGTGAAAATATACCGATCTATTCTCGGTAGGGAACAAATGAACAATCTGATTTGTCCAGTGCCCATAAATTTGAGCTGTGATATTTTTTTCCGGGTTTTTCTTTAAAATGTTGGTGCAGACAATACGCACCAATCGCAGTCGAGCAACGTTATCCAGCGGTCGAGTTTTATCCAGCGACAGTAGACCGGTTCCTTCCAGTGAGCTTTCGAGCAGCTTGTTAAGTTCCTAGTAACAAAATATTTTAATGTGCATATAAATATAAAAAATTAGTGAAATATATTAATAATTAATAAAATAAGTGAAAAAAAAACCCTTTGTACTATCGGCTAAAGCTATTAGTGGCAATCACCTATTATAATCACCTTCTCTTAGTTGATTATAAATGCAGTGTTTTTTACTCAAACTGATAGATAAGTCAATTTATTCTGATTGATCTCTGAATGCATAAAGAAACGCAAATTGAAAGCAGAGACCATCAATCAACACTAATCACCTTTCCGATTTAAACCCTGTACTTACATCTAAACTTTCGCTGAATTGATCATCAGCAACAACGCTTGAAGGGGAATCTAGTGCATCCCCTCTGTCGCTAACAGCGAAATTTGGCAGAATCTCACTAAAAGAGAAATTAAGGCAGTCGTTTTGTTCTTGTGTGTTTGTAGCAAGAGATAATTCTGAAGTTTCAAAAGTCTGAAAAATAAAAAGACTTTATTTCTACCATTTCAAATGGTTAAATAATATGAACCAACCAAAGTCGTGGACGCATTAGGGTGCATAGCTTTCCGCCATTCTTCGAAATTCCGTGTAAACAGAACCCGATGCCCTATAACTGGGATCATTTCCTTTATCTCTCTGGCACCAAGCAGCGCCAAAGACATTGAAGTTATAGCATTTTCTGTTATAAATGAAAATTAACCAATGTCACGTAGTTAATCACTTGCAAAGTATAGGTTTTTATCAGATATACAAAATGGCGCAAATTTAATCACCCTTTCGGAAGATTTTATAATTTTTGCAAATAGCTTCGTACGTCAATCAAATTAATTTAGCAAAAAAGTAATTCAAAAACAAAATTGGAGGATTAATTTTGCACCACCTTGCATAAGAAAGTCGCGTATAAGAAAGAATCGTCTGTGAAAAACACAAGCTTCTAAAAAGCTTTTCAAGCGCAAAAGAATTTTCGTGCCGTAAGGAATCGAAATCAAAAATGCAAAACACATGTGTAGCAAAAATACTTTAAGCAAATTACAACTTTCTTATATGCGAATAATACTGTATAAATTTACGTTTTGGTATATAAACGAACCTTTAAAAATGTCTACGTAGGCTTCCAGGCCCCACTCCTTTAGTAAGGTTGACACTTCTTCATCCATTTTAGATAACTGTGAAGCACGTGTTAATATGAGCATGTGCATATCAAAATACGATCATTTAATTACTAAATTACTACTGACAGAAACATTGAGAACTAAGGCTATGCCTGGTTTTAAGACGATGTTCGCCATTTATTGGTGACAAACGATTCGAAATGATGAAAACATAGACAGAAATCATTTTAAATAGTTCGTCCCAGAAAAGTTGCGAACATCGCCATAAAAGAAAAAAAAAGCCCAAGAAAAACAAAACTAATGCACTCGCTAATGAAGAACCTGAATCCCAGAAGAAAAAAACATGTCAAAACACGATACCAGACTGAAAGGGTTGATATTAACCGAGTGTTTCTCAACTCGGCAATTATTAACCGAGTACTAGGTTGAAATTCTTTGCTTTGGTTCTATTTTTTTTTCACTTGAATATCACCAAAATTGACAATAAATTGTTTAAAACTCGAGAAAAACAACATAGTTAATGCACTCGCTAATAAAGAACCTGAATCCCAGAAGAAAAAAACATGTCAAAACACGATACCAGACTGAAAGGGTTGATATTAACCGAGTGTTTCTCAACTCGGCAATTATTAACCGAGTACTAGGTTGAAATTCTTTGCTTTGGTTCTATTTTTTTTTCACTTGAATATCACCAAAATTGACAATAAATTGTTTAAAACTCGAGAAAAACAACATAGTTAATGCACTCGCTAATAAAGAACCTGAATCCCAGAAGAAAAAAACATGTCAAAACACGATACCAGACTGAAAGGGTTGATATTAACCGAGTGTTTCTCAACTCGGCAATTATTAACCGAGTACTACGTTGAAATTCGTTGCTTTAGTTCTATTTCTTTTTTCACATAAAAACCACCAAAATTGACAATAATTTGTTTTAAACAAGAGGAAAACAAGATAATAATATTATGTACTCACCAATAAATATGAATTTTTTATTTTTCCTTGTCTTTTTTGTTTTTTTTATTTTCACTTATCACAGATTTCACACCACCAGCCACTACAAAGGTTCAACACTTAATGACTCAATTACTAGTCGCGAGCAGCGTGCGTCGTTCATAATTCGCGATAGTATGCGTATGCGTATAACACGATGTATGTGTTAAAATCAACCGAGACACACTGTTTTACAGATGAACGAGAAGCCTTGTGTTTGTAGATATTAACCGAGTTGACTGTATCTGCAGCCACACACATATTTCTACCTACCAGGAATGTAAAACGAGTTTTTGGTATTGTACCCAAATGTTTTCCATTGTTCGTGAATGATCTGTATCAACAGCCACACACATATTTTCTACCAGGGATGACAAAACTGATTTTTTAGGTGCTGTACCGAAATGGGTTCAATTGTGCGTGAATAATTTGTGATCGCAAAGGCCTAGCAAAGGCAGCACAGCAATGAAAAAGACGATTTATTCAAGGCTGCTCCTGGAAGTCGAGATTGGTTACCAATACTTCCTTGGTTTCTTCAAATTCTCCTAACTGTGCTTTACAAGATGGTATATATAATTTTCTGTTTGTATCTTTATTTTAAAATGTGTATGTACCAATTGCATTATGAGTTTAGTTATTATCAACTCTCACAAAACGCATAGTTCAAAACAAGTCTGGTACTAACAAATTTTGAAATAAAGTGATAAATGCAGGACTATATATACCATATTGTAGAGCACAATTAGATGAAATCTCAGAATCTATCTTTTTGATTCCGGACTCTGCCGGACGCTTCTTTTTGCCGCGTGGAAAACGATATAAGTTTTATTATTATCATCTCTCACCAACGCATAGGTCGAAACGAGTTTGGTACTTACAAATTTTGAAGTAAAGGGCTAAACTAAAGACTATACCATTTTGTTCAGCATGTGCAAAAGTGTAGCTTTTTTCATTAGCTTGGTTCTCAAAATGATTGAATCGCAGAGTGAAAAATTACTTAATTTTACTTCATTATATCTACAGAAACAGATTAGATTAATATTGCGTTAAGGCCATTATGTCAATTGGACTCAATAAAAAGCTAATATTTATTTTGCATTAAATTTGTACCTTTGGCAAATTTTCTTACAATTAGATACCTATCTTAAATTAGTTTTCAAGTGCCTAGCTACAATTAAGAGTAAAAGCCATATTTTATCAGACAAAAATGTAAAAAAAAAATTGTTGCTTTGGCCATTTTTGTCTGTGTTCTTTTTTTCCTATTGCAAGCCAAAAAAGTAGTAGAGAAAACTTTGTTTTTAAGGCTGTATTAGCCTGTTTAGAATTTAGTTTGTTCGTGAAATGTGAATGTACTAAATTCGGAAGGAATGTCGGAACGTATTTTCAGAAGTAGAATATATTCATCAAAGTTCTGAATTTGGGCAAATCGTACTTGTATATATCTTTAAATCAACTGTGTCGATAAAAGTACAATTGCGATTATTTTTTCATCCCTGGTTTCTGCGTTTTGAAAAAGCAGCGTCGTAATTCGTGGTGTGCGTATAACTTGTTAAGAAACAACAGTATGTGTTTGTTGAAATTTACCAAGTTGAATGATAAAATTAACAGATACACAATTTCTACGTATAACAAATATCAGATAGGTACATATTTCGATGAAAATGTTTTATAGAATTGTTTTATGGAAAAATGGAATGTAAAATAAATCGAGGAGAATTCTCTTTTTTTGAACAGAATGTTACTTTATTTTTGGGAAATTCTCACGAGTAAAAGGGTTAAAAACAAACAAGTCATTGGTTGTATTTAAGCAACGTTTATTGGTTGTTTTCAACAGAGAGCTTGTTAGATTTTAACACACATTCGCTTGGTTAAATTCTCACGAGTAAAAGGGTTAAAAACAAACAAGTCATTGGTTGTATTTAAGCAACGTTTATTGGTTGTTTTCAACAGAGAGCTTGTTAGATTTTAACACACATTCGCTTGGTTAAATTCTCACGAGTAAAAGGGTTAAAAACAAACAAGTCATTGGTTGTATTTAAGCAACGTTTATTGGTTGTTTTCAACAGAGAGCTTGTTAGATTTTAACACACATTCGCTTGGTTAAATTCTCACGAGTAAAAGGGTTAAAAACAAACAAGTCATTGGTTGTATTTAAGCAACGTTTATTGGTTGTTTTCAACAGAGAGCTTGTTAGATTTTAACACACATTCGCTTGGTTAAATTCTCACGAGTAAAAGGGTTAAAAACAAACAAGTCATTGGTTGTATTTAAGCAACGTTTATTGGTTGTTTTCAACAGAGAGCTTGTTAGATTTTAACACACATTCGCTTGGTTAAATTCTCACGAGTAAAAGGGTTAAAAACAAACAAGTCATTGGTTGTATTTAAGCAACGTTTATTGGTTGTTTTCAACAGAGAGCTTGTTAGATTTTAACACACATTCGCTTGGTTAAATTCTCACGAGTAAAAGGGTTAAAAACAAACAAGTCATTGGTTGTATTTAAGCAACGTTTATTGGTTGTTTTCAACAGAGAGCTTGTTAGATTTTAACACACATTCGCTTGGTTAAATTCTCACGAGTAAAAGGGTTAAAAACAAACAAGTCATTGGTTGTATTTAAGCAACGTTTATTGGTTGTTTTCAACAGAGAGCTTGTTAGATTTTAACACACATTCGCTTGGTTAAATTCTCACGAGTAAAAGGGGTTAAAAACAAACAAGTCATTGGTTGTATTTAAGCAACGTTTATTGGTTGTTTTCAACAGAGAGCTTGTTAGATTTTAACACACATTCGCTTGGTTAAATTCTCACGAGTAAAAGGGTTAAAAACAAACAAGTCATTGGTTGTATTTAAGCAACGTTTATTGGTTGTTTTCAACAGAGAGCTTGTTAGATTTTAACACACATTCGCTTGGTTAAATTCTCACGAGTAAAAGGGTTAAAAACAAACAAGTCATTGGTTGTATTTAAGCAACGTTTATTGGTTGTTTTTAACAGAGAGCTTGTTAGATTTTAACACACATTCGTTTGGTTAATTTTACATGAGTAGCACGGTTATTAATAACCAATCAATGTGTTAAAACCCCAAATTTAGTAGGTTTTTCTTAACCAAGATACTTGTTTGAATTTAACCAAACAGGAAAACGAGACTGGTTGGTTAATATTAACGAAGCAACTTAATTGATAACAAACATTTAGTGTGTTATTTTTAACAACATGTATTTAACCTTTTTAACACGGTAGTTTTTAACAATAATAACTCATTTGTTTTCTACAGAGACTTAGTTGATTTCAACACATTTTTTTTTAACCGAGCGAAAATTCCACTCGGTTAAGGTCAATTTTTCTGCGTGGGTAGTCCATTTTTTGCACAGATGAGTGCTAATGTATTTCTGTGACCCTTTTTGAGCAACTGAGGATAGTAGCCATTATTTTTGGAGCAACTGTTAGGTTGAAAGAGTTTGAGCTTCAACTTTTATGGGTCATGGCAGGAGCACACATCCAAAATTGCATGACAAAAGCCCACAAATGCAGCCTTCAATTGTAGAGCAAGGGTTTATAATTAACCCCGATGCAAATACTCTTTCCCCATATAATTTAGAGTTGAGAACCGAGGTTGAAAAACTGCTCCCACCTATGGACCCTTGCGCTTTGACATTGAATTACCTTTCATAGTTGATAGAATACAGTTCAAAAGGAGGAGCGCTTCCGACATTCAAATCAGCGGCCAATGGCGCACAGGGACTAGTTTAGTTGGTGGCCTTTCCCAATTCAGTAGGTACTTTTGTGGCAGAGGCTTCGGTGAATTTGACTCAATTATTCCTTAGAGCGTGTTTGATGAACGCCCCACAAAATGGACAACAAATGCTGCATGACGGACAGATTTTCGAATTCGCTTTGTAGAGACCTAAAAGTTCAGAGAAGCCAAGCTTCTGACAGCTAATTAAGTGCAGCTATTGCAGTAATGGCGAAACTGTCAAGCGAGATTTATTTTTTTAAACAAACATGTTGGTTGGAAATAAAATCCCTTTGAATGCTAGCACTTATTTTATATTTGTACGATAAAGAAGTGGTTGCTCCCATAAAGTGAACTCATTTTTGATACCTTTTCAATTACAAGGCTTGCTAGTCATAAAAAAATGTCTTGCACATGAAATGAACTGTCTTACCTTGCTCATAAATATATTGATTTCGGCTGAAGGCTTTTTGCGCCTTATTAGACAGCAGCTTCGGGAACAGACTCGTATCTTTACGACCTATTCCCAAGGTCGAAGATTGCTATAGATGAAACAGAAACCTAGAAATTTTGGATGCAAGTCTATCTTCGAAAGCCAGATAGTATTGAGCTTTTGACATGCCAACAAATGCCTAGTAGTGGCAGTCTGATAGTTAAGGAAAATCGCCAAAACTTGACGCCCAGCTTAATGGACCCTTATGAAAGTTAAACACTATTTTCAAAACACCCCCGAAATTTTCTTCTGCGTTCGCCCCTGACTGCCCCCTAGTAATTCTTAATCCAACACTTCACGTTTTCGAGAACATGGAAAAGCCTAAGTTATCCTTCTCTTCCCCAGAAGTGATTTTGAAGCTCAGCTGATTTTGTTAGAAAAATCGTTTGAACTAGTCTTCATCCAAAACTAGATATACCTTTAACCGGGTGTTCATTAGAGCGTTGACTAGAAACCTCTCAGCTCTTCGTTGAAGGATACAAGCTTCCAGTGTCATAATTTAAGACCGCGACATATGAATCTGTGAGTTGGTCAATGCCCCCTTAGTGCTTAAAACCACCGGACCTTACAGTTCCTCAAAAGATCACCGTAAGCCACTGAAAACTATTCAAAAGTTACGTGCTTAGCTCGTTCAAACCCATAGGCCCGATCAGTTGCCGTTGTGTTTACAAAACAATAAGCGTTTTCATAATATGTTCATTGAAAAGTAATTCAAATTAGCAACTATTGCCAGGACACTTTCTCTTCATTTGTTTGCAGTGGAATACTATAAATTTGTTTACACAAATCAATTAGCTGATCCATGTACTGCGAAACAATTAAATTATCCCAATAAGCTATGGGATTCGAAAAATCTAAATTCAATTGTTAGTTTTGGGCGATTCCAAATTCTAGTGGTCTAGCTCTGTATCGTACACAATCAGCTCCCGCTTGGGTTTGCAATCGATTCGAATAATTAAAATTGCACTCATTGTTTAAAATTGCAGGTAAAACTCATTAGTGCCGGAAACGTTAGCAAGCACTGCGCCATCATTAATATGGAACGTCACGAACTACCGGATATTGATAAACAATTTGCAAACTAAATAACAAAACACAGATGTATACCTATAATGTGAGTGTATGTATGAATCAATTACGTAGTCACACCGTGATCCACTAAAAATAACAAAACAGAGAGAAAGAATTAATATTCAATATTGAAAGGAATAAATTCGTACAGCAAAATTGAAATTAATGTTTGTTTTGGAGTTAATCCTGATGTTTTCGCCACGGTCGGTGCCTCAGGGGAAAAACGAGTAAACAGGATGAACGGGAAAATAATCCGCTTCAAATAAATGATTTTTTTTATGAAATTTTAATTCACTTTTGTGAAAACGATTTAATGACGCCGGATATAAATTAAATTATTTCGATTGAACTTTGTTGCACAGGTAAAAACACAGAGAGCGTACATGGTCCTCTGGGGAGTGCTGCCTTTGTTAGGCTGGTTGTATTATCGTTTACATGTGCTTTGCTATAATTAATTAATTGAGTGAAAATGTCCTGCGAGTATTGAAAGAAGACGACGTCGAAGGGTGGATTTCTGATGTGGATTATTGAGGGTTTTGTAATTTTAACTATGTAGAGGATATACATTTGTTGTCATATTTACTTTGCTTACACTTGATAAGAGCAGTGGATAGTGGCTACTTATCACCAATACTGTCAGTAAGGTTGATGCTCTGAATTTCTGATTATTTTTTAAGTAAACAAGTGGACGCATCTCCAATTAGCCGGATCTGTAGCTGATTGTCTCCAGTTGGGCACGTTAGGTTGGTTGGGTCAGGAGGATTGTGGTCAAAAATCAAGAACAATATCCATGCCCAGTGATGATAATGTGAATGTTATCCGCCAATGCAAGTTATTGAACAGTATTTTGAAAAATGCGGCCCTGATGTTGGCTTGCGATCTTCGAAAAAATGTTGTCAAGTTGTGACGTTGATGACGAAGTTACAATGTCTAAGGTTTTATTAGCCCTCAAGGAGCATTTGATCAATACCTATCTGGACTTTTGGGGATTTATCCATGATCTGTCATATTGTGAATATTTATTCGACTGCGGATTTACTTTTTCTATACGAATAATGAACGGCGAGGAACCAATCATATTGTTAATAAATTGATTTAGACAATCACAGATTAGTGCCAAAGTTTATATGCCATTTTAGATGGCTCAACATGTCCAACAACACGTCTTCAACTCTTGCAAACAGAAGTGCAACTACAGTCCCAGAAGCCTCGTTAAACATGAGTCTAAGTAAAGCTAACTTCACTTGATCCTGTTTACAGGAGGATTTCAATCGTCTTCGCTGTTTAACGATCTGAAGAAGTGGTTTCTCCACACCATCATCATCGACTGTGTCACTGCTACGACGTTTCTCTCTCGCTCAAATTTTCTAGCCTTTTTGCCTTTTGGTTAAACCTCCGAATATTGGAGTAAACGCCTCTCTGTTTTTTCGATCAGGTGCTTCTCAGGAACTCGGATTAAAGACTCCGATGCCATTCCCTCTTCCCTTGGTCGTAGAGATAAAGAGCGGATTTAATTCATGTCTCTAGAAATGCATGTCTGAAGATCAAGAGACCGTGACATGAGGCAACCTTATGAGGGCTAGCGTAATATTATGTCCTGCAGCTAGTTCAATAAGCGTTAGTTACCTTAGAATTTTTTTAAGTACTCGGGAAAAACGGACTGTTGGGAATTTTTTTATAAGATTCTAGTAATTCTAAAGTGATAAAAATCGGTTGCTTTGAATATTCAGGGGTTCCACCATCATTAGAACTTTTTTTCTCGTTCTTAACTCATACAAAAATTATGCCAAAAATGTGTTGTAAGTGCACCGATAAACATTTTTTTTAGCTTTTAGTAAGTAGAATAGTTTTCATAGTTGAAGTGTGTAGCGAATTTCCTTACCTCTTGAAATAAAGAAAAACAAACGGCGCCGGCATTTTTGAAAATATTCACAAGTCACACGTCTTATCCTATAATGGCTAACTTCAGCGATGTTCGTAGCGGGGTAAATTTGTCATTATCGTCGTTGCGGATGGAGTACCACACAAAAAAAAAATAAAATTCTAATAAATTTAACATAACATTCTCTCCCAGCCTCCTTCTCAGAACTGTCTTCCTCTAGCTAAGTAAACTACTCCTTAATCACATATTCATAATCAGACAGAAACTCATCCAAGGAGTCTACGTGACACACTCGGACCTTGGTATGTGAGGACTGAGGACCGTTTCCAGGTCTGGGTGTGTCCACAAACAGCTAAGGCAAGACAATTTAAAACTTCTTCAAGTATTCAATTAGAGCATTCCAATCCAAATATATAAGACAGAAGCAGAAAACACCCTGATGCACAATCCGGACAACAATCCCCACATAACAATACGCCATACGAGCGAATACCATATCCTCAATCAGGCTCTGTGTCAATGATGAATCCTTTTTCCACATTCTATTGCCATTATTGCATACCCACTCGAATTCCTCAGAAAACACCCTCGTGTACACTCAAGGATAACACAGAAAAATATATATATAAAAAAAACACACTTTCCACTTACCATCATCGATAGGAATTGCATCAGCATCAGTAGACGCACTGCCGCCACCGGTTCCAACAGCCGTGACAGCTGGAGCAGCAGCAACACGGTATTGTTGAATCCTTGAAAAGTGTATTATTAAAAAGACTAGAAGAAGCTTAAACACCCATGTCCTGGTGTCACACATTGTCCATTTCACACACAACACCAGTCGTTGAACTTTTTTCGATTAAACTCACACCACGAGTGACAAAATAAATAACAAAAAAATCCAATGGAATGCAAAAATTAAAAATTAATTCACCAGAGACGATGCCAAGGATAACAACTCAAACTCGGCAAAGGACACCACTTCACAGATAGCACCAACAAAACAAACAAAATAGAGAAAAAAAAAAACCGAAATGTTGATATATCCAGGATTTTCAAATATTCGGAGAATTTTCGTTTTCACTTAATGCACAGGAGAAACTTTTTACTAAAGAAAATAACTGAACTCACTCACTAACCACACCGTCGAAGGATGTGGGGAAGTGCAAAAGATATAGGTGGAATATTTTTTTTTTCGCTTCAAGCCAAAATAGCTTGCCGTGCAGAAATAGAAGGAATATTGAAATGCTCACACGACACAAGGATGCAACTTTCGTTAATGACGAATATCCTCGAGAAATATTGGGTTTTATATGTTATCGGAGAAAGAAAGGACTTATCACCGGCACACGATACAGTCGACTGACACAACAACATGAGCCAACAGCATGGTTTAGGTTGTCAACAGAGAAAGTTGAGAGGACCTCCATTTGCTCAATGAAATTCCAGTTGTAGTGGGTGAGATGTGCGCAGGTTTGGAGGCATTTCCAGGATCTTCCAGTACAGTGTCTGGCGCCATACAACATTTCGGTTAGTGGTAGTTTTGTGCAGCCACTGGCGGAGTCAGAGATGTACTGCCGGCCTCGGTTGAAATTCCTCTGATCTTTCAGGGATAGCAGACAGATTACACAAGTATGTAATATGTATGTGAGCGATGTGGAGAGGAGCCTTAACGTGTTCGTAATTGACTTGCAAAAGTGATTTTTGGTCTTCCATTGATATACAAATGTACACAAGAAGTCTTAAGGACGACCCCAATGCGATGTTGGCTACAAAAGTAAAGTTGAAGGATGAAGAATATGAAGAAGGGTCCTCTTATGCGAGGCTATATTTTTCCGGATGAAATAATTATTGAATTATGCGGAAGGAAGTTGTTTTCATGTGGGTATAGATGACGGGGCAGCAATGAATTAGCCCCTCAAGGCGGCCTCTATTCTCCTTCTTCGTGATAAAAATGTGGGAAGCGGAAAAGTATCCTGTTGTGTACAAAAATTATGGAGAATTGATTAAGGAGAAACTTGTTAGGGTTTATTGTTTGTGGAATAATTTGATAATGGATCCGAAAGTAGTTATTTGATTTTCTCCGTGGCGTGTGTACATATGCCGGTGTAGGATTGAGGCTGTAAAAGAAGGACATGATAATGCTTGGTAAATGTTTATGCCTAATTGGGTGGAAATGAAGTTCTTTTGTTTCTTTTTGGCGAGAGTAGTAACGAGAGGAAACTTTTCGAGTGCACTTAGGCGTATGTGGAATATTTTCTTCTTCGTCGTTTACATCGATGAAGTTATGTAATTTGTAGATACAATTACTAAAAACTAACCATATGGGTGCTTTTATAAAGATTGTATAACTTAATCCTAGATGTGAGTGTTTTTGGATCTTGTGCAAGCGTTTGAAAATTGAGTTCTTTTCTGGTGGTAGCGCCTCTTTGGAGAGTACGACGAAGACAAACATGCAATTTAATTGACTAGATATGGTGCTTGAGCTCAAGACATGGTAGTGAACTTATCAACGCTGCTCTACTTTTCGAGCTATGCTATAGCGCCGATTTCAACTTCCGTAACTGTCCGTCTCTGTAATTCGTTGGCTCATACTTTCTCCGAAGTCCACAGGATTGGTTTACAAAGCACAAAGAATGCTTTAGCCATGAATTGAATTGCTTGCATATGTAGCTTATAATCTATTTGGAAAAAAGTCAGAGCAATTTTTGTCGTCTACCATACAACGAACCATGGACCGAATTTGAAGTAGTTCCTGCATCAAATGTCAACCGACCTATGAGCTCACAATCATCTCAACTCAAAACTTCGGAATGAGGGATTGATATCCATCTATACGATAATCCGAAAATATTATTGGCACCCAACACGCATTCGGCAAGTTAACTTAGTGGAGACTGTCATCCATTTACTTGAATGTGGAAAAACAAAAACAAATGGGCAGTAAATAATATTGCTGCTTCTTAGACATAGACGGCGCTTTTCAGAGTCTCCCAACGGAGATCCAATTTACCGCAATTGTGGGTCTTCGAGTAGAATGATCTTGCTTTAAATTCCCCGGAAGAAGATTTCATTCGCCGACACGTTTATCAGCGAATCCCGGGTGTCAAAGATTCTGCATGAAAGAGTCATGTGCTTTTCATAATCTACACAAAAGGTCCATTTAAGCTATTCGCATAACGCTTAGCGGTAAGTTTATCTCTCCATCTCAGGCGATTTGTGTCAAATAGCTGATGTTGAGACGAATCCTGGAATTTACTAAAATCTTCAAAAAGGCCCATACTGCGACGTCCTTAGTAGACCAGAAAATCCCTGTCAAGTCATTCATATTTAATTCGACTTGAGTGTCCGGAAAGAAAATTTAATTCTCCGCCAATTTCTAATCTGTAATATAGGAGATTCGACTGAAATGGCTAACTCGCTGAAAATCTTCACGGAAGAACAAAACAAAATAGTCTTCTGGGATAAAGCACGAAGCCACAAAATTGTACGTCCTTGGAATTATGTATCAGTTTGCTGCTTAAATCCTTCTTAATTACTGCGAAATCTCCAATTTGTTTCGTTAATTTGATTATGCAAAAGTAAACAACAAACTTCACAGAACTCATCGTCTGCTCCAATTAAAGGACGCGTAAGTAAGTCCTATCCTAATCCCTATTTCTCTTATTATAATATTATGAATCAATATGCTTTCTGAATACGTTTACGGTCTTTTCCGCAACAAATTCTATTGAGGAAGCTCACGCCCCAACGCACGTAATAAAAAAACATTAAATCTCCCCAAGGGATTCCTATTTCATTACCTCATCCCTTCACCAGTTAATTGTAAATCGCACAACGTGCTGCTATTCACTCAGTGGTAATCGTAACCAACATACTTACATAATAGGGCTGTAAGCTGACCCGAAATCCTTTAAATGAATCCAATATCCTTTCCACACGTCCACCAAGTGAATAGTTTAATTTCGTCTACAGCAACACACATGAAACCCTTTTGCCGCGTTCAGCACGCCCCAACATTGTAGCTGCAAAGGGACGAAACTAAAATAGAGAAATCATTGACCCAGTCGGAGGATTGAAAAGGAAAATTCCCGAAAACCATCATCTTCATCTCAATCCTTATCAGAGATTCCAATTACGCCATTATCCTAGCCAATTCTGAGCACGTTCACCCGTTTCATCCTTACGTACAATTTTTTTAATCGCGCGCCTTAAGAACGACGCTCAAGATGTTTGTTTGTTTGATTACGTCGTCTTCGTTTCGGTGTGCAAATGAATGAAAAACAGGGACAACGTTTTGTCCCATTGACTCATCATATACTAGAGCGAGGGATCTGAGTAGATCCAGCAAAAAATAAAAAAGAAACGATTATGACTTTTGGAAAATGTCTTTTAGACGAATCTTTCTTGTGTCACCGGGATGTGGTCCCGACTGATCCCTTTGTGAGACGACTTCAATGGCAGTTTGGTTCTTCTTTATTAACTTTGTTCCTTCATCTAATTGGCAATGAAAAAAGTATATTCTTCCCTTAGTTGACACTAAGGAGCCTCTTTGAACACATCCTTTTGTATTGTTATCGCGACTTCTACGATGCTGAAGCGTATTTTCAACAACAATACAACGACGGGTGAATGATTTAATTTGGACCGTGGAGAGTAATTTGATTGTCCTTGCACTAACCATTTTGTTATCCTTGTAAACAGAAAAATAAAAAAAATTCGGCGAGCGCAAAAAAGGAGATGATGCTGTCACTGCATGTGGCAGGATTCTTTTTTTTTTTTTGTTATTTAATTTTGTGTATTGCTGACACGCAGGATATTCACTGGGTATTGTGTGTATCCTTTTGCAGTAAACGATTGCGAATTCATTTCGGTGTTTATGGGACATTTGCGTCCGCTTGTGGGGGGAGACACGGTTATTTTATTGTATATCCCGAAGATCCGGTGGTCCGTTTTTATTTGTTGATCCTTTTTTTTTTGTTATTATCGTTCGTGAGTTGCGACGATTGGACTCGGACAGGAAGGAGAAAATTTCGATGCTGACAGCGTACGTATGTGTATGTGGTAGGCACATATCAAGCAATCTGATGACAAATGATTACATTTCAATTTGTAGAGTGTAGCAGAAGTGGTTTTATGTACCGTAATGGGACACATACTGTGGAAGGATGCCGGTAAATTATTTAGGGAGACCGGAAACTTTTCTTTTTATTCTGGTTTTCTGGTTTTGTATTCTTCCATTCTTTGTATTGTGGTGATGATGATGATGATGGCTGTAATGGTTCGGATTTAAGTGGTCGAAATGACGTTGGCTGTATTTTGCGGTTGTTCGGGGTTCAACTTTGATGCTGATGAAGGGTGTAATGGTCGGAAATGGGGGGACTCGGTTCGGTTAAATGTTGTGATTGTGTATTAACATGCGGTTTATATGATACACATAGGTTTTCAGCTTGATGGAAGGTCGGATAACTTTACCTAGTAAATCAATTTATTTAAATGATTTTTCTTGGATTTACCCAATGGAGGTCATTTCCGTACCTTGACGATCTTGGTCTCTCGTTTGTTTTATTATTAGAACAGAGATATAGCAATTTTGCAACCAGATGAGAGTGACAGCCAGCTTTGCTGGTCTAAGGCAAAATTTTCTATTTGTTTAAGCATAGAAACTTCAATCCGGGTTGGCATCACTGGCGGTGACTCCAATCTAACTATTTTCTTACTAAAAGCTAAATTTAATGCTTCGTTTCTTCTAGTTTAGGTTACAAAAATAGCCTTAACCTAATTTACAATCGGAGTGAATAATATGGCCGTTAAGTTCAATGAAATATCCCCTTTTTTTTTGCTTGAGTGCAGATTTTATGCTATGGCATTTAAAAAAATTGTGTACTATATTGTACGTTTCAATACTATTTCTTTTTCAGTTTTCAGTCCAATTGAGAAAAGGAGATTTCATCACTGATACTAACACTCTTATGAATGAAAGAAAAGTATTTCCCTGAATCATAATTGCGTAGTTGAAATTAAATGAATTTAAATTCAACTTTTTCATTTGTTTTTAATTTTAAAAAAAAAGTAAAAATGCGAAGATAATACCCCGAAAATCTTTTTGACACTTAATTTCTTAAGATTGGTTGAGCGTGTGAACCGCAATAAGTAAAAATACATAAACATAAACTACAGAAATAACATAGAGTGGATTACAACATTTTAGACACTTACTGTTAAAATCAAGTAACAAAATATAGTAAAATGCGGCATAATTAAGTCGATATAGTAAAATAATTGATCAGTTTTTTCCTGTATTCCTTTAAAAATATGGTCGTCGTCAAAAATATAAACCAATTAAGGAATTTGGAAATACAAATGCACCAATTTAAAAGAAGAAGAAGAAAAATACAAACTTGTAAAAGTTATTATGCAATATTTTGTTTCCTGTATTTATTTTTTTTATACCGAGATATTTTGATAAATACATCAAAATTTAAAATTTTTCTTCAGTTTTCTCACCAATTTATAGGCCAGTGTGTTACTATCTCGCGTTGGTGTTGACTGGAAAATGGGGTTTCTAGGAAGTGTGTTTTAAAGTCGGAACAATATTATTTAACCCTTGGATTTTGAAATCAGCGAAGAAAAAAAGTGTTTCCCATCGGTCTAAATTGCAGGCTTCACGAAAATGAAACATCTTAGATATAAATACCATCGCAAAAAAGGCTCAAGCAGCCCTCAGGCTGTATGTTAGGGATGCAATCATGCAATCGCTTTTAAACATTTACTATTTACAACCTTACAATAACATTGCAGACAGTTTTTCGTTTGTGTAATTATAACTTTGCTTGAAAAAGGTTAAAAACCGTTATGTAGCCATGCTTCACCCCACTCTTTAGAGAAGTAATTATTTCAACAGAGCAGAATGTATTGGACGTTTGAGATGGCTAGGACATGTAGAGCGAATGGACATCAACGCTCCGGCCCGCAGAGTTTTCGATTCCAACCCAGAGGGTCAACGCAGTAGAGGAAGACCTCGCCTTAGGTGGCGCGCACAAGTAGAAAAGGACCTCAACCAAGTTGGAGTGCGCAACTGGAGGCAGTTGGCTAACGACCGGACCAACTGGAGAGGCTTGTTGGTTGAGGCCCTGGTTCACCCCGAACTGTAGCGCCACCTAAGTAAGTAAGTAAGAATGTATATTAATGATGGTTAAACTTCGAATTCAGGATAAATACAGGTCACAACTCATTTAAGGCCCAAACCCTGTGTATTTAAGTAGATAATAAGTCATCTCAAAGTCGGAAACTTTAAGCGTACGTCCTTTGATCGCATACAGCATAAGCATAAGCTCGCCATATTTTTAATGCTTCAAAAATAACCCCACCCGGACAGTCCGCTTTTAAGCCATAATAATCCACCCGGCAATGACAATAGCGACATTCGTGGTCCATTACCGGTTTTATAACAAAGACCGCTTCCCCAACTATGCACACTACATACATGCACTTCATTTTTCTCGTCGCACACTAGCAGCTACTAATGGTTCAACCATGAAATAAATCTCGCAGTGCAAAAAATCAGAAAAGGATTCCAATAAAATCCACAAACCACCCGCACGCTTCTGACTTCTGAGCACATTTGCATTTGCACATTTTGATCTATAAATCTGAAGTTAGTCCAGCTCACTTGGAGCCTTGCTTCCGGTTGGCCTTGCGGGAAAATATGGGAAATTGAAATCTCCAAACGCGCTGTTGGAGCTCTTTGTGTTTAAAGTCGGTTTTTTTTTGTTTTTCTCAATAAAATGTCGACGAACTACTGGTATTCAGGAGTATTACTAAAAAATGGCGCTGCCGTTAGTTTTACTGCAGCAGGCTGCCACGAGGACTCGACATATTACCAAACAATAGCATGGAAGAAGAAATTTTTTTTTATAACACAAGCCAAATCCTAACCTCCTTGCAGTGGAATATTGAGCCCAAAGGCCGCGAAACCGTTTTCAGAAAAAAAAAAAAACATACTCATATATATGAATATGGCACGGCACAAGGATGGAGATGATGTGGGGACCCTGCAGCAGTGGTTGCAATTTCAACAATACCCACTGCGGCAGGGTCGTGTTTGCTGTTGTTCAAATTCTTTTTTTGCCCTTCTCGACGTACCAGTTTTTTTTTTTTTTGCTGTTTGGTCCTTTTTCAATTTATATTCTCATATGCTGTCATGTTGAGCAGCAACCTAACAACAGCGCCCATACGATAAAATGTAGGACGTGGGCCAATCCACTTGTTATTGCATACTGTTGGAGGATGTTTTGGATGATGATGATAATGGTGGTGGTGGTGGTGGTGGCTGTGGGGAGCTGTGTAATTTTGCTGGACAACGATAGAGAGTCCTTTCTGAAGCCAGGGCAATAAAAAATTCATTGAACCCTTACAATATTAGAAGGTGCGGTTTTTTTTTCTTTTTTTGTCTGTTGCAAATTTCAGTTGAAAGGACCAAGTTAGTTGAGTATGGAAAATGGAGGGATATCCTGGGGTTATGGTTATGCTTTTATATAGTCAGAATGGCCGTGATGTTAAAGGTTTTAACGTGATCGGATGCGACTACTATGTTATGAACTAATTACTGGCCAACGAGTGGAAGTTCAAAGAGATGGCGAGAGTCCTGAGTCCTGAGTCCATGTGGGGCACGAATAATTTATGGGCAATCGAAAATGTGGTCAGATGAGAGCACGGGGGTGTTTGAGTCAGCCTTATTACGAGTATGTAGGTGGCTGTTATATTTAAGTGAATGATGGCGGGCCAAGGATGCCGTTTTTTACATGCACATATTAGATGGAGAAGGTCTGCAAAAAAGTATGAGACGTAGATTGCTAGTGACCTTTTGGGCGAGTGGTTTGTTACGAACTACCAACTGCGCCTTGTGCGCTGGATGTTTGGAGGGAGCTCCCTTCTGTAGGTATTATTTGATTGGTCACCAATTACTTCAAATTCAGAAGAGGTGTCAGCTAGGGTATAACCCAGAGAACAAGTACAACTTCGCTCTAGCTTAAGCCATCGCTTAGGTTCTAAAGCTCTGCCCGGCTTAGTTTTTTCTTCTAGCGAAAACCATTCCATTCGTGCTAAAAATCTATACTCACGCAAGGCGAGTGGATGTCAAAATTGTGATCTAGGATCTTATATGAAACTGTTTGCTCGGACTATTTTTTTATGACTGTAAGCTTATTTTCAATATCCCGCCTATTCCTTACAAAGGCTGAAAGTGTAAGATGTTCAACTGACATTTCATAACTTCCAGCCTTCCGCCACTGAATCTAAGTCATTAGGGGCTATCCTGTTATGTGGTGAGTGCTGTTGTTCTGGGTTGGGTTGTTAAAATCAATATACCCTTCGAGAAACTTCTCAAAATGAAAACAGGGATATTAAAAAGACGTCCGCTTTCTCGTACTGTTAAAAATGTTACAATTTATTAGATATATTTATAGCAAAATTGTTCTAGAAACGATATGTGTTTTACATTATTTAGATATGATCTGTTTACATGAAGTTGGACAGTTGCCACACCAAGTTAATGTGGAATCTAATCTATTAGAGTTGCCAATCGTTTTTTAAGTTGTTATATTTGAACCAAACATTTATGTTATATTAATAACTCATTTGTATGTTCGCCAACAGCTGATACTGTAGGTTACTCGTCGCTGAAGTGCGCTTTCAACTTGCTGGATTTGCTTCCAGATAGTACAGTGGCGAAGTCGCTATATTATTTAAGACAACTTTAGTATAACTGATGCTATACTATTTATATCGTTGGCGCTTGTGGCGAGGAATTAAAAAGTTTTTTGCTAACGAAAAGACAAATTTGACTTCGCTAATATTCCTCTGAATAATAAGACGAACATGGTTCCGGACGACTTCAATGACAAAGGATAAGGTTTTGTTTGATAAAATATTTGTTAAAGAAAAGACACCTTTATCATCGCTGAGTTTCCTCTTGGTAATACTCATCCTTTTATTCATTTGAAATGTTTCGTGGTATGCAATTGCACCCCAAACAAGGAAGTGGCCTACGTTTTGTACCCAAGTGCTGTAGATACAAGGTATACAAGGGGAAAAGGGAAAAAGTAAGGTTTCGGTTGGATTTTGTGAGAAATTTGGTATTAAAAAACAAAAAATATTGCCTCTTTATTTTATGTGGGATTTAGCCAGGGAAGACAGTAATACCCTACGAATAACGAACAATAGACAAGTACATAACACAAACACAATTACACATTACATAAGAACAGAACAACAGTACGATCACGCGACACGCAGCCGGACAGTAACAGCAACGAACGAACGGGTTAGCGAAAGACAGACGAACGAACAAAGTAGTAGTTCTTATTCAACTCCCGTAGGAGGCACACGTAGCAGTGAAGCTAAGAAAATAAAAGTAAAGAGTCGCCAAACTCGCAGTGTTTCGTAGATTTAAGATTACGTGAAAATAAAGCATATAACGCTTTGGAAGTCAGTGTTTCATTTTTTGAACGAGCCAAAGAAGAGGATTTAAAAACACATAATTTGAACATTGTTGAACACTAAAATTTAAAATTTTATGATGCGTAGGTACATGTCTCCATGCATTGATGTCGGAAAGGCGCTGTATTTCGGAAACACGATTAGCTACAAAAGTGTCCCATTTAGAAGCTAGTGAACGGATCCAAGCCAACGTAATCGTGGAGTCTGTCAAAGCATACGTTTTTTGTACGCCCAAGGTTTCATAATTTAACCACTAAAAATACATGTCGTTACATTTTGGCTAAAAAAAAAAACAAAGACGTTCACAACGTTATAAAGAGTTTATTGGAAAAATTAAAAAAAGGTTCAATAAAAAACTGGAGGGTGATTTGGCACCTTAAGGTTTCTTAGAGTTTTTCGAAAATTAAAGTTTGAGGTTAGGTTCGAACGAGTGTTTTATTCGCCAGTTTGTGGAACGCTAATTGATGTGGATGATGTGGATTGTGAATAAACTTTGACAATTCGCGCCAAGGTTGTATTCGTTCGCGGCAAAAAGTTTGGAATTCGAAATAACAGTATTTTAACTGTTTATTAACTTGTTGTCCTAATACATTTCGATGGGATAATTAATCATCCTCCTCTTGGAATAGTAAAATGTGCAATTTTCCGTTCATAAATGCATCAAAATTGGTTTGTTCGCATTTCACAAATTCGTTCGCTCGCTGTCATGTGAATACCCCTTAAGGATGTACGACAAAAAGTGGCATATTAGACATTGAATCCATTTCAGAAAAAATGTACCTCAATATAAAACTATTAGGGGGAGAAACGGCACCGGTTCCTCATACCCCAAGCCTTAGAGGTGCTATATATCTCCCAAATGATGTTGCATTATTTTTCACGAAAAACAGGATCAAAACGTGTCTGCGCTGTTATAACTGCAAGTGGAAAGAAGCACACACGACACGTTTTTTATTTTTTTGTAACACCGAACACCGTTCACCAAATACTTTTCAATCTACACTTTTTTCACTCATTAAAAAAAAATTTTTTTGTTCGAATTTACTTAATTTTTTTTATTTATTTAATTTTTGTTTGTAACTAGAAATTCTCACCTGCAAATAAGTAAAACTAAATGATATTTTAGTGTCTTTGCTTTAAAATAAAACCCACGGAGCCATATCACCCGACTTTACCCTATAGAATATTTGTTTGCCCTTTATTATTTTTTGTTCATAAAATTATTGAAAATAAACTGTTTTATTTTTAAACTAACCAAGTGGGAAATTTGTGGGAGTTCTGACTAGGTCCAAAAGGGAAAATGGGAATTCCGTTGGAATTCTAAGCGTCTAAGATCGCTGAGTATACGCACGGCCACGTTACTTACAATGGTCCAGTTTTCGTCATTCTGAAGCATATAGCTTACGACATTATCGGGAGTGGCCTACTCTCCGAATTGGTACCGTTGGCAATGAAAAAACACTTGTTCCGCGTCTTCAGAAACATTTTCGCAATGCGGGCGAATTGGGCTGGTTTCATGTCCGCGTTTGAAGAGATATTCTCTGTAACAGCCAAGAACTGAGTCAGGACCAAGTGTGGGTGAGTGTGACATAAAGTGGCCCAACAAAATCGGTTCAACGACGGACGTGATTTCAAAAGGGGTCTTATACTAAAGGTGATTTTTTAAGAGGTTTAGAACTTTTTTTAAAAAAAAAAACACAAAAAATTCGAAAAAATGAATGAAATATTTATTTGAATCGATAGTTTGAACCTTGCAATTTAATGTTTAAAGATAATTTCATGCAAATGTTGACCGCGGCTGCGTCTCAGGTAGCCCATCCGCTGAGTCCAATTTTGGCATACTCTTTCACACATATCGGCCGGTATCTCACGAATGAATGCATGGATGTTGGCTTCCAGTGCGTCAATCGAAGCGGGCTTGTCCCTATACACATTAGCCTTGGCATACCCCCACAAAAAATAATCTAATGGTGTCAAATCGCACGATCTACGCGGCCAATTGACCGGCCCGAAACGTGAAATTAACTGTTCACCAAACTCGCCTCGCAATTGCGCCATTGTTTCGTGTGCTGTGTGGCATGTGGCACCGTCTTGTTGAAACCACATATCATGCAAGTCAAGAACTTCCATTTCGGGCAAAAAAAAGTTTGTTATCATCGCTCGGTAGCGTTCACCATTGACAGTAACGCTGCGATTCGCATCATCTTTGAAGAAATATGGCCCAATAATGCCGCCGGCCCATAAACCGCACCAAACAGTGGCTTTTTCGGGATGCATTGGTAGCTGTTGCAATGCTTCTGGCTGATCTTCACTCCAAATGCGGCAATTTTGCTTATTTACGTACCCATTCAACCAAAAATGAGCCTCATCGCTGAACACAATTTTTCGATAAAAAAGCGGATCCTCGGCCAGCTTTCCAAGAGCCCATTCACCAAAAATTCGGCGTTGTGGTAGGTCGGCTGGCTTTAGTTCTTGCACCAGCTGTATCTTAAAAGGCTTTACGCCCAAATCCTTCCGCAAAATTTTCCACGTAGTGCTGTAACAAAGGCCTAACTGCTGGGAACGGCGCCGAATCGACATTTCGCGGTCTTCTGTCACACTAGCTGATACGGCCGCAATATTTTCTTCACTACGCACAGTACGTAAACGTGTTGGTGGTTTAATGTCCAACAAAGTAAATTTGGTGCGAAATTTGGTCACAATCTTCCGAATGGACTGCTCAGAAGGTCGAGAATGCCGATCATAAAATGGAAGCAGCGCGCGATGAACATTTCGAACCGAGCACGAATTTTGATAGTAAAATTCAATAATTTGCAAGCGTTGTTCATTTGTAAGACGATCCATGGTTAAATTGCAAACCAAACTGAAGCTGTTTGACAGTGACACAAGGTACTAAACACACGTCAGCTGTCAAAACCAGTGTTGCCAAAACCAAACCAGCTAAAAAATCACCCTTATAAGGAGAATCTTATCTATAGCAAGCCAGATAAGAGTAATGGATGCAATTGTTACCACCCATAAGGAAATTTGCTTTGTTATTTTAAATGCGATCTTAATATGTTTTATGTTTCTAGGTATATTATTTAAGAGAATTGATTTTTAATAAAAATATTACTTTTTCGAGATAGTTCAATTTACAGCTAAATAAATTAATTACACAAATTTTGCATTAAAAGCATTATAAAAATGCCTCAAGAAAACTGGCATTCCTAATTATGGTTACCGGTTTACTAAAATAATGCTTCTTTATTGAACAAAACTGCAAAAGTTCTATAAGCTTATATTCAAATAAATAAAAAAATTATAAATTAGTAAAATATTATCCATATTAAAGTTTAGTTGTTGTATTTAACTACTTTCAAGGAACATAACTAAAACGAATTTAGCTAGTTGAAGCCTTATGGTAAAGTGCCAATAACTGTGGTCCCATACGAACAAGTTATTGGAACACCCTGTCTATAATCGTATTTATTGCTGTTGTTTGATACAGTCATTGGTACCCCTCTTATTTAATATATTTGCAGATAATTTAATTATTTAAACTGGTACTTAATAATAATATTTTACATGTTGCCATTTGAAATAGCTAAAGACACTATTCATATTTTGAAATTTTCAGGACAAAATCTATACTTACAAAATTGGAAGTGTTTACAAAAATCACAGAATTTTACACTAAAAAAAAAATCTGTGATACGAGCAGGTGTTTATACTTTGATCTTAAAAAGTCGACTGAAGTGAACCTCTAGTAAAAGAAATGCAGAAAAATATTACGAATTAATTATAGTTAGTACAAATTCACTTGAATAAGTTCTTCTTTGATCGAAACTTACATTCGGCTATTAGTGTTCTTATTATGCAGGCGCAGTGGCTTAGTGGTTAGTGTGTTGGACTACTAAGCGAGGGACTCAGGTTCGAATCCCGCAAAAACCCAAATTCCAACTTAGGGTTTTTTCCACTGCGCCGCCTCTCGCGAACGTCTGACAAACATCCGAGAGTATAACTGTCTTAAGAGCTTCTCAATTAGCCGTTTGGAATCGGCATTAAATTGTAGATCCCTTCCATTCGTTCCAAAAATGAAACTCACACAAAACGAATGGTTGTGAGAAGCTAGGCCTTGGGTCTCTCCAGACCTGTTGCGCCAACTATATATATATATATATATTAGTGTTCTTATTCAGCCAGTACTGTGCCGTGATGATGTATGATTTATGTACAGATATGGACCAATGTATTTAGTGTGATGAAAGGGAAAAGTTCAGACTCTCGGTAGAAATAGAGTCTGTAATCAATATTACTCCACCAAGGCATTGGCAATATGCGCGAGAAAATTTAACTTTGACTAAAGATTCAGTAGCATAATCTAGACAATGAGTTGTCTACAGGATATCCTTTGCTAATCCAAAACTGAAACGGTTCCAAATGGAATAATTATACTTCAGTTCATTTGTACAGTGTCGTCTTCCGGTTAAGAGTATCATCACGCACACAAATAAACTTGGTTTCGAAGATAGAGTTCTTGACCAATTTGATGTTTATATGTTATGTGTGGAAAGGTTTTTTTCCGTCGGCTTTCTTTTTGGCGTTGGAATGAAACTATATTAGTTGATTGCCTTTTCCCGACGTTTCGGCAGGGATTGCTGCCTTCTTCAGGGTAAATTTGGTTTCGCCAATTCTTTTCTGAAGTGTCTACAAATATTTTCCTAAAGGATTCCAATTGAATTAAATATTATTCGGAACGTCCGAAAAAATTAATTTTCCGACGAGTTTCCTCATTTCCACATCAGCAGTTCAAACAACACCAATTCGGATAGCCCATACGACATTATTGCTCCTTTGAGACAACACTTCAGAAGAGTCCTCCTCCTGCCCATACAATTATCTGCACGACAAAGACAAACGAAAAAAAAAACAATCCTTGCAGCAAAATTTACTAGACACACAACTTACTTCCTTGTTCACCTACTGCACTGTACTGCTGCGCCGCTGCACGTACTCCATATTTAGTGTGTCACATCATGTAGCCGTTGCAGCAAATTGACATACTTATCCACCCCCATTCACCCTGTTTTCCGTATACATCTTTCCATAGCCATCGCCTTGTATAGTGTCGTTTACATTTGCACTAGCAAACCTCTTCGAGGACCACTTCCACAAGCACTCAACACCCTTCTCCCCCCTCAGCAAGTGCCATTCGGAATTGCTTACGGGAACAAAATCTCGCAAAATCCTGCATTATGCAGAAGATTTTTCATTCCGCTCAACACGATTGAGAATGAATAACGAAAAAGGTAGCGCGAAGAACATGAAAAATCTCTAGTCCTACAAGGTGGCATCCAAAATGGGATTCTAAATCAACACGTTACTGCGCGAAACGGCGCAACGCTCGCTCGCTCTCTGCCAAATTGGTGTTTGCTATTTTAATTTTCCTTCCGAGCTGGCTCCGTCTTTGCAGCTTCCTGTTTTGCTTTATTCATTTTAGATTAGAGAGGGGAAGCCGCATGCAGGCATAAATCTTGACAACAGACGTAGCTGTGAAGTATGGAGCCTTCTTCTTTTCTTTTTTTTTGTGCCCCTTCAGTGTTGTGTGAAAGTGTTTAGATTGGAATCTCGGGCGGAAGCTAAAACATATTTTTGCCTACACAACACAGGACGGCTATACGACACAAAAAGGATGTCTACTGCTGCTGTACTACTGTAGTGTGCCGCATAGTCGACTTGGCCGGCATCCAAATTGTGGCCATGTAAAGGCAATTAGTACCGGGCCGTGCATGGCTTCTACTTACAGCGTCCTCTGTTGCTGGCAGGCTTCTCATTTCATCTTATCTTCCATCGGCGGGCTATATCATTCGGAAACTAACTTTTCAAATGAATGTCTTATGCCATTGTGAGGAGTTTTGTATAGTAACAGTAGATTTGCTGCAGTTGAGGTTATATACTTGCACTGAAACTTTGCCTCGTTTACTTCTTTCATTTACGAATTGCTGCCTTACTATTTGGTTTCGCTCTGAAGATGTGTAAGAAGTACAGGGGCGGCCAAGGGATTTTTTTTTCTGGGCGAAACATCATAGAGGCGAAAAATTCCATCTGTGTCTATATTACTGGACCATTACCTGTGGTTAGAATCCCGCAAAAACCCAAAATTCCTACTTAAGTTTTTGCCACTGCGCCACCTCTCGCGAACGTCTGACAAACAGCCGAGAGTATAACTGTCTTCAAAGAGCTTCTCAATTAGCTGCTTTGAATCTACATAAAATTGTAGATCCTTTCCATGCGTTCCAAAAATGAAAAACGCACACAAAACGAATGGTTGTGAGAAGCTAGGCCTTGGGTCCCTACGGACCTGTTGCACCAACTATTTTATTTATTACAACTATTGGAGATTCTTTTAGAATTTGTTAGACAATCAAGCCAAAAATATGAAACAAAAACACACAATTTAAGTTGTTAAAAAATAATTAACATTTGTCTTTATTTTAGTCTTTCTCAGTCGATGTTTTATTTACAACTGGCAAAAGGTTTATCAGTACTAGATCGAACAAAAACATCTATTTCAATAATGTAAAAGCTTTAGGCACAAAGCTCTTTTTTTCAAGATAAGACCGCGATCTCCGAGCTAATAGTCGTTAGAGCAGGGCCTTAGAGCTGCCACAAAGTATTTAAGACTGCAAGGATTGGCTGCTTGTTTTATTGTCCTAAAAGCTTAATGAATGGCTTGATATAATCTCTCTCAGGTCAGTTATATAACAAGAAGCTAAATGGGAAAATTTGTCACAATGAAAACTGTCAGCGACCGCTTCCCAATTTGAACGAAAAATGGGCTTACTCCTAGCTTAC
The DNA here is from genome assembly GCA_963082955.1 of Cheilosia grossa. Taxonomy (NCBI): domain Eukaryota; kingdom Metazoa; phylum Arthropoda; class Insecta; order Diptera; family Syrphidae; genus Cheilosia; species Cheilosia grossa. Next base: position 59,577,752 of record OY720145.1, on the reverse strand, counting down.
TTCCATTTGAAGCAAAAACAAAAAACTCAATCAGATTCTTTGAGTGATAAATCGATCAGCAGTTTGCATCACAGGCGTTTGAAGGCGAGGGCAGAATTAAACACTTTAACTGTAGTAGTAGTACACTGGCATAAAACAGAAACAGAGAGACCAAATAAGTTGGTTTAGGTTGTTGAGTTTATGGCCATCAATGCTCCGGTTCAAAAAATCCCTAACTACAACTCCAGAGGGACAATTCTGCCTTAGCTTGAAGAAAATATGAAGCACAATAGTTTGGAAGTTGCTACCGATGAAACGAGTTATATGAAAAACTTGTTTTTTGATGCTTAGGTTTGAGAAGACCATCGCCATCACGGTCAAAAATGGCAAACAGTCGCGGAATTTTAAAAATACTATGTCCATGTTGTGAATAACATTCATCCATAGCAATAATGAAGGCAGTCAGGTGGTGGTCACTGCTCACTGGATACAGTCACCACCTCAAACCACCCGAAACAGCAATGTTGGGCTTAGTATACCAGGTGGAGCCGTTATGGACTAATTGTTTCGATTACCAGGAATTGTGTAATACCTCTAAATTCCGCAGCTGAGGAGTTGGCGCAACCGATATCAGAAGGGTAATGAAGGCAGTGCTTCTTACTCATTAAGCTACTTGACATTTGGCAGCACTGTTTGGTAATTAAGATAGGGCAGCTATAAATACTAAGAGTGGAATATGAACAAACGGACCTGAAATGAGAGATCAGTACGCAAGTATACGCTATAACTTATAAGTGTTGTAAATAAATAATATTTGTTTAGCGAACTTATTATTTTTATTTGTGACTATAAAACTTGATAGGGAGCAACGGCAATATAGTTGCTGTGATTAAAGGACAACCAATGAAACAGCGCCAGAACAGCGACTGACTTTTGTAAGAACCACATTGAGATTACAACCTCAAGACACCTACCAAATGACAGAGGAGACAACACCGATTATTACAACAGCTGCACAGGCAACTACGCAAAAAGGTTACTAAATCCCATCAGATTACAAATTTTCTTGGTCTAGCTGATTGATCCCCTCAATGTTTTTCTTTATGAAGAGGTATCATTTTTGTAATCGGCAGAAAAGTCCATGTAAATACAATATCCCATGCATATAACAGTTTATCAAATACACCAACCATTCGTTACCACATCGGTTCGACGTAGAGTTAAGTCGGCTTGTTCCTCCACTTCCCAAACAATTTATATCAAATTGACTTCTTACTAAGTGCACTGACGACATTCACTAACTGACATCGCAACTAATTGCCATCCAAAGAGCTTACCCCCTTAAGTCAAAACTCGTTGCCAATCCACTCCTGGATGGTTGCTACAAACGCTTCTGTAGTGTTTCATCGACTCATCCTTGTCTGTTGATACTTCGCGTTCTTCTTCCACCACAACCAGCTACTGGCAGATATAACAGATTAGTCCAGGACAGCTCGATGCAGAAAGGACGCCGACGTACAGAGATGAGGAAAGACATCTCGCCTCAGAAAAACAGTGTTTTTGGCACGTCGACATTGTGAGTGATATTTTTAAAGCCTCTGCAACACTTGTATGTATACAAATAGGTAGCCGCTCCAGCAACAAATTGCATCACTGACACAATCTGCACTGCCAACATCGATGTATAGTCGACTGCAAAATTTAAACATCTGTACACAACTGTATAGAACGGTGCAACTCCACACACACTCGAAGGATGTGAATTTGAATGTTGGTTATAATTAAATTTTCATTTTCAATCCCATTGCTAACCCCAAGCTCAAAAGGGAGCTATTTGCCTTCATTTATTCAAGAATAATGTCCTTTCTTCGTTGTTTCGCTCACTCGAACTGGGGGCCAAGTTATTTCCCTTTTCATATGATCCTTGATGGTAACATAAAAACAAATTTTGCCCGCATTTTGACTCCATAAAAATTTACATAACTTTTGCTCAAAGAATGGGGTGATACCTATGCCACTGGAACAAGGACTCGGGCAAATTCGACTGCATTGGAGAAGTGAGACGGCACAACAACAGTAGCAATAGTGGCAACACTAGGGAAAGGATAAATACGGTGGCGGCGCCGTGGCGTTGAGCAACAGAAGGAACGTCAATTTTATGAGACAGTCGCTCGAAGCGATAATATGACTTTAAAATTGTATACATTGTTTTTCGGGCTTGGACTGATGATATTCGGTGTTTTGTTGAGTGGATATCGATATTATTGGGCCCGATGGGGGTTTTCCCGAACGTTTTTTGACGGCGCGCGATGAAGATGAAAATGATATTCGAAGAAGCGCTTTGGTTGGGTAGTAACTCAGGACTGCCTCGGCGGTAATGATGCTGGAATTGTTAAATTTCCATAAATACTATATCGCGATGGGGAAGGGTTGAAGACTGTTTTTTGTCCCAACTGATTTTTGTGGTCTCTTTTCAAGGTACAAATAATTTGCTTCCACTCAATTCGGGAGAAAAGAGGGAGCGAGAGAGATGGGACGTTTAAACGAAAGATTATTGGATTTTGATTTCAATGTTATAAAGGGTGTGTGGTTATATTTTCGATGTAAAGTGTAGCATCTTAGAGGACACTTCTGGGCTTGGAGGCAACTGAAATTACCTCAAGGTAACCATATAGCTGTTCCCGCTGATGGACTCGATTGACTTCGCCTATAAATGTGCACTGAATATCGTCGAAGAAGCAGATCTAGCAGAAAGATTTCTTGGAAAGACCGATGCTTGTTAGGACAAGGGTTGATAAAACAATCTATAGGTCCCGCTTTATTGGCATAATTTGAAATGACTCAGGGTTCTCATACTGAGATGAAGCTGTTGTGGAAGAATACAAAAATATTTGGGTATTTTGTTGATATTTCAAAACCGTCCCATAAACGTTGGATGAATATATTAAGACAGTTGTGGAATCACAGGAATTTTCGAGAGATTTGCTATTAATATGGATGTTTTTCAAGCCTGGTCACACTAATTCAGCACCCAGAATTATCATATTAGTCAAAACTGAGCAAAGGCTTGCCTAGCCACTAAACCGCCTTAACCGGTGACTGCATTTAAGCTCCTTCTGTTTCTCTACTCCCAGATGCGCTAGTGACAGTTCGTTGGGTCCTTCTAAATTATGATGGGGTACTGTGGCGAAAGGGTCACATTTCTACGCTCATATCTGCAGCTTGATCTGGTGACAGTAAGTCATCATTGTCCACTTACGTGTCGCCGATTATAACAGATCTCAGCCACCCGCTCGAAAACGCAGCTTCTTCGCACCAGTTATCAGTTGTTCAGCGCCACAGTTCCAAGTGCACTCGCAATACTCGTATGTCAGATATTGATGTGGCACATTGCTATTTCATAAAAACAGCATGCCACAGGTAGCCCAAGGTCGAAAAGGCGGAGGATGGGGAGCTGCCAAATCTCTTTATAGCTAGGCAACGTAACCCCGAGAAAGTTCAAATGCTTTTCTTCAGTTTGGACTTTTTCTCTTTGGGCACATATTTCACATTGTCTTATTGTAAGAAATCACAATAAATGGCGAAAAGCAGTACTTTTTGCTGTTGATATCAACACCCGTTCTTGAACACCCAGAGGTCAACCCAGACAACGATGCATATAACGAGTATGAATCCGAGAAGACAGCCACAGTTTATATAAAATAGATTTAAGAAAACTCCTATTGTTGAGCCAGCGTATTTAAATATTTATTATTCAACACCATTTGTTACCTAGCCTTAGGTCAAAATTGTAAAGGGTTTTTTAAAAGGGACGGTACCGACTTAGATATGCTTGAAAACCATCGAAAATTGGGTTCTGTGTCTGGACTTCTGTAAGCGTGTCCGTGGTGGCCATGCGAAAGGAATCGAGTTCCATACATAATGACATCAAACGTACTTTCACAGGAATAAAGAATTTCATTGATATCCAAAGCCGTTTTTGTTTTATTTAAAACTTTTGTAGCGCTCTTATTGAAAAACCCTTTATTTACCAACAGCCTTATTCATAACATTTAATTAAAGCTTAATTAGATCTAATTTTGGTTTAGTTGCAGAAAACCTTATTCATAAACTTTTTTTAAAAATAATTCACACTTAATCAAATGTCAAAAAATTAAATGCCTCAGTTCGCATTTAGCGGTGAATTAACTTTTGTTTTCCCGGTTTGTTTAAAAACTGTGAACATTATTTTCGAAAATTTTGAATATGTTTTGTTAGTTAAGCAATAAACTTCATATTGTAACACGAAACACGAAAGTAAATGCGGAAACAATTATAAATTTTGCGAAAACAAAAAGAAATCAGCCCTTCTTTTTTAAATAATTTTTTTTTTCTGTACATTAATTTTTGATAAGTCCTTTTCACATAACCGTCTAAAATGACCAATATTTTCGTTTAGGTATGCTCAAAAGTTTTCCACTTTTTCAAAAAATGTCAGATGTCCATACCCAAAAGTGGCACTAAATGCGCGTGTGATGCCAGATTTTAAGAGCAAACTTAATTTTATGAATAAAAATTTTTGACAAGAAGATTAAATTCGAATTAACTCATTTGACGTGCGTTAGTGGAGACACTGATAATCTATTGACTAAGGGAATCTAATGAATAAGGCTGCAGAAGTTTATTAAGAGCAAATGCAAAATGCCAATTTTTGCTGTTGCTTGCAGTGCCACTGTTTAAAGTTCTGACTGCCCCGCGGTCTTAACAAAAAAAAAACTGTCATCTTTAGCCTGAACTATATCGAAACAAAAGTTGAAAAAAGTAAAACAAAAAGTGGAAAAAATCGGATGTACGGAAAGTCAATAACAAATTCTTTAAATGTATTTGTTTCTAAAGCTTTGCGAAAAGTGAAAGCTGGAACTGGAACATGTTCGAGCTTTCCAACAAGTGGACATTTTAAATTGAGAAGAAATATACAGAGCGCACTATGCGATGAAACAGTACATCCGATTTTTTCCACTTTTTTGTACTTTTTCCCCACTTTTGTTTCGATGTAGTTCAGGCATAATGCAAGTTGCCTCCTTCTGGAGTACATACTCTGAAGTCGCTTATTAATGAAGGTCCTAAGCAGTGTTGCCAGGTGAAATATCTGAAAATCTTGTTTTTCCAAAATAAAAAATCTTTTTTTCAAGATTTTTTCAAAACATTATGTACCTATACTGTAAAAAAAATTAATATTTTTGCTTTTTTCAAATTTTCATAGCTTATATGAAGGTCATAGCAAGTCGGTTCTTTAAAGCCCAAGAAATCCTTGCAAAGATTAAACTTTCAACTGTTTCAGTACTCGAATGATTACGAATTTCTTTTTTATTTAAATTTACAGCAGAAGATATTCCTTCAACATTTGCACCGGAATGTGGAACCGATAAAACGCGCTGAAATTCATGTTTGGATAGACTTGATGGAAGTTTAGTATAACAGAAACTGTGCATGGGCTCTGCTCGACTAACATAATAATGGAATCAATAGAAAAGTTATTCAATAGAAAAGGTTGTTTTAATTTGTTGGATCTAGAAAATTTTTGATCTCAAAAATCTTGATATTTGCTGAATTTGAGGTAAAAAGTCTTGTACATATTTTGGAGCCCAAAAATCTTGAAAAAAAAAGATATATCTTTTAATCTGGCATCACTGGTCCCAAGTTGCATTAACTTGCGCTTCGAGTCTAGAATAGGTATCCGAATAGAGTTAATGGATTTTAATTAATCCATCAGCAATTTTGTGCAGTATGGCCCGCAGTCTCAAGACGAATAATCGGTCCAAGGGTTGTTTTTCTTTGGTGGCGATCCTGGCCTAGTTTTCTATTATACCATACTATACCTCAGCTTTAGAGCATAAATAATCTCTCACAGTTGGCGCAGTGGCTCATTCATTGTTGGCTGGACTACTGACCTAGAATTCTCAGGTCCAGCCCCCAGAGAGACCCAAATATTGTGGAAGTCTAACAAACGTTAGGCTCCCTTCTTTGGTCCCAAATTTAAAAACCCATGGCCCTAGGGCCTTAAATTGGCATATCGGGCCAAATTAATACTTCAGTATGGAGGTAATTCTTGTTCCTGTCAGACGACAGAACTTCCCCTCGTTTATTTATCTTTTAAAAGCAAACTTCTTTGTTAAAAGTTACATTTTACTTGGAACGACATTTCTGTACTGCAATTCTATTCATTCTGATGACTGAACAGTCTGCAAGAATACCAAAAGTCGATAAAGCTTGTCTTTATATAAAGAGATGGCAAATCTAAATTTGTACTTCTTGAGTTGATATTATACCGAACCTTAGAAGAGCAATGACTTTTTGCAACATTTAGAAAACTTGCCCACTCCAACGACTCCAAGGGGCTTTGCTTTCACCTAACAGCATCAATCCGATTGAATAACATTTAACAGGTGTTCCCAACACAATTCACGGGAAAATCACTCCACATTATGAGTAGTCCTTGACCCGCATTTTTAAGGCAACTTCTCCTTGTAGTTTTCCTGACGACGCTACGTGACATATAAACTCCCCTGCTACAAAAATAATAATTCCATCGTTCTTCGCCTCAGAATTGATATTCAATGCATAACGTCGCTTTCTTATACCACAAATCGAGACCCAAATCCGATTCAACCAGCAAATTGAAAGATTTTAGGACTAAATCCCAACAACCACTCGAAATATTCGAACAATTAACATGCAAGGCACACACACCAATGTCTGGGACTTAGAATTCATACACCCAAGCGTCTCGCTCTTTCAACATACTCTTCTGTTAAATTTCAAGACATCCGCACCACTTTAGAGTTAATTCCTAAACTACCAGTTTACGTGAACGCAATTCCTGACGATATGGCAAAAAGGATGCCGCAAATACATCCGCTTCAATTTATCACTTAAAACTTGTAAAACAAGGGCAAATTCCAATTAGCTGTGCAACAAATTTTACGGCCACTCAGGGGTGGAAATCCTTAAATTTACTTCCGACTTTACGAGAGCAGGTGTATCACGTCCGAAAGTCCAGGTAATATTATTATATATGGAAGTTCGCTATGGAAAAAAAAATAAAATCCCAACCGAATGGGTGTATGCGTTTCTGACTCAAATGGAGTTATCGTCGTACTTTTCTGACCGTTGCAGCTGGAAGTTTAAATACACAACGATTTGGGCGGAGGGAGGAAATCCCCTCACGCTGTTGACAAACGTGACCACATTTGTATCCTTTTCTTCCGTATCCATATCCACGTCGGAAAACTCAAACTGAAAACAGCAAAAACAAGGAAAAAACCAAACAAATCTGTCCCGAAGTCATGGCACCGTTGTCGTTGGTGGATTTTCGATTTTTCGTTCACAGTTCGTTTGAAGTTTCTCCTTTGTTTTTACTTTGCCTGCGAGTGCATATTTGTTTTTCGTCCTGAAAATTTGTACGTAGCAGATGATGTTGATGACTGCGGCTAACTCTTTACCTCCGAAATGGTTTTCTGATCATTTTCCGATTGCAGTTCTCCACAGGACGACTGGACATGTTTTTTCTTCTCCTTCTTTTTTTCGTATACTATTATTTGCTGGGGTTAGCTTGGCGATGATAAAGTTGCGCTCGGTGTGGCTTTGCTTTCAATTAAATTTCTATGTTTGCGAGCAACAATTTGCAATTTTGATTCGATTTGGTTGCGCGGTTGCGCGTGTAGGTGAGATTGGTTGCGTGTGGATGGGCGGGAAGCCACAACAAAGCCTCTATATTGGTATATGTATACCTACTTGTGTGTTTATGCGGTTTGACCAATTTTCTAGTCAATGGTATAATTTAAGTTGAAACCGAGTGTATCTGCTCGTCTAAAGGGTTACATTGGGAGGATGGTGGTGGTGTTTGTGGTGAGTAGTTGAGTTTTACGTAGGTGAGTGCAGGAAGAGTTTAATTTTTAATTTAATTTCAATACATGTTCGGTCATTAACTCAAAGTCGAAGAAGAGTGCGGCAGGCTGGCGAGTCAGCATTGACCTCCAACAGGCAATCATTAGCGATGTCAGCTGGCCTTTCCTGTTTGCCGGAACTGTGAATTTTCTCCCCATTTTGTCGGACTGTGAGTCGCGCCTTGCAGCTCGAATGGTACTACCCATTTTAGTTCTTACGGCAGACTTATTGTTTTGACATGAATTTGGAGCCGATTGGGTCAAACAGTCTTTGTTTGTTCACATTTGCATAAGCCACCAGCGACATAAGCACATTCTTTTTGCACGTGACGATACGAAAAACGGCCACTCAGTTCAAAATGGAAGACCGAACATTCACCCAGTACCGCATCCCGAACACTGATCCCTTCAGCGACAGTTAAAATAAGTGAGCACAAAGTCGCTTTCAGTGCTGCCAATTTTGTTTTATTTAATTCTCTCTTGAAAATCAATCTCTTTTCCGATGCATACATTATCTACAGTGTTGCCAAAGTATACCTTGTCAATCCGAAATCAATGGCATGCACACCTGAAACTTCAACAGCCCATACCATGCGTTATGCTCAACAAGCTAGCGACAAATTATAATTTCCACCCAAATGAATCAGGCAAGATCATAATAGCACACGGAGTAAGCGCCTTAAGTCCTTTTGTACAATATGAAACTTTAATGCAAAGCATCTTCAATTTATCCCTGCAAATCTGCAGCCAACAGGGTGCGAAGCCTCCTCCCCGTTCAGAAGTTAATTAAAATGTACCTTCACTTTCGCGTTCGTAATAAATGGCCAAGGAAAGCACCTGCCACTGAGCATACCGTAGTATACGTCCTGTAAAAACTAGGCTTTTATTTTTTCTGTTGGCCAAATTGACCTCATTTAGCTGGAGAATCTTCTTCAGCCTTGTCTGGCTTTTTGTAGTAGGAATGGCTACTCGTGTTGGCCGTTGTCGTGCGGTGCAGTACTGAAGCCCATTTCCATGGAAGTGAAATTAAATTTTTATAAAAGTGTGAGTGCAAAATGTGGGTGGAATAGTTAGGTACGGCGAATCCTGCTTTTAGTTGCTGGTGCGCTGCGTTGTGTTGTTTTGTTATAGGTTTTTTTTTTTAAGGCCAATAAGTGGGTAGTAGGTGCTAGGACGACGGGCATTTTGTGGGCAACTTTTCTTGAAATGGCAGGAAGAACTGGTAGTTAGTTGACACTGTTCGAGTAATGAGCACAATTAGTGCTGCCATGTTTGGGTGGAGAGCATCAGAAAATTCGCGGGATCTCGCAGTGGCAAATGTAAAATTAAGTTTTGCAATCAGGAAATTTTAGTATTCGTTATAATGTTATTCACTGACTGGGTTTCGTGGTTAGACGAAAGTATGGAATCCCTATGAGCATGCATGGTATCAAATTGCAGGTTAGCCGTTATTAAAACGAGTAAACAACCTTGAATGGCTATAGTGTATGTTCAGGCAACAGTCCGAGGATATATTATGCTACTGCGAATGTGGAAAAACTATTTCGAGCGAAACTATTTTGTTAAACGAAGACCTTATGTCTATGAATAAAATATTGGTAATCCACCTCTGCGTAGTCTATATACCATAGGTTGCAGCTTAGATCTGCAAAATACTACTACAGGGTCCGCCAAATAACTTTTTTTTTTTGAAAATGATATAAAAAAAAAAACTACTGACTATTTTCTCAAATTTCTTTTTTTATATGAACCTTCCGGTTAATAATGGAACATAATTTCATTCAAATGGCCGCCTCGGCTGGCCATGCAGTTGCCCACACAATCGGTCCAATTTTTAAGCACATTATCGATTGTGTGCCCCTGTATTTCACCAATGGCTTCACGAATATTGTCCTTAAAAGCGTCAATTGTCTCTGGCTTGTCGGCGTAACACTTATCTTTTACGGCACCCCACAAATAATAGTCCAACGGTGTCAAATCGCAGCTCTGAGGTGGCCAAACGACATCAGCTCTGCGGCTGATAATGCGATCTTCAAAAACAGGGCGCAAAACATCGAGTCTAGCTTCGGCTGTGTGGCACGTAGCGCCGTCCTGTTGCAACCAAATGTTGCCAATATCCTCCTCTTCAATTTTTGTGAACAAAAATTCGTTCAACATGGCCCGATAACGATCGCCATTGACTGTAGCGGCCACTCCTTGCTCATTTTCGAAGAAAAATGGCCCAATTATGCCTCTGAACCAAATTCCGCACCAAACAGTGACTCGTTTTGGGTATATCGGCTTTTCAATGTATGCGTGCGGGTTTTCTGTGCCCCAAATGCGACAATTTTGCTTGTTTACGTACCCGTCAAGATGAAAATGAGCTTCATCTGAAAAGATGATTTTTTGGCAAAATCGGCATCGCAGACATTCTGCAGCATTACCATGGTTTTCAAAGTAATGTCGCAATATTTCCCAGCGTTGTTCAAGCGTATAAACAACCATATTCGTTCAGCGGAAGGATAAAACTAATTATCTGTCGAATCAGACACGAGCTGAGTGTTACCATTCGCGAAATAAGAACTAGTTGGAAAAAAAAAAGTTATATGGCGGACCCTTTACAACCTAAGACATCTTGTTGACTACTAACAAAGGTACCTACTTCTTGAGTGAAATTTATATGTCCTATCGTAGACAGAAGAGTTGTGAACATGGCTGAGTTGTGCTGGTGTGCTAGACTTATGACTGAGAAGTCTCAGATTCGATCCCCGGAAAAAAAACAAAAACAAATACATAGCGCCTTAAGGTTTTTTTGTTTCTACTGCGCTACCTCTTGCGAATGTCGGACAAAAATCTGAGAGCAGTAACGTATGTAGGACTTAATTTTGTTATGATACTCGTATATTGAACAATGCAATCCATTCATCAAAGAATTTTTCACAGAAGTTTCGGATGATGCAAGCTTCTGATCCCGGTCAGTCTTCATTCCACACAGAATTTGTGTCGCAGTGTTAATTACTCAGTAATTTTCCTTTATACTAATTGTACAATGTAAGCCAATTCCGATAGCTGAATTTGATCGGCCTAACCAACAGTCAACTTTTGTCTGGCAGTTTACTCAAAGCCTTCACACTTTCCAAAATCCCTTTACCAATAAACAATTATAGTTGTCAGAATATCGTTAACTGTAGGGTTAAAAATGTTAGCGTTGAGAAAGCCATGTCTATCTCGGACATTAGCTAAATAAATATTCTCTTAAATGTCATTTTGAAGACAAGTGCTGCCCAACAGTCCAAAATCACGGTATTAAATTTAGCAATAAAAGCGATTTTAATATTTTTAGTTAAATGTAAATGTTTTCTAATTTTTTTCTTTGCGATACAACAATACAAATGGTTTTTAAGTCTAATAAACACAAATTTGTGCAAAAAAATGTATGCAAAAAATTTAAAAATATTGTATTTTTGTTTTATTTCTAAACACTTAGATTCAGATTTTGTTTTGTTGAGTAAATGCTAGCACAGTACTATAATTCTGTGATAGTTAAGCAGCATAATTACATTAATATTAAAAACTTGAAGTATATATTTCTGTGTTTTTCTCTGTTTTATCTTGTTTAACCGCTAGTTCTTGATTTTCGATTGGTTTTCCTTTGCAACGAATGGATGCTTACTAAAAAATGTATTTTATATAAGTATGGGATATTCCCAAGAACTTCTTGACAGTCGTTGCAAACAGAAGAAAATATCTTCTTACTTAAGTTTGGAAGCCTCATACATTTTTTCAACAATTCTCAGTACCTTAGGCGACTTAGGTAGATATTTGGCTGCAATCAAACCCTTATCAAACTCTTTGGAAAAAGGAGTCCGTTTATTGAATGATTTGGAAGGGATTATATTATTAAGTAGTTTAAGAAAACAATTGAAAGCGTACTATTTTTTTTTTTTTTTTTTTAATTATCCCATGCCCAAATGGCTGAAACTGCGACCTGAAAGATCTATTGTGTCAATGGGGAGAGGTTAAACTAAGACGTTCGACCTCCCTAATGAAGGTCAGTAAGTCTTTAGTGGCAGAGTACGCTATCTCTGTTAGTGTACGATTCTCCCTATTGAAGACCCGTTTTCTTAACCAATGAAGAGCCGGACAGTCACAGAAAATATGTTCAGAGGATTCGACATCCTCCAGACAGAATCTGCATTCTGCTTCCGGACATAGATTCATTTTGTTGATGTGGTATTTAAGGCCACAATGACCTGTGAGTAATCCCGCTAGCTTACGTATGTTATCCTTACTGAGTTTAAGTATTTCCTTATAGGAGTAAGGCTTAATTAATCGTTTGGATTGTCCCAGTGCTCAAGACGAAGTTGTTTTTCCCAATCGTTAACTTGCCTTAGTGCAGTAGTCCAATTGACCGAGCAATAGGGTTCTGGTCCACAGAGAATGGATTCGGAGCCAGTTTTAGCTAGTTTGTCTGCATATTCGTTGCCTGCAATACCCTTATGACCCGGCACCCAGTCAAGCCTTACCTTGTTGTATTTGGCTAGGGCTTGTAAGGCATCGTGACAGCACTTAACTGTTTTGGAGTCCATTGTATTGAACGCCAAAGCTTGTAAAGCTGCCTGACTGCCTGAAAATATTTGAATGGTTGCGCCTTTCATTCCTTTTTGGGAAATAAGATCGGCACAGATTTCGATAGCATGGATTTCCGCTTGAAAAACCGTGGGACACATTCCCATGGGTATCGATACTTTGGTGTTGGGTCCAAAGCCGCCAGCTCCAACTCCGGCATCCATTTTGGATCCGTCGGTGTACCATACTAAGCTTTTTGAGTTGAGTGACGGAATACCATTGGTCCAACTTGCACGTTCATGTATTTCGACCTCATAAAGTTTTCCGAAACTGTACTCCCTAACCATAGTGTCTGGGACGGAGCAGAACATGTCCAAGTTTGGGATTAGGTTGAGTATTGTCAGATGTCCCACAAGGTCAGCTGGTTTAAACCTATATTCTAGCTGCAGTAGACCCCAAGTTCTGCCGTACAGACACCTGCAGGCCCACATGGCCTTCTTGACGAGGTGGTGAAGAGCACCCTCAGTGGACTTGCCCTTTCTGTACGCAAACTGACTTGAGTGGAGAGGGTTAGATATTAATATCTGACCTCTGATATGAACATCAATTAGTCTTTCCATAGTTTTAAGAACAAAAGATGTTAGACTGATAGGTCTATATGATTTAGGTAGTTCGCTTGGCCTGTTGCCACTTTTGGAAATGAAGATTACGTTCACCTATCTCCAAGTGGAAGGAATGTATCCCCAATTGTAACTAGCTCTAAATAGGGTTGTAATTGCTGGTAGTATGACGTCAATAACCCTCTGAAAGCGTACTATAAAAAGTACCGAAAATTGTGTCCGATCGAACGATAGCGCATTACTGATTTGCATATGTTATTTGACAGATTAGCGGATATTTTGTGGATTTCCTATTTTGTGTCTTGGTTTTTGCTTATAATAAGACACAAAAAGCCTTTGAAAAATATCTGTTGGGCAAAATTAACTGCAATTTATGTATTCCTTTTTTTAGAATAAAATTCTCGTTGTGAAAGAAACCATTGACTTCGTTTTTCACGAGAGCAAATTATGAAATTTGAATTCTGCAATGAAAACAAATGTAATAGTTTCTAAGATAGTTGTCGCACTAGTAACAAATGTGGCGGTCTAATCGTTTATTGGTACCATTTCACTAATATAAACTAAAATATTTCGAAAACTCACTCAATATTGTGTCCCAATACAGACTAAAAAAGTCTACTTCAGGAAGTTGAAAGATTCCTGCCATCAATAATGTTGTAGATCTGGCGTGAGCTACCAACTTCTTATGCGTAGTATAGTATGCAGATGGTGTGAAACGAAATGGTGCCGCTGGTCTCCAAAGGGACAGCGAAACGTCTGCGAAAAGGCAGCGGAAAAAATCAGCTGATGCACAAGTAGCAGTCTTGCCATCACCGGCTATTTATCTCCGATAAAGATACTCGAACTTTTCGCTGGCTCCTTAAAATTGTCATTTGGGAATTATCCTAATTTAGACTATTTACTTTAAGGTTTGGTGATTTTTAGGCCCTTAGAATTAAAAAAAAAATGCATACCTACTTCAGTTGCGAACGTACTCTTTTCGTATAGGCCCCAGGTACATATAGCCATACGTAAAACGAAGCCGTAAACATTTTCATTGCTTTTTTTTACCACTTGATGGTTGAATTCAATCTTGGTCTTCAAATGTTGCTCATAATTATAAAGTTAGTTTATCAAAATAATTTAGCAAATTTTCAGATAATTTTCTAGAAAAAGAAATTATACATTTTTTCGTAGGAAAAACTTTTTCCGATCAAAATCTCAGTTAATTCCACAGTTAAAAAAATAAATCATTCCATTTAATCATTTCATTTCTTTACTCTTCCATCTGTCAGGATTTTTTTGATTTTTGTTTCAATTTGTTTTAATTATTTTCGTAGGGTACATTTTTTCTGCAAGAATTTTTGCTATGACCGCCTATTTTGAAATAAACATTGTCGTCTTTCAAAACAATTTAATCGGTGTTCCAATGAATTACAAAAAAATTTATGCATTTTTGATCTTCATTTTGAATTTTGGTATTATTGGCGGCAAAAATTTCCAATTTGTCGCCATACCTCCTATAAAGCTGGCAGCCCTGCAGTACAAATGTCAAATTTTCGCATGCAAATAATGTCCCGGAAAATAAACGTGTGCGAAAAGAGAGTGGAGAATTGTAAATACCAAGCAATCTAAAACAATTACCCACTTTTCCGCCATCATTTCGCAGCAGCGTAAGTGCGTACTGCAAAAGGAAAAGGAGAGCGAAATGTTTCGTTCATGATTTCGTTGTGCTACTTTTGTATGGGGTTTTTCATTTCGGATCATGTGCATACTAAGCTTTACAGTAAGGTACACCAGGAATGAAAAACTTTCCTTGTGAATAGTTTGCGGGATGTATTGTGACGTTAAACAACTTAAGAAGACAGAGCTAAGAGCATCGCGGTGCCATTTAAGTGAACTACACGATCTTCTCCATCGGCAAGAATATTTTACAAGACACAGCTTCATATCTTATGGAAACCAAATACCACATCGTCATGTCCCGTCTATTGTCATCCAGTCAAGGTTTTCTTGTTAGGGATGTTTGCGTTTATTTTGCATCCATTTGTCGATTTGGTTGTGTACATTTTCCGCCCTCCTGTCATTGGATATTTGCCTTCTCGATCTAGTTGGGAATATTGCTTGCCCGACTCAATGTTTGCATTCTACTTCTACATTCTTCTTTTATTCTGTCTGCGTTGTGTGCTTTCGTCTGTTATTCATGAAATTAAGTAAACAGTGTAATAAGAGTTAGTTAATAGTTGCAATACACATTCGTTGTTTGTTAGATATCACCAGCAGTACAGGGTTGATAAAGAGATGTCCAAATATTTGTTGCCACTTAAATAGCGATTTGGGAGTCCGGCAGTATTTAGCTCCTTCTCTAGAAGTTCCAATAACTTATCCGCATCCTATTTCCTCCTACTCGTAATGAATGTGGAGTCTTCCTTTCTGAGCTACAGCCGCAATAAAACTTGAATGAAAAATACGTGATAAAATTTACAACATTGCTGTTCTGTTTTAATTACGCTCCAGTTGCTCTTTCTATTGGGATACAACAAACCTGTGTAACTTCTTCTTTCACTTTTAAGATTTAAAATAATCAAATTTGCAAGCAGACTACATATTCCCATTGTAACTGCTTAGGTTTTGAATTTCCACCAGCATATTTACGAAGGAAATATTCCGGAAGGAATCTGGGAAAATTGCGGGGGGAATTTTGTCTACGAAACCAATTTTTTTTCCGGGGAATATTTGTTCCCTCTTTGTGAAATGCTTTTGATAATTTTCACTTTTCCCTTTCCATTACAAGTTATGTTCAAAGTGTTTTACTTAAAGTCAAAAAGTCTGCCGAAATAGATTCGTTCGAGGTAACTTACTTATAACATTTAGTATTACTTCTAGCCTACCTTGAGTGATATGATTCCTGGCTTCTGGTACATCGTATATCTCCGTTCATTTGAATAACATTCCATGCAGAAAAAGTTCACCCCCCCCCCCCCCCCCCCCCCTTTCATCGTCCTTCGAATAAGAAATATCAATAACCAGAACACAAAGCCTCCCTAATCCACAGAGTACCTTTCATACTTTACTGGCATGGCAAAAGCAAACTGCCATCACACACCCGCCCTATCTGTATTTCACATGAAACAAAAGTCAACTGAACTAACCCCCACTCTTTCTGGACTAATTCCCTTTCCCATCATCATTTTGAGCCAATCATCGTAAGGAAAAGTTTCATAAATTCCAGTATCGTAGCCAAAGGCTGTGTCGAAAATCTCTGCAATAATTCTAATCAGTTTCAAACGGTTCCAGGTTCCAGTCGGGTGCTGTGCAAATTTACTGGTATCTCGATGAAGGATTAAATATTTATTAGCAGCATCAGGTAACTCTGACCATTTGTATCCTTATTTTAGCCAAAAACCATTCGAAACCATGTTCAAACAAGGATGTGGCAAACAATTGAAGTTAGCACAATATATTCCATGACAGTAGTTTTGCCAAGAGTGCGGTCTTGCCTTGGAATTAATTTGCAAAGGATATCTTTCCTGGGTATTACCGAAAATAAAAACGGAAACAGGCACCAGAGGTAAAAGGATACCTACAGTAAAGTGTATACCACTGAAAGAGGATCCAACTCCGTGCAGTGGTTTGAGGTGAGGGGGATAAGAAGATTCTAATTCCATTTAATGGAAAGGATGATGTTTTCTGATTGTTATCCTTTCGTTTGTTTGGGGAGCTTTCTTATGGGTTGAGAGAGCCTTAATTTTTGTTGCTGGTTTTTTGTTTGTGTGTTTTTAGGCGCAAGCAAACGTGTTTTCTTGGTTGGAAAGATATTTTGAAATGGGCGAATAACCGGCGTCCCTGGAATATGTACCTTTTCCGGTTTGAATAAAGTCGAAGAGCTATGGAAGTGATTATGAGGAATTTATGGAAAAGTTGGCAGCTGACAGAGGTTTTCGTCGTGATAAGGGTGCCAGCAAAAGGTAGACGTTTTGTTACGCAGATATGTTTAGTTTCACTCTGTGCAGGGTATGGGCGAGTTTTACGTGTCAGTTAACAAAATCTATGACTTTTGAAGGCTTAAGCTTTGACAGACTATCTGTAAATATTACAAGTTGGATATTAAAAGAGTACTATCCGTAGATTCGGATCGTCGCAATTGACTCTTAATTGTCAGACTTGATCCAACTATCTGGTTCTGGGCACAATAAAGGACAGCTATGAGTTGTACTTGTTCCATGAGACTTATGAAAGCCAATTTCCCGATATCCAATCGATGGTGAATAGTCCACATAATAATTTTCAAGCTTAGGTTGGCGTGATATTTCTGATCTGTCTGAAAATTTGTGTGCATTCTTTCGAAAGATGTTTCTTGGCAAGCGAAATATAATATTTGATGTGGCATTGTCATGTTTTAGTTTTCAGGGATTTATCAGCTTTATACAAACTTCCTAATTTTATAGGATTTACTAGGATTGGCAACCGTACTCTAAAATAGAGTATTGTACTCTATTTCATGTATGTGTACATGTACATACTTTATAATCGATAACTCTAAAAAATAATTTGTACTTTTCCTCTTCTTCCTTCCGATATTACTTTCATGAACAATATTTTCTAACTACCCATCTACCTGTACACAAAAATCTTTTTTTCCTCCTCCGTTGTATAGTAAAAACACTCTCAAAATTGTCAACATATAATCGGCCCTAGCGAGGTATCCGTCGGAACGGAAAACTCACCGCAGCGCATACTCTGTCGCAACCGCAAATCGCATTCGGGGTTTCCGTTTTCGGAAAAAAATAATTGAAAAGCGATGACGCATTGATTTCACGCCCTCGTATTGTTTGGTGCTTGTTTTTTCGCACTGGAAACACAAATTGTTTCAATAAATACAAGAAAATGCGATGCTGTATTGTTTTTTCTTTACATTGTTCACATTTATTATCACTTTACTACAAATCGCAAATAAATTCCGCTACTGAACTGATTGCTGCCTCCGACAGCAAATTGCTGCCTCCGTAAACAAATTCCGCAACCAATTTCTGAACCTAGCTGTCAAAAAATTAACAAAAAAAATGCTCTTCATCGCACTTCAACGTAATTCGCCGATATGCGTTACAAAATGTCGGAACAATTCTCCGAACAGTTGTTCCGAAGAATACCTCGCAGCGAAAATCCCCCGAATCGAATAAAATCGGAGAATTTTCCGTTCCGACGGATACCTCACTAGGGCCGAATAACTAGCCCTTTTGGCTTAGTGGGGCGTAAGTAGGTAAACTCTGCGTGTCATTACTAGTGTTACACAGCGCCATCTATTGTAGAAACATTGAACTGTCCTACATAACGATTTATTCAAATTTTCTTCGAGTTTTCTATAATAGATGGCACGCTCACTGTTTATCACTCAAACGTTTTGGTTTAAAATGCGATCGAATTGTGCGATGATTTAGCTGGTTTGGATTTAGACAACTATTTAAAAAAAAAAAAAATGGTATGTACCACAAAAAACACATAAAATACATTTTTAAGAACTTAATTAAAAGATAATGTTTTTTTTATTAAATTGTAGGTACTCTTTATTAATCCTCTCTGAAATCATAAATACTCTATTCCTTCTTAAAAAAAAATTGGCAACCCTAGATCTACATGAAGATGCATATTTCACAAGCTAAAATTCAAGCAGAGATATATAACAACAAAATAAAAATCCCTCAACGCATCTATTGTTGTTTAAAAAAAATGTGTTGTATATTTATAACGACATAATTAGTTTTTTTTAAATTTTTCTTAACCTAAAATTTAGAAAATGAACATACAGGCATGATCTAAATTCTTCAACATTTACATTCTAAATAGTCCTCTTAACATAAATAAAACACGTCATCTACTAACAAAAAACAATTCTGCGGAATACGCATAACAACGATTCTCAACTGTGTTCTTCTTCGTCCTTAAAATCTACAAATTTATCGTTTGCAATATTTTCTTTTAAATAACATTAACGGAATGTAATTAATGAAGAAACAGAAAATACATGATATCGAAAAAGTACATGCTAGTAAAATTACTACATAAATCAGTCTATAGCGCTTGCGGACTTTAAACTTTAAGAACTAATATTTAACAAAACAAAAATTATAAACTAACATCTCTCAGGTCGTATAAGAATTTACTATAAAACTAAACTGTTTAAATACTAAATCAAGGCTTAAATTAAAAGTGTTGTCCTTGCCAAACTCAAAAATGTTATACAAGGCAGAAAAGTTTCTTCCACAGTGGCGGCGTTGGTGGCAGGGTCGTTGGCGCCAATGCCTCCCATATAGCGCTGTCGAAGACGTCTTTAACTTTTTCCTGCAACGAAAAGAGAGCAAATGTTTTGTTTTCTTACTGAAAAAGTTTTAAATTAGCATTTACGTTCAACATGTTGCATTTCCTGTTGACTTTGTATTACAAAAACAAGAATAAACTTCTCTCAGTGAGGAACGTCAAACAAGGAGAAGGAATTAGGTTGAGGCATGGCATGGAGTGAACTTAAATCACAAATTACCGTCTCTGACATGGAGGGTATTCGCGTATGTGTGTGCTGGCGGGTGGCCACCTCTCAAATTTCTTGTTACAATGTTTTCGAGTTTTCATTTTTATTGGTGGGAAAGTTTTTCTGCTATATTGTTGCGAAATTGTCAAGGGAAAATGAAAATCCTGACTCACCGGAGGAAGCGCGGCGTGCTTGTGATTGAGAGAGAATTTTTTTGATTTATTTTCAAGATTTCCGCGGAAGTAAATATTTGTACAGTCACAAGACGACGGAATTGTTTCGGTTGGTAATGAAAAAAAAAAAAAATGAAAAATTGGAAAAAGGAGTGGTGATGATGACAGTCGAGTATTGTGCTTTACATGCTGTTGTCTTCAAATACATTATTTGTTGCGATGTTTCAGCGAAAGGATTTATGTGCGTCCTTGTGGGAGGGGTAAAAAGTTTCTTTGTTGCTTTAGGGGTGAATGAGGTTGTTGTTTGTTTGTTTCTGTGCTGCTCGGCGAGAAAAGTTTTTATTGTGTCTTGCATTTGAATTAGTTAGGGCTGCCAAGAGTCCTGTAATAGCGTATTCCCCCGAATGACATCGTAAACTTGGTTTGACATGGCTTTTAATTCGTATGAAAATGAGGGAGTAAAATCGGTTTATATTGTTTTTCTTATTACGTATGGTTTTAGCATGTGAGTGAAAACTGAAAAGTGATATCTACATACGGTAATTTTTATTGCGAGTCATTACTTTTCTTACATGGGGCAAATTGTTTAGGGAGGTAAGTACCTACTTGGAAACTAGAACGTAGCAATGGAATGGAAAGTTTAAATTGGTTGGTAGGGCATTGCCATTAAACTGCAAAATGAATAGCCTGAGCTCCCATTTTATCGCGTCAAGGTAGGTAAATAGTACAGAGTTCCTCGGCATAACAGCTGTTCATACAGTCAGATTCCGTCTAGAAAAAGGCGAAATTCAAAAAATCTTTGTCTATTTCACATGCGAACGAGATTGTCAGGGTTGTAGAAAGGGAAGGTGTGCTGTAGTGTCAACCAAGAAAGGATAGACTAACTGATACACGTCAGTTGGAAAGTTACAATTACCCAAAAGCATATACAAAACATACTTTCAATTGCGATATGCAAGAGCATCCAAGCACTTTCCAGCAAAAAGTTTAACCAAATTTCAACTTTGAGAAATCATCTGTGGAGGTGCACCAAAGCTCATTTTGGAAAGATCGTTTATGTAAAATGAGGCCAACGGCGGCAGATAAAGCTTTTGAGCCGAAGCGGGATTACCTACTCTTTGACAAACGAAGACTGTTTACAGCACAAGTCAACTTTGTAACTAATTTCTTGGGAAACTAGTTCCAGACGACAATTTAACAATTTAAAGGCAGAACTAACTGTCTGAGGCTGTTGAAGGGTTATAAGCTATTCGTAAATACAATTGTACAGCTAAATTGATGAAACCATGTGGCGCTGCGAATATTGGCAAGGGCAATGGGATTCAAGTCGACGAACGAAGCTGTCAGTAAGTGCTTCGAAGAAAAGCAAAGCTTAGTCTGATGGTCATATATATATATAGTACTCGTTTTTTGACTCGCTCTATAATCTACTATAAGCCACCATCCAAGAACCTGAGGCACAGTAGAAACACTTTCTCTGGAGCGTCCGAGATGTGGTTGGATAAGATTGGCATCAAAGACGCTATCATCTTTATGGAACTTTTGAATACCGAAACCCTGACTTAAGACTTCAGCCTAAGTTCCGCAAGGTCTTCAACAAGTTTTTAAGACTTGAAGCGTTGGCAAAAACTCGTTCGCGCATGCGACTTTCCTCTCCTAGAATGCAGCTTCACAATCGCTTGCAACTTCGAGCCCTCACCTGAGTATACGATGACGTTTCGATGTATTTCGCCTTAATCGACGTCGCCAAGTCCCAAGCATCTGCAAATGAAATCGGTTTCTCGCCCTTGGTCTGCAAAGAGAAAACATGTCTCGTAAATCACTCCAATAAATATTAAAATCCAACTGCTTACCTGGAGTTTATTAAGCACGTGAATGTTACTCCTTAAATCCGATTGCGTACCAACCAATATCAAGGAGGCGGGATTCTTTGTAAATTTCGGCGCCCATTTGGTTTTAATCGAGTGGAATGTCTCCGGCTTCACCACCGAGAAACACAACAGGAACACATCACTATCGGGGTAGCAGAGTTCACGCAATGGATCCAGCGTATCCTGGCCGGCGGTATCACAAAGGGTAACATGCACTGGACTATCGTTGACCATCACTTCAGCTGTAATAGAAAGAAGAAAATATTTCAGTCATGCGATACATACAGAATCACGATTCACCTTTAGGTCAAAATGCTGGTTGCAGATGCCACAAGCCGTTGTATAACCAAACGCAAGGGAGTACGGCGCGAGATTGAGTAAAAATGGACGATTTGCCTGGCCGGAAGCAATTCATGAGCTGGAACTCATGAGTTATCCATTTGATACGCCATAACATCATCAGACGCTGTACGACGCGACAGAGCAACAGATCGGAATTTCATGGCATCCCACCACATAATAGCGGTGGGTATCATCATTGTCTTCGTCATCATTGTCATCGTCGTCAGTATCATCATCGGCATCATCAACAGCAACACCAAGCGTTATAAGGTGAGAAAGCTATTGAGTTGGAGATGACACCCTCACACACAGCTACCAAAGGTACACATTCACTTTGAACGGTCATGGCAGCTAAGCAAAACCAAAGCAATGGCATGATGGCGTGTCAACCCCCGTGCTTTGACACAATATATCTGTCGGTGGCTTTCTTGGCCAAGATCAAATTTTAGTCGGCGACACTGGGTTGGAGGCGAAAAATAAAACGCACATGGAGGTTGTTACGATTCGTTGAGCGAAAGGAAATCCGAGAAGGAAAATGGGTTTCATTGTATGCAACAAACGGTGGCAACGATAACGACGCGACGTCGCACGGCGATGAAGCTGTGTGTGAGTTGAGGGTGGCCATTTGGAACAGAAGTCACCAAGACAATCGCTGGATAATGGCGCAGCATAGTTGCAAAAGTCGAAAGGTGAGTTACAATTTGTGGCAATTGTCGTGGGAGGAGGAGGAGGTTTTTTTTTCTGAACTAATCCACATTGGATTGGATGAGCTTTCATCAACGACTCTGTAACGTGGGAGATGCAGAAAATAGCACTCAGCGGACATTTTAAGAGCCCTCTACCAAGGAATCAAGCCAAAGTGCAAAAAACAACATTTTGTTTCTGTGACTGACAAAGTATTACTGGGCGATTGAATTGAATCTGAATTCATTTGAAAGAACAAAATTTCCTCTTCAAAATTGTCTGAGGAGGTTTTAAATTAAATCGCATTTATATTTTATTAAACGAATCCACGCTCAAAATTGGCTCCAACAGAGTGCGATTTTTGCTCGGCTAAAAAAAAATTGGGTTAAAATTAACCAAGTCTCTGTTGAAAAACACCGAGTATTCGCTGTTAAATACTACCGATATAAATAGGTAAAATGTATACTGCCAAAAATAACACACTTTATCAGTTGTTAAGAACCAAGTTTCTAGATAAATATCGACCAGCTGGTTAAATTCAACAGAGTTAGTTTGTTGTTTACAGCCGGGAAAAATTTGAATAAAATGATGAAAGGTTATTTTTAACCGAGTTTCGTTGCACAAGTTGATTCGGGTATTTTGAATCCACTAACCCTGTAGGAGCTATATTAACAGTATAACTTGGTAGTTTTGAACTGAAAGTTGGTTGATTTTAAATAAACGATTTTTCTGCGTGTTCCCAGAGGTGATTGGGAAAATTTGCATAAAATTATTTACTATTGGCCCAACCATGATAAGACGGAGTACGATAGATCTGGGATCACTAGCTCAGCTAAAAGGTAATATCCAAAACACCAATAGCGTCAAAACAGTTCCTGCAATTTTGCACTGGTTTGGATAACACAGGTGTTTAAAAACAAACAATATTTTGAAATATTGAACTACGTTTTTCATGTGAATTTTGGTGAACGTACGTTTCAATTTTTACTTAGAACAACAAAGAATCATATCAGCTAACAGATCCAACAAAAACTTGTATTTATTTACTTGTATTTTGTCACAAAATACCGAGTTTAAATTACATGTTTTTTTCAAAAAAATGTCTGTACGTTACTTAGTTTATGCACTTTCGCAGAAATTCTGTTCTTTTAAATGCATTCAGTTTCAATTCAATCGCTCCAGTAATAATTTATCAGTCAGAGAAACAAAATGTCATTTTTTGCACTTTTGCTCGATTCTGGCTAGAGGCTCCTTAAGGGGGAAGTATGAAAGAACCATTTTTGTGCAAGCATAGAATGATTTCAAATTCTCCCTCGGCTCTTAATCCTTTTCCCAATCTACATCTACACGAAAATCCTTCGCTAGAGTTACCAAAACCTTCTAATGAATCCCCCATCAGGTATATGGTGCCACCGCAAAACCACTACGCACACAGTTTTCAATTGAAATTCATTTCTTATTCTAACAAATATCTCAAACCAAATAGATTTAGAGCTTTCCAAAATTTGCTCGAGTTTATTGAATTTCTTCTTGCGACGACTGTCAGTTGTTGGAAACATTTCAATCCCCATATCCTTGAGACACTACCTACAACACTGCTCAGACAAATTTCCCGAAATCCGTGTACATATTCGATTGAGATACTTCTAAACGGATCCGCAACATTTCTCCTTGCGACAAAGACAATTTGCTGCTAGACGCCTGAACTTGTTCCATCCGCAGTGTAATGGGAAATAGATTGGTATTACTCTTACGGGTGCTGTGGGAATCCTTGCGATTTGTACTCATCTTTAAGTTGAAAATAAATAATTCATGCGAAACGTCTATAGATGCTTGCTGCAATGTCCTTAGAAGCCCATTGAAATTGCATTACCAAGATTTTTACCCCGGATAGGATGGGATATCTCTGGCAAGTTCTTGAGAGATGGCAGACTTTATACCGTATTCACAAGAGGTAAACATTTTCCATTCGATTGTATGCGCGACAGGAACTTTCCATATCTTTGAAAGTCCCTCTGGAAAATGGGATGCTTCAGTGACACGATCTATACAAATAGGGTTTGCAGTTTTGGGTTTTGTTTTTTTTTTTTTCTTTCCGAGGAGAATATCCTTTTGTGTGGCTTTGGTACGATTGATGCCTGTTCGAGTGTTTGTTCAACTCTTCGATTTTCGGGGAAATTTATGCACCGCAGGATAAATGGGGGGGGGGCTGATGTTGGGATAAGTCGTCTAGCGAGTTGGAGTGAACTCTTCGAATTCCTTTGGATTGATGATGTTTTTCCGGGCGCACAAAAAATACAAAATAGATGGGATTCAAATTTTCATTGAGTGCACTTGAATGGGGAAAGTTTCAAGTGAATTGTGTGGCCTTATACTCAGTGCTCAGCTGGGAAAAGCTATGGGGAATTGTATTCGAAAGGCTAACGAGGCACTTGAAGGTGGAATTTTACATTGGTTGTAATTATTTGGCGGAAGGAACTGGCTGACGAATGGAGAGGCTAGACAGCGATGTGAAAGGGAAACGCGCGTCATACGATTGGCGTCCTATTCAAAATAGGTGAGAAGTAATTGAATTAGTAAATAGTTGCCATTTGCTGGCATGAGTTCCATTTTTGGGACGAAGTAAAGGGCGAACACTTTTTTAGCAAATTTGAACGGTCGAATTGAGGCGCTTTTTCAGATCATTCTTATAGAAAAAATTTTTTTTAGATGAAATTTTTGTTTTCGGGGGTTGAACCGGAGACCCCTTGCTCCAACAAATTAACTGCTGAGCCCAGAATTATAAATTGCAATTTTTTGAAAGTTATACTACTTCACTGCAGCAAATTGGAAGTATCTGCTTCCAAGTAGGCGCATTCTACGTTTTACTCATAAAAATGGCGCCCAACAGGAGGCCAGTGAATACAAACTTGATATACGAAGCATTTTTCCCTCGATACTGACAGCCCTGAATATCTCTGACTTTAGTTTTCGACAAAAGTGTCAAGAAGGCATTAGTAAAATTTTACTTAGAAAAATGGCGCCCAACAAGAGCCAATCGACCGAAAGACCTTTTGGTCAGTTTTTCTAGCTAACCGGTAAGCTGATGTACTGTCGCGCTCCTCCTTTTAAGGTTATGTTGGGTATTAAAATTAAAAATGATCGCATCAGTTGTACGACTGAAGGCCATACTAAGCTTCGTCATTTAAGCTCGTCCTTTCCAATTGCTTAGGTTCGTTTAAAACTTTCGCAAAAAAAGCAAACGCACAGAGCTCACACAATAGGAAGGCACACATCACTAGGCTTTCAACGATTAAAATTCCGTTTCTGCAGAAAAAATCTCTAGTATCCCAAAAAGGATGCTGCACATATTTGTCTTTGACAAACGTGACTTGATTTGTGTGGATTTTCCTTCTCAACGCGGATGCGACTGATGTTTGATTGCTTCTCCATGAATAACTGCAAGACAAAGCTGAGCTACTTTCAATCCAGGCTGACGCATCACTGTTGAGAAAAAACGTCCCAACTGTCAATGCCTATTTGCTTCCTATTTGCAAAAGTAATAAGGATGAGGAGAAATGGTAAAACAACACGCGCATATCGATGCCAGAAACCAAATACATACCGTGACGAACAAAAAACAGGATCCACGTATTTGAAGCCATAACTCCTGCATTCCCCGAAAAAATATTCGACGTTGTGTAGCGGTGAATATTTGAAACTTCTGATACGAATTTGTTTGCCAGGATGAGAAAGAGTCTCTTGTACTTTTTTTTGCCATCTCCGTATGCACACTTCAAATGGAATTAAATTGAACTTTGCAAAAAGGATATGGCTGCTGCTGTACAAGTGTACACTCGGTCGGGCAAAGGGTTTTTCTCTCCAGTACAGCTAGTCGTAGTTCAAAGGGATTTTTTTGTTTTGAATTTTTTTTTTTTGCGTCAAATGAAAATGAGATTAGTGAGTGGAATTGCAGCACGAAGTGATAAAAGGATGAACACTGACACAGATGATGTATTGATGGGATTTTTTTGAATTGAAATTGATTGAGAGTGCGAATCTTATGGCAGTTCAAATGAGTGGTCGGGATGTCAATGAAGATGAAATGGAGCTCTAGAGAGAAGGTGGTCCAATGTGACGCGTAGAAGGGGATACATGATTACTAGGATAGTAAGGATTAGAGGAGAAAGGTTTTAATGCAAATTGATAAATGAGTTCGGAAAACAGAATTTATCCAGGGTTTTTTCGTGATTATGCGGTTGGTGCATGGCTATGGGTTAGAACCTGATGCCGGTTTTCTAGAAAAACGTTTGCAACAATCCTACAGCATGGGGTACAGTATTTTGTTGAACTAGCATATACTAGTACTGCAAGTCGCTCTAAAATTGTCGCCAACTGAAATCACTTTAATCTCAAAAATCATTCCCTTTTCCAAGCAAAGTGTCGAAGAAAAAAGACTCTCCTTGGAGACATCAATCCAAGTCGACAACAGCATCAAGCTGTCTTTCATGAGCAACTTGAGGAAGTCTTGCAAAACAAATCACTGATTGTTGTCAACATTTTCCAAATCTGCATCAAGTGAGCATCTTTTTCCAGCGAGAGGGTTCTCTTTGGAGGTTCCTGTTTAGTTGTGGTGATTTTTGGCTTCAATCTATAGCTTCGAAAGGTAGAAGATACCACCTCAGGAATTCCACATCTTTGTCAAACAAATTTGCTTTTAAAAGCTCAAAATAGTGACAACTGTTTAACAATATCGATGAAAATATGCGACTTTGTGGTGCTCAACTTTCGACGTTAGGGTTTTATGCTTTCAATATTTAATTTGCATTCTCTTAATATAATATTGGGTTTCGAGGTGCTTATGAAGCCCATTTTCGAGTATATCTGAAAAGCTAAAGTTCACATTGTGTCGAAAACTGGACGGGGGAACGCGCCAATGTTTCTTAAAGAAAAAGGGTGGCTTAGTTTAGGTTTTTGACAAAGGATTAGGTACTCCGAGGTACTTAGCTTCGCTGGGGTATGGGATGTTGATACAATCAACTGTGTCAGACCTGTTAGCTTCCTCCTCCTTGTGAAGAAGACGACTTCTGTTTAAAGAGAATCGAAAGCACGTATACCTTTTACAACATTCGTTAACCATGGTGGTGGATCTCTTCGACAAAATGTCGGTTTGTCGAAAGCACCTTTTATTTCGGAACCATTCGTTCCTGTGTTCTTTCATTTTTGGGACGAGTGGAAGGGGCCTTCCCAGGACAGTTATGCTCTCAGATTTTTGTTAGACGTTGACAAGATGTGACGCAGTAAAAAATCCATAAGATATAATTTGTTCGGCGTTCCGGGAATCAATTTGAGACTTTCGCTCAGTTGTTCAACACGTTAACCACTGAGCCACTAAGGCAACCTCCGTACTACAAATCTTCTAAAATTGAATCGATAAAGAAGCTACCTAAGAAATTCATTCTGACATCTCAAGTTTTGGCTGTCCGCATATAGTCGAACATTTTAACATTTACATTTCGTACATACAGTACCGGATTCAAGGTCCGAGACATTACAAAACGTTCTGCAAATACAAACGGCGTGTTTTCCTAACCTTTAAGCAATTGTCATGCCATTTTGCTAGTCCTCTCCATCGCAACGAATAAAATAAAACAACGAATCAAGCCACTTTGACTGATTTTTTTCCACTCTAAACTGAACTATCCTGTAAACGGTATTCAATACAAGTACAATCCAAATCAAGCTCTAATTACCATTATAGATATCTGATGCTGTGGGCACATGTTCGGTTATGAAACGATTCTCCAGATACGTTACAATTAGATTCGTCTTGCCAATGTCCGCATCTCCAACTACCACACACTTGATCTGGGGACGATTCTCCTTATTGTTGTTGCTGGCCGAGCATTTCTTCTCTGCAAAAGAAACAAAATAATTCTTTGTGCTTTTGTTCAATTGAAAAGGATTCCCATCCTCTATACCAACCTTTTGAGGACTTCTTTGTAGATTTACGATTCTTTACCAAAAGCTTTGATCCTTTGCCACTATCTCTAGAACTGGAACTAGTATCACTATTGGACTGCAAAGAGAACAACAAAATACAATTCATAGATATAAAAGGAAAAAAAAAGTGTATACATGTACGGGTTGGGTATGTGTGTAAAGTCAGTTAAGGTTTCAATTCCCGTTGCCAAATTTGTTGTTAAATTTGTTTTAAAGTGAATTTCCCGCGTTCGCATCTATACTGAAAGGATGTCGGGGTAATACTCGTAATGGTTCAAGCTGCTTCAATATCCTTTGCTATAATATACCAGTTTGTCATATTTAAGACGAATTCTCGTGTTGGAAACGGAAAAGTTTTGTGGTCCTCCAAAGCGATGAAGGGGACGGGAAGGGGAAAAGCCCAAAGGGTACCACAACGATTCCGTATCCTTCCAAAATCAGTTGAGAGAAACTCAACCAAGGAATGAACGAGATGGAGAGCAAACAGATGAAGTGGGCCAACTTGAGGTGTTGTTTCTTGAAAATTTCAAGCGAAGGTGTGAGTCTAAACATCGATTGGATGAGTTCTCGAGATAAATGAGTTAAGAAATGTTGTACTGCTTAATTGGAATTGTGTATTGTGGTTGTGAAGAGGACGACCAGTGGGTAATTAATTGTAAGTACTTCAATGATTTGATGATTTGTAAAAACTCTTGAGAAAATAAATGCTTTCGAATCGATGACATTGATTGTTTGTTGTTTCGAAGGGTAGCTGAAATACTGCTGCAGGACTTGAGAGCGCGTCGAGGATGTTTTTTTATTGGAGGGTGTCGTATTTTACAATTCATTTGATGAGAGGTCTCATTACATTGAAGGTGGGTATCGCTGTCAGTAGCTGTTTGTTGCTGATAAATATAAAGACAGTTTCAAAAGGGTGCTTACGGGAAATGGCTTTGAAGTGTAGCTCTACCGATGTTATTCTAAATGAAATAAGTGGAGGATTTTCAGGTAAACGGTGCTAGAAGTTATACATTTAAGGGGAACGAAGAAATAGGTGATAACATAAAAAAAAAACACCATCGTCTTCAAATGTCCAGCGAAACTATTGCCTATCGTGGGTGTAGGCTGCTCAAGAGTGGTCCTTCAAAAGCTCTCAATCTTTTACTACTGACTGTAAATTTAAAGATGCTATCCTTATAAGGACAGAGGAGATATATTGGCGATCGAACTCGATCACCGTTTTGTAAATTCATTTGCTGTATGCACTGAACCAAAAAGGTACATCATATAGTCACGAAAAAGTTCATAAATATGATGATTTCATTCATCAATATGATGAACATAACGCTGACTTTAATTTGTTTATCAATATGACGAATCAGTTCATCTATAAGATGAACGCTTACATCAAGTCACATTTTCCTTCATACAAATAAGGTATAGTCTGTTCTTTGATGAACGCGCTCATCAATATGAGGAGCGAGGTCATCAATATGATGAACGCCTTCATAAATATGATGAAAATTCATATCTTTCCACTCGTAATTCAATGTGATGATTACATTCATAAATAATAAGAAAACTAAATCATCAACTGAAACTGGATGAAAAACTAATTAAATTCATCAAAATAAAAGCTGAAATGATGAACCTATTTCATAAGAAAATACGCCAAAGTCTTAAAAGAATCATGGAAAAGAAAATGTATCAATGCACTTTCATCGTATTGAAGAACGGTTCGCCAAGCGTTAAAAAGTTTTCATGAATTTGTTCATCATATTGATGGAAATGAATTTTCAGTTTCTGATCGGCATTCAGCAATATGAAGACGTCTTTTTTTCAGTTTCATAACGAAAACTGTTAACTGTGCAGAGGATTACTGATAGAACTGACTGAGACTCGAAAAGTGGTTCATTTTACGGCCACACGTAGCTCCATTCGCTGAAGAGATGGAGAGACTGACAACCTCTCCACTAAAGCCCAAAAGATTCATATTCTCATATCCAAGGTGTAAGGGGTAAGCTAAGTTTATATATTAGAGCTATCGAGCTATATCCATTTAACTTTTGTACATCCTTAAGACTTGAATGGAACTACGAACTTTTAGAGATTCGTACCAAAGAAACAGCGTTACGTCGAGAGAACCTCTTTAAAACCTACCACTCCACACCCCCGCGCAGAGCCGTATTAAGGGGAGGGAAACCGGGACTAGAGACCCGGGGCCTCGACAAAGAGGGCCCCCACAATAGAGACTTGGAAAAAGAAAAATATTTCAAATTCCAACAAGTAAACACTAGTAAACAAATTTCGCTCTGATATTTTTTTTTTCGCTATTTTACCTACAGTACTTTTTAAAAACATGATTACTTTCTTTTTAATATTAAAAACTATTTTCCTCTATTTGTTCACTACAATCAGTAAAATATCAGTTTGTCAAGTCGATGGCCCCGTGCAAGAATATACCAAGTGCATTTATGTTATTTTTCAGGAGAGCCGTTTCAAGTTTTTTCAGTATAACTTTTTTTGATAAACGGATTCTTAAGTTGAGTTATTTAATGCTAATAAAGTTTAAATATAATTTTTAGATATAATAGTCTTATTGGTAATTTTGTGTCCTTACGTGTTAAATTTCAGTTAGCCTTATACTAACAGCGTATATCCGGAACATTTCAATATATTTACATACATACTATGTGAGGTTCGTTCTATATGGCACGGAATTTGGCATGCCAAAAACTTAAGTACACTTACAGCCCGATTCTGGCAAACCTCACTGATACTTCACAAGTCACAAAATCCTCCCAAGGTGAGGTGAAACTGATTTTGTGAGGTTTTCAGAACACGCACAACTTGTGAGGCTCACAAAAACAATCGAATTTGTTATACCTAGATATACTATGGAGCAGGTCACAAAATGCAAAACCAGTCATATCGGCTCACAAGTGACAACACACTTATGACCTGAACATGCTACATTTATTACCATTTCGGGAAAAATACAAGGAATAATTTGTATCATTCAGTTCTAAAACATTTCTGTGTTTATATTTCGCATATTTCGACAAAAAACATTTATTTTATATATTTTTACTAACTTCGTGTACGAGTTCGGACTTTTATGGAAAATTGTGTGCCAAATTGAAAGTAACCATACTGAGGTGGATTATGTGTGAGTTTTGTTGTGAGGATTATCGTAGAATTCGGAAAAAGTTATCGAATCACAACAAACCTTACAAGAAATCAACCTCACAAGAGCTTGTGACTTGTAAGGGCTCACAACGGCAGAATTGGTCTGTTAGAATGAAAGTGTCTGGAAATCAATATAGGAAAAGAGGGACTTATGTAGAAATTAGTATGTGTTTTTTAAGTTACATATTTGTATGCATTGAAGTTAGTATAAGAACAAGCAAATCAGATTTCAGATTTAGATGAAACTGGTGCGTGGGAAGAACATTCCCGTGTTCTATAGAATTGTTAATATGGTTTGTGTACTAGCTTTTGATAGCAAAGCCAAACTAGATCCGAATATTTATGTGCTGAAACTGAAAGAGGATCCTTATGGTTTGTCGGTTTGTACGGAGATTGAAAACGTATTAAAACCAATTTTTTTGACAAACTTTAACTTTCCTTTCAAACGGTTTTTGATGAAAATAAGATTGTACTTTTTGGTATATGTCCTTCTTAAGATTGAACCTACCAAGTTTTTTTTTTTGTCATTAATTTAGGCAAGCTTTGCCACAAAGTCCCACTGCCTTGCTGTTCATCCAAAATGTAAATGTAAAAATGAATTGGTCGTATCAAACTTAAGATTCGGCTAAAATTTGTTCCTTGGATTGCTACGAAGACGCTGTCTGCTGGCACTGAACCGCTCGTGTTAGAGAAGATTAATTGTCTGATTAATTATACTCCCACTATATGGAAATGGTTATTCAAAAGGAGTAGGTACATTAATACATTGATCAAAGAAAATAACTAGCAATTTCGCCATAAAACCTGTTTCCTCAAAAGACTAAGCAGGGTAACGAATTTAAATGAATTGCCCCTTAAATAACTACGAATGAATTTTCGAATTCAAGAGAATTATGAAAGTAAAGGCATCTAAATCAGTTTCGTCAAATGAGTTCAAAGCAACATTGTTTATAAATATTATATTATTCTTAAAACAAAAGTTTTCATATTTTAAACTCAAAACTTACATTTTCTATTTTATTTTATTTTATTTTTCTTAAAAGATTAAACCTCTTTCGTGCTCTTGAAGCCATATTTTCGTTGATTTCAAAGGAAACTTCTTCACAAAATTAGCTCATAAGCTCAACTGAACAAAATTCCTCCAGTCATTAATAATGTAACTGTACTTAAAATTCAGCAACTCGGAAAATAGTTCACTGGAAATTATGCAAAGATACACTTTGGCATTTTTTTTTCTTTTGAAATACACAAAAACTATAAAAAGTTGGAAAATTTATCTAAAACAGTACTAATAGTGGTTGTTATGATTTAGCTTGGAATGAATGTTCGCATAGGGTATTAGCCCTAGTGATATTATAGCTCGGTTTTAAAATCATATTTTAAATAAAAGTTGATACGGAAATTCTTATTGTATACATAACTCAAAACTATACTAAGTACACTTCGGTTGTTTTTGCACGGCGTCATAGATAATGAACCTGGTAAGTAGTTGCCATTTACTACCCAAATCATCAACGATTTTTCGTCTAAAAAAGCTCGGAAGGTTCGGTTCGTTAATGCTACAATTCAATTTCGTATAGTTCCTGTTTTTGATTACATCTATTAATAAGTTTGTTAAAAGAATTTACTTGGTTTCACAGTAAATTATTTATTAAAAAGCTCGACGGAAAGAATTGTACATTTTATTTGGAAAATTAGTAAAGGCCCTGGGCCTCCACTCCTTTGTTGAGGGCCTCCAGACCTCTAAGTCCCGCCCTGACCCCGCTTACCGTCCCACCGAGCACTCACGATTTAATTAAGAACACCAATCACCGGCAAGGTAGGTTTCCAATTTTAAAGCCCATTAAACAGCATCTGGCATTCATCAAAACCACCCCTATAATCACAGGCAATTATGCTTCCTAGTGCACATCCATCTCGTGTATTTTTCCCTTCAAGAGGCCTCCTAAGCAGAGTAGGCAAATATAAATAGCTTCCTCTACACTATAGACTGTGAGCACTTACAAAGCTACTCTGCGTAAGCATAAATGTCATTACGCCTAATTAAGGACATCGCCTCTAATTACACATTCATCTACCACAACCGCAGTCATTACCCTTTTTGTCTGAATGCGCTTCCCTTCTTCTTTGTCTCGGCTTCTCCGTCACGTAATCATCTCTGTCATGCAAGCGCATCAAAAACGCATTCAATCTGTTGCGTAATGGTGCATCGGTAGTGATTTCTATAGATGTCTATAGCATCATAGCCTAACCTAAAAACCATGATTAGCCACTACCGGTGGGTCGGTCGGTACTGCTCCAATAGAGAACAACAGACCAACAAAACAAAAACAAAGAAACTGGTAACTGAATGCCTTCGAGCAACTTTGGGAACAAGTTTACGTGCATTAAGTCACCACACTCTTCTGCTTTGGCGGCATGTTTTATGCATGAGGGCGAGTGTATAGTCTCCTTACAGCAAAAGTCACCGGGGTTACCCCACCCATCAAGTGTAAGATCAACTTCATAGACACGGCCACCACAAGAGCAAGAGGCGATTCCAATTCCAATTTAAACTCAAACTCCTAGTGGCCGAGAGTATGCGAAGCTCTCATTGTTGTTAATTGTACCTCTTTGGCTGGCAAAAGGTTATGATGGAGGTGCTGCGCTGTTGCTTCTTGACTTGGCGGCCCCCAGTTACATTGTGTCTGTATGTGTGTGTGTGTGTGTGCTGAACGTGCGGTTATTAGAGACTTCATATTCGTTCCGCAGAACGGTATTTTAACAGCAATTAGAGGTCTTTTTTGTAATGGCCGTAGGGTGCAGTTATGCATATTTCATTATGGGTGCCCTCGGACCTAGGCTAGGGTTTGTACAGCTGAACTTTTTTATGACTTTTTCATGACTATATGGAGAGGAGAACTCGTCGTTAGCTATTACAGTGGGGGACATTTTGACTGATGAATTTGTGATGATGGCGGTGGTGACCCGGCCAATAGAAACGGTGGAACACATCAGCTTGTGGCTCACATATCTAATGCTTTTCGTTATTACCAACGGCCAGATGGAACAATGTTCTTGAGGACAAAGTTTTGGTATGGAACGGGGTCCTGTCAATCGGTCAGTTGTCCGTTGTGCTATTTGTGTCAAGGCGAATGTGCACGGAAGCGAAACTTGTCTACTGTATACAGCAAGTTTCCGACTTAGTCTTGGGTCACCTTGTTTTATTTATTTCAGAACCCTTAGCACCGACTGCTAATCCGCAATCGTGGTTGTATGTTCTTATTGCAGGATTGTGTTGCCTTGTAAACACACTTAATAGATTTGATCATCCTCTGCTCTTGATCTCTCTTGATTGCACTGAGCCTTTTCATTATATTTTTGATTATCGTAAGTTTTAAATACAGTTGTGGAGAGACAACTAGATGAAGGTCTTAAACTTGCACTTTTGGAGGTCTATCGTTTCGACGATGGTCGTCTCTAAAGTTATTAGGATCCATGTTAAGCTTATTGAACGGCTGAGGAAATGCTCTTCGTTTTTCTGATGACAAACAAGTCTCTTTGCGTGTTTTAAAGCTTGGAAATCATGTGAGAGGTATGTTGAAGTCTCCCTCGTCGCAAAGTCGATTAGAAGAAGTTCCATTACAAAGTCTTGCGAATTGGACTTTTTTTCCAGCTGAACTAAGGAATATCTCTTTTTCAAGTTCATTGTTACAGTCATCAAAAATCATCCTCAAGGGATTCTTCGGGCACAGAACCGCCGCAGACCATCCCTAAAAGATCATATTGCAATTTTGTGCTTGAGAGAGCTTATCCGACAGTGAATTTCTTGTACGCTTAAGCTCGAAGTGGGCAAAAAAGCCACAAGAGACGTAAACGCCAGATGGATCGCAATAAAGAAGTGTATGACCACAAGAACGCTATGTCCGTCCATCAAAGGTTGGCATTGTAGAAAGCCCACCTACGATTTATGTTGATCAAGACAGGTCAAGGTTGCTTAGCCCCGCATAGTATTGAAGTCCAACAGAGGTAGGGATAGATTAAAGTAGTTCAATGTCTAACCCTGTCAACAGGTTTTTGTAAAAAAATATAAAAATAATTATCTCCAAGATCTCAAAATTGATCTTCTAAAGAAAAGACGTAAGCGCCACGCTTGCAAATGAAATTCTGAATCCTCAAGTTCCAGACAACTATACAAACAAAGTGATTTAGCACAACAATTCTAGCTCTGATGCAGGGAGAAGTGTTAGTACAGTCTTAGTACTAACTGCGAGAGCTATGCAATACGCAGGTCATATGTGCCCTGGTCACCCTGTAACTCGCCGTCTCTAAAAATACCAATGGCATAAGGATTCAGGTTTCTTAATAATACCGATTGTGTCACAGCCTAGTAACATGGCCATAGGATCATGTCCCAATCTTGACATGTTTCTTCATGTTGGTCTCTCTCCAATTAGCTCCTCATCAATATTCTAATTTTCAAGTTGAGCAAGGTGGACGACTGGTGGCTCACAAAAATCTTCGCTCACATGTGTGCATTTAGAACGATGGAAATCCAACTATGGGCACGATATACCCTGACACAAAAACCTCTTCGCAGTTAACCACTCAACTCGACTGCAATCCACAAAAGTCGACAGCAGGTTGTTTGGAATTCTAAAAAAATCGGAGAATATTTATATGGAAACCTGTCAGCCCAAGTCAAGTCAATTTCAATTCAAAGTTTAATTCAATAATTGTATTTTTATATGGACCTGCCTAACGGGATTGTGTGCAACTATCTCGTTTGAAAAAATCCCCACAACAATAACAATGTCCAACTTGAGATGAACGAACTAACCAACTCCTTCCATCCTTCGGTTGGCACAAAAATCAGGAAGCTACTCACTGCTGTTCACTGGTGCGTACGGCTGCTTTGTATCCTCCCCTTCTGTTTGAAACCCTGCGGGGCGTTGTTTTTTTTTTTTTTTTGTTGTTTTAATTCACATTTCTCGTCCCGTGTCAGTGTTGCTCGCACACTTAAAGTGAGTTAAAACTTTCACTCGCAAGGACTTAAGTACAATTTTATGGCGTTTAGTATAAGCGGTTAGAGCAGTGGCTGTATGGGTATGAGTGTATGGGGGCCAACTGACGGTCGAGACAGGCAGACATTCAACAGTCAACAAGACAGGCAGACAGGTAATCTATCTCTCCTCGCAATTTATGGTCAGCAGGTATTCTACCCTCGTCGCTTGGTACAGCTGGGTGGATATAGATAGAGAGCAAAATGAAAATAAATAAATGAAAAGGACGAAGGAAGCAAGCGTGATGGGCAATGTAAAAACAATCAGATCTGAGTCTGACTCTGAAGCACGGAAGTTATCCTTCGTGGAAATTGTTTTCTTTCTTTTTTTTTGTTGCCAACCATTGATGGACGTTGGCTGGATAGTTTTAGGAGGTTTTTTTTTTTGTTGTAATGCGTTTCTTTTTGAATTTTTTATGAGCTATTGGGGTAATTTGTTGTTGCTTTGGAATTGTATAAGCCTTTGGTTAGAGGAAATAAAGTGGGCTAACAAAATGCAAATGCCAACACACGAAAAGTCAGGAGAGGTTTGCAATCGTGCCCGACGCGGTGGAACGCGTGTATGGTTTAGTTATGTATAATTTACTCGTGTAAATGGTGAAATGTGGTTCTTTTCGAAAGATATTGCCACGTGGCAGGTGTGCGTGTGAACATTGTGACATTGGTTGACACATCTATTTGCATATAGAATTTAGGTCTTCCCCAAAAAGATTTAAATACAAAGCAAAACCTATCATATGGTGTGGCCCTTCTCCTGGTTTAGTTTTATCCCGCCTTTGGAAGACACGAAAAACGGAGACTCATTCATATTTTAATGAGTTGAACAGAAGTCGTATGTAATTTTGAAACGGCAACCGCATTTAGCTATATTGATTTTTAAAAGTCGACAATAAGTTTGTGAGTGAGAATGAATTGTTAGGTAATAAGAGAGCAAAATGAAAATAAATAAATGAAAAGAACGAAGGAAGCAAGGCGTGATAGAGAGCAATAAAACACTTGAACCAATTCACACAGCGAGTTACATCTTGGGTCACTAGTAGATCGAATAAAGTTACAAGACATGAATAAGAGATCCTAGGCAAGGTTACAAATTGCTTGATGATTGAAAGATATTTAGGCTAAGATGATACTCCCCGTTAAGTAAATGGAAGCGAGTCGGAATGTTCGTTAAAGTATTTGAGTCCGTTTACTTTAAGAGTGCGAATCAAAAAGGCGGGATTTATTTGTGTTCTCAGGAGAATCCGGGCAAAACTTTTTTTTTTATAAGGTTACAGTGGTTATCTCTAATATATCAATCTTGTATTAAATGCTCATGCTCTTATTCTGCTTTTGGTCAAAAGAACTGCTCTTTAAATACCAGAGCTTTTTGTATGAAGCTTGCTCTATTGACTATTGATCTTTCTGCTTTCTAGAAGAACTGATAATGTTTCTTAAATGTCCTTATTGTAACCTATGCAGCAGCCGCTCTTTTCCTTACGTGGAGCTACAGTCCATTGTGGTCTTGGGTCTCAATAAATACGCCTTTATATTTAGCGCGATTGCTGATTGCCTGAAGTTGTAGTTCAGGGTACCTTCTTCATAAGGCGAGGCTTGTCTCTTCTGCTTTGGGACCGTTAGTGTCCGTAGTCGTCATACGCATTTCCTAAGAATTTTAGAAAACTAATTCGAGGTCTTCTGACCAAATCGTACAGCTCACTCTCAAATATCCTTCCCCAACGCAAATGGCAGTCACCTGAAGAATTTTTCATTTAAAACGAAAGTAGAACTTCGAATGATGAAAATTTTGTATAAATAGAATATCTTCAAGAATTCTTACTGTTCCATGAAGGTGGGACACAAGGCTCAATAAACAGCAAGTGACAACTGTTAAATGCTGATCATGGTATTACGCGCTAGCGCTACTTAACTCTCTGTTACATTTGGTAAAGGTTTGGGGTCAAGGCTGATATTTATTTATTCTGTCAGCGTATAGGCTACTAAATAAGTTCAGCATTCAAAGGTAGAAAGTCTGAAGTTAGAGCAAAGCGTTAGGCTCATTTTGGGATACCCAAGACAGAACTAGCTGCTATGTACTGAATCCACGCTTGAGAGTGTACGAACTGTTATAGCTTACAAAACAGAATAAAAAGCAAAGATAGTAAGAGTAATATTTAATCTGACAACCATTAAATCAAGTATGCAATATATGTGACGAAAATTTTATCTACATTATTTCTTACTTGGAACCTAAATCTTTTTAGAGTTAGAATCACTGTTTAGCTTGGCAAGTTTTTAGATTAACATGTTTTTGATTGAAGAAAGAAAAATCTGTTGAAATTGTAAGAATTTTGATTAAAAATGTGTGTTTTGTAAAGTTAACCTAAAAAGTACTTAAATTCGGGTTGTGGATTTACCCTCAGTTTATACAACAGATCTCGTAAGCAACCTCTAAAATCAATCTTAGCATCCCCCACTTAAGGACAGCAGCGATTTCTTTAGATGCCCTCATATACCCCAAGTCTTTGCTATTCGCTGTGGCAAAATCCTCAATCTGGTCGGCCGTAACACATCACCAGCGGAAAGTGTTTTACATCTTCTGCCATTGAAAACCGTATGCCATAATGTACAATATCCGTTTACATCCCCCCGGGTCACAAACACCGCACTCCATTCCCCAAAAAGCAAAACCAACTCCCTGGTCCCATCCACTACGGAACGCCAACACGAGAAACAAAATCGTGTAACTTAACTCTCCCCCAAACGACTACAGCACATTTCTCACTTCTTTTTTTTTTTTTTTTGTATCTCCCTTCTCGTAACAGGTGCTCATCGTCTGAATGGGGATCATCATGTTATCATTTTGTGAAAATCCTCAATTTAGAATGATATTCTCACCTCTGTGTAACTGTTTTGCTATTCAATGAGTCAAGGAGATATCCTTCAGCTATAGCGAGTTCAGCACCCTCACTCTAGATTTACCGAATCTACATACAATCCACACCGCACCACCTTACGGACGAGACAACGAGAGATGTTCCGGGCAAAATTGTATCTCGTTGAAGTAGGAACGTGAGCTTCTTTTTCCTTTGCATGTAAAAATTTAAAAAAAAAAATCCAATAGCTACGTCAAATTCCGGAAAGAAGAAAAGAAGGTCAGAACAAGGACTGCGACTTTCTATAACAGAGACATTCGAACTTTTCCTCAGGTGACCTTTTTTTACTTGTTTTTGTTTTACTTACCTACTGTGGGGAAACGTGGGTCCTTCTTTATTTTTTTTTATTTTTTTCTTTTTTTTTTGCATCTGACCCTCGTTTATTGTTCGTAATGTTCGTAAGAAATCGTAGAATCTCTGGTTAGCTGTGAAAGATTGCGGAAACTTTACAGTCCATTGCTGGGTGAGGTGTTATAGTGCTTCGAGGGTAGTTTCCACGTTTTATTGGATGTGCAAGTCGTAAAGTTTAATTTTTGAGGGAGAGAATTCCCGCAGGGACATGAATGCTTTAAGGAATTTAAGTAAGTGTTTACCACTTTGTGCAGGTTAGCCAGATGTTTTCATTTTTAAAGCCAACTAGATGGTGAGGATAACTTTGATTTATGTAGTTGTAGATATAATTGTAAGAATCAAAGATAAAATCATCGGTTTGGAAACATATAAATAATTTGGTTGCAATTAATTTATGACACATTTTCTTGTCGTTTCTTATCATACCTTTCTGGAAAATACAATTCAAACAGGAGTAAGCTCACTTAAGAAGAGATCGAGATTAAAGAGTGTGGTTAGAGTTGAACTAAAAATGCTTAGCACACACAATGTGAATGGTTGAATAGAACGAAGAAGATTGCGTCACAAAGTCGCGATGGAAGTTTAGAATCGAGTGTTTTACAGAAGCTGCACACAGATGTTTTGGAGGCCATTTTAACGTACAACAAGATCCTAGAAGTCGACCAAGTTTTAAATAAATTTTGAGGCCAGCCGTCGTCCCGAAGAATGCAAATCATGGTGCTATATTTTAGCTGGAGATGTCATCGTGGAGAAATATGACAGGAAAGCTTTATTCAATCAGGAGAAACTAAATATGACTTTATTCACATGCAACTGATCACTGACCGTGACAGCAAGACCCCTGGTTGAGCAGTTAGTGTCAACTGTACATTGGAAGAAGACTGGAGATTAACTCCCCCTGAAGACGTTCATGAAAACGTTCTTTTACCCTTAAATCAATTTAAGATCACCGACTTCCTGCATCCATTTTCATGATCGTACATACGAACCCTAGCTTGAGACACACAGAAATCATTTTAGTTCAATTGTTTCGCAATGAAACCTGGTGTACCACAGGGTTAGGCACTGTAACCGTTACTTTTTCGTACGACATGAATTGTACTCCTTCATATGGAATGGTCTACAAAGAGCGAGTAGTCGTGGTGATGTGTTCACACGAAGTCAACCTTAGTGGGGAATCGAAGGCGCTGCGACTAAATCTGGAAAAGAAAGCCAACAAACTCAGTCCCAGGTTTATCAGAATATATTTAAAAATCACACTATCTCCACTTCAAGGCCCACAATGAAATAAAGAGACCTACATAAAATGAACTTCCACTGTCTCCACGGTGTATAAGTATGTGCTGCAAATTTAATTACACACCCCGGAGCGCACTCGTCGGTGTATTCCCACTCCAATCCCTTAATTATACACAAAGTAGGGTACACAAAAAAAGCTTCACCTAAAATTACAATTTCCTTTCACAGGCTGTCAGTGGTACACCGTATACTCCTATGCAGCTCAACTTCATCCAATTACATTTTGCAAACATTCATGTAAAATGCGATTTCCCACGTGCACCATCTCGTGTGTGTGTGTGCGAAAATCGAGGACTATAACAGGAATGAAAGAAATACCCTTCAGCAACACAATGCAGATTATTTCCAGGCAATTTAGCCGCACACATTGTGTGACACACGGGGAACCACAATGAGGCATAGCACTAAAGGGTGTTCGGTACACCAACAAATAGTCCTTGCTACGAAAATAAAACTCTTCTTCCATCAATCCTGGCTGCTGGTGATGTTCTCCTTTTCGGAGCAATTTGAATATTTGATTGAGTTACTCGCATTGGTGAATTTATTTATATGCAATGCACCTAGGATAATGGCAGGCTTCTGAGTGCATGCATATCCTCCCACACGTACGTACGTATATACCTACACAAGCATCCAACATAAATGTTTGATTCGACACTAAAAGTAGTTCTATGCCGACTGTGGGTGTTCACTCCAGACATCATGTCTGGGAGGCGCTTTCTTAACATTTCCTCGGCATGGTAGGAACTATGCAAATGTGTACACACTGGTGCTGATTGAGAGGTGCAACAGCAGGAGGAAGCATTGTCGAAGACAGATTGCAG
Organism: Cheilosia grossa; assembly: GCA_963082955.1. NCBI lineage: Eukaryota > Metazoa > Arthropoda > Insecta > Diptera > Syrphidae > Cheilosia > Cheilosia grossa. Next base: position 59,535,531 of record OY720145.1, on the reverse strand, counting down.
CAGGTTGCCATAGTACGTACACAATATATGTATACTGCTCTAGAGCTAATGGTGCAATAACCACATTGGTGTCACATGGAACAGCGATCGAATGTGGGCGCATACATAATTAGCAAAATCGAATTCGCCGACGAGAGTAGGAAGACGACGACGATGATGATTATGATGATGACGACAGTGATGACGACGGTAAATGCCACAACACGCCATACACCGGTATGGTAGTCGCACCACCATAAACATATTACCATTCGCACGGGGAGGCGGAGAAGGTGTAACCGTTCTCTGAAGTTCGAGTGTTGAATGTGTAACGACGACGACGACACCTTTGGCATGGAACAAGTTACACTGACGTTTTACTCATTTTTTATTTTATTCCGCTTGGAATGAAGTGATGGTGGAGCAGCGCGGTGTAAATATGATGACGTTAATGTAGGTGGCTCGATTGTTCGGTCTAATTCAATTCACAGGCGACGCGGGACCAATTGGGTGGAACAAGTGTATACACTTTGAGAGATAAATGCAGGTGCAGTCTCGTGCATTTAGCTGGGTGTATGATGGCAGGCAATTGCTGGGGAGTTCCTATTAAGGGAACTACCTTCTAGTTTGATCGGAAATTGTATGCGGGAGTTCGATTCTGGGATGGAAATGGGATACGTCAATCTTGACTCTTGAATTTCAGGAAGACAATTTCTCCGCTTACTGCAACCTTTCAATTTGAACAAGCTCTATTCGTATGGCAGACTGTTTTATCGTGTTTGAGCCCGATATAGGTGTCCACGGCGGCTTTAAGAAATCTCTGAAATCTAAAAAAATTGTTTCTTATATCCGAAACGTTCATACATTCGAAGAAACAAAGCCTTCGGTGTTTTGACATGCATTTCTTATAAATAAGCGATGTGTTCCTATATGGAGTGTTTCTTATGTACTGACTAAAGAGAGCTTGAGAACTCTCTTCTGATTTAGCATGCCATGACTCACTGCGAGCTATAGGAGCTTGAGCTTGAACTGCAATCCATTCTTCTCCTAAATAAGTCTCTTTTGCATGTCACCCCAGCTTCCGTTTAACTTTCTTTTAGCCTCAGACTATCAGAAGGTCTGCGTCAGAAAAAAAAAATTTCCACGACTGGGTCACACGTAACTTGCTAAATTCAACTACACTAGTCGGCAAAAGTATTTTGACAGAAATTAAAGTCGCTTTTCAAGGCAAATAATTCCTAACGGCTACGGATTAACTGTCTACAGTTTTCACTCAGTAGTCGCATATGGTATGACCTATTTGCGACCCATGCCTGGATAGCCCAGGCCTATTTGGCTCAGGCCTATTTGTTGTTAAAGTGCGGCTTTTTGACTGGCAATTTTTTAGTTTTCATTTCTTCCTAGAATTCAGAAAATTTCACTTTTAGTTTTGTTGAAATACTTCTGCCGATGAGTGTATAATAGTCGTATGGGAAGTGCTGTTACTTTAAGAGCTACTCGTAGATTTTTAACTCCGATTTCACAGCGTGGAATGCAAACTTCTATCTTCTTCTGGTAGCATTGGGTCCACACTAAGGTAGCTTGAAGATGGTAGAAGTTTGGTTCAGTTGCAGCTAAGTTGGTCTCTCCCTATCATTACTCATTCAAAATTTGACACTGACACTTTTCGCAAAGTCAATACTTGCCCCTTTTAAGGGCAAGCTCTTGACACAGGTCGAAGTCCAAATAGGGAACTAGGCTCAGCTACTCACTCATTATTTTTACTATGGCACTTCTCTAACATCTCCTACAGGCAGTAAGAAAACAGGCAGTAAGAGAACAATCTCAGGCACATCGCATCAAAGGCCTCTTCATCTGGTCTCGTGGAAAGAATGGGATGAGAGCATCCAGGTACAGGACTTACAACTTTTGTGGCTTATCCAAACGACTGAAAAAAGATGTTTACTCATTACAATTACTCTCTTGTAGATATACATATGTGGCGCAGTGGCGAAAAATTTGTCTTGTGGGCGTTGAACCGGAAACCACTCGCTCTATAGTCATGCACACTAACTACCGAGCAAATGTTGTTACGTCATCGAAAAAAAAACTATTCTTTAATGAAAATTCACCATATAGTAACCATTCAGGGGCATCTTCGACATGTGTTAAGGACCTTTTACAGGATATTGTCAGTCGGCTAAAGCACTAAGAGTGTCCAAGTAAATGGCCTGCCTAAGATCGATTGGTTCTGTATAAGCTTTCGATGGTACTTTGCTCCATTTACGGAACAATGGTTGTAGAGTAGACCACCTTCGAAAATGAACGACCGACGTACATGTGCAGACAAACCCAACTTAGCCAGTGTTCGCTAAATATACTCAAAACTTGGACAGGAGGGTACTAACATCTTTTTATGGTGAACAACCTTGAGCTGCTTCAATTTTGCACTGATTTGACTTACCATGAGAAGTTTTTCCAAATTTGAAGATCAGAGCTGTCTTCTTAAAGAGTTCTTGGGTAGTGAGATAAAACTTTTTAAGCCGCTTCTAAGCAGATTTTTAATTCCTCAAATGAAGCCCGCACCAGCATAGCCTAACATTGAAGGTGGACCTCATATCCGTTTTACCATGCCTCAACACTGACCTGTTGTGGGATAAGTAAGCGCCAACACTCATCAACCCACCAACCTAGCAGTGGAAGTCATACCAACCAGGGGGGATAATTTGTGAGCAGTTATGGAGCCGTTGCGTGTTGTGCGACTTCATGGAACATAATTGCCTCCACCAATGCACCAGGCGTTCGTGTCGAATGTTGTTCCCCTTTTAAAGGCTCAATACAAACTTATTTCATATCCATGGGGCTGCCAACGGATAAAGGAGGTTGCAAAAGGAAGTCTAATCGGCGACAATCTGACTCCTCAGTTTTTCCATATTTTTTCATAATCCCAACACGTAGAGGCGGACGCCCCAAGATCCTGGTAAGCCACAGCTATTCTCCATTCCTTTCTGTGCTTGGCTCTCTGCCAGGAAGCAAAAACTCCCACAGTTGCGGATATGACAGCCTCCCCTCCTCTGCACTCATGTCCTAGTTATGCTCCACTCAACTATGGGACAATTTTTCCCACAGCGATGAAATGCATTTTCATTTCAGTACATCTTCGTACTGCTTCCGGGAAGCAACCACACCAGAAGCATGCAACCACAGAAAGGACATATACCTTAGACTGGGCATCCTGGTGTACTTGGTATATGAAATGACGCGATGACATCGTCGCCTCACTAGCAATTTGTATTCTTTTCGAATTAACTCAAGTAAAGATGGATAAATGTGGGACAGGAATAGAACAAAAGGAATTCCCTTAAGTGGAAACATTTATCATCATGGTGAAGACTTAAATTGTGTGAGAGGCAATAAGGATTTCTTTTCAAATTCATTGTTGCTGTCTGGAATTAATTCGTTTTAATATGCTTCATATTTAAGCGAGGGATCTCTGACACTAGCTTGCGGTTTATGGTGCTTGGTGTTTGAAGTGCGGGTCACTAGCATGGATTGCAACCACGACTGGACCGCAATCCACAGGAGGGCTTCAATTGGAAAAACGTTATAAAAAATACATCAGCAACCATAACATGTTGCCTAATTCAACCACCAACAGTTGGCATAAAGACTTGAACAACAACAGCACTTGTGGCAAATGTGACCGCAGTGGCCACTTGTTGCTATTTGGTTGTCGAATGTGGCCTGATGCTGTTCCCAAGCCAACTGCATGCCATGGATCCGTTACGAGTGTTTTATTTCCCCCGTTTAATTGTTTTTCGATCGTAGTTTGAGACTGTATATTCCGTTGCACTTATCATGGTGGTGACACAAATCCAGCGCCGGATATGCCATTAGCCTACATGCTCCGTCAGTTGTACGGTTGTCTGTTCGCTGTGCGCATATCGATTGATTTGTCAAAAATATTATGGTCTGGTTTTAGGAAGCCAATACAATACATAAACAACTGCCCGCCGCCGGCTGACCGAACTCGACAGCAATGCAGACGATGTTGTTGTTTTTGTTGTTGTCGCGTCGCGTCGGTCTGTGGGGAGGTCAGCATACTTTGGCCGGCATTTTATTCAACTGGCAGTTACCAAATGCAATTAATGCACAAAGTGAAACATATCAATGGAATAATATCTACACATTTCGGCCGTAATGGCGTGGAAGTGGACGAATGGATTTGCGTGGGATTTTATTTCAGTGCCGCCATGCCGCGAGTGTGGGCGGTAAGTTCCGGTAAACGATTTCGCATGCCAGAATGACCTACTAGCTAACGTGACCAGAACAGCCGTAGTCGCTGTGGCGACGCATGACACCGCAACGGAAGTGGGACTGTTGCGATTTGAAAGTGATTTTAGATGGGCGAGTTGGCGGCGGCGACGAAATGATGTCATGAAGGCGACAAATGTTTGGACTAGTGTTTGTTGTGTGACAAATTATGCACGTGACAGTAATTTGGATGCCGATTTCGGAATGGCCTGAAGCGAATCTGTAGCAGAACAGGAATTCGGTTTTACTCGGATCTGGTTTATTCCTTTAAAGTGAAAACGACAATTGTTTGTTGCTGGAGATAATTTATTAGCACAAGTTGTTGACAAATAACTGGCGGAGAACACGGATTTATAGAATATTGTTGTATCATGAAGTGGATGACATTTTGGACATGAACGCATCGGCAGAATTGTCGCTTATTTAGAGGCATGCATCGTGTCATCCTGTAGCTGATGTCCCCCGCTTAGCTGAGTATTGAAATGAAAATTCATTAAACAGCTGGAGAAGAATGCGGCTTTTTTAGTGAGGTAGATTTTAGCCAAAATTTAAAGATAAGTTGAATACAAACTGGAAGGAAGGTCAAGAATAAGTTGGTGGGCAATATTTCTGTTAGACTTTTCAAACTTTTCCAAACAGATATACAGTACTCCCCGGATGTATGCAATCCTCTTAATAGCGAAACCCTTTTAATAGCAACAAATTAGTTAATTTTGAGATTCAAAACCGCCATCCTAAGCATTACAAGGGTCCCCGCTTAATATAGGAATTTAATTGAAAACCCGACTATATGCACTATAATTTTATACAAATGCGCATGTGCTTTTAACCGGGGAGTACTGTAATATTATTTTCAGCTATCAGAATCATGGAGAATCCACTTGGAAAAGGCTCGGAAAAACGTTCCAAATGATCAGCAAACGTAGGCTGCAAGGTTAATGTGTTGGACCATAGAGCGAAGGGCTTTAAGGTGTAAATTGAATCCAAGCTATGAATTAAATCGAGAAATAAATACTTAATGGGGTTAGAGCAGTAAAAGTCTCCAAGTTAACTCCTAAAAAAAAGTACTGCAAACGTCTACGAAGCATCCAAAAGTACCTACAATATTTTCAACTCAACGCTGCGGTTAAATACGATACAGAACTGTCTATTGCAAAGGTAGACTACAAAAGAAAAAACCGACTTACAATATTTTAAGCCGGGGTTACCGCTGATGATTTTTTAAAAGTCGCAAGAAAAAGAGCCCACGACAAAGATAAGTCGCTTTGAGTACCAATCACCGAGTGATTGAGAGTATAATCTGAGCCTTTGGAGAAGTTTTACGAATCTAGCCTGCAATTTTACCATTAAATTTTCTTTGGTGAACCAATGATTCATAATTTTGTAACGCTTTACGCTCTATGATGACACTTTAATTTTTTTTTATATGAAAAATGTGACAGGGTACAGCAGTTCGCTTTCATACCACAAATTCAGTAGTGTGTAGGAGGAACAGTTATTTTTAGTAAAGAATAAGTGTGTCGAAAATTAAAAATTTTGTATCTTTGAAGTGACATTATCCATACGAGTAGGTTGGGTTAGGATAGGCTGTGAAGGGTTGTAACTTGTGAGATCATAGCAAAAGATTAGGCACCATCCAGGGAACTTTCCCTGTCAAAACATTAACCCAACTTCATCCAGATGATTACATTTTATTCACCGCGTGGGTTTTTACAAAGGGATCCTTATTTCTCCTTCTGCATTCGACGCATCGAAGTTTACTTTCTGTAATTCTGAGATAAACTCACTACGAAGAGTCATCTTTCGGGGAACGTAGAGCAAACAAGAGGCTAATCATTAACTTGGTACTTTGAGGCAATGTTGCCGTTTGGCCCTTTAGGGTCCAAATGGCCCCTTTTTGAGCCTCTAGACCCTTGGCCCCAACCTTCTTAAAAATTATCAAAATTACCCCTTTTTCAGTTTAAGTAAGATTTTATTCTTTATTGATCGAAAAAGAATGTAAACATATGAAAATAAGTGTTTTGTAATGAACAAATTGTTTTTTTTTTTATATTTTTTATTATAAATAAGTGTCTGTGGGCGGATGCCCGTTTTTTCTGGCTAATAAAGGAGAGACGCTTTGCAGTAGAAATCAGGTCATAAATTAACGTAGCTTTTGTAATTTGTAAAAAAAAAAATTGAACAAACTTCGAGACTTTAGTCTGCACGGTAGTGCAGATTTTTGCTACAAGTAGGTAATGACAATTTATCTATTTATTTTTGTTTTGTTATCAACGAAATAAAGGTTCAAAACATAAATTTTACCAAGTAATGCAAATGTATGTACGAACCACGAGATATGACCGGGTGACGCATTATGTATAACAAATTCCGCCACTTCAGCTTTGACTTTTTCTATTCTTAGCGCGTATACGTCACAGGAAACTTTCGACTTGTAATGAACCCTTAAATGCCTTTTTGTGGTTTGGCTTTTGATGTTGCTTCTCGATTTAGTCGGACTTCTTATGGAACTACAATTGTGAGGCAGTGACGGGTATGTCTTTGTTGACTTAAAAAATTTTGGAAGTTAACAGAACCAGCTAAATATATCAGAAACCTCAGCTCAAGAATTTGCGATATTGGTTCTGTCTTGTACTCCTTCCTTTTGGTTGAGTTGAAGATACACGTGCCTATGCCAAGCATCAGCAAACGAGACTAAGGACAACATTTTGTCAATTGGAACCTGAAATGTATGCCTTTCAAAGCGATAAGCAGTAGACTTGTGCCTAGAAGGAAAATACTGTATTTGGGTAATAGGTGGACTGGAATATTGCCACAAAAATTGCCAACAAAAAGACCGCGATTAAAATACTGCCTAGAATATAACGAAAACGCAATCAGATAAGTACCAAATTGTTCCACTGTTAATTCCATACTACTTCCGAAATATATGAGTGCCTTAAAAGTAACCACCACTCAGGAGGAAATTACAGATGTTTTTAAATAGGCGCCTCTGAAATATTTGAAGAACTTTGTCCTCAAACCGAATCTCTTACAAATAACTTTACGAGAGAAAGAGCCAGGAATCAAATGGCACCCTCAGTCTGAATTGATTGTCGACTTCAAAAAGGCCATAGAATTTGTTAACCTAAGACGGCAAAAGAACAGATCGATCAAGAAGTACGACGTGCAGAACTGTGGACCGGCATCTAGGATTCTGGATAGGAATATGAGCAATACACGATGATGCGCTGTCGTTGAAGAGTCCGTCTGACTTATAAGGGATACAGAACCATGAAAGGAGTCATATTATTAATAAATAGCACAATATCGACAATGATAAGTTTATAACTTGTTCACAAGCCCTTATCGGCCTCCTTTTGGGGATAGTTGAATCTAAACTTCCCATTGAAAGGTATACTGCAGGCGTCGTCTTTTGGCGTATGCAAAAGGGTCACTCATTTGATCCCAAATGTAGACTTTCCATTGACATTTATACATAGCATCAAGTGCGACGCGAGGAGTCACTGTGCATCGTTTTTCATCACATTAATTACAGCTCTCCTCTAATAGTTTGCTGTCTAGAGCAGCACTTATGCAAATGTGAAATTCCCAGCCCGGTTTCTAGTGGAACCGTTTCTATTCATATACACATCCAGCCCCAACCATTCGACCTCAAAACGGTCATTCCCTTTTCGTTCTCATTTCTTTTGACTTATCGCAACCATATATCTAATTGATTTCCCAAAAACCTACACCAACACTAACCCACATGCAAATCTCTAACGTATTCACTGCGAGACCAATATTTCAACATATGTACAGCCCCGGAAATTTATTATAATCCCCCCCGCCGCGGCGCCCCCTTCACAGAATGCCAGAGTGGATAGCAGCGACCGCACATAGCCAGCTACTAAAGCCATAATTCATATCAACGCGCACTTCGAGAACCAACCATTTCACATTCCCACAGGAACTAATAAATTTCCAATAAATCACATGGCCACCGTGGAAAAGTGGTATGGATACCTTTTACCTTTTGCCTTTTTGCCCGAAAAATTACTCCCCCTCCTGGCGTTTTATCGTGAAAATGAATGAAAAATGCTTTTCGATGTCAATGCGCGACATTAAATTATATATACCGTCGGCCGCACCACCTACCCGCCGCAATTTGTGAGTGTGTTTTGTTTATAAATTCGTGTTGTGGAACGAAACAAATCACGAAAAAAACACACAATCGGATAAACAAAAACTGTGGAATGATCAATTTTTGTTGACAGCTTTTGTGCGCAACTCCTTGGCTGGTGATTATTCGCATGTGTGGAGGATATTTGTGTACTAATTTATTTACTACAATGCACAGTGACGCAAGAGAGTCCTCTGTCAGATGATGTTTGCCGAAGAAAAGTTTACCTCGTTAGCCACTGCGGTGGATGTAACAACGACCGGTGTAGTCGCACTCGCACACTCCAAAGATATGCCCACTTTGAAGTGTATCTATTGCGAATCTAAGCGGCGAAAAGCCAAAGCCACACATGTGGAATGGAACCCGATATGCAGAGCACCACCAAATGGGGTTAGTGCTGCTGCCTGAGTGCGATCGTAAATTTTCAGAGCATAAAAAAATATGCTTGCAAACGAAGCTATAAAGTAGAAGATACTCGTACGCGTACCTCGTAGTCGCTGAAGTTAATGTATCTCTAGTTGGTGCGGAGCTGGCCCGGTGGTGGTTGCGGCGGTGCGGTGTTCGCCTCTCTTTGTGTTTTGGAAGTGAAACACAAAACAACGTGTTCCAGATATAATCCGCTACAGTCAGGTCCCCCCCGAATAGGCCACCAAACTATGCTGCCGCCACCCAAGCCCCAACTGGAGCGTATGAATGATGTCAGTTGTGCCAGAGTAGTCTAACATGGCAGCGCAAGTTAACCGAAATGAAAAAAGTAACAGCACTTAGGTACGAAAAACAGTGAAATGAAAAAAAAAAAAAATTTGCAAATTCCCGGTGGTTTTTCCGACGAGCAGCTCCTCGCACCGCTCGCCGGTGAGAAGCGTGCTTTATTGGCTTCTTTTTAGCTGTTTGTCGTTGCTATTGGTGTTATGAATGTTGTTAGGCAGCGGCAGCCAGGTGAAAAGCTTTTGAAAAAAGTCACCTTTCATCGTCCTGCCGGGCACAGCAGCAGCAACCTCCAGTGTTGAGCATCTGCTGGTGGTTTGCCTTTATGTATCTCCCAGCGAATATGCTGCACAATAAATCTCAGTTGAGTTGTATCGCATTGTGTATCTTTGTATCTTTGTGCGCTCCTTTTGGGTATAGAAATCCGTCCGTATGCGTCCGAAAGACACATTTTCCCTCAATTTATGGCCAACACTTGCAAATGTGACGCGGTTTTTCGAGGTTTTTTTTTTTGTTTTTGTTGTTGTCTTTCATTTTTGCTTTGACTATTTTAGGGCGCACAATAGTTTTACAGTTCATTTTGATTCATGTAAGGTACTTGTTGGCAGATATTGCTGTGTTCGCTGGTGTGCAGCGGGAGGAATTGGATTATTTTCGAGATTAATCGCTGCGCTGGGATGGTTTATGTATGTGTGTGCCCCCTGCTGAGCAAGATTTATCTACGCTCTGACATTATGCGAATTGGGGTGGCGTGTGTTAGTATAATTTGGGAGCAGGAATTAGTCATTTGATAGATCTTGTGGAAACAGTCCGAGGAGGTACTTGCTGTGTGCTGGGGACTAGCTAAAATTGCAGCAGATGGTTGAGTTATTTTATGCAAGAGGAATCTTTTGATCGATTAAGGTCGTCTGATTAAGTTGTTTCCCTCGAAGTTTCATGATTTCTGATCTTGGGAGGTCAAGGTATGTATTGGAGTTGGAGTTAGGACTTAGAATGTGTCTTTGTTGGGGCAGATAGTGTCAGTCCTGTTGGAGTTGCAGTGATTGCTTGTTTACCATCATTCAAGTGGGCAATGACTTAAAGTGCGGCATGATCTTATTTCACAAGTCTATATAGGGGGAGCCGATACTTTGCCTTGCCGAATTATTTTCCGGAAAGCAGAGTACAACCCCGAAAGGGAGATGATCGTTTGGCTATTGCACCCGAAGAAGGATTGATTCCGCGAATGTGAGTAGTTCTCAATCAGAAATTTGAAGCGATATAGACTGATAAGTTTGGTGATGATGGAAGTAGGGTGTCTCCAACAGTTCTACGAGCTGCTATTCTGTGACAAACCACCCGAAAGTCGTTGTGAACGTGGAGCTGTCCAAACTGGTCATAAAAGTTGTATAGAAACTACCGTCGAATGAGTTTTAGCTTGAAGATATCTGAACACAGAACATCGCTTCACCAATGTACAGTGGGTCGTTGCTATAAGTACTTTGACTCAAGCTTGACAGTCAGGTTCCTAGCAGCGATTGCAAATAGGACAAAGAGCAAGTCCGGCAATTCCCTCAAAACTACAAACTCCTTTATAAAACTTAATCCGCAGACCCATCCCTCAAACTATATGCGACATCTGATACCCGCTTGCGTGTTTTTTTTTTCAGCAAATATCCAAACGATGATTCACAACGATTCGCCTTGAACTGCTTTCGTAATGATTTGTTTACACAGAGACATCTGATTATTGCCGAAACAAACAATCGAAATTATTATTTCTTTTATGTGAGCGTGATGTAGAAATTGCCTCGAAGGTCTATTGCGGAATTGGATGACGCTCAGTTCAGCTCTAACCTAAGCCGTCACGACATCCCCTCGATTAGTCATCAACATAAATCTATTCGTGTGTGATTGATTGGGATATATTTCCTCAGCACATTTGTGTACCTTTCAACAGTCGGCCCATTTATTGGCACCCATATCAAAGCAATCCGTTTAACACTTATACACCCGCCCATTTGGCATATGAAATGTAATCAGATGTGTCGTATCCCCAACCACACCGAATGCTCTCATCACCATGAGTGGTACTTAACTCATGTCCCGGCGCAAAGTACCCAAATTAAACTTAATCCTTATTATTAACTGTAATTCGTAGAATGTATCCCTTCACATTCTCATTAAAAAGCGGAAAATGCCAACCACAACAATGGACCACACTCGGATAAACCGGATATACACATTTTTGCCGCGTTCCCTTTTCCATCAAGGAAATCCTAGCTAAACCCCTTTTTTGTGGCAACCCCACCACCCATCCACTAACGGTAAAAAGATTCCCCATCCAGCGGCAAGATGTAGATGATGAACATAAAAATGGGAAATACGTTGCAAATCCATGTAAGCGTAACACCGAGAGCCAAATCGTCTTTCAGCAGTCTCATCCAGGCATCCTTTTTGGTAGATTTCCTTATGCGAAAAAAGACGGGAAGGAAAAGCTAATTGCTAAAACTTTAATTCATCATTAGTCCTGGTGGATGTTGGAGGCGTCTCGTCAGCAAAGGCGTTGGGATTGAAACTTACACCGCAGACCATGCTCAGCGAAGCGTTAAGTTAATGTCAAAGTTAAGCTCGAATGGGAACAAATTAAAGGCAACTCAATGGTTAAGTCTAAATAGTGAGACTATTAGTAATGGTAGAAAGTAGTAGTATGAGAAAGCATTAGTAGGAAAAAGCAGAAGTAGTAGAAAGTAGTAGTAGTAATAGTTGAAAGTTATAAGCACTGTGCAATCAGTTAAAGAACCTCCTAGAAAGGACTCAGCGTTTTAAATGGTACAAAAGTGTAAGTCTAAATAGTGAGACTATAGATGTGCTAGGAGAGGAGTAAGATAAAATGGTTTAAGGAGGTACAAAAGTATTGAAATGGCATGACTTCATGTAATATTTTTTAAATACCCTTTTATATCGAGGGTACGGTACGAAAATGTTTTCCGATTCGACTCTAAATCATGTCTATATCTTTCTAAATGTTCGACATTTTCACTTGCGGTTTCTTTCTCGGCAATGATTTTTGTGCCGCGATGTCTCCATTGGTATATAGACTAGGTTAGGTTAAATAGGGTACGAGAGGAGTCTCATAAAACATAAGGTTATAAGAGCTTGATATATGCAGACGCTGGGCGCTTAAAACCTGCTGAACTCCAGGAGGATGAAGGTTCTTTCGTTGGGCGCCAACCTTTAACACACTTAAAGGAACGCAAAATGTAAAAATTAAGCCTGATGGCGTCTAATGGAACTTCCAAGCGAGGGGTTTCAGGTTCAAAACCATGCAAAAAAAATTATTCCCAGAATTGGAGATAGGTATGTAAAGCCTGTAAAGACTTATTGCGCGAAATATTTGCTTAGGCAAATATAAATAAGACACGTTGACGCGAACGTTTGTAAGAAGCTCGGCCTAGAGTCCAAGGGAATTTACTCAAACTGAGCTTGTACGAAACTCTTAAGGAAGAATATACAGCTGGTACTTCGAATAGGGCTACCCACAAGTTTGGCCTTTGGAGCATCTTTCTTACAGGTCTCTTTAGAAAAAACGAAGGTGCGATAGATTTTTCCAGAAAGTAGTAGTAGGAGTAGCAGTGGTACTGACAGTAGTAGTAGTAGTGGTAGTAGTTGAAAGTAGTAGTAGGTAGTAGAAAGTAGAAGTAGAAAGTAGTAGTAGTAGTCGAAAATAGGAGTACTATAAAGTAGTAGTATTAGAAAGTAGTAGTAGTGCAATGTAGTGATGGTAGAAAGTAGTACTGGTAGAAAGTAGTAACTGTAGAAAGTAGTAGTTGAAGAGAAAGCATTAGTAGGAAAAAACAGAAGTAGTAGAAAGTAGCAGTAATAGTAGTGGAAACTTATAAGCAATGTTCATTCAGTTAAAGCACCTCCTAGGCTGTACGTTTCTAAATGGTACAAAAGTGCAAGGTACATATCTACAAATTTTAAGCATCTTCGTTGAGAGTCCTTTTGATGTTGCCACCTACAAAAGAATCCAGCTTAAAATCATGTTGTGAGGATTTCAGGTCAAAATAAGATAGGCGAACTCACCGTATCTGCTCATGCCCTCGAGCTTATTGCTCAAAATAATTTGTTACCAGCTTCGATTACTAAGTAAGTGCCGACCCCCTTAAACTAGCATGTGGAGAACAAGAACAGTACAGAATAGCTAGCAAGCCGAAATTGCATTGTTTCTGACCCATTGCATGAGAGAATACTTTGCAATAAGGCTTGTAGTGTATTTTGTCGTTGTTTTTGGTTGTCCCTTGTATTTGCTTTTAACAAAAGCGAAGCCGGTTCCTGTCAACAGAATTTAGACCGCAGATTTTTGAGGACCCTGTTTTTTCCCTGCCAAACGACAATCAGATTTTACTTGGACTTTCCTTAATAATATTATAAGAAAGTTCGCTCAACGTGTCAAGGAGACAAAATGCAATTGCTATGGTTAACACTGTGAAGTGAAAAGTGACACATTCATTCATATGGCATCCCGATTTCAAAAATGAGTCAGCTCGATTGAAACACAATAAGATGTACTGTATGTGCATGCACAACAGTAATGCCAAGAGAAAAATGAATCATTGCGCTCGTTATGTGGCCCACTCAAACGCAAAAAGGCATCAATATGCCTAAACGGCTTGGAGATTTCACATTAACGGGCCGTAGGTTCTGTGCGTCACAATTTATTACAGAGGAAAGGAATTATTACTGCAAGCATATTATTATGGGCAAATAAGTTACTGGCGTCGATTGTAGAGAGATAGTCGAACAGGAGTAAGAGCTGTTGGGTGTAACAATCAATTTGTTAGTAAAATTTGGGTGTTCTGAAAGCAACTCCCTCGTTGAACGTATTTTCGAACAGGACTCCAATAAATTCAATCTAAGATCCTCACACGAATGCAACTCTCTTATTGCCACGCCCACTTTTACGAGCACTTCAAAATTGGGCTCAACAGTAAGTATAGTTCTAATAAGCGTGACTTGCTCTTTAAAATGATACCCTACTCGAGGCATTCACTACAATAAATGGCTAGAATGCCCTTTTGCCACGCCCACTTATTCAAAATTTATAAATGTGGTTCAGTAGTTAATACAGATTTCATACGTCAGTCAACGCAACGGGTAGTTTCTTAAAATAGATTTCAATTCGGTAATTTTCAACAAGATATATTTTTATTAATTATAATTACCACGCCCACTTTGCAAAATTTATATAGCGTAGTATATATATTTTCGGTTAACGTAACTTGTTATTGATGTATTTCAATTATTTAAGCGTCGTATCCTAGTGGAAATACAACATCTGAGATCCCTTATTGCCACGCCCACTTATAAAAAATCTGAAAAATCGTTCAGTAGGAGTAGGTAAGCAATAAATATCAAACATCATTCGCGTATATAGAAACACTGCTTTAAAATAACCTGTAAATAACTAAAAAAAAAAAAGGTTGAAAAAAGCTCAAAACAGAGTCTTTTTAGAACTTCGAATCTAGCATATGCTCAAACCACATCTTAAATGGCAACAATGAAAATAAAAACCTATTGCTATGAGGACCTCTGAACTTCAAATATGCCGTGCTCGACGGCATGGCTCATAAAAACCGATTTCCAACCCGGTCGGTATAGCAGATAATTTTATTCAATACCGAAACCATTTCAAAGCAAAACCCATTTTTGTCGTGGATTCCTTTGTACAACAGAACTTAAAATATATCACGTTCGAGCAGATAACGATCAATCCACTATAATTCGTCAAGAATCTACTACATTTTTAGGACCCAATCAATTTAGCATATACCCAAACCACCACAAAACATAAACATAAAAAAACAACTCACCATTGACTTCTGTCCCTTTTCCATTGAGTATTCCGTCGCTTCTTTGTCGCTTATCACAGCCGAGCTATCGAGAAAATCCCTACCGCCAGGTGGCGCTCGATGGTGTATCCCGAATATAAATGGACCGCCAGTAGTCGGCCCCCCAACCATTCCCGCTGAGATCTCGTTATTGTTTATCGGAGGCAGTGGCAGAGGTTGCATGCTGTCAAACTGATCGTTCCGTCGACAACAAAAGTCATCCTCAAAGCGCGACGCATTCCCATAGTAGTTGTTATCGTATGCCCTTGGAGTCACCGATCCATTATCATACACATGCTGTCGTGGCGTAAGGATACCACCGCCATTCGTCGTCTGTGTGGTGTCAGAGAATACAAAATCATTGGAATTCGCTGTGGGCGATGGTGGACTGCCGTACGGGTAGCCCAAGTGATGACTGTTGAGGTTCTTGTACTGCTGGGATATTATATCAAAGTCATTGATGCCATGAACTTTGACACCACTCTCACGTTGAAGACTTATGCCACCGACACCAACAGCACCACCACCACCGCCACCACCCTTGGCGGTGACATTGTTGAACTTCTTTTTGCCCAGCAGTTGTGGGGGCTTCCGGTCGACAAGTAGGGGTCGTGTCGATTGAGTGGACTGATTAAACGGATGGTCCCGGTTTGTCATTATCGACGTTGCTGTGGCGTACGGCATGTTGAAGGTATCGAATGTTGTTTTCTTATAATAGTCGTACGGGCTGTGGTGGAGGTAGTAGTTGTTGCCGTTGCCGTTCGAGGTGAGGGTTGCGGTTACAATGGACGGTGGTGTCAGGAGGTTTGCAATTTTCACAGTCATTTACAAAGAGGATTTTTTACCCTTTTGCCTCATATACGGCGCGTTTGTACGTGCGCAGTGATGTGTCGTCGTTTATCGTTGTCGACGTCGTCGTCGTCGTCGTCGTAGTCGCGTAGACGTTCCAGTCGCCTTTGTTGTGCAAGACTATACGTGATCACTTCCTTTGAAAATTTTGCACGGACTTTGTTCTGTTACCCGCCGGGGCTTTGTTCTTATGCGAGTTGTGTATCTGTAAAGGAAATAGCGCAAACGGATGTATTAATAACGATGCAATGGCATTTTCTGTGAAGGAGAGTGACATTGAGAAAAGGATGTGCACTATGCGGTTGTTGCAGAATAACATGTGGATGTGTATGTCAAATTAGAGGTGGTGTTTTGTATCATAAATCTGCTGACAGTGAGATTGCCAAGAGCGGGACATGCGAGCATGTAATTGGTGTGTGACCTCGTTATTGCGGGTTTTCTGGTTTGACAAAGGACATATAGGTACACAAGTACCAACCACCCGGGCTTATGGTTGCAACAATAAGGAAGCATCTGATTGCCGCCATCTGTAACAGCAATCACACGCCCCTATGTGGAAATTCGATACACAAAAGTGTATAGCACACTTAAATGGAATCAAAAATGTATGTGCCTCTTTTGTGCGGCGGGATATCGAAATCCAATGATAATGAGACTTATGCTGGCAGCAAAAGGACTCTGCAAACAAATTGATGACAGTAATTATTGTTGTGAAGAATTGCCCTAATGAAGGCAATCGTGAATATTTATTTTCACAGTCATTTTATACCAATATGCGGTTGATAATGATGGTGGAGATATTTTGTGGACCATTGCCAACTGTCGACAGAATATAATAGCAGCATGTGAGTAGATATCTGCAGGAACCCAAGGCAAAACCGACAATGAAAGAAGGAGAAGGAAGACTATTCTTGTATAGATCATCAATGCGTCTCCGAAGTCATATATGATCAGGTAAATTAAAACAGAGGGTCTTGAAAAAAGTGTCATAAAACTGATCCCTTCAATATACACAAGGACAATGACAAGGATCAGGCATAATCGTTGAGTTCTGGCGACCGACTTCAACTCGTCTGACTGCGAATCTTTGACACACAGTTGCACAGTGGCTTAGTGGTAAGTGTGTTGGGCTACAAAGCAAGACGTCCCACGTTCGATACCCGGAAAATTTCAAATTACATTTTTAAGTTTCTTGCACAGCGCCAACGTCTGACAAACATCCGAGAGTACAGCTGTCGCGTAAGTGCTTCTCAATAACCCGTTTGGACTCGGCATAAAATTGTATCTCTAAAACCAGTCGATGTATCGCTACCATTTGTTGTATAACTAGAGGATATACCGGATGTTGTGTGCAAATTTCAGCCTACTACGTCAATTAGTTCTTGAGATAGACCTGGTACAAAATTGGTCTAGTGGGTTCGGACAGACTGACAAAAGCGAAACTAATAAGGTTCCGTTTTTTTCCTTTGGGTACGGAACCTTAAAAAAATAATGCTCCACCTCCCAATGGGGTTGCCTCCATAGCCACTTACTGAAGTATGACGATAAAAGCCTACTTGGCTACATCGGTACATTTGGAACATCATCAGAACTTTGGTTGTGCAAATCCATAAAGGCACCTTAAACGCAGCCTCTTAAGAAGTTCGACGCAGTTAGATATATAAGTCCAGAGGGCCGTTTGATGGTACTACAGGGCACCCACTGGAAGAGCGGCTAGGCAACCTGCAAAAAAACAACATATTTTGGCCTGTAGGACCGATTGTCGCCCAACGCTCCACGGAAGAGCTAAAATCAGGATTTCCCTTATGTAAGAAAATATATTTAAAAACAAAAAGGGGTTGTACATAAAGCGATCTGTGCGAATGGTGTTCTGAAATGTTGCCACCAAAATTTTGCGGAGTATGAGCTGATATACTGCTTTCGGATATTTACTGAACAATATGGGGTAATGTTGCTGGCAACAGGTAAACTCCTCCCAAAACTTAGCAAGTAGATTGGCAGAGGCTTTAGGGACCTTGGCACTTGAACCAGGAACTGCAGTCTCACCGTCAAATCTGAGAAATCCGTTTGTAACACCGCCTGAGGAAAGCATAGGCCCTATCTATATCTGACTCAATTGGAAAAGGAACATCAACAAAAGGATTTAAAATGCGTCCATAGACTTATTTTCCTGCTTTTAAACTCTAGAGAAAAAGTGCGGACCATCTGATAAAGTCAAACTCCGGACATGTTCCAGACTTAACAACCTATGGTATAGTCTCGGCAGTTTGCGAAGCCACTTCCCTAATGCTAATAACTATCGCAAAAGTTGGAAGACAGTCGAATATCGGCACGAGTCGAATGAGTTGAACGACCACCTCAGTTCTGAGGATATTATCAATCTTATCCCGCCAGTGATATGGCTGCGCGAAAACTTGAACCGGTTTAGGTCGAATTTACCTCACGATTGTAAAATGAATTGGTGTTCGACTTTGAGGTAGATACCGAACTTGACTGAAAGTTGGATAGTTCCAGAACTGAAATGGAGCTACATAAGTCTAGACAGGATTCCTATTATATCATAATATAATAAGACTAGGTCAACTATATTTATGAACTTAATTTATCACTAGGTCAGAGTTTGTTCAAGGTAGCCAAAATTGATGTTGCACTTCACAATATTTGCCTTTCGACAGACATAAGGACACATACCTATCCTATAGTTCTTTTCACATCACTGTATGTACTTTTTTTGGAAATGTTCCATCTGCCTTAGACAGTAAAGATAGTCAAACGGGAGTAGCACATTTTCCCTTGCTCTCTCGCAGGTGCAGCTTTAACATTAGAGTTTTCTTCGTAAACCCCCCTGCACCAGTGAACCTTACCCCCTAAACGTCCACCTGTGCATGCAAATGCCAACAACCACTTTCGGCGGTAATCAGACCAGTCAACTGTACACAAAGGAGAATACACCTCTAAGCCCATATCCACTGTATAATCTTTGCTTAAGAATTTCCAACCATGCACCTACGTCATTTGGCACCTTCGACGTATATAAAATTCCACTGAACGCACCACGCCAAACAAGGCACAACACCGTTCCCATCGCAGTGACCAAGTTAAAGTTATATACGCTTCACGGTTCTTTGTGTGCTTTGCGTTTGTAAAAGTGTCTCTGACGTTTGAAAGTATCATCCCTTCAACAAAACGACTGTTTGACGTACATAAGAATGCCAACGCGCACCGGTTGAATGAATCCCACCGTTGTCTTTGTCAAAGGCAAAGTCCACCACCATAACACCAACCGCGGCTGGTGTTGGCTGCACATTTTTCAACAAACAAATTTTCTGCTTAATTTATTTTTATTGTTAAAATGCGCATAAATGAAAATGCCATCATGCAACCTCTTTGATATTCAATGCCACAGTTTCGACAGCAGCACTATAGTTAACTACACGCCTCCGCCAGACAGGAGGGACTGTTGCTTCTGGTTGTAGCCGAAACAAAAAAAAAATAAAAATCGTGACAGGAAGAAAGGCTTAAACAACGATTTCGAGAAAGAAAGTTTGCCTTTGCTCAACAATCCGCCATCCACCGCCAGCATCCATCTCACGATTGTTAAGCTGACGCAAAAAAAATGTTGTATGCATTGGGTGGAGGCTATCCGCACATATTCGTAGAATGTACTCACGTATACAACGTTCATCGATCCACGCTGCGCGTATGGGCAGATAAAACCTTGCGTATTCTCGACAAAGACAGTGTGTCATGTCATGTGCACTCGTATGTGCTGCTTCCTGTCCTTGGCTTCGTATAGCGTATCTGGCTGACGTTTATCACTTAGAGATGGGTAAAAGTGTTTTTACTTGTTTCACCTTTATCCGGGAGGTGGACGAAAATTGCGAACAAACACACCGGATAGGTGTTCTTATTGTTGTTATTGTAATGTTCTCCGTGTAACAGTTGACAGTGAAAATTCAATTTTCAAATTCGGTACAGGGAATATCAATTTGAATCGCGCGTCGCACTACTAGGTGGTACGAGTACAGTACAGGGTTGTCTTCTGGTTACACATTCGGAGTGAGATATCTCAAGGGAGTGCGAGAAGAAAAACGTTTTTCTTGTCACGTGTTGGTAAATAATTGAATTCAAATTGATCTGGAAACAGAGTAACAGGTTAGTGACAGAGATTGATGCAAATTTATGTTACCAAGATGTGTTGTGCATACGATGGGCGATGTGATGCTTGAGTGGGGTCCCTAATGTGACGAATGCCTATATAAATCGGAATAGCAATGGAACTGGAAATGGGGCATACGATTTGATCTATTTTCCTCTAAGCAATATGATATGAGTCCAAACAAAGAGTATGCGGTTGGGTTAGTCGATAGTGGGAAAGCTAGTTCGATCGAGAAGAAGCGTATCCAAAGGAAATATTTTTACAGGTCAATGTCAAAGAGCAGCAGGAAATATTTAGGAAGGCGGCAGAGTCCCTATAACAATAATCGTCTGGAGGATATTGTTTTTGAAATTTAGATGGCCAAATTTTTCTGCCCAAATTTTTGTTCACAATTCTCAGCTTTCATTGAATTTTTAGAAAATGAACTGGACTAAGCTTACAAGCTCATCATTTTTACAATTAGTTGCTATTTTTGGAGGACTATTGTTTCGATGATATAATCGCCTGAAAGGTTAGACTGACGCCAGACATATTTATGACCACGAGTCTGTTTTTGATTGCTCATTGTACACGTTAGACGTCAGTGATGTTCAGATTGTCTTAAATAGTTTAAAAGCACAAAGAAAGCCAGATATTTTGGGATTTTACCCTATCGTGTTACGTTTTTGTTCTAGCTCACTTTGTTTTCCGTTGTTAGATTTGTTTAATAAATCCCTTATTAAGGGAATCTTTTTAAATGAATGAAAAGTATATACCATAGATCCAGTCTATAAGTCGGGTACTAGGCATCTTGTTTCTAACTACAGACCTATTACTAAACTCTCGGTTGTTCCCAAAATGTTAGATAACCTTGTAAAAGATAAGCTTGTTTTGACAATCAAGCAACAAGTCAGTAAATATCAACATGGTTTCTGGAAAGGCAGATCTACTGTTTCAAACTTAGTGGAATTCACAAATTTTTGTATAGCGTCTTTAGAAAGTCACAAACAAGTTCACGTGATCTACACTGACTTCGTGAAAGCATTTAGCAGAGTAAATTTAATGATTCTCTTAGAAAAATTAAGTGCATATGGATTTTATGGCCCCTTACTTCGATGGTTTAGTTCCTACTTGCATTTTTCTAAGGAAATTCTAGTTACTTCAGGTGTCCCTTGAGGAAGCCATATAGGTCCGCTGTTATTTTTTCTTTTTATTAACGATCTACCGGACTTAATAAAACACTGCTCCTGCCTTATGTATGCAGATGATATAAAATTCTTTAAGTAACAATTAACGACTGTTTACTTCTAAAAAAAAGACTTCAAAGCTTTCTCTGAGTGGTGCTGTTCAAACGATTTAATATCAAACAGTGACAAATTTGCTTGTATTAGTTTTAATAGAACTTTGCATTCTATTTTTAACCAATATTCTTTGAATGGTGATAGAATAAAAGTAGTTGATGACTTCAAAGATCTTGGTGTAATCTTTGATGCCAAGTTAGGTTTCATTTACACGTTAACTATGTAGTTTCCAGGGCGAATTCCCTATTAGGGTTCATTAAAAGGAATACTGCAGACTTCAAAGATCCTTATACTCTTAAGGCATTATTTTGCAGTATTGTGCACCGTGCTTTGGAACATGGTTGCGGTGTCTGGGGTTCCACTACTGCTTTAAATTTACGCAGAATTGAAAGCGTTCAAAAGAAATTTTTGAGAGTTGCTCTATGGCACTTGTTTCGTAATAATGGAGTTCATCATTCTTACGGTTCAAAATGTCTTTTACTTGGATTCCAAACTCTTGAATTGAGGAAAATGTATAATGTTTTGTTTATTCGTGATATCTTATCTGGAAGTATTGATTGTGAGAATCAACTTATGTGTTTGAATTTGTATGCTCCTTCTAGATCTCTGGGATCAAGACCTCTTTTATTTGAAAGTAGCCACACTACATTGGGCAACGTGAACCTATCTCAATTTGTATTAAATTGTTTAATCTGTTCTATTACGAGTTGGATATATTTTTGCCCAGAAATATTTTTAAGGATAGACTAATTTCGCTTATCACCAATTAAATTCATATTTAGCTTATTGATTATATAACTGATTGCATTGTTTTTCGAAATCTGTGGATTATAAATCGTAGATTGAATAAATAAATGAAATGAAATTAAATGAAAAAGTCTATTTTAATCTACCTAATTTCGTCGTAGGGAAAGCGTCTCTATCTCATTCTTATGTTTAGTAAATTGTTGACTAAAAGAACGGTTCCTATTTCTTGTTCTTCATTTTCTCACCCACAGCAGAAACACAGACACTTATGCATTCACTGAAAATCCCAGCACGGGATTGCCAACAACTTTGGCTTCAAAAGAGCAAACCCTTCTTTAAAGTAGCTGATGAATTAGTGGCGTTGTTAAAAATAACTATTGTTTTAGCCAACGAGGTTTTTAAAAAATTGTTGTTCTTCCAAGGAACTCCTAATTTTTTAACGAAAACTGTGCCGCGCTTTCTGACAAAAAATCGGAAAAGTCTTAAACTTCAAAAAAGTTTGTAGCCCTCCAGAGATTTCGGTCCAAATTTATAATATTACCGGGAGTTTTTTTTTTACAGTGCTTTAACTATGTCACCATGTACCGAACGCACTTACAAAAATTTTAAATAATCGTTTAAGTAGGTATATCGCGAGTATACGACTCTTAAAAAAGTTACAGTAAGTTTATTCACTTAAACGCGTAAAACCCTGAAAAACTGCGTAAACTGCAGAAATTTACCACCTGGTTAATGAACTGTCAGATTTTGTATGGAGAATAGTTAAGCAGGTCTCATAATTTTCCGTGATTAATCAGGTTCGGGAATCGACCGCGGAAAGTTACGCAAATCTTCAAATGTCAAACTGTCACAAGCGGTCGGGTGAATTGTTTTTCATGTTTTAAGAGTAGGAGCAATTACGGTAAGAATTTAATTAAATAGATAGTTATTCGACTTGGCTGTCGAATCACGCTTAACATTTCCGAGGGCGGTTCACTTAAAGCACTGCATACATTTATGAATTACCTGCATAATATTATGAGATTGAGTGATGATTACCCTTACTACCGACGGTTTTTGTGTCGCATCAACAATATTTTTAAACCAATTATTGTGAAATATAAAAAAAAATTAAAGATCGCCACAACTTTTGCCCAGATTGCGGGCAAAATGGTCTACACATTTTTGGGAAGTAGCTGCGAATTGTTCTAAAAGCTAAAAGCTTAAATTTTGCTTTTGGGTTTGGATCCCTGATTATGATTACGCAACCTAAACCCTTTAGCAAATTCACAGTTTAATCAGTTGATGAAAGAAGAACGTGCAAAGGAAACTCACAAGCTATTAAAACATGCATAAATGTAGCCGTCTTCCTTCAATACAAATATAACATTAAAGGCCCCCGCCCCCACCTTAAATCTCGACACCGGTCTCCTTCGATCACTTAACAACGAACTTCCTGCAACAGAATAGTCGATTTACGCACTGACCCAAACGACCTTAATTGTAAAAAGATAAATGTCCAACCGGAACAATGAACCAGAAATCTCCAAACAGATTCCTTATGTGCACTCTTTTTGATCCTCATCATCGTCTCCAGCATTCACCACCCACCCTCGCCAATACAAAATGGATGAACAAATTGACAAAAGTCGAAAAGTAAAATAAATAACCAGAAAAAAGCAAAAGAATAACTTAGGTTTGGCAGCAGAGATGACAAAAAAAGAAAAAAAAAAAAGTCAATTCCTCTTCTTCCTCCATAAGGAGGACAAGATAAACTACCAACTAACTGAAGTCACGTAGAACACGTAAATTGTTTTGTTGCCTGTCTACCGTCTCGTTCATCGTTCAACTCTTTTACGTTAGCATTTCGTTTTATCTTCCAACTTTCAATGAATGTATACATATTTTCCGAGAGAGGATACGACTCCTGTGTAAGAGTGGTATACAGCATCCAGCAGGTCAGAGTCCATTGTCGACTTCATTTATCACACTGGTGGCGTGTCGTCGTTTTACCTTCCATTGCGCGTTGCGGTGGTTGAATATATCACTCCCAATCCCAACACTAAGCGAAAGGATAAAGTTTTTCGTCCCCCTACCCCCCCAAATGGAAAATTTGTTTTATGCAAATTAATGTAGATATGTGTTTTTGTTCTCTCTAATGTCTGAGACAAATTAAAGATGCGGATAGAGACGGGATTACCTAAATGTGGTACAAAATGTGTATCTCTCGGATAACAATCTTGATCCATTCGAAGGTTTTGGGTCGGAGACTGGCTTTTGCTTTTTGTCGGTCGCAGTAGAGACATCTGTTGTGTGAACTGCATTAGATTGGAATCAATTAACAACGGATCGAGAAATCGTGTCTTTTGTTTGTTTGTATCTTTACTGTTACACGTAGGTGCTGCAGACGGTCGAACTATTTGTCTAATTTATTACACAAGTGTTTTTTTCTTTTTTTGGGGGGAACAATTTTAAGCCGAATCTGATAAGGACGGGAGAATTTATTTAACTCACTGTTTATCACACGGTAGATAGAGCGATTGTCGTCAGGTTTCTTCAGCACACTTACCTGAAAAGAGAAAAAGGAGTATTTTCGTTCATTAATCATTCTTACGATAAAAGAATGCAATAAAAATATATATTTTTTTGTGGAAATAAATTGAATGAGGATGACTTTCGAAAGTCGCTGGGAGTGCGTCATGAATAAACATAAATCTTTGGATTCGGTCGTCCATTATAAAAGTGCATTCGATACTGTCACGCAATAGCCAAGCAGATTCGTTGCGTTGATCAGGTTATTACCCAAAAAGAAAACAGCTACGCTGCATCAAAACAAAAGAAATATATCTGTTTGACTGAAAGTAGTTACTGCTGGCTATATGAGAATGACTTGTGGAGCAGGTTCGAGACCCCCCGGGGGACAGTAATATCAAATATAAAGAGAACGAATAATTGCATAGCTTCTCCCCCACTACACCAAAAATTGGCGTTTCTCAAGGAACCAGCCCATATAGAATCGGTTGGATCCGTTAGTATTGACTTATTCGAAAACGACCAGTTTCATTGAATCCATCGACTACGGTGACAGCCGATGACAGTTTCCCCCATCCTCTCAATATTTCCACCAATTAAAGTTCTGCCTCCATCACGCTGTTCCAACTGTAAAAACTGACGCAACAGACGCAATGGATTCTATGGGTTTGCCCCTTTAAACTTATATCGTTTGTACCTATTTTCCAATTGAGCTAGTAATGCCCCAGAATAATGTTTCGAAGGGGGTTTCGAATTTCCCTTCATCATTTTCGGCAATATTTTGTTAAGGTCAATGGAGCTCCACAATTGGATTCCGTGGGATTAATCCAGCTTAAGGTGACATACGAGAACATTGAAATTATGCGTTGCAAACCTAATATAACATTTTAAATAAAAGCCAAACATTTTGAAAAGTCATCAACACAATTGATTTGGATGGGATTAATCCAGCTTAAGTGAACGTGTGAATAATTAATTCAAATGACGTAATATGCTGGTGAACATTATAGCACTTGATGTATGATGAAAAATCAATAACTTTTGTGACGAATATTATACTGACAGCCTCTATGTTTCTACGAATTTTAGTCAGATTTGACTTCAAAAACAACATTTTTCCTCATCATGTTAAATATCAATATGTCACTACGGCGTGCACCACTCTGAGATAAAAAAACCCATTACAAGCGTTTCACATAAATTGTTCGAACTTTCTTCCACATTTGACAATTGCGTAAGCCCACTTAAGCCCTGTCATAGACTAAGACATTTGACTTATAGTTTCCTTTCTGCATGGCTTCTGCTAAAGCAAATTGTGTGGAGAGCTAGCGTCATTCTGCAATATTCTTCCATAGTTTAGGCTAAGTCTGTTTCTATTTCTCAATATGGAATGGAAATAGCTCCCAAAAGTCATCCTGATTAGAAGATCAATTGAGACATTTTTAACAAAATCTACTGACTTGGTTTAGACCACAACCATTTTTATAAGGCCTGTTCGCAAATGCGAAATGAAAGAACGCTTAAAGCGTAGCCAGTACTGATTTAACCTCACGTCATGGAGACATTCAAAGAAGCTAGTTGGGGGTCAAAACAGGTACCTGCTGTCAAAAAGAAGGGGCGCCCAACATCGACGAATCGGGAAGAGCTCTTTGTAAGGGGCGTCTCGGCAAAAATTTAATGGAGAATAGCTCTCGCCCAGCGCTGTTTCCTTGGGATCAGAAGGCAATTTAAAGAACTAAGGAAATTCTATATAAGACTGATAGTCCTAGTCCTGTCACAGTCTTATATAGAATTTCCTTAGTTCTTTAAAATACTACTCAATTGCCTTCTGATCCCAAGGAAAACAGTGATAGTCCTAGTCCTGTTGTAGGCGCAGTGGCTTAGTTGTTAGTGTGTTGGACTACTAAGCGAGGGGTTCCAGGTTCGAATCTCGAAAAAACCCAAATTCCAACTTAGGGTTTTTTCCACTGCGCCACCTCTCGCGAACGTCTGACAAACATCCGAGAGTATAACTGTCTTAAAAGAGCTTCTCAATTAGCCGTTTGGAATCGGCATAAAATTTTAGATCCCTTCCATTCGTTCCAAAAATGAAACTCACACAAAACGAATGGTTGTGAGAAGCTAGGCCTTGGGTCCCTACGGACCTGTTGCGCCAACTAAGTAAGTCCTAGTCCTGTTGCGTTAAAGCTTGGACTTGTTCTAAAGCAGATGAAAATATCCTCGATGGCTATGAACGGAAGATTTTTCGTCATTTGTTCCGCCCCGTTTGGGTTAGGAATGCTTTCGAGTTTGGAGGAGAAGATTCAGCGACGAATTTTACATCAGTGATGCCAAACTGGTCTGAAAATTCCGCTTAAGAAATCCCGCCAAATGTATGTTCCAATTTAAGTTTCAAGTTTTAAAGGAAATATGAAAACAAATAAAAAATTCCTACTTGAACACCGTCCTTAGTGCTTCACAGGAATTATTAAAGTCCCGGTTCTGACGTCCTGTTCGAGGGTCGAAAAGACATCGAACTCCCAGTCGTACATTATTTAACCAAAACACCATATTAAAAGGCTCGCCATTAAGTAGCTTCCCTCCATTGACTTTCCGCTCATTAATTTTTTATTTGCATTTTTTATTTATTCCAATTGTTGGTACAAAAAAAAATAAAAACAGAAATCTCTTCGCCGCTCAAGTGCAAATTAAGCATTTTCACAGCGTTCACTGTTTTTATATTCCCATGAGATTCATTGTACTTTCAACTTTCTCTCTCGTTCTCACTATATTGAAGTTTCTGACGTTCGTTTATTTTTTCGTTCTTCTTCTTTCTTTTGGTTTTAAAAACCACTCAAGAGCAAGCTGCACAAGTGCAAATCATAGTAATAAGGGCATAAAACAACTCACAACACAGCGCAACACTACAACAAGCAATTAAAAACAATTAATGGCATGGCAATTAAACTTTCAATATTCCACAGGCACCAGACGATAAAAATGGGTGTGTAGTGGATACCACCAGAGCGCCAGCCCCACCATTGGGATGAGTACAACCAACTGTATAGTTTTATCGTCATCGTCATGCGATTTTCATTTCGCTAACATGTGGAACGCGTTCGCCATGCGATCGATCATGATAAGTCGACGATATAGAAAGAGCGATAACCTATCGTAAATGATGCATGCTTTGCTATAATATGGGCGTATACACCCACCTAATGTGGTGATGGCGGAATATTATCGCCACCCTAGGCCCGGGTGTAAGCCAATTAAATAATTTACAATGCACTCTGCATTGCATTCCACATGCAAATGTTTTCGCGGATTTGCATGCAAAGGTAGATTGCCTATCAATTCATTGACCTCTTTTTTTTAAAAGGATTTGAGGGTGACTTCGTCGTGCCTATACATGGAGCTATGCAGAGGAGTCTCGTTCGAAGCTTTGTGTAAGCGTAGGTTTGCCAAAATTGCTATTCAAAGAACATAAATTAAATCCACCCGCGATCCGCGTGGATCACCTTGTTTCATTTTGACATGAACTTGACAGCGAAAAATATATATGACTGGACTGCGGATGTTGTCTTGCCTTATTTGGAGAATTTTGCACACAGGCGCAAGCACGAGATAATCGCGGGGGAAAAAGCTGATTTCAATGGGTAACAAAAAATCTATGAGATTCGTATCTCTGTGGGGGCAATTAAAGTCGATTAATTGGGTACGAAATATGTCGAGTGACGGGATTGATTACGCAAGCGAATGCAGCGAATGGACAGTTGAACTGGAGAGTTATAGTTAGGCTGCATAATATTAACGATGACAATGGAGAGTTATTTTTTATTGAGCGAGGGGTTGCAGGTTCAATCCTCGGGAGAATACAAATTACAAAACTAAATTCAAACTTATGACGAAAAGAGTGGCAAATGCAAATCTGTGCCAGCCAGTTAAGTTAACCGTCATTTCAAATGGGAAGCGGTGATTTTTCACAAACAACAGTGAGAGTATCAGGAAATTAACAATTACCGTTTTAGCAACAAATTGGCCCATAGATGTCATTAGTACTTTCTCTTGCCAACTGCTTTTAGTGGCACAAGCCTTTTTCATTATGATGGGCTACGAAAAAACAATGATTTGCCAAACCAATTTGCAATCGGAGCTCTACTTATATGAAATTGGGTAATTATAGCTACTGATGCAATATAAACAGTTACGCAAATGGAATTGTAATGAATTGTACAATTGGATTGCCCAAGAAGGCTCTTTGGGACTGATCTTAAAGGATGAAGTTAGCTATTTGTGGAATGCTTTCAAAATTTCTTATCTGAGGTAATATTTGCAAATTTTGAATGGGGTGCCTCAAGAGACTGGATTGGGGCCGAAACTGTCTTTTTTATTTAATCTGAATCATTAATCATTTTTGTCGACTTCGCAAATACCTTCTGCATAAGTTTTTGAAAGCAAGACACGTGATTCCAACAATTATCTTGATCTTCTCCAAAATGTCCTCAACAACCGAGCTACTGCTTCTCAAACAGGCGGCCTGAAGGTCTTGAACCTCACAAGTTGGAAAAAAGATTATATGTACATTATTGTTCTAGTTTAATGTTGCAAATATGAAATGCCCATTAAAACAGACAAATAGTTGAGGTTATCAAAGGGCGGGTCCTAGCAGGACATTCTCTGCAAGTTGTCCTCAAATTTCCGACGATTGCTAAAATTATATCACTGCTACCCAGTGGTTTCAGATTGAGGGGAAAAGCGCCAATTTGGCGCTTTTTGAATGAAAAAGGGGAAAAAGAAGGAAAATCTCTGTGAAACTTAAAATGTTTGAAACTAATATTAAAACGTATTTTCAATAATTAATTAATTAATTTTATTTTTGTTTAGAATTAACAATTTGTTATAGCACAATTTAAATAATTTAAATGCAGAGATATGACAAACTTATGTCTTTCTACTGGAAAAATTTGCAAGTGACAGCAAAAATACCTCAATTTAAGGGGGAAAAAGAAAAGTTAATAATAATAAATAAGATAAACATGAATACGTGAATAAATAAATGAAATATATATGAATGTATAAATAAATAAATAGTAAATAAATAAATAAATAAATAAATAAATAAATAAATTAATAAATTAATTAACTAATTATTTAATAAAGAAAAAACCTCAAATAATGAATTCTTTACATTAAACAGGAAAGACAACAGCCCATCGAACGTCCTGGTAGGACTTTTTATGCATCTGAATGCATTCACTCCTTTTGATATTGCGTGTAGTAGAAAAGGAAATTATTGTATAATAATTATATTTTTATGTAATTTGCGTATTTTAAGCTTGTTAATAAAAACAGTTACAGGGCCTTACCAATAAACATTTTTAGTTTCGACTCTAAATTTTAGTTGTTCACAGTGGCTATAATTTCGCCACAAATTTCGCAATTGTGAACTTCCGTAAATTAAAAGTCGAGACTAAAATTTTTTATTAGTAAGTTTTTCTTATGCAAATTTCACTTAGGGGAAAAAAAGAGCATATTTTGGAATTTAATGGAAAACTAAAGCTTTTCCTGATAAAAAAAAACGGGAAAACAGTATTCAAAGTCTGGCAGCACTGTTGCCACTTAACACACCTAGCTTTCAAATATGGAAAAAAAGAGAAAAGAATTCAAGGAACTCAACTTGAGTAAAAGGTACACGCCTTGGGCACACTGATATCGGAAAAAAACAACCTCCACAATCTCAAACTCCAACATCTAAGGTTTAAGGATAATCCGAAATTAAACGCATCCCATAAACAGAATGCCCCATTTCTCAACGACGG
Organism: Cheilosia grossa; assembly: GCA_963082955.1. NCBI lineage: Eukaryota > Metazoa > Arthropoda > Insecta > Diptera > Syrphidae > Cheilosia > Cheilosia grossa. Next base: position 59,505,166 of record OY720145.1, on the reverse strand, counting down.
ATGTGTGACATTACCCAGAATGAACTCTCCGGGTGCGCGACACCGAACGAAATTAATCGGATTCAATTATTTATTAGATTTTCAATGCAAGTCCTTGCTTCTTTTTCGGATGGTATTTTTCGTGCGCACCAAATGACGGCAAAAATTATCCAATTCGAATAACAGAATTAGCTGCAAAAGTTACGCAAAAGCACTTGAGGAGCATTGAATAATGGCGGTGGTCTGGTTTGGTTTTAAACTGATGAATTTATATCCCGAACCCGAGATAGATGGAAATTTATTTAAATTTATTCGAATGGATTTTCACACTTAATTAATGCAGGGGCATTGGGTTGGCTGATGCGATGCATATAACTCCCCGAGAGCGCTCTAGACAAAAAAAAATATTCAAATGAAAAAGGAGGGAAATTGTTTCGTTTGCTTTATGGCAGTTTAAATGGAATTGTTAAAGTGAGAAATTTTGACTGGCAATTTGCATTGCTTTTTTTTTGCTGAATGAAACGGATTAAGCTTCGGCACAGAGAAGTAAATTAAAGAGGATAAAATGGAGAGATGCATGTATTTTTAAATTGAAATGCAAAGGGGACAGGCGTTTAAAGTGAATTGTTCGCACTTGGCCCGTTGAGTTTAAAAGTTACGTAATCGATAGAGTTCCGCAATTTACCAGAATGGTGTCTTGGTTAACAATGTTCTGGAATTCAACACATCTATAACTACCTACCAGTACAAAAAATACAAGATGACTGCAATTGCATGGTTTCTTGTTTTTGTTGTAATATTTGGCAGCTTGTCGACATCGAAACGTGCTGTCATATATTGTGTCAATATTCTTAAATTGTGACGCAAGTATGCAATTTGAGAGAAAATGCAAACTATTTGTGGCGAAATATTTAATACAATACAACGTCTTACACACGTTTTCTAACGGGACTTTCTCTCGTGTTACGTACACGAGGAGAACTCAAGGAGAACATAATATATTTGAAACCAAATATCTTAAGCTTGGATTTTTTTCATTAACGTAGAACGCGCTTAGCATGCAGCCCAAGTCGCTAGTGGCGGAGGTATGCACTAGCCACTAGCTGTGTAGACGCTTTAGAGGGGGTTTTTCATAATTTTTGAAACACGATTACTCCATTTTCTGTAGAGTAGTATAAATTGCTAGACAGTAGTTTCTCCATTTTGTCATAACGAGACCATCAACCTCCCACCCGTCGTTTTAAAGGTCACATATTAAATAAAAAACAAATAAATAATTGGCGCAACGGGCCCGTAGGCCTATCTTCTCACAACCATTCGTTTTATGTGAGTTTTTCATTTTTAGAGCGAATGGAAGGGATCTAAATACAAGTTTATGCCGATTCCAAACGTCTAATTGAGAAGCTCTTTCAAGACAGTTATACTCTGTGATGTTTGTCAGACGTTCGCGAGAGGTGGAAAAGACCCTAAGTTGGAATTTGTTTTTTTTTTTTGCAAGTCGTACTGATCTGGAACTTTACAAGTTGGTAAAAAATAAGAATTTTAATAGGTGTGTGGCAGCACTTTAGTGTTCCGCAAGTTCTACCATCCAGTAGAGGGCGCAGTTCGCATTTGATGGACGGTTGGCGTTTGACACATGACGTGGGAGACAAGACTAGGGTATAGTTTTTCATTTCGTTATGCCGCAATACCGGCATAAGGTGTTCTGTCATTTTTTAGCTCCTTTTATAAGGATATAAAGCGAACACTTTGGATGGGAACTTGCTTATGACTTTCACCTAGGACCTAGGTGTTTTTGAACGGCGGAGTAAAGAAGCATTTTCAGAACAATCGCAGGTTCGACATTCGCTAGACATAAATTTCTAGAAAAAAAGTAAGGACGCAGTTTCTGTTTTTCGGTGGATTAAAATCGAAACCATTCGCTCAGTATTCCACAACAATAACCACTGACCCACTGGAATGGGACTTCGTTCTGAAGAGGAGACTGTTTCGCAGCAGTCAACTTGATTCCAGGGTAAAGGTCATTTGCTACGTGGCCCTTATAAGGCCTATCATCGCTTATGGCTGCCCCATGTGGTTCGATATAGCGCCATCCCATATGGAAAAGATTCGGGTGTTTGAGAGACAATGTCTCAGGGCCTGTCTAGGGTTGTTTAGAACTCCTGAATCTCAGTACATAAAATACTATCCCAACAGGACCCTATACAATGGGGCTCGGCTGAAAAGGATTGGCAATTTCCTTATTAAGATGATTCGGAGGCACGTTGCAAGAGCGATGGCCAGTGATAATAGCCTGATCTCAGGGGCTTACTACCCCAATTTAATGTACCACGAGAGTACGCTTCGGTCTGGCTTTATCCCGCCTGAGGCATTTCTCCATGTAGACATGAAAAGGTTAGTCCAGACAAAAGATGGTGTGCCGGTATTGTACCACAGCTACCGCGGCGCGAGGGACAAATGGCTCATCCACGACGGGTACGCCGTCAATGCTCAGGAGCTCCTCCGTTATAGTAAAGCAATTGCGGAACGGGACAGGATCGATACGGTCAAGCAGTTCACCGAATTTTGGTGGTTTGATGAACTGGTGAGGGTGGAGGTGGATACGCTCTCCCGGGCCAGTGCGCTACTTAGAAAAACAGACAAAATTAAATATAGAGATAGATTTAAGGCCGAAAGGCAATAATTTTTAGGATATTGATAAGTTTAGAGCGCTCGCTGAGAGCCAGTAAGCTAGAATAAGATGAATGTTAGTTTTAAATTAGATTTAATCGTTTTTGTCTAGTACGTAAGTTTAATAAAATATTCCAATAAAAATGAATTTGAAATGAAAAAATGAATAATATAGGTCCACATAATATTTGTTGTTAGGCTAGCTGGATGGTTTGGATGTGTAGCTCCTTATCTTTAAAGTATATCTGTACTTAAAGAGCATTATGTAGATAAATCGGATACGTCAGGGTTATCTGTCATTTATTTGACAAGAGCTGGGCCATATAGAACAACAATTTCCACCACCAATAGTGGACAATATATAAAAATCGATTCCAAAAGAGACCATGTGTATGCGACAATTTTATCGAAGACACTAACCCTCAATAGGATGACCACATCATTAATCCTCTGTTAGCACAAATCAGTTCAAAGACCCGCATCATTCCATTTGACCACCACAATCATTAACTAATATCTTATCCCTCAGTGTTTCACTGCACACATAATCCGATGTTAACGGACCTTAAAGTCCCGCCACACCACCATTCGTGTCCACATAAAGTGGTAATACTTTCATGGCTCGTTTAACAATTCAAAACATTACACATAAACTAATCGACAAAACACCGCGCCATTATAATTACGTTAACAACAAGTAAAACGCGTTGCAGAGGCAAAGCCAAAGAACTTGTAATGTTCCCAGCACTTCTCCCTTAAAGGTTCCTCAAGGTATACCTACGTCCAGTCTTAAAATCACGTTTTATTTAATTTTTTTCTTGCCTTCCCCTTAGCCGTCACCTCTTAAGCAATATTTATGGTCCGGCGATTAAATGCGCAGCATAACACACGGCTTTCATTATCTGTTGGCTCGCATCTACCTCGTGCTCATAAGTTATCCGAGCTTAGGTGTATCTGTGTGATGGAGGAAAATCACCTTTCCGACAGAAGAGTGGAATCAAAAGCATCAAACAACAACTAGGCGGTGAGAAATTAACAAACGAAAAGAAAACCAAAGAGTGTCGGCCTAAACGCTCAACCTTCTGGTACATAACAGAGGTTTTTTCTTAACTATACAATTCACGTGTGTCTACGTAGTATATCTGTACTGTTCAGTCGTCTAAACATCATCTGCCTTGTTCATTATATTATCAAACAATCGCACACATGAAACTTCAGAATGTGCACGGTAATTTTACCGCTCGAAAGTACATAATTTTGTTGGAAAATTTCCTAGTATTTCCAGTATCTGCGCGGCCAATAAACAAACACACGGATAGATGGGGGGAATAGAAAAGTTAGATCATTATATTGGAGTCGTCCTCCTTCATGGACCGTGGATAATTTGACAAGAAAAGGTGCGCGCATCAATGAACCCATACTACCACCAGCATTCACAGAGTATTAGCACCGACTCTAGTACCGCAAGACTGGTTATTACGTGAAAAAGAACCATGTGCTAGTGCACAGTGCACCTTCTGGTTACCGCCTATATCGTCCGATGCCTTTGTTCGGTGCGGGGAACCTGTTCTGGCTTCGTTCCTCGATCGTGGTCCATGGCCGTCGTCGTGTACGTCGTCCATCTATTAAATTTAAGTTGCGGTCTATCTGTTAAGTGAGATGGTATCTTTGTTCGGTTCACTTGGGTACCGTCCAACTATTAGACAATGATTTTACAGATTCGTTTTTTTTTTTTTTTTTGTGTATTCTTTGTCGTTTTTCAGTTGAAAAGATTAAAAGTCGAGATTTAGCAGACAAAGCGGGAACGACGGAGGAAGCCAAGATTTCGAATAAATGCTGGTGAATTGTTTCGGTTTTTTTGTTGCGCTGATCCTGGGTCGTTATTTTCTCTTCCTCTTGGATGAATCATCTGAAAGGCAAGGTCTGCACCATACATATATCTACATCTGTTTGTATCTTGTAGCTGGATTGGATTCATATAAATACAAGGAAAGCAATAGAAACGGAGGATGTTTACCTTCGATTCGAATGCAATCAGAGGTTTTACGTGTGTGTGTGTGTGTCATTTTTATTGGGTTCTTCTCTCTGTCTCGATGGGTTTTGTTTGTCATTTTGTCTGCCAAAAAGAAGAGAAAAAATACCTAATAGGCTGGGAACGTTCCTCCATATTGTTGTTTGCAGTATCGCCTGTTGAATGTCGAATTTCCAGGACAGGTTTTTGTTTTGCACCTGCTGCGGAACTGATGGGATGAGGTATTGTGCAAGGATTTAATTTTTAAGCATCTGATGGTATTTTCAGAGATTGCTTTTTGTGCGAATGATTAATGAGACAGTGCACACAGATTCAACAGTCGACTTAGAGGGTGCACGGTTATGGTGGGAATGTGCTCATGAGTCGAGGAAGAATTTCGGTTTCAGATTAAATAACTAAAATGTAACATGCATCTGGCACAGGGATGTGGGCGTCCAAATGGAACGCATTGTGATTCAAAAAATGTAAAATGACGATGGATTGTTGTGGGTGGCAGGTGGCAACTATTATGAGACTTATATAGCTTAAGATGAGAAAAGTGTGGAATCTGGTTAAATACGGAGTCGTGAACTTGATTATAAGCCTCTGTTACTCAAGCCATGAATGTAAGGCAGCGGCAAGAGTCCGATAAATACCTATTAAAATGAACAAGCTCCTACAACTTATGATTGGCGCTTCCAACTGAAATAAGAACTCAACTGCCATACAAAACCGCTTTCTCTAGTGTTCCACCTAAGCTAGGCTTTCTATTGGATGGACATTTAGAACATCAATTATACCTATATCACCTTACGGCAGTTATAGGAAAGCTTTCTCCAGGAAGATTATATACTCTCGGATGGTTATCAGAATTTTGAGCAAAATATTCAAAGGTTTTGCACCGAAAGGAACGATTTTAGAGATAAATCGTGGATGATTTCGTTCAAGATAGTAAATGGCATGCAACTAGGTGATCCCCAGGTTTGGGCAAAGAGAACCCCGCGTGTTCAGCAACTACCTGCCACCTTAGGCTTTTGTTGTCGAATATCAAAATTATCTGTACAAATGGGCAACCAAAAGCGAGCCATCGCCTTTGTGCCCCGAGTGTCCAGAGAAAAAGGAAGGTACGAAGCACTGAATGTTACAGGGAAGAGATGTTACCGACAATGCCGCAGCTTCTATTAAAATATATTTTGGGGTCAGAAGATGACTGACTGGAGATATGCTTATTCATAACAGGGTGCAGAACGAGCTGAGAGGAACCGAAAGACCAAGAAGAGCTAAAGTAGCAGACGCAGATCATCAACGCACAAAATATCTGTTCAGCGCCTAGGAGAAACCATGCTCGGGATAGCTGCGGACTTAATATGAATTCCACGAATGGCAATAGCACCTATCACAAATCGGGGAAGACGTTTCAAGAAAGAGAACTGCCGACTTCAAACATGAAATAAATATCTACCAGGCAGTTCTACTTTATGACGTTTAAGGGTTCGAAACACTTTTCGATAGATTTTTGGACCTCTATGCGACGACGATTACGGGAGGAGAAGATGTAATCGGAAGCTGTATGAACTGTACCAAGATGTGGATGTCGACGATTATAATCGACCCGGCCACGTGGCGCAAATCTTCGCACCCCAGTCTTAAGTTTAGTATGATGCATATAGTGTGAAAGTAACCACAGAAATGTTTCAATAAAGGTCCCAAGCTTGCCTCTGAATGGAGCTTAAAGCTGATTGTTACGCTTTAATTTCCGACCCCACGACTTTTAATTTTCCTGTACTGTAGGAATAACTAAAAATTAACGACTTTGTAAAACGAAGAACACTATAGAGAAAATCATGTTAAAAATTCTCCTGCCCAAAAACCACGAAAATAAACTCAGAGCCATTATATTCCGCACTATATGCATCGGGTAAAATCGTATAGAGGTTGCAGCAACCAAGGAACCACCGATTATTGTTGCTGCTACAGGGTGTTCAACGAGGACTAAATATATTCAGTGGCGGTAAATGGATCCGCATTGTAATATCCACTTAATACACTTAAGAATTATTATCTAACTATTACAATAACTATTATATCTAACCGTATTTTTATCTTTACGTTGTATTCTTTTGCAAAAGCCATGACTTTGGTAATTACTTTGTTACAACTAATCTCAAAGACATATGAAAGAAAATCTCACTCCGGAACCATAAATATCACTACAGCGAACTTCAATTGTGTTCCATACCGCGATGAAACCTGACCCTAATGTCGTCGGCAAAACAGATCAGAAGAATGACAAGGACAATGGCGCACGAAAAAAGAGACAACGAATATACGTGCGGCCAGCTTAGAGGTTGAAGTTTTTCCGGCCAGCCGAACGAGCTCGCTTACATTTTGGAAGCGGAGGAGAAAAAGCGTCGTGAAGAAACCGTGGAAGTTTTCGGGCGGAGAGAGTCGCGTCATTGAAAGCCCATTAATTTCTTTAAATGGTCGACAAGTTGTTGAAACGAAAACCTTGAGGAGGGAACCGAAATTAGCTCGAAAAACCGCTAAAACAACTACCTAAATCGAAAAAGCAATCACTGGACTCAATAACAAGAGCGGAAATATTGCCACTACCAAACGAGAAGCTGCCATGCCATGCACTGCCAACCGAGAAGCCGTCAAAACGACCTACCCTGGAGGTTGGAAAGAAGATCCAGGCCATCATCGTTCGTCGTTGGACATTTAGCGATGACAGCAACAACGAATGCAGGAGGAACGAAGGATGGTTTCGTCAGATTTTCTTTCGGGTTTCTTTCATATAACACATTTGTAAAGTCTGCTTTTGTCTCATAACTCATGGTCGAAGTCGTGGTTTCCCTTTGTTTTATTCAGGGAAGATCTTTCCTTTTATAACGTTACAAAAATATCAAATATTGAATTTACATAAATTAAAGCGAATTGGGTTCCCATCAAATAGAGTTTTCTTTAATTCGAAATCCGGCCGCCAATGTTTCCAAGCCCTACCCCATCTCCGCAATAAGCTTGGGAAGAGTCCAAAAGGACATTTTTGCTATCGCGCACCGAGCGAGGTAACTTGAAATCGACTTGTTAACTCTTGTTACATAAACCACTCTTTGGAAATGCGTTGAAAAAACAAAATATTGTGACTACATCCCGCATTTAAAATTCGTTTAATTTTTTTGTATGAGTAGGTTTAACTGTTCATTAGTAACTCAATAGCTAACCATTATTCACCATCTCCCAATTTTATTAACTCCAAACGACTGAAGTCAGTCTTTGATTAAATCAACTTAAACCCAAACCACTGGTTGCAGCTCTAACTGATGATCTTCTCTCTCATAACCGTACCAAAGTAATGGCACTCTGATTTTGTACACACCAAAGTTACCCCATAGGCATTTCCAAATTGGAACAATCGCACGTAACGTTTATCAAGCATTAATCTTTCAACATCCACAGGTGTTTCCTGTCTGTTTCCCCTCCACAATCGTCCACAATACCATTATGTGTTTATAAAAAAAAAAAACACTCCCAGAGCCCATTAGTTACCCATAACGTGCACCGTGATCACCAAAGGGTCTAACAAAGCACAGCCAGAAAAAAAAAACTAGAAAAAAAAGCATCCACATCCAAGGCCACCATGTGTGACTATAATGAAACAAAAAAAAAAAAAAATACATAATATACTTACTCGCACTCTAACCATTAACAATAATGCTTTTGAAATGTATCTGTTACCTTTCATTCTCGTGTCGTATGTGCCCATTATTCTTTAGCCTTAGGCGAAATGGAGAAACAATTCGATATGACAAAGGAACTAACCAACAGATACAATTATGTTAATACCAGATACGTTTTAGGCATCACGCAAGGCACCTTACCTAAGTACTCGTTTGGTAAATTTTCTGACACATTGTCAGTGCATTTATGGAGAGTTTAAATTCATACCGGCATAGAAACAGTTGTTGGACATGCCTTTTTTTTTTTTGGGTACCCCTTCTCATAGATTTTCGGGCGATAAGCTGTAAATTGGTTGATCTTTCATCGATAAAACCTTCATTTCGGATGGACGGATGAGTGAATATTCCTCCGCATTTCCGTAGACCGTTAGAATATGTAAATGCGAACAGCATTCCCTTCCACGTGAATACACGTGGATACATACTTCGGCATTTACGTGTCAAACCGTTAAACTTTACGATGCGAAAGAGTTAACAAGATATTGCCTCGCAATTGTCATTAAACTCTGATTACAAATAAATTTTGGGTACATTTTTCAATTTTATTTAGCGTATTGTTGATTTGATTACCGGTGTATTCAGTAAATACAGATTTAATGTTTGAATTTACGATAAAAAGTTAACAGCGGATTTTCGGTTAACAGCGGATTTTCGGTTAACAACAAATAATTCTAGACGCGGGTATAGTGTGCGTAGGCCGGTTTGGTGCCAGGCACATGCTTCGATACATCATGCCGCGATTAAGTGTAAGCCAATCATTCGATTGGGATAATGCAAGCAAGGCTTATCGGTTTTACTTTGTCGCTCTTTATCTGCTTACGCGCAAAGGTCTGATACATAAATGTTCGCTTGCAGTTTTTTTTTTTTTTTTTTTGTAATATGGTGTTGACTTTTTGCAATCAATTTCGTTTCCGATGTAGATAGATAGGATTTATAAAGTCACTCGACGTGATGGAGTCATTGAGGTTTAATTGTGATAAGGAAGAAAATGAGTAACATGGTAAGACTATTAGCGTAGCGCAGTCAAGTTTGACAGGGAGTATTGGAAGTAAGCTTAGACTCCTAAGAGTGCGTTATAATAAGTTGCATTTATGATACTTGATCTCTATATGCAATAATTATGGCCCGACGTTATACAACAATTTAATGAGCATACAAATGATTTCTTCCACGACCATAGCCAGGGGTTTTTTGTGTGCAGCGGTGATATGTTAAATACGAATTTTCAAAAAATAAAAATTAATATTCCGATGGGTTGTTTTCTTAAAATGACATTTTTATTTTTAACATAAAACAGTGCAAGCAAAACTTGTATAGAATTTTCTACAAATTTGGTGCTCTAAATTGTTTGCTACATTTTTTTATTACACTTTCATTTTTTTTAAGTGTACTCAACTTCAAAATGAAAGATGCAAGGCAACATTTGAGTTTTGTCTTTTTTTGAAAGTTACATCGAATTATAACCAAAATTATAACCGAAAAACTCTTAAGACAGAACTTGTAGATAATTGAATTTCCATAGAGTTCTAATGCAACAATATTCAGTTAAAAAACAAAAAAAACACCAAGTTTTTTTAACAAAATAAAAATGAGTTCCACAATTTTCTCTTTCCCATCGATGCGATGGATGGTTGTCGAAAAAAGGCTATTTTTACCTTTTGACGACTAAAAGTGTTGTTCCAAAACTTGTAACTTGTGTAGAATTGAATTCTCTACAATTTTGTAGATATTTATTTTTGGCTACGATTGCTAGTTTTCGAATAAAACTCTCTTTGTCATGCACTTAATTGTACAATAGAAGATATAAGGAACCATTTTATTTTCATCTCTATTTTTAGAGTTACCTAGAAGTCGAGAAATAACGATCTTAGCCAAGAAAATAGCTGTTCAGACCATATTTGTAGAAAATTGAATTTCCCTTTAGTTCCAATATTTACAACAAAATTCAGTTAATCAACAAAAAAACACCAAGTTTTTTAACAAAATAAAAATGTGTTCCACAATTTTCTCTTTCCCATCGATGCGATGGGTGGTTGTCGAAAAAAGGCTATTTTTACCTTTTGACGACTAAAAGTGTTGTTTCAAAACTTGTGTAGAATTGAGTTCTCTACAATTTTGTAGATATTTATTTTTGGCTACGATTGCTAGTTTTCGAATAAAACTCTCTTTGTCATGCACTTAATTGTACAATAGAAGATATAAGGAACCTTTTATTTTCATCTCTATTTTTAGAGTTACGTAGAAGTCGAGAAATAACGATCTTAGCCTAGAAAATAACTGTTCAGACCATATTTGTAGAAAATTGAATTTCACTTTAGTTCTAATACAACAAAATTCAGTTAACCAACAAAAAACACCAAGTTTTTTAACAAAATAAATGTGTGTTCCACAATTTTCTTTTTCCCATCGATGCGATGGTTGGTTTTCGAAAAGCGACTATTTTTACGAGACGACTAAAAGTGTTGTTAAAAAACTTGTACAGAATTGAATTCTCTTCAACTTTGGTCCTCTATACTTTTTGCCTCCGACCGCTGTTTTGCGAATAAAAGTCTCTTTTTCAATGCACTCAATTTTAAAAAGGCAACATTTTATTTTCATCCTCATTTTTAGAGTTATATAGAATTTAAGTCGATAAATAACCATCTTTGCCAAAAAACTGTTAAGACCAAGTTTGTAGATTGTTCAATTTAGAATAAGTTTTGTTACAACAATATTAAGCTAAAAGTTGAATTTCAGTTGAGTTGTTTACCAAAAACAAATGTCACCCTCAAATGGAAGATGGCAGCCATCACTTCAGCCATATTCCTGGTTCCAATATGACTGTTGAATTAAACGCCCACAAAAAGTGGGCGTGTGTCTCAATATTTTCATTTTCGATTGTTTATCTACTGGTTTTTATTTCCTGCAAAGTACAATGCTACTAAAAAAAGATCAATCTCCATACGGATAGAGGAAAGACTTCAGCCTCTACTTGCAAAATTTACGATTTGGGTCATTCGTTTAGCATTAGGAACAAAAAGGAACTCGTTAAGAGAATTTAGATGCTTGACACTGAGTAGCTCACATAGCCTGGTATCCCTTAAGCCACCTCTGCGAGTAACTACAGCGCGAAACTCTGAATTCGGCCAGCTGTAGCCGCAATCTGTGCCTTAACACTTGGAGAATGGATAATGGGATAACTTTTTGAATCCGATTGCTTGAACAAAAAGTAAACACATCAAAGCAAGAATTTAAGAAACAACTTTCAAAAGTTTCACCAACACTGATCTAGACCTGCAAACTAACAGTCGATTTCTAGAACAAACTGCATTTTTAACATCTCTTTTGACACAGCTCTCCGCTTTATTAGAGTGAGTCTGGGCATTCCCTGAGCAAAATTCCTACCCTCCTCAGCCGCGGGACTTAAGACTTTCCTTCAACTAAATTGGGCGCAGATTTCATTCATTTTGAAAACCTTAAAAACTGAATTTGACTGTAACAACCTCGCAATAGCTTCAATGCACTCAACTTACGTTCAACTCACCTCCAAGCATAGAGGAAAATTCGAAGAGGTCCACATTCTGGTCAAGCACATTCAAAACCCCTCCAAGCACTTTTAACTCTTCTGTTGGCAACAATGCTCGGTCATTCAAAATGACTACTCAATTCGATCTTGCGTGCCGGTGAAAACTTTATCTATTGACTCGACGTTCGCAGCAAACCTGATGTCGGCGACTGTTTTCAACCTATCCCCCCACCCAACTATTTTTAGAATATTAGAAATCATCGTTTCCACACTCTTTGTCGCAGAAGGTCAACGCACCGGCTCCGGCAGCCATGCATCCATCCATCCACCTCCACATGAGTTTCGGGAGAAAAGTCATTTTTCCTCAGATGTGACATCAAAACGACAGAATGTCTCCAGCATGTATGGTACTCATATAAAAATAGTTAAACCGAGGACAAAAAAAAAACATTGAAAAAAATATAACTGCAATGGGAATATCCCATTTCCTCCCATGAAATATATATATCCATTCCTCGTTCCATCTCTGCAGCAGCCAAGCGAACCACTTGAGAGCGGAATCTGTGGAAAAACGGATTACGTTGCTTTCAAGTGGCGCACAGAAGACGTAGCCCCAGCTCCCGTTGTATAGTTGAATATGAAAAGTGCATATGCACACCCATTCATCATGCAAGCATTCGAGAAGAGGGTATAGGTGCACAGGCACAGAATGGAGCGCGGAGCCACTCGAGTCTCTACGCACGATGATGGCACTGCTTTTAGGCATCCATCTCGCGCTCTGTGGTTCCATCAGTGCCAACCGGAATCCGTTCAAGTTGGTTTTTTTTTTACCATTTTGCAATGTCTGGGGCATCAATACCGAATGGGGTACGCAGAAACGTATATAGCTCTGAGATTACGTATCGTCATTACCATCCTCGTCACCATATCAACATAACCTATCGCAGTCAACGTCAGCGATTCTTGAATGGCTCTAGGTGGTTCTGGTTCGGATCGGTTTACTTGTCTCGCTCTCCTTTGACTTGAATCATTTTTGGCTTGGTCTGGACTCGAAGCCGGGTAACAGTGATTTTCCTCTTTTCTGCATAAGCGACTAACGACTGTCCTAGTATTTTTTTTTTTTTTTTTTTTTTTTTTTGTGATATATCGCACCTGGTAAACAGGCTTTGGCTTGGCCTATAGGCTGAATCATATTGCGGCAGAAATGCACATGCAGAGTGGAGTAAGTATGTGATACGCGCGAACTTGAATGGTGCTTGTCTCGAAAGAGATTTGTTGTTGAACTGGATTTATTATGCTACTGCTGCTGGTGGTGGTGGTGTGTATAGTTGCAGTATTAAATCGCTGTATAGAGTGGTGCTGGTGTGTTAAAGTTGGACGAGCATCAGGCTGAAACTTCATTTATACCACTTTTGAAAATGGAAGTTGTGCACACATGATATAAGAACGAACGAGACTTTGCGGAGCTATTTTGATGAAGCGATGGGGAGAAGGTGGGGTTGCCAAATAGCGAAGCATACTTTATTTTTGGTGGAATTTAAACAGATGGCTGGAATGTCGATTCAAGGATTTGAAGGAGTAAAAGTTGAAGGTATGTCTGTCCAATTTGTGACTTTAATTGGTCGGTTACCTTGGTGTTGAAAGCGGGAGACAAAATGTGGTATGTACTGGCGATATTTATACCTTGGGGAGCACAAGTTTGTTTGGTTAAAAAGGGGACGCCACGAGGTGGAACTATGAGACCTGTTCTTTTTTTGTGATTGAATGCATTTGAGCTATTGCTAGAGATTGAGTTTTTTGGTCTGCTCTCTGATCGTGTCTCTTTTGTTCAACGATCTTTGGGAAAACAACAACCTGTCTATAAAGACAAGGGTAGAGAAGGCAGCTTTTTCGAACAACATCTAACATATCATCTGTCTATATATTTTTTAACAGTTGAGTTTTAACAGTCTTTGTTTAGATTTCCTTGGAAATATATTTCTGTTTTTACCTGACAGGAAGACAGGAACCCTGCACTTCAAAGTCCATTGACCAAGAGACTACTTGAAGAATGTATTTAGTTAGTCATAAAATAATGAAACGCGTTCCTTGCTAAATGGGGGAAAGTTCCAGTCAATTTCTGTTCGGAAAATTGTTGTATAGTTTTTATTTGTGTGTTATTTTTTAAGCCGATCAGTTTTAAAATGATGGCCAGAGACCATATTCATAAAGCTGTTGATTTTATGTGTTGTTTTAAAATAGAACCCAAACAAGTCGATAGGACAAGCGATTTTTAACTTAATTAGCACGTTTTTATGTATATACCTTTCTGTTTCTGGCAAAAGCTCGACTTTGACAAGCGATTCTCACATAGGTCCGTAGTTTCTAAGACTCAAAGGTCTGGAAAATTTGGTTATGGAAAGATACCCTTTAAGAGTCCACCTTCTGTAATGGAAAAACAATGAAACTCTTCGAAGTAAGTCAAAAATTGCACGGTACAAGTTTGCCAAGGAGGTTGTGAACTGCCGAGTTACAGGCAACTACTAAGGCTCTTTTAATTTTCCGTCGCCTATGCTAAGTCGTAAGTAGCTATTGATCCGTTTGGCGTAAACAAGCACAAACTGTATATCTATTTACTGATTTTAAAAAGGTTAATATTCGAAGTTCGACAGACGAATTTATGGATCAGCTATCATATGATCGGAATGGTGAATTTGCATCTAGACACTGCTGTTGGTTGTTGATCGAACCTGCTCGACTCAGGTTACAAGCCGTCTGCTTTAAACGCTGATCGACTTACCGACTTGAAGGGACTTAAAAAGAAATAAATAAAAAGATGGTGCACCTGGTCTTAGGTCGACCTTCTCTTCTTTATGCACTATAAGAACGACTGAATTTAGAAGCTAAATGAGGAAAATCAGACAGATAGTTGTCAGACTTTAGCGAATGACAGCGTAGTGGAAAATATTATTTATTATTTTTTTGAAGCCCTCACATAGTAGTTCAAGACCCATTATCTGTCGGGGCCAAAAGGGGGACTGGCATGTATACTCGTATCAGTGATTTTGAATTAAAACTGCAAATATCGCTGATCTTAGGCAGGCTGGTCCTACGACAAGTGAAACATATTATTTACGCATCTGGTGAGGACACAAATATTCTGTTAAGACATATGCTCAACGTTCCTGCATGGTGCGCTGTTCACGCTGGATGAGTCATCGGGTCCTTTTTTTTTCGAGAACGCCGCTGGTCAAACGACAACAGTGGACGGTGCGCGCTATAGGGCCATGTTAATCGAGTTTTTTCTGCCGCAATTGGACGAATTAGGACTAGGGGACCTGTGGTTCCAACAGGACGGAGCTACGGCACACACTGCGCGAGCCACAACCGATATTCTGAAGGCGGCGTTCCCGGGTCGCCTCATCTCTCGTTTTGGCGATAGGCACTGACCCGCAAGATCGCCCGATTTAGCCGTTCCGGACTTTTTTTTGTGTTTTTTTTTTTAAGTCCCGTGTTTACGTGAACAAGCCCGAGACCCTAGAAGCCCTCAAGGACAACATTCGACACGAGGGCGAGAATCTGTCGCCCGAAGGCCATTAAACATATAAACGTATGGCAATCAATTGTGACGGCGCCCATTTGGCCGATATCATCTTCTCGACTTGACCAATAAAATTCGAAAGGTTCAGATAAACATAATTAAAAAACAGATTCGAAGTTTTTAATTTAGAAAAACAAAATTTTAGCCAAACAACAAATAAATGTAAAAATTATAACTGGCAAATGTTCAAACCATATAAAAAATAAGTGTAAAGCACGAAAAGTAAAAACAAACAAATTAGCAGAATTTATTTGTTTAAAATATTGCCTGCCAGAATTTTGTAAGACAACAGAAAAAAACAGAACAGCAGAATTTTTGTGTTAAAAGTCCGAATTTTGCAAAGCAGAATGTCGACCTGCTCCTGTTTACGAATTTTCAAGAGGGCATATTGAAGACCACAGCACCTACTACAAAAATTTTCGTTGGTTAACGTGAAGCCAAATATGAAAATTTTTGATAGTGATGTAAGAAAATAGTTATACAGAGAATATTATTCTCACCGCTGAGTACTTGATTCTTGATCTTGACTTAGAACAAGTTCCTGTTATGAAAAATAATAGTCGAAGCAACAGCTTTTAGCCTACAGTTTAAAAAAAAAAAAACTCAAAATTCTTCGCTGTATTTTGGACAAATGTTCATGTTTAAGTTTTAAAATTGAGACGACCATATTTCTATACAGAAATTCCATCGAAACACCTCCTGCCCAAAAATTACCTGAACACGATACCACTTTAGCCGCAGAATTTAGTCCGCATTTTTATAACCAATCACCAGTCAGATACGGTTGTCAAGTTGCACCAAATTTACCCATTTGTACATATTCACCCAATCATTCATATCGCTAAAAAGCGATACGTGACCACTTTTACTGACTACAGCTATAATATCAACCATCAGTGTTCCACAGTCCACAAAACACTGATATTGACATTCAACCGCACTCTTCCCATGACACAAATACCCCATTATCAGCTTACCTTCTAATTCACGCAATAAACCTCCTCAACTCCAGATATCTGTGTCTGTTAATCAGATTTTAATGCAAACAATTATCACAAAGAAAACTTATGAAGCCCATAAGCGGCCCACTCGACTTTGAAAAGCGCCTCCCATTCAGCTATAACTTTCGATATTTTATCGTTTCATCCTACGTATATCTTTTGTTTGAATTTCAAATCAAACTGCATTTTTGGGCACACGGTATTATTTTCCCACGAAGATTCTATAGACACTTTCGTGCGTCGCAACTTGTACAACTCATAAAATAGGCCCCCTAATTAAATGTAAATGTGTACGCTCGCATTAAGTTCGATGGAAAGTTTCTCAATCCAATGATGCATCTGCGAGGTGTGGTGCTGCGGCGGTAGCCGTGCCGCTGTGTGCTTAATGGATGCGAGCTCGCAAAAGAGGACATTTTCGCGGGTAATGAAGCACCATTGTCTGGGTTTGGAAAATAACGTGAAAGGGTTTTTCGCTTTCGCTCTGCAACTCCATTAGGGAAATTCAAATTCTTACTGCCTTTCCGCACGTATTGAGAGAGAGAGAGAGTTGGCAACGACCGACGGCATTATGGTTTGGGGGGCTTCTTTCACTTTGACACTCTGTCATCTCGTGATCATTATATGAATCCCGGACGTATCTTGATTCTGTTATCTCTGCTGGTGGCTTTGGCTTATATATTTTATTTAAATCCGTTGTCAGCGTTGGTCGGTATATTTTCGTGGAGTAAATCACATGGGTATCTTGTTTTTGGAATCTCTGCGTACTCAGCAGAACAACACTCGCCAAAGCAACAGTGCAAATAAACAAGAAGCTGTCAGGTACGAAGCGACAAAAGAGAAACAAAGCGTGTGAACTTTTAAGACAAAACTGCAAAAGGGGCTTGTACTTGGCGAGTCGAGTGGTAATTTCAGGTTTGGTGCTGTAAATTGGTTTCAATTGAGTTTGGTTAGTTTTTTTTTTTTTTTTTGTTTGCTGGAAAAAATTACACAATCTCGGCGGTTCGTCTGGATTTAACTAATACTAAAGTGGGGAACAAGAAAAGTGAGTTTCATTGATTGGCAGTTAGTCATAGTCATCAGGTGTAATGATATTTGTAATTAGGTGAGGAAACTCGGTCGTTGTCTTCTGTTGGATAGATTTGACTGTGTTTTTCGCAGGGAAGTTAATATTTTAAATGCAGCACTTAAATGGTTTTATTTCGCGTTTAAATTTGACACAGACAGCTTCTCTTAGTCAGCTGAATGAAGTGACTCCCTTTACACGTTTGAACAACGTTGGGACATGTTGCAAACGCATTTCAAAAGTGAGCGGTGAGTTGCCAAGTCAGTACGTTCGATTTCGGTCTAAATGCAGCCTAAACAAGTTGGGCAAACTGGTCATGAGACTGGCTTGCTTGTAGACAAAACTGACGCAACGGATCACTTCGTTAAAAGGCGCCTACCAACCAGAATGTGGCTTTTGTAGCAGTGAGCGTCTAGAAACGTCGAGTTAACGAATTAAATTGTTAACGCAACAGGTCCGTTTATTATATCAATCAAAATTAAAACAAAAAGTAAAATTTGACGTTTGTCATTAAAAAGTCTCCACACTGTTGTACATAAACAAAAGTATAAATGTCAAATGTCAACATTTCATATTGACAGATAAACGTTGTTGAACGAAAATTTCTGTTTTTTGACATTATCCGTTTTTCTTGAAATAAAGTTATTAAAAACGGGAAGTTTTTACATCTTTTGTGCACAGTTCGACTTGTGCACTTTTCCACACTGTTTGAGACAAAACAGTGTGAATTTTTTCTTATATTTTTAATTTTTGGAACGAATGGCAAGGACCTACAATTTTATGAACGTCTGAATGGAGAAGCTCTTTCCGGACAGTTGTACGCTAGGAATTTTTTCAGACTTTGCGCACAACAAGATGTAGATAACATATGCTTGTCCGCGTGATCGAATCTGAGCCCCTCGTTCAGAAGTTCAGCACACTAAGCACTGCAACCAATCGAAGATGAGTGCTACCCGGCCATGATTAATGGAATTTTGTGGACTGAAATTGAAGACATGGGCTTGGATGTTCTTTGCTTTTATCAGGATGAGGAGCCATGCTACACAGCCCATCAAACAATCGATCTTCGGCGCACTTAGTTCGATAATTGTGTCGTCAGCCGCCTTGGAGATGTCAATTGGACATCTTGGAGCTACTATTCGACCCCTTTGGACTTTTGTGTGTGGCGCCATTAAAGATCGATAATACGCGGACAATCTGCCATTTGTGAGATTGAGCCAGAAACAGGATACTCCACTGCCAAGCCTGTCCAATATTGGAATGGTTGCTCTTTATAATAAGGCCATAAGATACAGCAAATAATTGATTTTCGTTCATTAAATTTTCACAAAGAGAAACTAGTATTTGAAAACAAAATTAGCACTCACCGTCAACTACATTGGTGTCGTTAAAAGTCTGCTCGTATCCTGAAAATAGAAAAACGGAATCGATTAGTTTGGGACAACCTTATGGGGGTCAAATATTATTTATTTTCGACTTAGTGCAGATTGATTTCGATGGCATAATGTCTTCTTTTTTCTCTTTAAATATTTGTAGAAGATTATGAGCGTTGCGAAACCATAATTCCTTCGAAATCACTGCGCGACAGGGACTATCTACAACTGTTCTATCTCACAATTTACTATAGGGAATATAAATAACAACTGCGTTTATGGCGCGTTTTGTTGAAAACTGTTTACTAGCTTGGACAAATTTAATTGTTTAAGATCGAATTGTGCAAAGGAATCCACAACTTCCCGGTCATAATTAAATATAACATTAAAAGGAACAAGAATTTTTCATCAGAGTCATAAATCCATTTAACATTTGGCAAATTAAAATCGCCTACAATAATAACTTTTTGAATATCATTACGACTTTTTAATATAAAACAACAATTATCAATGTGAGCTTTATACAATTCAAATGAACTACTTGGTGGAATGTAAGAGACAATCAGAAAAATTTCGTTAATACAATCAAATTTGATGTTTAATATTACTTGGTCGACATCGAGAGCATCAAACGATGACGGCAAATCAACTTTAGTGCATCGTAATGTCTCTCGCAATCAATTAATTTCTAGTTTTGATCTTTGCGAAAAACAGCATACTGATTATCAGTAAACATCTCAGAACTTGAAGATTTCTTTTTAACACCAGCTGTTTCCCATCCAGTATTGACTGTGGTCAGAGGAACTGAATAACTATTATTTATAGACTGTGTTGGATAAGCATTGTCAACAGATCGGGCTTGTTGAGAATTGATTTCAGATCGGGTTGGTTGAAAGTCTTTCAAGTTGTTGGCAAGCAGCAGATGACAGCACATCATTTTTCTGAGAGCAATTAACAGAATTCACCAAGATAGAAGAGAATGCTTCAGTGACTCTTGTAGAACTTTTAGAATTTGTTTTAGCCGTTTTACGCGGAGGAGAATTGTTATTTAGTAGAGATTTGAGAGCAGTAAGATCCTTTTTAATCTCATTTACACTATTGGAGAGCTCATGCAAACTATTTAAGAATGTTACAAGATTAAGACTAGCACAAGAGATGCACTTCCAATATAAATTGCTATTGGATAATGATTTATAATCATTGTCGGATAAATCGACACAATTCTTATGAAAATGACGACCACAATAATAACCGCACTCGACAATTTCAGCTTTTTGGGAACGTTTTATAATTAGCTTGCATTTAGCACAAGTCTTAGACATTTTCAGAAAATCTACAACCGACTGTGAGAGAAGTTAGTCGAAGACTAACGAAGATTAACCCCGTTAGTATAATGTTAGTCCTTTGCATCTCCTTATAAATAAATCTCATATATGTCCCAACAGAAGAGCAGCATTCTACTTTACAGCCTGATTATAAGGCCAACCAAATGATTCAAAAAGAACTAGAATCTTCTAAATCCAAAAACTCATCACCAATAAGAGGAAAGGTAAAAATCCGTCACAAACCCCATTACCTAATGTACTAGTAATGTCTCCAACGTTAAAAGTCGTTTATTGCCACAAATGTCCTCATAGTAGGGGGGTTACCTCCCAAGTAATCGTTTCCATCGTGCAGCCAGCCCATATAACAATTGCCAATAAAACAGGCATTATTTACAATCACACCCCGAATCTGCTCGGTTTTTTTTTTCCATTTTGTTTGCCTACTTTCATCCCGCCTGCCGTTTGGCGAAGAAATTAATTCGAAACATTTCCGTGGCGTTTATTGCATGTTATTACCTTTCACAATAAATGTATACATGTAAATGCCGCTGTGTCCGTAATGGCATCATGATAAACAAACATTTTGTTTTTTTTTCTTTATTTTCTTGTGTATCTCTGTTTATTTGCGAAACCATGACCTAGAAAACGGTGAAAACCTAATTTCAGAGCAGCGACGTGAAAACTCAAAAACATGTCAAATGCGCCCCATCTGCCGGGTTCTATCTCGAACATGACAGAATAACATTTCGATTGATATTTATTTTTATGGTCTCGTCAAAAAAAAAGAACGTAATTCTACAGATGACTCAACTCGTACATGGAGGCGAATCGTACCATCCACTGATAGGAGTTTGAAATCATCGAAGGAGGAACGGTTCAGTTCGATTTTATTCTCCGCACCTGTGTCGGTATCGGCGTACTTGACGGCAAATGCGAGTGACGAGGCGCCGATATCTTTATTGATAAAAATACGAGTACTTGTACTCATACTCGTACTCGTATGCGCTTGTAAATAAGACGAATTTGCACAATGAAGGCGATTGTAATAACCTATCTGGTTGCCTTTGACTAAATTTATCTGCGAAGCGATAAATGCACGGCCAAAGTTTTGGGTTTGGGATGTTCGACGTACAAATGCCCGGCCCGTGTTCTGCGGGTATGTACACAACACACAGACAATTTAGTGCGATAAGATAAGGACAGCAACGACGGCAGATTTGCATTGTTGTTTTGGCAAGTACACCTATGTTTGCCAAAGTGAATTAACAAATAAATAAAAGCAGTATACGAAAACTAAGCCGCACGAGTAGGAATGTTTATTTTTATTTTTTTGTACTAAAGCTTTGTTGTGTTGGTGGTGGTGGTGTGTTGACACACGATCTACTGTGCAAGGGAATTTGAGCTGCGTGTTATGTAAGCCAATGTGTCATACAAATCACGACAGATTGGTTGTCGTGTGTTGTATGACCCATGGCTGTACAAGTCAATGTTCGACAGCGGTGCCCTCGACGGAGTTGGCGAAACTTTGTACACGAATGTGCCATTACCTTAAAATTGAAACTTGATGTAAAAGCTAGCTGCAATATGAATACCAAGGGGATTGGAGTTAGAACTTGATTCTGTTATTGTTCAACTTCGTAACTCTCTCCAAACTGACTGATGCGTTTGTAAGTGAGAATAATTTACCGCAGTTTAAGAATATTGATATCGGAAGGTGGCAACTTTTCCTTTTTTAAGGGAATTTTACGTTTGAAATATTAAGGGAGACCGGGAAAGTCTTTGACTGGTAGAAAGCTTAAGATGGAAACTTCTGCTTCTTTTTTTTAAATACTACCTAATTAATATTTGTCATTGAGGGAGAAAAAGAAAAACAATTCGAGAAATTCATCTTTGACATTTTCTTTTTTATGCGTAATTTTGTCCTCTCGTCCCAAAAAGAAAGCCTTAGAGAAACGAACAGTTTTGAGAAGATAGACCTAGAGTCCTATACGGAAATGTGGCGTTAACTATTTATAAACATTTTCGTAAATAATTTCGAACTCGAGATGTTAATCAATTCTGACATTAAGATAACGGCTGCAGGGATTTGGTTCAAAATTCGGATTTGGGGTTTGGAGGATAACGGTTCGAGGCTGTTTTTTTTTTCTTGCACGGTACCCTCAATATCAATGGTACTTCCCATACAAAATTTGAATACCAGTTTGATTTGTTCGGAAACGGCTCTCACGATTTCAACAAAAATTGATACTTAAGCTTAAGTAGGTGAGGTTACTATGACTGGATAGTGCATACCTACCCAGTTTTTGGGTAAAAGGTCGAATAATACCGGCACTTTTCAAATTTGGACACACATATCTCGAAAACGCTCAATATGATTGAAACAAAAATTCATTTCTAAGCTAATATGGTCATTTCTAACTCCGTTTTTGTCTATATTATCGTGCAATGGATTTTTGAAAAAAAAAAAAATACATTTTTAAAAATTGGGTTTTCTTTAGTTTAACGGAAAACGGCAACAACGTTTTTAACCAAAATACATACTTAGAGCAAATTTGATGTTTCCAAAATTATTGCGTCGTTAATTTTAAATTCGAATCACCGAAAACGCTAATCTGAAAAACTACTCATATCGCCAAAACCCCAGTTTCAATAAAACTTTAAATATCAAGTAATGCTTGCATTTCAAACAGTATCTAAGACTCCGATTTCAGATGAATAATTAAGCAATAGTATTTTTGAAACTAAACATTGAAATATTTGCTACTTTTTTGTCTGTCAGATTTTACAAAAGCCGTTCTAACGATTTCGATCAAAATATATACAATGGATTAAGTTACTATTCTAAATCAGATTTTCTAAAAAAAAATCGAATAAATCTGTTTTTTAATTATTTCTCAAAAATTTATATTATTTTGTAAAACTCAAATGCAATTTAAACTTATTTTTAGCAAATATTTCCTACTTCTTATTTTTTCAACCACATTGAATGTGCACCTTAAAATAATTCCAATCACTTGGAGCCTCACACAATCACAAACTTTCACTTCAGTTGCTACCCACCCACACACGTCCATCGCCATATTCGGTTTATAACTGCTAATGCAAATTCAAAAAAAAATCAAAAATAATAACATTCCCCAACAGATCAAAAGACCGAAGCTTGTGTTATGTTATTTGCCGTATCAGATGAATAACCCAAAAGTGGATTTTATTTAACACTAGGTTCTAGGCTAACACAGTTCTCACATTTTTAAAATAATGTTCAACCCAGTCGTGCACTTTATTCTTATTTATACGCAAACGTAAATTGTACTTAACTCAATCAGAAAAAAGAGTACATAGTCAATTGCTTTTAAATGGTTGTTCGATTTAATAAGCTGAAAATAACTACCGCAATCAATTTTTATAGAAGTATACATTTCTGTATCCTCATTTAGTAAACATACTTGAAGGAAGAAGAGCCTTTTGAAACGGAATAAGCGTTCAACGAATCTGTATACATACTTATTTACAAAAGCAAACATTTTTAAATAGGTAATCGGTTTTCGCAAATTCCCTTGCATTTAAAAATTAAATACACGTACATAACATCATTTGTTCGTCCTTTCACAGTTTGTTGTTAAAAAAAATGTATTTCATTGATTAGTTGTTGTTTTAAGTGCGTAAGGAAAAGGGACATTTTTGCATTTAAAGTGGGAATTTTCATATAAAAAGTCTGACAACACAGACTAAAACTTTCCTCGGTCTGAAGTGAGACTGTTGTTTTCAGATTGCGTAGCAAAACTAAGGACAGTTAAACCTATCACCACCTTAAAAACGTAGTTAAATATTTAGACAGTGCTAAAGACCGACAGACTTTGCCTTTTGCAAATTTATAATTAAATTTGAATAGGCTTTATACATCGTCGGCTCAATGCTATCTTGTCCTAAAGGTCATTTCTTATGAAATTGAGTTAGGCATGCAGTCTTCATAATTTTGGGACGCTCTTTCGTTTGGCGCATTTATTTTACTACCATTTTATTCTATCTCTTTTAGTTTTCAAGTTACAGAGAACTGTTTTGTTCAATATGAGACTTTTGCCATGTCATTTTGCTCTATATAACATAATCAACATGTTTCCTCTCTTTTTGTGTTTTTTTCAATATCCACCAAAATTGTACGAAATTGTTGTCACTCCATACACAGATTTGTTCAATATCCAAAATGACTTCCTCGTTTTATTTTATAACTAATTCAATATAAAATAAAAACAATTTCTGTGACTTGTTTAATAAACAAAATTGTCAAGGCTTTCAGAAAAAAAACAATACCAATGACAAATTTTCTGATATAAACAAAAATTTTCAATTTGAACTTTAAAAATCGATTTCCCAAGATTTTTAAAAGTTCACATTGAACATGATAGCTTTCAGCCGACGACATGTGGTTTGCCTTGGAGTATAAATAGTTTAGAGCTAACCAAAGTGAGCGCGCTAAGAATCTACTCAGATGACCCCCATAAAAGTTTGCTAAGCATTTAGGGAGAAGACTAAGATGTAAAGCCTCAGGTAGAGCTACATAATTAGCGCTGGAGAAGTCTTGCGGCTACATGGGAGCGGTATACATATTAGTAGAAAGTTTGTGGCGTACACCATCAACACCTTATTGGCGAGATTTGATACTAGAAAACCTTCTGGGCTGTGTCGACTAATGGAGGTATATCAGTCTCCTTGACAAAGCATTTAAGGCCCCACAATGGACCAAATATCTAAGGAAAGCCTAAGGAGTTTATACGGATACAAACCTTCTTTTCTTAAACTTAAAAGCGACTATATCGACAGAGCAATAAGCATCCGTATAGTAAAGTCAAGTAAAGTAAGCAGTATAGCATATTGCATATTGGTTCAAAAAGACCGGGAAGAATCGCACTAGCAGGTCCCTTTTATTCGTCCCAAAAATAAGATTTACCTAAAAGACTGGTTGTGAAAAGCTAATACCCAGGGTACCATATTGCGCACATGTTGCGTCGACTAGTTGCTAATTTCATACATCATACACTTGGGAAAATTGTACGCGCAACTCGCCCACCAGGGGTACAATTGCACAAAAGACTGCTCAATTTATAGCGGAAAAAACCCAGGTAGCAATTACTGGTTCGTTTGCAAAATTGGGTTACAAACAAAGAAAGTGTGGGTTTGGCTGTGAATCAGGGAAAAACCAAACCAAACATATGGTGTCAAGGAAAAGAAATGTAAACCAAATCGGACAGATCATCACAAAAGAGAAATAGACAGCTTTAACTTCACAGGTACTTAAGGACTTTGTCTACTTTGACCCAGCTATACACTCTGACAATGACCTCGAAACAAATTACACATCGAGCGAAGGTTCACCAGTTGCTGTTATATTGGCAGAGAAATGAAATGGGAAGGTCTTGATTAGAAATGCAAAGGAGACTCAAGACCACTAGCAGCCCAATCCCATTCTATGGACCAGAGAGATGTGGCGTTTACTGGAGAAGGGTGTAAGTTTCGAAGGCAACATTTTAAATCGATTTCCATTCCTTCAAGGTGTTTGCATGACCATATATCTGAGACCGAATGACCGCAGTCCTGACAACTTTTTTTTGGAATTAATTATTAATTATTAATCATAATAATTGTTTCACATGAGGATCTTTACACATCTAGTAGGCATTTGAAATTTTTTTCCTTTCTTTTGAATATAAAAATCACAAAATTCCGCAGTTGTAAAAATTATACATCCGGCCGCATTCATCATCCGTCTAAAATGACTTAGAAACGTGTAAACAAATGCGTTGGTGACAAATACTCCCAGAGAAAGAACGCGCAAATAGACCAACCAGCAGTGTTGTTACATCTTGGGATTCATACATTTGTGTGGCAGTTTCAATGTCTGAAAAGACATCAAAGTCGTGGGAGTTTCATGACTGACTGAAAAATTTCGTCAAAACATGCACATTTCACTACGATTATCCGTACACTAAATGGCCATAAAAAAGAGCTCATTTTAGCAACATTTTCTAGCTACCAAAAAATAATCCAAATAATGTTAATGTTTATATTTAAAAGTTAAAATTTTCACAAAGAAAGTAAGTAATGGGTAATTTGAGTACGGTGAAAAGGGAAAAATTACCACACTTCGTGGGGAAAATGAAGAGCAAGGTCAAACGACACTGGCCACCAGCTACACCCAATTGCTCTGCATTAAACTCCAGTCAAACGTTTTTAATTTTGAAACGCAAAACTATTGCAAAATATGTACCTACGCTCAAATATTCGTTCGTAACATCCACCAACAATTTTTGCTTCCTACCTACACGGTTTGAAACGAAACATATGGTGGGCTTTGAAAATGTTTTGCCGAATGTGACATCCTCTCAATGACAAAGAAAAAAAATCCCCAAAAAACCAGACATTAGCCCCCAACCTCGAGACTATCACTTTGCGAATATCTCTCTACGTAGGTAGGTAGTTATAAACAAATCGTTGACTTAAATGCGCCGGGGTCATGGCTGTTATTGTATTTCAAACACATCTACAGAACAGGAAAAAAAAAAAATATTGCTACACTGAGCTTGTTCTGGCAAGAGATTAAGCAAATGAACATCTTGCCTTAGAACGTGACTACAAAAAAAAATGTTTCAGGCAAAAACAAAGAAGACAAATTATAATCTCTGTCAACAATATCGCATTCCAAGCGACTCTTGATTGACGACAGCGAATGTTTGCCATAGCGAAAGTATACTGCAACGCCTCGACTTTTGATGGACCGCATGAGGGGGCGTTGGCAACTAAAAATTCACCGATTTATTTAACAAATTGCGAGCAACAAAAGTTTATTAGTTGAATGCGGTTACGGATTTAGAGATCTTACTAAGCAAATAATGAAGCAGACAAATTTGATCGCAACGTTCTCAGAAAAGGCAAAAACGTATTTTAGCGTGAAAACTATACATCAACCATGAGTTGAGGTATTCATGTCAGACAAGTATTATAAATACATTGACATCACCGTGCATGTCAGTTTTTATCTGTACCTGTCACCTTTTCTTTTTTTGAACGTCTAATAAATTCATCCCCATTAGCTTAGCAAATAACCTCGCACACTTAAGAACATTCCCACGTCTCGTGTGGTGTCAAATATAGGTACTCCCACAGAGATCCCCCCCTCCCACGGCGGTTACGCAAGTTGCTAATTTATTTGTCTAGATAGTTTTCAACCCATCTCGTTGGCTGTTGTTTTCTTTTTTGAAATGGGATCAAACTAATCATCATCGACTGTCGAAATTCGTTCGGTGTAGGAAAGGCATTTTTTATACGTTTTAAGTGGAACACTCCACCTTAGGGTCAGCGGCGGGTACTACTACATCGACGAATTGAAATATATTTAATTAACATTTTAATTAATCAAACAACCCAACAAGTAGTACTTATCACTCGGGCACGCACTATCGGGAGACATAAAGTCACAAACAAAGGGGCTGCGCTAGATCAATTTCCAAAAGCAAACAATCAAAGCCATTAAATGTGGAACATCCCCATAAATTCGTTTGACATTTGATTATTATTACTACACCAACAACACTGAACAGAACAACAACAACAGTTTCTCGTCAAACAGAAATTAATGCGAAGTACAGTTCGCTGTCTTCTATTTACAGAAATGCAATGTCATACTGTGTTGGAGCCCACATCCAAATGGGGGCTGGAAAGGGGGGTGTACCCTCACCGACACGTAGCTCAATCATGATATCCCCGCAGACGAGTGATAGCATAGTGAAAGTCAGAGTGATTCCCTCCATTCATTCCGTGAGCCAGTGCAGTTCTGTTTATTTATAGAATACTCGTCGAACGTTTTTCATTTCAAATTTCATTAAAAACGAAACGCGACTGCGAGTGTGTCTGGTGTAATTAATACAGACAAAGTCAGAGAAATGAATTTCAATATTATGAGCACTGGGCACTGTGAACACAGTGCGACTGGGAAACATGTTTACATTATTGGTTGAAGTTTGAATTTTCGAAAACGTGTTGCATTTTGGCGCCATGTTTGTTAGTCCATGCGGACTAAGAAGAATGGACCAATTAGCGTGTGCTAATTGTAGAATCGTACATTTTTGGGGTATTCCTGCAGCTGTCCAATTTGCAGTTCGAACGATGTGATGTGAATTTGAATTTTATTTCAATGCATTTTTTGTCGATATTTATGGATAAGTTACTGCTGTATTTGGCGGTTCGTTTTGTTATTCGAAACACACGCAGCCAGAATGACTGGGCACAGAGACAATTATATCGAAAACGACGCATTTCGAGTGGGACCTGGGACATTAAAATTGCGAATTTGCTTAATTCATATATTAAATATGTAAGTGGGTAGTTTGTTTCCTTTTCGCAAATGTTCAGTGTAAAATGTCTCAGTATGTCTGGAAATTGTTTTCACTTTTCCATTAACAATGGCGGGTTCGTTATTCGCGATGTATTAGCAATTTGTGTCGGTTTAGTGATTTTTTTTTTTTTTGAAAAACGTTGTTTAATATCGCTAGAAGTTTATGTGTCGCGTTTTAAAAGGGGGCAACCAAAACTTAAAATTGTATATACCTGGCTCATGAAAGAGTATCAAAACCAGTCTAACTAACGACAAAAATATTAACACAAAAGGATTGTGCAATGAGACACATTTATGGAGCGAGACAGAACATAAATACGAAAACAAACTTCAACTGTGTATAGACTTCAGACGACTAGACCATTCGAATTGAAGATTTTTTCTTGTAAACTATGTTCGGACTGTAAGTTAGACTAGAACTAAATATAAATATCCGAAATTAAGGTAAACGTAACCGGATTATTAGATTGCTCGTTGTCTACTTTTCGGACTAGAGAACAGAGAAGCTTTATCTATACTCCTTTATACAATACTTTCGAAAAGTGCTGCAGTTTTAGCCAAGATGTACCATTTACAAAACCTTACGAGCTTTATATCGCAACTTGATCAAGTTTAAAAAAATTATTTGAGGGTGTTGTGGCTGCCTAGGTATATAAGTTCATCTGCTTTAAGTCAGCTTAATTTGTTTTAATTATTATTTTCTGTCAACCGTATCATGAAAGTTTTTGATTGATTACTAAGTTTACGGCCCATTATCTAATCTCCAGTATAATGTTGGAGTCTTGTTATCCCATGACTTAACACATCACATAATCAACGTCGCATTTAATTTGAGAAGATTTTTATGAAATCTTGCGAGCCTAATAGAGGACCAGGTGTAAGTCAACATCTCTAAGGCTTTCGGCAATATTAAGAAACAGATCACGTAGACTTTTAGGATCATTAGTAGTTACTATTGTTAAGTAAAATGAAGAACAAGGTCATCAGCTTAGACTATAGAGCATAGGTGCTGACCTGGATAGTCGATTTTACTGAACATTACTGACATTAAGGAAAGGATGAGCTAAGTCTTCAGTTCCCTCTACTTGACACTTGCGAGATTCACAAGAGGTATTTATCGACCGCCTTGGGAGAACCTAAAGTCTAAAGGCTGAGGTAAATTTGAAGTTTTTAACGACACTTGTCTAAGACGATCTGTTCATAAAACTGCTTTTGCATTTGAGTCTGACTCAGACATTCCGTTGCCCACACCGACTTCTGTTCAATATTTTATAGGTAAGGTAAGGAAAGTCCGAGGTTAGCCCCTCAAAGAAAATCCAAGTGCATCCGTAAATATTGAAAGCGGTCAGTCTTGAAAGACATTTCGTTGCCAACACCGACTTCTGCTCAATATTTTATAGGTAAGGTAAGGAAAGTCCGAGGTAAGGCCTTCAAAGAAAATCCAAGTGCATCCGTAAATATTGAAAGCGGTCAGTCTTGAAAGACATTTCGTTGCCAACACCGACTTCTGCTCAATATTTTATAGGTAAGGTAAGGAAAGTCCGAGGTAAGGCCTTCAAAGAAAATCCAAGTGCATCCGTAAATATTGAAAGCGGTCAGTCTTGAAAGACATTTCGTTGCCAACACCGACTTCTGCTCAATATTTTATAGGTAAGGTAAGGAAAGTCCGAGGTAAGGCCTTCAAAGAAAATCCAAGTGCATCTGTAAATATTGAAAGCGGTCAGTCTTGAAAGACATTTCGTTGCCAACACCGACTTCTGCTCTATATTTTATAGGTAAGGTAAGGAAAGTCCGAGGTTAGGCCTTCAAAGAAAATCCAAGTGCATCCGTAAATATTGAAAGCGGTCAGTCTTGAAAGACATTTCGTTGCCAACACCGACTTCTGCTCAATATTTTATAGGTAAGGTAAGGAAAGTCCGAGGTAAGGCGTTCAAAGAAAATCCAAGTGCATCCGTAAATATTGAAAGCGGTCAGTCTTGAAAGACATTTCGTTGCCCACACCGACTTCTGTTCAATATTTTATAGGTAAGGTAAGGAAAGTCCGAGGTAAGGCGTTCAAAGAAAATCCAAGTGCATCTGTAAATATTGAAAGCGGTCAGTCTTGAAAGACATTTCGTTGCCAACACCGACTTCTGTTCAATATTTTATAGGTAAGGCTTACAAATCGAGTTTTCTAGGCAGATGGTCAATACTTCATCCCAAATCTCCAAAGTCGACTTAATGAAAGCAGTAAATCTGTGACAGGCTTCCATTTCAAGCGGAACCATTTAAACTCACGCATATCACGAACTCTAGCCTATTTCTGAAGTTTGCAAGGATCCCAATTGATTATAAAATGACCTTTTCGAATCACGTAGAAAGTCTGAGGAAGTATTTTCGTTGCACACTTAGACATTTCTTCTATTTGCGAAATATCTGCTCAGCAATGTTCCTAAAAACAATTTATTACGGAATATTCCATTCTAAACTGCAGTATGGAATTGTTTGTTGGGGAGGTGTTTATTTGAATAAAATCCAACCTTTGTTGATTCTGCAAAAATATATTCTACGGAATATATGCCGGAAACCTAGAAGACATCCGAGTTTTCCTTTGTTCTGCGATCTGAAAATTCTTCCAGTCCGACATTTGTACTGTTTTAAAGTGTTGAAGACTTTCTTTATGAAGTCTGGAAATCGCAATTATCGATTAATTTCAAATTATAATTTACGTGTAAACTTTTCGGATATGGTAACAGTACCAAACTTTCGCACTACTGCATATCGTAACTTTTATTCAGTTTCATCATGTCGTTTATTTAACAAGCTTCCTTACTCTATCAGAACTGAATCAATGCCTGGAATGTTCTTAAAACGTGTTAAACATTGGCTTTTTAATCTGAATTATGGTGATTTAGAATCCATTCTTTCTAATATTCTGGTTTAATCTTCATATTGTGTGTTTAAGTAGATTGAATTTTAGTGAGTAAATTATTTATTTCTAAAACAATTTAAATTGTTCAGTCTCTTTTTCTATTCTAAAAATTTTTTTGTGAAATATAATTTTTTTTTGATAATGCAAATTGCTTTTATAGGGCACCCCACCCAAAACTAATATTGAATTTTGTATAAGCCCATTGAAGTGGCATTCAACACTATTTTTAATACTTAGTATACAAAAATACAGAATGTCGCCAATATTTCTTGTATTCAATACTTATAGTAATAATGAAATTTCATGTCTTATTAATTTGTAATGAACTTATAAGAAATAAAAATTATCTATCTATCTATTATCTATCTATCTATCTATCTATCAAACACGCAGCTTCCACGGAAATTTTTTTTTGAACTGTACAATTTCGAATGCACATCTCCTCAAAAAAGAAATCTGTTCTACATAATCTACTCAAATATTGCTATAAGTTGGCTTTTAGGGTTCTAGTCCATAATAAGCTAAAGATCAACAACAATAATGTAAGTTTTGAGAGCATTTGGTTATTTGGTTACAGGTAAACGTTTCATGCGACCTAGTCGTGCACCTTTTTGCAGTATTATATTATTACTGCCATGTCTTGTGAGCACCTATCCATCTATACATTCGACGAAATATATTTCATTTGACGCTTTAAAACAAAAAATCCATATGACACGCCAAATTGATGTATGTATTTCAAAATATAGCCCCCCAAACAATTTCACCACTCTATGTCCACCACGTCGATATTGTAATAAATGACCCCCCTCCCCATTCATCCATTCAAACAACACCCAACAGCTTCATTATGCTCCCTTGTTGGCAAATTCGTTGCGCCCAGTCGCCTGTCAGCCACAATTAAACCACCAATTCATCAAAATCATACTCAAAGTCTCATAAATAAAGCCCCAACGGTCTCGAGTGAAAACAATTTCTTTATTTGAACGCATAAATAATTGCCATTGGGCGGCGCGAGTCTACCTTCATGGGAACGTGCCAGATCTGGTCTTGTTCCTTGTGCCTTGGAATGACAAGTTATTTAAAACAACCCGCGTAGGAAACTACACGGTGGCCAAATTCAATTAGTCATTCATAGATTTGCCCCGTGCATTCGATTCGCAAAAGGAACCACTGAAACAAAGAAGGAATTAATTACCTTGGCGAGTCATTCGATGCCCACACAGCGCAGAGCGCACAAACGTCTCAACCACGTGCCCCACTAATATCGGCCGCATCTCGTGGACATAATAATAAGAAGCGAACATGCGTAGGAATAAATCCAATCGCAATCCCAGAAGTGGATTGAGCGAACCGAACAGCTCGACTTGGATTGCGGAAGAGGGGTCGCTTTAATACACATAACAATTATTATTGCCTGCGAGTGCAACGAATTGATTATGCAACGGATTCGAATATCTAACCGATATTCATAGACCTTAATCAGGTTACAATATGGATGGGGAGAGGTATTTTTTTTTTTCTTTGTAACCAACCGCAGATGCGACGTGTATCTATTGGAGCAAGAATTAATTCGCAACAGTTAAGCCCTTTGAATGTGGGTAATTAAACATTGCGATACTGGGAAGCTGCTAGAATTCGCAATTTGTATTTTTCTTGGCGGTTTTTCCACAGAAGTTATGTAAATATTTGTGGCGTTCTCTTTAAGAGGCAGAAAACTGAGTCGAAAGGGTGCGGATACCTATGCAAGCGGCCACAAGAAGCTAGCTTTTTATATTGCTTATTTGGAACGCAAAAAAAGTGTACTCTTGGCTTAGGTCCGCATCTAGACTTAGTGACCGGATATTTGAACAAGTGTTGCAATTGGCATTTAATTAAAAGTGTAAGCCAACCGAATGGGTCTGTTTAACTTGGAATCACGAGTTTTAATTTGTTTTCAGCGGCGGGGATTTTGGAATTTGTTTTTTCTTTTGAATCATCTGAAGTATAAAATTGAAGTTGATTTGAAACGCCAGTCCAGATCAATAGTTTAATGCTTACTCCCCGGATAGTACTCATAACTTGACTTCATTCATGATTTGACAAGTTGCTTGGTTGAAGCCTAACCTAGTTGGTCACAGTAAATCATAAGGTTTTTTCGAAAAGTTGTAAGGATGTTGAAAAAATCAACAGCCGACAAAACACAAATGAGACGCAGTCGTACCTACTTCTTAAGTCGAATATAACGGCATCATTGGTTAGGTTAGTTAGGCCTAAAAGGCGGAAGTTTATTCCAAGCATCTTGTCGGAGGATTATAAGGATGTGAGTGTCTTATATAAACTTCTGCACCTACTCCTGTGTTTAGCATAAATCTGATTGAAACCATACGCACGAGTTCGAAATAAATATTCACAATAAGTATGCATTGAAAACCTATGCCAATGATTTTGTTTTCAAAGTTCCACTCTCGGGAAAGGCGAACCTATAACGTCTCAATAGCGTCCCAGAATGTCTGCTAAAAGGTGTAACTTCTGCACCTACAGGCCTGTATAAATGAACATTTTTCTCAGTAAAGGACAATCTTCAACACACGCATTTACAACAACTTCAGTCAAGTGAACAATTTCGAAATTCACAGGTTTTTATCCCGAATAGAAACGACTTGACTTAATCGTTGGAGGTGCTCATTACTCTGTGCCTCAAATGATTACAGCCCCACTCACTTTCAACGTGGATTCAAACCAGAAGTCGAGACATACACCAAATGGTGCATTAATACAAATCACTGCATATCTACGTGCTGATTCGTAGCAAGTCACTCTTAATTTTTTTATGTAACTTAGGTTAATGGGTGGGTACGGCAAAAGCGAGTCCTGCCACACCCCACTTAGGTCCATGTGGGGTGCGGCTTAACTTAACTTTGCTTTGCTTTTCTAAATGAAATGTTCATTAATAATAATAATAATAATTATTTGGCGCAACAGGTCCGAGGGACCCAAGGCCTAGCTTCTCACAACCATTTGTTTTGTCTGAGTTTCATTTTCGGAACGAATGGAAGCGATCTACAATTTTTTGCCGATTCGAAACGGCTGATTGAGAAGCTCTTTCAAGACAGTTATTCTCTCGGATGTTTGTCAGATGCTCGCGAGAGGTGGCGCAGTGGAAAAAACCCTAAGTTGGAATTTGGGTTTTAGCGGGATTCGAACCTGGTACCCCTCACAATGTTCATTGACGGTTTGAACAAAGTTATTGCCTCCAGGAAGAAATTGGTCCTATAGCCAACGGAGTCTGGGAAAGTGATCTCATTGTTCTTCTCAAGTGGACCGGTAAACGACGTGCATTGGTTAACTGTTTGTATAGCCCTGATATTCCCCAGTTTGAGGAAAAAGTTCGTTCGGTCTAGGGTGGTTGTATTGTACCTCAAATTTAATGTATTTGGCTCTGTATGCTCTGAAGTAAGTGAGGTGTTTATAGGGTTCGTTATGGTCCAGCCATTAAAAGTTCTGTCTATAAGACTCTGAACGATACTATAAAAAAAACTACGAATCGAGGACATACGGCACATACGTTTAGGGCGACCACACCATCGGTCCGTGCTATTCCATGATAAATTCCATAAATACCGACATCCGTGACGTTTTGAAGTTATTTATCCAAAAACACAACCAACAGCCACAGCGGCCTTTGGGACTTCCACTTGAAATGACTTAAATGCCGCCCAACTTTTCACAAGTTCCCTTTTAACGTGAAAAACACAATTTCAGTGCTGTTTCCCCAGAAGACGTAAAAGACGTAAGCACTAAGGGGTTTTGACATGCAATTTTGTAAAAGCCCTGCCTGCATCAAAATTCACTAAATACGAGCAGTAGTCATATGATCCATAGCACTGTAAGAAGCGGTCCAGGAACACTCCCAGTTGCCTACTATTAAAAGAGCTGACACGAGTCTTAAGTACGTTCAAGTTGAAAATCCGCTTGCGGAATCAATATCGATAAAGACTGACCACTACTTCTGACAAGAATTTTTAAGGTGCATTTGTTTTTTATATAGGTATCTTTCGAAAACCAATCCAACTATCGAGTACCAAGAAGTTTGTTTCACGCATCTGCAGAGTAACGCAAAATAGGCAAATTTTCGATAAAACAATCTGAAGTCATATTCTCCATTCTATACTTTCAGTCTGAAAGTCGGCAAGCATTTTTGATAAACTGGCATATTTGGTACCCATAACTTGCGATCTTTTGTTGAGCGCTTGAAATTAGAGCTTAGATATAACGGCAGGATCTTGTCAGGATTGGGTGTATTGTACTACAGCTTTAACACTGACTGAGCTTAATTAGTCAAGCTCTGCTGTGATGTCTATATTATACATCTTCTTTAGCGAAATGAAATTTAATTAAAAATCGAGGCGGTGAGCTAGGTTGTTTTAAGTCAGCACTAGGACTGCCAATGGAAATCAATCGGGGAGGCGGTCGATGTATGGATTTGAAATCGCAGGGTCTAGTGATATACCAGCATTATCCCTCTAAAAGATGTCTTTTGGCCGCATAACAAAAAAAAAGCATAGTTTGTGGGAGTAAATGATGAATACTTGTGGCAGCCTACCCTACAGAGGATAGTCTTCTACGGGTGCAATGCGTTGTGCCAAAAGCTGCCGATCTGCTTATACAAAATGCATGAATCTTTCTTAAGCCTTGGGGGTCGTCTAAAATTTTCCAGCTCATGTTTAAAGAACATCCTTCTAGTAAATTGAGCGGTTTCTATAAATTTCAGCAAAGCCAAATTCCGTCATCTGTGAACGAAGGGACGTCAAAGCAATGGAGGTCCGCCGGGGCTACGAAAGTCACTTATAAATGCGAAAAGTATCCTCATCGTTGACTGCCCGAATGTGAATTTATTCTGAATGTGTAAAATCGACCTGGGCCCATGTTCTGTAACTCATACGATAAATTCATCGAAAACTTAGGAATAGGTTTTTCAAGTTATTTCGTTTTAGTGCTCCAAGCATATTGATTTCATAATTACAGAGCCCAGATCTCAAATACGCAAGCCGGTGTAAAGACGTATTGTGTCTCGACACTGTCACATGCAGCCATACAATTCTTACAACAAAACACACGTCCGACATCTGTTTGCGAAGGACTGAAAATGTGAAATCTATGTTTGTAACTGAGCATAGGTAGACCCGACAATATTTCAAGAGCGAATGACGCTGAAAAAGCTCTCAACGCCAATGCACGTATTCTTGTCGCAGATTTGAAATCTGTCATTCGCAATAATAGGATATTCAAAGAAAACCTCTCTACAAGAATCCAATGCTTAGCTGTAGCTTTGTGCTTGTCGGATAATTTACGCTGCTACATTCTGCAAAATTTTGAATATCCTCATCGTTACTGACGTCAAGTGTAAGGGAAAAAAAAGATCCCCAATGCATATACACCTACGATGGGCTTCAAGAATTCCATTAGAGATGCACTCTTGGGCGACGTGTCACATTGACTCCAGCACAATATGGTTCTGCACTAGATAGAACAAACAAGTACATTCTGCGTCATTTTTTCTCCATCTCTGTTCGCAGTAACACATTCCACAAATGTCACTGTGAGCTGCTGCCAGTAATAGTGTCAATAGTAACATTTCCATTCGTGTCGTTCAATGCTTATATACCATTCATAGATGGAGATGCTGACGATGACAACAACAACAAAGGCTACAGCGATGATCTCGTTCGCTAAATAAAGGCAAACAGCACAGCTACACTCGTGTATGCGTTTTCAGTTAACTGCCTTGAATCAGCGAGAAGAAAAGACTGAAAAATACTATACACACAGCATCTGCTCCCGTCTATAAGGTACATTCGACTACATTCAGGTGTCAGTTCTCGGAGAAGACGACTATGTAATGTAATCAGGCAGGATATCTATAAGGAGGAAACGGTGCAGAAAAAAAAGGGCTGCATCATGACTTGACTTCGCAACAAACGTCATGATGAGGCAGCAAGGAACAGGAATAAAACAACACAACTGACACCCATTCACCTTATGCAAATTTCAAAGCCATTCACGAGTGCTGTTGCCGATGATAATACCCCGAACAGTAGCAGTTGTATCTTGTATCTATAAAAAACAAAACGGCAGTCAGACTCGCAGCAAAGAAACAAACGAAATGAAAATATTGCGTACGCACGATGAATTTATGTGCCAGCGTCCATAGTTGAGAATACACCGTTTTCGTCCTTTATTTTTCGCGGCGTTTTGTAGGTCAGCCAACAATGAGCAAACGCAAATCGCAACGGATGCGTGGTGCCGCCGAAGCGAACATACGTGGGCATAAATTTATCCCAAAGGCATCGTTAACGCACGACTGCGAAAATACTGCAGATGGAGAGCGATGGAGGTTTTCTGTGCTTGCTTATACTCCGATATAGGTACGTTCCTCTTGTATTTGCCGTTCGGATTAGTTGGGGTTTGATGAGAGAAAGGACATGCCGTGGTTAATAATTTATTCATGAATCGAAATGATTGATGTGATTATGTGGAGCGGTGGGGGGAGGGGGGTTAGCCATTCAATATAGGCTCAATCACTATCACTAGTTCAGTAGATGTTGAGCCGGCATAAGCCGGCTTTACTCGGGTCTTGGCAAATTTTGGTTGCGGACGGACAGCATTTGCGTGCATTACGAGGATGCACTGGATGTGATAGATCGGATTCGGAACTGGTAAGCTAGTTAGGTGGGTATTTGTATGCGGAACTGTCTATTGATGGCATGCGAACAGGGATAAGAATAGTTTTGTATGGAAATTGGCGGTGTGTACATGTAGATTAGATTAGATTAGGGACTGCACAAAGAGGAGAGGACTCTATATAGTTAAATTGAGACTGACTTTGAAAGGGATTATGAACAAGGGGTTATGGTATGAGTAAATAGCTCTTCAGTAAGTGGACGTGCCATGAATTGTAACGGCAGCTAAACCAATAGAGGCAGGAAGCTACGGCAGACACTTATTCATAAATGCAGAACCGTCCGGTGGAAGTTAGTTAGTAGTTCTCCATGAGAAATAACCCTATGGCCACAACTGGAGTAGATATGGGTGGTGATGACTTTAACGACTGACCTACTTTCGATAAAGCTAGTTATCAAGATCACTTATACCGTGACAAAAGTAGAGCCTACCCGAACTTCGAAAAGACTGAGTAGGTGCAGATGTTTTTTATGTATCTCGTTCTCACTTGCTTCTACAAAAGCCGTTCGTGGGCAAGACTTTAGCCTTTGCGCGAGCATGCCGAAGATACAGTGCCCGGTTATGACAAAACGACGTTGGATACTTTGGATACCTTGGATTCATTGGATTCATTGAGTTTTTTTAAGTAGAATGATTTGCTTGGATATTTTTGAATCCAGAATTGGAAAGGTGAGCCTAACAGAGTCGCAGTTTTTTAGATGTGCTTTTCTATGGATTGTTTTTCCCTTCTTTGTCAGCATTTTATTATATGGGACAGTGAAACATGCCTTTTGTTTGGTAAGACCTTTCACTTTTTATTGAGGGCATACCTCGGCTATAGCTACACAATTCACTGTGATGGCAGGGTGACCTAGAACTCGCTAAAATATAAGCTGGGATAAGATTTAAGGCTGTGACAATGAAAATTGATGACAATATCCCGTGGGATGATCGATGCTATAGTCGGGCGCGCGTACAAGGCACTCATTGAAAGGCCGAATTTCTAAGCGGGTCACTCAAGCCCGTGAAGCCTTAACTAGGCATTTTGTTATCCATTCATTTAATTTCAGGCAACCATTGGGACTTGTTTTTCTAATGCACCAAGTCGCTCCAGAGCCAATGACCACTAAGCACGATCTGGCTACACCAACATGAAAGTAAAGGTCATGTTTGCACCGAAAACTTATCTGAAATACACCTTCAAAAATAATTCTCGATAAGTATCATTTGTGACACAAATCTTCATTTGGTGCTTGACAGAGAGAAGACGAGCAAGCTTCGAACACTAAGCGTTTGAAAGTTCATCAGCATTACTATTTCGCTTAGCAGCCTCTAAAATGGATTGCTCTTCTATAAACCCTCCAATCGGTGAGGGCATTCATATAAGAGTTTTGAACTACTGAGCCTAACATTTGGCATATTTTGTACGAATTCTGAAGCTTGTTCCAATGGATTGGCTTCTCAATAGCTGTCATCAATTTCGCACTGTCTTAAATGGTGTCTTCTTGGCTTTATGTAGGTACAGGTTTTTTTTTTTTGGAAATTGGCCTTAGTCGGATTGTGTGAATCTTGGATCCTATAACTTAGCCACATAAACGAACTCAGACTTATGTATGTTAGAGTGGCATCGACCTGGGCCGATTGACGACCTAAGTGTTTCTCTCACCAAGAGCCACTTTAACCTACATACAAAGACCTGATCTGCATTTTGAACAGTTGTCGTCGACGCCAATTGTAGGTACCCCCCAAAAAGCCAGCAACATTTTTACGGCTGGTTATACCTTTCGGTCTTCATCAATATTATGATCTCTACATAAAAAATGAAATTGTTTATTATTTTCCAAGTAGATTTGATGACGCTTAACAACTTACTCAGCCCATATGGCTGAGGCCTTAATGAACAAAAATTAGTTTTTATTTCATCGCAAGCAAGAAACTTTTCTTATAAGATATAGAAAAATTAAAGTCACATGACTTTTTTTTAAACCGTAAACAAACGAAATAGGAACAACCGTCTTAAATCACTAAAAGAACTAAAGACCTCTTAAAAGAAAAAGCATTTACGTAACTACTTTTTTTTTAAATTGGAACTGGCGCAAAACTGGTCGTGTGGAAATTTCGGTCTTATCACCTGCCGTCTTACGGAAGGGTTTTGCTCTTTCACACGATTTCATCTGCCAGTTGATTTATAAAAAGTCATGCGAGTTCACAATAATTTATAAGGAATTTTTCGCCCTCGTTCAATCGTCCTTCTAAAAAAAGAAATTCGGTCAACAATAGAATCAGTCAGCCACCTATAAATAGTGAATCGTCAACCAATCCGTCTTCAACCAAATTCATCGCGTCAGATTTACTTGAATCTCCCTCTCCCCTTAACTACCTTGTCATCGTTTTGTTGTTTTCCCCTCAATTTCTCTCCTGTCACTCAAGTAGCTGTGAATTAAATTTAAAGCGACTTCCCCAAGCATTTTTATCACTTTTTCCTCATCGTTCCACATGCAACAGACGATTGCCATTCGTGTTTATTATCCACTTCAGCAGTGATTTGCAGTGACAGTTGAGTTCATCTACACCCAAGAAGTGAACCACTCCTACTACACTACTATGTAGTACTAAGTCTTTTAGTATCCACTCGCAAACCTAAACCTCACATACGAGTACTTGCTGTACTCACCGTAAACATCAACTTTACGTACAACCAATAATTTGCAATCAACATCTCGAAATTACATTTTTTAACGATCCTCATACGTTGAATGAGCAGGCGAAAGGAGTATCTTTTACGCACCATGTACATCAAACAGAGAAATAAAGATGTAAACTCAATCGGTAATCACATCGAGAGGTTAAAGATACGTCCATCGCCATTCCTGCGGCACAGCGATAAAATATATGAATTCCAATAAAAAATCATTTTATTGAGACTCATTCTCGCACTCGTGGATTAAAATGTAAGGCCCCCCCGGTTTTGGAAATATGTGTCTCCCGTCTGCCCACCGAATGATGAAACCAAAGAATTT
This sequence comes from Cheilosia grossa, assembly GCA_963082955.1. NCBI lineage: Eukaryota > Metazoa > Arthropoda > Insecta > Diptera > Syrphidae > Cheilosia > Cheilosia grossa. The sequence continues at coordinate 59,463,897 of OY720145.1, read as the reverse complement.
CGTAATGAAAAAATAGTTTCGTAATGCAAGAGAGGCGAAAATTTACCAACGAAAATAAATCTTTTCGAAAGTCATTCCGGCGGAAAAAGTTTTAAAAGCTTCTTTGCGCTTAACCCGTTTATTGTCTCGTAAATGCGGGGAAAAGAAGTGGAAAATCATGTTTCGATCACTGAGTTATCATGCAGGCAGACGCGTAGAGAGATGAAAAATTGTCGGTGTCCGGTGTATCCGTCTTTGTTGTTGGTACTTTTTTTCATTGTAACTCGGCGACTTGAGTTGTATATTTATTTTGATAAGTTGGGACGTCTTCTTCGGTTTCCTTTTGTTTTTTTGTTTTTTTGTTTTTTTGTTTTTTTGGGTGGACAATATTATTGATGAGTTCTCTGCTTGAAATCCATTTTTTGATGGTCTGGCTCTTTGGTCATCGGCCATCGGGTGATGAATGATGTCGAAGGAGAGTAAGAGAGTAGGAGAGCTTGTTGTGGGAGAGGGGCGTCAATTATACAGATGGAGTTGTTCGATTATTATTTATTTGTTTGTCTTTTTGATTTGCTGGCCTAATTGTATGGACGGTGGTGATCGATGAGCGAATGGAAACAATAAATTATTTCACTTTGACACAAATTACAAATGAATGGTGGCAGTGATGTGGTAGGTTATGCGGGGTGAGCGTTAACTGACGAGTTGATGCAGCTGGTACATGGTACTTGACGCTGTTTCGAAAGAGTAAAGGTATGTGGTGTTGCTTTTTGGTGTGAGAGACATTTTTTGGGAAGTTCTTAAGCTGGAGTGGCAGTTACATCGTAGACAAACTGAAGTTGGCAACTTTGACATAAACATATTCAAATCTTGAAGAACGTGGATATCCAATGCGGGGGAGTGCTTGTTAATTTTTCACTTAGGGACAGAGTATGCAGAGTTCTGCCCACAACATGCATTGAGTCACCCGACAGTCTTGAGAGACGCACAGTTAAGAATTTATTACATCTACAAACGTTTGTCGCAGAGAAGAACAGTCGAGGATCTGTCCATATTTTATAGGAAATAGGAGTGTATCCCGGCTGATGTTTCAAAAAGCTAAAGGAAATTATTCCTAACAATTATTCCTATATTATATAATATAGGTAGTATATAAAATAGACAACCAATTGAGATCACCAAGCATTCCCTACACTTGATCATGTTTCGGAAACTCACTTCGCCAGCAAATCTTGGAATTCGCTTCCCGGAAACATATTTTTTCTAGAAGACGGACCAAACATTAAAGTTGAACACTGATATTCATTGATATGACGTACTTTTCACCAATATGATGAACAAATTCATGAAAACCTTTCGACAATTGATGAACCGTTTTAAGAAAGTCCATTCATCAATTTTGTTTGCTAGGATCCTGATACGAATCTGGTGTATTTTCCTATGAACGAAGTTCATCATTTCATCAAAACATTTCATCAATATGACGAATACACTTATTTTGATGAATTTAATTATTTGTTCAACTAGTTGATGACTTATTCTGTGTATTGATGACGGCTTTCATTATATTGATTACCACGTTCATTAAAATACAGACTTTATTTTTTATTAGGGAGAATGTTGATGATCGATGAACTGATTCGTTGTATTGATGAAAAGAATTAGATTTACCGTCATATTCATCATATTGATGAAGCCAATCATCATATTGATGAATTTCTTTCATCGTTTTCTTCAATGTGATGTACAGATTGTTAATATAATGGTTGCTGTAGGTGTACACACACACGAAATTGGTACACCATTTATACTCCCAGACGCAACATGCCTCTTTTAATGTACGCTAGATATTAAGTTTGTAGGTTTAGGCTTAGTGTTCGGGAGGGGCCGGGCTAGCCAACATGAATAGTGCTGCCGAGACTCAAACGACGCTTATAGCCTCGCTCGAGTCGAGGCACTGAGGGCGGCTGTCAGTCGCCCATGGACGCGATCAGGATGGTGACCAATCGATGAGATTGCTCACCACCCTGATTATAGATAATTTAGGTTAAGTAGCTTAGGTAGTTTTAAGTAGTTGCAAACAAAACTATAATAAAGGATTCAAGTTTTCTCAAGTTTCTTGAAAATTAAAAAACAAAACAAATCATAGATATAGATAGATTTAAGGCCAAAAAGCAATAATTTGAAGGATATAGTTAAGGTTAGAGCGCTCGCTAAGAGACAGTAAGCTAGAACTAAGACAAATGTTAGCTTTAATTTAAATCGTTTTTGTCTAGTATTTAAGCATAAAGAATGATCAAAAAAAAAGGGAGGATATGTTTGATTTAGAAACTTCATCATATAGCTAGATATATGTTTATCTTTTAATTAATGTTCCAGAAAAAGCTTTTATTTCTATTTTAAACACTGTATTGAAAACTGCTTGCTGTTGAATAAAATCTAATTTTCTTTAACTAGATTGATTTTTCTAAATGTACTGCAGTAGATAAAATTAAAAACAATCAATGATGTGTAAAAAAGTAGCTATAATCTAATTTCGATTATTCACATTTATAGGATGTTATCAATATTTAATGAATAGCATCAATATATTATTGTATTTATTATGTAATCAGTAGAATGAAACTTATATCATTCGAAAGGTACTGTGCCACAGAAAAAAAAATGCGTGGGTATAAGTCGCCTTAAAGACTGCTAAAATTAAGTTTAAAAATTCCCATACAAAACGCTTATCAGTTAATTGAAAGCATTTTGGTGACATTCAATTTTTCAATATTTCTATAGTTATGAAGTCAAATAAAAATCATTTAAGGTTAGAACCCACCAACCACTTTCGTTTCAATGATGTTACTGTGTAAACGAACATTTTTCGACATTAATTGTTTGCTCTGTATTTATTTTAATGGCGACCTATCAAAATCTGAATCATGAGTAAAACTTATTTTTTCGTTATCTGGATGTCGCTTTTTCATTTGTAAAAATAAAACAACGTAAATGTCGAAAAGTGTTGTAAATGTTTTTAGTACACAATATACATACTTATAAAAGGTAGGGTAGGGCGGATTTTTGACCACAAACGAGACTAGCATTAAATAAATATTAAATTGAATTAACGTTAGAATTATCATGAATTTTCTTCGCCGATTTTCCTTTGGTTAAAAATATTTCCATATGGACTAAATTGATATGGCTCGCTATATTTATAACGTTGTGATTTCATTACATATACACAAATGTAAATATGTTTACCTTATGATGTCACTTTTGAGAAAATATGTCTTGCCACATATTTAAAGATTTTCAAAATCAGTTACATATTGTTATTTAGCCAAACTTTTACTAGATACATGTTCTCACATGCTTTAAAACTATAAAATTCAAGAGATGGATCAATTTAATATTGATTATGACTAAATAGCAAAAAATGCAAAAAAAAACATTTCAAACACAAATGTATGTACGAATACACCCTGTGCCCATACCTCAGGAAATGCATATGGCAGGAAAAAAAAACCGTTAAAAAATAATCCCTGGAAAAATAAAAGTACCTAGCTCGGAAATAAAATTGAATATTATAAATCCTCAATGTTTCCTGAGCGCGTGAATTTTTGCCACTTCAACTTATTGATATTCGTGGTAAAACTGATTTTTATTTGAATATTATCCTTTCGGATACGAAGGTTTATTTGGTATCATTATTGCTATTTCACATTTTCCTTTTCGTGTGAACCAACTTACAAACACATGAAAACAAAAGTGATAGCACAGAAAGTGTGATTGATGAACAAATTGGTCAATATGATGAATGAGATTCGTCACATTGATGAAATTAAAGGGGAATTTCGGTTAATCATATTGATGATTTTTTCATAATAGGTATTAATGAACAAAGTTGATGAATGGTGAATTTGGTTCTTCATATTGATGAAATCCATTTCGTCATATCAATGAAATAGTTCACTGGACCAAAATTGATGTTATTTTCATCATATTGATGAACTTTTTCATGAACATGATGTACCTGTTTTTCAGTGAAAAAGCAACACAAATCTGCAAGCATCTCGAGGCGCTGTTGAGGATTTCTATAGGTTCGAATTCCTTGAGAGGCATTTAAAAGAAAAGGCCACATTAATTTGAGTCGAAAACGACAACCCATACCCAAGGACCGTCCTTCATCGTTTTCATCAAATATATTATTTGACTTAGTTGTGAGTTAGTGTTTCAATTGCTTATTCTAGTTGTGCAGATCAACTAGTTTGTGTGTTCAACAGGTGTTTCTTTCTATTCAAAGTCACGGGAAGACATTAGTTCTGAGGACCTTTTAACATCCGAAGTCAAACGAAAATTTACATTCGATAAGAGCTGTTTCCTTTGCCTAAGATGGCAACTAAGGAAGGTCTTGATGTAGAGAAACATAAAGACGACCTGATGAAAAACCCGCATAATATAAGTCCATTTCCATATTGCAGATGCTTGGACGTTGTTGATGTTTCTGGTTATTTTGATCGCAAGTTCTTCGAGAATTTTTGAGGGTCCTATTTGCGGACCACTGTTGAAAAATGGCTTAATATTGTCTTTCTGTACTATTTTACTTTCCCCAGTACGCAAACACCAGTTCTCGATTTTGAGTACTAAGTCATTGAATCCAAACATTAACACATTTTTTTTAAAATCCGATTGATTTTAAACTGCACTCCGGAGACCAGTTTAAGTATTTAACTCGGGTTTAAACTTAGTTTCAAAATATTGACATTACTTCGTTCAGCATGTGAGAGGTACCAAATAGAAGAGGAGTTCAACTAACTTGAATTGGGTCGGGCGTTCTCACTGGACAGCCTTATTGTTTAACGGCTGGATCCACCTATGAAAGTAAAGCCACTAATGTGATCACCTAAGTGACCCCAAGTTCTTAAGATCGGTAACTCAAAATGATCAATTTTCGGTGTAAGCGGTTAGTAAAAGGATTGACTTAGACAACCCATCTCTGTGCCGTACCTGTCTACCTTCTTCATACGGCGTGCTGGAGGGTATGTAAGCGGGAAGAAGAGTGTTTTCGTCACGCTTCGTCCACACGAAGATTCCACCTGGCCAGCTCCACCAATTTGTTCACAACCAATGACGGGGCTGAGAGGGCATAGGTGGGGTGGACTGGTTAGGTCACCCTCTGTATTCACGAAGGCGATCATTAGCTTCTAGGCAACAAAAACTCTTTACAAAAGTATTAATGGTCTAGCACTTTTCCCTCTTTCTCTTCAATAAAACTAAATAAGCTACGAAAATATCAGCCTTGGTCCACCTACCTTAAATGCAATTTCTTTGTGAACACCCGGACTTGCAAAATGTTTTCAAGACAGTTATACTTTCGGAAGTTCGCGAGAGGCGGAGCAGTGGAAACAAAAACCAAGTTGGAATTTGGGTCTTTTCGGGATTCGAAACTGGCGCCCTTGCTTAGTAGTCCAACCCACTAACCACTGCGGCGCTATTATTTTTTATAATAATAACTCTTTTTTAAGTTTTCAACAATCGAGTATTCAGCGTAAGAATAATATCCTCTCCATAATTTTTTTCTTACATCATTGCCAACAATTTTATAATTAAATAAAAAAAAATGTATATGGGCTCATTTCAACAAATGAAAATTATTTGCATTACAATGTTTTCTCCTGAGTCATTGTTGCTGTTGTTAATCTATTTCACTCCCACTGATCGAGGTTGTTTCATATAATGATGGTCAATATTTTTAACAAGATTAAATGAACAAAGGCAAACACCCAACGCCGATTTCCATACAAAAACCACACAAATGGTAACCCAACTTCCAACCGAATTGATGAAACCTCGCAGTCATCGTCATTATAAAACTCTGCCTTTCTCCAATAAAAACACAAAACACGACATTAAAAGCGGCCGTTCCAGCAATAACTGTCACGTGAGTATAGAACACTCATTAACGAAAACACTCTTTCACTTTTATCGTTAGCATTGACAATTTTATTCGAAACCCAACGGTACAAATCGCTCTCCAGCACCATACTTGACTTATCTGTGTGTGTCTGCTCAATAAAACTCCAACCATTAAAGTAGACTTCCCACTTCCGTTCCCAAAGATGATGCCCCAGCAAACTAACAAAAAATTAATAGTCACTGTCGTTAAAGGAGAACAACAGCTCAAAAAGAAATTACGTCAGAGGTCCACTTTAATCAGCTCATCAAACAAATCATGGTAACATTAAAAAATAAATAAAAACACAACTCTTTCCCACTGATAAGCAAGGTACCGCGTCGATAAATATAGACCTCAATAAGTATACGTACAACGAGAACGATAACAACATTTATCGAACCAAAGAAATCACTGAACGACTGAGCCTCTCCGCTCACACCTCTTTGTTAACACCCAATTCCAATTATGGGCTAAAAGGTGGCACTGCCACTGCCATTCAACTACACTCCCTCGTAGTGTAGACGGCAAAATCAAAGCCATTTTTAATTACCTCTCAGTCGTTCGTTGATAAGGACGTGTAGGGTGATAACAGGGGGATATCTGACAGGCATAGGCGCAGGTATCCATCGCACATCTCCATCTAATGAGATACTAAAACTGAAACTGGACAATTAAAGATACTTCCCATCGATAACAAAGCTGTTAAGCAGAGTTTTCAACTTTACGGAAAAAACAACAGACACCGGACAGAGATAACAATGATGTTCTGCGTCGGGTGCGGGTGTTCACTTTATCTGCTGGGGGGGGATTTTAATTAAAAACGTGCCCCAAAGGCAATTTCAGAATGCCATTCCAAAATAGGTACAATATTTCCCGTCAGTGTGCAAACCCTTATCCGAGCAGATTCTGTTTCTATTTTTTGATCCACCCTTTCATTTATAATATACTGCCTCTGCCTCTGTCTGTGAATAGAAAATCGAAAAAGCCGTCCCTCATTCAAACGGTTTGTGTACAAAACATTGTTTCCTAAGACTGTCCTGTTTTGAGACAAATCATATATCGATCAATTATTCATCCATCCACTGAACAGGTGTTGGGCCGGATAGGAGCGATACGCAAACGTAATCTCCGAGACATATGAGTTTTTAGGGTTGTTATCAACCTACATCCTCGAGTCCAATCTATGGCCAGGGACTTGTGCATGTCATTATGTTTGGGGCTTAGGATGACATGTTTCTTCGGAATCGATTTGTTTTCGTAAGTCCCTACCGGATCATCGATCAAAGTGATTTCATTTGGATTTGTCACTGTGTGTGGTGCCATCGAGTAGAATATGAAAAAAATCAATTCGCTTGTGTGTTTAGTGGTCGTCTAATCGGGGAATTTTTGTGTTTTATCATCTGATTACGAACGTGTATTGTTAGATGGGTATCTAAGTGGATTGGAGATAACAAATTACTTTTGTCAGCATAAGGTGGTTAGTAATTTTTCCTATTTCAGATGAGGGTAATTAGAGATGCCATAGATCAGATACGCCAGTGAGCCTAATCCATAAACCAAGTATTAATGCTTAGTTCGTGTCATAATTCTGTTCATATAAAGTTGAATGGTGCTCGGAAGTAAGCCGTGTACGGGTGGAGAGACGCTGAGTTCACGAAATACGCATCGAGCTTACGGCGTCCGCCAGCAAAAGACCAGTAGAACGCATATTTCTGTTCGACAAGACTAAAAAAGAATAACAGCTTTAAACAGAACTGTTGCAGATATATCCAGTACCAGAATTTTTGCAAAATAATTCTCTTATTTGGGTTCTAAAAAAGGTATCTGTAAAGGCGTGAAACAAATTAAAGCTTGGTAGCTTGCATAGCCTAGCACCGCAACTTCAAGTCAATGGCATGGTTTGTACTCAAGCTTACTTAAGCGGTTTCAAATCGCCTTTTCTTATTTAGTTTGTGGTATGAGAATGAGGTTGCAAAAATAGGGATCAAGGCATAGGTACTAAGGTTGGCAGCCTGTCTCGTACTTACATCGCACGCAGACAAAATGTCAAATGCCAAAATCTAGCCATCAGGTCACTCTTTTAGGCATCTGATGGACAATTTTCAACATAAAGCTTAGTACGCTGCTCGAGCTAAATTTTCGCTCTCATACAAAATTCTCTCCAAAATATAGCAGAGCTGAATTTAAGCGAACCCACGTTGCCGAGTGGTTCGCAGCTCGAGCTAAATAATCAAACTTTTGCTTCAGAATGTACTTCATGTATCTGTCAAGATTTACATTTTCTCAAGCTAAATTTTAACAGATCGTTGTTTTTTTACGTTTTTGTATTGCGAAGAATGGGAGAAGTCAGCAAAGATGAGATTTGTGAATAAATACCTCGACGAGGAGACGAGGAAATGGATAAAGTCAGAGAGAGTTGAATTTTTGAAGTAATTTTTCTTCCAAGAACAGCTGTTTTTTGTCACAGCGCTGTCTATGTCAAAATTTAGCTAGGACTTTAGCTGATATTTAGAGAGAAAAGTCGGAGACCAGATAAAATTTAGCGTAAGCTCGAGCACCTTAAGATGGAATTTCCTGTCAGCAAAATCATCACTTCGTCTTCAAACGTGTGTTTGGGTTTCTATCAGTCACGGTCCCCTTAAAATGCTAAGTATTACGCAGTTGTCAACATCATCCTTAGGACAAGGGGAATTCAAAATCTTTCCTAATAATTGGCTAGTGGACGAGGCAGTAAATCAGTCAATAGTGTGCTGAAATACAGAGCGGGGCTGTCAAGCTAAGCCTCCGGGAAAAATACGCAACAATGTTTTTTCTACTGCAAACATTTGACAAACATCAATAAAATTGTAAGTCCCTTATCTATTGCAATAAAAATAACAAAATTCAAGCCCTACTCTCTCGAGACCTAAGAAATGGTAGATAGAGAGAGAGAGAGAGAGTAAGCCCTGTTGCGCCAGCAATTTTTATTTTATTGATAGCTAGGATAAAAATGAGTAAACAAATCCAATCTTAACAAACACTTGTTGGAATCATAAAGCTATTTGAAACAACACCACTAATTCATTTAAAGACCACTTTCTGCTTGTTTGAACATTTTGATTCTGGCAGTCAGTTCTCTGTCATATTTCTATTGGAAAAGGGTTTCGCAATTATATATCTTGGAATAGTGAACTCCATTAATGAGCGAGGGGCTCCAGTAGGTATATACCTATTGAACCTTTAAACTACGCCGGAATACGGAATACAAGTGGTCCTGATGCAACAAAAAGAGGCCCCACGTAAAATACTAATACTACTACGCTGAAACATTTATTTGTAACAAAAACTTTTTAATTTCTTTGCATCCTTTTTCGTTCTCTAAAAAACGAAAAGGGTCCATTTTGGTCATTTAAAAAAGTGGGGGCTTCACTGGTCTTGAAGCTCAAAAAGGACCCATTTGTCCCCTTAAGGTGCCAAACAGCAACGCTGCTGACAAATATCTTAAGGGCATAGGTAAGTAATTGCTGCGAGAGCTTTCCTCACTTAAGCCGTTCGGTTCGCCACAAAATGTAGCAGCGTTTCGCCAGTGCGACCACTGTTGCAAGAACATTGATAAACCAGCGCAACGCACGATTCAATATTTGGGAGCGTCACGAACCACTTTATATAGGTACTTCTTTCTCAAGGGGTCCAGTCATCGTATCTATGAAAGCACACGTTGACGAAGTTACGTCGATTTTCCGACACGTGTAACACGATTCGACCTCTGAACTTACTTCCAAAGACCGAGTACCTTGGTACATAGGTACCTGTTAGCAGCGTTTCTGTTGCTGGAACAAATTTTACTGTTCACTTTTCCAAAGTTCTGTCTCCGAGAACACAGCTTTTTAGCAGGTAAACGCGAGTTAAACCGAAGGACCGAACTCCTTCATATTTCCATTAAACTTCCTACTCCTGTAAGATGCACTCTGCCAACTCTTTTAGTGTCAAAGTCACTCGGCTTCTCATAACCTCACAACACAGCTAGCTTGATTGTTTTAATTTTCCAATCAACAAAGGATTCCCTACCTACCTACCTACCAAGAATATTTTTCCACTTCATTAACTCTTTTGCAATTTCCATGTGTACCTACCCAGAACTTCCTAGTTCCTAGCACTTGTGCAATTTCCTTTCGCTCCTGCTCAATTCGCCTTCTCTTCGGCTACTCCTCTCTGTACCATAAAGTACCCCAACAACATAATCTCCCATGATCCGACGATGACGGCAAACGCAAAAGCCAAGAGAAACACAAAATTGCAATATCCTGGTGGACGCATTTATCCACCCGATTATATGGTGCAATTTACCAAACCAAACACTACTAGGTATAAGGACAAGTAAAATAAAAATAACCAACAGATTATAAGGACAAATGATTAAAATAGGTAAGCAAAAGAACCAATTTTCAGAAAGGAAGAATTTAAAGTATCCTTCATGTTGGGATGGGAGTTTTTTGGTTTTTTTCCCATCACCCGAACCAGTTGATCATCCTGCTGCTGTTCTTGTGCGCATATTTTGTAATTCCCTCAGCAGGACGTAAACAAAAGCCGGATTTCTTAACGTTCCCATTCCCAGAAGAGGAAAAAAAGTGAAATACCCAAAACTCCCTTGCAAGGCTCTGCCCTTTGCGTCTGCAGAGGCAGAATCTTCTTCAGGTATGAGCATGTACGTACAGTGTACAGAGGGGTACTGCCTACTGCGTTGAGCAACGACCGGCAACAGCAGCAGCTGCTGCTGGTTGTTGTTGTGTTTGTCAATCGAGCACAGGTACAAAAGACGCGCCGGCCGAGGCTGTAATCATCCCAGGAAAAATTATGTTGTGAAAGGAACAAAAATTGTATCTGCTCGAATCATTAATAGCGATCTGCACTGCACTGCAACTTGCTCGCTGCACTCACTGCCATCGTGTCGAGTTGATTGGAATTTCTTGGAACAAGGGGGGCGGGCTATGGACGAAATAACTTGTTCATCCTTGTTTACTTACGTTCTATAACTATGTATGTGGCGATTATGCGGAATTCCGATGGTAATCCATATCGTAGATACACAACAAGTATCCAATGAGACACTATTTTTCTTTAAACTTTGTATTCCTATTCAGCCTATTTAGGTATTTCCCTTTATCTCACTTTGGATCACCACTTTTTCATTTACAATAAATTTAACCAAACTATTTCACTCGATCGCGGATAGAAGTTCCTATCTATATCTATTCGTACAGATAGATAAACCCGAAAAAAACTGTATGGAAACAAACAGAAAAGGTAGTTAAACACTAGAATAAGTAAAGTGAAAGGCGTAGGTACGTCGTGCGTGTCGCGTCGCCTTTTTTCTTTATTTTTGCCGATGAAATCTACTAGACTTTTTCTTTTCGATGCATTTTAATTGATATTGCAATTTTTTGATGCACGCTTCGTGCTGTAATCGAGACCGTGAAACGCCTTTCAATTTGTTCCTATTGAAACGAAAATAAACGAGAAATTTCAAAGAAACTGCTTAATCACCGACAGACGTGCGTACAAACGAACCAACTGCGCCGAGTTAAAGAGTCGAACTCAAACTGAGAGAAGATTATTTTTACTGAAATCAAACTGAAAAAAATACCGAATGTTAATGTATCTCACTCGAAGAGAATGCATGTGCAATGAGCAGATTGAGTGAGTGCGGCTTTGAGTGAGGTGCGATTGCGTATCTTCTAGCCGTACATTTGTAGTTATAAAGTGTAGGTAATCTATTTCTTATCTTATCTATTGGATGGAGCGCATGTTTGGAAACAGCTGTTGCTAGGGTTTTCGTAAAACAAAATTAATTTTTTTGACTTGCTTCCAAATGTCTGTAGGTAGGTTCTTAGAAACCTCGCCACCATGTTGTTTTGCGTTGGGTATGGGGGTACAAAGTACTTAACACCTTTTTCAAATTGATCACGCACCTGTACTACCTACCTTTTGAGACGGTCTTGCCAATTTTCTCAATACTGTGAGTGTGTTTTACTATAACGAGTTCTAAGTTCATGCTCAGATGAAACAAGCGATCGCAATTTTGACAAGAGTTAGCTTGGAAAATATGCACTTACCTACATAAGAAATAGTAAACAAATAAATGCCGCATCTTTATTGAGACTCACTAAGTTAACTTGTCAAGTTAATTATTTAACTCTGCTTTAATAAAACGCTACAACTGCTTGTCTAATTACAAGTTCAGATAGACTGCATTACATATTTGCTCTCAGAGCAGAGATACTTAGCTGAGTGCTAAGCGTTGCTGTCAGAGGCTCTATCCGACTTTCAAGTTTCTAGTCTTATTGCGCACTTACCATGTTTGAAATCGCACGGCTTAATTTTCATGAAAAGGATTGGGTAAAACGTGGACATTTTTAAGTAACAACGAAAATATTATTTGGTAGTCAAACACAAAATCTTTTCTACTCCGCAATATTTTGAAATTAAACATAAAATCTTTTCTACTCCGCAATATTTTGAAACCTTTTCATTGATATTAAACTGTCCCGCCTGTTCAGGATGCTGTGTAGGATGCTTAAGTGAACCTTTCTTAACTCTCAATCTTACGCTTCCGCATGCAAACTATCAAAATCAGTCCCAACCTTGGGGCTACCTAAGGGAAGTCAGCCTTACGGCACAGATTTCATAGCACCTCTGAAAATTAAATTGCGGGACCGGGTACATTCATTTAACACGAGCACACCCATTTGAAAATGTAAGAAGCTCGACATTTAGGTTTCATCACCACAGCAATGCAGAAATTGTTCCGTGCGAAAGGCTTATTTTAAATTTATGTAAAAATGTCCTTAGACCACTTAAAACCCATCAAAGGAAATAGAATTGGGCTCACAGTGGACTGCTTATTGCTTAACATTTACTAGCAATTTTATTGCAATTGGTTCTTAAAGCTTAGAACGCTGCTCGAGCTAAGCTAAATTTTATGGGGTCTGCAACTTTTCTCTCCAAACATCAGCTTAAGTCCTAGCTTAATTTTGACATAGAGACCGCTGTGGATAAATGCGACAAAAAACAGCTGTTCTTGGAAAATAACTTACTTCAAAAATTCAGCTCTCTCTGATTTCATACATTTCCAATTCAATGTACTACTGGTGGAGCTGTTTATTCAAAAAACTTATCTTTGCTTACTTCTCTCATTCTTCGCAATAAAAAAACGCGAAAAAAAAACAAGAGAACACAACGATCTGTCAAAATTTAGCTTGAGAAAAGGTCCCGACGCAATAAATGGGCGGGCTAAATCTTGACAGATATCTACATGAAGTACATTCTGAAACAAAAGTTTGATTAACTAGCTCGAGCTCAGTACCACTCAGCTAAATGGGTTCGCTTAAGCTCAGCTATCGACTAATTCCAGTGATTTGCATTTCGCTCGATTCAAATTCCTCGACAAAACTATTTCCAAGCTCATCTGAGAATCTTAGGAGACACAAGTTTTGTGTTTTTTTGAGGCTTTTCGGTAAAATTAATAATACTGGAACGAAATCCATGAAGATTGCGATCATATATTTTTGTACTACTCATTTTATGCTGGAAGAACTATACTAAAAGATTATAACGAAGGTACAAACGCATTAATTGAAATAAATTAAATGTAAAACCAAAAATGTTTCCATTGGCCAAAAGTACAAAATGTCAACGTAAAATAGTTAATTTTAGAACGTCATCATTTAGACAAAATACTCCAACCGAAACGAATGTGGGTGATTGATTAACAATCATTTTCAACGTAAAAGCCGTTTAGGAAAATAAAGTTCGTTATTGCGTGAGTTCGTAGTTCCCTATCTCGCAAATTCGCAAATACTCACACTTCGCATACGCGCTGAGATGATTTGTCAGTGAATATCAGTTACTTCATTTGAGATTCCCCCTATATTAAGTCTTAAGAGGCTACTACCCAGAAATCTCTGGCTGATAAATTATAATTGGAGCGAATGCACTTGAAAGAACAGAATTTCCTCTCCAAAAACGTCGGAGGAGGTTTTTAAACAAACATCTCAATTATGTTTTATTTAAAGAACTCTCAGAGGTGTTTTGGTAAATTTGCATAAAATGATTTACTCTTGCCCAAACCATGATAAGACGGAGTACGATACATCTAAGATCACTAGCTCAGCTAAAAGGCTATATCCGAAACACCAATTGCGTCAAGACAGATCTTGCAATTTTACTCTGGTTTGGAAAACACAGGTGTTTAAAAACAAACAGTATTTTGAAATATTGAACTACGTTTTTCATGTGAATACTGATGAACGTATGTTTCAATTTTTATGTAGAACAACAGAGAATCATAAAAGGCTAACAGATCCAATAAAAACTTATATTTATTTACGTGTTTTTTGTCACAAAATATCTAGTTTAAATTACATGTTTTATTTAAAAAAATTATTCTCTACCTTACTTAGTTTATGCACTTTCGCAGAAATTCTGTTCTTTTAAATGCATTCAGTTTCAATTCAATCGCTCCAGTAATAATTTATCAGGCAGTGAAACAAAACGTCATTTTTTGCACTTTTGCTCGAACTCTGGGTAGAGGCCTCTTAGATTATTAATAAATCTATACACAAATAATGCCAAGAATGTAAATGGTCGAGAGTTTGGGAGCGCAGCTAATAAATAGTTCTGTACAACACAAATGCCTTTTAAAACGTCAGTCGATTTACTAGTCTGTCCCCATTTAAATATGACACGTAAGACAGCCTATTCAAAAAACACCTAGTACCTATTTAAAATGGCACGCGCAGATCTCTGTTTTGCTACGAAAACAACGCAGTGGTAGCACTCGCCCAGTATGGCGATCGTCTTTAAGGTTAGTTGCTCAAAATTTGAGTCAATCTCAATACCCATCGCTCTTCGAAAACGTAAAAGAGAACAAAAAATACTTTCGCAAGAGACAAACTACCAGCTGTTAGCTGTTACATTCAAACTCGAAAAAGCGTTAAATAATATGCTAATTTCCGCGTTTGTTTTAATGGAAAGAAAAGTCTACTGAACCATAGAGGGGAATAACCGCGGCGGGAGATAGAATTTTCAAATTTTATACCGACCGGCGAAGAGTTGGCTGCAAATACAAACACAAAAGGCAAGCAACATCAACAATTTTATTAAAGTGAAACCAAAATGGTCTTGGCAAGGCCCGCCATCACAACAAATCTTCTGAAAACACTTCTCCTGCCTTGGCGTCACGCCAGACCATCATCTAATTGACAAAGCAATAGATAAAGGCTCACCGCAGTCGGTTCGATTGCCGCCATCGATCGTTGTGTAATTGTCTACGGATTCGCATTCGCACATTATAATGGTTCTGTATATATTGTGTGGCCCTAACAATGGATCTTGCTCGGATCGTCCGTTTGGCCAATTATCAAAGTGCCACTAGAGGTTATTGAAAAAGAATTACGAAGAAGAAATACAAATCTGAGACAAAGGCAAAATCCCCAACAGAATACATCGGAGAAGAAAAATATACCTACTTTTGTTACTCTTTTTTTTTTTTTTTTTTGATTTGGCTGACGGCGGCCCGTCGATCGAAAAGGATGAGTAATCTAGAGCTGAAGTTTGTGGTCCGCAAGCCGACTGTACGAGAGTCTATAGTTACATCTGTGTGTATCTACTGTTACCGCGCGGCGAAGGGTATATGTAAGTTGGTGTTTATATATCTACCCCGAATCTCACTGAATTGTTATTAATATTATTTTTTTTTTTATCGATGTCGGTTTTGATCTTTTTTGCGGTTTGGCTGAATCTTATTTATAAACTCATCGACTCACGGTTCACGTGTTTGTGCTTTGTGCCAACTAGCAGCAGGTCCATAACTCCAAGGTTCTGGCGCAACAATGTGCGAGATGTTCTGGTGGCTGATCGTTTTTGGTTTTGCGAATGCGAACTTGTCGTGAAAACCTATAAAGAGTATGACAAATAGGATTCACTGCGGGCTTGTTGTTTGATTGTTTTTTTTATGGCTGGGACATGTGTTGTGTAGATAGAAGATAGAGCTTTACAGATCAGTGTTTGAGTCTGGAATTGCATTCGTCTCGGATTACTTTCCACACCCATCTGGTATTTTTTTTTTTGTAGATTCGATGAGTAATGTTTTCAAATCGATGCCGATATCGGACTCCACAGATCGGTAGATAAATGAAAATACGGATTATACCTGGTAAGAAGGTTTGTAGCCGGCACGAGGCAATCCCTTGTTAAATCGATATCGGTAAGTGCACGAAAGTTGGCTGTCAATTGAAGTTTTCATCTAGACACTCGGACCATGAACTTCAATAATGACAGTTCCTCGCCTTTGAGCTTAAGTCTGCTTAAGATTATTTGGTTTACTAGTATTAGAGGTATGTTCGTTCACTCAAATCAAGGGATTTAAAAAAAAATTTCAAAGTCTGTATAAAAATATCGCGTTTGTTGTTGAATAGCATACCTTATTTCATGCTAGTACGTTTGTTCAGCTCTATTACCTTCTTTCAGAGTTCATTGTTTGGTATCATTGTTTTCATGTATTCTTCGTTAAAATGTCAAATATTATAGAACTGTCAAATATTATAGAACTGTCAAAATGTATGTAATTTTTATTATTATTAAAAAAGCGATTTATAACGTTAGGTGCGGTTTTACTTTGTTAAAGAAAATTTAAGAAAAGTAAAGTGTAAGTGTCGTCGTAATTATACATGGTCCTTCGAGAAGTGTTTAAAGAACAATTATATATAAAGTGTAAAGACAATTTAATTTATTCAATACATATAATAGACAATACATTGTGAGTTTTTTTGCAAAACGGTTTCCCGCGACGCGTAACAGAATTCACAGCAACTGGCGGAACATTTACAGATTTAGGTGAGTGCGTAGTGGTAGTTGGCTTTAATTTTTCCGTTTGATCTTATTTTCAACACAAAATGTCGATGATATTGGAAAATATACTTTCGCAAATAACAAAAGACGAAGAAAAATTCCAAAAAATTAAAAAAGAAGACAAGCGCGTTAAAAATTATCTCCATCATGTTCAAAGTCGGCTTACTATTCTAGAGTCCCTTTTTGAATCCGCTCTGGCAGCTAACAGAGTTGCGATAACCTCCATTAAAGCAGAAGATGTTTCAAGTGCCGAAGATACTTTCGACCAAATAAAAGATCTTTACGTAAAATATCGCTCGGACTTGCTGTCGCACGTTGACAAAGCAACTTCCTCAACAAATAATCATGTATCAGCTCCGGTCGTTGATACAAGCGCTGTGCAACTTCCAATGATGAAAATCCCTACTTTTTCCGGAAGTTACGAAACGTGGAGATCGTTTCACGATCAATTTACTTCACTTATCCACAACAATTCTGCTCTGTCTGAAATTCAGAAATTACATTTCTTAAAATCAAGTTTAACTCATAAGGCTGAAACTTTACTTCACAACATAAATACGGAGAAAGGCAGTTACGAGCAAGCTTGGGCAATTTTAGTAAACCGTTATGACCACAAACGTGTGCTGGTTAACACTCAACTACAGCTTTTGTTCGGTCAACCAGTCATTGGCGTTGAAGGGTCCGATAACATTAGAACTCTATTGGACACATCCACTGAATGCCTTCATGCGCTAAAGAACATGGGTGTAAATGTTAATGACTGGGATATTTTATTAATTTTTATTTTAATGCAAAAACTTCCTGCAATCACCCAACAATTATGGGAAGAAAAGCTAGGTGCAAGAAAGGAGCTGCCAACCTTCGACGAATTTAAAGAATTTTTAGAAGCAAGATTCCGAACTCTTGAGGCTATCGACCAACAAAGACAAAAATCACATGTACCTAGAGCCGACACACCAAGTAGAAGTTTCCAAAGGCGCACTTTTCATACGCAGCCGACACAGAAGCAGCAATATAGTTGCAAAATTTGTAACAAAGGGCAACATTCTCTAAGAAACTGCAACTTATTTTCAATAATGGCTCCGAATGAGCGTTTTAGTGTTGTCGGGCAGCTGGGAATTTGCTCAAACTGTTTGGCATATAGTCACAAATCTTTGCAATGCCCAAGTCGAGTTTGCTGTTATTTTTGTGGCCAACGGCACCACTCAATGCTTCACATAAATACACAGCACTCTAGCACTACATATCAAAACACAACAGATTTTAGTAATACACCTGCCACCAGCACCAACCATCAAACTTACACATCCGCATCTACTCAGTCACCCTACACAAACAGCTCTGCACACTTTACTTCAACAATATCACAACCCAACACTAATATTCAATCGCATACAACAACAGCACCACACAACACTAGAAATCAATCGCATACAACAATAGTCAACCCAAACGCATCCGCTTTTCACTCCAACACAGACCCCTGCAGTAGTTCGTCTCTGCACAATTATCACACTCAACACAACACGAATACACAAGTACTTTTGGCAACAGCTTTAGTTAAAGTACAAACGGCTTCAGGAACATTTTTAACTTTGAGAGCACTGCTAGATCCAGGGTCGGAAGCCACCTTTATAACAGGATCAGCAGTGCAACAGCTTGGTCTAAGACCAAAACGCACTTTTATTGAAGTATCCGGGCTGGGTAAGGTCAGCAGTGGTACCTGTAACAACTACGTTGATCTATCATTTGGTTCCCTGCATACGACATTCCAAGGACACACCCGGGCCTTAATATTCAAATCGCTGACTGGGCTTCTTCCAGCCCAGAAAATGAACTTCAATAAATGGACTCATATACATGGTCTCACGCTGGCAGATCCGAATTTCCACACACCCGCTAATGTCGATTTACTTCTTGGAAGTGACGTCTATGCAGACATATTGCTGTCGGACGTACGAAGAGATGAACGTTTCACAGCACCGATTGCTCAAAATACTCTCCTTGGTTGGATTTTGTTAGGAAAATCTACCATAGAAGGTCCACACAAAATTCAAAGCCATCTTCAACTTTTCGAGCTCGACAGTCAACTTCGAAAATTCTGGGAAATCGAAGAAGAACCCTTTGAAAGTTTTGAAAAAGCAGAAGACAAACAATGCGAACAACACTATCTTGCAAATACAAAACGTTTGCCGAATGGTCGTTTTGAAGTAAGCCTTCCCTTTAAAGAAAATGAGCATCCTGCTTTAGGTTTTAGCCAGCAAGGAGCACTCAAGCGTTTTTACCAGCTGGAAAGACAATTTTTGAACAACACTGCACACCATGAAACTTATAAAAAATGCATGGACGAATACATTACTCTTGGTCACATGACAAAAGTAACAAATTTGTTTGCATTTACTTCAACACCTTACCACTATTTTATCCCACATCATGCGGTTATCAAAGAATCCAGTTCCACGACTAAGTTGAGAGTAGTTTTCGACGCAACTTTCAAGTCATCTTTTGGCTCTTCCCTTAATGACCACTTGATGGTGGGACCTAAAATACAATCAAACATTTTAGACATAATTCTTGCATGGAGAAAATATCGTTATACCTTCACCGCTGACATGGAGAAAATGTACCGTCAGATAAGGGTCACTTCGAACGATTCCAGATACCAGCTCATTTTTTGGAGGGATGATCCTCAGCAACAAATCCAAGTATATCGTCTTGAAACAGTAACCTTCGGTACTGCTTCAGCTCCGTTCCTAGCTATTCGAACGATCCACAAGCTTGCTGATGACAACAAAACAACCTATCCTTTGGCAGCACACATTCTTCGTGAAGAGACGTATGTTGATGATATCATTTCAGGAGCGGACTGTATTCAAGATGCTATTAACAAAAGAGATGAGGTTAAAAAACTTTTGGCGTCGGCAGGATTTTACTTGCGCAAATGGACGAGCAACACCGAAGAACTTTTAGTTGACTTACCTCTATCGGAACGAGAAATCGACTTTTCTCTCCCTTTCGACGAATCGAACCACGTCAAAACCTTGGGCATAAAATGGCTTCCAGTACATGATTGCTTCACTTTCCAAGTTGCTCAACTGAATGATGTAGAAATCACGAAAAGAAACATGTTGTCATCGATAGCCAAACTCTTCGATCC
The DNA here is from genome assembly GCA_963082955.1 of Cheilosia grossa. Taxonomy (NCBI): domain Eukaryota; kingdom Metazoa; phylum Arthropoda; class Insecta; order Diptera; family Syrphidae; genus Cheilosia; species Cheilosia grossa. The sequence continues at coordinate 59,443,930 of OY720145.1, read as the reverse complement.
ATTAGGTTGGATATCGCCATGTATTGTTAAGGCAAAAATGTTGATGCAGATTCTATGGGAACGGGGAGTTGAGTGGGATAAACCGGTTCCACCGGAAATAAGACGCGAATGGGCTATCTATCGTCAGGAACTGCCTACTCTTGAAGAAATCCGGATTCCTAGGTGGATCAGCATTGGGATGGACAGCATAAAAATGGAAATTCACGGCTTTAGCGACGCCTCAGAAAAAGCTTATGCTGCAGCAATCTACGTTAGAGTACTAGACCAAAACGGGAAAATTCATATGCATTTACTTATCTCTAAAACTAAGGTAGCACCACTGAAATCAATTTCACTTCCTAGGTTAGAGTTATGTGGAGCTACCTTAGTTTTAGAGATAAGTAAATGCATATGAATTTTCCCGTTTTGGTCTAGTACTCTAACGTAGATGCTGCAGCAATCTACGTTAGAGTACTAGACCAAAACGGGAAAATTCATATGCATTTACTTATCTCTAAAACTAAGGTAGCACCACTGAAATCAATTTCACTTCCTAGGTTAGAGTTATGTGGAGCAGTTTTAATGGCGAAACTTTTAAAGGAAACGGTTAGGGCCTTAAAATTAATTTCTCCAAAAATATTTACTTGGACAGACTCCTTAATTACTCTTTGTTGGATTAAGGCTTCTCCATCTAGATGGGAAACGTTTGTAGCAAATCGAGTTGCAGAAATCCAAAATCATACTACCATCGATGTCTGGAAACATATTCCTTCCGAGCTCAACCCAGCAGACATTGCTTCCAGAGGAGTATTTCCAGCATTTCTGGCAAAAAATGAGCTTTGGTGGAATGGACCACCATTTTTGCGTAGCAGTTGGGACATCAACTTTCCTAATCAGCCACACAACTTCGACACAGAAGAAGGAAAGCGAAAAGCGAAGGTACTCTGCACCACTACTGAGGACAACACAATCAACAAAACAATACACAAACACTCATCTTTATCAAGACTTACTCGAGTATTAGCATATTGTAAAAGGTTTTTATCTAACTTAAAAACTCCCTTTACAGACAGACAAATGGGCCTATTAACACCCAGCGAAATAAGGTCAGCCACATTATGCATTGTTCGCTACGTGCAAGGCCAGATGTTTCCAGCTGAATCAGAGAAAAAGACAATAATTGAAAGGGGGTTGAAACTACTCACTCCTTTTCAAGATGAAGAAGGCGTTTTACGAATCGGTGGTAGACTTCAAAACTCAACATTGGATTATTACCAACAACACCCTATAATACTTAAAGCTACACATCATTTCACCAAACTTCTCATTCGGGATGCACACGAGAAGACATTTCATGGTGGCGTTAACAAAATGACGGTCTACTTACGCCAGTCATACTGGATTCTTGGCCTTAAAAATGCAGCAAAGAAACATGTTCACGAATGCAACATATGTTTTCGGTACCGACCAAAACCCATGATGCAACTGATGGGAAACTTACCCGCTCCTCGTGTTAGAATTTCCAGGCCGTTTACGCACACCGGGGTAGATTATGCAGGCCCTATGGATATCAAAACATGGAAGGGAAGAAATGCCAAAACACTTAAAGGGTATTTTTCCATTTTCGTGTGTATGGCTACTAAGGCAGTGCACATAGAAGTAGTCAGTGACCTGACAACACAAGCTTTTCTCGCAGCTTTCAGACGATTTACTGCAAGAAGGGGTTTATGCGTTGCTGTTTACAGCGATTGTGGAACAAATTTTGTAGGAGCCAACACCGAACTCAAAAAACTCTTGAACACCGCGAAATTTGACTGGATTTCGTGCAGAGAAACACTCGCGAATGAAGGAACACAGTGGAATTTTAATCCACCTGCTTCCCCTCACTTCGGGGGATTATGGGAAGCAGGCGTGAAATCTATCAAGTTCCACCTCAAAAGAGTCACCGGGAATCAAACACTCACTTACGAGGAGCTCAGCACGCTTCTGACGCAGGTTGAAGCGTGTCTAAACTCGAGGCCTCTGTGTCCGATCACGGAAGACATCGACGACCTTCAAGCACTTACTCCAGGTCATTTCCTTATTGGAGAACCACTTATCGGACCACCGCAGCCAGATTACGAGACAATAAACATCACTTACCTTGATCGATGGAAACGTGTCCAAGGGCTCGTTCAGTCATTTTGGCGAAGATGGAGCAGCGAATACCTCGCGCGATTGCAGCAACGACCGAAATGGACAAAACCCGAGGAAAACAAAATCAAAATCGGAGATTTGGTACTTTTAAAAGACGAGAGACTCCCACCGGCGAAATGGAGTTTAGCTCGAATTCTAAAATTGCATCCAGGAACAGATAACTTGACGAGAATTGTCACCATAAAAACAGCAAATTCATCAAGGGGCCGCGAATTCAAAACACCGATCGCGAAAATTTGTTTGCTACCAAGCAACTGTTCTCCAGACAACGCAGCAATTTAATATAAAATCAACGACTTTACCAAAACACTTCAGCACGAACTTTAAATTATTTATCACCGTATACAAATTATTCTTAAACCAAAGCAATATTCCGAATCGTAAACAAAAAAAAAATCGCACGACACTTATACTCGGTTTGTATTTAACGCACTATACTCAATATTTTCTTAACTCGCTTTATCACATGCGAGAAAGTAACGCAAGACATATTTTCTTTCACTACACTCTCTCATGCTAGGTAGCAGAGATTTAAATTTTGGCCTTTACATACACTTAGCAACATGTAAATATATACGCTGTGTGCCGCGACAGCTTTCAACACATGTTTAAAAACAACACACCGCACAATCGAATACCGCGAATCTCGCACCGCGCGCTCGCTCTGACAACAGCTTTATATACGATGCTAATACTCCAACGAGATCATTCAAAAAAAAAAAAAAAACCCACCATTTACACTATGCAAGAAATGCAAATTTCTCACAAAAAAAAAAAAAACCAAAACCATCGATAACTTACCATTTAAAACAAAAAAAAACCACAAGAAACAATAAACAAACTAACAATACGAACAACAATCAATAATATACGAATGAACCAGACCGACGCGACGCAACATAATTAATCAACTATCCAGCAACCGGGAGCTGCAGCTGAAACAAAAAAAAAAGAAAACCTATTTTGCAAGCCATGCATTACATAGCCTACCATAGCCACTGCACTACCACTCATTGTTGTTCGTTCTAATTCTCCGTTTATGTTGTTTGGTTACTATATGTTTGTGTGTCGTCTCCATTAATGAAAACGTTCTTCTTCTCATAGTCAATGGCAAGAGGTGCTTAATGCGAACAGTAAACAACACATACCGTATTCCACTGAGAGTTTGTTGGAGCGACAATAGAAACAAGGTTACCATATGGCCCACAATTCAGAAGACAGCTGAGAGTTACCAGCCCCATTACTTAAATTTGCGAACAAGTTCACGGCGGGGAGAATGTTGAATAGCATACCTTATTTCATGCTAGTACGTTTGTTCAGCTCTATTACCTTCTTTCAGAGTTCATTGTTTGGTATCATTGTTTTCATGTATTCTTCGTTAAAATGTCAAATATTATAGAACTGTCAAATATTATAGAACTGTCAAAATGTATGTAATTTTTATTATTATTAAAAAAGCGATTTATAACGTTAGGTGCGGTTTTACTTTGTTAAAGAAAATTTAAGAAAAGTAAAGTGTAAGTGTCGTCGTAAAAAATACCGAAATTGTTTGTGAACCACTTATATGTCATAGCGGTCCATGCATAACACTTTCGAATTTAATGTCAAACGCAGATATAATAAAATTCATCACGTCGCATTTATTAATCGAAAATCATTTGGCTTACATCTGCAAATCATCAACTTTCATTTTTAAAACAGTTCAAACACCCCGTAACAACGGGTTTCAGTTTCGAAATTAAACTTATTAAGTGTTCATTCACGGAAATATTTTTATACAAATTTCGCAATACATAATTGTAAGCGTTTCGTAAATTTAAAGTCGAAAACACTCACTAGCCTTACAAGTACTTACCAGTGAGAAGTTCCTCACAATATTATTGCAGAAAAGTCAGTGAAGTTCCCTATGACACATTCATACACGTCAAAATAAGCCAAGGCATGGTAATACGTACAAAAATGTGTCACACAAAATTATACTTGTCAATCGGGCAGAAGGCAAGTCATGCTCTTATAAAATAAAATCGAATCTAGATCTAAACCTAATCTACTGTCCTGATAATTTTGTATGACAACGTCAAAATGATGTCACTGTCAGTTTTAATGCTGACTGTCAGTTTTGATGCTGTACTAAATAAAATAACAGCAACTACCTATGAATAGGTACGTTTCCTGCTTAAGCTTGGTACGCTGCACGAGTTAAACTAATGTGGTATTCGTTTGGGCTTCTTCAGATTTGCCCTCAGATTTCAGATTTCGTGTGCCTAATCGAACATAAAAACGCTCTTGCTCTTTTTTTGTGTTGATATTCGTGCGACTGTAATATGTGTAGTCTTCGACACTTTTCTATGCGCTTTCGATTCACTGGTTAAATTTTGTATTAAAACATTCGAAATTTCATTCCCGATTGATTTCTAAATAATTGTACACAAATAATTTACGAAAATAGATTCACCCGATGCAATGCCTTTCTTTGCTGTAGAAATATTTCACGCAAATGTAAACAAACTCCACCAAATGTCAAACTCAAATGCACTTGTATTGGTAAATCTGAAGCAAATCTGAGAAAATATCTAGATTCGCAAAAGTGCTCTGAAATCTGAAAAAGACTGCTTTTTTTGGTACCAAACGAACAAAAAAATTGCTCTGAGGGCAAAAAAAGTGCTCTGAGAGCGCCCAATCGAATACCACATAAATTTTATCTGGTCTCCATTTTTTCTCTCCAAACATCAGCTAAAGTCCTAGCTAAATTTTGACATAGGAAGCTCTGTGGATAAATGTCACAACAGCTGTTCTTGGAAAATAACTTGTTTCAAAAATTCAACTCTCTCTGATTTCATCAATTTCCAATTCTATGTACTCCTTGTTGAGCTATTTATTTCAAAAACCCATCTTTGCTTACTTCTCCCCTTCTTCGCAACACAAAAACGCAAAAAAAAAAAAGAGAACACAACGACCTGTCAAAATGTAGCTTGAGGAAATGTCCCGACCCATTAAATGGGTGCGCTAAATCTTGACATATATAATGAAGTGCATTCTGAAACAAAAGTTTGATTATTTAGCTCGAGCTGCGTACCACTCAGCTAAATGGGTTCGCTTAGATTTAGCTCAGCTAAATTTTGAACAAAATTTTGTGTGGGAGCGAAAATTTAGCTCGAGCAGCGTACTAAGCTTAATTTGCAATTCATATTCATTTTTTTCTACCTCAGCTGAAAGCCCTGGTAGCTAGTGCTTTATTATATTATTTTGTATATTTCATATACCTGTAATAAAATAATAATACTAATAAAATAATTTTTTTTTTTTTTTGCCTTATTACAGTGCAAGTAGACCTTGTTAAACAGCAGATACAATGTCTGCCAACGTACAAAAAATATACTGAAGCTATATTTTCAATATTTAACAGAAATAGTATTTGTTCAGAATGAGATGTCATCTCTGATTTTCCATATACCCAATCCATTTACATGATTAGGTTGTAGTCACAACTACACTCGAGTGTACCTATCCAAGTTCATACATTGTCAAAAGTACACTACGAGTAAAAATTAACCAAAACAGTTTATTTTCGATGACGAATTGATTAGTGATGCGCGATAAGGACAAATAATATCGATTTCTTATGTATTATAAAGGTATGTTTATATTTTTTTTTTTCCATATGATATAAAATGAAGATACCTATACATAATTTTAATCAATTCGTTTCGTTGTGGGGCTAGGTGTTTGTACTATAGGAAGGCGCCATCTGCATAAGCGAAATGTATATTCATGAATCAAAACTTAAAAATGTCTTGTTTCTCTAGTTTAGATTATATAACTTAAAATAACTTCAATACGCAATTCCAAAAAGTACAGAACATTTCGAGGACTCACTGCTCACCATTCCTAGTTCTTGCTATTGCGTGCTGAAAATCCTACTTTACTTTGCTTTGCTGAGATCGAAACATAAAAAACAACGCATAATATAAACGTATTATGGTATGTTTAACTTTATGAGATTGCGACGATCAACATTATAAAGCGAAAGTGAAAATATCGATTAAATGATATAAATATCACGCATCACTAGGCAGTAGTATAAATTGAAAAGAAACGTCATTCCCTCATACAATACGCCGTTGTCACGAACCACTTGTTGATATTCGATAAGATTCACTGTTATCTGTCACCTGCTAGCAAAAACAACCCAATCATCTAATTATATTTTTACAATTCGACCGATAAAAATAATTTAGACTTGATATTCGGTTCATTTCAAGTTCGTTAGTGAATTAGTTAACATGTCGGCAATTCCTGGAAGAGCTCTGCATTACGTTTTCAAAGTTGGCGATAGGGCGAAAAATGCATTCTTCTATCGTAGTATTCTGGGAATGAAGGTAAGTGAAAGATAGTTTGCGGTTTGGAATCCAATTACCTCGATGTGAATCATAGTGTTATTAAAATGCAAAATAATCGTGTTGCTTGCAATTACAGGTGTTACGCCACGAAGAATTCACTCAAGGATGCGATGCACAGTGCAATGGGTAGGTGGTATTGAATTTTCCCCAGGCATATCTACTAATTAATTGGAAAACATTTGAATTTTTGTAGGCCTTACGACAATCGATGGAGTAAAACTATGGTGGGTTATGGACCTGAGGCTACTCATTTTGTCATCGAACTCACTTACAACTATGGCGTGAAGAGCTATGAAATGGGTGAGTGTATATAAAAATTGGTATTTATTTCTTGGGCAAGGGAGGGGTGGCGCGGTGAAAGTAAATCAATTTATCAGGCCTCAATATCAGTGAGAATATGATAGGTAGGCGTCAATAAGTTAAGTTTGTAGGAACTAACCAAACGAAGGTCCAATTCGTTGCAATCGCATGTACAATATCAGTACCTACGTAATAGATATAATAATATTAATAATAATTAGTAATCATTCCAGTTGCTCAAGATTCTCGCACCACTTCACTTATTTAGTTTTCATCAATCATCCCTCACCAAATGCCTGCATGCTATTAAAGACTTTCCATTTGCTTTCAGGCAATGACTTTGGTGGCATAACCATCAAATCCAAGGAAGCGATCGAACGTGCTCGTGCGAACAACTACCCCGTTGTGCAAGAGGATGAGCTTCATATTCTCACCTCGCCGGATGGTTACAAATTTTTCGTTCTCGATGAGCCGCAACCCGTCGAAACCGATCCAGTGGTTGAAGTTACCCTAAACTCAACTAATCTTGCCAATTCCAAGAAGTACTGGAATGGTCTACTTAGAATGGAACTGCTTAGTGAGGAAGGCAAATCGATTCTCCTCTCGTACGGCGGCAAGCAGGCAGCTCTGCGAATTCGAGAAATATCTGATCCCTTGGATCGCGCAAAAGCCTATGGCCGTATCGCTTTTGCCGTTCCACTTGATGTACAGCCTCGAATCGATGAGGCAATAAAGGCAGCCGCTGGCACTATTCTCACTCCTCTCATCACTCTAGAAACCCCCGGCAAGGCGACTGTTCGTGTCATTATTCTCGCCGATCCCGATGGTCATGAGATTTGCTTCGTTGACGAAGAAGGATTCTCACAACTCTCGGAAGTAGATCCAGAGGGCAATAAACTCCTGGACCGATACATTGGCAAGGATCCATTCCAGGACAAATAGAATGGCTTTCTGTTGACAATTTTATACGGTATTCCCGTCCCATCCATTCTTTGGTCATTGTTTATTGTGTTAACCTGCCTAACTTCAATAAAATCGATTTATGTTCGTTATAAAGTGTCATTAATGCGAAACCATTAACTCGTCCATTCCATTTTAATGACGCACCCGACTGGTCAGAAGGGAGCAATTTCGTGACATTTTGGTTGCAGTAATTGTAGTTGTGGGTGTCCCTTTGTTTTGCTCTGATTACCTGCGTGAGCTTAAGCCAAAATACATATTTCGTCGATGATATTGTTCAAGTGTTGAACCTGGTAAAATGGACAAATTAACTTGAACTTGTCGTGAAAATAATAACGGGCTCGGGCCCGTTGTGATTGTATGAAGGGATAGATGGAGATGTGTGCATTAAAGGTGTATGCTAATGGTAGGACTGCGGAAAGCCGCCGTAAATAAATGGCTTTTGGCCTTTGTTGGAGCAGACTATGTTATGTAAAAGCATGATAGATGAAAACTACAGTATTCTATCACCACCACGAATCTTCTGTTGGTCTGTCACACCACTATTTGATGTTATGAGAGAATGCACCTCAAAACCAAGCGAAAAATAATCACATTAATATACAGATCCAGATGGTAGTTTTTGGTGGGCATTTGGGTTTCTTTTCTGTATTTGTTCATGTTTATGTGGAAAACTAACTACATCCGAAGGCTTAATGAATGAATGCGGACCTTAACGTTAAAGAACAGTTAAAGACGGCAAATGATAAGACGGACTTGGGATGTGAAAATTTGAGTTTCAAAACAGTAGCATAATTTATAACGTATGTATCGAAATTATTTTCTACAAGCAAAGCTCGGAGGGATGGCGGTAAAGCTATTAGCCTTACTAATAAACTTAATATTTTGAAGGTCGTTACCTATATTGAAAATTTCGCCATCGTGAGTTTGTAAAATCTAGACTGGACACTATGATTACTAGTTTATTAGTTTCAGTTCAGTAAGTATCGATTTAAGTAATCTTCTCACGGATGAAAATTAGCGCAGCAAAACAAAAGCATATTAATTTTTTTTCTTTCTTGTAAACAGCGATGCAACAGCAGCAGAAAATGTGAAGCTTTAGAATTAGAATTAGAATTTAGAAAAAAAATTTTTGAAAGCGATGTGATTTGAAGTTAATTTGTCTGTTTCATGAGTTACATCTTGTATGGACGTTTTTGCCATTCCCTCATAAGTGTCGTCAGCCTAACACTGCGCAGGGAACATTTTTGACGGCCACTAATGGAAACATCTTATAGCACGTAGCGTACAGAGTTTCTAAAATTAGCCCAAAAAACTTTTTCATCTACATTCCACTAAATCCATCGCACCGCTTTGTTAAGCGCATACATTTGAAGAATTTTTTCAGTTAAACGAGAGAATATTTATGTATCTTTGCCAAAGCAAATTCCTCCAGATGTGAACAGAACATGCTTCCATACCGGCTGTTACTCAACACTATGGATAGAGAATAACAAAGCCTCCCAACAAAGTTCGATAGTCGATACCGCACCTAAACTAGTCATGGGGCACAGGCATTACACGTTGTACGAACGAACAAGTGCGGCCAGTACAGATTTGACCATCGAGCGTATCGGGTGGATTGCTGCTGCTAGATAGCGTATTGCAGCCGGGTAGGGCTATAGGCTTTGTAAACATTGCTGAGTAACATTATTCCCGCGTTCACACAATAGCCGAATTGACTTGTATTTAAGTGCATCCATGAGATGTACCAGTAGTGTTTTATCACAAAGTGACGTCATAATACCATGTGAGTTTTAATATGCCTAGTGAGGTGATGAGAACTTAACCCTATTTCTTATGCGGCATAAGTTGTGCCCTAAGATAAGATAGTGTTCTTCACTTAGTGCATTTTCACACTGTTATTGCTGGCGTAATTAATCGGAAAATAGTTTTTTACCTAAACAATTCAATGTGACATTGTGTAATGTGTATCGAAGAAGAAGAAAATACAAAGACGTTCCCAATCCGAGTGCCGCAGCCGACATGAGCATGACATCACCCGCCACAAGTCCTTGCCGATAGACAAATTGGATTTACTTGTGATTTCGGCTTAATAGGACATGCAGAGGGTTAAATTGTGAGCTTTTGATGGGTTGGGTTTCAATATTGTCTATACCTTGTCGTGGGTGTTTGTTGACATTGTATAGTGCGTCGCTGGCCAAGCCCTACAACTGCTTCATTTTCGTAAACATTAACAGAGGGGGTATGGGAAAGGGGAGAGAGAAAGGAACTGATTATGTTTTGTAGCGAGTTGTCTCAAGGATATTGTGTATCATTTTACTTATCGGGGTGCTTTTTTTTTCATACAGAGGACCATGTTTACTTCCATTTATATGCAAATTTATATAATTTGTAGGTACAAGTACATACTTGATCAGGCTGAGTCAGCTTTTATTTATAATCGCCTTCTATATTGTTATTTTACGGTGACCGTTGTAAAGCTGCCACATATTTAAAAATATGATATTTTAGAAATTTTAGGGACCATCTTAAATTTTATAGTTTTAATACTGTAACACTGACAAATTAAATGTTAATATTTGGCGGATTTAATTGGTGTGTGGGCTCATTAGTTTACACATTCAGTTTTTCATTTACTCTGTAAGCCTTTGGAATCATCTCCACCTTTCGTCAAGAAACAAAATCGAATACAGCCAGTTTTTACCTTACGTTTTTCTTTTTTAGCACTGGATAGTTTTCATTAAATTTTTGTTGTTAACCTCGAGCATTTAAACTAAATGTTGGATAATGTCTTTAATCATTAATTTCTAAAATATATACATTTATAGGTAGGTACTATCTGTAGGTACCATTCTAAGAAATTATTCTCAATGTACAGCGTTAAATTAAATAAATAAAAATAAATCAGGGCGAAGTGCATATTTGGAGTAGATGCCGCTTAAATTTTAAATCGTTTCAACACAAAACTGTGGTTTGAATGTCTTCCGTTCTTCTACTACAATCGGTGTCCTTTCGCATAAAGCTACCCTTTCCTTCTTTCTTTAGTATTGGAGTTGAGAACTTTTTTCATAAACGTTTCCATTCCTAGTGTTTCAATCAATTTAATCAAGGTTGGCAGTTCCGTCCGTCAGTGGCAGTTCCAGCATATCCGCTGCAAACCAAAGGGTTTCACGATATAAGCTGCAAACTTTGTGCGTTGTTTTCGTTCGCCGGCGAGTTCGTCTGAGGATGCCAAACAATTCGCCCAAATCCATCTGGAACAAGTTGACATGTAAATGGAAAAACCGACAAGCAAATTTATTCTGTTTATATTTCTTACAATTTTTAATGAAATTTATTTTCGTTGGCGATAGATTCATTCAACAGGCAATAGAAATATCATAGAGAACAAAGTTAGTTGGAGCCAATATTTTAAATTGAAATTTGAGACATGTGACAGGACAGTTTTTCGAAAACTTCTAAAATTTGAATGTGTTTCGAAACAGATATTGCTCTCTTCTTTACAATTTCCGCTCAATACGTAGATTGACCGAATTTGGCTAACATTTCCGAATCTGTTGTCCAACGTAAACATACAGACAGTAAAACTATTTGTATTGGTTCGAATATCAAGAATATCTTTAAATTAAGGGTTAAATTCAGAAGCTTCCAAAAGATGTGATTGCAGGGTAGGAATCGGCTAAGGTGATAGTTGATAGTTGACAATCAAAATCATAGCCACGTAAGGTTGATTATAAAATTGACAACCGCTTTCTTGCGATCAATTTAGATGGCGAACCAAAGAGAACGCTTAGCATTTCCTGCTTCCCGTTTCCGTCTGAAGAATCGCCAAATGGGACTGGGCAAATATTGGAAACAAAAAGAGATAAAAACACTTTTTGCAAGAGAGGAAATCCCTCCACATTTTGTCTCTACTATATTTTTTCTTATCGTAACTTCTTACATGAAGCTTTCTGTACAGATATATATTTTTTTTAATTAAATGGCGTTGCTTAAGTGTTTACGGGTATGTGTATGGATAAACCACAGACACTACTGCTACAAATCAGTATACCCGTGTTCTTATCTTTCTGTGCATTCCATTTACTAAGTTTTGCATAAGTTACAGTGTTTATCTGAACACCAGTTTGACTCGCATGGCTTGCATCAGACCAATTCAAAATATTGCTCCATTTGAAAATACCTGTTCAAATAAAGAAAAAAAAAATTGTTTTTCATTTCCAGATACACAAGTGCAGATAAAAACACCGAAGCTTATGTAGAAACAGCACACTTGCTAAGTACCTTGGTCAATTTGCGCGACAATGAACGTTTTAAGCAATGCAAACACTATCAACTTATTGCAGTTATAGACTGATAACAAAACTATCGATTGCATTCACTGAGCAAAAACCGAACAGTTGAGAGTGGGACATGAGTTCCGAGGGACTACTTGCAGCCGAACGTAAAGGCGACACCGTCACCGCTAGTTCCAGTGAAATGCCAGCAACGTTTAGACGGCTTCACCGCTTAATCGTCTTTTTCGTAGTGTGCCTGCTGCTGGGTGGATTCTTTGTCTTCTACCTGGTACGAGTTGCACCGGAACTAAATCAGTATGGCATCCTGAAGGCCTATAGCAGAAGTCACAAGAGCTCGGATGGGGCCCACCGGCCACGAACTATTTTGCTTTGGAACAGTTTTTTCGGTGACCGTCAGTGGTCTCTGCCCGGTGATACCTTGGGTCCGGAATACTTCACAAAAGAACGCTGTCCAGTGGTGAACTGTGAGCTGACCAACAACAAAGACTTTCTGCCCGCAGTGGAGATGTTCGATGCTGTTGTCTTTCATGTGGCGGAACCGTTTCCATTGCTAAACCCGGTGCCGAGTCGAAGAGACGAGGCGCAGCACTATGTGTTCGCCCTGATGGAACCACCAGGAGAGACAAAACATGTGCTTGCTGATGAGGGTGGATTCTACAACCTGACCATGACCTACCGGATTGACTCGGATATAGTGTGGCCTTATATGTATTTCGAAGACAAAGAGAGTGGATCTCTAGTGGCTCCGGCTTTGAGTCCGAGGTGGAGGAAAGCGCCCCCGAGCTATAGTGACCGGCAGCTGGATAAGCTTATGGCGGGGAAGAAGAAATTCGCCGCCTGGTTTGTGTCGCACTGCGATACGTTATCGAAGCGTGAGGAGCTGACCAAAAGCCTGCAGCAGTTCGTGGAAGTGGATGTGTTCGGTGCCTGTGGACCGTTGGAGTGAGTATAGTTTGTTTTATAAAATGGCTTACGTGCGACGTTATCGGTCTGATATAGTGCTGATACGATGATGTGAATTTAATTTTGACGTTTCTCCACTTGTAATGTTACTCATGCGCGGTTTAATTCGTATAACACTCAATTAAACACATGACTTTCTATCCATATATATCTGAGTTTCTGGTGAACTATGGTTGCAGTGGGAACTTTTTTCAATTGCGTTCATGACATGTGAACGCAGCTGCCTCTTTAACATATCAATCTATTTAACTTAAATCTTTATCAGATCGATTAAAGGATTTTTTATCAGTGCTTCGGCCATTCCAACTATGTAATTCATCCTTACCACGTCAGCTGATCTTTACAACCTCCCAACCAATTACTGACACCGTACTAACTTCCCTTCCCTTTCAGATGTCCACACTACTCGGAGAAGTGTGATCTCATGCTCGATACGGATTATAAGTTCTACTTTGCCTTCGAGAATTCCCTGTGCCTTGACTATGTAACGGAGAAATTCTACAATGCCTTGAAACGTCACATAGTGCCAGTTGTGTTTGGCGCTGCAAATTACACACAAATTGCCCCACCGAATTCCTACATCAACGCAGAGGACTTCAAAACCGCCAAAGAGTTGGCGGACTACCTTATCTACTTAAGCAACAATCCAAAGGAGTACGCACGCTATTTTTGGTGGCGTCAATACTATCGACTTGCGAATAAATCAGCCTTTTGTGACCTCTGTGCCAAACTGAATGCGCCAGCGGCGACAAAAAAAGTACAATTCTACAGTGACATTGAAAACTGGTGGCTGGGTAACAGCTGCTATTTTGAGCCAAAGATTTTGTTATAAGAGCAAGTAGTGATTTTATTAGGCTATGCTTAGTGATTTGTTATTTTAAAGTGTGCGAACTAGCTTCTTTTTTTTATAAATTGTTTGAAAAATGTTGCAATTTCAAAAACCGTAGTTTCTATTTAAAAAAGCAAGTAAGGAAAACTGTTTGTATAGTATTGGGATTGTACGCCAAATGTTTCGGGTGTCTAGAACTATAAACCGTGTTCAGCAGTCTTTAAAACAAGTTTACGCTGACACCTTTCAGTGAGCTCTGAAGAGCTTTAGGGTTAGGTGAAATAGAAGACATAATCAGTGCCAATAGACAATAGTCGAGCCGGACTGATTTCCAAGATCAATTCCTAGGTAATGTAAAAGAAAGCAAGCAATCCATTCCCCCAAAAATCGGGCCAGTGGAGATCCAGTTGATTTTCGCAATATTGAGTCTTTCGCTTTAAATGACTTTCTGGAGCTTTCCTAAATTCGGTTACAATGGTGTCACCTTTAAAGGGGTTATAGACGCTTTATGAACAAAAGGCGGCAGAGCTTCACACGACCCTCCAAAAGAGCTAAGGACAAAATTAGTCCCTTCCCATTCGAAAAGACTTCGTGACAAGTCTATTCAAAATAACTTTAAAGTAAACACTATGACCTAACTCCAAACGTGGTTAATGTAAGGCTTTCTCTGAGAGGACAACTTTGCGCTAGCAGGTTGATACCAAAAGAAAAATCCCAGCAAAAAGAGGAAGATTCAGTCTAATCGGTCCCAGATATCCAAAGCGCTTTCAGTTATGTCAAAACGGATTCTGTGAACGATTCGGACTTCAGCCGAGCTTGAGAGTTGTCAGTCCTATATATGATATTAGGTACCTACTTTGGATGTTGTCTAGAAGAGGAATGCTCTACTGTGAACGTATATGGAGATAATGTGTCAATGCAGTAATGCATCACTGGCATCATGATGCTTTGCAAAATGTTCGTTAATGCAAACTATTGGCATCACTTGCAACGTCAAGTAGTGAGTGTTCATAAATGCAAAGTTGATCAAACTGATCACAGAAATACCTGATGCGCTGTTGATCCGCCAGCAAAACAAGAAAACATGTCGGAAGAGAAAGAAAAGTAAGTAAATAAACATTTTTATCATACATTTGCTTTTGACAGAAAAATTATAAATTTTTGTTGAATTTTTTATTTTCATTTTTCAAATGTTTCTTTAAATTTTATCCAACGCGACCAGAATAAGAAGGTTTCGCATTATATTCGCAAATCTCAAAAACATGGTTTAATTTAGAAAAGTTAAATCATTAGTGGACTTACATCGAAAGTGGAGCGGCCATTGTAAACATTGTAAACTGATTTTGGAAACATCGTCTGGATATTCTTCTAGAACTTTGAAATAGTCTCTAATTTTATAAATGTTCCTTCTTCCCACACCGCATTTATATGTTTTTTCATCTTCGTGAGGTATTTTTTCTTCCCCTGTAATTCGAATTCAACAAGCTGCAACTCGATTCGTTAGCGTGAACTATCTATCACACACAACGATAAATATTCTAGGTATCTGCCAAACAACGACGACAGGAATATTCATCTTTGCAATTAAGGACCGTTTTATACACTATTGTTCAACTTCCTGATAACTCCGAGGTTGACCAATGTTGTGTATTCCTGAACGATAACATTAAGCGATATCAGCGCACCGGTACGGGAATACTGATCGACATATCTCCACTTCCGTCTAGATGTCAAATTGACACATGGTCCCTTTTTTAACCTCTTCTTGCGCTGGCAGCCAACCCAGGGAGTAACCTCGGATTCTTTTTCTCCTTTATATATATCTCTTAAAGTTATTGAATAAATCTCTGAAATATATTTGCTCTGTTTCATTTTGGAAGCCTACAGGTACGCTGAATACACAACAATTCAGAGTTGATTTGAAAGAGAGAGTTGAGCGGCAAGTTGAAAATTGCTTTTGTTCACTACTTTAATTCTCAACTCCTGAGTTGAAATTCAAAAGTTCGTGTACTTGCTGTTATAGAAATATCCCTGGGGTATTTGTTGACACCAAATATGTCAGTTCAACTTTGGATATAAAATTTAATTTTATTGGATGGAACTTCGTTCTTGCGAAAAAGTCACTAGCTGTTTGGAAAAGTTCCCGCACGATTGCCAATTGCTTTGGACACTCGTTTCAAAAACAATTTACGCTAATTGAATTGATCCAAGTCCATAGCAGCGTAGCAACGATTAATAAATATATGCAATAAATTCGAACTTCGATCACGGTACACAATCCGCGATACTAATAATCATTTTATGGGCCGGTCTGTTCACAGCTGGTTAAGTCCTCGGTTAGGTTACCATAGATTTAGGTTGACCAATGATTATAAATCAGTGATAACTGATAAGGGATAACCAATGAGTGTTTGTTGAGCGTTTTTTCACTTCGGTCCCCAAACCATAGCTTTCCAACAAATCGTTCCATTTTTCCAGTTTATTTGTCAATTCAGTGATTGAAGGAGTCAATGGTTAATTTTTTTTTTTTTGTTTTTCGGGTCCTTTGTTTTTGATAAGTATTTTAGATTTATGTAATTATTTTTAGTTACCTTACTAAACACAAAAAAAAGAGTTCCAAAATCCAATAATGCAAGAATTTTTTAAGAACTTTGTTTTTGTGAGACAACATGCAATTTTTGGAAAACAAAACCGAAATAAAGTAAAAATCAATAAAACCAATCAAATTTGTTACAAATTAATAGGCCTCATGTTAATTCATTCAACAGCAATCTCAATTATCTTTATCTCTCAATATTTCCTCTAATGCGTGCGCTTTATCCCAAATTATAAGAGCTGTCATCGGCTGGAAATGTTGAAAATAATCCTTATTCATCCTTTGGATCCATTATTTTGTTGGGATTCTGAACCCTCACCTTCAATTGACTGGCGTGTAGTGTATTCTATATATGTAATGTGTCAGTTGAAAACGTCAACGAATAAGATGTTAACGATTTTATTGGTTCGCTCCATCTTGCGTTGTATATATTCGATCATTCTATCATTTGTATTTTTCTTTTTGCTCGCACAATATTGTACACAAATTGTTGTGTAGCATTTACGTCAAAATGAATACTTACGTAGTCGTTAAAAATCTTGAACAAACGACATAAAAGAAAAACAGTGGTTAAATCTCATTGACTGCTCAAAATCGGCTGGTTATCGATTACTCTGGTTAACTAACCAAACCACTGATCCTTTGATTAATATATTGCTGAACAAACGCATTCGCTGGTTACCAGCTGGAATAAACGATGGTTAATGATAACCAAGATTTCCGCTTTGAAAGACGAAAATGAGAGATTAAGTCGCGGTCGTCCCATTTTTCGAGTCCAACCCGTGGTAGCATCTTGTATTGCCGTCTTTCACAGACCAAATTGAAAAAAAATAAATTATATTTTGGGATCAGTGCTGAATTCTGATTGTCACTAATGAGAAAAAAAAAGTATTAGTGTAGCTTTGTAAGGGTTTTTAATAGATACTAACGCCATATTTGGCTTCGCATGCATTGGTGGCTGTTTCTATCTATTGTACCTAACTGATTTCTATCTTTTTGGTGCCGTGTTCAAATTTGTTCAGCAATGGATCCTCTTCAATTCTATGGTAAATCGTTGCATGTATATTGCATTCCTGGGGATGGATCAATGAGTGATGACGATATAGTCATTCTGATATGGAATTTCAACCCCAACTAAATCCTGAACATGGTGATAGTGATTGCCTTACAGTGGATGAAACTGACACAGAGTCTGAACGCGAAAATTAAGCTGTCGTCGCCCGAACCTCAAAGGAAAAAACAGGTCTGAAGAAAACTATTATTTTTTGACCCCTTACGATGAATAAAACTTTAAATTTATGGGACTAATACAATACAATGAAAATTAATATTTTTTTTCATTCGAGTCGTCGCATGCAGTGATGCAATTGAGGGTTAAATCTGCTTATTAATGTCCGTACACGTTTCGACCGCTTTCTTCTTGCTTCACACATATACATATTACAAATAAATTAATCGTCTTTATGCTCATAGTTTTCGACTTAAACTTTTATTAGCAAAACTTCCAATGTTTGATGTAAACAATGCGTTATAAAACTCAAACGTCATAATGTGAATATTAATCAATCAGCAGCGCATCAGCATAAACTTTGGATCCCATCAGCTTCGCAAATGTTTGACGTTTCTGAATTTACACAATTTTGTAGTCATGGCCGCAAGTAAATCTATTTCAATAGTGGAAATAATTGTTTAAGAGCTTGGGTAAGCCCATCTATCCATGATAAAAAAAAACTTGCTATTTGGCATTGGAAGAAGTACCTACCTACCAAAAAAAAATCGTCCCAGGAGTGTTGGAGATCTGGACAGTGACATACAAACTTTTCCATCACCGTAGACGGTACAAAGCTATTCCTCCGTCAGGCGCAGATTATTGTGCCCCGTTCTTCTATCCCTCTGCATGAGTCTCACGGGCTTGGCT
Source organism: Cheilosia grossa (assembly GCA_963082955.1). Classification (NCBI taxonomy): domain Eukaryota; kingdom Metazoa; phylum Arthropoda; class Insecta; order Diptera; family Syrphidae; genus Cheilosia; species Cheilosia grossa. Next base: position 59,425,488 of record OY720145.1, on the reverse strand, counting down.
TTGTAGAGGGATGACTAAAGCTATCTTGTTACCATTCATAGATCCATGGTGGTCCTTCTGGCGATCTTAACTTTTGTGGATTTTTTTCCATTTGTAAACCGCAGATATGGGTTGCTGTTTTCACTGCCGGGACCTCCGCTTGCAAGGCCTTGCTATGATCCGTCTTAAGAAGACGCCTGATTTTACCCTGGTATCTATAGATTCTAGATCCGCCTGCATGGAAATTGGTTGTCCATTTTTATATTATTCCCTGCTGAGTAAGGAGCTCGAAAGGGTGTTGAAAAAACTAAGTAAAACCTGGGGTCAGATTCTGTAAGGCGAAAACGTTGAAACGTTTTCGTGCGAATGAATGATTTGCTCTAAGTTGCATTTTGAACATTTCGCCTTACAGAATGCCGACTCTGATTTAGTTTGGGATAGGTACCACCAGGACCAAAGTATTTCTATTAGATGGACGAAAAGCGGTCTCAATAAAATTCCCTTCTCCTGATTGTTTAATCTCATGGCACTAGTGGCTGCCGTTGATTGTATTAAGATGTTAAACAGAAGCACTCTGCCTGAAGTTCGGAAGAGGCGCTGATGTAAGCAAATCTTTGATAGATGTAAGCTAATCTCAGCTAAATGTAGAATTGTAAATAGGAGTTATACTCGATTTTTTGTTTTACTAGCTCTCTCTTTATGTAAGTTCTGATGAGGAAAAGCACATAATGCGAGTGAGAAGTGAGAACATACATCCCAGATTAGCGAATTGCTATTGGTTCAATCTTTAGACACGACCGGACCTAAATATTGTATCAAGGTGTGACCGTACAGTTCTCTGAATGCAGTGCCGCTTTAGTAAAAATCGACCATGTAAACTGCAGTTGCTGTAAGATGAATACGGAAGTTACATTTCAATCGCAGTTTTAAAAATTATTTGAGATTAATTTAATTCTTAAGATATCTAACCTAAAACAGCTAATAATTAAATCTGAGTGTCCATAGGTCCACATTGTCGATCAGGTAAGCTAACGCTACGAGGGCGATTTATCCGCGGCCCTGAAATAATAACTTTCTTCATTCTTCATGCTTTAATGTCAACAACTAAACTTCTTAGATGAACTATAAAGGGCTAAAGACTTGGTTTGGCATCAAAGATCACTCAAGAATGCCTCACTCTTAGTCCAGTCCACCCATAAGTAGGCGCAACGGTGCATGGTATTATTAAGGGAAGTCGCCTAACCTTAATTTGTAAAGATAGACCGTTTTTCGTAAAAGTCGTTTAAGACGATCATTCAGTTGGGTTATCCCTTTATAGTTCATCTCCTTGCAGCTTACTACTTTCCGGCACAGATGTTTGCTCCACCAGTTCGTTGTGCGTTTCTGTCATTGTTCTGTGTCGGGGTAAAGTCGTTCTCTTCTGACAAAGTCCCTTCAGCTTTCGCCACCATTCCACGAAGTACTTGCTGACCTACAAAATATAACAATAGTATACCACCACCATTCAAATAGTAAGCCCTCGCTTACATCCCGTTCGGTGTAGCAGTGAAAAATCGCAATGAAAACACCCTGCGCTGCAGCTATCGTGTAGCTGATGATGTAGTAGAACTGTTCGGTGCCACAGTTGTCCATATCCGGACGGATGATGAGGAAAAGAAACTGCATCCCAAACACTGGCAGGCATATAAGGGCTGCCTTCAGAGCCCTCCTAAAAAAAAAATTGACAAGCCTTACACCATACGTATCAGACTGAAGTTTCACTCTTACAAAAAGGGACTGTCATCGGACTCCTTGGCATTGAAGGCATGCCACAGCCTGATAGTTATGTGTAGCAGCAGTATCAAATTCACAGTCAACATGACCAGCCTAGGCCCATCCAACAGCCAGTCAACATGTCCCTGGTCCGTCACCTGCCAGCAATTGTGATCGTGGTTCTTCGCCATATATACTGTCCAACCAGCAGCACTGCCAATCGCTATAGTTCCCGCTATAAGGTAGAACGGTGTCATCAGGGCCAAATTATTGCGATCATGAATCCGAAATACGTTCGTCAGAAGCTGATGCAGGAAGATGCCAATCATCAGCATGCAAACGAAGACCGCGTTTCCGGTGAGTTTTTCCAAGACTGTCAAGCTCCGACAACCGACTGTGTTCTTGTACATCAGTGTTGTCCGCGGCTTGTTGACTGTCAGCTCCGGCATAATGATAATAACTCGGACTAGTAACACCATCACATTGTGCAGGCAGATGGTGAACAGTAGCGCCCTGATGATGCGGAGCTTTTGCGACTTTGCTGCTTTCGTGAACATAAGCACCAGTAGAGCTGGCATACAGAAGACTGTTGAAATAACCAAAATGGCGATGAAGTACTGGTTGCGAGCTATCAGTGGCGGCGTGACATCACACGATGAATAGTCCGTGCGAATATTCCAGGTGGCATTGTCGAGACACATCTTGTAGCTATAGTCTGAAATATGTGACGAAAACGAAATTCTAATACAAATTTGGACATCTGGATCGGATTGGGTCTGTATGGACTTACGATGACACCTTGGGGGCTCGTAGCCGTATGCGAAACGTGAGCAAAGCGTCTTGTAGTTTTGTCCCGATGGTATTGAACGGAAACAACTCCAGCCATCCCAGACACTGGGGCAGCGATCATCTGGAAAATATAAGAACTTTATTTCATATCGTTTATGAATAGGCTGACCAGATCTGAAAACAAAATGGCCGGTATCTTTTTGAAAAATATGCAATTTGTCCTCTTTTTGGGATTTCTCAGTTTACGGAATTTTTCGACACCACAAAACTACCTACAGCAAAACTTTTTTAAAACGCTAATGCTGACATTTTCTGCATCTTTCTGGTGTGAACACGGCCTAATATATATTTGTACCCGAATTCACTTCTGAACACAACACACCCAGAGAAGAAACATCGTAAAATCAAAGAAAACCACTTCGATTTAAAGATTTTTCGGAATGATTTAGCTTCGACTACGAAAATTTTTAAATCAAAGTGTTTCAGTAATTAAAAAAGATGGTCACAATGTCAAAGTGAATACGTTTCACTTTGAATCTAGGGCGACTTTATTTAAAATAATATTGCGTATTCAAATCAACGTGAAAACAAATATTCTTTATCAAAGTGTATTCAACGTAAAATCAAATAGATCATATTACATTTTAGTTTAAATTTTTTCCCTGAGTGCACCATCTTTTGTTTCTTTTTTAACAATCGTCTGAACACACCCATTCATTTGACATTTCAATTGCTTCTGCAATTTTATTGAATTTATTTAAATTGATGTTTTTTGTTTGTTTTAATGTAATATTTTGTTATTTTGGTTGTTGCTTTGTGTTCTTCAATTTTTCATTTGAGACTTTTGAAGGTGTCCTCTTTTTGCTGGGCGTGGATATGGTCACCCTGTTTGTGAATATGAACAACACATCTTACAAAATTATTCAGCAAAGCAGAAAACCAAAACCTATAGGGGCATATACCAAAAGCCCAATGCAATGCAAAGTAACGCCACGCAAGTCAGGAAATCAGCAAGTTAGCGACGCAGCACAACACATCGCAATAGATCACAGCGGAACACAATGCAACGCAATACATGAAAAAGAAATACATAATGACGCACTCAACTCAACGCAACAAAGTGCAGTGCCCTGCTCGGTTTGTAGCTTTGTTTCCCCCTTCCATCGCTTTGTAAGGCAACGCAATATAGCACAACATAACGCAAAGCTTCACAATAATGAACGCAACATAATGAAATGCAAAGCAATACAAGGCACGGCACCACATCAAAACGAAACGCAACGCAACACAACGAAAGGTTTTAGAAAACGTCGAACTGAAATCTTCCTCTGGATGAAAAAGAATCCGTAGGACACACTGTAAGATTTCAGCCACACAGTCGCACATGCAACGATACACCACTCCGACTCTCAAGACGGTATATTAATTAAAAATAAATAAAAAGCTTATCACTCTTAAAAAGTCAACACAGCCCTTGTTTACCTATATCTTCATTGAACGAAAAAAAAAAAAAAAAAAAACAATAACAACTCACCAACCATCTGCTCGCCCGCCATTACATTCGCACAGCATTCCTCAGCTTCATTTGCGCACTCTATCCATCGTTCAGTGCTGCGATGATTCCAATACGAATTATTCACCTCTGTGACAACACGTTCATTCGAATGATGAAAAGGATGACACAACGTGCCCTTCTTTATGCCCGGAACGTAGTGAGTCTTATCTTTCACATACAAAGAACACGAAGTCCGCTGGACTGGTTTGTCTTCGAAAAAGTCCGGACGAGCGTATATGTAACAACCCCAACTGGCCCAATACGAGAAGACCTCCCTCGGAAGGTCCAAGTCTCGATATCGGCAATCGCAATTGACTTCCGTAAATAACAGCCAGAGCTCAAGGATAACTACTGCCGATCTCATTGTTTCTTGTAGGTCAACAAATTTGTACCCGCCACTAAGTGCTTTTACGATCCGGCAACGTTTACACGATCCAAACCCGTCAAATCAATTGATGATTTTATGTTCACGGACTTGGTGTGTTATCTTTTTTTTTCTGTGTTTTGGAAAATAGTACTATCTTATCGTCGTCCAATATCAATAAATCGAACCAGAGAGTGTGGTGAGTTGGCAATTGATAGATAGATATGTGTCGGTCGGGAAGTTCTCTTAAATTTTTATTTTACAATATCTGATGCCTTATGATGATAAGCGTGCTTGACTCTTGACAGCTGTTTGGGCCTATGTACACACGGGAAGTGATTCATTACTACTGTCGTCGTATCGGACTACGAGTACAAAAGATGCGAGTATATCGCTTAGTTGCACTGAAATTTATGCAGATTAGGTAGCCAGTACACTAGATCAGGTGCTTATTAGAATTATTTAGCCCTGAGGAGTGAGGATATCAAAATTTCGGAAACTATAAGCGGGCATTAGGTCCACTTTTTATGGGTAGAGTGTATGGAGAAGAATATCTTACGACGAATCTTACGGGCTGTATTATAGCAACGTTGACCTGGACAAAAAGCCTTGAATAAGACGGCTTAGCTTGGTTGGTCACCTGAAGTGTATGGGCAACAATTTCACGAGCCCGACAAGTCCTTGAATTCATGGCTTTCAGCTTCTACGACATGATAAACAAACAGTGACCGCATTCAAGACTCTAGTTATCTTCAGTCCATTAGATTGGTCTGGATAGGATGTAACCTGAACGCAAAAACTAGATTGGAACATCACTTAAATGCTAACTGTCAACTTAGTACTCAGTTACGAGTACTAAGTTGACAGTTAGCTATATTCATCGGCTACCCCTCCACAAACTTCAACTGAAACAGCTGCTCAAATGACCGATTTCAGGCAATAAAAACCCCACTTTCTTTGTAGGTATTCTAGTGTCAGTATAGAGGAAGGTGCTTACGTCTTAAGACTAACTTAAACCTGGATTACATCGGCTTCAGAAGGTATATGGGCAGCACTTTACATATGATCTAATCTGTAATGTTTATCTGCTGTTTGTAGCTTCCTTATCATTATAGACTGACCAAGTATAAAGAATATAAAACTATAAGTCCAAATATAGGCTACCAACGTCACCCTTGGGAATAAAAAGTTGTTAGGGAAATGAGCTTGGGTCGTATTCTGTTTTTATAACAAATTTGAGCGCTTAATTCAATTTCTTTTGGACAGTGAAAAAATTGAGCCAAAAGTCAGTCAATTTGACACTTAATCGGTTTTCTGATAGCCATACATGCAACCATGAAGCAAACCTATTCAAGCAGCAAGATATCACAGTACATGAAAGAAATTCCGCGGATCAGCGAAATGTCAATACTACCCTATTCTGAGGACCTTACCGAGAAGGCATATTATGCACCAGAAATACACGTCTCAATCTTCGAGGAAGTTTATCTTTCTGATTCATCATTTCTTCTTCACGTCGAACGGGAGGTGGGCTTCGATTATACACGGTGACAATTCACGTCGATTATTGAATCTGGCGGATGCACTGCGGAGGGAATCCATCCGATCCGCAGTGTTTCACTCTACATTATCCTGATAATTGTCAAACAGAATGAATTGTGATTGTTTTTTTGATTAGTTCTAAAATAAAGAAATATAATTTAGTTAAATGGATAGCGTCGGATGTTTTATTCAACCGTTCGAAGATAAAACTGATTCCGGGGAAGAACGAAGGAGAGTAAGAACTATGGCAAAAGACGTTTTTCTTCTGCCGGAGACTCAGTAAGTTACACCACAAGCATAATTTATAAATCAGACTTATATTTTTTTTAAGGTTTTTTAAACAATTCATGCTGAATAAAGAAGCTTTCCAATGTGTATTGTGGTTGTCTTAGAGAGTCAAATGCCACCACCAGTAAGTAGCACGATCTTCATCCCTTACTCCAAAATTCAAACTGGCGTAATTTTTAAGATTTCTGGCTGAGGGTGGTTACCAAACCGGTACTGGACAGGACTTCAACATTGGAATGACACAGCCAACAGTCAGTGTTGTCCTTACAGAGGTGCTGGATATATTGGAAACACACTTATGTCCAAAATGGATAAGTCTAAGTATGTCGGAGGAGCAGAAAAGAGATGCAAAATCGTCGTGAACTGCATGCGATTCGTTGTTTGCTTTCTTGAAATAAATCGAAATAAGTTTTATTTTATTTGTTTTATTCTATTCAAGATGTTAACATACTTTTTACTGCTCATTATACACGTGAATATTCAATATCAATAATCGACGTGCCATATCTTAGAATTCCAAATAACGAACAATAGAAAAAGACACAATTTTCAACAAAACTTTCAATTATTCAAATATGTATAGTACCTACCTATAAATATTACTTTATAGAAAAAAAAGGAAATAAAACACATTTTTTAGAACTACATAGATTAATTACTTGCTTGCTAGTTCAGCAAGTTAGGGCACGTTAGCATTGCGTTTAATTTTTGTTTTCTTAATGTTTACGTTATTGCTTTTGAGTAAATGAAATATAGAACAAATAATGAACAAGTTCTTAAATTCTAAAATGTTGTACATATTTATACAGAACTGTTCATTAATAAAGTGAATGGATGGTCACCTTAGATATAATTTATTTTGCCCCGCCAAACCTACCAAACAAATAACATGACCCACTAATAATAATAATAGTTGGCGCAACAGGTCCGTAGGGAACCAAGGCCTAGCTTCTCGCAACCATTCGTTTTGTGTGAGTTTCATTTTTGGAACGAATGGTAGGGATCTACAATTTTATGCCGATTCCAAACGGCTAACTGAGAAGCTCTAAAGACAGTTATACTCTCGGATGTTTGTCAGACGTTCGCGAGAGGTGGCGCAGTGGAAAAAACCCTAAGTTGGAATTGTTTTTTTTTTTTTTGCGGAATTCGAACCTGGGACCCCTCGCTTAGTAGTCCAACACACTAACCACTAAGCCACTGCGCTTACATGACATGACCCACTGCGGACGGCAATAATCTTAACAATCAATTTCAATTTGGAAGGCCCAAATTCATCCTTGTAACATTTTTTATTTACACATATTTTCATTCCACTTTGTGAAATTGTGTAATCTCATTTTAAGCCGCAAAAACTCAATTAAAAAAAAAAAAAACATATGCCTGGCAATTCCCACCCAATTCAATCCAACGACTAGTTCAGTACGGCTATAGTTACAGCAACATCAAGGCAAGTTATTTCCTACCTGTGGCATTTTTGTCTCGAAAAATGTTGAATTAAATTCCAAAATACCTCCAACTGCAAATAATTCTAAAGCCCTGTTTGTGAAGAAGTATCCTTCAGAAGTGTTTTGAAAGCAAGCGAAGTCCAATAACATTCCTCAGTTTTCGAAACAAACTTTCGTTTTCTAAAAAATCTCGTTCCCAATTTCTTATCAATTACCCATAAAATCCATAATAACATCTGTATCCCATTCGACCACTGCGCATGGCCCATTTACGTCTTACAAAACATTCAACCCTTGTTTGCTATAATTACTAGTGCTAGTGCGAAAATGTCAAACGAATGTCAGGAATCATGGCCTGGCACAACCTACACACAAATCGTCTTCATCTTGAAAATCTGTGTCACCTTTTTACTTTGGTGGGAGTGTAAAAAGCTTTTTCCAAACTGTCACCACCTTTTGTTTACGTTGTGTTTGGGGCCGATACGAAAATAAAGTGTTTCCAAGTGTCAACGACAAGACAATAGTCACTTCTGTGCAAATAAGGATTTGAATTAAATCCCTATTTCTGGTCAAAAAGTCTTTCCGTTTGAATGTAAAACTTGTAAAACCACTTTTGAGGTTAAATCGCATCCTCGATTGCAACCAACTTCACTCGTGGTGAACTTCACATGCCATGGCCATTTTGGCAAAATTTCTCTTACGGTGAAAATTCTTCACTTCACAGTTTTTCCTACACTCGACGAGGTAAAGGTGTTCCATCGCTGTTCTTGGTACCCAATTTTTTTTTCGGCTGAACAAAATATAAGAAAATTTAAAAAAGAAAACTCGGAAAAAAAGAAATTCTCACTCATTTATTTAACACAATTTGTGCCGCAAAGGAGACGTAAGTTTATCAAAAAGCAAGCAAAAGGACTTTTTCGCAGCAGAATTTTCCTTTCGTTTTTAAACCCATTTCCTTGGTTTCAAATTAACTATAAAACCTCTGCCCAGTTAAGTGAAAATCCATACAAACATCGCAATAAAAAAATTGAATAAAATTTCTCAACTAGCTAAAAGGGAAAAATCCAATAGCGAAAAAGAAAATTTTCGTTCGTACTCCTGAAGGAAAATCGATTTTTCCCAACGGCGAAAACGATTTTTTTCCAATCTTCCCCCATTTAACCTTCTCGCTCAGAATTACAGATGATGCATATGAAATGATTATAGTGCTGGATGAGGTGAATACTGAATAGTGGTGAAATATCTGCGGGTGGTGAATTTGTGCAAAAAATATTAACTTAGATATTCATCGAGAGCCAGCAGAGCATCGTCGTGGTCGTAGCAAAATGTATTCAGTATCTGTTGTGAAGTTTAAGAGAACAAGTGTTAAATTTGGAAAATAGATTATTTTGTAAATCGATGTCACTGGTGTGGTGAGTACCATTTTGTAGCAAAAGTCGAATTCTTTTGCCTCACCCCTTAGTACAGTTGAGATGTTCAATTGCTTTTAGTTGGAGTGGTCCTCTTCTAAGTATTTTTTTTTTCCCAATTTTATTTAAACAAGGCAATTGATTGTTTCCCACCTCACTTAGTCCTGTGGTGAATAGTTGGATAATCGAACTACATCACTGTACATAGAATGTAGAACGTTACTTTTGTTGTAAGGAAGTGCGGGGCTCATTCCTTTCATCTCGGTTGGGTTTATTTAATTCACCTTGCTGTATCTATTTATAGAGTTGCATTGAATGCCTCTGAAAATGATGGGTGCTACACTGTATACTGCTTTGATGGAAGAGAAGTTTTATTTTGCCGTTGCACCCTTGTTGAACTTTTGATCCAACTAACTAGTATCCGTCATCATCTGGTGCATATTGCCTAGCATCCCCCTTTTTGGCATCAACTCAAGTCAAGAGTCCTTCGTGGGAAATTTTTGGGTTTTACTTCCACCCCACTATTTCTCCGCAGATGTAAGGCATTCCTCCATTTTTGTGATGTTCGGCGGATAGTTGAATCATGGGCAAGTGTGCACATGTACGTTGTGTAGCTCTATTTTTATAAGCTTTCCGTAGACATTTTGTATCTGTAGTTAACGTTTTGCATGATGATTGTTGGGATGGTAGTTTGGAGATTTAAAATATTGATTTTATTATAGCGTGGATATGAATTGAGATTACGAAAGGATGGGAAATGGTGCTGAGAGGGGCTCGCTTTTTCAAATCGATTACTCGCTAACTGGGAAATCTGATGGAAATATCGATTTACGAGTTAATATCATCCGTCTTTCGATTTCCCGTCAGATTTAGATCGACTTTACAAAGGGATAATGCCATCGGTCGATTGATTTTTTTCGGGTCAACGCTTTTTGTCGGTCCGCTGACCTATGCAACTTTTATTTGATGATGATAGACTACGCGAAAAGATTCCACACAGAGTTGAGTTGATCGAAGATAAATTCAGTTTTTATGCCAAAAACTCCTTGAAATGAATAGAATATAAGTTGGTTTACGTTTTAAGTAACAAAAAAAAAAATAATAGTTGGGGATGATTAACAAATTGTGACTGCACTGTTACTTTCGAAACGATTTTTCAAGTAGCGCTGCAATTTGGATTTTTCTTTACAAATAAGATTGGCCGCGATTGAACAGTTTTGAATCACTCATACTCACATAAAATGAACAACTGAAACGTTAAATCGTATGCTCACTTAATGGGCCAATGGATCAGTTTTTTCCTCGTGAATGTCCGATAGTTAATCCTAGAATTTGACTGCAATGAGAAGGCTTCTAAAATCAGATGTTGCGACTCGCTGTAGGACTCGTATAGTTGAGCTTATGGTTCCATAAAGACCACGTGCGTCAGCTGGGTACTTATTTTTCATTTTCTTAATGTACCTAGTCCCGACCTGTAAGAAGCCTCCTCCAGATATACTGCAGACCTCAGTCGCCAGCGAGTATATTGCTGGCAGTTGTCCAGAACTAGCAGCTGTAGCTAACACTTTGACCTAGAATTAGGACTTTTGCATCCATAGGTCTTTGCGATCTGAAGTAGCCGTAGTTTTTCAGGATAATATCTTACGATATGCCCATCGAAATGTCATTCGTTGAGTTGATGTTTGGTATAACCAGTAATACGACCCAGTATTGGTCTGTTGCTACATTACGTGGATGCTACATTTCCGTCTCTATTGCCAAAAGCCTGCAGCAGATGTAGGAGACTCTATGAAGATAATCTTCACCTGTTTCGCCTAGCTTTTGTTTTTGCACGGGCATCATCTGTATAAACAAATTCATCAAGAGCCGGTGCTAGCTCTTTCTCAAAGATGGGTGGCATCGCTATTTCTTTAATGATGTCACGATATTTGGAACTTTGCTAGCGGCTGTTTGTGCTAAGGCATCCCATGTGAAGTTTTTTCTTATTCCCTTTCAAAACCGCTTCTTGCACGGTCGAACTCTAAGTCCAACCGCAAATAAATTAAGGTCAAAATCAGTGCTTACTCTTCGAAATGTAAGAATTTCGATGACGCTGGATGGAGGTTTTCTATCGCATAAGAAGTGGTTGCTTATACTGGCTATCATAGCTTATGCAGAGAGTCAGGTTATTGTGTGGATCCTTAGTCTTGAACATCTATTACTGCTCACACAATCTTTTGTTTTTTCGTACACTGAACCGCACGAAATACTTTTTGTTTTGCGTCTGTTCTGGAGCTCATTTTGTCATCATCGTACTTCGAATAAGCTCCGTAGAATAGCGTAGAATGGCAGTAAACTTGATCTGGCCTCATTTAATGTCTTCATCGTGTGTGTCTACATATATACCTCCTAGAACACTGCTTTCCGTAGTGCTTTGATGCCATTCGCTATGTTGAACATCTTACATCCGCGTCTGACAGGCTTTATATCTTTGGTGACTTTAACCAACCCAAAATTTATTGGACTGCCGGAGATATTGATTGTACGTATCTTACGCATGCCAATAACTTATCACTGGAATCATCGACTGCTTTCAATCGATTGGACTTTTTCAACTAAATCCGATTAAAAACCAACAGTATTGCAAGTTTGACACATTTTCTCCATTTGTAACGATGATAGTTATGGTACTAGAAGCTGGTTCGTGAAGACACCTGTCAGCACTCATTATATTTGTTTTGTCATGTAGAGTTTAATGTTTTAAATATTTCTACTTCTAACAGATTCGAAACGAAATTTTAAAAACGCTTATTAAAAGTAATGTAATGAGCCTTACAATTTCAACTGGCGTCTATTTCTAACTCTAGGAATAGAAGAAATCTCTTCTGCATTTTAACGCGTCTTTAGTAGCTTCATTTTTGTTTATTTATTTTTTAATATTTTAAATTTTATTAATGGTATTTGTCCTTGGGCAAGGAAGTAATACCTAGACTTAAAATTCTTAAAAATAGAGGCTATAAGAAGTGCCGCTCGAATATGTCGAATGATGACTATACCTTGTATCGACAGCTTAAAACCAAGTTTATAACTTCTGTACACCATGGGTACTCACTACTCAGATTATATCAATGATGTCGAATCAAACATCAAATCCTCGCCAAAAGTTTTGGAATTTTGTCAATTTACAAAAGAAAATTGATGGTTTTCCGGCTTCTTTCTCCTATGAAGACTAGTCAATGATTTTTTCAATCAGTGTATTCAAATCCCGATTCAGTTATAGATGAACACTTTTTTCTTATTTAGGTGCACCTCATTCCTCTATTTTTAGTCACATTGCTTTTGCCGAAGATATGGTACTGAGTGAACTTAGAAAATTGGCTCTAAATTTTAATCCTGGATGCGATGGTATTCCAAAAGGCTTTTTAAAAATGTCTGTTCTTCCTTTGCATCCCATACTTTGCCACATTTTCAATGTATCGTTGAATACGATATGGAAAAATTCTTTTATAGTACCAATAGGAAAAAAAATATTGAAAACTTCAGAGGGATCTGCAAACAATCGTCCATTCCTAAACTGTTTTATGAGTTGGTGACTGATACACTTTTTTGTATCAATTTAATTTGCAATAACCAACATGGTTTTGTACAAAACAAATCCACTGTTAGTAGTCTTCTCCTTTTTACAAATTTTGTTATTAGTGATATACCTGAGGGTAATCGGGTTGATGCCATTTACGCCGATTTCAGTAAAGCGTTTGACCGAGTTGACCACAAGCTTCTTCCTTACAAACTTGAACGTTTAGGGTTTCCTACAGTTTTTCTTAGATGGCTTTCACCCTATTTAGGAAACAGATACCAATTTGTAAAGTTTCGAGGACACTTATCCAAAGAAATCATGGTAACATCCGGTGTCCCACAAAGAAGTCACATAGGCCCTCTTTTATTTATTTTATTCGTTAATGCGATGTAGCCAAATTTGTTCCACATTGCAATATCCTGATGTTTGCCGATGATTTTAAAATATACTCCTCATGCAATGATCCTAAAAGTTTTGATAGGTTGAATGCACATATTCAAGATTTCGTTTAATGCTGCATTAAAAACTACTTGTCCCTTAATGTAAGTAAATGTTTGGTCATTACTTTTTCCCGTCGTCAAAAAAGATTACTTATGTCTTCCTTGATCGGATTTTTATAACTTACCCTCTTATTCCTCTTAGCCCGATTGCAATTTATTGGACTCTATTCTATTGAGGTTAGGGGAAAGTGAGTGGTTTTTCTCCACAGAATTCTTATTAGGGAGATTTAAGAGAACAGAATTTCTGCGAAAGAGTATAAACTGAGTAACGATCTGTTAGCTGATATGATACTTTGTTGTTCTGAGTAAAAATTGAAACTTACGTCCATCAATATTCCCATGAAAAACTTAGTTCAATATTTCAAAATATGGTAGGAGAGTGTTCGTTCATTTATCTTATCCTCTAAGTCAAAGTTCCTGGATCGTGATAATATCTGCCTTCTTCCGAGCAAAGATAGACTTAAGTTGTTTTAACAGAATCTGAAATCCAGAGTTTCCTTAATTTTAAGGCACGTACTGTCATGAACCATGTAGTCGGTTGACGATTCGGGTTTTATTATCGTATGAGGACATCCAAATTTACTGAGAGTCTTCTTACCTTTGTTTTTGGCATGTTTGGGCTTACCAAACCTGTGGGGCTAGGGATTTTCTTCAACTGTAAGACAGCAGGCTGAATATTCTAGGTTCAGGGTAGCCCATATTTATTGTGATCTGAAAGCTGCTGTTGTCTAATAGAGGGTTTGTTTGAGTGCATCAAGACTAGATGAGGTGGCTGTATCGATAGACAGACTTAGGTCATGACTCATGAGTAAGTGCCTAGAAAAATCAAGATGGACTTATCTAACGGCTTTTAGACTTTGTAAATGGTCTTCTTTTGTTATAGCTCGGCCAAAGATAAGAAAGAGAACTTTTTTTAATTGGATTAGTTTTTTTACGGATGCATTCTTACTCCTATTAATAGCGTTTCTAAATGACAACATAGTCAAAAATGCCCCTGTTGTTGTTACGTTTATTTCATTTCAGCTTTCTCACGTGTTTATCTCCTCCATTTGTGTTGAAAATATGTTTGCAAAACCTATCCCTCGTTTTCCATGACACTTATACCTCTCACTTGATGACGTGCTTTCCAGGGCACATGTCATCGAATGTAGTCTTCTCCATAGCTGCCTTGGAATGGAAGTCTGGGCGACACGTGACTTTTAGAAAGGTTTATGAAAACGGTTCGGCAAAAGTTCTGCCATTTGTTTACAGTTCACAACCATCGATAGTTGAACTATAAGCATCTTATGTGGTATTTTGTTAGCGCTAGGCTGTGCAAAATATCTGCAAGTGTAGCCCCAATGCTGTCAGTAGTGGTCTAAGTTGATGCGGATCTTTTGAAAGATGCGAACATCTCGGAAACTAAATGTTTGCCTTCCGTTGGTCTTGACGAGATGAAATATTTATTCATATTCATATTTGTTACTAAAGACTTTTCGCATTAATTGCTATGTCAAGGCAACGCCAAATTAGTTATAGTTACACTTCATTCACAACCCACATTAGTAGTAGTAGTAGTATTGTGATTTTATTTAACTATATTAAATGCATTGTACATTATAGCATATAGCTTTAACGAAGAAGTTACCCTCTGGCCTTAAGAATCGTTGAAATAATTTCTTACGATAGTTTTGCTGCATAAGACCATGGTTGAGTATTCCATACGTAAACCTGCTTTCACTCTGCTACGGTGAACTTCATGGGTTTTCTTTAAAATCTCCTGTATATTTCCTTTCCACACTTCTGCATTATAATCCGTTGTTCTGCGCTCAATGTGGTCCATTCTACGAATAATTTAAGCTGTCTATGCATTGCGGAAGGCGGTGGCTGGGAAGCGTCATTACTTTCAATTATACTGCATAATGCAACCTTATTGTAAATGTGCATAGAGGAGGCAGTCCTGTTTCTAGATGCAACATATAATTTGTTGTGTTTTCCTTAAGCCTATCTAACTTTAAGGCTTTTATAATACATTATAGAGAGATCCAATGGCCAGCATCAAAAACTTTTAATTTAGAACTCGATGGGATGTTTGTTTGCCTTTCGCTTCTTTTAGTTTTTCTTGAAGGTGGTAATTGAATGGCATTGTAAGCTTAAAGGTTAAAGGTAAGGTACATATAAGTCTTAACAATCTCAACTTCCTAATTTTGGCACAACCATTTTTCCTGCCCTGCGTACCTTCCAATTCCATTTAGAATCACCATTACTTTAGATTTAGCGACGTTGAATTTGAGGTTCCACATCGCACAGTGTTGTTGCAGTTTATTCATCATCATTTGCATCGATCGTCGCTGGAAACTCCGCCAGAATGACAATATCATCCGCATAGAGTAAAAGCCCAGTATGAATGTTGTAAGATCGTCAGGGAAAATTGAAAAGAGCAGTTGGCTCAAAAGACAGCCTTCACCAACCCCCATCTCTGATGCAAACAAATTGGATATCTGTTTCCCATTCCATACCGCAGCTTACTGAATTTGCAAAACAAAGTCTTTCTGTCGTTAGCTGCCTTAAAATCGACAAAGAATACATAAAACTTTTTACCCCTGGATAAGGGTAAGCTCGTGCGATGCTTGTCAGGGTGAATATATGTGATCTACATTATTCAGCGGTAATCTTTCGAGCTTAACCTTTAAAATAGAAACTGAATCGAGGGTATCTGAGTCTGAAAAAAGGTTTTCATGTTATTGATATATCAGAAACTACGAATATTCGCTTGTTCGCAATTCGCTCTAAATTGTTTTTTCTAAAAACGCACCCAAACTAATTTCTACCTATACTTCCCCTTTTGTACCTAATATTTTTTTATTTATCATTTATGCCTTCTATCCATTTTTGTTTGCGGAACTTATTTGCATATATTCACTCGCCGTCCCCAGAACCATTTCAATGGTGTTGAGCCGTCCTTCGGAATACTCAACAGCTCAGATGAAATGAGCCCCGATGAGGGGATGAAGTGAAGCGAGGGCAATTTTAAAATCGACTACTGATGGTTCATCCAAACATATAAATCAATTTAAAGAATATCCACATTCACTCCCGATCCGATAAAAGAGGAAACCCAAAATAGGAGCCTCCCTCGTCAGCCTTTATCTACCTGCTTAAGAGCTTTCCAATGCAATTACTTCGGCCTGCTTACAAAGTTATGCAGAAACCAATTCAATTACGAGTAAAAGTCAAAGTTGAACTTCTGGTCTTGTTACCTACCACTCTCCCGAGTGTCTGTCGGTACCAAGCTCTGAAGGGACACTTTAGTCAAATTATCCAGAAACAACTTTGGGGAAGTTTCCCATCAAATTCAGTCGAAAGACATTCAGATGTAGGTTCGTATTGAAGGGTGATGATTTCGGTAGGTATATCTGACAGACATCCTACGTGTGAGTGATTAATGACCTCACCCGACCAATGTACACTACAATCCTTGATAAATGAAAATGTCAATGCCACCGCACAAATTTATAGTTCTTCTATTTATATAGAGTGTTAGATGCTGGCTCACACGTGTATACTCTATATACCGCAAAATGTCATTTCATTCCGCTGCCCTGATTAATTTAACGCTCCGGGGTTGTGGTTTTTACTTGAAAATAACTCCTGTAAGAGCTTCACCAGGCAAAAGAAAAAAAAAACAGACCCACTCACTGGATAGAGAGAAAATATGAACCAAGTTAATTATCCGTTCGCACAGCATAAAAGGGATGCACTACACACACATAGGCCTTGATGGAACCTCGCTGATTGCATCCATTGTGTGTGAAGGGGATGCGGTGTGCGGACATAGTTATTGAATTCTAGTTGCGACGGACAATTGCGTTAAACTGTCTCTTTCTCTCTCTCTCTCATTTCAGACCGATATCGATGTCTCGCATATTAGAGAATGCTTAAGCTACCAAAAGGCCTAAAGAAGAAAAAGAAAGGAAAGAAATCCAAAAAAGACCAAGAACTCTTCACCGAAGAGGAACTCGAACAGTACAAGCGCGAGCAGCGGGCAAAACAAGAGGCCGCACTAGAGGCTGCAACAAAATCTGACGCAGGCGAATCGGACGCAACATCGGACGTTGAGGGGGGCACAAGTGGTACATTTGTGCAGACAGCTAGCGCTACTGAGGCGACTACAGAGACAGATAATTCCGGTGAAGTAGCTGGAGCAAACGGCGCTTCGAAGAACGAAGACGACGAGGAGTGGGCCAAGTTCAAGGCCCTCACTTCGGGGGTTGACTCGATCCTCCACAAGACCCAAAAGGAGTTAGATCACATCAAACAGACTTCGTTTTATCAGCGTCTGCCGTCGGCGGCTGAGAAGAAGAAGCAGGAAGAAGAAGAAGCCGCATCCCGTGAGGCAGAGCGGCTCCAGGAGGAACGTCGCAAAGCGGCTGAAAAGGAAGCCAATCGAGACAAGCTAGCCGAGGCAGTTGTCGAGCTTTCTGAATCTGAGGAGGAGTCTGAGGAAGCCGATGATATCTTCGCAACTGACTACATAGATGCCATCACAAGTGGAGAGATACAATTAGGAGTTATTCCTGATTCTCCGGTGTTTGAGATCGACGAGGGTCCCGATCCATTTGACACCGCCTACGCAGAGAAGGTTATCGTCGGAGCGGACAAGGCAAAGGGAGGCAAGAAGCTTGTGAGCCTTGGTGCCGCTGTTGAGGTTCTAACTGGGCGCGTTGACCGCGACCACGCAGTCGCGCTTAGCGGTGCTAAGCGAAAGCCCAGGAAGGGCGTTCAGGATCTACTGCTTGACGATAGTATCGATCTAGAAGCTGTCGCGACTGAAGTTGAAGCAGTCTCGGCCACCCCAGAGCCTATAAATCTTTTGGACGAGCTAGCTGATGATATACCAAACAACGCTCCAATCGACTTAACTGCATCTCTACATTTGCAGTTTCTCAAGAAGCCAAAACCGGAAGAAGACGAGGAGGACGATTTCGCCGACGGATATTTGCCCGAACGGGAACCAGCGGAGGGCGCTGAAGATCACCCACCCAGTGATATTGTCGCCGAGTTCGACGTACTTAAGGACGACGAAGACGATGAGTTTGCAGAATTAGCTGCAGAATCGTTGACCAAAAAGGAAGAGGTTAAGGTAATCACACAAGTTCCGGTACAAGTCGCTGTAAGCGGGCCCATCGAGGGCGATTGGGCTGAGTTCGAGCAGACACCGGCCGAGGCAGAGCAGCCAGCCCCTGGAGGAAAGGGTAAGTCCTTGTACATTCTTTGATATCACATGTGTATCTAAATTTATGTCTTTTTTTATAGCTAAGCCCCCACGACCACCGGGTCCACCACCCCGCCCAACTGCAGGGCCGCACATTGCCCCCGGAGTCGTCCACCTAAGTGACGACGACGAGTTCGCAGTCGAGGACGATCCTTTTGACACGACCTTTGCCGAACAGGTTGTAACTGCCAAAGAGGGCGCTGCCGTCGACGACGACGACGATTTTGACTTTGATCCACGAGCAGAGGAAAGGAAGGCGGCTCCACCGGCCGTTCCACCGCCACCACAGAAGCTTCTACAGCGCGACCTTCTCGGAGGTAGCAATACAGACTTCACTGAAGCCGAAACCGGGTCGAATCTACTTCAAACTTACCAGAAGGACCTTCTAGCTGGAAGCACCACAGATATCACAGCGATCGGTGCAGCTCCGATAGATCCGGTGCAAGAATCCAGTGCGGACTTTGACCCGTTTGACACATCGGCAGTTACAGAGCTTGTCCAACCCAAGGAAGTCGAACTTAAGGTATTAGAGAAGGAACTGCTTCAGGACACTAAACTAAAGCACTCGGTGAGCGACCCAGATTTTGATCCGCGCGCCGACGAGCCGCCTTCTCCAGCGGTCCAAGTCAATCCGGTAGAGCCGTTCGACCCGGCACGGCGCAAGTCTTCGCTGAGTTTGAACCTCCAATCGAAGACTGTTGGATTTTTGGTTCCTAAGAGTCAAGACTTACTCGGTTCGGCCAATGATGGCGCCAAGGTGCAGAAGCCATTAACACCGTACTACGCCACAGCTGAGACTATTGAAGAGAAGGAGAGCGAAGACCCGTTCGACACATCGTTCGTGCCCGCAAATAAGCCTTCAGAAGTTGAGTTGAAGAACTTGGAACAGGACCTTCTGACTAGTGGCACACTCAAGCACAGTTTATCGGACCCCGACTTTGATCCGCGAGCGCCACCGACGCCAGTTGCCCCAACCGACCTCTTGGCTGTCCAAGAGAATATAAACATTAAGGTCTTGACGCCGGCTCAGGAGAGCAAGGACCTCGCTGAGGAATTGGAAGAAATTGTTGATCCGTTTGACACGTCGATCGCAGCTAATATCGCACCCGGAAAGGCTGAGCTGAAGCTGTTGGAAAGCGAGCTCCTAACAGCTCAAACACCGGAGATCACAACAGGCGTGCTAGATACACTTACCGACGCTCAAGAGCTCGGACTAGGGGACAAGGTGCTGACACCCCAGCTTACCCTAAAGGAAAGCATCTCACCGGAGGACATCGATCCTTTCGATACCTCAATTGCTGAAAATCTCGGACCGGGACGCACCGAAATCAAGTTGCTCGAGAACGAGCTCATAGAACGTTAAAGAGACAAGGCGGTACAACAAACTAACACAAAATGGCGAATCCCTTCCTCATGATGGGCGATGACGTGGATGACGGCGCTGAGGCTGCGGTCAATCCGTTCCTCATGCAAGACGGTCCCATGGAGGTGGCAGAGGACTTTGAGAATCCATTTGCTGGACAGACCAATCCATTCGCTTTCGGCGATGATGCTGAAGTGGAAGTTGTCCCGGCAAATGGGTCGGTGCCCACAACAATGGCCGACCTCTATCAGCAGCCTGCTCCACAGACCACATCGAGCTCTAACGCTGGCGCCTTTCATTCGATCGATCCGGCGATGAGCTTCTTCGGAACCACTATCGAAGCAGATGATGACGCCATTGATTCAGAGGAGGGCGGTAAGAAAGGACCGCCCCCGAGGCCATCGCCTCCATCGCAACAGACACAGGACCTAATATTCTCCGTTTCGGATCAATTAGACCAAGCCAGCTCGCAGCTTCTGGGTCGGTTGCCGGCCACACGTTCCCCAAGTCCGGTTTCAATGCGGGACCTGCACTCGCCAAGCCCAACTCCTGATTCCGGTTTGGCAGACCTCTTGGATGTGTCAGACAGCGGCTCGTCAGCAACTCAGGGCTTCGACATGGACCTGATGGGAAGCAGCAATGAAAATCCATTTGCTGCTCCCACTACCATTCCGACGATGCAGCCGGCAGCGCCTATGCAGCCTACAGCAAAGGTCTTGCCACCGAGACCGCCGCCACCGCGACCAGCCCCACCAAGGCCAACTCCACCGGCGATGGCGGGCGCACCTCCAAGGCCAGTTCCGCCACAGATTCCACAACAACCACAGCAACCGCAGCAGACATCAGAACCGGACGACCTCTTTGACATGTTTGGCACAACAGCTCCGGCAAAGCCCCCGCCGCCAAAGAGCAAGGAGGACATCCTCAGTTTGTTCTCCAAGCCCTCGCCACCGCAACCGGCGCAGCAGGACTTACTCAGCGGGGACATAGTGTTGGATCCCATGCCAATGGAGGAGCAGCAAGTGGCTGTTGAACCGCAAGCCGCCGCTGAACCCGAACCAAGTCCATTGATTCAGACCGAAGCTGCTCCCGAAGACGCTCCAGACGATCCGATCTTCAGCTCAACTCTCACACATCCAGACGAAAGTATTCAGGACATAAGCCACCACCCTCAGGCGGCCGAAAAAGCCGCCGCCGCTCCAATGAGTACCATTGCTCCAGAGGTTACCACACGAAGGGCCCCCACTCCTGACATTGAAATCACCACTGTTGAGGACCTACCTCGGTCCGACGATGAAGAGGAACCCCAACCTGCACCAATACAGGCTGAAACCGAACCGGAACCAGAATCAGTGCCAGTACCAGAACCCGCAATCGAAACAGCAGGTGTGGAAAAGCGAGACTCCGAACACAGCTCACCAACCGAGCCGAAAGACACCGTTCAAGCCGCAGCAGAACTTCCAATGGATACCAACTCAAGCTACCAAAACGCGGAATTAGAACAAATGGACACTGGGCTGGACTTCGCCCCACCCTCGGGTGCTGCTTCTGCGAATCCGTTTGCTAGTCCCGACGCCGACGAGGAGACCTATCCACAGCCAACAGCCGTTACAAACATCTTCGCTATGGAGGAACCAGTAACAAATGTGTTTGCCGTCGAACCGGAACCGGTTTTGAACATATTTGCTGCTGATCCCGAACCGGTTCCGGCTGTAACCAACATATTCGCCGGACCAGATGAGTTCGACGCCTTCTCGGCGAAGTTCGACTCTGCCAAGAAGGACAATGTGAGCTTGCTCGACGGATTTGGCGGCGGAATCACCCCCACCAGCACGGGTGGCGGCGATGGTAAGTGAACCTCACGAGCCCCATTCACATTTCCAATTTTGTTCTTTCTTATTTACAGCTTGGGGCGACGGGGATGATTTTGGAACAACTCCCGCAGCAGCACCCGGCGATGGCTTTGGCACCGAAGACGGATTCGACCCTTTCCTAGCCATGCAAGCTCCCGAGCGCAGCGACTCGGTCGAGTCTGTCGACAAGGAATTCAGCGTGGTAATTCGCCCCAAGGGAGAAAATGCCCAAGGTATCACGCCAGCCCTGGCACCACCACCGCCACCGCGTGGCTCGCAAAATAACTCCATGCACTCCGGTGACTCTTCGCCCCGAGTCAATCCCTTCGACAAAGGCGACGAGGAGACCACCGCCGAAGGCTTCCCAGCAGCGGTCACAGAACAACCGCCACCAATGCAACGCACAGACTCACAAGAGACTCCGCAGACACCTCTGTTCGACGAAGACGTCTCCCAGCCCCTTGAAGACTTCCCTAGGCTCAACTACTCCGGGACCGGCTGGGAGATGCAGCTGCGTCAGCCGAATAAGAAGAAAATCACCGGGCAACGGTTTTGGAAGAAGATTTTCGTACGCATGGTCATCCAGAACGATGTGCCGGTTATCCAGCTTTTCAACCAAGTCTCCGACAAGCAGCCATTCCAGGAGCTACCACTGCAGCCCTCCTACTCCGTCTCGGAGATTGGTGCCCAGCAGTACGATCAGTTTGGCAAGATATTCACCATGAAGTTGCAGTACATCTTCTACAAGGAGCGGCCCGGCGTCCGCCCAGGACAGGTCACCAAGGCGGAGAGGATCACGAATAAGCTGAGTCAGTTTGCACAGTACGCGATTGCCGGCGACTACCAGGGCGTCAAGGAGTTCGGCAGTGACTTGAAGAAGCTCGGCCTCCCGGTGGAGCATGCTCCGCAGTCGTCACAGCTCTTCAAGATCGGATCGATGAACTATGAGGACATGAAGCAGTTCTCCCTGTGCATCGAGGAGTCTCTGTTTAAGATCTCGGCACACAGGGATCGCGCTTTGAACTACAAAATGGAGGAGGTGCAGGTAACAGCCGTGGATGAGATCTACGTGGAACAGGACGCCGAGGGCAAGATCAACAAACAAATTGCCAGGGTTCGGCTTTTCTTTTTGGCATTCCTATCAGGTATGTTGGGGGTTTGGAGTATTAGATTCACTATGTGATGGTTGCTGTGCTCTAGGTATGCCAACGATTGAGCTTGGCATGAATGACATGTGGCGACAGGGCAAGGAAGTGGTCGGACGTCACGACATTATTCCGGTTGTGACTGAGGAGTGGATTCGCCTGGAAGGCGTGGAGTTCCACAATTCGGTGAACTTGGAGGAGTATGATAGGACTCGTACTATAAGGTGTGTTTCGCCCTGGCCCCCGCCAAATACATCAACTTAAAGTGGTCCACTTGCAGGTTCCAACCACCAGACGCATGCTATATCGAACTGATGCGCTTCCGAGTTCGACCGCCAAAGAATCGGGAACTTCCACTTCAGCTGAAGGCCACATGGTGTGTGATTGGCAACAAGGTTGAGCTACGAGCTGACATCCTGGTGCCGGGCTTTGCATCCCGCAAACTTGGCCAAATACCGTGCGAGGATGTCTCCATACGGTTTCCGATTCCCGAGTGTTGGATCTATCTGTTTCGAGTTGAGAAACATTTCAGGTAAGAACAACATGCATAAATGTGAGTCTTCCTTTATGCCGATCGTACTCTCCCTCCACTAGGTATGGCTCGGTGAAATCGGCTCACCGTCGAACGGGAAAAATCAAGGGAATCGAACGAATTCTCGGAACTGTCGACACGCTGCAGGAGTCCCTAATTGAGGTCACTTCGGGTCAGGCTAAGTACGAGCACCACCATCGGGCTATTGTCTGGCGGTGTCCAAGGCTGCCTAAGGAGGGACAAGGTACAGTACCAGTGGTGTTGAATTATTTTTCAGTCATAATTGGGATGTTTTCTACAGGAGCTTATACAACCCATCAAATGGTTTGCCGCATGGCGCTCACATCCTACGACCAGATACCAAGTGAATTGGCACCGTTTGCCTTTGTTGAGTTTACAATGCCAGCGACGCAGGTGTCGCACACCACTGTGCGTTCGGTAAGTGTGCAGGACTCGGATAGTGATGAACCACCAGAAAAGTACGTTCGGTATTTGGCAAGACATGAATATCGGTGAGTTGACTGGGGATAATGCATTTTTTAACAGAACCTGATAAATGAATTTCGTTTAACAGAGTTGGAATTGAAACGACGCATGGCGAGTCGACGAATGCGTATTTAGCTGCTACCAGACCCATCAAGGAGGCTCCATCACCGCAACCTGCTGCTTCTCCAATGCCGCCAAGTGATTCCGATTCGGACTCCAATTAAGGTATGGGTTAGGTACAGACGATTATTTGGGGGCGGTATCAAAAAACGGTTGGCACTAGATGGGTTACTTGCATTTTGAAACATGAAGATGCTAGGACCACCGATATGACATATTCAAGACTGCGAGCCTCCACCAGACGGTGTACAAAAAGCCTTCTTCAACTTGACATGTGTTCAATAACTGAGTAGATTAACGTTTGCATTTCAATACGCGTAGACTGAACACAGCCCGATTTTTAAATCGCAAATTAAAAAGTTCGGTTTCTGGAATTGGCATCACTATTTGCCAGCCGCAACCGGTTTGACAGTTGATAGCTGTTTTGTAACCATTTTAGTTTACCATTCTTGCGGAACATGTCCCTTACTGATTGAAAAACTAGTTTAGATATAGAAACCAGTTAAAGGGTGCTTGTTTGTTTAGAGGCAGAGTTTCGAAATGGCAAAGCTTTCACCTACAAGATACCACCCCTTGGACAACAACTGACAATGCTTATTTTGGTTTGCCATGTTTCAATGTAGGCATTAACTTGTGAAGAACGAAAAATTGCTCTTTATTTGACAAATCCACGAAGTCACGCATACGTAGACAGTAATGACACAAAGTTGGCTATCTAAAAAGAAAACAATAGGTACGCACTTAAACGCCAGGCGACCTGATTCTGTTCCTTGTGGTTGCGATGTATTTTTGCAGCCCAATTGATTGGCCTTTTTGATAAGATTACGACGTCTGCTTGATGAGAATATAAACTTTTCAGTTGAAACTGTCAATTGATCGTACCACAGTGAGATATCACGATTTAGTGAATGGTTTTGTTTGGGGCAGCAACCCTGAGTAGAGATTGCCCTACTTCATAGCAACAAATAATCTGCTGCGAATGTCATCCAGTGCTTGACGTGATAGACTACTGATCGATTAAAGTTCGATCCCTTTTAAAAACCCTGGCAAACATCTGGGAGTACCACTGACCTGAAAAAGCCTCCACCTCCGCCGTTCGGGTTTCGGGAATTTTTAAAAAGCTTGGTGGGTTTGAGGGTAAATTCTCATTGTATATGGGTACATTTTCAGGGGCAAATAAAAAAGCTGTCTAGCAAGGTGTTGACTTTCGTTTCTTCGAGGTAGTTCCTCTATAAATATACACTCAAAGATAAAAGTACATCGAAAAATAAGTTTCCCAACTTTCCATTCACCACAAATGATTTCACAATTACTTATACCTATAGCACGTCTTCGATCATAATATTTACAACCAGCTCTGTAGCTAAATGTTCTCAAAATATCTCTCTTTTCAGAACAGAGATTTCGAAAAAAAATGCGCTTCAAAAAATCATCATCTATATCGGCTAAACTAAAATGTTATTACATATAATCTATCATTAAACTCACCGAAATAATATTTCATTAAACAAATTTTATTTTATAAAAGAGAAAAGGTTATATAAAATTAAACAAAATAAATAAATAAATCACATCGAAGCAATAGTAGATTTATTAATGCTTAGATAATATTATCATCATCAAATCAATTGCTAAAAACAAAAAACAAAAAATTCTCAGTTCCCCAATGACGGATAAAACTAATTCAAAATATAACTTGAAGAAGCAAAATGATGCTAGATGTAGTCAAATAAACTAATTGAGTATTATACGTATAAATATAAAAAAACATATTTGGTTTCTCTTGTTTTCCTGTAATGTAAAATATCGACATATTAGTTGACAATAAAATAAGAAGAGATGAAATAAAATTATAAATGAGGGCTAATGTGTGGAATTGATATTTGGTTATAAAAAAATAAATTATTGAACTCATATGAATATAAATATAAATATAAATATTATGTAGAACCAAAACTAAATATATGGAGAATGTAAAATACCAAAATATTATTCTAGGGATGGAAAAAGATATTATTTCTAAGTACAAATATATTTTTCGCTTTCCGTTTTCTGTTTTTCTAGAATTTCACAAATATAAAGCGAAGAGGAAAAATATTTATATTTAATTTGTTATATAGATTAGTAGACAAAATGTGAGAATCATCTGAATATAACTACACACAAAGATATATTAAAAAGAAAAATTAGTATTACGAATACTAATGTTGTTTTGAAACTTTTGTTGTTGACATATTTATATCACTAAAAAATGCTATGTTAAATTTAAATTCAAAACAGAACAAAAATATAATGTAATATTAACTACTCAAAATGTATTAAACAAAACAAATAGATATCATCTCGCTCATAGTATGTTTATGTAAAAATAAAGATATAAAATATAAAGCGTATTAAACATCCGCAAGTTGTTAGTAAATACGTCTTACCTCGGAAGCTTATGTATATTGTGAGTAGGAGTGGAAGCTGGACCTCAAAGAATGGCTGCGAAGTTGAGGTGATTTTATGTAAAGTATTGACCGGCAGCAGCAGCAGTTTTTCTTCTTTTTTATGAACTTGTCTACCTAGGGGCACTAAACTGAAGTACAATTGAAGCTTTGCTAAAACTGTGCTCAGATCTTACAATAGGTCCTTCTTGCTAGACTTTCTTGCCTATAAAGAAGAACAAATTCTGTGAAATATATAATTCACGCTGACACCATAGTGACAAGGATGAGTTCATGAAATGTCAAGCCATACCTACTTCCAGTGGCGGACTAAGAGGCAGTGACACCCGGGGCGGTAAAGCAAGCTTACACCCCTTGAAAAATTTAAGAAAAAAACACGAACAAATATTTTATTTAAAGGTGCTTACGAGCTTTTATTGTACTGAATGTTCCGATTATATCATTAAAATCTATATTTTTTGTGTGCTCCGTTTCGATTGAAAGTATAGCCAAATAAGTCAACCTATTTTGGCTCATCGTTGATCTTAGATAAGTCTTTATTAATTTTAATTTGGAAAAGCTTCGTTCACACGATGCCACTGAGACGCAAATTGTTAAATAAATTCTCATCGCCAATGACAGACTCGGTAAAGAGTCTGAAAAATCCCACTTAACAATGAAGCTTAAAAAATATAAAAAATAAAACAGAACTGCGACGCTTGGTAAATGCTTGGTTGTTTCTCTTGGGCGATAAATATTTTATTTCCATATTACTTATATTAAGAGAATAGGCCAGTAACGAAATTCATGCGCACATATATATAGGTAGGTATTTGGGAAACAAATTTATTGTTTTATTTGTGTTTTTATTTTTTGTTAGTGTGTAAAGTTATTTTTCTGTTACTGATGGCACCCCTTATTAGTCTGCCACCCGGGGCGGACCGCCCCCACCGCCCCCCCCTTAGTCCGCCACTGCCTACTTCTATTATGTTAAATTAAACAATTTATAGCTCTTCAACAAAAAATTCTTGCATACCCTTAGGCTAGTCTGAAACAAAATGACTCGATGACTTTACTGAGCAATAGCTTTTCCCGCAAATTTGTTCGCGAACACAATAATCATGGAGAGGTAGGGTTGAAAAACGTGCTACAATCGTAACTTTTTAGTTACAAGGGACTTTGAAAAAATACAAAACACAATCGCCCCGAAAAATTTACCCTCAAAGAGTATTTTTTTATTTTGAAAAAAATACATAATTAAACTCATTGCTTATTTAATACAATGACCTTTTAGGATTTTTTTTTTATTCATTTATCCATATTATTGCTATATTAACGAACGCATCAAATTCCACTATACAACGTACCTAATGTAAGCTTCCCCTTAAAAACAAATGAAGTGCTTTGAATTGGGTATTTTACAAATCATGCAAAAGATGGAACAGCAAAGCTATACCTTGGTCGGTGCCTTATGTGGTATTCGATTGGGCTTCTTCAGATTTGTTCTAAGATTTTAGATTTCGTGTGTCCTTCGACACTTTTCAAAGCGTTTTCCGTTCACTGGTTAAATTTTATATTAAAACATTCGAAATTTGAGTCCCGATTGATTGCTAAATATTTAAACATAAATAATTTATAGAAATAGCTTCACGCGATGCGATGGCTTTCCTTGCTGTAGAAATAAATTAAGGAAAAGCTAAACAAACTCCACCAGTTGTCAAACTCAAACGCATTTGTATTGGTTCAGATTCGCAGAATTGCTCTGAAATCTGAAAAAGATTCCTTTTTTCTCGTACCAAACGAACATAAAAAGTGCTCTGAGAGCAAAAAAAAATGCCACACTAAATTGTTGTCATCACCGTTAGAGTAAAGCCTAAAGCCCTGAACTACATCGAAACAAAAGTTGAAAAGAAGTATAAAAAGTGGAGAAAATGGGTTCAGGTCCTATTTTCTTTGATACTTGCAATTTTTGTTTCAAAAAGTATTGTTCATCAAATGTTAAGCTAAAAACTGAGTACAATGTTTTGTTCTAAATTCAACCTCCCAAATAAATTTTTATGAAAATCGAAAATACGAGTTGTAGCTTAAAGTATCGTTATTATTAAATTCATGTGGAAAACGAAAAACGCAATCATTTTAAATACATTTTAAATACATACATTAAACTGGTAAAACTGGTGTGCCCGATTAGAAAATTAATTTAAAAAAAAATTTGTTTAGGTGAGAAAAAAACGGTGTTTGCCAACAAGTTAGAAATGACCATGCATATAACCTTTAAGACACATTTTTGCTGAAATGATGTATGCATATATATAATGTAGGTACCTTGGCTCTGAAGTAAGCCTACAAACTCAAAAATCCAAGTTTGAAACTAATCGACCGACGGACAGACTGACAGAGGGTCGGAATTGTTTTATATTACATAGAATTGAAAAACATCTCTAAGTTTTGTACGAAAACGATATCTTTCTCCTGGTCATACACGAGAATTGACCCACAATTGAGCCCAAAAAAATACAATCGGAACTAGGATTTAGTTACAGTCCACACAGTTTATGTTTCATACCTGGAGGGCGATACGATTATAGCTCGGAGCCAGTTTTTTTTTGCCGAAATTCCCCATTCCATATCTGTTTTTTCCCCATTTCGATTTATTGGAGAAAAGTAAAGATAAATTTGTAATATTATAATAGAAATTAGTTGTCTTTTATTAAGACATCTTTTTTTTAAGAAAATTCATCTGAATTTGAAACATAGTTCATTATACGTTGGCCTTAAAGTTGATGTACAGGTAAAACAAAAACAAGTCTTTACCCTTTAATTTAATTTAATTCATTTTTGATCAAGGTTTTCCTGGGGTCAGATTCTGTAAGGCGAAACGATCAAATGTTTTCGTGCGCACGAATGATTTCCCCTATATTACACAAGCACACGAAAACGTTTGAACGTTTTGCCTTACAGAATCCTGACCCTGGGTCTGCATCTGCGAATTCTTGTGCAAATGAGTCGCTGTCGGTGCTCTCTGATTGACATTTTCTTTTGCACTTTGGTTTTGTAAAATTATATACAAAAATATCTTATAGCATTACCAACACCTACATATTTCTATGAAAACACTTTTCAAACCCATTGCATTTCTTAAATAAACAAGGAAAAGAATAGGTGCCTACTTAAAACAATGATAATTGCCCTTTCCTTTGATTTGATGAAATAAATTGAATCAAGGTCTGTAACTCATTGCGAGCTGAGGAGAAACAAGCTTCGTACGACTAGGACGTGCACGTTATTTTTTGGCGTATACATACGACTTGTTGATTTGGTAAAATCTATCAATCGACTTCTTTTTTTACTGTAAAAGAAATATTATCTGCTCCTGATGTTGCCAACTATGTTTTTTCCGTGAAAAAAAAATGCCCAAAAATAAGCCTCTGCCAAAATCAGAAAAGAGTGGCAAGCCTATTTATAAATACAACTAAGTGTTCGGTCAAAGATCAACACCCTTTTATTGATATTTTTGGAGTTCAACAATTTTGATAAACAATCGAGTCTTATCAGCACACAGTACATGAGCTTCCTCATGAAGCGCAGACTGCTTCAGCACAGTGATGAAAAATTAACTTTTCAGTTTGTACTTTTCACAAGTTGAAATTGTAACTCTTAGGACTGAAGTGTAACTTGGTCGTTGTGGTAAATCGTAACTATATGAATATTAAGTTAAATATTTACTACATACTTAGCTCATGAATTTAAATATTTTCCCTTTTTGGCCTTGAAATAAAACAGATCGATGTTTCGAAAATTTTATTGGTGTTCATTGTTTTTGAACACAACGGAGTTCAGACTTTCAAAGGATAAAATAATAATTATAGTTATATCTCACCTCAGTATTTATATATGCTTCTTAGTGCGCCTTGATCAATATCACTATTATTTGTGAGTTCTTTTGTAGTTGAACATTTTGCAATTTTAAAATTATGACATAGGTACGTCATATCTTAATAAATTCTTGGTTTCAATTCACTGAACATGTTTCAATTGGAGCCGATTTCTGCAAATTCGTTCCACACAAGCCGAAGAATGGGGTAGGTATTGAAAGTATGCCTTGAGGTATTCTATGTAGTTCAAAAACATAAAATCACCGAATTAATTTTGAATGAGAATAACCTCTGTCCAAGACATTAAAATTGGTATTTTTTTTAAAGATTTCAAATTTTCAAAGTCGGCTACTGTACGAAACTCATTATTAAAAACGTAACTTTATTTGCTGATTGTATTTGTATCCAAGAGATACAATTGTATGCGCTTTTCCATCACTGACTCAGCATCAGCAAACAACTGAACTTGAATAAAAACCCGCAAGATAGCCTCCATTCACTCAGTCGCCTGCTCTCTTTCACCATGGATCGTTGGAATAATCGTGTCGCTGTTGTTACTGGAGCGAGCAGTGGAATCGGTGAAGCTATCGCCAAGGATTTGGTCATCGCCGGACTTCAGGTCGTCGCTTTGGGCCGTCGACAAGAGCGTCTCGACCAAAACCGCTTAAACATTCCAGTTGAACTTCAAAAGAATTTCCACGCTCGATCGTGTGATGTGACCGATGAAGCCGCAGTAAAGGCTATATTCGAATGGATCGAAAAAACTCTGGGAGGTACGGATATACTCATTAACAACGCTGGTGTTGTTCGGCAGGGAAACTTAGTTGAAATGGACACTACCCTGTTGGACGAAGTGCTCAATACCAATGTGAAGGGTTTGGTCTACTGCACTCAGCAGGCCTTTAAAAGCATGAAAAAAAGGAAGTTCGATGGTCACATAGTGCACATAAATAGCATTGCTGGCCATAGTGTCGTTCAACCATCAGCGGGGGTTAGTCTCAATATCTATCCACCGTCGAAGTTCGCTGTGACAGCGATCAATGAGACTTTGCGGAACGAGTTGCGTAACCTGGGAACAAAAATTAAGACCACGGTAAGTTAAACGTAAGGATTGCCTTCGGAATGCAGTTTTTAACCGTCAATTATTCACTGCAGAGTATCAGCCCTGGAGCAGTTCGTACAGAGATTGCTCCGCCAGAGCAATGGGACAGATATGGTAATAAGGTGTTGGAATCAGAGGACATATCGCAGGCAGTATTATTTGCTCTTTCTACGCCACCCCATGTGCAGATTCATGAAATGATTGTGAAGCCCATTGGAGAGCAGTTCTAATGTGTGTCGGTTGTGGGTGGTTTGTTACCTTTCGGACATTAAAATATTAAAATTTCTCAAGTTTTGCTGGAAGGAAGTTGTGTAAATTGTTTATACATATATTCACTCATTTTTTTTTACGAATAAATTGTGGAATTAAAATTTAAGACGATATTGGTGAAAAACCTTAATAAAATTCGAAATTAAAATTATTCAAAAGAAACCAGTCATTTTACTAAAGTAACGTTTTCGTTTGTGGAAACGGAATTGGAACGACGTTTTGCTAAATTTAACTCAAGTATTCGGGTGCCCTTTTGTGAAACAAGTTCGACCACCATGAGAAAGTGAGGACATACTCACAGTACCTAGGAATAGTGACAGTTTAAATTGTTCGCTCTGTAAAAGGTGTTTTGAATTTTTTTTGAAGCAATACTTGGGCAACAACTCGTAAACAATATACTTATATGTCCAAATATTTTGACTGCATTATTGGTCTTTTGTGAGACTTTGTTTGCATTTATTTGACTCACCAGTTAGTTACGCTAGGTATATAGATTTAGGTGAGTGGTTGGGGGTAAATAGTAAACCAGGGGCAGATCACGTAAGAAGATATCTTTTTTGGAACTTTGGTAATCAAAATAAGTTATGTTCAGGCCTTTTTAAGGTTCCGTACCCAGAGGGAAAAACGGAACCTTAATAGTTTCGCTTTTGTCTGTCCGACCACTAGATCAATTTTGTACCTAGGTCTATCTCAGAAACTAATTGACGTAGAACGTCCGTATACGTCCGGATACCAATGGTAGCGATCGGTTTTCGAGTAATAAGTTATTTTTTGAAAAAAATATATTCATTCCCACAAAAAACTGCTTATTTCTTGATTTGCAGAAATATGTACATATACGTGTTTTGTAGATCATAATTATGTGCCGAAGACTGTTTTGTGGAAAAGTTAATATCTTAAAAGATATTTCCAAAAAACTGTCGGTCACTATGTACGCTCCTTTTAACCATTTTTCATTCATTATTGGTGTGTTCCCTTAACCGATTCCAAATGGAATTTTCAATGAAAAGGTACTCGGTAAAATCTTGAAACCAAAGTTAGCTCCTCCTGTTTTGTTTT
Organism: Cheilosia grossa; assembly: GCA_963082955.1. Classification (NCBI taxonomy): domain Eukaryota; kingdom Metazoa; phylum Arthropoda; class Insecta; order Diptera; family Syrphidae; genus Cheilosia; species Cheilosia grossa. The sequence goes on along the minus strand of OY720145.1, from coordinate 59,392,824 downwards.
CCAAATAATTTGTTTACCAAGTTTAATTTGTTTTTCATTTTAATATAAAGTTTCAACAGTTGGCTGTACCTAAAATATTATTTTACGTTTTATTTATAATATGTTATCTCAAGAAAGAACATATTATAAAGGGTTTTCGAATAAGAGGTGTTATTTTGGTATTCAAAGAAAAATATCATTTTTTGAGATGAATGATCGGATGTTTATTTCATAGTAAAGAGGAAGGTATGCCGTTAATAATGAAAAACAACATCAGCCAAATGGCCACCACGATCACGTATACAGGACCATATCCTTTACATGAAATTTTCCATAACCAAATCGCAAAGTGGCTGCCCTATGTCCTCGATAGCCTCACGAATTTTATCTTTGAGGTCTTGAATCGACGCTGGGCTATTGGCGTAGACCTTATCTTTCACGTGGCCCAAGATCTCGGTGGCCAATTGTGATCACCTCTTCGAGAGATAACATACGGTCCAGAAACTTTTCCCGTGAAAGGTCAATGCTTACGTTGCTTGTGTAGCATGTAGCGCCGTCTTGTTGAAAGTAAACGTTGTCCAGATCAATACCATCTAACTCCGATCATAAGAAATCATTAATCATGCCCAATTCCAAAGAACGACGAGGAATGGACAAACCTGGGTTTTCTTCAACACTTTGGGCTACAGCAGCAATATTCTCAGCTGGTCTTGAGTGATGTGCACGGGTTTTATTCTTCACATCACTAACTTGTCCCAACAGCTCGAATTTTTCCACCAATTTCTGTATTGCGGTCCGACAACCAAAAAATGCTTTAGTTTTGCGAACTGTGACTGCCATTTTTCACCATTTTTGTAGTGAATTTTAATAATTTCAATGCGTTGTTGAAGCGTGTATTTGCTTTTTTAATAATGGCGTTGTTTCTACTTGTCAAATATCAAAGAATAAAAGCTTCAAAAGTGACAGCTACCGAAATAGCGGGTCATTCACAATAACACCTCTTATTGTACGAGGTGTTTATCTTTTAGTAAAGTTATTATTAAAATTTTTCGAGTTAATAGTTTGTTGAATATCTACAACCACTTCAAAGTAGTAAATTAATTATAGATCTATTAAACGAATTTACATAAATGTAAGAAGAAAAACAATTTGCCATATAAAATTAAACTAATTATTTTAAATAAACAAACAAATATTATATGTCACGACCAGCGCTGTTATTTTGTTTCTTTTTAAATAGAATAGATTTACACATAGAAAACAATTTATATTTGTATTTATATATTTTTGCCTATAATAATCATAGATAAATAGATTTAGTTGCTATTAACTACTCATTCTCAACCATGGAACTTTTCCAATTGATACTCATTCTCATCCACACATATTGTTGTTTGTTCGCAATTTCCAACTCTAAAGAAGTGCCGAACCTTCGGTGGCCGGTTGGCCGGTTTTGTTTTTTGTATTATCGTAAGTTTGAAGTTATACTCCTATCTGTAGCAAAATGAGGGTGCACAAATTAAATTATTACTCATTGAAACATGGATGAATATAATCCAGTTTCGTGTTACAATATAAAAGAAACAAAGCTTGATTGAGTGCATAACTTTCAAAGAGATACGATTAAATGCTTTTTTAGTATAAGAACCTGATATGTATACAAGTATACCGAAACTGCTGCTGCATATAAATGTATTCACTATTTATGATCAAATAACAATATTTTCATTTTCAGATGTGGAGATAAGAGTTTGATATGATAGAATCACTGCATGTTGAGTTTTGTGAGTCTTACATGTACCTAATATGAAGGTATTTATACATCGAAGTAGTGTTGCCAGATGGCTTAAATATACCTATCTACATGTCCGTTAAAGTTTAACTGTCAAAATAATAAAAATCATCTGTCGCTTTCCAGATGAATGGTAACCAGCACATTGGGGTTCAGTATACTCTGGGAAATTATTTGACTTTTTCCGTAAAGCAAAGATTTTTAATTTTTGTGTAAATCGGAGCGCAGTAGGGCTTCGTGGTTAGTGTGCTGAACTATACTGACCGAGAGGTCAGTTACCTTAGGGGCACTTTAGAGTAATTTCGACTCCTTTTTCATAGCCCGGACTCATCATTTTGGACGCTTTTTCTGTAATTTAATCATAAGCTTGTGAGACTCCTTTAATTGACTTAATCCGTAAACATCATTTACTTACAAATACTAGTAGTGACATAATTTGTGCGTTTTGTCAATATATATGTGAAAAAATACCTACGTTCGTGTTATAAATATAACGTTAAATACAAAAAAAAAGTTTCTTTAATCGGTACAAGGGTATAAAACATTTAGTATGAAAGGAAGATGAAATGTGACTCTTTTTGCAGTCGGTACTATATTTTTTTTTTTACACTTTCTGGACATTTTCAGATGTAGCACTGATCTCAGGTACGGTCCTCGTTCCACTGCGGCACCTCTCATGAGCGTCGGACAAACAAAGAGAGCTGCTTAATTGAGTTCGGATTGCACAAAATTGTAAGCCCCTTCCATTTGTCCCAAAAACAAAATCTAAATAAAATCAAAACAAATGTTTGTGAGAATGTAGGCCTAAGACATGGAAAGGTATGAACCTTTTGGGCAAAAATTTTTTTTTTTTTTTTTTGTTTCAGAGCTCCCAATCAGCTACATGTTAAACCATACTTATGGAAGTCCGCAGGTGAATTGATTTTGTATTCATGAAAAAAACTTTCAAACTAATAAAAGACTAAAAATCACACATACTCGTACAACTGACACAGCATTTTCTGCTGCCATCAGTTGCGGAAAATTCTCAACCCCAAAGGCCTTCTGGCAACACGCTATCAATCAGTACTTATCAATAGTTTGGGAGCATTATGATATTTCATAAAAATTGATTAAATAATATGCCAGACACGTTTGGTTATCACAAAAATGTCTGGCATAATATCGGTGGTCTATTTTCTTTTTCTTTTTTAACCTTTATGACATGTATAATTACAATCATAACGTAACTTGTACTTTATTGACAAAACCTTTTGGCACAGCCTAATTAACTCGGCTTAGTGTGATTTCATGAATCTGCACGTGTGGTGGTGTTGAAATGGCGAACAAAACAGCCTGCGATACATCCTCAGTGTTTAAAGTCTTCAACTTAGCAGCAGCAGGTGTAATTTCGGTAGTAACAAATCCAGGACTAATGCTCTATAAAAATTAACTGGTAAATTAGAGAAATTGATGAAACTACTTTCATTCCTACCGTGGTCTTAATGCGTGTACCCGAATTCCTTAGCTCATTACGTAAGGTCTCATTAATCGCCGTGACAGCAAACTTCGATGGCGGATAGATGTTTGCACTTCGATTTTGAAATTGAAAAACTTGATGACCAGCTATGCTGTTGATGTGTATAATGTGTCCGGCAAAGTTTCTCTCGTTCATGCTCTTGAAAGCCGCCTGACTACAGTGGATGACGCCCTTAACGTTCGTTTTCAGAACTTCATCCACCAATTGAGTGTCCATTTCAAGAAGATTGCCAGAGCGGGCTACGCCGGCGTTATTAACGAGAATATCAACTCCGCCTAGGTACTTTTCGATCCAGGCAAATACGTTCTTCACTTCGGCCTCATTGGAGACGTCACATTTTTTTATATAGTACAGGCATTGGTCGTCTTTGGAGAGTTTAGCACGGTTTTTAGCAAGACGTTCCTGACGACGACCTAAAGCCACAACCCGTAGTCCCGCTGCCACAAGGTCTTGGGCAATTCTTTCGCCAATTCCACTGCTTGCACCGGTTACTACTGCCACCCGTTTAGTCCAACGCTCCATGATAGTATAGGGAGAACTAGTTTATCGGTTTTTTTTTTTTTTTTTCGAAGTTCGAGTGTCAATATGCTTTTTGAGCAGCTTTTCAGTGGTGGGCAGGTGGGTGACCTGATATACTCGTATACGCTTTCGAGATAAGGCAGCAGCTCTTTTTGGTTCGGAATTCGTTAACTTAAAGCGTTTGTGTACCGGACTACCAATAGATTTGCAGTTGCCGTTGAGATTGAAAACTTCAGATAGCAATGAGTGCAACACGTCTTGACAAATGAAAATTGAAGGTTGAAGATAATGGGGCTTACGAATACAAATTTGAGGTTTAGACTTTAAATTTTTGTAGTTTACGGTGGCAATATCTTCCATAAAAGATTTTCCAATGGATAACTTTCGTATATTTGTAGTAGAGTTTGTGGTCGGATCCTTATTTTCAAATCAAAGTTGAACGTAGGTTGCTTGAACAAGATGTAGGTAATGGTTTTCTGGAAACAAAATTGCCCAGATCCAACGTTTTGCTATCAGCTGTCTTTAGCTAAACAATTCTAGGGTAAACAAGGTTTTAATAAATTACCGACAGATTGTGTGCTAGTATTTTCAATTCAAGATCAAACTGAATGAAGACCTTTAACTCCAGCTACTGCAATGTTGATTTTAAGGAAATTTATCAACAGCGGTTTCGAAATATCGCAGCCTTTAAAAAACTGATGGGACGCACCATTTTTAGAAATTGTTTCTAAAACCTAGGTAACAAATTGAGAGATGTATCTTGTTTTTAATTTTGTACCTTAAGAATGAGAACTTCAAAAATTTTACGAAGAAGTTTCTGAACAACAAATTTCAGTCTCGAGTTTAGTTTTATGGAAGCTCAGAATTGCGAAATTTGTATGGAAATTATTGTCACCGTGAACTACTTAAGTTTAAAATCGAGACTAAAAATTTGTATTCGTAAGGCCTAGATCTACTGTCAAAATTACATCAGTAGAACCTTTAGCTCTCAAGTCAAAGACCTAATAACAAAATTGCTTCGTCTATAAGTGGCTTGATAGTCCGACGACTGGAAAATAGTGGAGGTCTGTTCACAGGGGCATACGCGAAATAAAGACCAAGGACTTATTTTAAAGAAATTTATTTATGTGTTTTATTTTAAGAATAATATACGGATATTAAATTTATTTGAAGTTCGGGAAAAATCGAGACAAGCGGCGAGAGCAAATTTTTGCAAGGAGTTTTGGAATGATAGTATTTTGCCTTGCCAAAGGGTTTGGGGCTTTCAAAATATCCTCCGCAAGAAACTGTACTTAGACCCGTCATCGAGTTGATTTTGAGTACAGGTATTTGTGGTTCTGAAATAGAAATTTGACAGTAATAAAAAAGCTATATGTTCAGTCAATATGCATCTGTACAGCTTTTAAACGGTCTCACCAACTGGTTTTACAGTGATTTCATGAATCTGTACATGTGGCGGTGTCGAAATCGCAAACAGAACCACCTGGGCTATATCCTCTGCATTCAAGACCTCGCCTATGGCATCGAATACTTCCTTGGGGGCGATTTCAGTGCGAACAGCTCCAGGGCTAACGCTCTAAGGGAAAAAAATCAGCTCGTTACAAAATCATACTCCTAAATGCCATTATTTATTTACCGTCGTCTTAATTTTTGTGCCCAAATCCCTAAGTTCATTGCGAAGAGTTTCATTTATGGCAGTCACCGCGAATTTCGATGGGGGATAAATATTGCGACTTATATTCTCGAATGGAATGACATGATGTCCGGCGATGCTATTAATGTGAACCAAGTGTCCGGCGAAGTTCCGCTTTTTCATACTCCTGAAAGCAGCTTGGGTGCAGTATATCATACCCTTAACGTTTGTATCGAGGGCTGCACCTACCAGTGATGTATCCATTTCCAGTAGATTGCCGAAATGGAGAACTCCAGCGCTGTTCACAAGAATATCAGTGCCGCCCAGGGTATTTTCGATCCAGTCGAATGTAGCCTTCACTTCGGCTTCATTTGACACATCACACTTTTTCGCATAGAAGCGAGACTTTTCACCTTCACTGAGCTTCTCTCGGTTTTGGTTGAGACGTTCTAGCCGCAGATCTACGGCGACCACTCGTAGCTCTGCTTTGACTAGGTCTTTAGCTACTGCTTCACCGATTCCACTGCTTGCCCCGGTTACTACTGCGACGCAGTTGTGCCAACGTTTCATTGCAACTGATGGATGTAAACTACCGAATTTTTTTGAGTGAATACGCACTCAATGAAAACTAGCTTTTGCTAGCTTTTTGGGTAGACAAGAACTATTTCGGTTGTTTACTCAGCAAAGAATCAACTTGAAATATAAATTTTAATGCAAAAGCCCGACTTAGTTGTTGTGGAGGGAACGCAAACATTTTTTTTCACACAAAGTCCACAATAATGACAAACGTGAGTTCTGTATGAGCAAACAATTTTTGTTCTTCTTTTTTTAAACTAAAGCAATTATTATGGAGGTCCTCTTTAAAAGGGTATAGATTTTTGCGGTTTAAATTTTGAAACCACAATCCTGGAAGTTATTAGCTAGGATTTCCATTAACCGAAAGCAATTTATTAAAAATTTAGCCTCGACACTAAAAATGATTATTAATCGCGGATAGTTTTTTGTAATGGCTCCTTAAATATTTTGTTCGGGATAAATCACCAACTTCATCTATGTAAGGGCTGTGTGAATAATTACAAAAAGCAACATGGGGTTGACATTTTCATCGGGTGCATTTATTTGCAGCACACGTTTGCATTCGGAAGTCCGAACTTACTTGTTCGAGTCTCAAATCTACAAAAAGTTGGTTGCTTTTTTTTGGAAAAACTAGCCAAATCAATGCTGTGCTGAAATCCGTCTTGTCTCGCTCTCGATCGTCGATAGAGACATCTTCGGAAGGAGGGAATTGTACACATATGTTGTTTGCTCGATTTGTTGTTGCAAGACTCTTTTACTTTTATGTGTAAAATATCTGGTTTAAAGAAACCTGCGAGTGAAAATTTCAAATAAGCTTGGACACGGACTATACTATATATATTCTGTAGCTGGTGAGCTTTCATTTGGTACCATATCCGTAACCGTTGACTACTGGCTGAAAAGCTTTGAGCCAGATCGTTATTATAATGGTGCTGCGTGTGTCACTGTCATTAGGCAGAAATTCATTTGTGCTGGTCATGCTGACGAAAAAAAAAAAAACAAATAAATGGCGTGCGCACCAGCTCCAGTAAATTGAAGAGTTACTTGAGATTACGTAAAAGAGAGAGAGAGAGAGAAAGAGAGCACATTCATCTGAGCGCAGATATTGTTTTGCTTCCAAATAAATTAGCACATATTTAAGGATTTGTATGAAAATTTGTTTCCATCTTAAATCCACTGCGTTGAGGTAGGTAGAATAGAACATAATTTATTGCTCAACAAATTGTTTATACATTTCCAATATTTGTATGCAATTAATCTTTCTCAGATCTACGACAGACTAAATCTGATAGCTCTGCTGATGGACCTCTGCTTCGTGCTAATAATTCTTTGATACTTACGGGCTTACCCGTAGCTACCCACTTCGCTTTGCAAGTCTGACACTCCAAAACCCAATAATTATCATTAGGTATACAACCTACTTCGTGTATTTTTTTTATTAAAGTAATAGAACCATTGATACTGATTTTGACGATTTTTTGGAGCACTCAGACCAATCCCGGTCCATTGTACTCCAAGGATATAATTTTAACTTACGAAACTGATTTACATACATATTTAAGTATTCGTAAACATGAAATTGGCTAAGGCCGGGTCGAGAAATATTTGATATAAGCAAAGATCTCGCATTCTCAGCAGCGGAAAACGATGGAACATCAATAAGTTTTAACCGCGACCGTGAAAACTCGAATCAATTGCGTTCAATCCAAGTATGTAGTTTTTAAATCTATTCCGTACAAATATCTTACAGTCAGAAAATAAGTTTCAGTTTTACTACCTACAGTATGGATTAACTGTTGGGAAAAATGAATACTCTTATTTAAAGTGCTCAGAGACACCTTTAAGGCAAGCCTCCGAAAAACCCCAAAGTGCTTGCTAAGGTTTTCTCCAACAGGCCAACGATTTTCCGATTTTCAAAATAACCCCTAAAAATGTGTTTTAATACGCACTAATGGAAAATAATGGTAATTTAATTTTCGTTTACTTCGCCATGATAGCAGTAATTATTTCCAACCTCGTTGGATATGGACCTATTTCAAAAACAGTTCACTCTTTTACGTATGCAAATTCTTAACCTAAACAGAAGGTGCAGTGGCTCATTGGTTAGTGTGCTGGATAACTCAACGGGGAGTCCCACGAGTGATCAATAGAAAAACATAAATAATACACCAAAAGTTTTTTTTTTTCATAGCGCCACCTCTTGTGAACTTCTGACAATTGACATTCCAGAGTATAAAGCTATGTTCACACGATTGCCACATCTGCCAATATTGGCAGGTCTACAAATCATATAGCAATGAGCTGCAAATGATCTGACAATAGAAAACTACCTTAAAATACCAAATTGCCAGTTCACACGGTTGCCATCAGGTTCTAGCCCAAACTCTGACAATTTCATCTGCAGATGGTTTGCCTACAAATAATTTGTCTGACAACTTTACCAGGTAGAAAATAGCCGCAATTCACACGGTTGGCAGATGTTTGTTCGCAAATATTTGCAGATCCGTTTGCAGGCATTGTCAGACGAATTAATTTATTTTTTTGTCATTCGGTGGTGAAGTCTTGATTGGGAAGCACGTAATAATAGAACAACAAAAATTGAAATGGAACAAAAAGATGCAATAGCGATTGTTTTGGCCGTTTACGTATTTGAGAGCAGTGAGGAGGATGAATTGCCACATAAACGTCGGAGTGTTTGCACGAAGGATATGGGGGCCTGACCAACAGCAGGAGGGACTTTACGTAAAATTGCTCGTGGAATTGAGAATTGAGGAGCCACAATTGTTTGACTATGGATTCTAAACAATTCGATGATCGTTTTGCTTTAGTGACTCCGCATATCTAAAAGCAAGAAAAAAATATCCGTGCAAGCATTTCAGTGTCTGAGCTGCTTCTTCGACCTAGCTACTCGGGAACATTTTCGGACCCTGCAATATTTGTGCCGCACTCCTGCGTCACCGATCACGTCCATCATTCCAATTATTGTTCTGGTCTGGATGCAATCTACAAAGTGCTCGCTGATAAATATCTTCAGGAAAATTATTTCGTTACCTAATTCAATGTACACAAAGCACAATTTGAGCTACCAAATTTACGAACTTTGGCAATTTCCAAACTGCATTGGTGAAAGGATCATAAATATTTCCAATTACAAGCATCATTAAACGGAAAATCCAAAATATACGTAAAACAAAACTTGAGTAGAAAGAATCATAAATATTTCTAGATCCTTTTAGGAGTACCATTAATAAATTAAATGGTTATAGTCTTTCAGAAATCCATTTCGTTGTTATATTGAAAAAAAAACACCTTTTGTTCGTTCAAATATGAAAAATATTTGTCTACAAATGAATCATTTGCAGATGTCGTAAACTCAGCACACCTGCGAATAGCAAATGAGTCTGCAAATGTCCTAAGCGCCTGGCAATGGTCTGACAATGATAAAATTGGGTGTTCAGACGAATGGTAGACACCTGACAATTTCATTGTCAGATGGCGGTCTGCCAATTACCTGACAATGACTTTTCTGCAAATATTGGTAGACAAAATTGCCAGTTCACGCGGCTGGTAGACATTTGGGACAATTTTTTCATTTATAGACCTGACAATATTGCCAGATCTGGCAATCGTGTGAACATAGCTTACCCTTTCCCTCCCATGGTAGCCATTTGGCTACCGCCTACATTTTTGAAAGTAACTATTACAAAAAAAGAAAAATTAAAAGTATTATAGTTTCTTTATTCTGCCAAGATCATTTTCTTTCAATTTATTGCTAATAATTTTTTATGTTTTATTTGGTAACGAAGTGTTTTGACATTTCGCTTGTGGATGTCAACCTCAAGTGTCCTGTTGCCGCAACGTGAATTTTGGTCGTGGATTTGAGCAGGTAAATATTAGTGCTGGGACCGGAAAAAAATTTATTTGTGTAAATAACATCGTTGTACGATGAATTTAGTAAAATATTTGCTGTTTTTAACAGAGAAAAGAGTCTTGATTTTGTCGTTAGCAACCCAATGTAGCCATATGACTACCACTTAGCCACGCCCACCCGATGACTCCCACTTAAAAAAAAATATGCAGTTATCTTTACAATGTCGATATTATTCCTAAAAACATCCAACTTATTTTTTTACACACATATTAATAATTTGGGAAGGAAAGGGTGTGAAACTCACCCAATCGAAAGTTAGGAAGTACCTAGCTAGGGTACCCATAGGAACCTGTTGCGCCATCTATTTATTTTATTTCTTAAACAGAAGAAGGCAACTTAGTAGCGATCTATTGAGACATTTTTTTCTGAGGAAACATGCCAAACGGCTCACACTGCGACTGCACAAGCTGAAAAGGTCTTCCTTGATTTTGCAAGAAATCGTGAGTTTTTGAGTAAAATAATTAGCGGTTTTTGCTTGAATATCAATAATTAAGGAATTCGACTGATTTACCAAGTATCACCGGGTGCCTTTTGGCAGTTCATGGGGCTTCTGCAGAATTGCACGAGGTATCGATAATCGGTTCTTTATCACCTTTTGACACACAAAATCCATCACTGCGTAAATACAGTTGTTTTTTAAAAGCTCGTCACTAATAGGTACTCACATAACGTATATTACACCTTCTAATCAAATGTTGTAATTGGTCCACTAACTCCCTTAAGGCAGGTTTTTTTTTTTTTACATCGCTTCGAGATATGAAAATAATTGTAACTAAATATTTATTGAACAAACTGCTGAGTATAAAGAACTTTAGAATTTCTCCCCAACTGGTTTAATAGTTATTTCGTGGATCTGCACATGCGGTGGCGTGGAAATGGCAAACAAAACCGCCTGTGAAATGTCTTCTGCATTCAAGACACTTCCTATCATGTCGTACATTTCCTTTGGTGCGATTTCAGTACGAACTACTCCAGGACTAATGCTCTGTAAAAGCAAGTATTGTATTAATAAAAACATTTCAAAGCAAGCACCCACTCACGGTTGTCTTAATCTTTGTTCCCAAATTCCTCAGCTCATTGCGGAAGGTTTCGTTGATCGCAGTTACAGCAAATTTCGATGGTGGATAAATATTAAAGCTGACATCTCCCATCGTCATGACCATGTGTCCTGCAACGCTGTTAATATGAACAATGTGCCCAGCGAAGTTCCTCTCTTTCATACTCTTGAAAGCCGCCTGACTACAGTAAATTAAGCCCTTAACGTTTGTATTTAGAACTTCATCAATCAGTGAGGTATCCATGTCAATTAAGTTGCCATGACGGCCAATTCCGGCATTGTTTACAAGAATATCAACACCACCCAGCGTAGTTATGACCCATTCAAATGTCGCCTTGACATCAGCTTCATTGGAAACATCGCACTTTTTTGCATAGAATCGGGCTTGCAGTTCTTTCGATAATTTCAATCGATTCTGATCGAGACGCTCCTGACGACGACCCAGTGCGACAACACGTAATCCCGCTGTGACTAAGTCCCTAGCTATAGCTTCACCGATTCCACTACTTGCGCCGGTTACGACCGCCACCGAATTTTGCCAACGATCCATATTTGACTGACTAGCAGGAACAAATGAAAAAACAATTTGGAGCTGCAGAGCTTATAATATTGATCAGCGGGCTAGGCACCTAACTCTGCTTTTGGCTGCTATCGAAAAAGCTTTGGAAAAGTGGGAAAGGTGATTACTGTTTTGTTGTGTCATTAAGATAAGATAGAAACTAATTTGTGTTCATTATGTAGAAAAAATAATTGGAAGATTTAAAAGTTACGTACGATCGCTACCGAGTTTTGCCAACGCTCCATGCTCAACGGACTAATATTGACTACTAGAGACTTGGAAGCTGGGAAATTGAGTACGGTGCGATTATGGTTTTGCTGTATGAATAGAATAAGAAAATAGAAAGTGACAAAGCACACTCAAAGCCACTGCAAGCCATCAGTCACCTGTTTTAGTGTTCGCCGATAAGAACATTTTGTTATCAGCAGGAACATTTTGCTTTTTTCTATCCTATGCCTACTGTTGCTTTGGGGTGTTTATAGTATGTCTCTATATCATATTTTATAGCTCCGATTGAATTGCTAATGGTGGTTCTACAAGTTTGATATCTATATAATGTATAAAAATCTCGTGTCAGAGTTTAAATGTTTATATTCCCCCGAAACGGCTCGACCGATTTTGATGGAATTTTTTATGTATATTCAGTAGGTCTGAGAATAGGTTTATAACAAATTTGTATACCCCTAAGTGTTAAGGGTGGCTCTTCCAAAAAATTTGTTGTTCAACCAAAGTATAAAAACAGAAATTTATTTAAACTAATTAACAATACTCCAAAAACAAAATCATGATATTACTCAGGATTGCTAAATCGTTGTAGAAAAGTTGATTATTGAAAAGTGTATATAGGTACCCTTCGCACCGTGAATATTATTGAGTCTGGGTGGATTGGAAGATTGGTGAATGGTGTTTTAGGCTAAAGGGAATAATGCAGCACACTGCGCTGTTGCCGTTTGTGGGCAAATTATTTTTCTTGCGCTGTTGCCGTTGACTTGGTCTTTATGAATTTTATTATTAAGCTAGCCATTATAAAGGGTGGTTAAGTTTTAAGGGCCGATGTTGATTTCGAATAAAACACAACTTATTTAGGAAATTACTGTCATTTCTTTTTATTATGATAAAATTGGTATGTTTCAATTATGTATGGAACAAAATATAGGCCAAATGTCCGCCGCGATCTCGGCGGAACACTTCGATCCGATGGTCCAAATTTTCGATGACGCTGAGGCATAATTGAGGTTCTATGCCGTTATTGTGCCGAACTATCTCATCCTTTAGCTCTTTTAATTGTTGCTGGCTTATCGACGTACACATTTTCTTTCAAATAAGAAGTCCAAAGAAAGAAGTCCAACGGTGTCAAAGCCACGACGTGAGATAACACGGCCATTGAGCCGTGTGGCAAGTGGCACCGTCCTGTTGAAACCATATATCGCCCACATCCATATCTTCCAATTCGGGCCATAAAAAGTTCGTTTTCATCTCACGATGATCCTGACCGGTCTCATTTTGGAAAAAATACGGCCCGATGATGCCGCCAGCCCATCGACCGCACCAAACAGTCACTCTTTGTGGGTGCATTGGTTTTCCGACAATCACTCTTGGATTATCATTGGCCCAAATGCGGCAATTCTGCTTATTGACGAATCCACAGAGGTGGAAATGTGCCGATTAAATTGACCGAAAAAATCACGAAGTTCACGATATGCATTTTGATTTGAACGCCCATTTTCATAATAAGCCTGAATAAATGGTTCAAATTGAGTTAGTCTGAAATTGAGAAATGTCAAATGAAATGCAGAAAAAAACTTGACGTTTAGGTATGGTTCACATTCAACATCGCCCTTAAAATTTAACCACCCTTTAGTAAAATAATCAACAAGAAAAGGCGTAATCAGGTAAAAAGTCCAGCTGCATATATGTAAGCGAGAAAAGCGCATATTTGCAAGTTGGGGTGGTAGTGCTTTCAACATTTATATAGAAGTTATAGATGTCGATCACGATTTTTGGAAAAAGAAATGATCGGACAGTTTAACAGATTTTACGAAAACTGTTTTTTACCAGAATTAATGGATCCTCGTATTACTCGGGGAATGGAAGTGCGAGAACCACAATCACAGGATACTTCAGGAGACCGACAATCATTTAAGCTAATTAGGTGCAGCAGAGTAGCAGACATTACATAACCAGCTACCTATGTGTATTATTTTCTTATTAGGTTCCTAAATAAAATAAATTAAATAATTCAGCCATACGTTTTAGCGAGTTTATATCTTTAGAATGGATGTAAGTAATACCAAATTCAAGTTCTATATGTCAAATCCAGGAGTCTGGAGCGAAACCTTGAGCAATGAAACCAACATATTTTGCCCTCCATCCCCTCCCCCCAACATTCACTAGCTTCTTTAATCCATACCACAATTTGAGGAAAAGGATAATTATAAGGCAAAAATCCAACCGTAGCGATAGAAAAAATTATACAATTAGAACATGCCTGGAAATAACCTATCCCGAAGTATAAAATGTATTGCAGAATGTGCATTGTTCACAACTCAAAGCCATACCATCAAACATCGCTTAGCTGACCGATACCTACATAATTTTTTTTTGTTCACACTTCAACATTCATTTGATTCTTGTTTTTACGACGAAAAAAAATAGAAAGAACAAAAGCCCTTTTTTATTATCAGCCATGATCCGTATAGATCATCGAAATACATGCACTTACAACAAGAGCACATGATCCTGCTATTCACCGAGATCACGAATCATGATCTGAAAATTTATTGTACTAGGTGGCTTGTTTAATTTTTCAATTTTGGTGTGCCTGTAAACGATAGCCAAGCCACAGAGTAACGTTGCCAGACTAATATATTCAACACCCTTCATAACACAAAAAATCAAAAAGCATTTTTTTCACATCGAATAAATTTCCCGTCCTCCGAGATGATTTTGCTTTTTCATTCCATAAAAGTATGCCCAGACCAGCGAAATATTTAAGTAAATGTTTCATGAACATTTATTTAACAAAATAATGTTTGTGAAATGTTTCGCAATAATTTGTTTCACAGGTGTTTTTTTGTTCTTTTAACATAAAATACAGATGTCCAGAAAATCTTGGAAGAATGAAAAATCGAAACTAGCTGCCTGCATAAATTTAAATTGTTTTCGAACCTAGTTATTGGGAAACACGTTTCTTTTTTATCACAGAAAAATCTAATTCTAACTTCATTTTGTTCTTCTGGAATTTCGTGCCTAAACCGCTGTCATTTACTTTGTCTAAGAATTCCAATCTGAGCGGACCAGAGGTGCAAACTGCATTAAGATTTCCATTACATTTTGAACTGATTGTAGGTAAACTCATTTCCTTTTAGAAACAAAACACACCATTTTACGGAAGCCGTGTTGTTGTTTTCGAGGCTCTGGTCGTGAATTTCCGACACTAAAAAGTATTTCATAAACGTTTAATAAATACTTAATCGGCGTATACACCGGCGAAAACAGAAATGTTTGACAAATGTTTATGAAATGTTTCTGAAGCAAATCGACATCAATTTCATAAATGCTTAAAAAAAATCATTCGCCCGCATTAATACACCGAAATACCGAAATACAGCAGCAAAATATTGTTTATTTGTTGCATATTTGAACATAGAATTTTAAATTACTTTTTTAAAAACAATATCCAAAAATAAAAATTATTAATTTGATTCATATGGTAACACCCCCGACAAGCAAATGAAATCTCATGTTAATTGACATCATATTGTGACGTCACGTTGTACAGAATGTTTGCAATATGGCTGGTGGCAACATGAAGTTTGTCATTTTCATACATTATCCGTCGTGTTTTGAAAGCAACTTTTGCCACAACTCCAAAATTTTTCTATGATCCGTATTGTTTTATTTTCGTGATCTGATTCGGATCAGATCACGCTGAAAATAAAATACGGCTAAAATTGCATTGATATCCACATCTGACAAAAAACAACCCTTAAAGATACACACACGATCAACATATGATACCTACAATCTACAAAACCCGTTTGTCATGCCATTCATCACTAAAGGTACGCCCACTAAAGTTCTTTTGCAAGTGGATGCTATGTTGCAAATCAAAGAGAGATGGCGCTTCACGTTCCAATTTTTGTTGAACATTCTGTGTAGAGGCCTCTTAATAAGTCTCAATGTCTGTTTGTGGGTTAGATTTGAAGACACCATGTTTTTCACACGGTCAATTATTATACGTGGCATGCTCTCGAGTGGGCAAATCATCCAGTTTGTTTGTGTAAGCTAAAGATGGAAGTACAACAAATATGGTGAACTCCTTTGCACTAAGAGATTAATATTGTTGACTTATAGTTTCAGAATTCGTTATATATATAGTTAAAAAAAAAGCTACAATAAATTAAAAAAAATTGTATTTGGTGTGTTGTTATTTTCACAATGCGTCAACGTTCACAGCGCTATATGCCACTTCCACTCATATACCACATACGCACACACTAACAATAAATAAGATATATTTTCACACTCTAAAAATAATTCATACCTAGGCAAAACAACGTTTGCCGGGTCAACTAGTATTTATTATATAAAACTGACTTGATATTTTGTGTGTTTACGTATAACTCACGTTATTTTCGCCCAATTTACTTGGTTTTTCTTTTAAACTATTCATAAAAACAATGAGAAGGACATAGGCAACTTTTTGTCGTGAAAACAAATGAAAGAGGTTATGAAAGTTTGTATGGGGAAATGCACTTTGAAAAAAATAAACTGGATGGAAATCGAGGAGTGACACTTCAAGTACAACATTTTTTTTTTTTAATGCTATTAGGTATATTATTATAAAAAATGTATTTTCTTCTTCTATCTTCTGTCTTCTCTCCAAATATATAATTCTTTCGGGGTCAAACTCGATGATCATATAAGTCGATAGCCACTGGGCCTTTTTTGTTCGTATGACTGTATTTCAGGCTTAGGCAGTCTTAAAAGATAGACTGTACTGTTGGACCGGATAGGTGGCGCTGCTGTCGATCTCCGAAACCACTCAACCGATTTCATTGAAATTTTGTGGATGGGTGTAGTTTGTTCCAGTTTGACCCTATAAGTGGTACTTTGCAAAACATAAGCGGGATAGGAAAACAAGTTGTGGCACCTCGCATTCAAAAATAAAATCATACTCTATTTGTAAAGTTGTATAGTAAAATTTTCTATGGACATTGTCCAAAGAAAGAAACTTAAAGTACGTACAAAGCCGGATGGGAACAGCTACATATAAAAGGGACCGTATGTGTACTCAGAACTCGGAAACGAATTTTATGATTTTTGGTCGGCCCAAGGAAGAACATATGCTTTTTGTTGTAAAAAAAAAACTTTTCGGGGATTAGATTTAGGATAGAAGTTTGTATGGAGAATCGAATTTCTTCAATTTCACAACTATATGATGATATTGTTTTTTTTTTCTCCAAAAGCAATAGTCTCAATATTCACTTCATTGATCCATTGATCCATTGACATTCAACAACTTTCGGGGTTATGACAACATGCAAAGATGAAAATGGTTTATGTTTTTGATATCATATACATTTATCGAAGCTCCTCGACTTACTGGAGAAAAATGCATAGTTTTACTCATAAATAATATATAGATATAAATTGCCGAAATGGGAGCCTTTTGTAATATTGGTGGGTGCCTTGCAAAGAGCGGAACACCATAGAATAGAATAAAGTACCTACTTTAGAATTGAAGAGTAACTTCTCTGAACGGGGCGCGGTCTATGTCGCTCTAGTTTAGTCAATGTGATATTAAATTCGTGCCATCCAGCACCAGCAGACGTCCGGCGAGTATATCCAGAATGAAATAGTTGCTTTGGTGATCCTCGTCTGAAGTAAACAGTCAAATAATTCACTACTATAATCACAAGTCTTTTTAAACAATCTTTTATTGAAACGTTATTGACACTTTGAACATATAAAATCATACAGACATGCCAAACAGAAACAATTCTTCTAAAATGTCTCCCCAACTGGCTTCACAGTAATTTCGTGAATTTGCACGTGCGGTGGCGTAGCAATGGCAAATAGGACTGCCTGCGAAATGTCTTCTGGCTTCAAAACAGCTTTAAGTCGTTTATATAATTCCTGTGGTGCGAATTCAGTCTGAACTGCACCCGGACTGACACTCTGCAAATAATAATTAATTAGGCAAAATACAAAATCACATCCCTTTACTTACGGTTGTCTTGATTTTTGTTCCCAAATTCCTTAGCTCGTTGCGGAAAGTCTCATTGATTGCAGTGACAGCAAACTTCGACGGTGGATAAATATTGGAACTGGTATTTCCATGCGATATGACATGATGCCCTACAATACTGTTAATATGAACAATGTGCCCAGCGAAGTTCCTCTCCTTCATGCTCTTGAAAGCCGCTTGAGTGCAGTAAATTAAGCCCTTAACGTTTGTATTGAGTACTTCGTCTATCAGACGGGTGTCCATGTCAATTAAATTATCGTCTCTGCGATTTACTCCAGCATTATTTATAAGAATATCAACACCGCCCAGGGTTGTTGTAATCCACTCAAAAGTGACTTTAACATCGGCTTCGTTGGAAACATCACACTTTCTTACATAAAATCGGGCTTGCAGATCTTTCGATAACTTCAATCGATTCTCATCCAGACGCTCTTGACGACGACCCAACGCGACAACTCGCAGTCCCGCTGTGACTAGATCTTTAGCAATTGCTTCGCCAATTCCACTACTTGCGCCGGTTACGACCGCCACCGAATTAAGCCAACGATCCATGTTTGACTGGCTAACAGGAACAAGTGAAAAAACAATTCGGAGCTGCAGAGCTTGTATATTGATCAGTAGCCTAGGCACCTAACTCTGCTTTTGGCTGCTATCGAAAAAGCTTTGAAAAAGTAGGAAAGATGATAACTGTTTTGTTGTGTCATTTAGATAAGATAGAAACTAATTTGTGATCGTTATGTAAATAGAAAATATAATTGAAAGAATTGAAATTTTCGTAGGACCGCCACCGAATTTTGCCAACGATCCATGGTCGACAAACTAATGGTTACTACCCACAAACAATTTGAAAGCAGCACTGTTTATAATTTTGTAAACTGGGGCAACGTAGATTGCAACAAATTGGATTAGAAAAGCTGCTGTTTTACTGGTTTACTATGTCACTAAATAGATATATAATCGTTTCACGTACTATTATCTGTTTATTCCTTTAGTCATAACTAATGATCAGCTAAAGCGGGCCCAAACACCAAATAAGTTGCGTTCGTTGTGAAATCGGTCGTCAGATATTTCAATGCAAGATACCAGTGCTATTTTTTTTTACCACACTACATTAGTTGAAATATATTTTTAACGAAAAATTTAATTAGTATTCAACATTATTTAAGGTTACCAAGAATATAAGTAGTAAAGAAAATATTTAATCAAAGAAAATAAGATGTTGTGGAAATGACCCATGTGCTATTGAATTTTTTTCCCAATCACAGCGTACTAAAAGCCGCTGAAAATCAAAATGTTCCGATCAAAAATTATCAATAATATCTGCATCTGACTGGCTGAATCTCCACGTTTCTACAGTATAAAGCAAAACTAGGATAACCTAGGTCTTACATACGGTTTCCTAAGTATCAATTTTTTTTTTTTTTTTGACAAGGATTTACTACTCATTTATCTCTATGACCTGAAGTAACAGCGTTTGGCAAGTTTGACTATTTGCTTAACTGTCGACGTACCCAAACAAAGTCCTAAACTACCTCGAAATTATTGGTGCCTACTGTAACGTTGTGTCCGATTTTTGAAGGTATGTTGTCGCTTCTTGTTGACAGCATTATAAAAAATTGTTGCATCACTATTTACGTATGCATCGGCATCAGTGACAGCTCACCGTGCTCTGTCAATGATATTAATTAAATTAACAAACGCACGTGTTCCTGTACAAGACTTTTGACTTTTTTTTAAGTGTGCGCTTATTCACTATCCACACCGAGCCGAAACACGTGTTTTCATCATCACACCGAACACCAACTAGTATTCGTTTGACGTTTCTATTAGCTGTGAGACACTAGTCGTTAAGCTTCTGTATAAAATCTGTATAAAATAAATAAAATGAATTCAGACCATTTAAAAATAATATTAGCCCATCAATTAAGTGTGTAAGTGATTTTAAGTTGTGATTTGTGACATTTGTTCGGTCAGCTGATTTGTTGAGTTTGCTGAATATTGCAAAAGGTGTGTTTGTTTCATAGCCCAACGATTGGAAGTCGTTTTCGTGGCACCCTCTTAATATTTACTATATATAACGATTTTATTTTGAAACAAAGACATCAAAATACAATATTTTGTTCCATTATTCAATCGATCCAAAATCGTGTAGTGAAATTTGTTTATGCACAGATAAAAACATTGTGAAAATCTGAAGTCTAACTTTTAACCAAAATGTCCCATAAAACGAAAAAGATTTCTCAAGGATCAAGTTTAAGTAAACCCACCAGATTTATTAGAAAATAATGCTCTCTTCCTCGATTACCTGATTGCAGCTCTCCCCTTAAATTTCTTGAGCCTGATTACCGACATTTCCGGAATAAAGAAATTGAACCGTATCAGAAAATCCCGAAAACTATTTTTGACATTTTGAACTCGTTTGTGTTTTAAAAATATACTTTGACACAGTCCAGCCGCACAATTCAAGAGATGTCAAACAACTTAACGGACGGCTATTTTTAGAACAGCAACAAACAATAGAAGTTTCATGTGTATACTTGCAGAAGACTATATCAACTTCAAAATGAACCTAAATAGACGTTGAAAAAAACGTCTATTTAGGTTCTAAATAAATTGGATGAAGCACTGCGGCTTCTTAAAGTAGCCTACTGTGCCTTCCCAAGTTGGTTCCTAGAGCCATCTTTTCACTCCAGAAGCATTCAGGAAGACAAGGATCTTCTCTGGGTGTAGGTCAGCAAGGGTAGCTGGATTGACAGTTTCATTGCCTACGATGTTTTAGCTAAGACGACCTAGAGCCGGACATCATTCTCAAGACAGAGCCTGCAGATAGGATCAGGTGCGACGCCAATGCGGTGGGAGTGTTTTTTCACGTGACCATGGCCACTGATTATTCCTGTAAAGATCCTCAGACTATTTTTGTCCAGATTAATCAGGCAGACTGATTTTCTGGGGGAGAATTTAGGAAAGCATTTTCTGGTGCAGTTCTGCCCAGCTGTATTTTGCCAAATGTCGTTTCATTCGATGCGAGATAGGTTCAGCGGATTCGTTACCCTCAAATCCTCTGGATGACTTGGGTTTTCTTAGAAAGTTCGTGGATGGCTGTGAATGTTTCTAAGCTTATTTTTGATTCTATGCCAGATGAGTCAAGATCTTTGAGAGCTGCTTGGCTGTCTGAAAAGATAACTATATGGTTTTTCCCCGTGTGTTAGAACTTAGATTTATTCTAGCGCAATGGTAAATTGCAAGGACTTCAGCCTGAAATATGGATAAGTTTTTCCCAAAGCTGACTGACAAGTTAACCTGGAGCGACTCACCGTAGATTCCAGAGCCAGTCCCTGACTCCATCTTAGAACCGTCTGTGTACCAGATGATATTAAGTCGTGATGGATTGGGTCTATATTTTTTCCATTCATCCCTAGTGGGGATGATTATGGGGAAGTTTTTATGGAAGCCATATTCCGGTAGCATGTCATCCAGAGGCATGCTGAATGGGCTCGAAGGCTCCATGGTGCCGATTAGAGATATATAACCTCCCTGATAGCAATAGGGGTCAAAGTTATTCGAATGGAGCAGACGGTGAATACTTAGTCTAGCCTCCATTTGAATGTGCGTTTGAAGAGGTGTTAGACCTAGGATGACATTGAGTGCCATAGGCGGAGTGGAGCGTTAACAGCCCGTCCTGCAGTTTCCGGCTATACGTTGAATTCTTTCTAGCTTTTTGACTGTGGTGACTTCGTTAGTCATACTTACATTTTTATTAGATTTCTTATACACAAAGCTAATAGGTTGTTTTTGTTTAGGGGAAAAGTGCTTACAGTGAGACAGTGCAAACAGTGAGACAACTCATTTTTCTCTTTTGTTAAAGCATGCACACTGCACAGACATGCCGGTATTGGGATAAACGTTTATTTCCCCCTCCACGTGTTTTGATCTCTTTTTTTTTTTACTCTTTTTTTTTGCTGAGGAAATATATTTACGTTGCTTAATTTAATAAAATACCAATTACTTACTTATTTAACGTTTTATTACTTTTTTTTTTTCGTTCTCCTCACTGTTCGCCTTACACTGTCTCATTGATCGGACCGCTCGCAAACAGTGAGACAGTTTGACTTTTCCTAAGATTCAGTTTGTTGCGATGCTCTCATGGGCCCTTCCACTAAAATTTGTATTGGAACATTAAAGTAAAATATGCCTTAAAATATACTCTAAGTTTGCTTAAGATTGCCTGAAAACATTCAGATATATACCAATTTAAAAGAAAAGTGTCCCACTGTTCGCACCTTTCCTCTACACCTCACCATTTTAGGTTGCGTCCTACATTCCGCACCACGATATATTTATGTTTTAAATTAAAATGTGCTTCATTCTTTGAGTTGTAAAATAAAGAATGGGGACTTATCTAACGACTTTACCCTAACTACGAGTGTTACTATCTTATCATGCTAGTGATATAACAAAGCAGTATCAATGTTACTTTTCTAATCAGATTACATGCACAGAAATAAATGAATTGGTAGTAATCACAAGTCTCTCGAACATGGAACGTTGGCAAAATTCGGTGGCGGTCGTAACGGGCGCAAGCAGTGGAATCGGAGAAGCTATTGCCAAGGACTTGGTGAAAGCAGGTCTGCGGGTTGTTGCGTTGGGTCGCCGTGAAGAACGTCTCGACGAAAACCGACTTAAGTTATCGAAAGATCTGCAAGCCCGATTTTATGTAAGAAAGTGTGATGTTTCGATTGAAGCCGATGTGAAGGCTACCTTCGAGTGGATAGAAGACACTCTGGGCGGCATTGATATTCTTGTTAACAATGCGGGAGTTATGCGAAATGGAAATTTGGTTGATATGAACACCTCGCTGATTGATGAAGTACTCAATACAAACGTTAAGGGCTTAATTTACTGCACTCAGGCGGCTTTCAAGAGCATGAAGGAGAGGAACTTCGGAGGCCACCTTGTTCATATTAACAGCATTGTAGGGCACCATGTCATATCGCCTAGTAATACAAGTTCCAATATTTATCCACCGTCGAAGTTTGCTGTCACTGCGATCAATGAGACTTTCCGCAACGAACTAAGGAATTTGGGAACAAAAATTAAGACAACCGTGAGCGGGTGCTTGTTTTGAAATGTGTTTAGTAATGCAATAGTTATTCTTACAGAGCATTAGTCCTGGAGTAGTTCGTACTGAAATCGCGCCAAAGGAAATGTTTGATATGTTTGGAAGTGTGCTGAATGCAGAAGACATTTCACAGGCGGTTTTGTTTGCCATTTCCACACCACCGCATGTGCAGATACACGAAATGATTGTCAAACCCGTTGGGGAGCCATTTTAATGTTTTTTTTTATTACACTTCCAACTCTCTATGTTGTTAAATAAAGAATTATATCTCTTTATCGTGACGCGATAACAAATAGTTTTTGAGTCTTGTTATTTTGTATTTGCTATTTGTAGGCACTTGTATGTAAAAGCAGGTCACCACTATAATATAATGCTTGCCTGACACTCTTTAAAGCACTTGGTGCAGAGGTTTTAGGTATTGTGTCATGCAGTCTGCTGAATGATTTAGAACTACTACACACAATGAGTTGCCCCCAACACTGGCACAACTACCATCTAAATGGTTTTAGATTTAGTTCGAGTTAACATGGCGACATCAATTTACAGAATACGCTCAACGTCAAGTGACCGAACGAACAAAAAACAAACAAAAAAAAAACAATGGAAGATTTACTTTTTTTAATAGGTACAGCAAGACTGATTTAATTGTTCTTTCCAGAATATGACATATCGAATGTAATATCTACAGTAAGTTGCCTATTCACTAGTTTGCATTTCTCCACTCTCTGCAAATTCAGCTGTCGAGTTCCGCTGGGCTCTGGTTCTGGTGTAAATTGGTATTCTCGCGCTAATGATTCGAAAACGCATTTCAGAAGATTACTGCTCGATCGTTCCGATTTTTAGAGGTTATCTTAAAAGCGATATATTCCCAGGCAATCACGGGTTCGCGCATTCAGTGAGTGTGCCCTGTTTTGCTACCTTCCTGAAATAGACTTAAGTTAGCAACTGAGTGCCAAACAAAATTTACAGAATGTGGTGAAATAATGTCGCTCTGTCACAGATTCACTTTAGATTATTTAGCAGCTGGATAGAGTCTAACTACACCAAAGCAAAACATTGTGTCTCTTCAACTGACTGGCGCAAGCCCCTTCTCTCTATTTATTTTTTCTGCATAACCAATACAAATTACAGTTTCTGGCTTCTCGCAGTGACACATCAAATCAGTAATATACCCTCCCAGTCCCCACTACTCCGAAGCTTTTTTGACTTCAGTCAAAATCAAAGTTAGCTACACTGCCCAGGCTCACTGCCCAATATATTTATAAGCTCTGCAACTTCAAAATGTGTTGCAGTATTTCTTGTCTTCTTGTTAGTCAGTCAAAAATGGATCGTTGGCAAAATTCGATGGCGGTCATAACCGGCGCTAGTAGTGGAATTGTTGAAGCAATTGCTAAAGATCTAGTTACAGCGGGACTGCGAGTTGTCGCGCTGGGTCGTCGTCAAGCGCATTTGGATGAGAATCATTTGAAGTTATCGAAAGATCTGCGTTGAAAACCTGCTCCCTGTACCGTTTTTGTCTATACTCCGTTTAACAATAATTGCTTTTGATTCTTTTTTTAAGTATTCAAGTTTTTTGGCATTCTTAAAAGAAATTCAACGTGGTAACACATTTTTGGCAATTCTTTAATAACAAAAGATTAATTACAAAGAAAGATGCACCCTCCACTTCGCAATTTAAGAAATATTTTTTTTTGTATTATTTAACTCTTGGGTCTCAAAATTTACTTGGTACTCTAAACGTTAATGATAATTATGTGCGCAGCGAAATTCAGAGTACAGTGGAGCAAACCTTTGACATTCGTATTGAGGACTCAATCAATGAAAGAGGTATCCATGTTGAGTAAGAGGCCTCTACGGCTTACCAGGCCATTATTTACAAATATATCAATGCTGTGCTCCATTGAAACGTATAGCCCTAACATCGGTTTCATCGGAAACATCGCATTTATTTGCATAAAGGCCTATGGTTGGAGTTTTTTTGTTTCCCAAAGGGACAACACGCAGTCCTAATGTGACTAGATCTTAAGCTTCACCAATTCCACTGCTTGTGCCGGTTAAGAACGCAACAGATTTTTTCCTAAATTCCATGTGTAGTAGATGTGTAGTCAGTCACTTCAAAACTTTCGATAATTTCAGAGCTGGTGAATTATAATCTTGGTTGTACACTATCATTGTGATAAGATTGTATTTTATTAACTGACCGTAGTTGTTTGGTTAATTTTATAATCTTGCAGTTTAAAGGTATAGTACCTACAATCGCTAATAAAAAAGGCCAGATTATATATTATGTTGTATGCGTTGATCGTATCGATTTAAAATTCTTCCAAAAGGACCAATACTTTTTTGATATTTCGAGTGGAGTTAGTTGGCTCAATATAGCAACTGAGCGAAGATCACTGATTTGTTTCAACCACAATGAAGTTAAACTAAAAATACACCGGTAAAGCTCGCTAATTAGAGCTCGTGGAAATTGGAGTTGCTTGGAAATTTAAATACAATTTTATTCGTGTGGTCCGCTTGGAAATTAGAAAATAAATATTCCAATTTTGAAGCTGAAGCCAAATAAATTAATAGAGTGTAAGCTTCTGAAATTATTTCCATTCATGCGGAATAAAGCGGTTAAGGTTTTTCACATAAAAATGGAAAGTCATTCCCTTTTTGACTTCTTCAAACATAATAAGAGTATTCACTTAAACGCGTAAGACCCTCATAAACTTCAAAAACTGCAGATATTCACCACCTCGTAAATGAACTGTCTGATTTTGTGTGGAGAATAGTTTACGCAGGCCTCATAATTTTTCGGAAAGTTACACAAATTTACAAATGTCAAACTGTGACAAGCGTGTTCCGCGTTGTGTGAATTTCTTTTCAATATTTTAGAGTTGCATCAATGACGGTAAGAATTTAATTAAGAAAATATTTATTCTATTGCTTTATCGGTATTTGCAGCGATCTACGCAATGACATTTCCGAGGGGTGTTCACTTTAAGCACCGCAGAAATGTATGAATTTACGAGCTGCATAAAATTATGAGATTAAGTGAATACACTTAATGTAAAAAACAATTTGTAAACTTGCGTATGTATTTTTTCTTTTTAAGTAAACAACTCAGTTATGTAGGTTATCTCTTTATTTTTTGTTTATTTTACTGAGATTTATTCACTTTGGGCGAAAGAATATGGGTGGATTGGATATAGTGGTCTCCTCTGTTCAATCAATAAATTGCGTGAAGCAAAATTCTTGTGCGGAAAGGTATCTTTTTGCCAAATCGCATTACCATTGCTTCAGCGGATTTGTCGTGAAAAGTTAATAAACAGACAAAGCATATGCTTTGATGTGACTTTGACGGATTGGAAAATTTATATTTACTGTTAGAGCATAAGATATAATATATTATTTTCTTTTATTTCTGAAGGTTCAATGATCAGAAGACTCAGTTCTTCATAATCTTTGGAGGGCTAAGGTGCCACACTATCTCAAAGCTCGCTTTTACTTCATACTAACAGAAGTAATTACAACAATTTCGATTAGATGATGAGCAATTTATTTATCCATACATAGAACATATATTTTGCTAACATCCATATAATATTCTAAAACGATTCACCCACAGGTTTAACAGTGATTTCGTGGATCTGCACATGCGGTGGAGTCGATATGGCGAACAAGACAGCTTGTGAAATATCTTCTGGATTCAAGACACTCTCATTAAGACTGTCGAAGAATTCTTTTGGTGCGATTTCAGTTCGAACTGCGCCAGGACTGATGCTCTAAAAACAAACAAAGATTAGTTTTAGTTAAATAAAAATATCTCAAACCAAGTTCCCACTCACGGTTGTCTTAATTTTTGTTCCCAAATTCCTTAGCTCGTTGCGAAAGGTTTCATTGATGGCAGTGACAGCAAATTTCGATGGTGCATAAATATTTAAGCTGACATCTCCCATCGGCATGAGCTTATGTCCTGCAATGCTGTTAATGTGAACAAAGTGTCCAGCGAAGTTCCTCTCCTTCATGCTTTTGAAAGCCGCTTGAGTGCAGTAAATTAAGCCCTTAACGTTTGTATTGAGAACTTCATCAATCAGTGAGGTATCCATGTCAATTAAATTGCCTTCACGGCCAATACCGGCGTTGTTAACAAGAATATCAATGCCGCCCAGAGTTTTCTCGATCCACTCGAAGGTAGCCTTCACATCGGCTTCATTTGAAACATCGCATTTTTTCGCATAAAATCGGGCTTGCAGATCTTTCGATAGCTTCAATCGATTCTCATCCAGACGCTCTTGACGACGACCCAACGCGACAACTCGCAGTCCCGCTGTGACAAGATCTTTAGCAATTGCTTCACCAATTCCACTACTAGCGCCGGTTACGACCGCCACCGAATTTTGCCAACGATCCATGTTTGACTGGCTAACAACTGAAAAAACATTTCGAAACTGCAGAGTTTATTATGTCGGACAACGGGTAGCCGGTAGTTAACCTAACTTTGCTTTTGGCTGCTATCGAAAAAGCTTTGAATGATAAGCTAGAATGCCACAGTAAAATAAGCCAGTCAGTTTAAGAGGCACATGCGATTTTTTTTTTATTTCTATACGAGTAGGTATGTATAAAAATAAGTTGTAATGCGTTTGAAATTGATGTTCTCTGTAACGCGTGAAATGATTTCATGTCTGATGAATGGTGAATCAATACCAAGGTTTTGTGTATATACGGCCTTTGTATGAGTATTGGTTCATGAGTTATAGGCCATAAACTAAGTGTTAAATAGACCGTCAGCTCTTTCAACTCAAGAGAGTTTGCCTATAAGCTATTTTCCGTATTTTTATATGTGCGAGAGTATGTGTGCCATGTTAAATAATGTTAATGCACGAATTAGGTTCTTTTTATTTAAAACACTGTTAACAAAATCGTATTTTCTTTAATTTATTTCTTCAATTACAAATGAATGTCTTTTTATCCATCATAAAAACTTAGTTATCCTGATTGTTGTTCACTGGTCTAGATTCTACTTCGGACTGACTGCAACTCTCCAGAAAAACTCCACAGCACTCACAATCCGCACACCGTACACTCAAGGCCAAAGTAGGCTTGTAACAAACAACAACCCAGTGGATGATAAGAGGCTGACCGTTGCTAAATCCAAGATAAGCTGATTTCGGTATTGGATGTTTTGGTCAAGCACACACAGTACTTAGTCTGCCAGTGGATAATTTGTGGTGGCCTTGGAATCGAAATCAGTTTCACGGGCTTAGTTTTACCATGTAACTCACAAATACACTTGCACATAACAACCTGACTGCTCATTCTGTGGTGACATTGGAAACAATTCAAATAATTCATATAATCGGCCGTTATCGGGACGTGTTAAGAAAACGGTGGGTTTGGTGTGGTGAATGTGAATTTAGTAACAATTTATATTTCATTAAAACGAATATAACGAGGACTTATTTTATTTTTCCTAGATAATCCAGAACAAACAGTACAGGATGTTTACATTGTGGTTGTAAACAATGGAAATCGATGAACTATAGGGATCATTTCCAAAAATAAAGTAAATTCGGATAGGTTGGTCATCAGAATTTCGAAAAATTTGTTTGCCATAAAAGAGAGAATTTTCTTTTCAAAATTTGCGGTGGGAATCGGGTCTTAGGCATAATTCCGAAGAGCTTGTGGAATAATTTTGAGAAAAAGCATAAATTTTTGTGGAATGTTCTTACAATCAAATAAATTTCGTATTTTGTAAATCTGGTAGCTCGTATTTCGTAACTGTGCGTCATGCTTATTTTCCAATTCTTACCCTTCACTTACTCGACGTCAAACAAAATAATATACCTACAAAAAAGTGGGAACGAAATCTCCTGTTAGCTTCTTGGATTATTTTTATTTTAGGCGGCGCTACTGTTCGGAGTGAACCTGTGCCTCTGGGCTTCTTGAATTACAGAGAACCAAAAAAGTTTTAACTACCTATCGATCAACCAACATTAACAGATTGAATCACCTTGTACGAAAGGTTCGCTGTACTACCATAGTAAAATACGCCATTTTTGTCTTTTTCACAAACACGGTATAATTTTTTTGAAAAGCTCATCATTTTCTTGAAAAGGGCCTATTTTTTTTGATTCGGGTTGGCATCACTGACCTGTTCTTTTGCTACGGCACATTCTGTCGACTTCTCCATGGGCTTTGCGTTCAGTTTGACTTCGTTTTCGTTGATATATTTGTTGTTGACTTGCTTGACTTGTTGTCGGCCAATATTTGCGCATGTTGGCCTTTTCAAAAAATTACTCAAATTTACTTTTCAATAACTATTTTGTCACAAAGTAACATAAACATAAACGTCATCTATCATCAATCAAGAGCGTCGTAAAATCGCTCCGTACAACATTTTCTTGGGTACTCTTCTTGTTTGCCCGGAGGCCAGTCCGAATTGGTCATCGAAATCGGTCCAGGCGTTCTTGAGTTATAAGCGTAACAATTAACGTCAGTCTCTTTTACTTTGGCATAATCGCCAAATTCGGCAAATTATAACCTAGAAAGTTACTGAAAAGAAGAAAATTAATAAAAGTTGGGACGAATCAATACATTGCGTGTTGTATGCAGCTCCAGTTCATCTGTTATAAATATGAAGCAAATTTCTGGTGTGGGAAGGTGCCACGCCCCTTCGTCCAATATTAAAGAAACTTTGCCTCAGTCTTTCTTCGGGTGTATCTTTTTGCCAAATCGCATTATCATTGCTTCAACCGATTAGTCGTGAAAAGGTAATGAACAGACAAAGCACATTATGACTTTGATGTGGACCGATTGGAAAATTTATATTTACAGAATCTGTTGGAGCATAAAATATAATATATTTATTTTTTTTTATTTCTGTAGGTTCAATAAACAGAAGACTGCAGTACTTCATAATCTTTGGAGGGCTAAAGTGCCACACTATCTCAAAGCTTGCTTTCACTTCAAAATAAAAGAAGTAATTACAACAATTTAGAACATTTATATTTTGCTGACATCTATAAAATATTCTAATACAATTCACCCACAGGTTTAACAGTGATTTCGTGGATCTGCACATGCGGTGGAGTCGATATGGCGAACAAGACAGCTTGTGAAATATCTTCCGGATTCAAGATACTCTCCTTGAGACTGTCGTAGAATTCTTTTGGCGCGATTTCAGTTCGAACTGCGCCAGGACTGATGCTCTACAAACAAACAAAAGATTAGTTTTAGTTAAATAAAAATATTTCAAACCAAGTTCCCACTCACGGTTGTCTTAATTTTTGTTCCCAAAATCCTTAGCTCGTTGCGAAAGGTTTCATTGATGGCAGTGACAGCAAATTTCGATGGTGAATAAATATTTAAGCTGACATCTCCAATCGTCAAGGCCTTGTGTCCTGAAATGCTGTTAATGTGAACAATGTGTCCAGCGAAGTTCCTCTCCTTCATGCTTTTGAAAGCCGCCTGACTACAATAAATTAAACCCTTAATGTTTGTATTGAGAACTTCATCAATCAGTGAGGTATCCATTTCAATTAAATTGCTTCTACGGCTAACTCCGGCATTGTTTACAAGAATGTCAACACCACCCAGGGTAGTTATGATCCATTCAAATGTGGCCTTGACATCAGCTTCATTTGAAACATCGCACTTTTTCACATAAAAGCGGTCTTGCAGATTTTTCGATAACTTCAATCGATTCTCATCCAGACGCTCTTGACGACGACCCAACGCGACAACACGCAGTCCCGCTGTGACTAGATCTTTAGCAATTGCTTCACCAATTCCACTACTAGCGCCGGTTACGACAGCCACCGAATTTTGCCAACGATCCATTTTTGACTGACTAACAAGAACACAAGAAACACTGCAATCCATTTTGAAGTTGCAGAGCTTATATATAGGGCAGTGGGCCTGGGCAGTGTACCTAAATTTTGGTTGATATCAAAAAAGCTTCGGAGTAGTGGGGACTGGGAGGGTACATTACTGATTTGCTGAGTCACTGCGAGAAGCCAGAAACTCATTTCTAATTTGTATTGGATATGCAGAAAAAAAGAGAAAGAAGAAGAAAGAAAAGAAGGGGCTTGCGCCAGTCAATTGAAGAGACACAATGCTTTGGTGTATTTAGATTCTATATCCAGCTGCTAAATAATCTAAAGCCTTTTCTATTTGTAATTGAAAGAAGCGAATCTTTGTTAGGGCGATCATTTTTCACCACATTCTGTAAACTTTGTTTGGAACTCAGTTGCTAACTTAAGTCCATTTCAGGAAGGTAGCAAAACAGGGCACACTCACTGAATGCGCAAACCCGTAATTGGCTGGGAATAGATCGATTATAAAATAACCTCTAAATATCGGAACGATTGAGCTGTAATCTGCTGAAATGCGATTTCGAATCAATCGAGAATATCTAGAGCCCAGAGAAACCTCTTTCCCCATTTGTCAAGTTTCCGTTAACAATGGTTGACACAACAGTTATAAATAAAACCTCAACAGCTGAATTTGCAGTAAGAGAGGAGGTATACATCCATACATATTAGATTTGATATGTCATTTTCTAGAAAGAACAATTAAATCAGTCTTACTTTACCTATTAAAAAAAAACTAAATCTTCCAATGTTTTGTTTGTTTGTTGTTCGTCCGGTCACTTGACGTAAATTGATGTCGCCATATTAACTCGAACTAAATCTAAAACCATTTAGATGGCAGTTGTGGGGTCAACTCATTGCGTGTATTAGTGCTAGATCATTCAGCAGACTGCATGACATAATACCTAGAAGTCTTTAGAAAAAGCACCAAGTGCTTTAACGAGTTTCAAGTAAGCATTATACAGTGGTGCAGATTATGACCTGTTTTTACGTACAAGTGGGTACAAATCATAGCGAGACTCGAAACTTATCTGTTCTTCGATAAACGCATGAATGATTGAAATCAATTTTATAATTTGACGTTTTCGCGTCATGATATAGAAATATTATTCTTTATTTAACATCACTCCCCAAAGGGTTTGAAAATCACGACTGCCACCGAGTTTTGCCAAAGTTGCATTGTCTAGAAGATTTCCAGTTACTTACACACTTTCGAAAATTTCACAACTTATATTTACAATATGTTTTATATAGATGGAGTAAAACGTCAAGTTGCTGATTATGTGCATTATGGCTGATGGTAATTATTTTCCTCATTCATTACGATAAGGTAGACCATTCTTGTATTTCTTGAATATTTGTTGAAACAACCTTGTTGAGTATATTCCATGGTCTTGCAATGGTGGTATAGCTCCTTAAGAATGAATGAAGATTGAATAGTGAAGCACCAAAAATAAACTTTTGGAGCAAAAAGTCCAATATTTTTTACGTACTCGAACGTAGTTTTTACACCGAAACGGAGAAGATCAGTGATGTATTTGAAAAACAAAGCTATCACTCTGTGGTTGAGTTAAGGCATAATTTTCGAAGCCAAATTAAAAATTTTAAGATGGTATTAAGTACTGAATTTTCCATGGATTTATGTGTCCTAAAAAATTAAAAAAAAAAAATAAAGTAAAAATAAAATAAATAAATAAATAAAATAAAAAAGCTAGGCCGAACGTAACTTTCTCGTTCATAAAAATTGTTGGTGCAAATGAAGTGGGAGTTGCTGATTGTGTAAGCTCCAAGTTGTTGAAACTATTTTTAGGGTGCAAATTCAATATGGCAAAAAAAAGAAGTTGGGAGTATTTGCTAAAAAATTCCTTTTTTAAAAAATCCATTGAACAGTAATTATATAGAAGAACTGAGTTTGCTATAAACTTAGAAATGAGTATATTGCCTTAGAAATAAATGTTTGGTATAATCTTATGGACCGTTTTCGAGATACTTATTATGTCCAAATTTCAATACTACCGTTATTCGATTTTCTAGCGTAAAACTGAGTATGCAGTCATGTAAGCGTTGCCTACTTCAGTTCAAACATCAATTTTGGTTGAAATTATTACAGCCGTTTTCAAGCAAATCAAACTGGTATGAACATTTTATATGGGAAGTTCCATTAATATTGAGGTCAGCGTGTAAAAAAAATGCAGCCCCGAACTGTAGGCCCACAAACTCCAAATCCGAACTTTGAATAAAATTACGGTAGTCGTCTAGGCTGGAGGTTTCGGGAGCATAGGGACAGACGGACAGACTGACAGAATTTCGCAACCCTCTTTTTGAGTTCATCTATCAATCGAAATTTTGTACGAATCGAGAAGGTAAAAATACATTAAATCAATGAATGATGACTTTTATTTCCCAATAGAACTTTCCAGTGCCCATTTAAGCGAACACCGTTCGTATTAACCCATTCATTATTTAGAAATATGCCGACAATTCTGTGAAATTCCCACATTCTGTCACAGTTTCGATATATAAAATTCATTTCAGGCTGCAGTAGTTCTTTCTATTGGTTATAGAACACATTGTGGTTGGCTGCGCGAAAGGAACAGTGCCGACTAATGTGACAAATATTACCTCTTTCACCTTTAATTAAATGCAATTAAATAAAATCAATCCTGCAACCAGCAACAGCCGTCGACAAATAATTAATTTTAGTTTCAAAGCTTTTATCCTATATTGGTGTTCTTTTTCGAAAGGTTATTTATTAAATTTTCAGTACTAAATATAACAAAACCCAGCACATATTTCCGAACAGAGTTTAAATTCTTTTCTTCAACTCGAAGAGGTTTTCTTTTCTATTTACCTATTTACAATCAAAATTAGTGTTCTTATGCCGAAGTAGTAGCTTGCAGTTAAAAACTGACATAAACGTGTTTATTATCCAGACAATTATTACAAGCATGTTATCCAATTGTTTTTTTCGTCAGTATTAAAGTCTACCTATGATCATCAACTTCTATTGCGGCAATCAATTTGTTTGTTTGTTATTTTGTTCTTCTTCTGTTCTGAAGTGACTCAAACCTTGGGAATAATTGTTATCGCCTGTACCTCAACGAAATTCAAAACATGCTAAAGTTGTGAAAGACAGATTAAAAATAATAATAATCGCCTCGAGAAATCGTGACGGTAATGATTTTTATATTAAGAGATTCCTAAGTTGATAACTGATAGGTAGGAATTATAAATTTTGTCTGTTATAATACTTTGATAAAGAATGATTGTAATGTAGTTTATATAAGTGAAGTTTCAATTTTGTGTTGTTTGAACATTATTTTGGAGAGTACGTTATTTGACGGCCTTGTGCAGGTAAAGACGCTTTTTATGGCCGATGTTCTAGTGGCTGTATGCCACATGGAGAAAAAAATAAGTAAAAATTCAAAAACAGAAATTGTTTTTTGCATCTTTGCTTTACAAAATTCTGCAAGCAATAAAAAAATGTAAAATGTTAATATATATTTCGCAGAGAATTTTTTTTAGTATTTCTTAAGACTGAATTTTGGAAAGCTGGATTTAGAAAAGCAGAATTTTGAAATCAATATTTTGTAAAAAGAATTTTAACCCATCCGAAATTTTAACGCCAACTTCTCACTTCTTCTCGAACTTCGTACTTTAACATTAAGCTGCTAATTTGGAAGGTCTATGGTTTCGAACTGTGTAAGTATTTAAATTTTATATGGGCCCGTTCCCCGGTATCCACATAATACTGAAAAAAAAAAAACCTTCAAAAGATATTGTTCGGCTGAAGTCATAAATTATTGCAAACTAAGACAGGTTTTCCCTGAAAGGTTATATAAAAATCGTCAGGAAGGCAGGTGTGCCACAAGGAAGCGTTCTTGGGCCGCTATTGTACCTGTTATTTTATACTTCATTTATATCGCAGTCAGAACCTACTACCATTTATCCACGTTTGCCGACTATACTGCTGTGCTTGACCAAAGAAACAAAAAAGACATTACAGGGCTTACGATGAAATTACAAAATCCAGGCGTATCGCTCTTAATGAAAAGAAATGCATGCAAATAGATATTATTTAATAAATAAACACGTTGCTTGTCAGTATTTTTGATTGGAACTTGGTCCAGGTGTTATTTAAATACCTCGGAATGACTCTCGACGCAAAGTTGCAATTGAAATTGCATGTGAAAAGTGAATCGAAGAACTGCAAATAAACTGTATAGGAAACTTAGTATTCCAAGTAATGGTCGACGCTCTATTATTAAATAGTCAATTTCGTATAGAAGACTGTCCAGGCAGCCAAAAATATGAATACGACTATCTGCCAAAAATTTCATAATGCCTTCAAATTTGAGGCTAAATAATCACCTCTATTTTCATTTAAATTTTATTTTTGTTTCCTATCATATCGGATCAATTATCTACTGTAGAGTCGAGCTATCTTGTTTTTTGACTGCTAAGACTGTGACTTGGCATAAAATACCTTAAAATAACACATCTTATCAGCTGATTGATACAGTCCACGGCGGATATATGAATTTTCTAAAGTCCAAAAAAATAGTTTCTTACATTATCCGAGTTGTTCTTATATGCGAACACGTATATAGAAAACAAAGTGATACACACGTTCGCAAAGGATTCCTAGTAAAACAACAATTTCTCTGGGTGAAGGGGTACTTTAGACCAAAGTTAAAGGATTGGTCTAGTGCACTCGGACAGCTTTTAAGAGCATGAAAGAGAGATGGTTTGACAGTCACATTCTTGACAAAAATGGAATTTACGGACATCAGCCTCTCGACTTGGAAAAGGATAAAAGTTTCAATATTATGCGCCGGTTTAAGGTTTGCAGTAACGGAAATCAAGGAAACCATGAGAAATGAATAGCGGAACTTAGGGACTAAGATCTGCACCACGGTGTGTTGGAACATTCTTTCTTTTTTGGAGTAAATTCAAATTATGTCTTACAGAACGTCAGTCCTGGGTTGGTGCGGACTGAAATTGCCCCACCGAGCTTCAATGACTCTTTCGGCGAAGCTATCTTGAATCCCGAAGATGTTTCTCTGGCAATGCTCTTTTCGATTTCGTCTCCGCCACACGTGCAAATTCCTGAAGTTATTAATAAACCTGTGGGTGAAATTCGGTAGTTGTACTTAAACGTTGATACAAATGTGCATATTAATAAACTAAAATATTACCTGAGTATAGTTCTTTCTTTCTTTGGTAACACTTAATTTTTATAGAGTGCGAGGTAGGTGCTATATTTATTAATTGAAATTGTTATTAGAAGTGGTCAATTTTGAGTATAAAGTAAAAATAATAGTTCTAAAAGAAAATTAATGGCTTGCAAGAAATGTTTTCTTATATTAAACACTTACACAAATTTGTAGTCGAATTTATAGTGCTAAGTTGCTTTTCTGAAGCCCAAAATTCTACCAAAGTTGTACATATCTTGAAAGGTGGATAAACTGTAGCTTTTTATAGAAATCATTCTTATAAGCTTGTGAAGTAACTAAAGCAAAATTAAAAAAAAAATGCGTGGACCAAATAAACTGGGTAAGGAGTTCGGGTAAATTATTTTATTATTGTGCAATAAATTATTTAAACTAGTACAAAATTTGACGTAACTAGGCCAATTTTTTTATTCAGCTGATGATTTATCACCGCCTACAACTCAAAAAAAAAAAAAACCAACGCATAAGTGGGATAAGAAAGTTCACATATTTTTGGGGACAGGCTAGACAAACGGGGTTTCCCGATGCTAGTTGGAAAAAGTTCAAAAGAATGGAAAACATTTAAAAAACTAACGCAAACCGGGGCTAGCAGTGGCATTGGAGAAGCCATTGCAGCTGATCTGGTTAGAGTCGTTTTGAAAGTGGTCGCACTGGGACGTCGCACAGATCGACTTGAAGGAAATCGTCTGAAACTAGCTAAAGGCTTGCAAAACAAGCAGTCTTGTATCCGGAAGATGTTTCGTAGGCGGTGGTGTTTGCCATATCAGCTCCGCCACACGTGCAGATTCATTAAGTCATTATTAGACCTGTCGGGGAGAGTTTTTAGTTATATGCGGTTAAGGAGTGGCACCAGCAGCAGCACCTGTCTAGACTAATAAAGTTTCAGTTCCGATTTATCTTACATGAGAGAGTAAATATTTGCCAGAAGGTACTGAGGGACTCAGCAATGACGGCGCTAGACTAGCTCTTCGGTAGGGTGTTAGGTATGTATATATTGCAGCTATTTTCTGAAGGTTCCTCGTCCTAGAGTACCCTTTGGAGCTCTCAAATAGTTCTACGAGATGGATAAAAATTAGGGAAATGAAGCGAAAGGTCCGTATAGAGTCTTACAATACTTTTGCATTAAAACCCATCTCAATCTATATCGAAATTTAATATTTCACACACATTTTGTAATGGCAGACATTAGATGTTTAAAATGAATAAATCTTTTATTATTTGTTCAAATTGAAAACATGCAAACTATTATATTTTAATATTTTCTCGACTTTGTCATGTATGTACCCTCAAAAAAAAATAAAAATCAACAGAGTCAAGAGAAACTTTCAATACTTTGGCAAGACATGGGAAATAGTAAACCAATTAATTGGGCTGTGTAAACGTGCTTTTGTAGAAACACAAGGAATGCCACCGAAAGAGGCCTTATTTATCTGAGCTGAAGTCCATTGTGTCGGAGAAGTTCGAACGTCAATAGCTGCTTCAAGTTCTTTTCGAAATTGTTTTTGAGGTCCATTTCTACTTGCACTTAGCGACGAATATAGCCAGCTAGTGTAGATTTAAGAAGATATTCACACAGGAAGTAAGTTAAGACAGGAATACTAATTACTACAAGGAACAATAATTGTCCTAAAACAAATTCGAATATTATCACATGTCTCTGGGGTTTTTTCTCCCAATAAAATTTCCAATAAACCCTCGCAAATTTTATCTAAACGTTTGGTTTTCACACTACCCAAATAACCGACGGTAAGTCAAGCATGAAATTTCATCGAATCAACCAGCACTTGAAAATATTTACTTTAATGTAAGGCTTTGAGTATTTATCGTCATTTTTTAAAACCCATCACACAAATGGACTCAGAAAAGTACCAGCTCCTTTGATCACATGCCCTTGAACATCCATATCTTCGCCTTTCAATACTTCCGTAGCATCTTAGTTTCCTTTCAAACAGGTGAAGCACTGGCCGTTTTTTTTTTTACCTTATCATTTTCCTTAACACATTTCAGTCTTATTACTATTTCAGAACTACCCCGTTATAAATGCAGACACACAGCAAACGAGTTTTACCTAAGGGCTAAAGTATTCCTATTTTGACCTGTTTTCTACTTATTTATTTTTTGCTGTCTTTATTTTATTTTATCAAGGATATATCCTGGTGTTGACTTGTTGTCGTTCCCCCTTTGGTTTTTTTTTTTTTTTGTCCTCTTCAACTGAGTGGAGAGTTGGTGACCGGCTCATATATTCAATTAACAACATGTGTCCCGAGGCAAATATGGAAATGCGTACAGAAAACCAACTCCTGAGAGAAACTGCGGGAGCCGTTGCCACAGCCGAACGTCAATATTTGAAGTGGACGCTATATCGGTTCAAGGTCCTTATAGGAGTGCACTCGCAAAGGTGCATGCAACGGTTTTTTTTTTGTGTTGCCCCTGTTTGCTTGGTGGGCAACAATACTGATGGTGATGCTATGCATATGCAGATATATAGACATACGGTTTAATGTCGTTGAATTTAATTGTATACACAGCCGGAGGCAGATCCAATCGATTCATCGAGTTATCGAAATCAGAGGAGAAAATGTTGAAGAGGCAATTTAATCCGCTGATTGGTTGGTAATTGAACTAGTAATTGTAGATTGTATAAAAAAAATATTTATTTACTCAATTTTCTATCGAAATAATACAGATCAATTCAATTTGAAATAACTTCAGGAATTCGGTTAAAAATTGGTTTGCCAATTGAGACCCTGTGCGATATTAGTGGCATAATCAGCATGCGGAAACCTGTCACGGATCAATTTATTAGCGGAACTTGAGCGTACCTTGAGCATCAATCATTGGGGAGCTGCCACATGTTAAGCGTAAAATTGAATCATTAGTAGCAGCGGAAAAATAACGACTTCTTTTGTTATACATATTATCATATGGTTTTGTCAGTTACACTTTACTTTCTTCGAGCTTTTCGGTGAAGAAAAGTAAAAACGCACCTGACCTTAATAAGGACCGCTTTTAATGATAAAGTATATTTGAAACTTTAGCAGTTTTGACTTATTATAATTTTTGACATTTAACTTCGCGTACATTAAACAATGAT
This sequence comes from Cheilosia grossa, assembly GCA_963082955.1. NCBI lineage: Eukaryota > Metazoa > Arthropoda > Insecta > Diptera > Syrphidae > Cheilosia > Cheilosia grossa. Next base: position 59,353,700 of record OY720145.1, on the reverse strand, counting down.
ACCAAACAATAATCTTAAAAAAAAGGTAACAGAGCTGATAAAAAGTATAAGAATATTAAAATGAAATTGTACTAGTTAACAGGCTTCTTAAATCTTTTCCATACATTAAGGAATTACAGGGTAACGTCATTTGCATGATTTCTCGTTTTTATCGACACCAGCAAATATGATGGAACAATGACATTAAGTGGAGGGAAGAAATGTCCTTATAGCCCTTGATATTCAGGCAGTGATACGACTTATGGTAAAGACAAACATCCCCACATCATTGGCACTACACTGAGTACTTACAAGGGTAAGAAGGCAATGAAAAGGCCTTGCCCTCCGACGGACAGACCCATACTTACCTAGGTTCTTCCGATAAGATTCCCTTTGACAAGCAGACACATCACGCGCGGTTTTAAAGTTTATTTCAGAGCATCAATTATGCCAGGCGACGTGGTACTGATGTTACGTAGCTTAGCTTTGTTATGTTATCTGCAAAAGAGCTGTTGCATCTTCTGAACAATTTCGAATTCGAAATTCTTAAATACTTTTTTATTTCAATCGGTAAAACTCAATCCTTACTTACATAGGTGGCGCTACAGCCTATATGACAGATCTGTGAGACAAAATCGAAACAAAATAACTGGCTCCTTTCGATTTATTCCAAAAAATAAACCTCACTTGACTCACACAAAGCTTTTCAGATGAATTTCAAGAACCTTTGCACAATCTGTATCATTTTATTGAGTAAAACTTGAGCTGTTTTCAACAGTTACCACTTCTCCCCCACAGGCTTGATTATAAGTTCATGAATCTGCACATGGGGAGGTGTTGCAATGGCAAAGAGCACCACTTTGGCCACATCGTCTGGCGTCAGGAGCTCGTCCCCAAAGTTGTCAAAGAACTCCTTTTCTACAAATTCGGTCCTCGTCACACCAGGGCTAATACTCTGTAATGACAAAGCACATATTTGCACACTCAACTCACCACAGCAATCTACCTGAACTCAACTTACCGTGGTCTTAATTTTCGTGCCCAAATTCCTCAGCTCATTCCTGATGACCTCATTCATAGCTGTGACAGCAAACTTAGTCCCATGGTAAACATTGAAACTCATGTCCTTCTTCACGTCGAGTATTTTGTGCCCAGCGATACTGTTCATATGCAAAATGTGTCCGGCAAAGTTCCTCTTCTTCATGCTCTTGAATGCCGCTTGGGTGCAGTAGATAAGGCCTCTCATATTTGTGTCGATGACTTCATTGATCAATGAAACGTCCATTTCGACCAGAAAACCTTCTCGTGTTATCCCAGCGTTATTAACAAGGATATCTGTTCCTCCCAGAGTGCTTTCGATCCATTCGAAAGTGGCCTTGACATCTTCTTCGCTGGTGACATCACATTTGCGTGGATAGAATTGCGATTGTAGACTCGCCGGCAGTTTCGCACGATTTGCTTTAACGCGGTCCTCGCGACGTGCCAAGGCCACTACTTTGAGACCGGCCTTAGCCAGCTCAGCTGCGATTGTTTCGCCAAGCCCGCTACTGGCTCCCGTAACTACAGCGACCCGATTTTGCCAACGCTCCATAGTGCTTGCTCGATTACCGATTTGACGATACGACTTTGATTTGAAGCGCTGTCATCTATTTATATGTCAAAGCTGCTGTAATGACAAACTAATTTTACGTGGATGACACTGCATTTCTAAAGAGCTTTGTTTGCTAATAGACATCAACGCAATCAGAGATATATACTCTTTTCACTTAGTAAGTGTCATTAGCATCGACATCAATGGGCGTAAGTACTTATTTCCCTTCGCTGACCTTCGCTAAGGTATCGTACATAACAGAAATGACCTTTGTTGTTAATATGCGAGCCACAGCGGAAGATACTATTGTTCTATAATTATTATGTGTGAATTGAATTTAATTGTGCGGATGGATTGGCACGGTTATTGTTATGAGGAAAATGTTTTTGTTCACTAGTATTATACGTAATACAGCGCAAGCTACTAGGTGGACTTCCTTGTAACTTGTAGACGGTCTTTGAATTGACACACTATGAACCTTTAAAGCTAATCTCGAAAACAATATTTAACACAAGTTGGTGAATGAAAATAATATCTTTACTGATTCTGGACTCCAGATTAATGAGAGTCTCGATAAAGGGCAGCACTTTAAGGATCATTCCCAGACAGACCATCGAAAACGAACCGAAGAAACCGACATTGAATGCTCTCACAAAATATTAAGTTTTATAAGAAACTGAAAGGGGGATGAAATGTAGTTCAACCGAGAGAAAGGCGAATTGGAGAAGAGTTTTTCTTCGACTTTCATACTTCAAGCAGCATCCGAGGCACTAGGTGGAAAAAATTTGTTTCTTCTCGAATAAGTAGGCAGGATTCGTATTAGTGAAGACGCAATCACAGATGATTCCCAGTATTCAAACCACTGAATCACAGCGAACACAAAATTATAAGTAGAGTCCTGATTTATAATGATCAGCGATCCCGTCAGTAGCAGATGGATACCTGATGTTAGAAGAAAATTCTTCGGTCGAGTGGGTATTGAAGAAGTGTCGGTAAGAAGATTTAAGGACGAACATTATGGACAATCAGTCAGTGCTGAAAAGGATAGAGCTTGTTATATAGTGGCAACACTTACTTTGAATTATATACGTAGGCAATGTATTACACTAGTTGAAAAACAGATGGAAAAACGAAAGCATAAATGAGTGGTATACAAGAGCAGTTAATTGCAAATTCGGTATCCAGCTAAACGGCGCTTTGTGACATTCAAAATCCGGTCAGAAAGATGGCCAAATTCTTGAGAAGTTGTCAGAAGAGCACGAAAAAATGTCTCTTGACAATGCATGGACAGCCGCAAGAAAAAAGAAACGTTACTGAATAGCCGCAAAGTTACCACCTGCAAAGTAAATACTAATTACATACACACGCGAAAGTCATGAGACGATCAAACCATAAAGTCATACGGACAGAGGTCGCGACAGAAAAAAATAAAAGCACTAGCCCTTTTTTATTATCAGCCATGATCCATATAGATCATCGAAATACATGCACTTACAACAACAGCACATGATCCTGATATTCATCGAGATCACGAATCATGATCTGAAAATTTATTGTAACTACTAGGTGGCTTGTTTCATTTTTCAATGTTGGTGTGCCTGTAAACGATAGCCATTAGCCAAGCCACACAGTCACGTTGCCAGACTAAAATATTCAACACCCTTCACAACACAAAAAATCAAAAAGCATTTCGAATCAAAAAGCACATCGAATACATTTCCCGCCTTCGAGATGATTTTGCTTTTTCATTCCATAAAGGTATGCCCAGACCAGCGAAATATTTAGGTAAATGTTTCATAAACATTTATTTAACAAAAAAAAATGTTTAAGAAATGTTTCGCAGGTCGTTAGTAATTTGTTTCACAGGTGTTTTTTGTTCTTTTAACATAAAATACAAATGTACAGAAAATCTTGGAATAATGAAAAATCGAAACTAGCTGCCTGCATAAATTTTAATTGTTTTCCCACCTAGTTATTGGGAAACATTTCTATTACATTGCGAACTGATTGTAGGTTAACTCATTTCTTTTTAGAAACAAAACACACCATTTTACGGAAGCCGTGTTGTTGTTTTCGAGCCTCTGGTCGTGAATTTCCGACGGTAAAAAGTATTTCATAAACGTTTAATAAATACTTATGCGGCGTATACACCGGCAAGAACAGAAATGTTTGACAAATGTTTATGAAATGTTCCTGAAGCAAATCGAGAACATTTCATAAATGTTTAAAAAAAATCATTCGCTCGCACCGAAAACAGTAGCAAAATATTGTTTATTTGTTTCATTTTTGAACATAGAATTTTAAATTACTTTTTTTAAAAACAATATCCAAAAATAAAAATTATTAATATTATTCATATGGTAACACCCCCGACGAGCAAATGAAATCTCATGTCAATTGACATCATATTGTGACGTCACGTTGTACAGAATGTTTGCAATATGGCTGGTGGCAATATGAAGTTTGCCATTTTCATATATTATCCGTCGTGTTTTGAAAGCAACTGTTGCCACAACTCCAAAATGAAACGTTTCCATACATTTTTGTAACTGACCTCATAAGACCCTCTTACGGCTCAACCAGTCCGTGTACTCTCTGAATAACTTCCAAGTCCATGTTGCCTGCTATAGATATAAATATGTATATATAGCGGAGATTCATCGCCCCCAGCGCATGGTTGACTTATACATAAAAAGACTATTCCCCAGGGTAGAGTTAATTCTGTCAATTAGGATCAATAGACACATGCATTTTTAGATACACCCTATCTGCATGTTTCAGCATTATTCCCTACAATCATTGACACTTTTTCATTGTTATTCGATGAACACTGCTTCGATGCGGAAGAAGAGAATAGTGCTTCATGTGGCGAAAGATGAATTAGGTATGGTGTACAATGAGAGCGATCTTTTATTTTTATCCACCATGTGGATGGGGCCAAATGTAAAGAGAAAAATTACTCGATTTCAGATGATATTGAGATTTTTTTCAATCAGGGACAGGACGCCTTAATAAAGTATCGGTTACACGCATTTTAAAATGCCTCCGAACTTATAAAGAATTTGGCAGTAAATGACCCTGGAGTTTAGCTGCAAGCTGCTCAATGGGGTATAGGTACCTATAGTCCGGATACTTTATTTAAAATTGGAACATAAAGGTAATTTCAGTAAGGTATTCATTGTTTGGGTTCAATTGAGTTACCTTGGAAGGCAGTCATCTACACGAATATGTTAATACGAAGGAGATATAAAGTGTTTTTTTTTTTAGAGGTATAGAACTTTGAAATGGAATAAAAGAAAGAAAGTTGTTTAACTTGATATGAAAATTACTTTATTCGAAAGATAATCTTCTGGCATTATAATTTAAATATGATTTCTGGCATACGACTGCCACGGCTGGCTCGGACGTAGTCTAATCTGGAGGTCCAATTTTCGATGACTTTTTCCAACATTTGTCCCCGTATATCGGCGATAACGCGGCGAATGTTGTCCTCCAAGTAGTCAACCGGTTCGGGCTTATCGGCGTAGACTAGCGACTTCTCATATACCCACAGAAAATAGTCAAGCGACGTTAAATCGCACGATCTTGGAGGCCAATTCACGGGGCCGCAACGTCAAACTATGCGGTTACCAAACGTTTCCTTCAATAAATCAATTGTATCGAGCTGTGTGACAAGTTGCGCCGTCTTGTTGAAACCACACCTCCTACACATCATGGTTGTTCAATTGATGAACGGAAAAATCAGTAATCATGGCTCCATAGCGGTCACCATTGACTGTAACGTTCTGGCCAGCATCATTTTTAAAGAAGTACGGACCAATTATTACACCAACCCATAAAGCACAGCTAACAGTCAGTTTTTGTGGATGTAACGGTGTCTCAACATACACTAGAGGATGATCATCACTCCAAATACGGCAGTTTTGTTTATTGACGTATCCATTCAACCAAAAGTGAGCTTCATCGCTGAACAAAATTCGCTTATGAAAATTTCGAACAGATCCATGATTTTCAAAATTAATGTCACCAATTTGGAAGCGTTGTTCAGGCATCAGTCTATTCATGTTGAAATGCCAAAGTAAACTAAAAATAAATCACTTGACAGTGTTGCCAACCTAAAGTTCTGTGTCTACAAAAATAAATAAGATTTAATAGTTTTTGTCTAGTATGTAAGTTCAAAAAAAGAAGTAAATAAAAAATGAATTTTTAAAGTTAAAAAAAGTTAAAAAAGCCACTTTTTTTTAACTTTAAAATTAATTTTTTATTTATTTCTTTCTTTAAACTTACATACTAGACAAAAACGATTAATTCTAATTTGAAATTAACATTTATCTTATTCTAGCTTACTCGCTCTAAACTTATCAATATCCTTAAAATTATTGCCTTGGCCTTAAATTTATATATTTCTGTGATTTGTTTTGTTTTTTAGTTTTCAAGAAACTTGGCTATTGAAGTTTTGATGCAGGATATTAATTTTTATTTTTACGCATATTGCTATTCGCTTACATATTCTTCAATCTCTAGCTTTCTTTGATTCATATGACAACAAATTCAAATTTATAAACTATGCAGATAGGAGGATGTAATAAACTACCAAAAAGTACATACACTCTAAGGTGTGCGATTTATGGCAGACATCTGAGGTTATTTGTGTCATATTGAAGCTTCTCAGTTAAGCCAATGCTTCCTATAGGGTCATCTGAAATGGGAGAAGCTTACAAAAATAGTCCTTTCCAAGCCTTATTTGAAATCAAATGATATTGTATAGCATTGCATCCATTAAGTTTTAAAGAACTAGTTGAAAGTTTCGTCAAAAGACCATAGTAACAAAAATCGTATAAGCTATTACCTCTGTGCAAATTTTGCGTGTTTAAACTAAGCCAGCTTAGCTCACCTACAGCTTACACCCTTTAGATTATTACCAGCTCGAGATATTTGGCATGCACTTAAAGCAAGACATAATATCAAAATTAATTATCAATGTTCACGCAGAAATATCACTTGTTTAAAATCAACCAACTTTCAGTTAAAAACTACCAAGTGATACTGTTAATATAGCTCCTACAAAGTTAGTGGATTAAAAACAGCCGAGTCAGGTTGTTTAAGGAAACTCTGTTAAAAATAACCTTTTATTATTTTATTCCAATTTTTCTGGGTTGTAAATAACAAACTAACTCTGTTGAATTAAACCAGCTGGTTGATATTTATCTAGAAACTTGGTTCGTAACAAAGTGTGTTATTTTTAACAGTATGCATTTTACCTATTTATATCGGTAGTATTAAACAACGAATACTCGGTGTTTTGAACAGAGAGTTGGTTAATTTAAACAATTTTGTTTTAACCGAGCAAAAATCGCACTCTGTTAGAGCCAATTTTTGAGCGTGTTGGTTTGTCTGAATAGTTACTGTCGGCACTCGGTACATTTATAATTATTATGAAAAAAAAAAGTATATATACTTCTCACCGAGATGTCATTGTCAGAAGTTGCAAGATACTTAACAAACGTCAAAGTGGAAGTGTCACACTTTTTAATTTTCTCGATAACGTAGTACGTATAAAATTTCGAACTCGAGATTTTAATCGATCTGACATTACGATAGTGGAATAACTTGTATCGTAGCTCAGGGAAATTATAAGGAACACAAACCGTCACACTCCGAGGTAAAAATAAAAAACGGCCGGAACAAATAAAGTCACAAGATAGTTATAGCGGAAAAAATGAAAATTCATGTTCCTGCTGAAAGACTGGCTTTCGTCATACAATTCACAGAAGCTCGGTCTTTCGTTCAGTCTATATATTTTCTCAACACATGGAACTCAAAAAAGTGGGTCTCGCAATTCTGTCCGTCTATCAGTCGGCTCCTGAGGTCTACAGCATAAACAGCTGGACGGACTTGTTCCAAACTTCGGATTTGGAGTTTGTGGGCTTACAGTTCGGGCCACGTATTTTTGCACGTTATCCCCATTGCTAACGGTGCTTCCGATACAGCGGTCTTAAACAAGTTTGATTTTTTGTTGAAAACGGCTCAAACGGCTTCAACTAAAATTGATATTTGAGCTTATGCAGATGCGGTTTACATCGCTGCATACTCAGTTTTAGTGCAAAAAAAATCTAATAGCGGTACCTGCTTTTGAAAGTCGGCCTTAGGTATCTCAAAAACGGTCCATACAATTGTAACAAAAATGCACTCCTAAGGTAAGATGGTCATTCTTAACTTGATGGCAAGCTCAGTTTTTCTCTAATTTATAATTTTATTTAAATAAAAACTTTTTTTTTTAGGTAACCTACTTGAAAACGCGCATCGACCAAAATGCAAACTTGGGGTAAAATTAATGTTTCCATTCGAATAACCAAACATGATCCTTTTAAAGATTGTTCGAAAATATTTCTTTAAAATGACTACCAAATTCGCGATCTGTGTTCACATACGGTAGATTTTTGTTTATTTCAAGGCCTCATTTTCAATAAAAATACAATAACAAATACGCAAAACTTGAATTTAGCAAGTATTGTCTACTCCTGCACTTATTCTAAACACACACCATAAAATAACCAGCTTACACAATTCAAAACATTTTCATTGGAGCTCTGGTTTTCATACACTTATATCGGTCTGTTTGTATGAAAATTCAAAAAACCAACTTAGGATTTCGGTATTTCATAAACCTTACTTCCAACCGGAGGCTCGAAGACCAGGATCACCCATCCATTCCAGTCAAAAACAACCTGATGGAGCACTTAACACACCGATATGTCGAATAATTTGAAGAATTTTCCATTAACCATGCAACGCACCACATCACGTCAGGTATCAGTAACATACGAAGTCTGAAACTTGTATGAGATAGACTGAACAAAATACTACATCCAACCCTTTCTTGGGATAGTTAATTTGTAAATCGAACTATAATTGGTGGTGGCTATCACAACAGATTTCAAAAAGCTAAGCAATAATTCCAACAACTGCGAACGGAAATTTAAGTACACATATAAAAATTTACCTCGTCTACAAGCCCACCAAACAAACTAACTATATCTGGTGAAACAGGTTTTTGAATTACCTACCTTTAGTTCGCTTAAAAGTTCGTCAACTATAACCTAACTCAGCAACTGCGTGTCTATTTTGATCCCCATTAATTTAATTTATCTCAACTTACTGCCTTTAAATATTTTTAAAAATAACACTGTCTAGGTACATTACATCTACAAAACCATCTGGAAGAAACAGTTCAGCTTATTCCTCTTATTGGATAAACAAACAGTAGACCCGCTAACAACAGTACACGCGATACTATAAGCCGGGCAATTTGAAACTTGAAATCTATTTTAAACTCAGTACGTTCTATGCGAACAACTTGTCGGAGTCGCGAACACGCGAACCACGACAATCAATCAATGTCGGTGAAAATGAATTTCTTATAAAAGATAACGACATTCAACTAAATTTTCCAAACTTGTTTATTTCTTCAGATGACCTCCCCGACGGGCTTGACAATGATCTCATGTATCTGCACATGGGGCGGAGTCGATATCGCAAACAGAACCGCCTGTGATATGTCCTCCGAGTTGAGGATCGCATCACTCGTCAGCTCAGAGATGTCGTCCGGCAGGATTTCCGTTCTCACAAAGCCAGGCGATATGTTCTATAAGACAACAATATTTTTTCAAAAAATTCCAAGACAAAAACACTCCCAACTCACAGTGGTTTTAATTTTAGTTCCCAGCGCTCTCAGTTCATTGCGGAAGGTCTCATTGATCGCTGTCACTGCAAACTTTGATGGTGGATATATGTTCCAACTGGGAAACTCTGTGGTCCCAGGAATCACAGTGTGACCCGCAATGCTGCTGATGTTCACAATATGACCGTCGAACTTCCTACTGACCATACTCTGGAAGGCGGCCTGAGTGCAGTAAATCAATCCCTTCACATTTGTGTCCAAAACTTCATCAATCAGTTTCGTGTCCATTTTGACCAAGTATCCTGGTCGAGCAACGCCTGCGTTATTAACAACAATGTCTGTGCCGCCCAGATTCTTCTCGACCCATTCGAACACAAGCTTGACGTCGGCTTCATTAGATACATCACACTTCAGCGGGTAGTAGTTTGGCTGGAGATTCTTCGGTAATGTGGAGCGATTCTCCTCGACGCGCTCAATCCTTCGAGCCAGGGCAACAACCCTTAGGCCAGCCTTAACTAAGTCACTCGCGATAGCTTCACCGATGCCACTGCTTGCGCCAGTAACGACGGCTACACGATTTTGCCAACGATCCATTGTGAATAATCTATGAGAACTTAACGCGCCGGCAGATATTTCTGCTGTTTTTATACGATTTTCACGTCAGGTAAAATAAACCTGCTATGAGTTTGTCGCTCCGGTCGCTCTCCTAACGTATATCAGTCACGAACAGATTTGCAAATTATTTCTGATCATATTACCTATCTCTAATGCTGGACGATGATATTGATCGGTTGGACGGAAATTACCGCCTCGGGATTTCGTGGACATTGAGATATCATACCTAGACATCGGCATTCAGCACGCAAACAAGAAAAAAAAAAAACAGCGCCAAACTTACAAACTAACTATAAATGAATTATTGGTAAAGGGTGTTTAAATTGTTTTGCCGGTAATTTCGGGGTTCGTTGAGGTGGAATATATTGCGGACTGGTTTTGTTTTGCTTTTGATTGCCCATAAAAAATGTAAGTGAACTAAGTTAAAAAAAATTTCGAAGGCAAGCAATTTTCATTTCAAGCTGAGATTTACGCAGTTGAAAGCCGTTCAAATTGTTCCTGCTACACTGGACAGTTACGGAGCACTTAAAGTGGTCCAATCCGCTTCTACGCAGAATGTGCAATCAATAGTAATAAACAAGGAAGTCCTTCCCATATAGGACCAAGGTCTAACCAATATTCAAATGGGTAAAATATATATTTTCTTTTAAATGAAATTATTGATATTTGAAACCATTTCAGTATTGCCAACATTTGTCTTAAATTTTTCATGTAAAACTGGTTGAAAATAAATATAAGTAAAGTCCAATATTATAGGATAAAAATAACTTCTTTACTTTAACGTTAAAGTTCATTTTTATTCACTTCTTTCCTTAAACTTGCATACTACACAAAAACGATTAAATCTTATTTAAAATTAACATTTATCTTATTCTAGCTTACTGGCTCTAAGCGAGCGCTCTAAACTTATCAATATCCTTAAAATTATTGCCTTTCGGCCTTAAATCTATCTATATCTATGATTTGTTTTGTTTTTTAATTTTCAAGAAACTTGAGAAAACTTGAATCCTTTATTATAGTTTTGTTTGCAACTACTTAAAACTACCTAAGCTACTTAACCTAAATTATCTATAATCAGGGTGGTGAGCAATCTCATCGATTGGTCACCATCCTGATCGCGTCCATGGGCGCCTGACAGCCGCCAATAAGGGTTCACCCGTGCCGCCGAGCCTCGAGCGAGGCCATAAGCGTCGGTCGAGTCTCGGAAGCACTGTTCATGTTGGCTAGCATGGCCCCTCCCAAAGACCCCCTACTATAAACCTAAACCTACTAACTTAATATCTAGCTTAAAACTAAGGAGTAGCGTACCGGTCCGGGAGCGTATCCACCCTCACCTGTTCATCAAGCCACCAAAATTCGGTGAACTGCTCGAGCGTATCGACCCTGTCCCGTTCCGCAATAGCGGTGCTAAGACGGAAGAGCTCCTGAGCATTGGCGGCGTACCCGTCGTGGATGAGCCGCTTATCCCTCGCGCCGCAGTGGCTGTGGTACAATACCAGCACACCATCTTTTCTCTGGACTAACCTTTTCATTTCTACATGAAGAAATCCGCCTCAGGCGGGATAGAGCCAGACCGAAGCGTACTCTCGTGGTACATTAAATTGGGGTAGTAAGCCCCTGAGATCAGGCTATTATCGCTGGCCATCGCCCTTGCGACGTGCTTCCGAATCACCTTAATAAGGAAATTGTCAATCCTATTCAGTCGCGCCCCATTGTATAGGGTCCTGTTCGGATAGTATTTTATGTACTGAGATTCAGGAGTTCTAAACAACCCTAGACAGGGCCTGAGACATTGTCTCTCAAACACCCGAATCTTTTCCATATAGGACGGCGCTATATTGAACCACATGGTGGAGCCATAAGCGATGACAGGCCTTATAAGGGCCACGTAGCACTGTGAAACAGTCTCCTTATCAGAGCGTAGGCTCTCTTAGCCCCAGCGAGAAAAGCATCTATATGTTTGTCAAAATACAGATACTGGTCGAGCCAGATGCCAAGATACCTCACCACGTTTTTCATCGCCAATGGTCGCCCCTGCTGCACAATAATTGTTAATTTTCTCCAGTTTTTTCTCGTAGGTATAATTATATAAATATAACTGGGGGTAGACCCTGTTTGCATTGAAATACAAAAAAAAAATAAAAATTATAATGGGGAAGCAAGCATTTGTATATGCAAATCATCGCAACAATCGTATGCAAATTATATTCTATAAAACTTAGTAATTCAATCAATTGCTTTGGTTCTACACAATTATTCACGTCCGAGACTAGACACTAGTTGGTACTATCTAGATCTGAATTCATATTTAATGTTAACTTGCAGTAATAAAACGATAAGTTTATTGATATGGGTGGAGGCGTGTCAATGAGCCAGTCTCTGGTGTTTTATAAGGCAAATTCCATTAAAACCACGTGTTACTGAAAGTTGGTTAGTCGATTTTTGAATACAAGTGTAATCTGCAACTTGAATACTCATTTTTTCTCCCGATTTCGGAAATGTCAATGCAAATCTTGAAATAATTTTGAAATAGATTTTAATGACTACAAACTTTTGATGGACGTTACCTAATACTTATTTTTGACAGCTATAAATACAATTTTTATATTCGTAGAATTTATTCGGAATAACAATATTACATTAAAAGACTTCAATACCTGTTTTTGCTAATGAATAGTTCTGCGACGGAAGACCATGTCCTGCCTTCTGATAACAAATTCTAGTCTCGACTTTAAATTTGCAGAAGCTCACAATTGCAAAATTTCTAGGGATGATAAATAAATACAAAGATTAAAAAAAATAATTAAATTAAAAAAGTAATTATTAAAATAATGTTAATCAGTAAAATATTGGTCGCAGAGTAAAGTGGGGTACATTTGACTACGGGCCCTAAAAGCCAAAAAACTAAAACGCTGAAAGAAGCATAATTTTATTTGACGAAACGTCACTAACTTTGCTTTTGAGATCACAGTTGTAATTTTTGTAAGTGTTCGAACTAAATGTGACTGTTCTTTTAAATGATTATACAAATTTGTTAGCACTCATCTTAGGTTTCAATAAAATAGAAGTGAGTTGCATGAAAATAAAAAATATATAAACTAAAATAAGAAGAATTGTTATCAAGAACATTTGACTTTTACCAAAATGGTGCATTCGACAATTGTTAAAGCGATAAAAGTATTCCCTATGCTGAATCAAAAACTCTAACGGCCTTAATTCCGATGAAGGAAATTTTGAAATAGAAAAACGAGCTTATTTTTTTCTTCTACTAAAGTACCCAAATATTTTTTTTTATTTTTTCTTAATAAAACATTTTCAAAAAAAGTAAACCTCATTTTTCTTTAACTTAAGAAACAGTCAAGTTAATTCCGTTAGATTTCCGACTAAATAGAGATAGTCTCCCTTGTCAAATGTGTCCCTCATAAAGTCAAAGGTGTTACTGGGGCACTTTTGACAAAATGTCACTATTGGGAAAAGTAAAAAAAAAAAAACGGGTAGAATCAGCTAAGGTTTTAGTTGATAGTTGACAGTCAAAACCATAGCTCAACGTCCACGTAAGGTGGCTTCAACTCTGAATTAATTGAACACTTCAGTGAAAAAAGAATAGCATATTAAGTACCTAAATTGAAATAAAAAAACTTTAAGTGCAATTGAAAATTCGAAGTGAAGTGCAATGTTTACTTCATTGGAACTTTTCTACAGATATGAACGAAATAATTAGAAAAATTATTAAAAAGAAACCTGAGAAATAAAGCAAAAATCTTGTTTCGGGTTTGGAAGTTACCTCTTCTTTGAGGTGGTGGCTATCAAGGACAATTTGTGGCTGAATGAGCTGTTCCAATGGGTTAAAGTACGGTGGCTGAAATTACTGCTGCATTCACTAAGAAACTGCAGTCGATACTTTGCCCATTTATGACTAAGTTTGTGCCTTAGGATTCAACGAAATCATATCATAGAGCATTGTATGACCTAGCCGAACCCGGATTTTGTTGCATAGATTTGGAAATAGTCCGTACTAGCTCTTGATTAGCTTGAGACCTTATAAAAACAAACAAATTTAATTCAATTTTAACATAATTATTATTATTTTTCTCAAATTCACTTACATTTTTCACAATAAACAAGCAACACTTCGAATATGTCGAATATTTAGGTATCAGATGCTCGGAATGACAGCGTCGGCAAGGAAGTGACGTTTAAAACTCGAAGTGTTGCCAATAATCAAACATTTTTTAACGATCGCTTTACGCAGAGCGAGAAAGAGTTGATAAACAAAAAGCGACAATCAACTATCACGATAGCCGATTCCAGCCCAGATCAAACTATTTTTTATAAAACAACTAGCTGACCCAGCGAACTTCGTTCCGCCTAAATTCATTAATGTACCTAATAAAAATAATAATTCTGAGCATGCAGAATGCACGTGCTGCTTTATGAAATAAATGAAGTACATATTATAGCAATATCGATGGGTTTGCTCACACGTGAGCACGCCATATACAATTGACCATGTGAGAAACATGGGAATTGAATTGATGCCACAAATATCCAGCGATTGTCCTTGCGACTATTTGTCATAGTGAAAGCGAGGCACACGAAAAATTTAAGACGCTCAAATACGAATGGCAAATCGTTCTGAATAAGGGGATTCCGCTGAATGAAAATGTTGGCATTTGAATTTTTCCCTCAAAATCGTTTGCTGCATGACATTCGATTTGAGATTCTACACAATCAAATCAAATGCGTTCCGTTGCAAACTTTCGGAGCATTTAGGTTGCGCAACAAAATTATAACTGAGCCGACTTTCAATTTCATCCTATCTTTTAAATACAGCAATACGAATAAAACAAAGAAAGAATCATGAAAATTGGCCCAGTGGATATCGAGCTATAATTATATAATATTTATGTAGATATGTGGAATAGATAATGTAAAGGGTTTCTCAATAAGAGCGCTACAAACGTTTTTTTAAATAAAACAAAAACGGTTTTGGATATCAATGAAATTCTTTATTCCTGTGAAAGTACGTTCAATGCCATTATGTAAGGAACTCGTTTCTTTTGCATGACCACCACGGGCACGCTTGCAGAAGTCCAGACGTTGAACCCAATTTTCGACGGTTTTCAAGCATAAATCAGCCGATACTGCTGCAATTTCACGTTCGATATTCCTACGAAGTTCATCAATCGTCGCTGGCTTGTTGGCATATATCATATGCCTTGACGTAGCCCCACAGGAAAAAGTCTAACGGCGTCAAATCGCACGACCGAGGCGGCCAAGCGACTGGACCATTTCGTGAGATAACACGTTTTCCAAACTTGGTTTCCAATAAATTGATTGTGACATTCGCTGTGTGGCTTGTGGCGCCGTCCTGTTGGAACCACATGTCTTCCAAGTCCATATCATCCAATTGGGTTATCATTGAACGGTAGCGATTCCCATTCACAGGAACGTGCCGGTCTTGATCATCACGGAAGAAGTCCGGCCCAATGACGCCGCCGGCCAATAAACCACACCAAACCCTAATTTTATCGGGATGCAATGATGACTCATGGAGCACGTGTGGATTTCTGCCTGACCATTACTGCATATTTTGTTTATTGACGAAGCCATTCAGCCAGAAATGATGACGACCATAAATTGGACGTAGCGCTCTTAACGTATCGCACGCAGTTTTCACAAATCACTAACTTACCTTTTGAAATAGCCAAAATACAGAAAGCAAACGAACGAAAAGGGTGCAATTGAAATTTTGAATACAACTGGAAAAACAGAACAAAACACTTACCGATCTAACAAAACAATAATAATAATAGTAAATTTAAAAATTTTATTTAAAATTAATTTGACTTTCTTTCAAATGTTGTTTTATTTTTCTTTCTTGATTTATAAAAGGGTACAACTTCTTTATCAGTACACATTAGTTAATTCATCCTGTTTTTAAGAAAATATTTTGACAGCATCTAGCTATCGGTTCCGAAAAGTCAAACTTTCGTATCCATATGGAATAATTTTCTTAAAATCGCAGCTCAAATCGAGTTTTCTAAAATTTGATTTACATTTGAATCTTTTTTTTACGATACCTAATAATAAAAATTATAATTGTTTGGACAAAATCGTTTTTGAAACTGTTTTACTGAAACTTGTTATGAGATTTTTACCCTTCGGCAACGATTTTATACAATTTTGAGTAAATAAGAAAAAAGAAATAAAGGACCTGGCCTTCTCACAAATATTGGTTTTATGTGATTTTTGTTATTTTGAGACGAATGGAGTGGATCTACAATTTTATGCCGCTTCTAACTAGCTGAAGCTCTTTCCTCCCAACTACGCTCTCGGATGTTTGTCAGGCATTCGCCAGAGGTGGCGTTATAAATACGATATGACAAAAGACAAGTTAATGAAACAGAACATTAACTTAAGTCCGTATGGAAATAAAAAAATAAACTTTTGTGATTTATGAAGGTGTATACAAAATACTCCAAGAATTGGCTGGTCAATGTTTACTTACAGAGTACACAGCCTTCGGCTCCAATTTACCAACCTTCTTCAGTAAATATTTATCAGGGTCAATATTTGACATTAAACGACATAATGAAACACCACCCCTGGAGGCTGTGTAGATAATCCTCTTTGGAAAAACAATACATATAACGGATGCGCGAGTTAAAGATCCGCGTGTGATAATTGAAAGACTAGGTACAATTTGTTCTTTCTTTATTGAAATGTAACACCAGACTAACTACTGGCTATCCTTAGACTTAAAATCAAAACATGAAAAGCAACGCTTAGAATATAATAACATAAGAGCAATACAACTTAATCATAGGTTGGCGTGTATATATGCACCGTGATGACCAAACACATAGTCAACATGTTTTCGTGCGAAGATTCCGACCGCTAGACTGCTGCTGTTGCACGGGCTGCTGTGATGGTCGCCTCAAGGTCTCTTGTCGCCAAACGCATGTAGCTGGTATATTGGTATCTGGTCTACCAGAACATTTGATGTTGTTGTGACAATGTTTTGTACAATCAAATTATTGCATGATTTCGTACAGTTGCGTTGTCGTGTTCTTAGCTGGCTTGGTTTGTTGAGATGGCGTTATATGCTTGTTGGGCAAAGCGTATGTAACTCCTCCCGCCCCAGTATGGACTATACGAATTTTTTGAGTGACGTCCATGAATGATGTGATGTTGAAGAGGTGAATTTTAAAAGTTTATTAGCTTTTATACAAACATTGTATATACAAATGTATCAGTTGATTGCTAAGGTATCTATTTCATGTTCCTTGATGATTGTTGTGGGTAGCAACTTTCTCCGTGGCAAAGTTGTTTCAGATAGAAGTTATCCATATTTGAAGCTCATTAATTCATCAGTGTGATATCAAAAGAAAATAGAAGTGTTTAAGGCCAAAATATAAAACGAAACAAACTACTTCCTTTTTGGTATAATTTTTTATACGGTGGTGGTTAATCCATATTTTTTTTTTTTTTTTTTTTTTTTTACGTTTTAATTTTAAATAAGAATATGATTCCATATACAAATTGAACTCAGTTACATTGGTTATTATTATTTTTTAAAATAATAAGGATTTTATACGATGACTAGCTGTACCCGCGTCTTCGTACGCGTGGAATTTAACAAAAATGTTAATTAGTTTATTTAGTTTTTGCATTTTTATTTTAATTATCATTTATTTTCAGTTTTTTGCATTAGCTCTATTGAAAAATTTCCTTATATACAATATTCGGTGTACGATTTTCTTGGGCTAAAGCAATGGATGTTTTTAATTTTTTAAATACAAAATGCATACCTATATATCTATTTGACATTCTTTCATAGATACTGATAGATACTTCTTTGGTAATCGAATCAAACTTCTCATGCGCAATCTCAACCACAAATGCATTTTTCCTTTTTGTTGATTCTTCAAATTATGTCATCACATTTCATTTATTAGCGAATATCGACGAATTTAAGAGCAAAATAAAGTAGGTAAACAAAAATAGTAAATATTTTTTGACTGAGCAAATCAATTTACTCACAAATAAGACGAAAATGTTTCGTC
Source organism: Cheilosia grossa (assembly GCA_963082955.1). Classification (NCBI taxonomy): domain Eukaryota; kingdom Metazoa; phylum Arthropoda; class Insecta; order Diptera; family Syrphidae; genus Cheilosia; species Cheilosia grossa. The sequence continues at coordinate 59,335,765 of OY720145.1, read as the reverse complement.
CGAAAAAAATCCCTACGTTATACAAATCTGCCCTTTTTTCCCTTTAGATCGAAAATCCTACGTGTAGGAATTTTTCCCTACATGTATCATCACTGATTTGACATTTCTTTTATGTTCTTATTTTTTTCTAAGCAAACAACAGCAACAGCATAGGTACTGCCTCCGTATGTCTCTCTCTGCCACAGGGGTAAAATAAGTTTAAAAGAGATATTGCGCGGTTAGTATGTTTGATTTGAGAATGAAGTGCATATCAATCCACCGAGGTGAAAATCGTAGAAAAATTTCAAATTTTGCCTATTTATTTAAAAACCTTTTAAGTTATCGAGATAATGGATATCCTAAATTGTACTTGCAGATGTCCTTTATAAGCTGGTACTTAGTATATTTAAATGCTCCCAGTATTTTCGAACGCAAAGCGTTGCAAAGAAAAAATCGAAGCGAAACGAAAAAAAAAATTACTCTTGTCCAATTTTTTCCGGAATTTATAGAGATATAGAGTTAAGAAAAAGTGGAGATTGTAGGCCTAAGTATCCTCTATAAGCCTGTGAAAAATTCACCAGAATGTATTCAGCAATTTCTAAGATTTTTGCATTTAAAGACATGCAGTCAATTTCAATTTTAGTCGAACAGAACTACACCAATTTTATTTATATGTAGAGATGTAGAGATAAGTATGACTAGTTTAAAGTAGGATTAGAGAAATCAGAAACAATGCTTTCAAGTTCCTAGCTTGTAAATTTACGCTTTTTCATTACCTTTTGTTTATGAACTTTTCTCTTATTCGTGTCTAATGTAATTTTATTATTTTTAACTACTATATGTTCATTAAACCTGGCTGCTAATTTGTTTCGCCTATCATCTAGTTCGAATATTTTATCGTTTTGTGAAAAATCAGGGGGTTGTTTGCGTTTTTCATTAAGTTTGTTTATAAGATGCTGTTTGTTAGTTAAACTTCGTTTATGCATTAGTTTAGCCAGCAATTCATACTCTTTAATATGTTCCTTAAGGTAATCTTGCTCAGTTTTAACATTATTGTTGATAGAAAAGAGATTATTTTTTGTTATATGACCAGTCAATAGCTCAAAAGGGGACAGTTTAGTGGCAGAGTGGATTGAGTTGTTATATGTTATAACAGCTTCGTCAACAATCTCACCGATGGGCTTTTCCTTATGCTGAGATTTAATGATTCTTATTAGTTCTGTAAGAGTCGAATGAAATCTTTCAACAGGCGAGTTTCCTGTTGAAGTTTTGGCACAGATTGTATGCAAACTTATACCGTAAATTTTTAAGAATTCCCTAAACAAAGTGGATATAAATTCACTGCCATTATCCGTAACGACCTGTTGTGGGATTCCATGATGGGAAAAGAAGTGTTTCAAGGATTTAATTAAATTCACACTATTTCAACCCGTTAGCAAATAGACACTGGAGAAGCGACTGAATTTATCAATAATTGTCAGAAAGTTTTCTTTGTGGATTGAATATATATCTAAATGAAGGATTTGTAATGGCTTAGATGGTGTTTCTGTAATCTCGTATTTCAAGCGTTCTCTTTTGCGATCATATTTATATTTCTGACATATCTCACAATTATTGATTATACGTGTAATCAGATGTTTCATATTTGGAAAATAGTACTTTCTTTTTAAATGCTCAAAGCTTTCATTAATACCTCTATGGGTCGAATTTTTATGATAATTCCGGATTGTTTCTTCCTGCTTATCAGAATCTATCACATCTTCTAACATGGTATTACATCGAACTATTTTCAAACTGCCATTACTGAAATATTTAGTATAAACGGATTGAATTACTCTAAACGTTATATCATCCGTTAAAACCGCTGTAAGTCTTTTAGTCGCCATGTAATCCTTAAAAATGCTTACTATAAAATTTTCTGCGCAAATTTGATTATATTCGATTGTAAATCGCTTTTTTCTTTTAAATAGGATTTTGAATTTAATGTCCGGTTTTGTTCTAATACTATTTTCTTTGAGAATGATCTGGTTTGAAAACTCATTTATAGGACGCTCCGATATGGGAATACCATCATTGATATTTTCATCAGCTGAATGGATTGTGGAAAGATTGTCCTGAAAGTCAATATTATTTTGGGTGGATATATTGTCTAAGTTCTCGGTTTCATCAGAAGCACTATTTGTTTCAGTCACATTTATCTCAATTCGAGATAAGGCGTCAGCATTGGAGTTCTGTTTACCCTTTTTGTACGTTATATAATAATCAAACTCCTCCAACCTAAGTCGCCAACGCACAAGTTTTGAGTTCGGCTCTTTTAATGAAAAAAGCCATGTTAAGGGCTTGTGATCGGTGATGATCTGAAATCTTCGCCCAAATAGATAAGGCCGGAAAACTTTTGTGGACCAAACAACAGCAAGTAGCTCTTTTTCAATCGTGCTGTAATTCTGTTCAGATTTAGATAGAGTACGACTTGCATAACAAATCGGCTTATCGGATCCAATGAGCCCTTGAGACAAAACAGCACCTATAGCAACATTACTCGCATCCGTAGTAAGGTTGAAAGGTTTTGAAAAGTCCGGATATTTTAAAATAGGATCATTGCATAACAAGGTTTTGCAGGTTTCAAAGCAGTTAATGTATTTGGAATCAAGAATTATTTTGTTTCCTTTTCGGAGACACTCCGTCATTGGCTTGGTTAGCTTAGCGAAATCCTTAACAAATTTTCTGTAGTAGCCAAGAAGTCCAAGAAACGATTTTATTTGCTTCCGGGTTTTTGGTATAGGGAACTTTTTTATAGCGCTAATTTTGTCGGGATTTGGTTTCACCCCATCCGCTGTCACTAAATGTCCTAAAAATGATACCTCTTTGTGAAGAAATTCTGACTTTTCCAGTTGAATTTTAAAATTTGCTTCTCTCAGCTTTTTAAAAACTGCATCCAAGTTTTCAACATGTTCTTGGAGAGATGATGAGAACACTATAATATCATCCATATACACCAGACACACTTTACCTTGAAGCTCTCGCAAAACGTTATCCATTACGCGTTGAAATGTCGATGGGGCGTTCTTAAGTCCGAACGGCATACGAACGAACTCATAATGACCATTATCAACGGAGAATGCCGTTTTTGGGATATCTTCAGTCTTAACTTCAATTTGATGGAACCCAGATGCTAGGTCTAGTGTGCTGAAGTATATGGATCTACCTAATTTGTCAAGAATTTCATTTATATTTGGTATCGGATATTTATCATCAATCGTCTTCTCATTTAGTTTTCGGTAGTCTATGACTAAACGCCATTTTTCTTTACCACTTGCGTCTCTCTTTTTTGGCACTAACCAAATTGGAGCAGACCACGGCGAAAAACTGTGACGAATTATACCCTGGTTAAGCATATCATTGATTTGTTTTTGAATTTCGGTTTTATGCACATATGGATAACGATAGGATTTTGTATAGATTGGTATATTATCTTTGATGTTAATCTCATGCTTAATAGCATTCGTGAACGTTAAGTTGTTTCCATCTTTGAAGAAAATATCCTCGTATCTCTTGCATAACCCTCCTATAGCATACCTTTCTTCGGTGTTTAAATGATTTATGCGAATTAGTTCATGAATACTGAAGTTGTTTAAGCTTTCGACGTTATTTATTGAAAGGCTGTGAATTTCCATACATGTATTTTGATCGAGAGAATTAACTTTGAGTGGTTGTTCAATTACGAATGTTTGTGGTAATTCTGAAATATTGACAACTTCCACGAACGAGTACCAATGCTGAGCCTTGTAAATCCCTTCCGGTACTATTAAACCGTCTCGTATAATAGTCGGTTTAATAAAAATACTGCCAGATTCAATGTCAACGGGTAAATTACAAACTACTTTGCACAATCCTGGAACCGTGTATTTTTTAGACATAAGATTTGGTTTGTACATTATTGGAATTTTTGAGTTTTCGGTTTCTAAAACTGAATACTGGAGATCTATTTTGGTACCGAGATCTTTCATCATTTCAGTACCGATTAAGCCGTCGAAGTAATTATGGAACTTAAATATTAAGAACGACAATACTCTATTTGTATTAAATTCTTTTAAACCATTAATATCTATTTTTTTATTTATAAATTCCTTATTGAAAATCGTTTTTATTTCAACAGGTTCTATAGCTTGTATTTGCCTGCTATCAACTATGTCTGGACTAATAAATGATTTGTTACTCCCTGTGTCGATGAGGAACTTGAGTTTTTTGTTATTAATACTATCAATAATAATATATGGTAATACGTACGAATTATAACTATTTATTTCTAGGTAACCTATTGGTTTTCCGAGGCTTGTAAAGGAAAATTTCCATCGTCAATTTCACCGTGAATTATTTGATTTGCGGGACCATGCCTATCGAAACTTTGAACATAGTTTTGTGGTTCACCGTAATTTTGATAGTCTGGATAGTTAGGGTTTCCTAGCCAAGGGGTATAATAATTAATATATGGAGCTCCTTCTATGTTATGGAATTGATTTTGTAGACTATTACTTTGTCTATATGTATTATTAGAACCTCTATTGGTATTACCACTATAAGTGTCCATAGGTTCGGGTGGAGGAAAAGATCTAAGGCCAGGATCCAAATTGCTATTATTAGGTCTTGTAAAATATTGCTGGTTAATATGAGGATGTCTTACTAGGGGATATTGGGGACTATTAGGTTGTATTATGGGAATTGGAGGGTACTGAGGGTTAGTGTAACGTTGTCTATGGGATTGTTGGGGATGTCTGAATGAAGGTCGTTGCAAACCAATCGAATGGTTTAATTGAATTGGTCTGTATTGATTTGCTTTATTGTGCGGTACATGCTGTTGTTGAGGATTTTGAAAATAGTGGCAGTTTTGTTCTTGAAGGCAGTAATTTAGTGCTTCTGCCAATTTGCTTGGCCTCATCGATCTAATAGTGGACCCTAATGGCTCTTTAAGACCAGATAAAAATGTGTTTAAGCACATTTCCCGATAAAGCGATTGTTTTGACCTTATGACATTAGCATCAGTCTCATGAACATTTACATGATTTGTCATTGCTGATAGTATATCTATTACCTTAGCGTAAAAACTTTCTACTGTCGATTGGTTCTGCCTAAGCTGATGTAAGTCACGAATAAGACTAGTTTCATTACGTTTATCGGAGTAATGAACTATTAAGTTTGCTTTCATTTCCTGCCAATTGATAGCTGTGCCATACATATTTAAAACTTCGTTAGCTGGTCCCAAAACCTTGTTTCTGATTGCTCTAATAATAATTTTTTCGTATGTAGTTCCTCCAATTTGAGGCATTAGATTTAAGATTTCTTCGACATTACTTATGAAATCGTATAAGCACCGAGGGTTACCATCAAAGTTGGGAAGATCTTTTACTGCGTCAGGGATTCTGAGGCAGTTAAAGGCATCCAAAGCAACTAAAGAATGATTTAAATTCATTTTTTGAGAAATGTTATTTAAATCGTTTTTCAAACAACACAATTTTTTGTCAATAATATTAATCTTACTACTGGTAACTGAACACGAGCCTAATTTAAATAAATTATCAATTTGATCCGCGGTGGGTTCAGAGTTGAATACTTTATATATTGAAACAAATCCTGTATGAACTTTTAATTTTCGCCAACTAGTTATATTTAGAGTTTGTTTTATATTTTCTATTTCTGAACACTTTTGAGATAGGAGGCATAAGATAACACTGATGAGAATGAACCACAAGAATGGACTTACACTGGAAAACCTGCTTCAGGTTTCAGCTCCAAATGATCATCGACAGCGACACCAATCTGCTCCAATAATTCACCGCACAATTTCTTCAATATCTGCTTCAATGTTCAGGATCTTATTGAATTCAGCTTTCTGATTAAGTTATTTCAAAATTATTTGAAGTCTAGTACACACACTTCACTTGCGAGGTTCTTTAACGTGAACCAAAGGATAAAAATCCACCACTTCGTTGTATGATTTCAGTGTGTTCTTTAGTCCACACTTTAGTTTTTTAGCTACTATACTTTTTATTCACTAACTGAGATATGGAACTAAGTTGCCAACCGACTGCGCCAGTTAAAGATCCGCGTGTGATAATTGAAAGACTAGGTACAATTTGTTCTTTCTTTATTGAAATGTAACACCAGACTAACTACTGGCTATCCTTAGACTTAAAATCAAAACATGAAAAGCAACGCTTAGAATATAATAACATAAGAGCAATACAACTTAATCATAGGTTGGCGTGTATATATGCACCGTGATGACCAAACACATAGTCAACATGTTTTCGTGCGAAGATTCCGACCGCTAGACTGCTGCTGTTGCACGGGCTGCTGTGATGGTCGCCTCAAGGTCTCTTGTCGCCAAACGCATGTAGCTGGTATATTGGTATCTGGTCTACCAGAACATTTGATGTTGTTGTGACAATGTTTTGTACAATCAAATTATTGCATGATTTCGTACAGTTGCGTTGTCGTGTTCTTAGCTGGCTTGGTTTGTTGAGATGGCGTTATATGCTTGTTGGGCAAAGCGTATGTAACTCGCGCACCATCCAATAAGTGCCATAAAACACATTATACAATTTTAACGATCCTTAAAGACAACTTTATAGTTCCGAGAAGTGATATAACCTCCACATAGTCACAAACATCTTAAACTCGTGACTTCATATATGATACACGCGGTCGTAATAAGTACCAAAAACCATCACCCGCCACAGCACGATAACAAGTCTATGACCACCCCGGCACAGGGGCAGCACGACAACGACAACGACGACGACGACAAGACTTCCTTGTAATCCCCAGATTTCGAAATTATTTCCGGAGCAATTATTCAACGTTGATGGAGTTTCCTATTTGGTAATTAATGGCCACGAAGACATGATACTGCGTAAAGGCAGCACAAACTTGTAGAACAGTGCGAATCGCACGTATACACACGTGTGGCTATCCATGGGGCTTCGGATACAATATCTGTTCGTGCCCTTCGAGGGGCTACTAAGGAGCGGACGCGTTAAAATAAACCCCAGACGTTATTACGTTTTCCCATTTTGTATCCACTCATGTGGTATGTACGAGTGTAGCTCGAGGCCCGACAAACTATATTATGCCTGAAGGAACCATCCTGCCCGCATCTCGGTGGCCGCCGAAATCAAAACTGCTTGATTTATGAACCGAGGTTTGTGTTTGGCGGTGGCGAACTAGGGGTAAGATGAAATTTGCCGTAAATTTTGGTTTATTAGAATATGATGCTTGGAAGTTAAATGAAAATGTCATTTTGTCGGCACGTTGCTTTGCTGAGGCTTTAATTCGGGTGCCCGCCGGCTATATGTTATGAGTCAATTGAAACTGTAATTACACGGCATGACAGGGCTGTCCTTTTAATTGGATTATTTTCGGGGCGAAATAATTTGGTCTGGTCCCAGTGCGCTCGCCGGCCGGTTTATGGCATTCCAAATGAGATTTGAAATACTCTGATTGAGGATATCCCTGTAAATTGGGATATATAAACGGCGTTGCTTAAATGGATTGGCGCAGTTTAAAATTAACCTCAGTTGTGGTGTAATTAAATAATAATTGTTTTAGGTTCTCCAGAACTCTTTAGAGTGTATGCCTTGCTAACGTTGACAGATTGGGACCGTCCCATTAAACAGTGGTTAGGAGGATGCCAGGGTGCGATGTTGTGATACATAAACGTAGACTTCCATCGGCAACAAATCCGTTTATCATGAACTCATTTTGTTGAATGAGAACTGTTATTCAATGTGAATATGGTACGGAAAGAGGGTTGAGGTACGATTTGTTAATATCGGGTCTTGGACATTAAATAAGCTTCATCAAACACTTTTGGGGGTAACTACTAATGTACATAGAAATGGCTACCAATGTTGCTTAAGCCATTAGAGGAAATGTCCAACTTTCGGGTCTCGAACTCGGTGTCAAAACAAGTGATGCGAAAAAGCGTCGTTGAATATTCCTGAGCTCAACTAGATAAGGAAATTAGAACAATAAATGAGAATAGTATTGCGGCGAACTTCTAAGTGCTCTATTGATAGCTGTATAACGAACCTTGTCTTCGGCACTCCCAAGACCTTGGACAATCTATATAATCAGTTATTGAATAAACCTGCACCTGTAACTCTTCGCTCAGTGAGGCATCAAAGAATGTGTCGTCAGTTAGTTCGAGAGAGCTCACGAATATTTAGAACTCTATATAGGGTCGGCTTGAAGCTTGAAAAGGTTTGACCAACAATCTAAGATCCTGGTTTTGCGGGTGGATCTTAACAAAACCAACACCCACCAAATTCATGAATCATAGCGTTCCAAAAAATGTATCCCAAACCTTGTCAATTCCGAAGGTCAAAAAGAGACTTCCCCGCAGCCAAAAACATCCCGATTCTGCGCAAAATACCTACTAACCTATATTCAAGTATTTAGAAACAAAAATTCAACGAATATCCAACCACCTTGTGAGATGTTTAAATAGTTGTTCCCATTATGTGTCTGTCGTGACACTTTCCATTTCTAATTAAGAACATAATCTCCTTACGTCAGACGAGACCAAAGTGCCTCCGAGGCATCAGCAGTACCACCATCCCAGTGACCCTTTTCTGCCAGCAGCGCAAGTACCCCGTTGAAAGTGTCTCGGTGCTTTGTTATTTAACAACAATTGATCAATCACCATGTCGTCTGAAGGGGATTCGCAGGCTATCTGCTTTCAAATTAAAATTTAAGAGAGCTTTCTGTTTTATTTTGACAAATATCCTTATCCTTGGACTGAAACTCAGCCCTGAACTTGAGAGAAACGACGCGATGGAGAGGAATTCATTAAAAAACCATTCAACTAAATAACCGTCTGACATGTGAATTGTAGAAAATGGATTTTCAAGTCCAATGGCATTCATCAAACCCCTGCCAGTGTGCTGTGTGAATAGAGCCTGTCAACGAAGTCCATATTTATGTTTGCTTGGTAAACACACATCAGTCAGTGTACCAGCAGTGCATGAAAAAGTTCTGCTGAAAAAAGTGTGCCCCTGCTCCGCATTCTTTCTTATTCAATCATCGTGAGAGTTTATCGCCACCACCCCAAAAGCACACACATAGAGATTAGAAAATCACATTTGCAAGAGGGGCTGACCTTTGGCTAAGTGTCCTGTATCCGAAATGGTTTTTGTTTCTATTTGGTTGCACATCACTGCACACAATCCTGGGGCCTTTTGACAAATGAACGGCACATCAAACGGCAAAAGTCCGTCCACAAAGGACTCACAAACGAAGACACACAGAATAAACAGATGTACATCCACAACAATTGGGTATGAGAAACACACCTTTAATTAGGCTACGCTTGCATTCAGGATAATGCTCCGAGGTTAGCATGCGAAAGTTGTGCCATATAAGTTTTCAACTATCCGGAAGCGAAAATGTTGAAGGATATTTGCGGGGCCTTTTGACATAAGTGGAACGAATGTGGAACAAAAATCAACACCATGCACAGGGGAAAGCCAACATAAAGGATATTAAGGATTACACGGCTATGATTATGGGGGTCTGTGTTTTGTGTGGATGCACCAAATGACTACGTGAAAGGATATTTGTCTAAATAGCTTTGCATGGGTTATTCAGTGAATGGGGACATTTTTTTTTTGAGAATGTCATTTCCGTAACCATGAACCCTAGTCATTTATGGAAATGGAGAACCAAAAAGGTTGTGTTTGTCATGCATGAAGGTGGAGCAGGATTATTATATGCGACATTGTGAGCAATGAATGGAGGCAATTCATTTAAAAAAAAAAAGAAGCGAAAAGTGTGTCATGCACCTGAGAATGCGGAATTGTATTCGGTGGCGTATACGTAATGCGAATATTTTGCTTGCATTCTCTTGTGGAGCATGCTTCGGGTATAAATAGCAAACCTGTAAACACGACTACATATACATTGGGTGTGCAGAGCGCTATAATAGTTATGGTTCTTTGATGGAAGAGTTAAAAATGTGCAGTGTTCCCTCTTCAGTATTGCGCGAGTGCTGGTGAATTAGTTGGGTATGCCTTCTATGGCTGCTGCGAATATATATTTAGTTTGAATTCAAGTTCCAATGCGCAGTGTAAGTGGACACATAAGAGACTAATTAAAAGGGCGCTCACTATCGTCACTGGATTAACTAGTGCTTTATTGGACCATTGCTTTTTGATAGAGTTTGTTTCGATTTTCGGAGAACTCTGAATGTTATAGAATTGTCTGTAGAGAGAACACTGAGACGACCGTTAAACTTTATTCATATAAAGAGAGACGTCATGTGATTAAAATGATGGAGAGGTGACTTTGAAAAATGATTTTTAGAATTAAGACAAAATTTATTCAAGGTGACCCATTAATTGAAAAAAGACAAAGTAAAATTGTACAGCTAAAATGCATGACAACATTTCGTCGGAAAACATTTGGAAGCTGACTCCGTATGAATGAACATATTACTTAATTGGAAAGACACCATAGATAAATTAATGCATTGATACAAATTTCGTTAAAAGCAACCAAAACCAAAGCCTTTCCCTTTACTGATATTTTTAACAGAATAGTAAGTCTATGATACCGTCAGACATGTTTGTTTGGAGCTTTTACATAAAAGCTTTCTAGTTACCAGAGTTCCATCTGAATAATAAATATAATTAATATAAAAGTCTTCCATCAAGGCTGCCAATTTTTGTGATACCATCATAGGTAGGTACAAAGTTCGAACGAAGAGTCGTACTGTTACCGCTTTAATAGCGTATGCCCAGATCGAGATAAATAAAAAACTTATTTTACTAGTTAAGTGCTTTAAAAATTCAAATTTGTATTTCAAGGCTGTCCAAATACTGACCAAGATCAAAAGTTTATACATGTTGTTTTTAGTTTGACGTTTTACGATGAATCCAATTGACGTAAATACTAGTCAGCTCGCGGGTAGGTGTCGCTATGGTTTGTTTAGTGAACAGCAACACGTTCATTGGGTCGTATAAATAAAACATAGCAATTGCTTTTACTAACGAGAAATGTCAAAATCGAAGCATTTGCTACGTTTCGTTTGAATATAAACCAATTTGAGTTAGTTCCAATTTTTGACTTGTTCGAAAAGCGGTGGCACTGACCTTTTACTCAGATCGAACAAAACTTATCAGGGAAAGCAAGTGCTACGCAAATTCGGAGTCTGCTATTTGGTTGACTCATCCCTTTTGCTAAATATTTCGTACGCACATTTTTAACATAAAACAATCTATGAATTGTGAATTTTTTATAAATAGTTCAGTTTAATTCTGTCTGTACAGGAATACCAACAAAATACCTACCGAAAATTAGCAATTGTTTCGTTTCAAGAGAAGAATGGACTGTGGACTATTTGGCTAATATTTCTTTTAGATGGAATTATTCAGACAGAATCATTTGTAAGGTAGGTATATAGCGGAGCTCCAGGCTTTTAGGTTGACAGTTAAAAATCTCTCGGTTCATAGTTCTTTTTTAACTATTTGTGTAGTGTGTTAAAAAATAAACATTTCCAACATCGGATACAATTCCCGGCCCCTGAAGAAGAAATAAAGCATCAACAAGCTATTTGGCAAGCAAAAATCATATTTCCAGGTGCAATTGAAGTCATCTACCTATAGAAAGCATTTTTTATATTTCTGAATTTTATTTTTTTAATTTCAATTTCTACAAAATTCGTTAGAATCTTAAGAAAAATTCAAAATTTCAAATGTACTGGTCAGATTTGACAGGATCTGTAAGGCAAGTACACGTACAGCGAAGTTAATGCCATGTTCGAATTTTCGAACTTACATACTTTAGCAAATTAGATTTGTATTCATACCGTTTAAAAGCAATTGCTTTTACTTTGCTACAACCTTTGGTTCAAAGCAAATGCTAGATTTTATAAATACTTTAAATTGTATTCACACCATCACGCGCCCGCATTTTTGCACAGGACGGGACAAAGAATTCCGTTTGTACGCAGTCAATGCTATTAAAGGCGTGCGAATGAGATCATAAATCACACGGTTATGGTTTCATGGATGTTCTACCCATGATTATAGATACGTAAAATTGAAATGAACACAACTTCCGGCCACCACATTTCTGAAATTATACTTGAAAACATTTCCATTTCTGATTTAAATCATGGTAGTTAGTTTCAGTAAATTAAATTAAGCCAATAAATATTTGTCCGTTCATCACTTCCGGAAGCCATATTGTTTTATAGGCACGCGGAATTTCGTAAGCCATCGCTAGATGACATTTTTGTTACCTGGCCTCAAGTCAAATTGTATATACCAAAAGTTTAATAAAAGCAAATGCAAGCGCAAAATAATAAATAAATCCCTACTAAAGGTGTTATTTTGGTATTCAAAGAAAAATGCAGTTTTTTGAGATAAATGATAGGATGTTTATTTAATAATAAAGAGGAAGGTATGCCGTTAATAATGAAAAACAACATCAGCCAAATGGCCACCACGAGCACGCATACAGGACCATATCCTTTTCATGAAATTTTCCATAACCAAATCGCAAAGTGGCGTCCTCGATAGCCTCACGAATTTTACCTTTGAGGTCTTGAATCGACGCTGGGCTGTTGGCGTAGACCTTATGTTTCACGTGGCGCCAAAGGAAGAAGTCGCAAGGTGTTAAATCACAAGATCTCGGTGGCCAATTGTGATCACCTCTTCGAGAAATAACACGGTCCGGAAACTTATCCCGTAAAAGATCAATGCTTTCGTTGCTTGTGTGGCACGTAGCGCCTTCTTGTTGAAAGTAAACGTTGTCCAGATCAATACCATCCAACTCCGACCTTAAAAAATCCTTAATCATCTCTCGATAGCGCAATCCATTCACCGTAACTGTTGATCCAACCTCATTTTCGAAAAAGTAAGGTCCAATGACCCCGTCGGACCATAAACCGCACCAAACAGTCACACGTTGAGGATGGAGAGGCTTCTCAACAATAACTCTTGGGTTTTCCGAGCCCCAAATGCGACAATCTTGCTTGTTGATGTAGCCACCGAGGTGGAAATGGGCCTCATCAGTCCAGATGATTTTTCGATGGAATTCCGGATCATTTTCATGCATTTCAAGGACCCAATCAGCAAAGACACGACGTTGTTGAAGCGTGTATCGTTCATTTTTAGTAATGGCGTAGTTTCTACTTGTCAAATGTCAAAGCATAAAAGCTTCAAAAGTGACAGCTACCGAAATAGCGGTTCATTCACAATAACACCTCTCATTGGAAAACCCTTTACTATAAAACTAAATTATTGTTTCCGTTGTTTCTGGATACACTTCACTTATAGCAGCTAAACCGATATTAATGGATCTATTTCTATCAGAAAACACTCGCAGATATAATATGTACTGACATCCGTTCAACTTAATGACTGCAAGTTGATAAGTCAGCTTATTTCCGACGAGTCAACATAATGTTAAGATAGGTCGTAAGTTAGAAATACGAGAATTGGAGTGGCAGTTGATCTCCGACCGGGAAATAATAAATAGTACAATACCAAAAATAGCTTCGGTTTTATTTTTTGAATTCATCCAACACGAAACTTACGTGAAGTTAACTAATAGCAGTCCATTATAATAAATCATTGCATGATTTACATTTTAATACGTCGCTATGAAAATTTAGAGCAACAAATTTGTGTCGAAAAATGTTAGTTTCCAAAGTTACGTCATTGAAACCAACCGTCGGTAACACCCGCAGTTACCTATCTATATGCTCCTGAATTTAAATTATACAGTTTTTAAGTAGTATTTAAATAAAACAAATAATAACAAAAAAACAAAACAAATCATAGAAATAGGTAGATTTAAGACCGAAGGGCAATAATTTTAAGGATATTGATAAGTTTAGAGCGCTCGTTTAGAGCCAGTAAGCTAGAATAAGATAAATGTTAATTTTAAATTAGATTTAATCGTTTTTGTCTAGTATATAAGTTTAAAAAAAAAGAAGTGAATAAACATGAATTTTAAAAGTTAAATTATACAGTAGCTGAATTTCAGGGGGAGGTAGTTAAATTGTATTCCTTCGGAAATAATTTCTAATCTAATATGATTCGTAGTTGAATACGTTACTATAGCAATATGGCGGCGACAAATTAAATTAACAAGTTAACTGATAAAACTTAGAGCAACAAATTTATGTTGAAAAATGTTTCTTTCAACAGTAACCTCATTGAAAACCAACCCTTAATAATCACAGACATTATGCCCCTGAATTAAAATTATTAGGTACACAGTTGCTTACTTTTAGGGGTAGAATTCCTTCGAAAATAGGTTCTAGTCTAAGATGATAGATATTTGAATACGTAACTATGGCAACATGGCGACAAACTTAACGTCAACAAAATGGTTGTATTAACTGATAAGCACACGCAGAAAAATCGCTTATTTAAAAACAACCGACTTTCGGTTAAAAACTACCAAGTGATACTGTTAATATAGCTCCTACAGAGTTAGTTGATTAAAATAAACCGAGTCAACTTGTTTAACGAAACTCTGTTAAAAATAACCGATTTATCAATTTCCCCTCCAAATTTGCTCGGTCGTAAATAACAAACTAACTTGGTATAATTTAACCAAATTACTCTGTTGTTATTAGCCAACCCAATGGTTGAATTAAACCATGTTACTCTGTTGTTATTAGCTAATACACATGGTTGAATTTAACCAAGTTACTCTGTTGTTATAAGCGAACCCACTTGGTTGAATTTAACCACGTAACTGTGTTGTTATTATCCAACTCACTTGATTGAAATTAGCCAACCTACTTGGTTGTATTTAACCAACTAACTTGTTAGAATTTGACCTACTTAGTCTGTTGCTATTAGCCGACTCACTTGGTAGAATTCAACATATTCAATCTGTTGTTATTAGCCAACCCACTTGGCTGAATTCAACCAAGTTACTCTGTTGTTATTAGCCAATACACATGGTTGAATTCAACCATGTTACTCTGTTGTTACTAACCAACCGACTTGGTTGGATTTAACCATGTTACTCTGTTGTTACTAACCAACCGACTTGGTTGGATTTAACCATGTTACTCTGTTGTTACTAACCAACCGACTTGGTTGGATTTAACCATGTTACTCTGTTGTTACTAACCAACCGACTTGGTTGAATTTAACCATGTTACTCTGTTGTTAGTAACCAACCTACTTGGTTGGATTTAACCATGTTACTCTGTTGTTACTAACCAACCGACTTGGTTGGATTTAACCATGTTACTCTGTTGTTACTAACCAACCGACTTGGTTGGATTTAACCATGCTACTCTGTTGTTACTAACCAACCGACTTGGTTGGATTTAACCATGTTACTCTGTTGTTACTAACCAACCTACTTGGTTGGATTTAACCATGTTACTCTGTTGTTACTAACCAACCGACTTGGTTGGATTTAACCATGTTACTCTGTTGTTACTAACCAACCTACTTGGTTGGATTTAACCATGCTACTCTGTTGTTACTAACCAACCTACTTGGTTGGATTTAACCATGTTACTCTGTTGTTACCAACCAACCGACTTGGTTGGATTTAACCATGTTACTCTGTTGTTACTAACCAACCGACTTGGTTGGATTTAACCATGTTACTCTGTTGTTACTAACCAACCTACTTGGTTGGATTTAACCAAGCTACTCTGTTGTTACTAACCAACCTACTTGGTTGGATTTAACCATGTTACTCTGTTGTTACCAACCAACCGACTTGGTTGGATTTAACCATGTTACTCTGTTGTTACTAACCAACCGACTTGGTTGCATTTAACAATTCCAATTGGTTAAAATTAGCCAACTTTCTTGGTAGCATTTAACCAACTAAAAGTTAAATTTACGTAACTTACTCGGTTGGAATTAGCACATCTACTTGGTTGAATTTAACCAAACTACTTACTTCTTATTAGGCAGTCCATGTGGTACCAATTTACCAGTTTACTTGGTTGAACTTGAGTGCACCTGAAAATTGAACCATCTAAAAGGGATAATTTTATCGTAAAATAAAAAAAAAATCTTTTTCATATTAAGTACATAGATTTTTTATTATAATATCGTTTGTAATGTATTTTTGAATACAAAATATATGTTTTCTGTTTATTACATGTTTTTATTAATTTTAATGCAAAACTTAATTTTACTTAAAATATATGGGTCATAAATTTCATCATTTAAAAAGAAATGTGCAAAATTGTGTATTTTTATAAATTAATTTACATAATATTATTTTAATTAGCATATTTATGAAATCTGCAGTGTTAAAGCGAAATCATTTACATTTATAATTTAATCTATTTTTTATTTATAGTGGACTTCTTAAAATAACGTACTGCTTGGAGTTAGATAAAATATTTAAAGTGTTAGGAATTGGCGATAGAAAAAATTCAAGTGGAATAACAATTTGTTGAGGTATTAATGGAACTTCTACCTCATATGCATAGTAGTGTTCATCGAAACATTTAGTTTTAAGTACTATACCAACAAAAATCAATTGACTTGAGTCATACAAATATATTTTTTCCAATACAAAAAAGTCGTACAAATAACAATCTGAACTAAGACTTTTTACTAAGACGGATCCCTTTTTATAATGTACAGAAGACATGGTCGCCCAACTGACCATAGTCAACGTTTTATTAGGGTCCAGTGATAGCTGTGATCGTATATTATCAAGTTCAAATAACATGCCATATTTTTTGGGTCCAACGTCAAGTAGATTAGAAAGTTTTCCCCTTAAAAACATTTCATTAAGTTGAAGTTGATGTTTCATTGCTAAGGTTAAAGTGATATTCATTCGGTTACATGATGATCTAGCCGACATTTTGGATTGCCTATGCTTAGCTTCGAACCTCATTGACCACAAAGATGTTAATGGGCCGTATTTTTTAAAAGCGGTATGGTAGTGAATGAGATTGTGGAACTTTGGCTTAAGACAGTCCTCGGTAAGTGTAGTATATTGTTCATTAAGTTCAGCTATTAATACTTGCAAGAAATCTTCTGTTCCAACAGAAACATTTATACTAAGAAGTATGTCAACAATTTGTCTTAATTTTATATACATTTCCCAAATAATATTACCCCTCGGCACAAAGTCACCTATAAGTAAACCCAAAAACCGCAAAAGAGTAAGCGTTTCTCCTGAAGATAAACGCACATTTCCCCGCCTAAGATGTTCTCTTTCGATAGGGCAAGGTTTGTTTTTAGTATCAGGGCCATATGAGAAAGCTAATAGCTTATCATTGAAAATTGTTAAAGAAAAAAATTTGTTTTTTTCGGTATACTCTGAAAGTATAAAACTCAAAATGTATTTGGCAACACCCTCTAGCATATCATGCATAATATCGACGCCCACCTGTTGAAACAAGTCGAAGTTGTTTATGCCCAGAAAAACGCACTTTTCCTTAATGCCGGTTAAAGATAAATTATTTAAAGCCAGATCTGCTTCATAGCTTGCCATTGTTCGAAGAAGTGTTGTATCTTCGTAAAGTTGCTTTTTCAATACATCTTTTGTAACTTTGCACACTCTACAAGAAAAATTTGCTGAAAAGCTCTCTACGAACCCAATCAGAGAGTGTATTCCTAAATTGTCACCAAGAATCAGAGCTAGTTCAAAAAATAAAGATCCCTTGAAAGATGGAATATCTATTTCTATGCCCACTTCGCTTAAAAAATTAAACTCATCAATAATTGGTTGAAATATAACATTATTACCAAAAGATACTCTGTCGGATGAATGAAATAATAAAATAAGGAATATGTTGGACAGAACTGAGGAGCGCCAAGGTGGAAGACATGGAACTGAGACGTACACAGCTCCTAGTTTGTGAACACCAGCATGACTTCCTAGAACGTTTCCGATTTCATAATCATCGAAGTACATAAATAGAGGTAACACAATGCGATTTGAATGGTGCTTAAGTCTTTCTTTCCAATGTGAACCTTGAATAAAATTTTCCATTCCATCTTTATTTCGAAGACTGTCCATATATTCAAAAGTTTCCGAAAGTACGTTCTCGAGGGAGAAAAATCTTTGCAATATATCTCTTAAAGATATAAAATGTTCTTGGCACGGAATAGGTTCCATACGTGTTATTCCACCTTTTTTGACATAATCGAACCTTTGGCCGATTATTATTCCCTTAGGCTCAATGTATGATTTTTGTTTTGTGAAATAAGAAATTCTTTTTTGTTCTGTTCGGAAACATTCTAAGGGGGAGGTGATTGAAGGAACAAGTGCTTGCATTAATTGATTTGAAACATCATTAGATAGAGAATGCTCAATACATATATTGTCTACACAGTTCTGCAAATTTGAACTTAATGAACCGAAATATTCTGCTAAGCCATCAATCACTTTTTGCACTACGTTTCTAGGCAAGATCACATTTGCATAAAGGGATGCTATAAAAAGTGATAGTGATTTATCAAGTGACAGGGTTTCTGTATTTTCAGTTTTATTGGTTTGTTCTAATTGTTTTTCTGCAACAACACTTTCATTAAGTATATCCGCATTCTTCTCAGAATTTGTTGGATTATTTGAACATTGAAAATCGTGTTTTTTTTTAAAGTGTCTTCTAAAGGAATTGAAAATTGGAAACGATCGCTTACAATCTCCTTCGCGACATTTATAAGTTGTGAAGTTATGGTCACTGTGATTGAAATCAAAGTGGTGCCTTAGAACTTTGAGATCCTTTAAGTAGGATCTGCATAAGAAACAAACAACCATTGTAAGAAAATGAATTGGAAGGGGAAAACTCTAACTTTCCTTGACACCTAACTCTCCCAACAAGGTATTGGCCGCGGTAGATTCCTTATCGAACTCTGTCTTAATTTTAAAAAATGCTTTTTGAATAAACAGCCAAGAACATCTACTCTCTGGCGGATATTCAGCATTAATAATAAAAATTAGTTTGAAACAAACATCTACTGCCTCTAAAATGGTAGGTAGTAAATATTTAGTTTCATCTACAACTACAAAATAGGACCCAATAGCATCGATTGAGTTACCTACTACTATAATGAAGGGCTGTAATGTAAGGCCAATACCTTGTAGTTTTTCTCGCCTGCTGGTAATTGCTGCATCTATCTCTGCATCCGTTGCAACTCTCGTTATGAATCCATCCCTTGCTTCCGCCTTAGAGGGTCGCCAAATTTTCTGCTTCGATCCTTTGACCTTAACGTTTGATGTGGTCAACAATGAAGGGATTAGCAGGAATGCCGCGAGGTTGCTGATCTCTTCAGAAACTGAGAAAATATAAAATAATAAAACAATTATAAGTCATATGCGTCCAATTAATTTTTCTACACAAAATGTGTGCAAATCTGATTCGAAGAATTATACCTATATAGAGAATGCGCTAAAAAATATAGAGAAAATATGATGCAGATTTGTTTTTTTCTTCTAAAGAAAACATAATGGTCAAAACAAAAACAAATTTTTCGGAACAATCTAGTAAAGCTAAAATATCCACGCTTTTTCTGAAATTCGATCGAATCGGAAATTCTTCGATTTATTTCGATTAGCAGGTTATGTATTTATTAACAAATGACGTTTTCTTACGATTTTCCCGAGTCAGCAGGTGAGCGAAGTATTTATCCTTTCCTCTTACTCCTTTTCCCTTGCTTCTAGCAAGTTGGAAAATGTCCTTTTTTAATTTTGGAAAATTTTCAACCAGTCCGTTGCAGTTGTCGCTGTATATTTTATCGAAATCCCTTACCAGCTGTAGAGAAAAGAAGAATTACATAATATTATATGTAAAGAAAAGCCTGAACTATATCCAAATAAAAAGAAAAGATCGAAACTCATAGATAACGCAAGCATTTATGTGACAACTATGAGTAAAATCTGAACTAATAAATATAAGAGCTTTTACTTGTGAAACTGTAGTTCACGTTAAAGACTAAATATATGTATAATGTATTTCTGATATAATTATACTTCTATGAAATATTACCAGTTTAAATCCCAATGGTTTTTTTAAGGCCGGATATTCCTCAAAATACTCGGATATGCTCATATCCTTTAAATGGTGAAGTCGGGCATGGGTCGTTTTCTCCCATTTGTCCTCGGTTGTTTCCCATGGATGGCTAGAATTTTTTAGCCATTGGAGATCTTCTTGGAATTGTCCTTCGAAGTCTTCGAAATTGGCAGCTGTTGCTAGGCGCTTTATAGGATGTGATACTGATGCGGGAGAGGATACTCGACTGGAGGAAGGTGACGACGTCGCAGAAGCGGAAAACGAACGCTTCCTTTTAGTGATAACACCACTTTCCCGGTATTTTCGTTTTAGATTGTGGATGTGATCTGGCAATTTTCCAGCCAATCTGTTTACAACCCCACGACTCGAATTTTTCAGCTTGTTGTGAAAATATACCGATCTATTCTCGGTAGGGAACAAATGAACAATCTGATTTGTCCAGTGCCCATAAATTTGAGCTGTGATATTTTTTTCCGGGTTTTTCTTTAAAATGTTGGTGCAGACAATACGCACCAATCGCAGTCGAGCAACGTTATCCAGCGGTCGAGTTTTATCCAGCGACAGTAGACCGGTTCCTTCCAGTGAGCTTTCGAGCAGCTTGTTAAGTTCCTAGTAACAAAATATTTTAATGTGCATATAAATATAAAAAATTAGTGAAATATATTAATAATTAATAAAATAAGTGAAAAAAAAACCCTTTGTACTATCGGCTAAAGCTATTAGTGGCAATCACCTATTATAATCACCTTCTCTTAGTTGATTATAAATGCAGTGTTTTTTACTCAAACTGATAGATAAGTCAATTTATTCTGATTGATCTCTGAATGCATAAAGAAACGCAAATTGAAAGCAGAGACCATCAATCAACACTAATCACCTTTCCGATTTAAACCCTGTACTTACATCTAAACTTTCGCTGAATTGATCATCAGCAACAACGCTTGAAGGGGAATCTAGTGCATCCCCTCTGTCGCTAACAGCGAAATTTGGCAGAATCTCACTAAAAGAGAAATTAAGGCAGTCGTTTTGTTCTTGTGTGTTTGTAGCAAGAGATAATTCTGAAGTTTCAAAAGTCTGAAAAATAAAAAGACTTTATTTCTACCATTTCAAATGGTTAAATAATATGAACCAACCAAAGTCGTGGACGCATTAGGGTGCATAGCTTTCCGCCATTCTTCGAAATTCCGTGTAAACAGAACCCGATGCCCTATAACTGGGATCATTTCCTTTATCTCTCTGGCACCAAGCAGCGCCAAAGACATTGAAGTTATAGCATTTTCTGTTATAAATGAAAATTAACCAATGTCACGTATTTAATCACTTGCAAAGTATAGGTTTTTATCAGATATACAAAATGGCGCAAATTTAATCACCCTTTCGGAAGATTTTATAATTTTTGCAAATAGCTTCGTACGTCAATCAAATTAATTTAGCAAAAAAGTAATTCAAAAACAAAATTGGAGGATTAATTTTGCACCACCTTGCATAAGAAAGTCGCGTATAAGAAAGAATCGTCTGTGAAAAACACAAGCTTCTAAAAAGCTTTTCAAGCGCAAAAGAATTTTCGTGCCGTAAGGAATCGAAATCAAAAATGCAAAACACATGTGTAGCAAAAATACTTTAAGCAAATTACAACTTTCTTATATGCGAATAATATTGTATAAATTTACGTTTTGGTATATAAACGAACCTTTAAAAATGTCTACGTAGGCTTCCAGGCCCCACTCCTTTAGTAAGGTTGACACTTCTTCATCCATTTTAGATAACTGTGAAGCACGTGTTAATATGAGCATGTGCATATCAAAATATACGATCATTTAATTACTAAATTACTACTGACAGAAACATTGAGAACTAAGGCTATGCCTGGTTTTAAGACGATGTTCGCCATTTATTGGTGACAAACGATTCGAAATGATGAAAACATAGACAGAAATCATTTTAAATAGTTCGTCCCAGAAAAGTTGCGAACATCGCCATAAAAGAAAAAAAAAGCCCAAGAAAAACAAAACTAATGCACTCGCTAATGAAGAACCTGAATCCCAGAAGAAAAAAACATGTCAAAACACGATACCAGACTGAAAGGGTTGATATTAACCGAGTGTTTCTCAACTCGGCAATTATTAACCGAGTACTAGGTTGAAATTCTTTGCTTTGGTTCTATTTTTTTTTCACTTGAATATCACCAAAATTGACAATAAATTGTTTAAAACTCGAGAAAAACAACATAGTTAATGCACTCGCTAATAAAGAACCTGAATCCCAGAAGAAAAAAACATGTCAAAACACGATACCAGACTGAAAGGGTTGATATTAACCGAGTGTTTCTCAACTCGGCAATTATTAACCGAGTACTAGGTTGAAATTCTTTGCTTTGGTTCTATTTTTTTTTCACTTGAATATCACCAAAATTGACAATAAATTGTTTAAAACTCGAGAAAAACAACATAGTTAATGCACTCGCTAATAAAGAACCTGAATCCCAGAAGAAAAAAACATGTCAAAACACGATACCAGACTGAAAGGGTTGATATTAACCGAGTGTTTCTCAACTCGGCAATTATTAACCGAGTACTAGGTTGAAATTCTTTGCTTTGGTTCTATTTTTTTTTCACTTGAATATCACCAAAATTGACAATAAATTGTTTAAAACTCGAGAAAAACAACATAGTTAATGCACTCGCTAATAAAGAACCTGAATCCCAGAAGAAAAAAACATGTCAAAACACGATACCAGACTGAAAGGGTTGATATTAACCGAGTGTTTCTCAACTCGGCAATTATTAACCGAGTACTACGTTGAAATTCGTTGCTTTAGTTCTATTTCTTTTTTCACATAAAAACCACCAAAATTGACAATAATTTGTTTTAAACAAGAGGAAAACAAGATAATAATATTATGTACTCACCAATAAATATGAATTTTTTATTTTTCCTTGTCTTTTTTGTTTTTTTTATTTTCACTTATCACAGATTTCACACCACCAGCCACTACAAAGGTTCAACACTTAATGACTCAATTACTAGTCGCGAGCAGCGTGCGTCGTTCATAATTCGCGATAGTATGCGTATGCGTATAACACGATGTATGTGTTAAAATCAACCGAGACACACTGTTTTACAGATGAACGAGAAGCCTTGTGTTTGTAGATATTAACCGAGTTGACTGTATCTGCAGCCACACACATATTTCTACCTACCAGGAATGTAAAACGAGTTTTTGGTATTGTACCCAAATGTTTTCCATTGTTCGTGAATGATCTGTATCAACAGCCACACACATATTTTCTACCAGGGATGACAAAACTGATTTTTTAGGTGCTGTACCGAAATGGGTTCAATTGTGCGTGAATAATTTGTGATCGCAAAGGCCTAGCAAAGGCAGCACAGCAATGAAAAAGACGATTTATTCAAGGCTGCTCCTGGAAGTCGAGATTGGTTACCAATACTTCCTTGGTTTCTTCAAATTCTCCTAACTGTGCTTTACAAGATGGTATATATAATTTTCTGTTTGTATCTTTATTTTAAAATGTGTATGTACCAATTGCATTATGAGTTTAGTTATTATCAACTCTCACAAAACGCATAGTTCAAAACAAGTCTGGTACTAACAAATTTTGAAATAAAGTGATAAATGCAGGACTATATATACCATATTGTAGAGCACAATTAGATGAAATCTCAGAATCTATCTTTTTGATTCCGGACTCTGCCGGACGCTTCTTTTTGCCGCGTGGAAAACGATATAAGTTTTATTATTATCATCTCTCACCAACGCATAGGTCGAAACGAGTTTGGTACTTACAAATTTTGAAGTAAAGGGCTAAACTAAAGACTATACCATTTTGTTCAGCATGTGCAAAAGTGTAGCTTTTTTCATTAGCTTGGTTCTCAAAATGATTGAATCGCAGAGTGAAAAATTACTTAATTTTACTTCATTATATCTACAGAAACAGATTAGATTAATATTGCGTTAAGGCCATTATGTCAATTGGACTCAATAAAAAGCTAATATTTATTTTGCATTAAATTTGTACCTTTGGCAAATTTTCTTACAATTAGATACCTATCTTAAATTAGTTTTCAAGTGCCTAGCTACAATTAAGAGTAAAAGCCATATTTTATCAGACAAAAATGTAAAAAAAAAATTGTTGCTTTGGCCATTTTTGTCTGTGTTCTTTTTTTCCTATTGCAAGCCAAAAAAGTAGTAGAGAAAACTTTGTTTTTAAGGCTGTATTAGCCTGTTTAGAATTTAGTTTGTTCGTGAAATGTGAATGTACTAAATTCGGAAGGAATGTCGGAACGTATTTTCAGAAGTAGAATATATTCATCAAAGTTCTGAATTTGGGCAAATCGTACTTGTATATATCTTTAAATCAACTGTGTCGATAAAAGTACAATTGCGATTATTTTTTCATCCCTGGTTTCTGCGTTTTGAAAAAGCAGCGTCGTAATTCGTGGTGTGCGTATAACTTGTTAAGAAACAACAGTATGTGTTTGTTGAAATTTACCAAGTTGAATGATAAAATTAACAGATACACAATTTCTACGTATAACAAATATCAGATAGGTACATATTTCGATGAAAATGTTTTATAGAATTGTTTTATGGAAAAATGGAATGTAAAATAAATCGAGGAGAATTCTCTTTTTTTGAACAGAATGTTACTTTATTTTTGGGAAATTCTCACGAGTAAAAGGGTTAAAAACAAACAAGTCATTGGTTGTATTTAAGCAACGTTTATTGGTTGTTTTCAACAGAGAGCTTGTTAGATTTTAACACACATTCGCTTGGTTAAATTCTCACGAGTAAAAGGGTTAAAAACAAACAAGTCATTGGTTGTATTTAAGCAACGTTTATTGGTTGTTTTCAACAGAGAGCTTGTTAGATTTTAACACACATTCGCTTGGTTAAATTCTCACGAGTAAAAGGGTTAAAAACAAACAAGTCATTGGTTGTATTTAAGCAACGTTTATTGGTTGTTTTCAACAGAGAGCTTGTTAGATTTTAACACACATTCGCTTGGTTAAATTCTCACGAGTAAAAGGGTTAAAAACAAACAAGTCATTGGTTGTATTTAAGCAACGTTTATTGGTTGTTTTCAACAGAGAGCTTGTTAGATTTTAACACACATTCGCTTGGTTAAATTCTCACGAGTAAAAGGGTTAAAAACAAACAAGTCATTGGTTGTATTTAAGCAACGTTTATTGGTTGTTTTCAACAGAGAGCTTGTTAGATTTTAACACACATTCGCTTGGTTAAATTCTCACGAGTAAAAGGGTTAAAAACAAACAAGTCATTGGTTGTATTTAAGCAACGTTTATTGGTTGTTTTCAACAGAGAGCTTGTTAGATTTTAACACACATTCGCTTGGTTAAATTCTCACGAGTAAAAGGGTTAAAAACAAACAAGTCATTGGTTGTATTTAAGCAACGTTTATTGGTTGTTTTCAACAGAGAGCTTGTTAGATTTTAACACACATTCGCTTGGTTAAATTCTCACGAGTAAAAGGGTTAAAAACAAACAAGTCATTGGTTGTATTTAAGCAACGTTTATTGGTTGTTTTCAACAGAGAGCTTGTTAGATTTTAACACACATTCGCTTGGTTAAATTCTCACGAGTAAAAGGGTTAAAAACAAACAAGTCATTGGTTGTATTTAAGCAACGTTTATTGGTTGTTTTCAACAGAGAGCTTGTTAGATTTTAACACACATTCGCTTGGTTAAATTCTCACGAGTAAAAGGGTTAAAAACAAACAAGTCATTGGTTGTATTTAAGCAACGTTTATTGGTTGTTTTCAACAGAGAGCTTGTTAGATTTTAACACACATTCGCTTGGTTAAATTCTCACGAGTAAAAGGGTTAAAAACAAACAAGTCATTGGTTGTATTTAAGCAACGTTTATTGGTTGTTTTCAACAGAGAGCTTGTTAGATTTTAACACACATTCGCTTGGTTAAATTCTCACGAGTAAAAGGGTTAAAAACAAACAAGTCATTGGTTGTATTTAAGCAACGTTTATTGGTTGTTTTCAACAGAGAGCTTGTTAGATTTTAACACACATTCGCTTGGTTAAATTCTCACGAGTAAAAGGGTTAAAAACAAACAAGTCATTGGTTGTATTTAAGCAACGTTTATTGGTTGTTTTCAACAGAGAGCTTGTTAGATTTTAACACACATTCGCTTGGTTAAATTCTCACGAGTAAAAGGGTTAAAAACAAACAAGTCATTGGTTGTATTTAAGCAACGTTTATTGGTTGTTTTCAACAGAGAGCTTGTTAGATTTTAACACACATTCGCTTGGTTAAATTCTCACGAGTAAAAGGGTTAAAAACAAACAAGTCATTGGTTGTATTTAAGCAACGTTTATTGGTTGTTTTCAACAGAGAGCTTGTTAGATTTTAACACACATTCGCTTGGTTAAATTCTCACGAGTAAAAGGGTTAAAAACAAACAAGTCATTGGTTGTATTTAAGCAACGTTTATTGGTTGTTTTCAACAGAGAGCTTGTTAGATTTTAACACACATTCGCTTGGTTAAATTCTCACGAGTAAAAGGGTTAAAAACAAACAAGTCATTGGTTGTATTTAAGCAACGTTTATTGGTTGTTTTTAACAGAGAGCTTGTTAGATTTTAACACACATTCGTTTGGTTAATTTTACATGAGTAGCACGGTTATTAATAACCAATCAATGTGTTAAAACCCCAAATTTAGTAGGTTTTTCTTAACCAAGATACTTGTTTGAATTTAACCAAACAGGAAAACGAGACTGGTTGGTTAATATTAACGAAGCAACTTAATTGATAACAAACATTTAGTGTGTTATTTTTAACAACATGTATTTAACCTTTTTAACACGGTAGTTTTTAACAATAATAACTCATTTGTTTTCTACAGAGACTTAGTTGATTTCAACACATTTTTTTTTAACCGAGCGAAAATTCCACTCGGTTAAGGTCAATTTTTCTGCGTGCATTTTCTATGGTGAATTTCTCAATTCATTTAACCATTCAAAGGCGACATAAATATTTACGATCTTCCATTTTCACATCTACGGCACAGTACCTTTCGAATGATATAAGTTTTATGCTACTCATTTCATAATAAATACTTAAAAAGTGTACGGAAACTTTGGATGTTCAGTGTTCACGTATTAATTTATAATGATAATGATTTCCAGTTTTAAAAATACCTATATATTTTTAAGAACTTTTAGAAATTGTATGGCAACACAACATAACCATTGTAATATCAATCGAAAATGAAACTCGATTCGTGTTTCCAGGCAACAGTGTTGACGTTTCTCCAAAAACCATGTCGAAAATTGATTGATAAGAATTAAACAGAAAATAAGCCAGCAATGACGGCTCTCCGCTCTCCGGTTGGATGTTAAGTAGGTATGTATAAAATGCAGCTATTTTCCTAAGGTTCCTCGTCCTAGAGTAGCCTTTGGGATTACCAAATAATTCAACGGGATAGATACAAATTAGGGGAATGAAACGAAACGTCCATGGACGGGACGGAGACTCTATAGAGTCTTATTGATACTGTATATAGTCTTACAATAATTTTGAAACCCATCTCCATCCATATTAAAATTTAATATTTCAGAAATATTTTGTAATAGCATACTTTTTTTTTATGTCCTCTTTACTGAGTGGAGACCGGCTCATTTATATTCAATCAACATGTATCCCGAGTCAAAATATGGAAATGCATACAGAAAACCAACCCCCGAGGGATAGTTCGGTAGCCGTTGCCACAGTCGAACAATAATATTTAAAGTGGACGCTATATCGGTTCAAGCCTTCAAGGTCTTGACAGGAGTGCACTCGCAAAGGTGCATGCAACGGTTTTTTTTTTCTTTTGTGTTGCCCCTCTTTGCTTATTTGGTGGGCAACAAAACTGATGGTGGTGATATGCATATGCAGATATATAGATATACAGTTCAATGTCGTTAAATTTAATAATATAGACTGCCGGAGCCAGGTCCAATCGAATCATCGAGCTATCGAAATAAGAGGAGAAAATATTGAAGAGGCAATTCAATCCGGTATTGGTTGGTTCTATTTTTTGGGACGACTTTCGATGGAAGGTATAACGAAAAAAGGTAGCAAGTCCTACGAACCCACCAAGTCAAAAATCGTAAAAGTGGAACAATCCGTTACAGAGTTTTGAGTGCACATAAGTACGTAGTCTCTTTTAAATATGTTGTATAGATTAGTGCATAGTGATTCTTGGATTGAGTAGGTAGATAACTTTGTAAACAAATTTTTACACAATGCTGTTTGTTTGCAATTAAAAGCCGATAATTATAATATAATTACTCTTCAAAGCAAAATACCAGATAGTTCGCTGGTTTACAATGACGACGTGTTGACTGGGTGGCAGCTAGAACAAACGTGATTCTACAGAACATGACGTCATATATGCTATTATTTTTAATAGCATGTCGTTCCAGTAGACTGCAGAATGCTCGAGTAGATCGCCTATAACTTTATGAAAACCAAACAATCTGGACTGGTTTGCAAACAGCGATAATGCAGTAAATCATATTACCTTGGCCTTGCACAAGTTCTCTCATGTTTACACCGGCTAATTTGTGGAGGGTTGCCATACTGTATGACAGCTCGAATTGCTTATATATTAAAAGAATATGCAGTCTGAAGCAAGAAAGTTCTAATTTCTAAATTTAGTCCACACTCAAATCTGTTACACTATACCAATAATTTTGTATAGGCATTCCCATTCTCATATTTATAGTTACAATGAAAGTCGTGAACAAAATGATATTTTTATGTGCCCACATGCGTATGGGTATAATTGACCATGTTTCTATAATTATACATACACAAATAACACTGCGAGAGTGCGACGTGCGAGCCATGGCAGCGTTGCCAGCCGGTCAAAATATTTCCCCCCAGATAAATCTGAAAAACCCCCAGATTTGGCAATTTTTTCAAAAAAAAACCGCCAACTTTTTCACATTATTTTTTTTTTGAAGTGCTAACATTTAAGTTTGGTTTTCCGAATGCAAAAGTGTGCGCCAAATAAATACAACCCAAAATACCAACGCATGATTCAATTTGAAACCATCTTATAATTTACACAGCCCTTACACAACTTCGATGAAATTGTTGCTTATGAAATTTACAGATGAGGTTGGTGCTTACATCCGGAAAATATATTTCGGGAACAAAAAACTATAACTTTCCCCAATGAAACTGGCATTAGCTTTTTTTGTCAAC
Source organism: Cheilosia grossa (assembly GCA_963082955.1). Classification (NCBI taxonomy): domain Eukaryota; kingdom Metazoa; phylum Arthropoda; class Insecta; order Diptera; family Syrphidae; genus Cheilosia; species Cheilosia grossa. The sequence goes on along the minus strand of OY720145.1, from coordinate 59,306,515 downwards.
AGAAATAGTCCAAAGATTTTAGAACTTCGACTCCCACATTTTAAGGCTACCAAAAAGGATATGACAATGAAATATAAATATAATAGAATTAAAAAAAAAAGGATTTCTTCCTTAATAATTTCCACCCGTCGACAAAAAACCGAAATCTGGGGGGAAAATCATCGAATTGGCAACCCTGGACGTGGAGGAAATTATACCATTATGTATGCATGCATACGATTTACCATGTTTCTAGAATTATATTTAAATAACACTACGACTGCGAGAGTGCGAGTCTTCAACTGGCATTAAAATGATATACAAAAAGCTGTGCCACCGTGTTAGCGACACTCTGGTCAGTGTGACCATGTCGTTCTTAATAAAATATTCAATTTAAATTTATCTTGATGATGAATGAAGGTTGAAACTCGTAAGTTTGACTTGAATTTGAACGGACGAAAAAGTGTCCTCTAATTTATTTTAGAAAAGACACATGCGTCATGGGTTGAGGTACCCTAGACCCAGCTTCTTCGATGTGTATAAGTTTCTATTTTTGGGAACGAATGTAGGGGACCTACAGCCTTATGCCGAATCAAAACGGCTAGATTAAGAAGTTCTCTCGTGACAGTTACACTGTTGGATCTTTGTCAGATGTTCGCGAGAAGTGGGGCTATGGTGAAAAAATTAAAACTTTATTTTGTATACTTCCGCTTATCGAACCTAGGACTCCTCACTCTGTAGGCCAGCGCACTCACCTTTAACGTTGTCAAAACATATGTCATTTCATAATAAACCAATTATTATTAAAAAATGAGATCTAAGGCTCTTAGAAACATACCTATTCAATTGTGAAAATGTATGCTTCCCAAAAATATGTAGCACTTTGTTCGCACTGATCTGTCGGATAAGATCGGAGAAAGAGATTGAATTGGTTTACGAACTAAGAGAGTGTGGGAATGGATATGGATACACACGGACATACCCAAGTCAGTTTTTTTTTTTGTTTTGTTTTGTATGAAAGCTTATTTTTTGACAAATGAATAAAGTTTGTATTGATCTTTAGTCCACTGAATAACGTTGCTCGAAATGGATCGTTGGAGCAACCGTGTAGCCGTGGTCACCGGAGCCAGTTCGGGTATTGGCAAAGCCATCGCTGATGATTTGGTGATGGCTGGATTACGAGTGGTTGCACTAGGACGAAGAATCGATCGTTTAGAGAAAAACCGTTCAGGACTTCCAAAACCAATACAAGACAAGTACTATCCACGGCAATTAGACATCACGAATGAGGCTGACGTTAAGGCAACTTTTGCATGGATCGACGAGAAACTTGGCGGCACCGACATACAAAATCGATGAAGTTATAAATACCAATGTGAAAGGCCTTATCTACGCAACGCAGGCTGCTTTCAAAAGCATGAAGGCTCGTGACTTTAGCGGTCACATTGTAAATATCAACAGTGTTCTGGGACACAAAGTTAGCAGCGAATCTGGTTTTAATATTTACGGGGCAACGAAATTCGCAGTGACCGCTATTAATGAGACTTTGCGAAATGAACTGAGGGCATTGGGAACCAAAATTAAGACCACAGTGAGTATTTGAAATGTTGGTATGCTGTGTTCAAATGATGATTGAACATTCATTTTTTGATAGAGCATCAGTCCGGGACTAGTTCGAACAGAAGCCGTGCTAAAGGAAATCGCAGATCAAAGGACGTTCATTTTGGAGCCCGAAGATATATCGCAGGCTGTGTTGTTTGCTATTTCGACGCCAGAACATGTGCAGATCCACGAGCTTATGATCAATTCGCTGGGCGATGTGCTGTAAAAGAGATAAATCCTTATTTCTATTTCACAATGTAAATACATTTATTGTATGGAAAAAATCCTATCAAACCTGATTATACCTATCCAATTCCAATGTGACTCTTCAGGGTTTATCAACCTTGTTTATCGGGTTATTTACCTTGGTGTACAACAATAAATTCAATTGTGAAATACTTAAGTTATTTAAACCAACAGTCCTCAGAGGTACGTAATACAATGATGTGGTTTCCGACTGGACTGTACCTTGAGTTGAAGCTAATAAGTATTTATATCCACCGTGGAGAATGCATCTGCTCTTTGTACGAGTGGAGGAAAGGATTACTATTCGATAGAAACTGCTCCTGCAGCTTACCAGATGGTCGGATGGTCTGTGAAACAACTCTTCAATACTTGAAGCTACAACTGAAGTATGATGAAGTGCAAGGAAGGAGTATATCCAAGCAGATGGCTTTTAGTGATCGGTTTGTTAAGCATTCTTATTGAGGAACAAACATCAATGTCGATGTCAGCAAAGTTGCTGCCGGATGATTTTGTGAAAGATGGCCTTAAAGTTTTGGATTATACGTGTGCTGCTTCGATCTCTCAACTCTCAGCGCCAGTTCCGCTACTGCCATCGATTATCTAAGTCCAAGAAGCTATATGGAGTCAGAAGACGCCAGAAATGAAAAGTATTAATTTCGAGGACAAATTTCTTGAGCCAAGTCTGCCCAGTTGAAATCGATGATTCTTCGGGCATTAGCATAAACATTATTGTCAATTCGCCCTTCGACGACAGGTTTGCACTTTCCTTACAACGGGCTTCATCCGTTTCTCTAAAGTTATAGCAGCGTAGATTGATAGCTAAAAACCAAGCGACAAACTTTAAGTAAATCTTCGAGCACCTTTGGTGACGTATTTGTATTTGTATTTATTTATTTATAATGCAACGCTATACATTCATTCTGCGTCCATCCTTTCGTATCATTGGATTGTGAGGGTCTCGTATGGAGTCTCCTTGGGCACTGAGCTCGGACCTCGAATGCCATCCTATTGTACTGCCAAGCTATTTATTTATTATTATATATATTTGCTTCTCTTTATGATAAGCGAAAGTGTATTTGAAAATCGAATATCGGGATATAAAAAGACTCTCTAACCAAAGCCGCAGCGATTGGTATAGTTTGTTGAGAGAATATCTCGAATTTTCGGAAATAAAATTGGACTAAAAAAAAAGTACATAATTATATGAACCTACCGATTCAATTTTATTTTGCTAAAAAAATGCTTGCAATGATAATAAATGTCTATCCAATACTTATAACATATAATCTAAATTTACTTCAATATTCTCAAATACAAAATCCTGCCAAAGGTTTCCCACAAGTCTTTTTCCTAACCGCACTCAAAAAGAAACAAAAACTTGTGGCACACACTTGACAGGTGACAGCTTGTCATTCTGCTGCTTCAAACCTTGGCAGATTCGTTGCAACACCATCTAAAAGGAGTTGAAACTTCGCTCAGTAGCGATTTCCTAAGGGGATAATTTGTCTTAGGCGCATTTTTTATCAAATCAAATTGTTAATGATTTTCCGCTCTTTTTTCCAATTGAAAATAAAAGAAAATGTGTCAAATATACCTGCAAAGAAAAGAAAGGTTATCCCGTAAGGAGTTTTTTTCAATTATTGTAGTTATTGTACTCAATAAACAAAAAGGACAGCTTGTAGTAAATTGTTATTTATTTATTTAACTTACCTTTTCATTCCAAACGTCCGTGTTTCTAAACAATCAAATTCAAAAATCAAAATATTTTCAACTGTCAGCTGTTAGTTATCAAAATAACGTAACGAAAATAAAACAGTCACACAGTTTCTCAAATCTAAACGAATATGAACAAAATAATCGTTAGGAGCATAAACTAAGTATGAAATAGACTGACAGCTCTCCTACGTCTCTCCGATTTCCCCCGCAATATTTTCAATATCAGCCCCTCCCTCCTGCTCTCAATTTTATTTGACTGTGAATACGTGTGAGGCAGCAAAAAAAAAAAAATAATTTAATTGACGTATTATACTATTAGCAGTGTTCCTTCATCATGGTTCTCTACCTTTTTGTGGGAATTTCGATTTCCGGAAAACTCCGCGCGTGAAAGGAAAAAACCTCAAAATTGTGGGAATATAAATAATCTGACAAAAAAAAACGTTCAAACTACATTTCATCACGAAAATCAAGGCACTAAATGTCCATAAAAAGCAGATTTGCCTTTATCAAAAATGTCTAGTACCAAAAAATAATCATTATAATGGTAACAAACAGCGATTTTCATAATAATACGATTTTCTCTCCGCAGAATACGAATTTTACTTTTAAAAGTACGATTTTTTCATAAAAAAATCGAGGCAATTTGATTTCGGTGAAAAGGGAAATATTACCACCCTTCGTGGGAAAAATAAATAAAGAGTGATAAGAACACTGAAGGAGATTATCAGCTGAAGGATGCGTTCTGAGATTTTAAATTCGTTGTTTTATTTCACCTCGAAAATATATGCTCTACGAAATTGTTTATAGCTAATATTATCAACATAAATAAATAAATGAATTAACAGTGAAAAATGCATTCGTCAAAATAAATTAAAATAAGTTCCTACAAGTTGTGTCTGTTTTCGTTTGCTGTTTTTTGGGAAAAATTATTTCGCCAGGAATGTCCACAAAAAAACGGCAGGGAAGAGAAGGATCGATGTCAAGAATATTAAGACTTGAATTATAGTTATAATTATAATTATATTTTGTATTTAAAACCTTCTCATAAAAAACATTAGTTATCAGACTTTTAATAAATAAAGATACCACCTTGAGTGTAGAAAATAAGCATCTAAAGATTTCTTGCAAAATGATGATTGCACATTTACTATTGTTTCTTCCAACAATTTATTCTAGGAAACTGTTTTTTTTTTCTAATTTTTCTTACACTTTTTAAAACGACAGTACAGTTTGCTGTTGTTAGTTGTTTAACAAATACCTAGATAATTTTTAAAAAACAGTCCAAAGAAAAGCAGCTTGCGAATGTCGAAAAAAATGGGAAGGTAAAAGGTGAAATAGGTTGCGAAACTTAAAGGAAATTCTATGCGAACAATTTTTTGATAACGCTATCATAAAAATGATAGATATCTATATGTTCAAAATTCATTATGAAATAATTTAGAAGAATATTCATTTTCCTTATATTGTACAATTTGGACATTCCTTGCACTTCAATTACAATTGATACCAATAAATACTAAATACGGGGTCGTATACGAACTTTTTCTGAATTAAATATCGAACAACTATTTCCTGAATAATTTCAACTCCGAAAAACTATTATTTACAACACAGCCCCACACTCAATATTGAAATGATTGAAATGAGAATCCACCTCAGGCTACCTGCATCCGGCTTAAACCGGAAGTGTAGGCTGTTTTCTTTTCAAATATGCATGTGCCCCCTTTGATTAACATGGGACCAAATACATGAATTCAAACTGGGCTACATTCAAGGTCAAAATTAGCTCAAGCTGCCAGTCTATATAGTACTAAGTTTATGGTTAGGAGTAACATGAAACATGAGTCTTTCGTGTGATTTCTTTCGTTTTTTGAGATACGAAATTGGGTTTCGTTTCGTTTTCTACAGAATCCCACCCCAGGAGTCGAATCGCTACTTCCGTGAACGATGCAGACATATTTTGGAAGGCCGGCAATGCCATGTCAATTGATTTTGTGCCAATTAGTTATTGTTGAAATATTTATGAAATAAATAAAAATCTAAATCTAAATATTCGCAAGGAAGGACATTTTGTTTGAAATGCGAACACATTTTTTTGGTTAATTTCTTGTTGCATGACTCTTTTGTGTGTCGCAAATAGAGTAATATAATCCGATATAAGGAGACCTGCGATTGAAAATATTAATTAATTTTAGACGGTCTATAAGTGCAATTTTTGTTTGATTACTGATGCTCTGCTCTTTGATTAATTTCCCCCTCCTAAGCTAAACTAGTACCCATCCGACTACAATCTGGATAAAGTGCAAAAATCATGGTTGCCATCCTGATTTATCTCCACTCTTGGTTGTACTCCGTTTTAAAGTGGCTATATCCCCCGCAGATCCAGTGAATAATTTCCTTTGAATTCATTACCTAATGCAGACTAGCATTATGTTCTCAGCTCTCAAGATAAATCGTACTATACCATATCCTCAGCTAGACACACTCGTAACTCACATCTTAAACTGCGAGCAACTCTTTCAGAGTTTCACTGTATAAATACGGCAAATCGACAATGTCTTATGACAACAGCACAGCACAGATGACATAAAAGCGCAAATCATCCAAAACAAGTGGAGTCTCCTCCCTCCGAACAACACTCGCACGCTAAGGCACTGCACCCAAGACGAAAAGCGCCGAACTACAGCAAAACAAACACCAGCAAGTGCAATAAATACAGAAAGCTGTCATTTGCTTTATTAAATAGAAGCATCTTAAACACTATGGGCCTGGTTCTTATGCATTTAGAGAGCACCCGCATCCACAGCATCCTGGTGTAGGTACATGCTTTTCAACAAGCTGATACAATTTAGCAGAGTACTGCACCGTATTAAACCGTGCAATGGCCAAGCTATACCGCGCGTCTTCCCAATAGTGATGAAGCCTCCTGCCTCCTGCCTCGTGCCTCCTACAATCTCTCTTTAGCGCCATAGAATTGGAATTGCTTTGTGTTTCTATGTTCCAGTGTGCGGTAGACACTGTACAAGTTCGTTTGTCTTCGAATTGCTTTGTTTCGGATGCACTTACATGCGCAAGCTGTCCGTTGTGCACTCATTTGGATTCAGCAAATAAAACGCGCACTCGAATCCATTTATATATGCGAATTGAAGTGTATCCTCGTAGATTGTGTGATATTGAATGGGTATTCCACTTGGGAGTATTGGGGCAAGCACAAACACAAACGCTCACTATCCGTTTTAATTCAACTGAAAGGGAAGTTGCACTTTGGATACAATCCTGCAAGTTTCTTAGATGAATTATTATTGCTCCCCCGAGTAATATGGTTGATGATAATTAATTCAAACGTTTATGGTGCGCCTCGTAAGGACACACAAGGATTGCGTTTAAAATTTGGTAGTGAATGTGATTATGAAAATTTGTGTACGTAAATAAGCTCTTGGAAAGGTGGTCACACTATCCTGGATACTCCAGATGGATAATTTTTCAAAGGGGTTGTTACACTGTGAACTGTGAATTGGCAATCATAATATTTGTAAGTTGGAATTGGAAATAGTCATCTTCAGTGGTATTCGATTGTTCTCCTTCAGATTTGCTCTCACTTTTGATATTTCGTGTTTCTAATCGAATATAAAAACCTCACTTGCTCTTTTTCTTTGTTTGATATCCGTGCGATTGGAATACGTGTAACCTTCGACACTTTTCTGAGCGTTTTCCATTCACTGGTTATATTTTATATTAAAACAATCATAATTTGTGCGCAGATTGATTTCTAAACTTTTATACATAAATAATTAACAAAAATAGAGCCACACGATGCCACGCGATTCTTTGCAGTTGAAAAATTTCACGAAAACGTGAACAAACTCCACTAGTTTTCAAACTCAAACGCACTGGTGTTGGTAAATCTGAAGCAACTCTGAGGAAAAATCCAGATTCACAAAAGTTATCTAAAATCAGAAAAATTATTGCTTTCTGTGTCGAACTTACAAAGTGACCTAGAGTAAAAAAGTGTTCTGCGAGTGCCCAAACGAATTCGGCATAACCTAACAAATTAATTCAAAGTTGCGGGTAGTTATTCCATTTTCCTACTTTCAATTTAATTTTTTAAAATAATTGTTGAGGCTTGAGGGCACTCCAGGTAACAGTCGCCAAATTTGTGCACGCCTTACTTACCCAGCTAGCACCAGGCAAGACAATGACAGCGGCAAAACTCTGCATACGAATTGTGAAGATTTGATGGGAAAACAGTTATTAAAAAAAAAAAATGTTCGTCTTTTAAGAAGATACTCGAATGGCGGGAAGGAAAAATCATCGAAGACGTTATAGAGGTAGGTATGAAATGAGAGGGCATAGTAATTGGCCTATTCCTGACTAAAAAAAAAACAGCTGCAGCCTGACAAGGAACACTCCGTAATTGATGATGGCTAAAAATAATTTCTGGACATTTAACTTCTCCGGAATCTACAAAAGCGATTTGCAAAATTCAGAACACCTCGATAGTTGTTATGTTGACCATTGTAAGAAAAAGCAACCGTTCAGTTTTTTATTTTTTATTATATTAAGTAATAATGAGAAGAAATGGAAATCTTAGTTAATAGGATTGGTAGGTATTACATTACATAAAAGAGAATGGGGGTTGCCACTTTACATTATTATTAGGAAATAATACCCATATTTTAGAACTCCAAATAGCAAGCAATAAAAAAGGAAACAAATTTAAGCACAATATTCAATTGTTCATTAACAGGTACTTAAAAAAAAACGTACAAAGCTGGAACGCATTTTTTAGTGCTAGATTACTTCGATCGTTCCGCAATTTACGACAGGTTAGAATTATTATTGTTTTTATTGAATTTTGGTTTTCGCATTGTTTACGTTATTGTGTTTAAGAATTTGAATATAGTAAAAAACAAATAATTAACAACTTCGAAAATAACGAACTTTTTTTTTTTTGTATGTGATTTATTTTTTTATTTTATACAAAATGATTCATAAAATTATTTCTCATTACAGTAGTGTGAATTTCTCTAGAATGTGAATCGGCAAAACTTTACATTGTCATCTTTATAATGTGACCTTCCGAAATTTTCAATCTCCAAAATATAAATTTTGTTGTAAAAGTTTTTATTTATCTCTTGTATCTCTTGCTCGTTTTGCATATTTAAATATTTTAAATATGCTTTAAGAAATCATTAAGTGGTGTTTTTTATGGATTTGAAGATCGTTTCAATCAGTTTAGTAAGTACTGAAAAAAGGTTCCAGTAATGTGACTTCATTATTTGAATGATATGCATTGAATTTAATTATTCCTTTTACTGTACTGTACGGTGACGTGGTTTTCTCATATTTTTATCGGGAGATAATAGAGATAGAGAGTGGAAACAAGTGAAAATCATGGCCATTTCTTTTTCTTTTTTTTTTCTTTTTACTAGTTTGCTGAACATAATCTGGTTCTAAGCTCAAAAACTAAAGTCATGTTTTTCAGTTTATCATCCATAAACGGTTTGTAAGCGAATGTTTCATATCATGCACCTGAATGCCTAAAATATAAACTTTTGAATTGCTTCTGCAGATCTAGCTCTACTTTTTGGGACAATGTAAGTTGTAGTGTAAACTGCTTCCCAATTGAAAGAGTAGACGAATTTAAATACTTGGGGCTTATCATAGACACTAGAATGTGCTTCTAAAATCACACAGAAAGTCTGAGGAAGTATTTTCGATGCACACTCAGACTTTTTTATTACTTGCAACGAATTTGCTCCACCATGCTCCTAAAAACAATTTATTTTGGTATTTTTCTCTCTAAACTGCAGTATGGAATTGCATGTTGGGGAGGTGTTTATTTAAAGAAAATACAATCACTTTTAATTCTTCAGAAAAGTATGTTACGGAAAATATGCTGTAAACCTAGCAGACATCCTAGTTTTTCTTTGTTCTGTGAACAGAAGATTCTTCCAGTTCGTCATTTGTACTGTTTTAAGGTTTTGAATCGTAATTTTCGGTTAATAATTTCTAACTACAATCTTTCGTACTACCACATTTCGTAATTTTTATTCTGTTTCCTCATACCGTTTATATTTATAATAAACTTCCTTTGTCAATAAGGATGATTTCAACGCCTGGAATGCCGTTAAGCCAAGTAAAATGCTGGCTCTTTAATTTTAACTTTGTTAATTTAAAATCTATGCTTTCAGACACTCTGGTTTAAATTTTTAGTTCTACGTATTAAATATGTATTTATTATTTTTTGCACTTACGTTCGAAATTTTTTAAAGTAATCTGCTTCTTTTATCCTTTTTGATTTTAAAAGTTCTTACTTCTTTTAATTCTGTTTGTGCTAATAACGTTCTATAGGGTCACCCCACCCAAAAACGAAATTCTTGAAATTTTTATTAGTTCTTGAAGTGACATTCAACACTATTCTTTGTACTCAGTACACAAAATACAGAATGTCTCTATTTTTCTTAAATTCTATACTTAGTGCACTTATAAAAATTGTTCTTATTTCGAAAATTGTATGTTTTTATTGAATTTATAGAAATAAATTATATCTATCTATATCTATGATTTGCTGTCAAAATGAGTAAAAGTCTAACAGAACTACCAAATATAAAGCAATGTTTTTGGTACATCTTTGTGCACCGTACGCGGATAAACTTTATGGAATCTCACATCACAACTTGCCGGGCTATGTGGGGAATTGCACCATCTTGCTGAAACCATACAGAGTTGAAAGAAATTCTCATGCGGCGTAGTTCTGTATAGAAAAACTCTCTCAACATGCTCAAGTAATGGTCTCCAGTAACCGTAGCGGTGTGACCGTTTTCTTCGAAGAAGTAGGGCTCGACAATGCAGCGTGATGAAACTGCACACCACACTGTGAAACAAAGTGGATGCAATTCCGTCTCATGGAGTATTTGTGGGTTGGAAGCACTTCATGTTCGACAATTTTGTTTGTTTTAGTTGCCGTTTGAATCGAAATAGGCCTCGTCAGAAATAAAAAGATAGTTCAAAATGTTTCCGTCCTCTTCCACTATTTGAAGCATCTTCTGGCAAAATTCCAAGCGAATTGGCAAGTCTGCTGCGTTCAGTTTGTTGGCCATTTGAATTTTATATGGGAATAAGTACAAATCATTGTGCAAAATTGACTGCAATGACTGACTGCTTTTACCCATTTGAGCAGATAAGCTTCTTGTCGAAACTCTTGGATTGTTCTGTATGGCAGCAGCTACAGCAGCGATTGTTTCCTCGTCCGAACTGAAGGATTCTTTCGGCTGTCCCATGCTCGTTAAAATTGTTAACAAGTCTCATTGTGGTCCATCTGCTCGGAGGATTGCCGCCAAACGTGCGCCTATACTCTCTTTGAACCGAAACTACGGACTCCAGTGCGCCCCAGTCCCAGTAATAATTTTTTGTTAAATCTAAAATTCAACCTGCAAAATAAAAAACAAATTACCCATATTCATTATATAGAAAAAAAGTTATTAAATTTTCATCAGCCACCCATTATTATCGACTATGCTGACGACGTTGACGTATGTATGGGTAAAGCTTATCGGTCTCTAGAGTTTCTAGTAATATCTTGGGTGTATTGCCTCAAACGATGACACATCCGAGTGGGATAAACTTCCGACTAAGTCACCGAATCACTAAAGCTAAGCCACTCTTGAACTTTTGGTAAAATTATGGAAAATCAATGTAAAGCTGAGACTATTTCCGCCACACCATTGGATCAGGCGCAGCTATTTACAAGTGGCAGCTGTATTTACATTTGTTAAGTCAGATATGAAATGATTTGAATATGTTTAACTAATTTAATTTGGCAACTTTCTCTTCATTCGAATTTACAACACTTTTGTGTACCTATATTGCTTATATTATATAATGCTGAATAAAAGCATCCCGATTACTAAGGATTTTTTAGACCGATTGTAACTTAACCCTTTCGATCCGAAAAGCCGCTATGATAAAAAAATCTGTTCTGTTATGTTGTATCATACCAATAGTTGGAGTTAAGACATTTTATATATTCACAGTTGAAAAAGTACATTTGGGGGCGGAGGGCGGGGCTGGGATATATATGTCCCATCAGTAGTCTCGGGTGGGACATAACTGTCCCAGTCAGGATCTTATGCACACAACACTGAAAAATGGAAAAAATGTATTTTCAAACAAAATAAACTTTATTATTAATTAATTAAAAAAATTAAAGGAACATAGTTCAAGGAAAATATTTACAGCTAAGGAACTTTACAAAATTCATGTGCTGATGGAAAAAAAAAAATCGGATTAATTATTTAGATTTGTGGTAGGGTGCAAAACAACTCATGCAGAGAGGAATCTGACATTCTTCGCAGATTGTTTTTGTCCGCCTCTCCTTCTTATTGTCCTTGCAACGTACGCAACGCCTTCGCATGGTAGTTTGTACTGGTAAATGCCCTTGACCCAATTTTCTTTTTCTGCCAGATATGCCGCTGCGTCGAATAACTGCAGTCGTCTTCCCTTCTTCAATTAAATTTTCCGCCAAAACTACCATAAAATCTAAGAGGCGCTTTTTTACGTCCTAATTCAGAGTTATAAGACATGGTTATAAGACATAATGATCATACAGCCAATGACTATCTTCATCTCCCCAATGTCGGTTAGTCTTATATTTTTATGCGCTCCTTTCGATTTACGGAAAATCTGAATACGCTCATTGGTACATTGTGTGATATATATAAAAAGGCTTTCAGGGAAAATATTTTTGAATATCCGTAACGGATTATCAGTCCTTTCAAAGCTCAAGTGCAGTTTAGGAAGTCGATATCTACTCACTATTTGTCTTGGTATAAAATAGACGCCAGGCGTAGACCAAATGGTGTAATCATCTGCAGGAAAGTTGATTTGTTCCGGCTCCACTTCCGGCCCCGCATCTGGAAACTCTTTGTCGGTTGAGTCTTCTTGCTCCTCAGTATCGTGATGTAGATTGTCTGGGTCGTCAAATGCATTACTCCCGACCTCGCTACTGGCATTCGATTCCAATTCGTAATCTGTGGGCTCGTACATATCGCCACTGTCACTGGAAAAGTCTTCATTCTCATCGGAAGCCTCCAAAATATTGGATATAGTGGCCTGATTTAGTCGTCTTGACATATTGGATCTAAAATAAATCAGAAGGTATTCCTATAAAATTATACCCAGAAACCTAACTGGGACACTTATAGCCCAACCAAGAATACTGATGGGACATAAATGTCCCGCAAACATATATATGTACATAACACCAAAACCACAGCAACAAATAGATACTTACCAACTTCAGAATATTGCAAAAACACTAACACAACAATTAAATTCACTTTTTAGCGATTTCCGAACTAATAAACTTATAAAATTCACAAATTACGCTCCTGCATGCAACTTTCATGTGCAAGGGTTGATTTTGTTGTGACAAAAACGAACATGTTTACCAACCTGAACCACATCATTGCGAATAATTACCGTTGTTAATACCATAAACTACGGATAGGGATCAATCACCACCATTCCACCATTTAGATTTTTGAGTTAGGATATTCTGAAAGTATACTGGGATACATATGTCCCGTTCGGATCGAAAGGGTTAAACCAATAGGTATCCTAAATATGTTATGAACCAATGTCCAAGTATATCCAAGGCGGGTCTTTCTAGCTTGCCAAGCTATGTAATTGAAACAGCTAACCGAAAAGGGACAAATTCAGGGTCAACTGAGGAGAACCTAACATAGCTGAGCTAATGTCGTGTGTCCATTGGCCGTGTTGAAACATGTCATAAGTAATAAATTTATTCTTTTTTGTTTGCATTGCCACAAAATAGACCACTAAAGGGTTCTCATAACTTACTGCAATCCAAAAGGAAACATATTTTCAGAAACTCTCCAAGTTCTCCCGCCATTTATATTCAAATTTCATGTGAAGAAATACTTTCCTCACTAAACAAACTATATCATCACTCCTTCCTCCTGTTGCTGGTTAAGTGACTTTTTGCACACATTACATGCGCCGCCATTACTCTTCACTCTATGCGCACACAGAATGTGTCTCTTTATTGTAATTTAATGCCCACACAGCGGTCTGGTTGTGTTGCCTCTTTTTGTTGGCCAGTAAAAATGCCATTTGATGCGATTGACCGCACCGCAAAAGGAATTACCACAACCACCAGTTCTAGATTGGGACATGGACTGGACATGGCCATGGACATAGTACAGCAGCAGAATAAACTTAACAAAGTGCCAGTGATCGTTGGGAATCCATCAACATGTGAAATTTATTTCGTACATTTCTGGCTGCGAACACAACCGGACAAATGGTCAGCTCATTAGTTTTTGTGGTTTATTTGGCAGGCTCTCTGGCATTCTTTCTTTGTTTTTGTCTCGCAAAAAGCTGCACGCACGCACGCATAAATTGTGCCATTAGGCCTTATGAAAATAAATCAATGGGTTTGACAATATCCTTCGAAGTGAATGTCTGAATGCACTCAAGCGGCAAATCTGCTGAATGTACTCATTCAATTCATTTGGGGAATGGCTTGGTTTGGCCATTTGGATCCTTGAGCCGTGAGTATGGTAAATTTATTAATTACACTACGAGTCAAATCGATGCTATAAAGGACATTCACAAAACTGCGCTAATGAAGCCTTTCGTCACAGTTCCCAAGAACTGTATTCATTTGCAGCGATACGATTTACATTATTAGTGCAGGCATTTATCACTGAGATAGATTGAGACGATCAACGAATTTTGGCAACGCCCTGTCCGCATGTCGTATACGCAACAGGAAGCTGGCCCTTATCGCAATCCGCCAGCGATAGACAGCGTCGGTGGAAGCTCGTCGACTCTGCCACCACCCGAATCAATCGCATCAGCAAAACGCTCATCCAAACATCCGTATGTTTTGTCCAAGATACAAATCAATGTGCGAGCATGGTTGCCGTGGCCAACATGCATCCACCTGCAGAGCACGCCGCACGCGAATAATTGGATTGCCTGCTTCCTCGGACATGAACCAGCGTTAATCAAATTTTCTTTTAATGCATCAGAGGAGGATTGCTGTTCGCATTAATTCTGTATGTGCACACCGGACACTGATCCATGGCGTACATGACCCGGACACAAATACGTCTATCCATCCACCGTGATATCACCTTGACCACACAATCCGGACAGACAAGACATGCTCTACTCGGCCATTGTTCCTAACAGAAGGAGAAAAAGAAGAACACAGCTTTATGATTTCAATTGCAGCAGAAGCACACCTGCCCAACCAGGATGAAGAAAGTATCCTTTTGTGAAAGTTCTCCCATGTTTTGCTCTTGCCACTGCACCCGCACTCTGTGGTTTTCTTTTGAAATTGTTCCTCCAGACCAGATACACTCACAGAGAGAGAGAGAGAGCGAACGAGCGAGCGAGAGACGTATCCTGTTTAAGACGCAATATAATTCAAAAAGGACTTGTGTAATCCTTTGTATCTTGGAGCCGGGCTTAGTGCGCCTCGTCTGCTGTCCCCCTTCCCGTTGACTGTGGGTAACTTCGAATGATAAATTGCTAAAACTATTCGGGAATTAAAGGAATGAGAATGAAAAATCTGTGCGGTTGATGTATAGCCGCTTGCCTCTATATCAAGTGTAGTGGCATCCTCTTTGGTTGGCTTCTCAAGTTTAAGTTCCTCTTCCCCAGTGATGTGAATGGGAATTTTTCGGGAGAAACTACGGGCAAAGTTAGCGACCACCAAGAGTTTGTCTCTGTTCGAAAGCCCCTGAGAGATTGTGCGAACAGTCGCCTGAATTATTATGGGAACGGTTCTGACATGGATGCACTGTCTGGAGGTTACAGGCAGACCACTGATAGATGGGATCGTTGGACTCTTACGACACAGTTTCTGTGTAATAATTTTCAAAAGCGACCATGTCCAGTAGGAATTTCTAACGACTGGTGGTGTGATGTGCACCTCTTTGAGGAAGATCAAGTGTTGCAAGGGATGCAGATTTTTGCAATTCATTTTGTAAGGAGCTGTATTTCTATTTTCATAATCCATGTAGATTACCTTCTACAACATAAAATCAAATAAACTTAAATACGATTTGGGTCCAAATAAAGTCTACTTTAAAGTGCGAGAGCAGGCTTTCAAAAACGGTGAACTCTTTTGGAGCGAGCGACTTCTGTGCACATGTCGACGTAGAAGGTTTCTTTTCCTTAAAGGTTTTGCCGGGGCAAAGATTGACTATAACTGGAAAAATCATTTGGTAGTGAAAAAAGTACCTTACCAACATGTCGTCTTTTTGAAATTAAACTTGAAATGCCTACCAATATTTGGTATATCGGCAAGGAGTTTCTAGGTCCCAGCTAATGCGGAAAACTTATTTTGTGAAACGCGATTTGACTTTTTGAAGGCGCTCTGACAGATTAGTTCCATCAACTCTAGCAGAGATGCAAACCAAATGCTGCATAAGGGAATGACGATTTTAAAATCACTCTCTTTACCAACATGAGCTACAAAGTTTAACCTTTAATTAAGACAAATACGGTGAACGAAGTGGGGATCTATTTTTTTTTTCCATTTTACAAAATGTGTAGAAGTAGGTAATGAACCTTACTACTAATCACTTTTAACCTTCACAATAAATATATGTGGTCGCTATGGGTAGTTTTAATTTAAAATGTTGCCATTATGATTTGGTAATAAGTCAAGATGGAAAGAAAATTATTTTCTACACAAAGAAATTTAAAGTCTTGACAAATATAACGCTACTTCAACGAATAAATATTTCTTGATTTAAGAAACGGATTTTGAACAGAAAAGTTACGAAATATATTCTGAAATCAGGAAGTAATTAATTGATACTATGAATTTTTAATTTAATTTTAAACAAGTAGACATTTTCTAATATCAAGAACTATTGCAGCGACAAAGAAGGATTTGATTTAACTTATTGAGAAAATAGGATTTAATTCTACCATATTTCAGATCGAATGTGTATAAGATTATCATGATTTGTTTAGATTGTTCATTGAGGAGAAGTGTCTGGGGGAGGAGGTGTATGAGGAAGGTTTGACTTGATATTTACTTGTTAAAGAAACAAATTTTTCTATCGACAAAAACTTGCACAACAGAAAAAAATGCACTCCCCATTTTGGTTCACTTCTTAGGAATATGTTTCCTTATACGCTAAATACAAGAACCAAATTCTAGTATGCAGAAAACAAGAACGAATATAAATAAAGTACACGATTGGGTCGAACGAAACATTCTCGTTCATCAAAATTTGGTTGATTGTTTTCTAATTTTATTATGCAGGTAGTTAAAAATCTGAGAAGCGATACTAGATATCTACTGTAGAAAATAAAATCCACTGATATGGCACTACATATCAAATATAACAATAAGAGTTTTTAAAAAGAGTTAAATATTTTATAAGCTCCTACACTTCACAAGAATTTTGAGTGCAGGACAAGCGTAGTAGGATTTTATAGTTTTTGACCTGCTAGGCCATGTTTTTATTTGCGACTGGAATATGATTGCAGTTCTCAATGATTGGGAGTATTGTTCGTGATAGATCGATATCCTTACAAAGATTTACGAGTATTATGTAAGAATTCAGACATTTGTTTTTGAATTTGCATTAGTGGTTATAAACAGAATATCCCGATTGTCGTCTGTGGGGTGCAAATGAAGTGGGATTGGATTTTTCTGATTGTATAAGCCCCAAATGTTGGCTTTATTTTAGGGTGCATATTCAAAATTGTTGAAAGTAGAAGAAGTGAGTTATATTTGCTGAAAAGACGTTTTGTGTGTTTAATTTTTGAGAAATAATCATAAAATTGATTTATTCGAATTTTTTGAGAAAAACTAAGTAAGGGATCTATGTCATTTTTAGAATACTTATATTATCTTTATTTAACATTTCGATCAAAATCGTTATAGCGGTTTTTGTAAAACTATGCCGACAAAACAATATATTGCAATCGAGCCGATCATATTTGACACCTTGTAGACACCTTAGTAGCCCGAACCACCATTGCATTCATATAGCCTGAACCTTGTGCGGCATTCTAATTGCCTGTATTTTGAAAACGTTACCTCTGTTGTCTCTTTCTTTGAATTTACGAGGGAGAAATGTTACTTTTTTAGTTTGCTTTAAGAATTAATAAGATAAAACACGTTGCAGGCGAGGTTAGCTGGCCATTTTAGATTTGTTTGACCAGAAAAGCAGGGACCAGGGAGAATAAGAAGAAGCTTTAGTGTGAAGCACAAGGTTTGGTTTAGTAGGGAAGTTTTTAGGATTTGTAAGTGCTATCCCCTAATTATTCTGTAATGTGTTTAATTTATCTTCGTATTTTTCAACGAATAAATCGTCTTTTTTCGATCTTTATTGATTCTGAATCTCCTCCCAAATATATCGGCGGCACGTGTAAAAAAACAATAATAAAGAATTCAAGTTTTCAAAAGTTTCTTGAAAATTAAAAAACAAAGCAAAGCATAGATATAAATAGATTTAAGGCCGAAAGGCACAAATTTTAAGGATATTGATAAGTTTAGAGCGCTCGCTTAGAGCCAGTAAGCTAGAATAAGTTAAATGTTAATTTTAAATTAGATTTAATCGTTTTTGTCTAGTATGTAAGTTTAAAAAATGAATTTTTAAAGTTAAACAAAATATCGGCGGCACAACACAATTTTTAGTTTGAAAAATACTATTGCTTAACCATTTATCTGAAAACTTAGCATAAATTGTTTTTTTTTTTAAGTTTTCTCGAAATCGAAAATGGTGTTTTCCAGATATGAGCAGTTTTTAAAATTAACGTTTTCGGTGCTTCGAATTGAAAATCAAGGACACAATAATTTTAGAAGCATCAATTTGACTCTAAGTTTGCATTTTGGTCAAAATCGGATTACCGTTTTCAGGTAAACTAAATAAAACTAAATTTAAAAAAAATGACTGTGTTTCCAAAAATCCACTGTACGATAAATAGAGAAAAACTGAGTTTGCTATCAAGTTATAAATGACCACATTACCTCGAATTTTTAGCCAAAAACTGTGTATGCACTCATGGTAAGTAGGTGATACTTAAGCTTTATTATCAATTTTGGTTGAAATCGTTAGAGCCGTTTTCGATCAAATCAAACTGGTACGAAAATTTTGTATGGGAAGTAGGTAAAGTACCATTAATATTGAGGTCACCTTGCAAACAAAAAAAAAAAAAAACCGCCCCGAACTGAAAGCCCACAAACTCCAAATCCGAAGTTTGAACGAAATCCGGGCAGCCGTTTAGGCTGTAGGCCTGACCCACTTTTTTGAATTGACTCGAGTTCGAAATTTTGTACGAAAACAATGTCTTTCTCATACCTACTACGTAATGGAGAAAGTTAAAAATATACAAAAAAACATGTCGCCTATTGTCTTAAAGAAACTTAATATATTTTGTATTCATATTTATACTCGATTCTTATTTACTACAAACAAGAACCAAGTTCAAGGCAGTCAGTCCATTTAACACTTATTACTGAGTAAGTCTGCATCCCTTTTCTTTACACACATCTTAGATCAGTCGGAAACTATTTGTTTCTTTTTGAATTAATACAAAACCTCTAATTTGATTTTTGTTTTCTCGTTCCTGACTCATGAAATGAAAATGTTAAAAATACTATATAATTTGCTTCGCCCGTAACCATCCTTTGTGTTCTTGTTTTAAGAAACTTTTGCTTCCATTTTAGAAAATGTTTTTTTTCCGTGGAAATATTGGTATCATTTGGACAAGCCTACTTTTTTGGGGCGTTTTTAAGTAATATAAATAATTAGTGCTGCTTGTTAGAAAATCGCAAAAAGTTACGCAAAAAAACTAAAGGGCCAGTTTCTACATGACCAGAATCAAGTACATCCTTAAGGTAAGTTTATAGTTTGTTTGAAATATGCCACTAAACGAACTTAAGTTTATACAACTTTCAATAGAGAGCCCGTTCGCCGTAGTGCAAATATTATTTGTATTTGTTTATTATGAGGTAGAAAAAAAGTAAGTTATTCCAATTTGTCTGAGGTATGTTTTATATGTTATATTTTAGCACAAGGTTTAGATTCCTAAAAAAAAATTCCCGCAGTTGGAAAAATGCCTCCTTTAGGTACCACAAGCCTGAGTTAAACCACACATAAATATTTATGTTTTTGTGTTCCGAAAATATACACCTTTTGTTTGGTTAAAGTAAGAAAATATAAAGATGCAAATGTGCAGAAATGAAATACCACAACCCCTCAGCAGAACGTCCTCAGATCTCACCTGAAAGCAATTTCCTCAAATTTATGCCGTTTTCAGCCCACCCAAGGACACCACAGATTGACCCTGGTATACCCAAAGCCGGAATAAAAGTGCACCACACGCAGATCCGTATTCAAAGCGTCTTGCTAGAGGAATTTCAAAATTACTTACATGCCTCCTCTCTGTGCAGTTTTATTGTATATGAACTTTGCAAATGTTGCGGTTGGCCGCCCCCGGAAGTCGGTTGGCATAATTTAATATCCTTGTCAGACGATTGGGCTTCTGAAGTGTGTCGGGGCGAGGTGGAAATGGCATCTTGGCCCACAGCACAACTGATATAAGTGCTATAGTCGAAATAAAATGCCAGATGGTTATTTTTATGCTTCAAATTAGCGTTGAACAGGGAAATTTATTTGCACCCTTGCCTTGAATGGAATGCGAGGTGCTTCTTCATTTTTATGTTACGTTTTCTTTATTTTAAAGGATTTATGGACTTGGAATTTATTTGGCAAAAAAGAATGGAGAGTTCAGCGTCAGCATTATAATAATTTGCAGAACACCTTGATGGGTGCTTAGCGAAGGATAGTAAAGGATAAACTCGCGTTCGTTGAATGATGTTTTGAATGTTATATAATATTTTTCTTTATAATTGCATGCGTGCTATATGATCCGGAACGGCAGGGACTGTATTGTTAGCATAATGTGCTTTTTTTTTATTCAAATATGATGCATATCGATTGCATCGTTGTGTGTATTTTACATATGGTTTCGTGGTGAATTATTGATAGGCAAATGTATTGTGACTGTTGTGTGGTATTTGGTTTCATCGTCTAAAATAGCGCAAAATCAAACAAACCCGTCCTTTATCTACAAAAATGCATAGATAGTAATTAAGCAGGTCGCTTTAAGTCATCCATGCTGCAGCGAATATTTGTAAAGTAATGAATTAAATTTTGAGTTAGTAGAGAATTATTTGGCTTTCGGTGGACTATATAAAATAATCGTATAAGTTCAGCAGATGATGAAAGTTTATATGGAATACTTACGAGTAGTTGGAGTTGCCAACAATTCCACACAATCTGTTTCAGTGAGCTTTCGCAACATTTTTTGAAGACTTGTTGTGGCACATTGTCTTTGTATTATAGTATTTTTTGACGATTTGTCTTTGGGGAGTACGGGAATGCCGCAGATAAAAAAGGACTACAATACCTACTCCTATTTTAGTATACTTTCGGCAACGAGGGGCCCACGCCAGTTTTTGGATACTTAAGGAGCAGCGTTACCAAAATGTAATGCCTGTACTTTATCTTTTAACAACTACTATCTATGTATGAGTATAGCCTACGACCCATCCAGAAGGAAATTCAGTACAGTGAACATGACAGAAAACTCCACAAAAACTCCACAATATCCGTGGTCCAAACCTCGAAGTTATGAAGCCACGAGAAAGAAGTCATTACGCAGTACTAATAACAAATTTTAGTCTCGACTTTAAATTTACGGAAGCTCACAGTTGCGAAATTTCTATGGAAAATAAAGCCAAGTGAACAACTTAAATTAAGAGTCCAAACTAAAAATGTTTATTAAATACCTTGGAGTCATACTTGACCCTAAACTCAACTGGAAGTCCAATATCGAACACCGAGTGCGGAAGGCAAGCATAGCCTTCAACGCCTGTAGTAAAACTTTCGGCAAGAAGTGGGGGCTTCAACCAAAGTTGGTTCATTGGAAGTACAGTGTACACAGCGTTGGTACGTCTTATTCTCAACCACGGATCACTAGTATGGTGGCCCGCTTTAAGCAAAGCCTATAACATCATCAAATTAAGTAGAGTCCAAAGAACAGCTGGAATTGGAATCACTGGAGCCCTTCGATCAAGACCGACCGAAGCGCTCAATGTGATTCTCAATTTTCTGCCAGTGGACCTGCATATAAAAAACATTGCTTCGTGTAGTGCAGTCAGATTGAAGGAAGCTAAATGTTGGTCCGAAAGGCCTTATGGCCATACCAGAATAGGTTGTATATCTACAGAATACATAGTACCCAAACTCGACTTCTATAAAAATTCTCTGTAAGATTCCCCTCTACATCAGAATGGGAGGAGAATGCGGTCAAAAATAAATTCGACATACCTATCTTCACAGATGGTTCCAAAATAAACTGTGGAGTAGGATCGGGCATTTTCTCAACAGAGTTAGACATTTCTAAAACTCTTCGGCTTCCCAACACAGCCAGCGTCTTTCGAGCAGAAGTACTTGCTATTATGGAGGCGTGTAGACTGCTCCTTAACATAGCGACACCCAGAAAAAAAAGTAAACATCTTCGTGGACAGTCAGGCCGCGATTAAGGCTGTCGGTTCAACTAAGTCAACGTCCAAGCTTGTTGTGGAATGCAGGGAGACACTGACCAGGGCTTGTCATCTGTTTGAAATCACTCTCGCCTGTGTTCCCGGCCATAGGAATATTGAGGGGAATGAGAAAGCCGATGCGGTGGAAGTCTTCCCTCGGCTGGGATATGTAAAGAGAGAAATCCTCCTGAGGTTAACTCAAGCGCTGAGACTAGATGGATGAACCTGACGAACTGTTTAATTTCAAGGAAGATCTGGCCAGCCTACGATGATGCCAGAACAAACAAACTCTTGGCCAGAGCGCGTGTAGATGTCGCCAGACTAACGGCAATTTATACGGGCCATTGGCCCGTACAGTGGCTTAGTGGTCAGTGTGTTGGACTACTAAGCGAGGGGTCCCAGGTTCGAATTGTGCAAAAAAAAACAGATTTCAAATTATGTTTTTTTTTTACACTGCGCCACCTCTCGCAAACGTCTGACAAACATCCGAGAGTATAACTGTCTAAAAAGAGCTTCTCAGTTAGCCGTTTGGAATCGACATAAAATTGTAGATCTCTTCCATTCGTTCCGAAAATGAAAAACTCACACAAAATGAACGGTTGTGAGAAGCTAGGCCTAGGGTTCCTACGGACCTGTTGCGCCAACTGCTAATATTTATATATTTATTAGCCTTTAGGAACTCACGCAGCCAAGCTTGGCATCCCCCACAAAACTTTTCTTCGATTGTCTGTTGTGTGAGATTCCTTTCGTATGTTATTGGAGTTGCAGGGTGTCCTAACAAAGTTAGCTTAGGCAAAAAGCCGATTGAAAAAATAACTAGAAAGATGTAAACAAGACACATTCAAATATCACCATTTAACAGCCAGAGGCTACGCTTCTTTAGCTTTTTTTTTTAAATCTGAAAACTACGAAAATTGCATTTTTGCATTTTCACCATACAACGCTTTGTGCATTGCTTAGATATATTTCTGTGCAATGCAATTTGGTTAATCTATTTAGCAAACGAGCAACAAGCTTTTGGAACTCCACCGATGGCCACTGCAGGTCTTGGACACATTGTTTGGTTGTGTGAAGGCGATTTATTGTGGAATTTTAAAGCTCAGGATTTTAAAACTAACGTCTATTATTCAGGTTAAACGGAGTATGGCATTTACACGGCGATTGGATTTGGCAAGCAATAAGAAAAACAGAAAAAACGCAGTACCTACTCATTCATGGATGAGGACATTTTGGAGCCATAGCCATACCGCATCCTTGTGCGTTGTTGGCAAAATTTCTGAGTTATTTTAAGGATAAGGATAAGGTAGATCATTTTTGTTTACATTGAACGGTATAAATCAGGCGGCATTTCGCCAACATCAACAACAATCGCAGTCCTACAATAACCAAACTAAACTACTACTCCCATTCCAGCTGTAAGCCAACATTTCCCAGACACCCATAAATCGTTTCGAATCACCCATTGTCTCAGAAAAGCCCATGCAGCAAAGAGAATCAGATAACGTCTTCTTATTGCCGAACAAAAAAACACACAAGACACAATCTTTTCTAATTCCTAATCCCCAATCCGAAATGTAAACAAATCGACAACGTACTTCAATGGGCACAAATCCTGGCAAACAAATTCAATTCAAAGGATCTACCGAATGGCTTCTTATCGCAATTCTCACTTCAATTAATGTAAGTGCCATAGTCTGTGTGCTACGGATTTGAGCCTTATTCGTCAATCGTCGTCAAAACTATATGCTCTCCATCCGAACGAAGACAAACAGAAACATCCTCCGTGTGACATATTTTGTGTAAGCAAGTAAGGCATCTACTGCCATAAGTGGTATTTGGGGTTTAAAGCGATGTACGTCTGTGTTTGAGTCAATCAAATAAAGTACTAGAACTTCGGAGTGAGCAGAACCGACTTAAAGTCATCGCTATAGACATTCCATTTCACTCTGCGAAGTATAAAAATAAGGAACGACATCACTGATGGATACTTGGATATCATACAACTGCAAGTTGTCGTTTGAATGAATCCCCGGTATATTCGTTTCTTCGTTTTATCTATTCCATCCGCTTTGCTGCTTAAATTGAACGACTTGTCGTCGAGACGCTAAAATTTGGATTCGCCGTCGTCTAGAAATGGAAACCGCTTCCACAACGAAGCAATCAGTTTGGATTAAGATGAATGACGATGCTCGCTATGCCGCACCACTACCTACTCTCTTACTGGGGGGACGAGAATTTAATTTTCAGTCTTGAAATATTTCTCGTACTCGTACGTAGATTGTGTATCGTACCTAGAGCATTGGAAACACCCTCCAGATATTGGAGCTATGAAAATATATCGGATTGGTGTTATCGTAAAAACTAACGAGCTTCACGTTATCCGATGTAATTGAGTTGGCTGGGAGAATGTTACAATCTAAGACGCACGCCGAAGGACATTGCAACAAATAATAAGTTTGCGCACTATAATGTGTTTTCCTATGGACGATATTTGTAGAGAATACAATTAAATTTCCCTCCTTAAAGCTGAGAACTGCAATAAGGACATTTTAGAAAGCTGCTTAATTAGAGGTAAACGACAGGTAATTCGAAAATGAGAGAAGGAAAGTTTAACCATAAATATGTGGAAATTTTCACCATAAGAATAGAGGCAGTAGGTGGGGAAATGCTACACCTAAATAGAAATACTGACGCATCCTTTGTTATTAGTATATATCGTTTCATGTTAAAAACACCCCTGTTAGAAAAGAAAATGTTTTTGTTACAGTTTTAAGGGAATTCAAGGATCGGAAGTTTCGCTCTAGTTTTATTTTTTTATGGTCGTCAGCACCCTCAAGAATTGGGTCTTTCAATTCCATTAAACCACTGGTGTAACTTACCACCGTCCAAGGTCCGCTCCAAGTTCGATCCACAAAAATTTCAATAATAAATTTGATGCCATAAAGAACCCGCAAGCGGACAAAAAAATTGGCACACGTAGTCAAAGCCCAGTTGAACAGTGTACAGCACAAAGTGTCTGCCTGGCCTTTAAAAGTCAACCTGCACACTTTACGTGCGATATCCATTTAATTTCTTGGGCTTTTCAGTGTGTCATTTCCAATTCTGTATTGAAAGCGGTTGCCAAACAGCCAAATCCAATAAACAACTGACATGGGGTTGATTGGTTTTTATCCCTATCTATACTCTTAGGCAAAATTGTTTCCTGACACAAAATCTGATTGAGCTGTGATCCAAAACATTTATCAAAGGGATTAGGGTTTCCCTTTTGCATTTCGGTCGCCTGGGGTTGAGTGCGGAGCAACAGAAAAGTACTTGGTCGAAGCTTTAGTGATTTACCTTTCAATCTGAAATCAATGCGATAATAATTCACAACAAACCGCAATTCACTGATGTTTTGTTTGTTGAAAAACGAAATCGGGGGATAAGCTGTGATTATGTATGCGAGTAGGTACCTACTTTTATAAGATGGGTCCCTTTGCGTGAGTTGCTGTGCGGCGAGTTGCTAAGAAGTGTAAACTGAAAAATATGAAGCGATGACAGGTGTCGCCTATAAGATCGCGAGAAAAATCTGCCAAATTGTTTCTTAGGCCATATAAGTCAACCGTCGGCACCTCAGAAATGACAAACAGTGTACATTAATAATAGAACCCCCAACACCATCGTCGAACTGCTACGACCGAAGTCGTTAGTTGTGCACTCAAGTGCGTAGGCTTTTAACATCGAATTTTAAAGGCTACATGTCCTGATTCCACTCATGAAAATTTTATGCATTAACACCCCTACACTAGTGATCAAGTCTATCTACTGTTGCAGCTGTGGGGAGCGGGTGTGGGAGCGGGTCCAAATACGCTGTCGCTTCTCACACAAAAATGGTTCTTTTCAAAATACTCCTTTATCTTAGTTCTGCTTTACAAAATTCTAGTTTTCAAATTTAAAGCAATAAAGTTCAGCTTATTCTGTTTTTATAAAACTAACAAAAAATAAAAACACAAAAAAAAATTATAAAATTGTTCAGTATGGAACAATAAGACAGAAAACTGTTCTTTAATATAGAATAAAACGCTTTTAAATTCCGTAAAACAAAGAAAACCACCGCTTCTTTCAAACGTTATAAAATAAGTGATTTATTAAAGTTCAACGATCTTTTTATGTGACATTTGACATTTGACCACGACGGCAGTGGTGGTGTCCAGTGCACCTGCACCTATGTTGATGTTATCAACACATGAAATGAACTGTAGTATTTAATTAATACAAAACAAAACAAAATCTGAGTCTCAATTGACTTAAATAGCGAAATTTACAATTGCAGCAATTTCCCCGCGAATTGAACATTCTTGCCGCAAACTGTCATACTCTATTCGCAATCCCCAAAATACAGTCGCGATCCACAAGCCGACAAATGAAAATTCTTCGAACTTAACCATTAAAAAACAAACTGAGTCGCGGGTATCTCCGTCTAAAAAAAAGTTTTCATGTGAATGAAGTGTCGAAACCTACGAATATTCGCTTCTACTCGCCGAATTTCGACTGAAAAGTGAAAAACTAAAATTGACAATTAAGTGACAGCTCAAAAGTTTGACAAGTAAAACTCTATTTATTTTTGTCGGAGGAAGAAGTTGTAATCGAATGTTCACCTAACATATCGGCGCATTCAAATTTATGTTTAGTAGGTATTTAGCTTACTAAAAATTCTATTCCAACTTATTTTGTATAGATGCTGCAATTAAAGATAAACTTTTCGAAAATGTCAAAATGACATTTCTTAAAATATTTGTTAGAAAACCGATCAGGTACTTCTCTTGAAATTGAGATATTTCTCTGCTGATTTTCTTGAGATTTGTAATTTTTTTATTTTCTACGCTGAAAGTAAACGAACGAACCTTTTGTCTAACTTTGGCGAGTTCCATGTTTCCTCTTTACAATTGACTATTCGTGGTACCTATAAGTTGTACATACATTCATCATCAATGGGCACGGACCCTCGTACCCTACAAGCTAAAATACAGTCCCAGTTACACAAAAACTTGAGTAGAATTTTTGAAAACAAGGGAGGAAAAATTTCCTTTTTCGATGATTGCTCCGCTTTTACTCAAGGTGAAAAGGTAGATAAATACCTGAGAAACACATTGCGTCGTACTAATAACAAATTTTAGTCTCGACATTAAATTTACGAAAGCTCACAGTTGCAAAACTTGTATGGAAAATATGGCCACTGTGAACTACTAAAATTTAAGGTCGAAACTAAAAATGTTTATTGGTAAGGCCCATTGAAAGTTAGTTGGGAAAACAAAATTAATTTGTTTCAAACAAACTTCGCTTTATGGAGAAGTCAAAGTCATCGCTGACTTTTAGGAAAACCACACATTTAAAATTTATAATTGTCTGTCAAAGTGGCAGATAAGTCAGGAGAGTTAAGTTCGAACTGACATTCGGTCATATTTTATGTAGAAACTGTTCATTTGTATTTTTATGCAGAAAACCGGTTTTCAATTAAAAAGATCTTCTCCGATTCTACAGCTTGGATGCATGGTTTTAAGGGAACTATAAAACTTGACATTACTTGCTCCGTTTGATGTGAACACTTTGCGTTGAAAGCCTTGGTCACCGCATTAGGGTTAGATCGTTTCTCCTTATTGGATGGAATAAGTAATAATATTAAAATAAATCATTGGCGCAAACAGTCCTTATAGAACTCTAGTGCTAGCTTTTTTTTTTTTTTTTTTTTTTTTTTTTTTTTTTTTTTTTTTTGTCGGAGGTTGTTACTATCCGATGGAGCACTCAGACACAACTACTGGTCCATTGTACTGCCAAAACAGACACCTTACATTATTGTACGTAGTTTTCCCGTCTTTCGAAGAAAGATGAGAAGGAGCTTCAGTGATGAAGAGCTAAGGTATTCGGCAGTCACCACATCAGCCCCAAAGATCCGCCATCTGATGCGAGCAAAGGCAGGACAGCTACAGAGGAAGTGTTCCGCTGTATCATCGTCCTCTCCACAAGCAGGACAGATGGTGAAATCGCTCAAGCCCAATACATTCAAGTGTTTGGCGAAAGCTTGGTGGCCCGAAAGGACGCCCACAAGCAGTCTACAGTCGATTCTCCTGAGAG
This sequence comes from Cheilosia grossa, assembly GCA_963082955.1. Classification (NCBI taxonomy): domain Eukaryota; kingdom Metazoa; phylum Arthropoda; class Insecta; order Diptera; family Syrphidae; genus Cheilosia; species Cheilosia grossa. Next base: position 59,278,248 of record OY720145.1, on the reverse strand, counting down.
ACAAAAGGAAAGACGCCGACTTTTTACAGATGTCCGGACGCAGTCGTTTGGTCTGTCTACACCCAGCACAGTCACGCCACCGACGCTCGTGTTCACGTGAAACCCAAGTATCAATGGATGACCGAACCGCAGATACAGGCAGACCCAACGCAGGTTCAGGTCCTGAAAAAGCTTCTTCAGAACCCAGCCTGGCAAGCTCATCAGCGATCTCATTTCCCTGGATACCAGTATGACCCGGGACCCAAAGAAGATTCACTTTGTTTAGCCTTCCTACCAGGTTCAGAGAAAGCTTGAGTTCGAGCACTAACTTAGACGAGGTGAGAGGGTTAAGCAGCGCTTTTAGTGCAGCTTGGCTATCACTGCAAACGCATATGCTTCTACCCCTCCACCTGTTAGTCACAATGTAGCGCATGGCCATAAGTATAGCGAAAATCTCCGCTTGGAAGACAGACGCATATTTACCTAAGGCGTAGTAAAGTCTAATGTTCTCGCTTTCCACAAAGACTCCAGAACCAGACCCCTGTTCGGTTCTGGAGCCATCCGTGAATACACGATGGCATTCTTTCCCTGGCTCAGAGTCTGGCAGAAGCCATTCCGTTACCTGAGGAAAGTTGACATGGTAGTTTTGTCGCAATAGGATTTCCGAAGTCATTGCGTCAGACGGCATATCCATAAGACAAGGGTCAAAGGATAATTCTCGCACAAGTTCTTCAAAATTCCAATGCGCGTGGTACCAAAAGCCACCTCTCTTTAACCGAGAGATGGTTTTCAGAGTACACCCCATGATAAAAATATCAAGAGGGGGGAGGTTCATCATAGCATCTAGAGCAGAGCCCGGAGTGCTAGGGAAGGCCCCCGTGCATCCGAGACAAACCGTTCTTTGAAGTTTGGCAAAAGAGGCAGTAACACGTTTCCGCGAAAGCCTGTTCCACCATACAACTGATGCATATGAGAGAAGTGGTCTAACCATCGCCGTATAGATCCAAAGGACCCTTTTGGGAGATAAGCCCCATGTCTTGCCAAAAGCGCCTTTGCACTGCCAGAAAGTTGACAGCGCTTTATCGGTTTTTGATTCAACATGCTTGGACCAAAGAAGCTTTCTATCAAGGATTACTCCCAGATATTTGACTTCTTCGGAGATCGGGATAGTGACGCCTTTTAGCACAAGTTGAGTCAGACCAGTGATCTTCCTCCTTCTCGTGAAGAGAACAACCGTAGTTTTAAGAGGATTCACTGAAAGCCCATTTCTTGTGCACCAATCGTCGATGAGGCCCAAGGATCTCTGCGCCAGAGAGCATACAGTCCTTAGGTCAGAACCAACAGACAGAACGGCGACATCGTCCGCGTAGGCTTGTGTGTAGGTTCCAGGAAGATTGAGAGCCGTTAGCAGAGAGTCAACTACCATACACCATAAAAGGGGAGACAGAACACCACCTTGAGGGCAGCCTCTGTTTACCCCAGTCATGACGCATTTGCCACAATCCGCCTCGACAATCAGAGTCCTGTACATAAGCATTGCTTTAATCCACAACACCAATGTTTCATCTACACCGTGATGTCTGGCTGCATTACACATGCTGTCAAAAGTCGCATTATCAAAGGCACCCTCAATATCGACGAAAATACCCAACGCGTACTCCTTCCGATCAAGAGCACTTTCAATCCTACAGACAAGGTTTTGAAGCGCAGTTTCACAGGATTTTCCGCGCTGATAGGCATGTTGCATCTCAGAAAGAGGATGCGATCGAAGAGCAACATTGCGCACGTGCAGCTCAACCAGTCTCTCCAAGCTTTTCAGCAGGAAGGAGGACAGACTTATGGGTCTGAAACTCTTGGCGAGAGTGTAGTCGGACTTACCTATCTTTGGTATGAACACAACTCTAACCATACGCCAAGGAGAAGGTATGTAAGCCAGGGCCAAGCTAGCAGTGAAAATTCGCTTCAGCGTCGGCAACAGCTGGCTAAAACCTTGTTTCAGCATAGCCGGACAAATTCCATCCCGACCCGGTGACTTGAAACTCTCAAACGATGCGATCGCATATTTGATAGCGTCTTCCGTCACCACTCTGGATGCGATATACCAGCTACGCCGCGTGATGTTTGTCAGTTCAGGAGTGGCCACCGTTGCCGGTGCCACAGAAGAACACGTAGTGACCTGATTTCCCGAAAAGTGAGTCTCTAGCAGGAGACTGAAAGTCTCCGCCTTTGTCTCAGTGTAGGTACCATCAGATTTTTGTAGCGATTCCAGTTTACTTGGTCTGTCCCTTTTGAGGACTTTAACAAGCCTACTGGTTGCACTTAGTGATACGACCTCCTCACAAAATTTCCTATAAGAGTCGTTCTTTGATTTACGAATCAGTCTCTTAAATTCTTTTTGTTTCGATCGATGCCGATTCCAGTCTTCTACCAAATTAGTTTTTAAAGACCGATTTAGTAGTTTCCTGGTTTCTTTGCGAATACACTGCAGTTCGGTGTTCCACCAAGGTACCGGTTTTCTACAGGAGTTTTTTGTAACTGGACACGCAAGTTCGAAACAGCGGATAATGGCGCTGCTCAGTTCCTGAGCAGACGACTCTACCTCTTGTATCGATCTAAGTTTGAGTGGTGCTTTGACAGAATTGCCAAGTTCCTCCTCAAAACGAGTCCAATTCGTTTTTCTCGGATTTCTCCTCTCTAGCGAAGGTGAAATTTCGCAATAGATTTGAAATTCGATGTATCGGTGGTCTGACAAGGTGCTATCTGGCGATACCCTCCAATTTGTGATAGTCTTAGAATGCCTATTGGACAGGGTAACATCGATTACCTGCTGTCTCCTGGCTGTAACAAATGTAGGTCGACAACCGACATTGTTGATGGTGATGTCAGACGTTAGGATGAAGTCCAGAAGACGATCTCCTCGTACGTTGCATTTACTGCTGCCCCAAACAGTGTTTTGAGCATTAGCATCGCAACATAAGATGAGACCCATCTTTTTGTACTCGCAGTACTCTATGAGCTCAACAACATCCTTTGGTGGAGGAGGTGTTAAAGAGTCGTAGGGAAAGTAAGCCGATGCAACGACAAAGGTTTCCCAATTGCCGTTGGAATGGAAACTGATAGTTGCGGCAACCAAATCTTGGCAACAGAACCGTTTGATTGTTACTGCCGTAAGGGATTTCGATACGATAAGACATGTCCTAGGTCTCTCGGACAGCCTGTCGTAAAGAACGTTGTGCGAACCGCTCAACACACCAAGGCCACAGATGCGATTTTTCCACACCCATGGTTCCTGGATGGATGTTATGCAGTTTTTTGTTCTACCTGCAGCAAGTCTACTACTTAAAAGAGCAGTAGCAGCCTTGCAGTGCTGTAGGTTTATCTGAGTAAACAAAATTGATGTAAACTCTGAGTTACGACCACTGTTTGCATTACTTGACATTGAAGTGGAAATGAATCCTACCAAGATGCAGATAGGGACGCATGTCGTACCTAGACTTAATGATCTCGGCAGAAGCCATGTCTATGCTCACAACCAGAGAACTACCATCTTCATCGTGACGGTTTTTGCTCTGTCTGTGAGAACGGACAATCCAGGCTTTTGTGTCGAGACCAGGATTCTGGGTATGCAAACGTTTGAGCACGTCCGCCGAATTCCCCAGTTTTCCAGGGATCCAGCAGACAGCACGCGTAAGCTTGGGTGCCTTGTAGACCTCAAAAATTGAAGTACCAAGGGGAGGGATTTTCGGCACCATAATTCTGACCCATTCAGAGGTTTGCTGTGAGGAGGTCTTCACCATGAAGGTTCCGTCCTTGAACTCACAACCCTCAACCTGGATGCAAGCATTTGTAACCGATACAAGCTCCAAAAGATGGGCTTTGCAGTGTTTGCACTCTGCATCACTCATACTGTTGTCATTGCCTGCTTTCCCTATACGAACTACTAAAGAGGAGACAGCAGCATCCCTATAGGACAGCTTACTGTTTCGCACCTTGTTTGTTCTGCGTTCAAAAGGAGCACTCTGACCGACAGGGCCATCCGCGACAACAATGTTCTGTCCGCTGGTACTGCAACCTGAGTTGTTTTCAGCACCTGCATTCATTACATGTGCACGGGCAGCTCCAACGATTGGAGAGCCTCCGGAGCTCACGCCTTTAGGTGCGAGCTTGAGTCGCTTCTGCTTGCTTTTCGGTTCGGCAGAGGAGGAGGCAGCGCCCGATCCGAGGGGTTGGTTGGCTTCAGTTGGTGAGACTTCCACCGACCTGTTCCTTTTCAAAGGCACAGCCGAAGAGCTGACAGAAGTGCTTGCGCCTTCAGCAGGTAAAGCATCTTTGCGCCGCAAAACCATCAGCTTCCTCCTTTTCCTCCTTCGCTGTCCCTTAGAACGGCCTAGCTCAAGGCCCGCCTCTTCCGGAGCCCGTTCAACCATGGAGGTATCCCGAGTCTGGCCGTCAGTGGCAGTGCAGTGAGCAGCAGCCTGTCCCATGCAAGAGTCGCTAATGCGTTCGAAACTCATGGCTGTAGGTATGATCGCAGCGTCCGGTTTCCATCCACCAGTACCACTTCCATTGCTGGTAGCAGCACCGGTCTCATTTGGAGACCGTGCGCAAACAGACTCACAGACTTGAGGTGGGTTTATTCTCTTTACGAGCTTGGGTCGTTTCTTCTTGCTTTTCGGTTCGGCAGAGGAGGAGGCAGCGCCCGATCCGAGGGGTTTGTTGGCTTCAGTTGGTGAGACTTCCACCGACCTGTTCCTTTTCAAGGGCACCGCCGAAGAGCTGACAGAAGTGCTTGCGCCTTCAGCAGGTAAAGCGTCTTTGCGCCGCAAAACCATCAGCTTCTTCCTTTTCCTCTTCTGCTGTCCCTTGGACAGACGCAACTCAAGGCTCGCCTCTTCAGGAGCCCGTTCAACCATGGAGGTATCCCGAGTCTGGCCGTCAGTGGCAGTGCATTGAGCAGCAGCCTGTCCCATGCTCAATTTACCGAGTGAATCGGACATAGAGCCACAAGAGTCGCTTGTATGATATATGAATGTTGGGGCCTCCAGAATCCGTGCCCCGGCCGTAGTCGAGAAGACTACGGATGGATTTTGGCTTTCGCCATTACCATCTGGAGTAGTCAATACCTTATGTTTCTCCATTCATAGCATGTTTGAGTGTTAACCACTGGCTCCTGTGGGTTAGAATACACTAACGGTTTGATTTTACTGAGGATAGGTTAAACCGTTACCTCAAACCATCCTCCTTTACCCGGGCTTTGGACCGGCATGCTACTAGCGTAACAAGGCAGAGTTGGATTTTAGTCGCCTCTTACGACAGGCATGCCTACCTCGGGTAAATTCTATCCCCTACCCGAAGGGGTATAGTGCTAGCTTGGCACCACCAATGGTTTGTGTGCGATGGCGGTGGTACAATTTGCTTAGACTTTAGAGATTGGGAACATCTCTAAAATTTTTTTATTTATCCAAACTCGAAGCAACTTACGCCTATATACAATCGGACCAAATTTATGCAACAATTGTAAAGTATTCAGGTTGTTTTCCTGTCTCGTTTTCTCGAAAACTAAGCCTGTATGTATAGAAAGTTTGCAAGAAGAAAGTACTCAACGCAAATTAGAGGGCATTTTAAAATGTGCACAACATTTTTTCGTGAAAAACATTATCTTAAACGACAAGAGTTTAAATCAGATCTTTTGCACATCGGATAAGGATACAGTCTAAGTATACCTACAGCTTTTTCAGTGTGTGTGGACATAGATACCCCTGGTTCTCATTTCGTGGCTCCAATCATCTGCGCAAATGTTATTGCTTAACCAATAAAAATTTTTTCATTTCTCCTTGTCAACATACCAAATCATGTCCATCAGCACTCAATAAATGGGAACGGTTTTTGAATTTAATTACATTCGAAGCGTTTATTCTAATCGCTTCCAATTGGCAAAATAACAAAACCATAATAATGATAGCAGAGCTACGTGAAACTTATTTTAGGAATTTGTTTGTTATTGACTAAACACACACACACACACTAGTTGATACTTAAAATTATTTTATTACGAGCTCTATTTATTTATACAATCTCTCCAACTGGCTTGATAATCATCTCATGGACTTGGACATGCGGTGGGGTTGCGATGCAGAACAGCACAGACTGGGACACATCCTCGGGCAGGAGCAGAGCATCAAACATATCGTACATCTCCGAGCTTGCGAATTCTGTTTTCGTGATGCCGGGACTGATGCTCTGAGAAGTTTGAAAAATATATTTCCATAGTCCTTAAGGTTATTCATACCTACGGTGGTTTTAATTTTCGTCCCCATAAGTCGCAGCTCATTGCGAATGGTGTCATTGATTGCTGTCAATGCGAACTTCGATGGTGGATAGACATTAAGGCTGGGCGCCTCGGGTGTTCCCACAAGTACGTTGTGTCCAAGAATGCTATTTATGTGCACAATGTGCCCATTGAACTTTCGGTCTTTCATACTCTTGACGGCGGCCTGTGTACAGTAAATCAATCCCTTGACGTTTGTGTTGAAAATATCATCGATCAGCTTTGGCTCCATATCGACAATGTTTCCAGGTCGCACTACTCCGGCATTGTTGATGAGGATATCGGTGCCACCAAGGGTCTTCTCGATCCAATCGAATGCGTCCTTAACTTGCGCCACGCTGGTTATATCACACTTGCGAATGAAATAGTTTGTCTGTAAGTCGACGGGGTGTTTCGAACGATTCTCAACCATGCGATCGTAGCGACGAGCCAGATTAACAACCCTGAGTCCGGCTTTAAGGAGGTCATCTGCGATCGCCTTGCCAATACCACTACTAGCGCCGGTAACGACAGCGACCCGATTTTGCCAACGCTCCATGTTTTCTTTTTGATTTAAACTCGAGTACAAACTAAACTTTGTCTCTTCGTAGTCAGACGCTTTTATAGTCGCCGAGACTAATAAAATTATTCATTATCATATGCTGTGTCTAGGAATGAGGTCCATTATCGGCATGTTTTTCGGTTGTATGAACAGATTAAGTCGAAAGCGTGGACTTTTCCAGTCCGCTGATAACAGGTAGGTGTCGATCTATGTTGTGCCCATTTAGCACGATTGTAGCGGCTATCCCAGGGGTCTCTCGGCTTGTTGATAGTGGGCATAGACACATGCACAGGCATGTGTTTTTTTTTCTTATACAGATTGTGATTTGAAATTTATTCCGGTGCGGAGAGATATTGAAGTGTCAAAAAAAAATTATAATTAGAAACTTCTTTCATGGCGGGGGAACTGAAAAAGGTAGTCTAAATTAGGTAGGCACATTATTAGTAGCCCCTAATAGCATGCTCAACTTGAAATAGCCAAAAATCGGTTTTTCCACCGCCTAGAAATATACTTTCGTTGAAACAAATGTTCTTGTTATCTGTTTGAAATCAAAAAAGGCTTCAGGGCGTAAGCTTTGTTCGTCAGTATGTTCCCGCTGGTATTTTTTAAGAGAAAACCAATATTTTTGTCTTGTTCGAAATTTCTTAATTAATAGTATTTATTATTCTTGAGCATGCTTATGATTTGTATACAAAGTTGTAAGCATGCAGGTGTTTTCTTCACAATTATACAGGGTCCGCCAAATAACTTCTTTTTTTTTGGAAAACGCTATAAAAAAAAACTACTGAATATTTTCTCAAATTTCTTTTTTTATTTGAAAGTACAATCCTTCCGGTTAATAATGGAAAATAATTTCATTCAAATGGCTCCCTCGGCGGGCCATGTAGTAACCTACACGATCGGTCCAATTTTTAAGCATATTATCGATTGTGTGCAGTTGTATTTCACCAATGGCTTCACGAATATTGTCCTTTAAAGCGTCAATTGTCTCTGGCTTGTCGGCGTAACACTTATCCTTTATGGCACCCCACAAATAATAGTCAAATCGCAGCTCCGAGGTGGCCAAACGACATCAGCTCTGCGGCTGATAATGCGATCTTCAAAAACAGGGCGCAAAACATCGAGTGTAGCTTCGGCTGTGTGGCACGTAGCGCCGTCCTGTTGAAACCAAATGTTTCCAATATCCTCCTCTTCAATTTTTGTGAACAAAAATTCGTTCAACATGGCCCGATAACGATCGCCATTGACTGTAACAGCCACTCCTTGCTCATTTTCGAAGAAAAATGGCCCAATTATGCCTCTGGACCAAATTCCGCACCAAACAGTGTACGCACTGTTTTAGGCTTTTCACGCTTTGGTTTATCGATGAGGATGCCAGTTTCTTTCACTTTTTTCACAAGATAACGAACATACGAAGCTGACGGTACTTCTCTTCTTCCAAATTCCGTACGCAATTTTCGCACACATTCTGCAACATTACCATGATTTTCAAAGTAATGTCGCAATATTTCCCAGCGTTGTTCAAGCGTATACACAACCATATTCGTTCAGCGGAAGGATAAAACTAGTTATCTGTCAAACCAGACATGAGCTAAGTGTTACCATTCGCGAAATAAGCACTAGTTAAAAAAAATAAGTTAGATGGCGGACCCTTTAGTCAATGGTGTAGCAGACGCATGAGATTTTGATGATGAAAGCAGCTACTCCTGATAGTTTTTAAATCGAAATTAGTTGGCATTTTGACACGGGCTCAATGCCTTCGTCATGATAAGACTCCTCATTCCATGGGCTATCCTCGTCATATTCGATGTTTTTTTCATTTTCTAACTCCTCAGAGCTCGAGCTAATTTTTCTTTTTTTTATAGAACGCTGCTGGTTTTCTCTTAGGCTTGGGTTGACTGCAGTTTTTCTCTTAGGCTTGGGTGTGTTTTTGGCTTTCTTAAGAGCTTCTGCTTAAATAGCCGTTTTAGCACGTCGTCCGAAGTAAGTACCTCACCATAAGTCATCTGCTTCAGTCGTGGTATTGGTTTTTTTCTCCTTGATGGATGGTTCACTTGCTTGTACTGGAGAATCAGAGCAGCACCTTTAAAAATTATTAACGGGGGTAATGTGGTACCGCCAGCAGAAACGCACGCGCAAGGACTGTTGTAGACTCCCGTCCAAATCCACCTGAAACTCTGCTAAGAGCCTTGCCCTTAACACCCAACGCATGAATGCGGCTGTGATCATGGTTTGATCCGCTTTCGTCTGCGTTAAAAACAAAGTGTGCCTTATTTTTTAAGTTGTGATCCTCCATCACCTTTTGCAGCTTGTCATAAAAATCGTACACAACAAACGGGTTTCTGGCATCTTTCCTCAATTTTTGAAGGTGTTCTGGCTTTTTAAGAGTTCACGTGGGCTGCCGCCTCATGAAGCCTATGTACCAATCTTCGCCGGGGATACCGTCCTTGAATTTCGTTTTGATGCCACTGAACTTTACATATTCTCCCACCAGTATTTTGAGTTCATGTTTGTCAACTGGCAGTCCCATATTAGAACGAGTAACAAGGCAGTTCAGCATCTCGGTTTCAGATGCTTCTGGAAGAGATGGTACTCGCCCTGAACCAATAGAATCCAATGACGTCTGGCGGTCTTTGATTCTATGGAATACTACAGACTTAGGGACATTGTAGTGTTCCTCAACTTGGCGGTATGTAATTTTCTTCTGCAATACATCTCTTACCGCGTTTTCAACGTCGTCAATGTTATAATTAACTTGTGCTTTCTTTTTTTTATACTAACGCGGCATTTTAATCGCTAGAAATAGATTACTAAGCAAATAAAACATCAGGAAGATCGACGTTTACATTTACCCCAAAAACTTATTTACATTTACCCCATACGCTCATGTTACTGGGGTAAATGTAAACACGCACAAAAACGACAAAGAATATTATAAGAGTGGGGTGTAGTCACAGAAAATGCTTCAATGCACTTTTATTTACATATATAGCAGGAAAAATTTACTTACGCTTTAAACACAATCAATTTTTTTTTAACAGGGAAGTTTTTTTCATGACTAAAATTGCGAACGAAAGCCGAACAGAACAACAACTGAAGAGTATTGCATGCACCGGTGTCGCGACACTCCAAATTCCGATTTTTTTTTTATGTCTGGGTTCTGAGAAATATTTAAAATGTGAAAATAACGACCGTTTACATTTACCCCATGTTTACATTTACCCAACTGACCCTATCATATCAATGCACTAATGCAGCCTTTTGGACTCTGTGCGCCCATTCGCCTTCTATAAGTCCCGAAAATTGAAAACTCACTAAAACGAAGGATTGCAAAAAGCTAGGCAAAGGCTTCCTATTCGGACAAAGATTGGGGAATTTTTCTGAAATGTGTTTATCGATAGCTCGCAGGGAACTTTCAGTGGCGCGCTCTCAAGTTGGTATTGAAACGGATGCGGTGAAGATGTGCCTTGCTGTAAATGAGGACAATACGAAGTATAATGCTGTCAACGAGAAAGGACTCTCAGCCGTCGGTGCTCGGAAATTCGTTAAATTAAAAACCTAAAATTAAATATCAGTTGTTGTTTTTAGACAAATTCGTATGAAATGTCACTTTAAGCCCTGCAGAAAAATGATCCCATTGGTTTTTAAGTTCTTGGGAGTCGCTAAATTATTTGTATTTTATATAATACTATAGTAGGCGATATTTTTGGAATAGGTCTTTAGTATAATAATTTTAAAAATTCACATTAAGTTCACCGAGTTCCATAAACCTCATTAAATTTGTCTATTTAGAAAAAAAAAAAATAAGACACAGAGTGTCTAGCCAAATTCCAGTGACGTATAAAAAAACAAAAAAAAAAAAAACGAACTTCCCAGAAACATCAAAAACCAATTTGTCTGTCTCTCTGTTACCCAACAACCACTTAAGAAACTCAAATTGGCTTCTTTGACGTTATTTATACCTTATTACGGTCACAAAAAGACGCTGGCACTTCAAGTGCAAACTTCTGGGTTCACAAAATGACTCAATCAAACCACACGCCGACCATTATATACAACCAAAAACAAGACATCAACATTGTAGCAATAATTGAATTTCTGTTCGCCTCTTCTTGTTCCATTATCCTTGTTAAAAACAATTTTACAAAGAGCTTAAAAGTTGCACCAGCCACCACCAGTATTCAGTCAGTCAGCATCCAAAGTTTATGGTCATCAAATTTTTATGTTTCGCACTTTGCAACCGGAATACCAGGAAAAGATTAAAGGGAGAGTGTGTGCCTCATACTTTATTACATTTTGAAAGAAGTTTCAACTACTGGAGTACCTACACTGTACGTGCCTTTGTTGACATGATTTCAGTACAGCCGCAACAAAGGAGTGACAAAAGAGTGTGTCACTCTTGCACCGTCATGGAGTGCTACGTGGTAAGTAGGTGTCCACCTCAGACTTTCTTTTACCTAATCCCGGATTCGATTTCAATTTGAAGTGAATGCAACGTACGCAACATACACAATTTGTGCTGCATTCAGCGTCCCTTCAAACAGTATAGGTAAAGGTATATCGACCGACGACATTGTTGAGTGCAAGTAGACGGCAATTGTAACGAAATTTGAAGGCTATTCTGTGAGTGGGTGGTGCTCAATAATGTATGGGAAGGATTTCCTTGGAGAATATCAGTTTGGGTAGCAGCACAATGGACTGTGGCTTTCATTGTGTGAGGAGAAGAAAAATAAAATCTCAACGACTGGTGTCGTTCTGGCAATTCAATTACGACGAAGGGTTCCACTACACGGACTTTGAGGGAATTAAAATGCAGCTGAACATACAGATTATGGCGGATGGATTTGTCTAGTCAAGTCATAACCCCAGAGGGTATAATCTGGCTTGAGTTGTTGGAACTAAATGGATTAGTATGATAAATCACGATGATGGCTATTTATGTAATAGGTTCGTCGAGTTTATGCAGTTTGCAGAGTCCAAAAGGTCCGTGGTGTCTGTACATCATTAGATCGCGGTGGTCCCCGGTACTGATTTGGAATACACACATGTCAAGTTTTCTTGTAATTATGCGGGCGGACCAACAAATTCTGACGCGTTTTTGTTTTCTCGTTGCATTCAAAATGGTTTTCTTGATAGCTGTGAACTTCTCAAGATTTGGTTCGAGCCAGAACCATGACTGCCTCCTTATTGCCTGCATTGTTATCGACACCAGACAACTTTATATACCGACCTTTAGGCCCTAGTACATGCTGCAAGTGCTAAATTTTCTGCGATCCAAACTCTTTGAATAACGCTTTCAGAGTCAGTGATACCAGATATATATTTTTTTTTCAAGAGTTTTGAGCTCTAAAATATGTTCATCATTATTTCAAGATTTTATATTTTCTAAGTCTAACAAATTAAAACAACTTTTTCTGTACTGTAGAATGAGAATCGAACAGCCCATTTATTTATTTATTTATTCAAAATCGCTTACAAAGTAGGACACAAGTCTTATAAATTTTGAAAGGCTTTAAATTAATTTAAGAATTTTGAATTTAATGTATTTATTAAGCTAGTTACATCATTATTAATTTATTAAAAAGAAATCGAAATTTAAAATGAGAAATGTACAACTTCTGTTTAACTAACGTTTCCACCAGCTATAAAGTAAGGAAATTATGTAATGAAAAGACTTATGTAGGTAATATGTTTTGGGAAAAATGTCTTAGGAGTAAAAACAGCGGACAAGAACTTCGGAAATATTCAATCTTAAAAGATTTTATTTACAATATTTTATCGCTTCCACATCCACATTCCTCTGCAAATATTTGAACGATATTATCCGCTGTTAATTTAAATAAAACAAAAATTCGTTGTCCTTTGAGTACTGAAATTTGTTGCGCTTTAATGAAGCGCACTTCCATGATCTTGATAGGTATAAGCAATGAAATTCTGAGTCATAAATAAATATGTTCGAAATTCCAAAAAGCAATCTTTTTTTTTATCGATATGTATAAAAGTAGTAGTATTAAGTTAACTACTATAATCATTTTTTTTATTGATATTTATAAAAGTAGTAGTATTGAGTAAACTACTATAAAAAGTAGATATAAGTTTTATTTAAAGCACTTCAAAATTTTCTTATATATTTCTTTTTTTTAATAATTTGAAAAAAAAAAAATGGAAAAAAAAAATTATATCGCAAAAACAAGATTTAAAAAAATTTTCATCTGGGAACACTGGTAAGAGTAATTACCAACTTGGTATACCTTCAGTAGTTCAAGTGAGTTTTTATGCATAAGAGTGCCTGTGGATTTTCTTTCTCCGCAGATCTCTCATTGAGTGTGGTTACTTTGACAGTTCTTTTTTATAGCTTTCGATAAATTCTCTTCCAGTAGCGTTTGTCGTGCCCTTTCTTTTTCTAATAGCCAATAAGTGTCTACCGTTTTTATACAAAACCCAACCACCGAAGTTATTATTGACAGAAATAAATAATTGCTTTGCGCTTTTGTTTTTTACGACAGCGGACTAAGTAATAAAATGTTGTCTATCCATTTGGAATTAGTTTTCTTCCTATCGCTATATCGACTAAGCAAGTTCAAATGTAATAAACTCCGAAGTGTTATTTGTTAATACAGTGGTAAACAACAATGTCGGCTGTTTAAATCCCGAGAAGCTTGTTAAGAACGTGTCCACCCTAATCCAGTTATGAAGTTGGATTGTATAACATTGTTGGCTTTCTAACAAATGTCGAATCAGTTTGGTGTCAGTTTTACACCTTCAAATTAGTAGGCACAAATTGGCTATCACAAAAAGAAATATTTCAATCAGTATCCGTGTTAGACAAACTGAGGTCGATGATTTTACTCCTCAAGGTCTTACTTAACTAACACGTGCATGATGACCACTTTGCCAATCAGGAATGTACTGAACTGAGCTCAACTGTCTATTTTCTTTGTATGGAAAATGTGACTTTTGGTTCATTTAACGACACACCTTTGTATTTTAAATCGCTCTGGCACATCTAAAACTGAAAGCTCTACGCAACAGCGACTTAGAAGCTTCGATGTTATATCTGGGGATGAGTTCGCTTTTTTTTCGATTGGCTTTCAATGAAAAAACTTATTGCTGCATGAGGTATTGCCATTATTTGTGTAGAAACCTTTTTATTTGGTGTTTCCACTGCGGGCCTTTGGCTTATCATGCTAACAGCTTGAATGTCGTCAGTTCGATCCTCCAACCTTGCTAAGTTTTATTACATTCATTTTTATGACAGAGCGTAGTCGCTAGGTATATATCTCTTTGTATTTCTAAGTATCAGGTCCAATCTGTCAAAAATATGCCAATAAAATTTGAGAACACCAGATGTGAAAATATTTATCTTAAGTATACAATACTCATCGTCGCATCGTCAGCTCAGTTACCTTATGATGTAACCAACCAGCTCTGGCCGCACGATTAAATAAATTCGGCGTTATCTTTCAATCCAAAGAGACTTATCTAATCAGTACGAGGCATGCGAGGGACTACTTAAATCCCAACAAACACACGAATGCAATTCACTTGTACAGCTCTGTAAGCAATGGAACGTTGGCAAAATCGGGTCGCTGTAGTTACGGGTGCCAGTTCGGGTATTGGTGCAGAAGTGTTAAAGGATTTGGCCAAAGCCGATCTAATTGTGGTTGGCCTGGCCCGCAGACTCGATCTAGTTGAAAAACTAAAAAGCGAACTGCCAAAGGATATACACAATCGGGTGCACGCTTACAAATGTGACGTTTCAAGTGAGCAGTCCGTGGACTCAGCCTTCGAATGGATTATCAAGACTCTGGGAGGGGTGGATATTTTAGTGAACAATGCTGGAACGGCTGTCACGGGAAAATTGTCCACGATGGAGATCTCAAAAATTCGACAAGTTATCGATACAAATGTTATGGGTGTCATACAGTGTACCCAACACGCCTTCAGGAGCATGAAAGAAAGGAGTTTCGAGGGGCACGTGATTGTTGTGAACAGCGTTTTGGGCCATTCGATTCCGGTGATGCCGCTCGGAGTCGATATGAATGTATATCCGGCAACAAAGTACGCTATCACGGCGATCACAGAGGTTTACCGGCAGGAGTTTAGAGGATTCGGGACGAAGGTTAAAATAACTGTAAGTCAATGGATGTACGAGTATTTCGAACGAATTTGAATTTGTATTTGCATTTGTTTCGCAGAGCATAAGTCCGGGACTAGTGGACACGGATATAGCGAGTGAAGAGCTGAGAAATGCTTTTCAAAAATGCATTCTTCACCCAGAGGATGTATCGGGCGGAGTACTTTATGCCATAGCCACTCCACCGCATGTGCAGGTGCACGAGTTGACTATAAGACCCATTGGCTAGAAGACGTAAGCTGGGGTTCGATGGTGACAAGCGATTGGGTGTTTGCGTTGTGATGCTTTCAAAATTCCGCTTTGCAAAATTCTGTCTCCTCACACAAAAATTCTGCTTTACAAAAATCTGCTTTTCAAATTCTAAGCGATAAAATTCTTCTTATTCTGCTTAAAAAAACAAAAAAAAACAAATATGAACATGAACAATAAAAATATTAGTTCTTTATAATATGCATTACGTATTTCAGGTCGTAATAATATAGTATATTTAATAAATTACAAGGAAAAAATACAGAAGGAGCAAATTATTTCACATTTGAAATTATGTAGCAAGAAATTAAGAAACTAAACAAAGCTAGAGAGAGCTATATTTTTTGATATTCGTTTGAGAAAACCAATATGGCTAAGATCTGCTCTCTTTTTTAGAATTCTTCTTATTTGTTTGTTTTTTAAAACATTGTGCGTGTGCGAAATCTTCAGAGTTGCCATAACTAAGAAAGAAACTCTAATAATAGTTACATAAGTGTTTAAAAGTATATATCTATTCTTACTTGGCCGAAATGAAAAAGACAGCCTTTTATATCAGCCCAAGGAAAGTGCGACTTTGGCGCGGAAGCAATTCCCCTCTCGAAATCACAAATAATTCGCTTTGTTGCCAGGCGAATGCAATAATCGTTGGCAACTCTAAGTAATTCTGGAAAAAAAAAAAATCATAGAGCGACCGTGTTTTCTTGCTCATTAGACAAAAAATGAGAGGAACAATTTGCCGTTCTACTCTTCCATGAATGGAAAATAACTGTTGCATTTTTGTTTGCACAAAGTCGAATGTTCCGCCCATCATCCAGCAATCACTCTCTTCCAAAAGCTTAACAGAAGATCTTGTCCCAATTATATGCTCGTCTTCCAACCACTGTTCACACAAAATGAACAATTCTCCTTCAAGAACATACAAATTTAAGAGGATATCAATGTCTTAAGTTTCTGGCTCTTTTCGTTCATTGGTTGCGTTTCTTGCCCTCTTAACTAGCGTTTGAGCATTTTTTGAATGAAGAGAGTACCCGCTATGAACAGGGCGACAGGGCCTCAAGTTTCAACTCTCAATAGCAGGTTGCTGCACAATTTTGCTAGCTGCAAGAGATGTTGTCTTTGCCAGTGATTTATTGGTGTTATTTGACTTTTGCACATAATATTTCTCCACAGTACGTGGCTCATGTGTATGTTGGTCTGTCTGCCTTACAATTTTATGCAAATCACCATTCAATTTCGTTCTTCTCGTCCTTTACATTTATCTTTTATGTGGCTTGCACAAGCCCAATGTTTTTAGCTTTTACATTTATTTAATTTTTGACAATTAAATAAATATCCATCCACTCACAACTTATCTTTCCCTTTATTGGACACTGCAATTTTAAAAAGGATAATGTCCCTACACTTTATGCTTGAATAAGTGATAGAATTTTGAAAAGCAGAATTTTGAAAAGTAGAATTTTGAAAGCAGAATTTTGTAAAAAGGATTTTGGACCCATCCAGAATTTTGACCCAAGCCCCAATTACAATTTACAGGGATTTTCGGAATACAAATACACATATACATACATTCATTGAATTGAGACGAAACTAGGAAGAATTTGGGACATCTTTTGTTCAGCATTTACCATCAAATATGTATTAGAAAGGTTATCAAGATTTAATTCAGTGTTCTTAACATTTTTTTAGCATTTAACGTTCAACTCCTACTGTCAACTCCTATTGCAAAATACTTCTTAAAGACAGACGTGCATTCATTATCGAATTTCATAGAACATACAACAAAATACAATATATTATGTAGAACAAAGAACGTAGAGCAAAGAACATAGAACGTAGAACATAGAACATAGAACGTAGAACATAGAACACAGAACACAGAACATAGAACATAGAACATAGAACATAGAACACAGAACATAGAACATAGAACATAGAACATAGAACATAGAACATAGAACATAGAACATAGAACATAGAACATAGAACATAGAACATAGAACATAGAACAAAGAACATAGAACATAGAACATAGAACATAGAACATAGAACATAGAACATAGAACATAGAACATAGAACATAGAACATAGAACATGGAACACAGTCAACATTGAAGGCAACAATGAGTCCATCACCCTATACCCGAAAATATATATTTCCTTATTCATTGACTGATCAAGTTCCATATGAAACGCCCATCACTTATGCCTCACTTGTTGAGACATCAATTAGAGCAGCCCGTGGCAATTTTTACATTTCAAGTTCAAACGTCTTCACAAATTACTCGAAAATGTCACAAAATTGTGCTCCATTCAATTGTTTGACATTTGAAATTATATCCAGTGTCAAATTAAAATAAATCCTCCCTCCATCAACTCAGCTGCAAGGAGTATTTCGACAAATGACACTTCTCCCATTTGTCTCAAAACTGTGCACACGAAAGGACATTCACTTTGTTCAATGTTCCATAAGTGACCCCCTGTCCCACTCATGCATATTCATTTCGAGCTCCTTCAAGGAGCTGCGCCTTGGCAAAACTTCTTCCATTCATTTTCGTTGGCCTGCACTCTTCAGCCCAGCCACCCCATCGATTATGCAGGATTTTCTTCGAAACCACTTCACATTGGTGAGTGCGGGGCAATTTAGGAAGTCACTGCGATAGAGTTACCCTAAGCTGAGGATATCTACCCAGGGGCACGTATGCAGATGCTGCTGATGCAGCGTTTTCATTTCATTTCAATTGGTGGACTTCTGGTTGGTGTACCAAATTTATTTTTCTTTAGGGTGCTACCGTTTGTTGTTTGTCTTCATATATGAAACATTGAATCTCGAAAGCGGTATACTGTAGGAGTGGACGTGATGGATTATAATTAATTGAATTGGACAACATAAGATAGAGTGCTGTTGGTTGTGAATTGTGATTGGTATTTGTCTGTCCTCTTCCTGTTTGCGACGCATTTGTTTGCGTCATTCTGGGAGAGTCAGCACATGGCTTTGAATGACTTGGCTTGAGCAGGCAAGGACAAAGGATAACAGGCTATAACAGCAGAAAAATATCCAAAAAGTTCGAAATTACAACCCTTCCGTGTCGGAACATAGTTTTATTGCACCATAAAATCAAAAGAGTAATCATAAAAAAAAAACACACACACACACAAAAGGTGCATAAGGATACTAAAAAACTCAAAGCGTTCCGCACCATCTTCGCTAACAAAGAAGCTCACTTTTATTACACTCGTTCGCCGCTGCTGATCTCTCACTACTTCGAAACAGCTTTCATTTGTTAACCACAAAAGTCGGCTTGACAAAAGACTTCATCATCGTGGTCCTGACACGACACACCGACATATTCAGGAATTTCCCAGAGTCATAATAAAAGTGATTTCCCCTCTGTTGGTGTTGGGTGTAGCGTTTCTTATTTGTTTTTTATGCCATTGCTTTCAACAACAATAAGAGAGAGAGAGGGAGAACAAAAAAAAAAAAAAAACAACCACCGAGATTAAAATTCCTACGGCTTTGTGTTTGGCAGTTCGGTGTGAGCTATCTAAGGTTTTACGGCGTATTTCTTTGTTCCGGCTTGGGTCATCGTTGAAGTAGAATCATTGGAAGCGCGTTATTATTGATGAAAAATGCTTAAGCGCAGGTGGGTTCTAACGTAGGTACCTACCATCAAGGCGGAAGTGCTTATGATCTACACAAACATCAATTTTTCACTGACATGAATGTTGGGGGGAAGTTTTTACTTACTAATACGAGTTATGGAAAGTTGTTCTGAAAGTTGGTAAACTTTAAAATATGTTCGAGGAGAATGAAGTGGTGAATCGAAAGGGAAAAGTTTTAAGGAGATTTACCCAAAGCGGGGTAAGGGTAAGTTTGCTGCAAACGTACAGTGAGGTGCGATTTAAAGGGAATGCATTTTTTTCGGATGGAATCTCAACACGGTTTTGAGTACCGTTTACGTAAAAAATAATCAAATAAGCGTCCGAAACTGGGGCTTCCATTGTAATGGTGTGACATTTCCTTAACGCACGGGTATTGGGTAAGAAAACTTATTTATTTTTTTATTTATTTATTTATTTCAAAATCGCTTAGGACAAAAGTCTTATAAATCTTGAAAGCCTTTAAATTAATTTAAGAATTTGAATCTAATGTATTTAAAAAGCTATTTAGATCATTATTTATTTATTAAAAAGAAATCGAAATTTAAAATGAGAGAACAAACAATAAAAAAAGAAAACAAAAAAAAAATAATAAATAGATAGAAATTATCAATGATTTGCCAAATAGTTGAATAGTTAACATTTAAATCTTTTTGTGCTCTTTACACTTCTCATACTTATGAGCAGGGAGTTCCAAAGGCGAATAACATGGACGAAGAATTGAGGCTCAGTAATAAGAAAATTGGAGCGAGGTAGTATACGAGCAAAAGACCTTGTTTAATGAGTATGTTACTTCTTATGTGCGCCACTGAAAAGCAGTCGGAATTATTTACCTTTTATCTGAGGAGTAGAGCGGTGAAAAAATGGTTGCTCTCTCAGAGTCAGCATAATTGTTTAGCACTTCCGTTTAAGAATTGTGCATTGAATGAATATCTTCCGAATGTTCCTTGATCGCACTAGTGATTTGCACTCTAGTCGTATAATAGGCACAACTTCTCTATTAGAAGAACATATACCTAATACACGTCGTCGTATCAATTTAAGAAGTGACGCTTCGTGGGTGGAACTGTGTTAGAAATTAGATAGTTGGTGCTACAGTTCCGTAAGGACCCTAAGCCTAGCTTCTCACAACCATTCGTTTTGTGTGACAATTATTAATTTTTGGGACGAATGAAATGGATCTGCAATTTTATGCCGAGGCAAAGCGGGCATCGAACCTGGGACTCCTCGTTTAGTAGTGCAACACACTAAGCCACTGCGCCTACAAATGAAATAATGAAAGATACCTTCGTATTAAAAGACAAGTCGCACGAAACTTTCTCGTTCATTGCACATTTGACATTTGGGTGGGATGTTTCTCTTTTATAAGGTTCCGTACGCTTTTGCCGTCTTTCTGACCTATTTTGTACCTAGGTCTATCTCAGAAACTAATTGACGTAGAAGGCTGAAATTGGCACACAACATCCGGTATAACCTCTAATTAAATGACTAATACCATTTAGTTTTGAAGCTTGTCCCTCTACTTAAGCTTAGTACGCTGCTCGAGCTTAATTTTCTCTCCCATACAAAATTCTCTCCAAAACTTAGCTGAGCTAAATTTAAGCGAACCCATTTAGCTGTGTGGTACGCAGCTCGAGCTAAATAATCAAACTTTTGTTTCAGAATGTACTTCAAGTATCTGTCAAGATTTAGCGCGCCCATTTAATGGGTCGGGACATTTCCTCAAGCTAAATTTTGACAGATAGTTGTGTTCTCTTGTTTTTTTTTTGCGTCTTTGTATTGCGAAGAATAGGAGAAGTAAGCAATGATGAGTTTTTTGAATAAATAGCTCGACGAAGAGTACATAGAATTGGAAATGGATGAAATCAGAGAGAGCTGAATTTTTGAATTAAGTTATTTTCCACGAACAGCTGTTGTGACATTTATCTACAGAGCTTCCTATGTCAAAATTTAGCTAGGACTTTGGCTGATGTTTGGAGAGAAAAATTTGAGACTAGATAAAATTTGGTTTAGCTCGGGCAGCGTACTAAGCTTTATACGTCAAAAACAGATTATTTGAAAGAGATTATAACCAAAACATAAAGAAATGCATCTCTAAGCATTCAATTGTAAGAAATATATAAAACCACGACACAAAGTTCGAAAACGATTTTTTTTCGAAGGCTTTTAAGCACTGGAAACAAATGAGTTGACGGCAGCTCAAAAATTAAATCTCAGAAGTAAAATTGTGACTTGGCAATTCGCCGACATTTCTTTTTGAGTTGAAATATAAAATTTTATTTCTTTGGCGGACATTTGTAACAGAACAGGTCATGTTCTCTTCTCTCGATTCTCTTCGCCGCCAAGTCTTATTTTTTCACAAAACCGATTTGACTTAATGCTGGGAAAATTGTGCGCATCATTTTGGAAAGCTAGTGTTTATGGTGAAAAAAAGTTATGTCTGTATTGAATGTTAGGGGCGAAGCAGCTCCCACGCAAAAGAGGAAGTTTCTATGGCTTTTCGCACTGAAGTTTCAAATTTGGTAAATGAATGTACTATATTTGTGAGCTGCGTTAGTAATTGAAATGAGGCGGAAAGGCAATATTTGGCATCCAACAAGTCCTAGGACAGCACTTTCGTGGGTCTTTGAAATGCAACTGTTTTGGTAGCACCAGTCTTGTTAGATACATTAGTTAAAAAATCATATAAAATGGGTGTAAAAGCCCAATAACGGACAAAGGATACTAAAAACCATCCTATGTAACACCACTACTCACGACAAATCGATTAATATTTATATACATTGATGAGGTATCGTTGCGTACCTACTCCCTACTAGCGGACAGACAGGAAAATGTGTTCTCTTTTATAGGTGTAGAGAAGATTATGAAATTGACTCACTAAAAGCAAACTGAAGACGCTTTTAGTTTCACTATCACAACATACACCATGAGTAATTACCTTACGATGCATATAGCATAAGCATAATGGACGCGAATCCCAGCGTCAAAGGAGAACGCTCCCGCCAAGAATACACATATCAGCAGCAAGGAACCGTGTTGGAAAATGTTTTAATTTCATCTCTTTCACCTACAAATTGTTCTTCCGCACTCCTCCAGGAATTCCCAGACAAAAAAAGCAAATGCTCTCAAGATTCAACAATTTTACTCCATCCGCACGCTGAGACATTCACCGTTATCCGGCCCCAGTTGACTTTGATGCAAACGACCCTCATGCAGGGTACAGAATACTCCATAAGTCAGCACCTACCTTTGACTTGCTCAGGCATCCGAAAAAAGGCTCATCAGCAACAAGAACTAATTAGTTACACAG
The DNA here is from genome assembly GCA_963082955.1 of Cheilosia grossa. Classification (NCBI taxonomy): domain Eukaryota; kingdom Metazoa; phylum Arthropoda; class Insecta; order Diptera; family Syrphidae; genus Cheilosia; species Cheilosia grossa. The sequence continues at coordinate 59,256,044 of OY720145.1, read as the reverse complement.
TTTCAACTAAGGCGGTGGCACATGCAGCCAACCACAAATATATAGGAACCCATGTGCGGTGGTACGTAGCTGCCGAAAAACCGCAATAAAACCCTTACCCAGACATATTGCGTGGGTTGTTCCCTTTAACGTCCCTCAGAGGGTTTTGTTGCAAGATGCAACTAATTTAAAAAAAAAAAAAAAAAAAAAAAACTATCCTTCGACGGAGGAGTGCAAAAGAGTTGCGAAAGTTTACAACCACCTTGAATGAAATGCGAAAGTTTGAAGAGTACCCATGCATCTGGCGTAAGATACTTTACTCAAATAAATGAAAGATCTACATACTTGGATGGGAGTGCTGCGCTGGAATACCCTTGGTAACGCATTATAAAGTTTTCTTAAGAATAGAACCTCATTTTACGGAAGACTTATGGGAAGAGACGCAGTTGCCTAAATAGATATGTGTGGCGGGTCTTAGAGTAGAGGGGGAATTGTATTCCTTTTGCCGTGGGATTCTCAAAGTCGACTAAAGTGTGCATTTTCTCCAACTAAAGGGAAATTTTCAAACGCATTCATCCGGTTGACGTTATTAAATACTTAAGCGGGCAATGCGATGTGAAGGGCAACCGCACCACGGAAGTGCTTTTTGCCGCAAATGTCTTACTGCACTGAAAAGTGTTCTTATAAGGCACCAGGACCCAGGCACGTTACTTGAGACGAATTTGATTCTTTGAATATGTTTGTGATTTCAAAGTTGTACTGCTGCCTGAGATGGTACTGTACACAGTGGACACGAAAGCTCGGAGAAATAAGACGTGGTGGCTTGTTGGTTTTCACGATCTACTGAACTGTGCTTTATTGTTATTTATTCATTACGAGTACTACAGGGTCCGCAAATTAACTATTTTTTTTTTTTTTGAAAATTTATTTGAAAGTACAATCCTTCCGGTTAATAATGGAAAATAATTTCATTCAAATGGCTGCCTCGGCGGGCCATGTAGTAACCTACACGATCGGTCCAATTTTTAAGCATATTATCGACTAGCTGTGCCCGCAACTTTGTACGCGGCGTGAGACTGTGTAATTTCTGAGCAGCATAGTCCTTTCGACTCCCTTGTCCATTTAAGAGCTTGGCAATGATCACAGGCCTGAGTCATACCACCGACACCAGCAAATTCGGCATAATTAATTTCTGTGGTGTAATAAAATCCACTTCGGATTTAACCTACACGATCGGTCCACTTCGGATTTTATTTACCCACGGATTATATGTGTTTCTGTGTAACGATGCGGTCTGATATTTTTCATCCCTTTTCTGTAATCTAACTCGTCTCATTTTTCTAGATCTTGTTGAGCTTTGAGAAAGATTTTACCGTTTCCTCAACGGCATATTTGTTTAAAATCAACAGTCTAGCTAAAACAAAGCGGTGAACATTGTCAATGTGAAACAATAAATCAAACAAATCTATTTACCTAAAACATCAATTTAAGAAAATTAAATTCAACAGCATAAGTACTAAAGTTTCACTTCCTTAATCCTTACTGTAGGTACAACGTAGGTAATATCAAAACAACCACTAAAACAAAAGCGTGAACGGAAATTTGTATCTACACCAACAATACGTAAATCAAACAACATAATTCACCTACATATATCGTCTTTACTTCTTGAATTCTTCAATTCTTTACTGTAGGTATCAACGTAGATACTATAACAACCACTAAAACAAAAACCATGAACTCAATTTCTATATGCACCACCTCCACCATACGTCCATCACCAGCAATGTTGCCATAAAAATGTTTTCTATAGAAAAATCTTCCGTCAAAAAAATTTTTTTGTATGTATGTAACAATAACAAAAAAACAAAAAAGCTGAATACGAAAATAACAGCATACAGCGAAATCAAGTGTTAAAATTTGTTAAAAAGAACAAAATATATTATTGCGGATGCAGACAAAATCTGAAGCGCAGATTTCTGGTTTTTAAAAACATGCAGCAAGGTTGAAAATCTGCAAAATGCAGACAAATCTGCACTTATGGCAACGCTGATCACCACACGTCAATCGTCATCAGCCATCTGCGCATTTCCTCAGAAACACATTGTTGCTGTTGATTCAATATACATATGTATATTCTCGTCCCATACTTCTCTTTTGTTTCACTTAATTTGGAGAAAACACCACGCAGTTTTTTTTTCATATGAATATGCCTGTGCGATGTGCGCCACCAAACCACCCCAAAGCAGAACAACGATCAAGAACCGCGGCTGCTGATAATATTCGATTTGAGAAAATAAATTTATTTTTTTGAGGTTAGATTTTAGGTTGTAGCTCAGCTTCTAAAGGACATAGAAAGCTGATTGATGGCTTGAAATAACAATAAAAGTGTTGGCTCTCCTAAGTATTTTGTTTTGTTTGCATTGATTAAGAATTATCTGAGAAATGGCGAGTTAAAGGCAGTAAAGTCAGAAAAAAAAACACATTTTGGTCAAAAACGCCCCAAAAAATAGGCATGGCAATGAAAGGAATAGCCTATATGTTGCACAGAATCTTAAGGAACATTTCAAAAAAAGTTTCATCGAAATCTGTGCAGTAGTTTTCACGCCATTAGGTAACAAAAAAATTGTCTACAGTTTTATTATAAGTATAGAAGTATAGATTGTGTGCAGTTGTATTTCACCAATGGCTTCACGAATATTGTCCTTTAAGGCGTCAATTGTCTCTGGCTTGTCGGCGTAACACTTATCTTTAACGGCACCCCACAAATAATAGTCCAACGGTGTCAAATCGCAGCTCCGAGGTGGCCAAACGACATCAGCTCTGCGGCTGATAATGCGATCTTCAAAAACAGGGCGCAAAACGTCGAGTGTAACTTCGGCTGTGTGGCATGTAGCGCCGTCCTGTTGAAACCAAATGTTGCCAATATCCTCCTCTTCAATTTTTGTGAACACTGTTGTACGCACTGTTTTCACGCTTTGGTTTATAAATGAGGATGCCAGTTTCTTTCACTTTTTTCACAAGATAACGAACATACGCAGCTGACGGTGCTTCTCTTCTTCCAAATTCCTAACGCAATTTTCGCACACATTCTGCAACATTACCATAATTTCCAAAGTAATGTCGCAATATTTCCCAGCGTTGTTCAAGCGTATACACAACCATATTCGTTCAGCGGAAGGATAAAACTAGTTATCTGTCAAATCAGACATGAGCTAAGTATTACCATTCGCGAAATAAGCACTAGGTGAAAAAAAAAGTTAGATGGCGGACCCTTTACATATTCTCGTATGTACAGTACGAGTTTCTGATAGAATTTGTTTTATTTCGACATAGGCTTTCGTGTAGCAAGCTCCTAAGCTACTCAAACTGGAGAAAGGGTCGAAGCCTTGTATGAAATTTTAATTTCGCTTAAGAGTATTCTCGCTTAAATGCACTTACAAAAAATAAGTTTCAAGCCGAAAGTCCAACCCTATTGAGATGCTCCCAACTGCGGTTATTTTTTATCCAACATCAGTCGGCCTTGTCGAATTAAAGCTTCTCCCATTAATTTGCGGTAACCCTTAAATTGCAATCACACTTTTAATGCCATAATCCTTAAGGACGTTCCAAATCAGAGCCAAATTAATCCCGACAAACACTTTCTCGTTCTTTCACTATATCATCTCTTGGGAAGGAGGCGGCAGGTGGCTCGCAGACAACCACGATAGTGGCGACGACGCTACGAAGACGACGACCACGTTTCCGGCTCTAGGCGAATCGCTATTCATATCAATTAAGCGGAATATTTACTGCGCTCAAGCGTTCCACCTTCATCTGGCTGCAGGTAGAGTAATTTATTATTAGAGGCACCCAGGCCCCTTTCCCCATACCCCCAACTACAGATGGAAAATGCCCTCGGTTGGATAGAGGCAAGCTATTGCCTTATGCCTTCTAGCAAATTACCAATGCAAATACGTCTGTGAGGGTATATCCTATACCCCTCGTCATATGTGGATGTATGGGGCTTAAGATGCGGACTCATTTCCTCGCCGTTTGCCGACTGACTCCGTTACATCCCCCTTTTTGCGGGTGGTGGTTTGTTGCTGCTCCCCATTGTCATATGCAGATTGGTATTCCGCACAAAACCTCCAAAATTCAATTGAAATTATACGGTAAGGACTCCATTTTGGATTATTTATGCAATTTGGCTGTTTGTTTGGAAGTGCCCGCAGATGCGCCGGCTGTTCCCTCGTACAACATCATTTGGTGGAATTTCAGCGACCGGAAGGTTAATTGGGACAAATGTAGCGTGTCAGGATTTAGATCAATTAAGTCTTAGGGCTTCTGGAGTGTAGTGATGTCAGATTGATGTGGATCCGCTTGCAGTAAAAACTTTAATACCTGTGTGTGTCGGTATATAACGCGAAGGTGAAGTGCATTTTCGTATGTGAATTCGAGTCACGATTCTTGGGATGTGACTTTACATTCGCCCTTGATTACCCACAGCGACGCCTGCTGTTGGTGCATGCACTATCGTTGCGCGCATACTTAAGCTGGAAAAGGATCCGTGTTGGCAAATTTAATCCAACCAATGCGGGAGGGTGCAAAATTCCTTGCATTTCAGTTGATGAATTTCAATTAGATCATTGCGAACGTGCAGGTTTCACTTGGGAACAAAATTACCCGTGAAGATGGTGAAGAGGGTCTCGTCAAGGATTCCGGAAACATTTTATTCCTGGAGTCAGACCTCAGACGCCCTCTGGAAAAGAAAAAAACAGATGCAAGTGCATGTGAGTTGCATTGATTTCTTTTCTGCCGGAATGAAGTTTCAATCCTTGTAAAATTTTACATTTGGGAATAGAGAACGCGTAACCAACTTACTGAAGACGGTGGTCGGTGGTATATCGAATATAAGCACGGTTGCCATATTGGTCATTTGTGACCAAATTCGGTCATTATTTTTTTCTCTTGTTCACATTTTCCTTTTTCATTCCATTTGGTCATTTTTTTACGAAATGAAAAAAGACGTTCGACTTCAATTTTTATGCAACCAAAAGCGTATTACTTTTCGTCTGATTGTTCTGTGCTCACAAATATTTCGGACTTAGATTACTTTTGTCATTTTTAGCTACAGTTGGTCATTTTTATTTCCAATTTTGGACAAAAACTTTATTTTCAAGTGGCAACCGTGGATATAAGTTCTAATGTCATAAGTTGCTTCATCAGTTGTCTAATCAGATTGTAGGATGGGAGAAAACTATCCCCGATGGGGGTGAGTATAGTGTGAGGGTATAGAAACGTTTACTGAGCTTACTTAAGCTTTTCTTATAGACTTACCAAAGGTGAGTATAGAGTGAGCGTATAGACTTAGTAAAGGTTCTTTAAAAATAGTTTAAAAACATAGTTTATCTTGCCCCTCAACGACACGGTTTCCGCCTTGGTCCTTCCAGGCTTCCTTTTTGAATAGAAAAATTTTCCTTGGGCTTCTTTAGTCTTCTGAACAAATTTTGTTTGTATTCTGCAGGTTTTTGATTTCTTCAGTCCATATTCAGCTCCTCGCAAAAAGAATCTCGACAATCGCCTGGTAGATTGTAAAATTCATTCGATTGCGAGTGATTACGAGGTTCAAAATATCGCTCACTCTGGAAATAGCAAAGGGATGTAACTTTTATGACAAAGTTCGGGTATAGGTACCTAACAAGCAATTGTTTAAAATTTCGTACAAATATAAGCATTTTTCGAGCACTTACCTAGCACTTTTCAAACTGCTGGCCTTTTTAAAACTCTCATGCTCAAACAAAAATTCCCAGTTTGCCACGGCAACGGCAGAAACTTTCTCTTTGCAGCAGAAAAGACAGAAGTAAATTTAACGGAAAATTTATCTGTCATCGAAATCCATCTAAGAGACTAACCAACCCCAGTCTGGTTAGGTATACAAGCTTGAGGACACTTTACATCTGCACCTAATTCCACTGCCGCCAGGACGAGCTCATTTTCCCGTCGACTGCCTCTGGCAGGTGGAAATTTGATCTCGTGTGTGTGTAACATTGCAGAACCATTTAGTGCACATCATGCGGCTGCGAACCCCAAACAAGTGACAAGTAAGCAGAAAATCGCAGAAGCACCAAAGCATCACACAGAGTCCTATACACAATCTTATTCAGTCGGTACATCCTTTTTGTAAACTATGAATTTTCTACACTTTCTCTCCGAGGCCCCCTAGTGTATTATTCCACTTGGCTAGATTATTGATTGGTAGATACTACGAGTACGAGTATATGCCGGCAGCGGTTGGGGTGGCTTAATCCGTAAGCAAATACTCAATCAGGATGCTCTCCGATTCCAGACACGTAACATTCTGCTCACATTTGAGTGCGCCGAGTCGAGTGATGAGAAAAAAAAATGAAATAAAAAAATCAAAGGACAAGATTATCCAGCGGGTATGTGAATGTATGGATGCGGATGATGGATAGGTCCCTCTATGGCGGCAGATAAACAAACATGTGGGAGTTGTTTGCTGCTCCTCCTATTTGGTATGCAGACGAGGAGAACTTTTCTTTTTCAATCTTTTTTTTATTCCGCTTTGATATTATTTACAGACGCTGATTCTACTCGAGCGGAAGATGAAGAGAGGAGGTTTCTTGTGCGATTCTTTCCAAGCCGCCAGCTGCCGGAAAATGTTGTGCAGATCGACGATTATTAGCGGATTTGAGCGTGGTTTGAGTTCTCTGGGTACTTTTTGGCGCTGCAGAGGCTATGGCGTCATAATGATGGATAGTGAGTCAAAACCTATTATAGCTTGGATGCGGTGTGAAATCGGAGTTAACGATAACCATAGAAAGTGATGTAGAGTACGGACCATAGATAGCCTATATCGCCCATCACGTATGGTGGAGACTGCCTACATACTTTGTGACGGTTCAGGAAATTTGAGCAGCGTGCTACCATATTCATAGAAATTTGCGTCTCTCTGATTGTGTTTCTGATATTTATTTTGTTATTTCATGCTTTTCGGATTTTTCTTTTAGTTCAAATAATATAATATTTGGCTAGCAAGAAAAAAAATGTTTTTTTGAATAAATTAGTTGGGACATAATCAAAGGGAGTGATTTGTCCTAAAAGGATATAGTTGAGCTTAAGGTTTTGCCGCGAACGGAACAATCTACTTAACTCAACTTGTCATAATTTGCGAATTTGTGAGTATAAGTTAAGGTGCATTAATTTATTTACCTAAGATTTTAGGGGAATAAAATATTTTCATACGTTTTTGGGTTTAAAAAAGATACTTCATTAATGCACCGATTTTAGCCATAAAGATTAGGAATTTTAAAAGCTTAGTTGTCTTAGACTTAATAAGAGAGGTGCCAATTGTTTTTTTTTTTTTTTAATGTTATGTTGGCTTAAGGCATTTGTAACGTAAAAAAAAGAGCAACAAAATAAATGCTTTGCAATTGTTTCCGAAAAGTAAATGGCTCTGAGCATCTTTTCGCTGCGCTGTTCTTTTTTATCGCTATACCTATCTATAGTGGGCATTTTAAGTTCTCTTGTTGGCCCATTTTAAGTTTTATTCTTTTTATATCTATATGCAACTAAAAATCTGCCATTTTTTCAGAATCGGCGCAAAACTTATTATTCACTTTCTGGTATAGATTATAAGAAAATTAACACTAATTATCCTAAAAAAAATAACTAACAAAGATAGATAAATATTTTTCAATTTTTTTATTTAAGGCTATGTAAGTAAGCTCCGAGCAAAGTTCTCAGACAGATGAATAATTTTTAGCTGTATAGTTTTTGTTAAAACATTTTAAGTTTTATGTAGACTCGCTCAAAAAAATGGGTTAAAATTATGTACAGACTTAGTTTGTTATCTGCGACCGATAAGATTGATAAATCGGTTATTTTTAACCAAGTTTCTTTAAACAAGTTGACTCGGCTATTTTTAATCAACTTCTTTTGAAGCTATATTGAAAGTATATATCGATTTGGGATGTTTTTAGGACATTTAGGGGAGTATCTATTTATTGCATTGGATTGCGGCAGTTTTTCATTAAAAATCCTTTTTGACTACATAGTCTAGAAAAGTTGTATCTGAGGAAGGTTTAGTAGAACTTTTTTCAAGGAGAGCTGCATCTACGTATGACTCTGGCTAATAAATTGACCATAACCATTTTGGTACACTCTTTTTTTGTTGTAAGGTTAAACAATTTTTTTTCCCTTTTTGGTGTTAGTGAGGCTACTATTAAAAACATTGGAACATTATTTTTGTTAATTATTTGTTCTAAAGTAGTTTTTGGGAACCTTGACATATGATCAAGTTAAGTTTTCAAGTTTTCAATTACATATATAGGGTAAACTTCCCCACAGTGGCACACGTCCCACAGTGAATCTTTTCAGTTTACTTTCGTTACAATTTTTTTTCCGTTAGTTATACGCTTTGTGATATAACCGATATTGAAAGTCCTTTTTGTTATTTTTTTTCGTGTTTTTATTACTTATGTTTTTGTATTGCTTACTTTTTTTAATGTTGATATTAAATAAAAATGGATTTTTATCAATTTCTTGTTTTAGTTCTTTATTTATTTTTTTTATAAAATAATATATACACACTATAGGTTCACTGAGAACTACCGGGGTGGTTCACTGTGTCCATCCCCTAGTACACAGGGAACACATTGAGGTGCGTTTAAAAAAAAAACTCAAAATTTACTATTTTCTATGATCTTTCTAAAGCTGCATATGAAATACAAAGCGAACATGGCAAATAATAAGTACTTTAAAACCATTTAAAGATTAAACCGATAGTTTAAAAACTACATAAAGTCAAACGCAAATAATTGGTCCACTGTGGTACAGTTTATTCTACATAGTTTCATTTATGAAAAAAAAAAAATTTATCGCATTTGTGTATTGCAAATATTAAGTAAAAAAAGAAGTATCTTTTTAAGAAAAAACGTACATGTTAAAAATGTATAAAAATTAAAAAATAATATTAATTTTTGCATTTACATTCGAAAATAGTCTTTCGAAGAAAAAAGTCGTGTTCATTTAGTTCAAAACACCTATTAAGCGATAAACCGTCAATAATTTGAAATAATTAATTAAAAGCACTTTGATGTACAACTTTGAGAGTGCAAAAAATATAACCGTGCACCCATTGACTAGGATGCCATATCTGCAAAAGTTTCTGGCGGGACATTTTTGCATTTGAAGTGAAAAAAACGTTTTTATTTTAGTTTACATTTTATTTGTTGTTATTAGTAATATTTAGTTCAAGTAAAAGTCTTTTAATTCATGTTTGCACATTTAATGTAACTTTTTCAAAGTGCTTCGTATTTAGTTTTCGGATTTTTAAAAGCAAAATTTCAAGAAGGAATTTAATTTTATATAGATGATAATAAACATTTAATATGAAGATTATATAAATTACGATAATATTTTACCAGTCTTTGTATTGACATATTTATATAGGTATAAAAATATAAACAAAAATTAATTCTACAATAGGAACAGTAGTAACTAATGATTAATATCACGAAACTAACAAGTTAAAATGAACGAGCAACTAGATCACTTAATATTATATTGCTTCTAACATAAATTAACAGTCTTCTATTTATATGCAAGTTAAGTTAAACCTACACATCAAAGTTCTTTATATAAAAAAGATGCAATTCTACAAAAGTCAAACTCAAAATTTCCGTAGGTACTTATTGGATGAAGTTATTTTCGAAATATTTGATTTTTTCCAAAGTCAGTTTCGCAAAAATCCTTAAATTCCCTGCAAATCATCGAAAAATGTTGCTTTACGAAGAGCTCTGCTTCCAATAATACTATAGAAAGCTGATTACACTCATCTCTCCATGAGTTCTTCATGAAACTGAATATCCTTTCAGAGCTTTCATCAAAGCGAAAATACAAAATTGGAAAGAATTTCGAAATTTATGGTGCCTCAACCTTTTTGAAAAAAAACTAACCCAATTTTTGACTCAGACCATCGTCAGATTAAGGCGCACTTCACCTTTTGTAAGTTATGATTATAGCTAACAAGGGTTTGCGCTATAATTTCTATGTATCTGTTATTAATTTTAATTTTTTTTTTTTTAATAATGAAGTGATAAGTTGAAAGGCGGGACATTTTACAGAACAAATTTTCAGTGCGGAACATTTTGCGGGACACTTGTGAGACAAAAGCCTTATAGCGTGACAGTCCTGCACTGAGCGGTACGTCTGGCATCCCTACCACGGACTGAAGTGCATCACAAACCTTCACAGATACATTGTTCTCTATTTTTCCGCTCAATGACCTGGGCTAGTTATCATTTCAAACACTCTCCCACCGACAACTCCTTTCATGGGCACAATAATCCAAACTATATCTTCAACAATCGACAAGTTTCATTATATCTTAACCAAATATGGTTATAAAAACAGCACTGTACGTTATTAGTCATATACTCACTCTGCACACCATACACGATACACCGTATCAATTAAACCCTACACTGAGTGTGCCTCTATACCTCTTTAATAAAAAGCGAATGTACAACTGTATACTGATACTGCACCTAAATTTTATATGAATAGTCGTTGACTTGCCCCCCGACAATAGTCAACAATGGATCGTTGACAAGACCGGGTAGCAGTTGTGACCGGTGCTAGTTCCGGTATTGGGGCTGCCATTGTAAAAGACTTGGTAAAAGCCGGCTAAAAGTCGTCGGCCTAGCACGACGAATGTGTAGAAGGGCTAAAGTCCGCATTGCCCCCTGATCTGCATAGCCGCCTCTATGCAGTCCAGTGTGATGTGACAAGTGAGAACTCGGTAACACGAGCTTTCGACTGGACTGTCGAAAAGTTGGGTGGCGTAGATATATTCGTGAACATTGCTGGCATTGTACGACCCGGCACTTTATGTTCGATGGGTATTTCGGTGGTCCGTGAAATTATCGACACCAATGTCCTCGGAGTGGTGCTCTGCACTCAGAGGACTAACAAAAGTATGAAAGATCGGATCTTCGACGGCCATGTTGTCATTATAAACAGTATCGTTGGACAGGCTATACCGACGTCCCCAATGCTGGTTGAATATCGATCCACTTTCAAAGTTTACGGTGACTGCAGGAATTCAAAGGACTGAGCACGGTGAGAATAGAATTCAAATGTTTACCCAACTAACTACGTTTATTTTGTAGAGGTTAGTCCCAGCATGGTGAAGATTGAGATTATTGGAGAACAGGTACAGGAAGTACCTCTGAACCTTGAGGACATTTCTAGTGGGGTTATGTTCGCTATTGCAACACCGCCGCATGTGCAGGTGTATGAATTAACTAAAAAGCCGGTCGGCGAGAATATGTAAGAGGTGGGTGAAGATTGGTTATGGTGTTGTTATCAGTGCTTTCATGGACAGGCTTTTGGTTAACTATAAATACACAGAGACACTCAGCGCCACTCGCTACGTACAGTTCGCAATCGATTGAATACATTTTTCCGCAAGGCCATTGGATCGGTATAGACTTCATCCACTCTTCTCCACTCGTGTGCTCCGCAGCAAGATCAAGCGTAATTTCAAGTCAACCTCTGCTTGCTGCCAAAATGAATGACATTGCAATCTCGGCGAAAGCCATTCGCTATAAATCTGAGAGTTGAGATTCCATGCCCGTCTTGGTTGCTTTATCTAATAAACTTCAAGTGCCACACCCGGCAGGCGGCTTCATTCAATCACAATAAGAATTCCCCACCATCCATCCACAATCTACCCTAAAAATTAATCTCTACTCAACACTGAAAGGAGTGACGGTCTCCATTTCCGCCTAGCTCACCATCACTTCACCACAAAACCCAGATAATACCGAGAAGAGTCCTTATTTTCTCGCGCTGTGGCGACCCCTTCACAACTTTTGATTGCAATCAGCAGGCCTAAGTAAGCGTAAAATCGAAAATCGATTATCCCTGAAAGTCAATCAGCAAAGGCGACGGCCGCCGCGCTTTCGTTTTTATTGACAATAACTCGACTGTCTTTCTGTCACATATAAGACGCTTCGGATAGAGTGTCCTTTAAAATCCGATTTTCCTCCTAATCCCTTTAAGTCTCTGACAAAAATCCTACTCACACACACGCACTCCACCACATATTGCTTACCTTTTGCGGCTCATCTCTATGGCAAGGAAACATACAGTTTGACATCATAGATTTGTAGAGACGTTCCGTTTGTGTGATTATCCTTCCGGTCTTGAGACAGGAAATCTCATCGAGGGTTGATCGGATTTTGATTTGTTAGGCGTGGCACAGCTCAACATTATAGTGTTGACAGTCAGGGGTTTTTTTTTTTGTTTTTTCAATAAAAAATAAGAAACACGAAAACATATTTATTGCTTTATCCTTTTGCGTCCATTCGGCGCTGGCATCAATTCATTGCACGTAGTTCGGGAAGTTGGGTTAGATATCGCGTTATATAGTGCTTCGTGTTGCTTACTCCACGACGTCTCTTAAGTGGTCCTCCATGAGGGCGAAGAAAAAAAAATTCTGGATCTCATGTGGCGAGAGCAGTTATTATATACTTTGCATATATAACTTGCCTGCCAGTGTGCTTGGTTGTATATGGGAGCGACTGCTCTTTGAGGAATCGAGTCACGTTCTGGTCGTTCGATATAATTGCTTGGAAATTTTTGTGCCGGCAATTATTGCGGAACTCTTAATAATTCGCGTAATTATTACCGCATCGCAAGTGGAAATAATTTTCATGATCTCGCACTCGGAAAGGTTCCTACTTCCTGTTCCCACTTAATGTGAGGAACGTTAAGTTAATTGACTCCACGATAGTGATGTATGGCGTGGTCATATTGAACTATAGAAAGTCGAAGGTAGGTTGTGAATGGTGAAGGGAGGTATATATTTGGAGCGATACCAATTTGGTTATGTGGGTTAGACTTATTTTGCCAAGCAAGATATTTACCCCAAGCTACATTCTGCCTTTTGTAAAGCTATACACAAATGTCTATGGAGTAGGGCAGGTGGGGTTGGCTGGAAAGTTATAGCCCATATTCTAGGGAATATATTAGTAGCTTTAAGCGAACTCCTAAACACTGCTATTCAGTTTCTATTTACATCATCCGGTGAAGTAGATGAACGTGCTTTAAGTTTATTGACGGTGCACTCATCACTTCTTATAGATCGAACAGCAATTTAGTTTTTATTGTATTTTTTACTATCTGCTTTACTGCTTTACACCTCTTTTATATAAGGCGTTTATAGCAAATAGCTCAGCCAATGAAATTTGTTAAAAATTTCTTTGTCTGTCGCATGGATTTGCAGCCGTCTGATCCAGCAATTATGAATTTCTCCGACTAGGTCCAGTGTCCATATTGCTGTAAGTCTCGTGGTGTTGAATCTCCTGCAAGTCTGCCAACAAACAACATGCGGTTGATTATTTAACAAAGAATTTTGTTCTCAACACAGTCGAAGACGTGTTTATGTCGCTTCGACAGCTTCTCTAGTTTAGCGCTGTAGAGGATGAACAATAGCAGAAAAGGACTACCTATTCATGTATATGAGAGTGAATTACGAACTGAGAGCAAGCGAATACTCCTAGTTTCTGGTATTTCATTCACATGAAAACTTTTTTCAGTCGCAGCCGCTATTCAGTTTAATTTTTAAGTTCGAACGAATTTGTCATCCATTTGTTTGTGAATCGCGACAGTATTTTGTGGATTAATTCGCAGGAAAATTGTAAATTTCACTATTTAAATCAAATGACACTCAGGTTATTTTGATATTGGATTTTAGATTAATTAAATATAATGTTGTGGTGGAATAAATAGAAATTTTCAATTCATTCGCCTTTTCACAATTCGGGCTTATGTGAATGGATAGTCGTTATGGTTGTATCATTATATGAAACCTTCTTGTTATTCAGAATGAACCTATTGCAAGTTGCTTTCCGCGCCTAGAGAATCAGTAAGCTAGGACTATTTTCGGTAGCATGGCTTGAATGGCGTTGACAGCAGAGTGGACCAATTTTCCAAAGTTATATGTTGTACCATATTTGATGACCCTTAGGGCAGGCAGATACAAGCGATTTTTGTTGGACGACTATAGAACAGCGTTGCGGTTGAAAAATTTCAAAAAGGGGTCCGAGTGGAAAAAAGGGCCTCCACATAAAATACACCAAAACCCCGCTTTGCGTCGGTAATTGGGACCAGAAAAACACGACGCAAATCGAAATAACGATTCTTTATTCAATTAATAAAAAAATAAATATTCTTCAAACTGATCGACTTAACGTAAAGTGTAACTCGTAGGTAAGCATTTACCTACATTTCCATTGTAGGTACCTAAACGAGATAAGGAGATAAGACATTCAGCAGTAAATACGAATTCACATTTTGTTGCCTTATATCGAGAGATCGTAGGTCACACGTCGCGGTGGTAGGGCAAACAGTACAATTTTATAGCCCAATGTCAATTCGTGTCACAAAATCAAGTCAGGTAGTCAGCGAAGTTGGGTATATTTGGTGCACTCATCGGGTGCGTCGAATTACTCGGAAAAAGGCATAGATGGCGCTTTTACAAATGCATAAATTTCCTTGCTTATATCGTTTGTGACAAAATAGTACATGCGAGAACTCACCTACAAAATTGTATGTTTCATTTAATGCAAATATTTTGTACGAATCTATTTTGAAATATCGCCATAGTTGGTACGATAGAAAAAAAAAATCCTCTTAATTATACTAATTTTGATGATGGCAATAGATATAAATCTCATTCTCGCCTTTCGAAATTAGTCCCTCTTTTTAAACGCCCAGTCAGCAGCGGCTTCTTAAGATTTACTTTGTGCATCCCTTCCTTCCATTTCCATCAGAGCCTGCAATCTGATGAAAAACAGTTTCGTTGGTTTTTATATTGTTAAGCAAACTTTTGCCATGAAGTAGACAAAACCCCTCCTCGAAGTGGCTTAGTTTCCTTTGGGCGATTGGGTGGTGTTCCTCAGTTTCTGACGTGGAGTTAATGAGAACAGTTAGGTTTTTTTGAGGGTAGCTTAAGGGACTGTTTCTTGTTACCGCACTTAAAAATCTACTTATGTAGTTCTAACTCGATATCCTCATTTGGAGGTCCCTTGGATCCAGCTCTGCCTCAATTTTACGGATGAGTAGGCCACATAAACGTTCTGGCCAAATGAAGCGAATTCGGTCTTAACGCGCCAGCTCATCATTCTTCCATTGCCACCCGACTCCAATAGAAATAGGTCCGAGATGGACAACTAGTCCTGTTAACTTTGACCAGACGTAAGCACCTTTAATATAGCATTGTAGGTACTGGCCGTACAACTTCCCATAAATTCAGCGTTAGTGACTACTGTTCACATATACATACACTGGTTTCCGTTTGTGCTGTCACTGAATAGTACTCGTAATTATGTAACAACACTTAACTGGAAAGCAAATAATTATTCAACTTTTTCAGTCAAAGGCATGACTGACATGTACAATACTGCGCAAATCATATCAATCAAATATGACAGGTGATCATGCAACTAGCTGTCACACAATAAATAATAGGCGATACAAATAATAGTCAATCAATATTTTACGAACGAGTATATTTAAGTATCTGATAAAAGTTTATTGGCTTTAATTGGAAACTGCTATTCGAGTTTGCATGTTTACCTTTTGTACCTATAATTAAGTGGTAGGTATATTGTGTTCCCGACAAAGAACCTATTACATATTTTGATTCAAACAGTTCTATCCGTACATTATGGTTAGTGACGCAAATTTTGATTTTGTGAAATATTTTCCAATTAAGAAAAAATGTGGGGTAAGGTGTTAACAGTGGATCACTTTTTCCTTTTTGCGCCGTTGAGTTCGCATTCATAGTAGTATAGCCATGACATTTCGTCCACAGCTTTTTCAATGTTTCATCTTCTTTATAGGCATAAAATAAAATAACCCTGAAATAAAACTCAAATTTGTTTTAGAAGTAATGAACTTTTTGATTTTCCCGAATTTTTCTCAATCTCCCGATATTTTTTTACGAATACTCCCGATCTGTTGAGAAATACATCTGGCAACCCTATCCCCAGCTCCGGCGTACCCATCGAAGTATGTATTGACTTCAAAAATTAAGGTTAAAGAATATAAAAAAAGTTTTCATATCTCGACAACAACGCCCCTACCGGGTCTAAAAAACTATCCCATACAAAGTTCGTATGCACGTAAAAACCTTGGTATTGACTTCGCCTTTCATTGGAAATTTACAGAAACGAAATCGGTTCACGCGTTACAGAGAACATCAATTTCAAACATAATGCAACTTATTTTTATACATACAGATTTGAGATCTTTCGGCAAAAATGTAGGTAATCGAAAACACAACAGACGACGATTCTAGGAGAATTCATGTTTGGGCCGATTCGTACTAAGTTCCATTGAAATTTATGATATTATCTTATAAACGTAGTTGTGATTCTATAAGTGTACTTTGAATAGGGGAAAAGTATGTCCAGCTCCATTTATTGAGTCCGAGCCAAATACCTTCAAAAAATAACCTTGCGAGAGAGTGCGGTCAAATTTTATCCTGAGATACGTCTAACGTCCAACAAAAGCAGAACCTCCCATCGAATAATCGTCACACCGATTGGACTTGTCCAAGCGAACCAAGATTTTTATCAAATCGTGAAGGCTACGCTTACAGCACACGTACCTGAACTTAAAATTGCAACTAAGCAGGCGGTTCATTTCGATACGAACAGACGAACACCTGATAGCGCCAGTCGAAAAAATAACTAGCCTAGTGGCTATTCAAGCCACTCAAGGAGATCAGCCCTCAACGTCAGATGACAAAACTATGACCTGTGCATGTAGTCGGAAAATAATATCCCATTTCGCATTACAGCTGCGTGTTTCTAATTTAAAAGTTCCATTGGCGACAACAGTTTAATAATATTTCCCCAACACCCCCAATTATCGTTGACATTGCCAACTACTACGCGTACACGCATCTAAGCTGTGGAAGCAATAAAACCGACACGCCAACATCACCGCACTGTCAGTCATAGACTACAAGTCATTCGGTAGACATAAAATACTTTAAGCATCTCTCAGGTATGGAACGTTGGCAGAATCGCGTTGCTGTTGTCACTGGCGCCAGTTGCGGGATCGGCGAGGCATGCGCCAGAGACTTGGTCAAAGCCGGACTGCGGGTAGTAGCCTTAGCTCGTCGTATCGATCGTGTTACAGCGAATCGGTTAAAACTCCCGCTTGACTTGCAGAGCAAATATTTTGCCCGCAAATGTGATGTCACGATTGAGGCTGAGGTCAGGGAGACCTTCAACTGGATTGAGCAGACCTTGGGCGGAACTGATATTCTAGTCAATAATGCAGGTTGCGTTCGTGAGGGAAATATTCTCGATATGAATACCTCAGTCATCGATGAGGTCCTGAACACAAATCTCAAAGGAGTGATTTATTGCACCCAGGCAGCGTTCCGCAGCATGAGAGCGAGAAACTTCAACGGACATTTAGTGCATATTAACAGTATCTGCGGCACAGATGTGGTTTGCGTGGGCAGTGGAGTGCCCAGTTTCAATATATATCCACCTTCGAAGTTTGCTTTGACTGCACTGAATGAGGTCATCCGTCAAGAGTTGAACAATTTGAAAACCAAAATCAAGACTACCGTAAGTGTGTGAAATGGGGAAGGTGTCTGCGCATTTTGTGACTTGGGCTTGTTTTCTTGCAGAGCATCCATCCGGAACTGGTGCACACGGAAATATTTACAGAGGAGAAGTTCAAGGCGATCGGTGAGGCTATTCTCTCGCCATACGACATTTCCGACACCGTGTTGTATGTGATTTCGACACCTCCAAATGTGCTGATCAAGAACTTGACCGTGAAGGCGGTGGGGGAGATATTTTAGTTGTGACTTGAGACTCTTCCGTTTCCATTGGGTTCAATTACGTGTAGTCCTTAGTTGTTTAGCAATAAACCAAATAAATAAAATCGTCAAGGTGAACTAAAGCGTAAGAGTGGAACGGAAGTGCAGGTTATTAAGGTTACAAAATTTAAAAAGTGATGTCCTTCGATTTGATAAAATAAATTAAATTTGACCGAAGTCGTTGTACTATCGTGGTTTATAGCTCAGCTTGTGGATGCAGCATGGAGCTCATTGAGAGCTTAAACAAATTTTGAAAGTATTGATTTTTGAATTCATTATGATTTCTTTTGTACTGATTAAGACCTATTTGTGTAATAACAAGTTACAGGCAGTAAAGTGGAAGAAAAAAATGATTTTTGGTGGAAAAAGCTGAAAAAAGTAGGCGTGACAATGAAAGAGTGTTCTCGGGGTCTAAAGAAACATTTAAAAAGAGTTTCATTGAAATTTGACCATTAGGCAATGGACATATCTTTAGTTAAACGACTTGTGTCATTTGGCAATTCCCTTAATTGCCTTCAGTACTGTCGCGAGGCTAGAATTAGGATACCGAAGGAGTTTGGAACAGGAAGTGGGCAGGAATAATGGATAGGAACGGAAATCGAAAAGGACAGGAGTGTCATGAGCGAAGAGCTTGGCATACTTGCTCAGCACGGCGCAGCTCGCCGAAATGGTGTGGGTCTTGCTCTCCACCGCTTGACCTAACCAACTATAACATATGAAACATGCCGGACAAACAGGTACTTGGTTTACCTTCACCAAAGACTCGGACGGACCTTCACCGCACTGAGGACCTGCACCGCAAGTTGTTGTTCAGTGCTGGCCATTCCAACCCCTCCTGGAAATTCGTGGCCGAAGCTTGAATTTCCCCTGAGTTGGATGGAGATGCATCACCTACACCCAATGGGCTTTAGCCTTCGCTTCAGATCCCTGAAAATTTACTTTATAGCACTCCATGCTCACGCTCTAGCGAGTGCAACAAATTTTACGCACAAACAGACAAAAATGGCTCCATAATCAAAATTCCATTCGAGACACTACTAAACTTTGAAGGACAGGCTGAACTTGGTTACAAAACAAAAAATAACATTAACAAACCAAGCAAAAAGTAAGAACAGTTTGGCTAGCTAAACCAATCTGGTATTCTCAAACAGCTTCCTAGGTTGTTTTAACGCCGGTGACGTATTTAGCTGTGGTCACCGCGATTTTGGTATTTCCTCGATACTTCGCACCGGTACTACCGAAAGCACTGGTATGGCGAAATAGCTTTGAAGTCCCGCCTCAGATACCTTTTTGGGATTTACGTGTAGGGTGGGCTTGAGGGTCACGTGGACGACACAGGCCGAGGAGATCGGACGGGGTATCTCTCACTAATCTGGCGGCCACACGATTAAATGTTTTGTGACCGCCACGCGAAGTATCCCCTTTTTTTGTTGGATTTTGTACAAATTTATACCGCCTGTATGTACTCGGCACCAGCAACTCACTTTGCTATCTTTTTAGTTGTTTTTCCTCTAAATATTCGTTTTGTATTCTATTTCCGATTTTATTTAATTAAAGACTTTTGTGTTTGTCACTATCTCTGCATTGGTATCTTTGACTTTCCACGTACAAACTTCGGTGAAATTGACGAACGAGGGTATAGCAGCACAAACGTTCGACCAACAATCGAACGAGGGCGGTTTTTTGCTTCCTCCCCCATTCTCCCCGTCCGTACTCCGTTTTCTTGGGATGCTGATAGGATTTCTACTTGTCCCCCCTCTTTTAACGGGTATCATTTGAAAAGCATAGGTACGATTTTTCAAATGCACCTATTCCAACCATCGTGTTTCCGAGCCGATATTACCACCCTCCTATCGACCTCAGCCCCCTCAACTGGTGAACAACTATCCCTTAATCTGAATCAGCGTATTGTGAGACAGACGCCGTGGATAAACGTCAAACGACATCCAACACGATTTGGTGAAACAAACTGATTCCTTTCCTTTTCGGATTATTTTTATTTGCTAATAACTAATTTTTCTGTATCTTTCAGGTGGTTGCAACAGTAAAGTCAAGACTTTGATGCCGCAGTGGCTTAGTGGTGTTTGTTGGACTACTAAGCGAGGGGTCTCAGATTCATGCAAAAACCCAAATTCCACCTCAAGGTTTTTCTCTCAATTCAGTTTGGACGGCATTGAATTGTAGGTCCCTTCCATTTGTGCCAAACAAATAAAAACCAACAGATAATTGATAGAAGATAGACTTAGACTTAGGATCCCTGCGGACCTGTTGCGCCAACGATTAATTTATTCATACTCAAGAGTGGAGGATTGTAGAAGTCCACTGAAGCACATTACACAAACTCCTTCCAACCTGTTTATGTTCAAACATCTGATCAAATAATTCAGTCTAAGCATTAGAAACTCGAGTCACTTACGCCGTTATTAGTTACAAGTCCTAGAGAGGAATGCATTTACCACTTCATGCGTATTCTGCTCACATGGATTGAGGAACTTCCTCAGGACTGTCAAATGTTTGCCAAAGGCGGCCCTTTGAAAAGAACATGTCATCACCTAGGTCATTAGTTCAATACAAAAATTAATCTTAGCCTTCCATGTATAGAAATGGTTTCGCAATAATATTGGCCGGATACTGCACCGTAGGTATCGAATTTCCTGTCCACTTGCAGTCTTCATAATTTTTCAAAAGACCTGCTTTTTGTATGGCTGTGTTTCATTCAATTCTTTGGCAACCACAAAAGTAGGATAAATTGATGTTCACAATAATATGGCAAGCATTTTCCTTACCCAGCTTATGTGTGTTGCTGTCACTCATCGGCCACCACATGAAGCATGTTCTACATTTTTGTGGTGGCCGTGTCTGTTTTTGGTGCACCAAACCGCCGGCCATGGTACCGCAGCACCACATGACGATCCTAAAGCATACTTTTCCCTCCGAACTAAGTGTTGCTTTCGCACCATGTACCCCCCTGCCCGACTCAGTTTTTACAAACTAAACAGCCAGGATAGGAAGATTTTGTCATTTCAAATAATTTTCCCATTTAGCGGTCGCAATTGAGTTAAACAGATGTGCGGCAAATTCGAGTTTCCTACACTTGAAACTGCATGATACGAGTTTAATTAAGGACTGCGCTAAAACTGCGGCGTGCACCGCAGTACAATGGCTTTGGCTTTGCTGTAATTGAATCGTTCAGGCGCACGCCTCCCAAACAGACATTGATTTATTCGTACTCTTGCACAGCGAATCCTTTTGATTAAGATGCGTCAGCGCCGGGTGAAAGATTCAGAAAACTTAACCAAGCGCCGCCGTTCGGTTGAGGGATATTAAGATTTACCTACCCCCACCAGCCGGAAACGCAATTAAAATGCAGCCACCAAGCTTGCCATACCAATCTCTTTAGAGCAACTAACTACTGGTACCAGATGCTTGTTGGAGGGAATTTCGGCATCTCTTTGGCAGCGCATTAGGATTTCGTATGCAAGCCAGATGGGTGTACAGTGTACACGGATCTGTATAATTGGCGGTTGATTCAAACTTGAATGATTTCGCTGCAAGTAGGTAGGGAATACCCGGAAAGCAACCAAACAAAATGTGTCGTATTAGAAGTATGATCTTTTCCTTGGATTCGCGAAGATACCTACTCAAACAACATCAGCTTCGCTCACGGCATCATCAGCGTAATATCATCTCATTTAATTTGCGCACGACTCTAATCCCTGCAAACCGCTCAAGTGTGCATTTAGGGTGAATTACATTTTATTCGCTCGGGGAACACACATACTCGCCATATAAGCACTTTTTAGTATGAGATTTATACTTCAATTTCTCGTTTTCGCGTCAGCATACACTCTGCCCAGACAAGCGAGTTTGTTACCTATCCAGCAGCTCTAATCCTCTCGGGTGAATTAAGTGGTTCCCTAACTAGCAAAATAGAAAAAAAGGACGCATCACAATGTGGTGGGGCGAAGCCATTTTTTTTTGCTGCTGCCGGTGGCGGTGCACATTTTCGTTATTTGCTAACCCTTGCTGAAATTTGCTTTTAATTTTGTCATTCATGTCGCAACAGTTGCTTATTATGCCACTAGCTGGCAAGGTTGTGGGAAAAGTGCGAGAAGATTGGAAAACTCCCTCTCCCATGAGAGGTGCAAGTCGTTGATTGGCGATCTCTGGGCTGAATTATGGGATTACCACTTAGGGAAAACAGAAGCACGAGAAAGACTCTGGAAAATCCGCAGGTTTTACAGATAAAGAAGACTTTTTGCAGAGACTACCAACTGACTGAGAAGTAGCAAGCCTTGACACAGAGTAATAGACTTCAAAAAGGAATAACCGATCATCCTGAAAGTTGGTACATTTTTCTTTTTGGGGATAAGGTTTTTATACTATCTACTTTGTTGTACTCGCCCCTAGACGGCGCTGTAGCATATCAGCGACAGAACTCTGGAGCCGGTTCGGGTTCAACTCATCCCCGGACTATTCGTCCCCAGTAAAATTTCCCACCTAGTGTCAGCTACATCTCAAGCCTGCAACTAACAACCAATATTCGCATCACTCACCTTTATTGGATGGCGTTACTATCAACAGAGTACTTTGTTGAGTGTTCTGGTAAAGTTTTTTTTTAAATAATTCCATATATATATGTTTGTGGAATTTTTAATAAAATATGCTGGAAGGAGGTAGGTACCAAATTTATGTACGCTTTATGGTTGTTATACCTGAATGGGGTAATAAGATTTCAGGATTCGCGTGAATTAGTTACTTTTATTAGTATTGGAGTGATAGCTACATAAATGCTTCTTGCCATTTTTGAGTTAGGAATGATTTCTAAAAGACAAAAAATAGATCTTTCTTTTGGTGTAATTAAAACTATCCCATGTCCATTGCTGCCAAAGATATCAGTGTTACAAATGATATAACTGTTGCAACAAGGAAAAACCGCTAAAGTCGAATTTGATAATTTTTCAGGAGAGCATATTAACGTTTTGCTAAAAAGCTTAAAATGACAAATGGTTCTAGACTATCTATTAAAAGTCGTCGGCATTAAAATTCCAATTTTGAAGATAAAAAGCTGGAAAAACGAATCTTGAAGATTTGGGCATGCTGAATCTAATTGTATCAAAAACTCATTTCGTCTTAACTCGACTTTAGCTGTTTTTGCTCGTGGCAACAGATAAATGCACTTATTGCAATAAATGGTCAGAATTGGTCTGCCACATAATCCTTTGTAATGGACTTTTCTGAAATTTCTTAAAGATATTAAATGACCTATACATACAATTGAACTAAAATTATGCTTCATTTGCAAACACCAATTCAGTGCTTAAATGATCTAAACATACAATTCTTCCTCAAAAGTGTTTCATATGCATAAATGCATAATAATTTTACAGTTTTTAAATGCTACATACAAGCCCAGCTCCCAGTCAAAGTAAGCATTAAAAATGATTTCAGTAGTGCATAAGTGATACATACATCACAGTCGGCTTCATAAATGCCTTATACACAGTTACTGTTAAAATTATGTTCGATTTTTCTGCATTATAATTATTTAATAATATACATTTTAAAAGTATGATATGAATTAAAAGCCGGGTACGATATATACATAATTTTTTTTTTATTTTTTTCCTTTCTTAACCTCTGAAGGTACTAAATTAATTTTCCAAAAAGCTGAAATATTAGATTTAGTTATATTACCTACAGACTTATTTTTCTTTGAAACGAAATAAACCAATTGACTAATTAAAACAAGAACCAAAACGTAGGTAGAGCTCAATAGCCACTAAATTAATAAATTTGTCTAATGGTTGTCCTACTGAAGGTTTTTGTTTTATTCGTATTCAAACTTTAAACGTCGTTTTCTCGAAACTAGGTTTTTGTCGTTTAGATCACTAAAATACTGAGGTCACGAATTCTCTGAAGCTAAAATTCAATTTCTTTTCTTAAAACAACTTATTGTTTTTACTTTAGAGAATCTGATAAGATAAAAGACAAATATTTCCATCCATCCGTGTGTGTCGTTTTTTTTTTTTTATTTTAAATTCATTTTTACTTGTATCCTTAATTAAACTTATATACTTGACAAAAACGATTAAATCTAATCTAAAACTAACATTTATCTTATTCTAGCTTACTGGCTTTTAGCGAGCACTCTAAGCTTAACAATGTCCTTAAAACTACTGCCTTTCGGCCTTAACTCTATCTGTATTTAATTTTGTTTGTTTTTTATTCTTCAAGAAACTTTGAAAAACTTGAATTTTTTACTCTGGTAATTTTATTCAATTTTATACTTAAAACTACCTGAGCTACTTAACCCAAAATACGTTATACCCGTGTGTGTCCGTATTAATAAGTGCGTATAACCTGCCTTTGTTTACAAAAACTATTAGCCACCACCAAACTTCGAACACAAATTGACATGTAATAAGGTAACACTTATTTTTCACATTATATACCAAAGAGAGACTACAACTCGAACGATAAGGGTAGTAAGAAGGCAAGTGTCCAGTGGTGAAGTATAGAAGTAGAAGTACTGTTACCATCTACTACTATGGACTAATATTGTCCGGGGATGAGTTGCGTTGACACCCCTTAAACCGACTGAACTCAAATTTGCAGACTCCCTCCGATATTGGCTGAAGAGTGTTCCTTGTAAGGACAAATCCAAATCGGAAAAGGTCGCGTGGCCACGGTTGCCACTTGAAAATAAGGTTTGTGTCCAATATCGGAAGTAAAAATGACCAACTGTAGCTAAAAATGATCGAAATAATTTAAGTCCGAAATATTTGTAAACACAGAAAGAAAGTCGAAAAGAAATACGCTTAGGTTGCATAAAAATTAAAGTCGAACGTCTTTTTCCATTTCGTAAAAAAATTCACCAAATGGAATAAAAAATGACACCGTGACCAAGAGAATAAAATAATGACTAAATTTCGTCAAAATTTACCAATGGGGCAAACGTGGGCGTGGCACTTCGCATTTCAAACTTGGAACATTGATTTGCACTGTCCAAATAGCAATTTGGTGGGACAGAAGTTTAGAATTTGATTATGGGAAATAAAAATAAAAAAATATTTTAACAAAAACGAAAAAAAAGAAACAAAAATCAAAATAAAAATGCGAAAGTAAGTAAAAATGAAAAAAACTACGAAGGCACACTTGGAGCGAGTTTTTCCTTTTATTTTCTCAAATTTTCCGAAGCTAATGTTCAATTTATTTTATTAAAGAATTTTTTTATTAGACGTTCAGAAAATTTGAGAAAATAAAAGACAAAAATCCGCGATCGCCCAATATAAAATGTTGGTTTTATTTTCATTTTAAACAATTTGTGCGATTATTCAATCCGAATAATTTTTTGTAGATACTTCTGCCTTGAATTTCCACGAGAATGGCTTGCACTGCGACGTAATATTTCCAGATCTGCCAATATTGTCAGATATAATGGTATAAAGGAAAGTACTTTATATATTGATCGACAATTTCTTGTAAATATCTTTTACAATACTTACTTTTCCAGAAAACAGACTTCGGCACAAATATAGCTACGAGCATGATCTACAAAAAAGATATACCTATGTCCATTTTTCTGTATATCAAGAAATAAACAGCTTTTTGTGCGAATGAAAATATTATTTTCACCAAATCACTTTTTACTCTAAGACTAGCCGATGTGTCGCTTCCATTTTTCGTTTAGAGGTTATACCGGATCTTGTGTGCAAATTTCCGCCTTCTACGTCAATTAGTTTCTGAGATAGACCTAGTACAAAATTGGTCTAGTGGTCGGACAGACTGACAAAAGCGGAACTAATAACTATAAGGGTCCATTTTTTTCCTTTGGGTACGGAACCTTAAAAAAGGGTTATGAACTTTCCTAGATCCTTTTCATTCGACTTCTTCGCCCACGTAACTACCTAAATTAATTTATTCACACATTTTGCACCAATCTACAGAGAAATGCAAGGAAAATTGCACCGAAACTTCGTTTTGGTCATTGAAATCATGAAAAATATTTGTCTATAAATGAAAAATTTCCAGATGTCGTAACCACAGCACATCTGCCAATAGCAAATGAGTCTGCAAATGTTCTAAGCTTCTGGAAATGGTCTGACAATAATGAAATTGGGTGCTCAGACGATTGGCAGATACCTGACAATTTCATTGTCAGATGACGGTCTGGCAATTAACGGACAATGATTTTTCTGCAAATATAGGTAGAAAAATTGCCAGTTCACACTGGTGGCAGACATTTGGGACAATTTTTTTCTGTTGTAGAATATTGTCAAATCTGGCAATCGTCTGAACAGAGCTTTAGGACTGAACTCCAATTTAATAAAGTGGATTCATTCCTAGTTAACGGATCGTTTCCAGTATGTTCGCATAAATGACTCGTATGTTTCCTCTGGAGTACCTCAATGTAGTTATTTAGGCCTTCTACTCTTCCTCTTATTTATTAATGACACTCCTGACTTGCTTTTGAGTTCCTAGTTCCCAGTGTCTTATGTTTGCCAACGATTTGAAAGTGTTCGGACCTATACGTTCAATTGAGTTCAGATTGTATTCTTTTACAAGAGAATCTTGAACGACTTTTTAAACGGTGTCACAAGAATGATCTTCACCTCAATGTCTTTTTTGACGTAAAAATTAGCTTTTGCAAGCACATTGAGTGTTTGTTTGGCAAAGGTAATCAGATGTTAGGTTTCATATTGCGGAAGTCGAAAGATTTTCAAGACCCACATACTCTTAAATGTTCATCTTTTGCGTTTGTCCGACCTCATCTTGAGTACTGCAGTATAGTATGGAATACATTTTATGAAGTACACTCTATTAGAATAGAGAAAATCCGAAAGCGTCTTACTAGAGTAGCCTTTCATACGAGACGAAGCGCAAATTATTTGGTATCTTACCTCTTTTTAAACGTAGGTAATATTTTTCAATTATGTTTATTCGTGATTTGATAAATGGTCATATCGATTGCCGTTTCCTATTATCATTAATTGGATTTTATGCTCCTTCGAGAGCTCTTAGAAATCGCCTTTTATTTTATGTACCTTATCATAGAGTAAATTATGGATACAATGAACCAATTTCTAGATACCTTAGGGAGTTCAATAAATTTTTTAGATACATATTATAGATATTTGATTTTCATCTTTGCAGGGATTTGTTTAGAAATAAATTTATTCTGTTGTTAGGCTTTGGAGGTCGTTTTTAAGTAGATTTTTGTAGTAAGTAGATATACTCATTTGATTGAAATAAAATAAAATAAAAAAGTAGTCCAAATTTTAAATTCACAGAAATTCTTTAGAATCAAAACATGTTAAAAGGTTATAATTCCATAAATATTTTTTTGTATGGACTTATGTCCATATCAAAATTTTGAAATAATTTGCAAATTGGATTTATGTCTCGTGTCCCTGCGCTGTTCCTTGCACGGTCATTGCCGAGTAGGCGCAGCTTGTTGATAATAAAAAAAATATGATCTATACGACTTCCATCGAAATTTATTTTTTAGATCAATAAATTTGGGAAGACAGCATTCTATCGTTCTGCTAATATCCCAAATTAGGTTTTCTTTGTCCGCACATTTATTGGCTTACCGAAATAAGCCATGTTATCCTTGCCACTCTCTGTCTCATTCTGCAATTTTGTTGATGCTTCTATCTGGACAGATATTTGCCTAGAATTTCTTTATACATATATGTATTTGTATACCCTCGCCCATCCTCAGCGCTCAGAGTCAGAGTCACCCAAATTACTCCAGATTTCATATAGAATTTTGGTCACGTAGCTAACTGACAGCGTTCTCCGATTTGAGTATGTGAGAGCGGCTCCATACCTATTTTCGAAATGACAGACTACACTAGAGGGCGAACATATGGAGGCGTGCTGCAAGTGCCAAATGGAAATTTGATTTGCAAGGCATTCACGTAGGGAGTATATACACAATCGCAGGCGGTGTATACCCAGATACGTGTGTGCGATATGTTTTCTTTCTTTACAATCCCTCCAGCTTTATCGTCTCCAGCACATGCGAGAAGTCACAGGACTCCCCGTCCCCAGCAGAATGGACCAGCTTTGTGAAACAAAAGCAAACAAAACAAAAATAAATTCTGTTTCCCTGATGGAAATGGAAGATAATTCGAATATTGGATAACATTTTATATAGATAATTGACTTGGAATTTCGATAACATGTTTCGTTAGATTCATCAATATTGTCTTGGGATGGATATTGTATTTTTTTTTTTTTTTTTTTTGTTGATTGCCAAAACGAGATAGGGTATGCTATGCCCTCAGTGGCAAGTACTTCTCGACAGAAGTGCCAAGTTTGATTTTAGATATTGGGCGACTTCTTTGGAGTTCTTTTAAGTCGTACTAATTGGGGCTTAGTTCCTTGGGGCTGTGTACCTGATCAATGGAAAATGTGATGTACTTATTCGACGTCTTTCTTCTTTAGCACAGTTGACGTATTTTGCAATTGATTTCCCCAAGCTGTCCGTGTTCATTCCGTCCGATAATGTTCTTCATAGCTCCAAGTTTGAAGCATGTCACGTGACACGTCTCTGTCAGTCTTTCACGGAATTATGTAGTGAATGTCCAACGTAAATGATCTCGTACACTTAACAGTTGAATCCCTCGTACAGGTAGAAATTAAGGCTCTAACCGCCACTGATTCAAGTCAGCAACCCTTCAAGTGCCATTAAGACCCGAATGCACCCTATGCCAGTGGTAATAGTTATGTAAACCAATATACGGTTTTGGCCATACATTTGCTCATTTATTATGTCGAATGATTTTTGGAATAGAATTGCCTCTTTTGACAAACATTGCCGTTGGGTGTGGACTTAAGTGGGAATGGTTTGATTTAATAATTGAGACAGTAGTACTGTATGTATGGGATGTGCGTATGGATCTGCTCATTTAGGTATAGAATAATTGAATCACCGAACGCAAAGAGCCAACGAATGTTGTCCGATAGGCTATCGTCTGGATATTTGTTTGAAGCACGTTTGTGTACGGATATTATGGAGTTAGCTTTTGTTGAACAACATTCTGAAGTTGATTTTGGTAATGGGCTGAGTGTTGAAATAGTTTCGCAATCGATGCTCAAAACAAGGTCCTAGCAAAGAGTGAGTTGGGTTCTGCAATATAACTGTACCCAACTCAATGCTGGTATTCAAGAGATTATTTTATTTCTTAGATATTAATAAATCGAAGGAGGAAATACAGACAAATATCATCCTGCTAGTTCTGTGAGGTGGCTGGACGTTAAGCTAATGAGGGGAGTAGGTACTGCGTTCCAAATATGGTCGCCACATTTCTGAGCTGTGTGGATCAAATTCTCAAATTTGGTATTAAAGTGTGTTTGGTAGAAATTCTTTTAATCCGTTTCGATTTCTAAAATGCCCTGTTCTAGGAATAAAACAAAGTTATGACAGCTTTGCGGATAAAAGTCGATAAGTTGGCAAAAAGGAGGTCCGGAAAAACCCCTCTACAAGACTTAGGGTATATAACTATACTCTTCACAAGTGTGAGCCGAGTACGAACCTATATAATGAAAAGTGTCCTACTGCATTCCATTATATATGGAACGATCGTTACAAGGACACACTTTCTGGCGACTGATCCTGGAGCGCGATGATAATTTGAACTTGCTAAGAAAACGTGTAAGCCCATTCTTGAATGAACTACGTATTGACTCTGCATAGTTTATTGTTTGTTCTTTGCTCAGCACTTTAAATGACTTGTATAAACAAATAAAGAAGTCCATATAGAATCAAACCATAAGCCCTGGCGTCTCACAACCATAGGTCTTGAGTGTTTGTTGTGCGGTCGCGAGTGGAAAAGACCACAAGATAGAATTTGTGCTTATCCAGACATTGCTCCTGAAACCCCTTACTCAATGATCCAGCATACTAACGACTGCCACACTTTTTATGCATCTAATACAACGGTTTTATGCCTGTTACCTAATGGCGTACAGGTCAATAATTTCGATGATTACATTTTGTCAACGTTTTTCAAAAAAATTTATTATTTTTAACTGTTTAGAATACCTACGTAGGAAGAGACAGATATTGTAATAGTAAACAATTTCGAACTCGACATGTTAATTCTGACATTACGTGATAAATAATAATAGTTCCAAACTGATTAATTTAGTTGCGGGTTTGGCTAGCTAGTGGACTTTCTTGTTAAATAAAAACAAACAGTTTAAACGTAAACTTGACGAAACACGTCGATTTATTTCACTTATTTCACTTAAAGGACACGTCTGTCTCCTTCAGCGGCTGTTGACCGAATTCCCTGCTGAGAGGACCGAAGGGTAGTACACGATCGGTTGCTCATACACTGATTAGTGTGTTGAAATGTGTGTGCAGCCTGTCTCGCTTCGACATCTCTTTCGTTGCGCATGGATAGACACACACGAGTAACCTGAACACATTATTTGCAGGAATATTGAACACAAACGGTTAATTGAGAAGCTCTAAAGACAGTTATACTCTCGGATGTTTGTCAGACGTTCACGAGAGGTGGCGCAGTGGAAAAAACCCTAAGTTGGAATTTGGGTTTTTGCGGGATTCGAACATTACGTGATAGAGGAACTTAAAAAAAATGGGTCGCAAAATTCTGCCCGTCAGTCCGTCTATGCCGAGGCCTAAAGCCTAAACTGCTACCCGGACCTCGTTCAAACATCGGATTTGGAGTTTGTGGGTCAGAAGTTGGGGCCGTTTTTTTTTAAGGTTCTTTTGAAATTGCCTTATCACGAAAACGGGCCATGCGATTGTACCAAAAATTAATTTTTAAGGTAATAATATATTAATAAAAATTCGGGTTTTCTCTATATAATCGTACAATTAATATTTGTGAAGAGGAATTTCTTAAAAATGTTGTTTTCTTTAGTTTACCGAAAAACGGTATGAACGATTTTCACCAAAATTAAAACATAGAGTGAAGTTCATGTTTTCAATATTATTGCGTCCTTAACGCTAATTTGAAAAACTGTTCATGTGTCGATTTCGACCTCAAAAACCAAGTAATGATTATATTTCAAACAATATCCAACACTCAGATTTCAACTAATAGTCAAGCATCATCAAGTATCTACTTTTACAAAAAACGCTCTAACGATTTTGATCGAAATACATAATTATGTGTAGTAAAATAAATCTAATTTAGATCCCGTACTTAGTTTTAATTATTTCTCAAAAATGACTACCCAAAAGCCGATCTATGTTCGTATCTCTTATAATCTGAGCGCCCCACATCCAATTAAAATGTTGACAGCCACGTTAAACTTAATTTTAGCAAATATTTGATTTAAGAAAAATTAATAAAAAAAAATACGCATCTTAGAATAATTCCAACCACTTGGAGATTACACAATCATTAACTCCCATTTCATTTGCAGCCCCTCACACGTCCATCGGGATATTCAGTTTATAACTGATAATGCAAATTTAAAAACAATTCTCCGAATTCCTACACATAATGTCTATATAATGAAGCCCACTTCTAATCGTAGAGACCATCGTAAGCCAGCGTCACTAATCTATTCCTGTCAAAAATAAAAACATGCCCTAAGGGAGAAAAAAAGAGAAACTCCTACTACGTCCTTGTTAATACTCAAAAATCTTGTAAAGTGAAAGAGCTTCTATAAAAGTACAGTAGGCGCGTATAAATCTCTAACCAGAACTTGCGACAATTGCCTGTTACTGAGAGCTTCAACTTATAAAAACTCACATAATTATTTTATATGTACTGCCATATCAGATGGATAACCCAAAAGTGGATTTTATTTTATTTTATTTTATCTAGCATCGCTTCTCAGATTTGTACCTACCTATCTAATAAAATAAGGAAACAACCAACCAAACTTTTGATGAGCAAAAAATTTTCTTTATTTCATATTTTTGTCGATTATTGTTAGTTATAGTTTTATTTGTTATACGTCTAAAATTGATGCAGAAAATAAAATTTGTTTAATGTCAGACTCCCACCCTTAGGCCTAGGAGTGTAAAAAAAAAACAACTTTTAAGCGATCTTGGTAAAGTATTGAACCCACATTCGGTTGAAATTTTGTAAACCTACTTCCACACCACCTTCAAGGCATTAGCCTTAATCTCGGTAAATTCCATAAAAATGAAAAGAATCGAATTAAAATGTAAAGGAAAAAAGGAAAAAGTGTAACAAAAATGTCATCCAGTGTAATCTAGCGGTAATAACTTGCGCCAACACAAAAGGTCCGAAAATTAACTTAGCTTCTATTATGGTGGCAGCCACCTTCATCTTGGTGTAATCAGGGCCAACAAAAAGAAAACGTTTTGGCCTAGCACCCGCCTTTAATCATCGTAAATCTTAATTTACTTTCCGGTAGCCATGAAGTGTGTTAATTCTTCGGTAAATCGTTATTTCCACCGGGACGAACGTTTTCTTTTTCTTTGGTCAGCTTTGCCTCCAAATGATAATCCCTAAATTTTTCTGGGAGAATATGGTCTCGAGAAAGTGGGGTTCGGCCAAAGGGAATGGTTACATTAAAATGTGTAAATGTCGTTCATTTATTTTTGCTCATGTTTGGGGTTTCCTTTTTCGTCGTCTTGTTGGAGCGACGGTTTTTTCTTTCATTTTTCTGTTGGTATATACATACGCCATGATTTACAATTCTATATTTTATGCAAATTTAATGAAGAAATCAAGGACAGTAGAGGGAACCCTTAAAGGAAGCGAAATAGAACCACAGCGACTGTAGTCGTGCGGAGGCACTGTATCGCGGCGCTGGGTAGGTAAGTGCCAACGGTAGTGCCTTAAATAACAATTTGAACAGGACTTAATGTGAAATTAAAAAGATTCACGGGAGTGGGGAGAAACGAACAAAAAATCTCAAACAAATTAATCTGTTTTTTTTTTGTTTTCTTTTCGCAATATTCTAGGTCCTTTAGATGGCTGTCTAAAAGAGAACAAAGGTATGTTGCGCCGCCCCCCCCGGGTTTGAATGAAAAAGAAAATGTGACGCTTATTTTCACACAATTTTACCGTTTAACAAGGTCAGTGGCAAATGAGGATTTAGGATTTAATTGCTTTTCCGTGGAACACATTCTGCGAGGGGAATATGGTAATGAGTACGACTGATGGCAGGAACAGCAACACTATTACCACAGACAATAAATATACAGATGTCTTATGCCAGTAAAAAATGCTGGTGCATATTTTTTCTAACCAGGCAACATTCGTCATGTCCTTACCAGACAGGAGCTTTCACAATAAGTGTTGGAAATAAAGCTATTTCTTTTTCCTAGCACCTTTCTCTTCGCTCCATTCATTTGTGTAGGCAAAGAGCTTCCCTTACGCCTTATGGTTGCGCATGTGAGTTTATGACACAGCAGGAGCAAATCGAAATTATATAATTGCCGAATAATGAAAGACAAAAACAATAATAATACAAAAAGTAAGCACGTAAGGTGGAGTGGGAAGGATTGTAGAGATATCGGTATATGCGATTATCATACGGTAGCAGCTGCAGGCATAATCCGTCTTGAATCACTTGATGCCGGACTCCATAAGAAATCAGTTTTTTCATGTAATTTGGTTACAAGTGATGTGGAACGGCATTTGCATGTGCATTTTCAATAATCAGGCGTTTTGAAAATGTATGTGCGTAATGCGAAGGCGACAACGAAATGGTAGGTAAAGCTTAACACTTCACTGCATTCTGTGTTTTAAATTGATAGTGAATACGTGTTATTCGAGAGCAAAATATATTTGTGCGTTTCTATTTAACCGTCCGTTTTTTTTGTAGAAACTATTGAGGAAATTATCCAAGAGGATACGTTTTTGTGTTTGCAGTTACCAGTTAGTAGTTTTTATCTATTCATTTCGTTAAATACAAAAATTTTTTTTTATGTCCATTTCGCTCCGTTTGGGCTGTAGGGGTTGTTTAGGAAAAAATAAAAAGTAAATACCTACCTAAAATGGAAGACAAAAAATATATATATATTATAGAAACAACGGTAACACTTACAACAAAGAACTTTATCATTTTTGAAATCGAGGAACCTGTTCTTTCAAATTATGTCCAAGCCAAGCTATTGCTGTTAATAGTTTTTGGCACAAATACTTTCAAAAATGTTGAATACTGATTTTTCCAAAACTGGGAACAAAGACAGTAAATTTGTTTCTAGTATTTAAATTTGCAGGGTTGGTATAGTGTATTCCAGATCACTGCGGCCACAATTGGACCAATTGTGATTTCTAGTATTTACTGCACCTAGTAGTTCTTAATCGAGAAAATTTAACATAACGAAAACTAATTTTTTATTTATTAGATTTCAATTTAATATTCTTGATATTGGATAAACTTCCTTAGTTAAAGGAACTTTGCATATACCCTACCTCGCACCCACCCAGTAATCCAACAGCAATCCCAATCAGGGGGATGCAGGGGGGCAGCATGCCCGCCCATACATATTCCCTGTTGGAATTGTAACAATTCGCGCGCGGTAGGTGCTGTTGACCATGCAATATGTTGACATTGCTGCCCGCCTGGCGGCTATGAACATACTCTAAGCGGAGCAACATATGAGAGTAATTTTCCATTTACTGAAAAGCTAAAGACATAAATCAATCAGGGGTCGAGTAGCGTCGTCCGTGAACGAGCATTACGTGACGGAATTTGTTTTTGTTTCGCATGTAAAATCAACTTAATTCCGTGAACGTATAGCTCGTTCGCGGAAGTGGCGATTCGACCCCTGGCTTTTAGTGTTCGATTAAGAATTACTAGGGGCAGTTAATACTAGAAACAGATTTAGTGTCTTTGTTTGCAATTTTGGAAAAAAATCAGGCTTCAACATTTTTTTAGTTCTTTTTTCTTTAAATTTTGAGTTTGAAGGTTTTTTTTTTTTAAAACTATTAACGACAGTAACTTGGTTTGAATATAATTTGAAAGAAGAGGTTGCTTGATTTGTAAAGGGTTTTTCAAAAGGGACGCTACAAAAGTAGAGCGACAGAGACAGCAAACGACGCCGAATTTCTTGCCGCTCTTTTGACATTTCTCTTCAGTAAGGTTTGCCATTTCTTGATGGAAAGATATACGAGCCAACAACGAGTCGAAATTATTAAAATTTACTACCGAAATTCGGAGTACGTTAAGAGCGCTTTTCATCGAAAAATCATCTTCAGCGATTAGGCTCATTTCTGGCTGAATGGCTTCGTCAATAAACAAAATATGCGGTATTGGTCAGGCAGCAGTCCACACGTACTCCATGAGTCATCATTGCATCCCGACAAAATTACGGTTTGGTGTGGTTTATGGGCCGGCGGCGTCATTGGGCCGTACTTCTTCCGTGATGATCAAGACCGGCACGTTACTGTGAATGGGAATCACTACCGTTCAATGATAACCGAATATTTTTGGCCCAAATTGGATGATATGGACTTGGAGGACATGTGGTTCCAACAGAACGGCGCCACAAGCCACACAGCGAATGTCACAATCAATTTATTGGAAACCAAGTTTGGAGAACGTTTTATCTCACGAAATGGTCCAGTCGCTTGGCCGCCTCGGTGGTGCGATTTGACGCCGTTAGTCCTGTGGGGCTACGTCAAGTCTATGGTCTATGCCAACAAGCCAGCGACGATTGATGAGCTTCGTACGAATATCGAACGTGAAATTGCAGCAGTATCGGCCGATTTATGCTTGAAAACCGTCGAAAATTGGGTTCAGCGTCTGGACTTCTGCAAGCGTGCCCGTGGTGGCCTTGCAAAAGAAATCGAGTTCCATACATAATGGCATTGAACGTACTCTCACAGGAATAAAGAATTTCATTGACATCCAAAACCGTTTTTGTTGTAGCGCTCTTATTGAAAAATCCTTTAAAATGAATACTCTGGTATATTTAAAACCTGTGGCTGTTAATTGAATAACATTCTACAGGATGTTGATGGTCCGAGTTCAGATCGCTTATCTAAGCCTAAAATACGCACTGCACATCAATCCATGAGCATGTGCTTATTATCTGTGCATCAAAGTCCAAATACGATGACAAGCACACATCCGCTAACACTTTCGCATGGGTACGATACGCATGCGATCCGTGCTGAAACAACGATGACAAATCCAACCCTAGTTAACGAGCCAGCCATAGGCACAGACGCATAGCCATGCACCCACAAAGCGCAAGGAAAAACAAACAGAACAACATCAAAACGATTTTCCTTGTTCTGCACCACACGTAAGCATAGAGAGTATATAAAAATTTGGGATTCATTAATATCTCTTGTAAAATTATGAAGCTTTTTAAAAGGCTTTTTCTTTGAAGTAAATTTGGTTTTCATACCCCTTTTCTTCACATATGGATAAGACATCTGTATATTAATTGTCTGCGCTATCACTATTGCCAAAGATATGATAACCAACTCTAAACAGTTGCTGGGTAAAAACACCCTTTAAATGTGTCTTTCAAGCTAGTTGTCCTACTGCGCAGCTTTAAGGTGTCGCCTCGTTCTACCAAGTCAACCCATCGAACGCATCATCGAATACAGCCTCAATTCGACATTCTTAGCCACCTCATTTCGCATGCATGACTGCAACTAGCTGCCTTCAGCCGAACGATGGATTTAAATTCGCGACCTAATTCCATCATACCGTGTGCACCGCACCGAACAGGAACACCCACAAATACTCGTACAGCACCACACCTCTGCACACAGTTTCTGTCAATGATGACGACGATGATGACGACAGCTAAGTAAATTGGAGGTTCATTTATGTTAAATCCCCGCACGGAACACCGTTGCTCTAACAATGGTTTCCTGCTTCATCAGCACACTCCCATGGATACTATCGATTCGCCTGTGAACATCAAACCCTTGGAGCAACAGGTGGTTGGTTGCTGCCCTCTGCGACACTAATAAGGCTCCCGCCGTTTTATGTCGTGTCTACTGCCCTGTTTGCCATTGCATTATATGCTTCACATAGCAAATAACAATGCGAAATGTGCACGCGAAAAATAAAACAGGATTTCGAAGAAGGAGAAGGACGCGTAGGTGGATATGAAAAGTCGCATATTACCTGCATATAATTTCCTGGGATTTTTTTTCGTCCTTCAATATATTATTATTGGAGCGGCAAAACTCCAAGCAGGAGGTAATAAAGTCCATAACTAGCGCTGACAATGCTGCCGCATGTGTGGGTAAGTAATTTCTTATAGAGTTTGATTTTTCACCCCCAATGTGACGTTCCGCTCGTTGCACTTGAATGGGTTCTTTTTGGTATTCGGGGTATGCGAAAATTAATTTCCAGCCTAAAAATTCGTCGAGCGCATCAAGGTCAAGTCAATGCCTTGACTTTAAGCATGCGAACAGTGAACAGTGCACAATGAGCACCATGCCAGATAGATGAGAGAAAAGTCCACAAAACATACATAAATAGTACTCATCCACTTCTTTTACAAGGATAATCCTTGGAGGGATTTTGAACTGTAAAAATGAAATTTAATTTGCCGACCGTAATTGCACTTTGAATTATTTTCACCGCACACGGGTGGTGGAAATTGAATGGATGTTGAAGGGGAGTTCATGAGAGCAGCAGCCTTTGTCAGGAAAAAATTAAAATTTCAAGAGATGAACTGAATAAAAATATCCTCGGTACCTAATTATGCAAATGTGTGGCGGTTGGCGGAGATGGGAATGATGTGCTGTGCATGTGGTTGCATGGGGACGAAAAATAGTGTAGGTCGCACAGCTCTTGCCACACGAGATGGTATTATTGTTAATGACTATATTCCATAAATGAAAATTGCGGTAGATACATACGACATATCAATCTGGATCTCTTCAAATTGCTGGGTAAACTTTTTCCGAGGACTCTCAGATGAAGTTATGTGGTCGCCAGATGAGTGCATAGCTTGAGGATGGATACTGACAAACTGGATTGGGCTTAGGCAGTCCCATATTAAGTCAGTAGTTATTTATGCAGAACTTTGACTGCGTTGGACGACTTCTGTAAGGATTGAAGACTCCAATGGGGTGTGTGTTCCCGTCCGGATCTTCTATACAGCTCCTATACTAATTATTAAATTCATTACATTCGAAGTCGCTGAACCATACCTAAACTTGTTGAAGAATTTTAATAAAATTTCCACAAACAAAAAAAAAAAAAATCAAATCCTCCCAGCTATAGTAAATCAAAACTCACTTTCCACTTTATCCTTTTCTGCCGAAAATTCAAAATGAACTAAAGTTTACTGCCAGTGCCCCGCCCAACCAAGTTCTAGTTACGTAGGTATCACTGCACAGGCACTCCCCCATCAAAAATTAAGGACACATTTCTCAACCCCTGCCATAGCTTTCGGTTTGCCCAAAATGAACAAATCGAAAACTTTGTTCAGAACTTAAACTCTTCAAATTTACGGACTAAGTCAATTGGAAATCAATGCGGCGCTGGTCCCTCCAATCAACCAAAACTCGAGTTCAGTCACCTTGCCGCCGCCGCCGCCGCCGCTCAGATCGGTTTTTCAATTTTGTGTGGCCCTGACTGAGTTTGAACATCCCTTAGGTGGTGGTGGTGGTAGTGTAGCCGTAGAAAAATCTCGACAAGAGAATGCAATTTTCTAATTAAATTTTTAGACTTTGGTGACGTTTCCCGCTGTCGTATGGAGACTGGGAGGCGAATAGCTTCGACTTGGGGTGACTGTGTTTTAAGCAAAGTTTGCTTGAAGCAATCAACATGCATAAAATGGGAGTAAATACTCCTCACTACCTGCAACGTAGTGCGCTTCAATGGTTCGGCGTCGCACATCAAAAATACAGCGTGTCACAAATATTGTCATTTCGTCGCCATTTTAAGATGCGGGAGAACTGCCAAAGCCAAAGCTAAGGGATGCTTTCTCTTCGGCTTTAAGTTTTCATTCGGTTGAATGATTTGACTTGTGGTTGTTTAAAAAATTTGATTGGAATGTATTCGTTTGGGGGTATTCATCATACATGACACTGTGTAGAATATCCTTGTGAAAAATTAAACAGACGGCTATGGTACATACTAAGTTTTATTGATCAGCCCGCCTAAAAAAACGGCCAAAAACTTGTAGAAAAACGCCCCAAAAAGTCCATCAAAGAATGCGCCAAAAAACTCACTCAGATTCAATCAAAGTTTCTTAGAAGATGGGTAAAAACCGTAAAAAAAAGGTACAAAAACGCAGTCCAAAAAAAAAAAAACGAAGCGAAAAACGAGTCAAAATGTACGAAAAGCGAAGAAAAACTCAATAAAAAGACGTTAATCAAAAAACTCAACAAAAAATAGTATGAAACGCTCCCAGAAGAAATATGTCGATAAACGCAACGTAACGGGTCAGAAAAGTCCTAAAATGCACCAAAAAATGCGTTGGAAAACGAAACGTGTGCAAAAACGCAACAAAAAGCATAATGAAAAAGAGTAAAAAACGCGTCCAAAAGTGAAAAGTGTTTGAAAAACTCATCCAAATTTATATAAGAAGCTTAATAACGTAAAAACAACATAACCGAAAGTGACAGAAAAACGCGTCTAAGATCGTAATGAAAGGGAGTCAAAAAATGCAGAGAAAAACGTTTTCAAAAATGACATAAGGCATCGAAAAAATCCTCAAAAAAAGGGTCAGAAATGTATCGAAAAATGTGTTTAAATGGGTTTTGTAAAAATGCTATGAAAAGGGATTAAAACGCATCAAAAACGTTAAGAAGCATTATAAATATTGTTCCAAAAACTCGTCAAAAACTCATCCAAATTTCATTAAAATTCCGGAAAAAATTAGCAAACATATAAGAAAAATACAACCGAAAAGAGCACGAATACGCGTCTCAAAACGCTTTGAAAGAGATTGAAAAATCGCAGCAAAAAACCGGTCCGAAAATGCCAAAAAAAAAAATGGTTCTAACCGTCAAAAATGTCAAACGAACAACGGGTACAAAAATTCTAAATAGAATGGAAACATTCCACGGAAACTAGTCAGAAATGCACCGAAGAATTCGATTCCTACCCGAAAATGCATTAAAAACTCAAGAAAAATCGTACCAAATCGCAACGAAGCAAAATAAAAAGTGTTCCAAAAAGCGTTGGGAAATGCTTCAAAAATGAGGGGAGAAAAATACGTTTTCATCCTGATTCGCCTTGTTGGAGATGCCTCTGCCTACACCAGAGTGGCCTAGTAGGAAGTATGTTCCTTTTTCGATGAAAGCCTTCTTTTTTAGGCGACTTGCTTGTATCTTTAGTACAAGTTAGAGGAATGATATTATGATCATCAAGCTACATGTTTACTTTTATTTCACAGACTGAGTCTATTTGAGTAAATAAAGCCGAAGTCATATTCG
Source organism: Cheilosia grossa (assembly GCA_963082955.1). NCBI lineage: Eukaryota > Metazoa > Arthropoda > Insecta > Diptera > Syrphidae > Cheilosia > Cheilosia grossa. Next base: position 59,215,811 of record OY720145.1, on the reverse strand, counting down.
TATATATGTAGCAAGATTTTTGACAACCCCTTACTTGGATTAGTTGCCACCATTAACGACTGGCAGCAAAATATGTGTTAACAGGACAATCAAATGCTTGAGCTGACATCATCCCAAACCGTTGTTAATCGTTCGAAAATCGAACAGATAAAATGTATTGAATTTATCTTCATTGCCGAAATGTGCCCCAGTGGCTGTTAATAGCTGCTGCTATCGGCAATTCCCTTAAGAAAACCCTAACTCACCCGTAGATAGTACTACTTAGTGATATCCATCAACACAACCAGCGACATCCGCCCTCAATCTGAAGTTAATTACAAATCTAAGTGACCGTTAAAAGACTCCAAAGACCCAGGAATCGCACTAAAATCTACGAAATACCCCACCCAACCCATAAAGCCGTCACAACTCCCACTTTTGGGCTTTTTAATGGGCGCAAAAACATATCCCTGTCTGTTTGTTACAAAAAGAAAGAAACGAAACTTTACGTGACCTTAACAGATTTTTAGCCGGAGGTGTGGATAACGAGGTTACTAGCTACTCAGAAAATGGCGAAAACAATTTCAAGAAGCAAAACAAAAAGATCTACAACAATCAATAAATGGCCATCAGTGGCAGTAAATACGGGCGAGTCTGTGCTACCTCTCTCCCAATGCCAAACGTGACCAGTAAAATTTTAATGTCCTTGCGGAAGAGACTTTGAGAAAATAGAATAAACGTACGAAACAAATACAAAGTTTCTTCTTCTTTTTATCATTTCACCCTCTGGGTCTGGATACGCGAATCGTGTATTGGTGTGTTGTGTGTGTTTCATGGAATTCACCTGCAGTATCGTTGTAGCCGTGTTCGCTGACAAAGAAAAATTACAACACAGGACAGGGTGGACAAAAAAAAAACGGGGCATACGAAAATGGAGCAATGATTCTTGTCAGGAAATCTTGTTCACTTCCTTGGGTGGTGGGGGAAGGGGGGAAGCGTTCTAACAACATCACCTAAGACATCTAGATAATTTCATTTTCGAAATAGGGACACATTCATCGATGTGTCGTTAAAGTAAATACCACCGGATGTTCGTCTTCTGCTTTGTTTTTCTCTTCCTTGTTTTTTTTTTTTTTTTTTTTTGTTTTTCTTGGGATCAGTTTCACATCACATCCGCGCCAAGGAAGACAACAATGAGGATATATTCGATGGTCGGGATGTAAACAATGTGAAAACGTGCCGTTGTCGTCACCGTTTAACGCTGTGATTTCCGGTGTCGGCCTTGTTTATAACTGCAATTTAGGTACCGTGATTTTGGGCCAGCAATTATTTCTATTCCGTAACAGATTTCTGTATACCTGGAACTGAAAATGGCTCCCAAACATTGGTGAGGTTTTGTTATGTTTTAGGAAAATGCCGGAATTTATGGCACACAATTGGAATGAATGGTAGGGAAATTGTTTTTGCGTGGATATAGGAAATGATCTCGTCGAATGATGTCTTTATCTTGGGTCTTAGGAAGGGGACGGACATTTTTTAGAGGCTATTTCATTAAACTGCATCTTGGTGTTCTATTATTATAACCACACTATTTTGACATGGAATCCACATCCGCTCTGAAAGGTACGTCAACATGCGAACTCAAGCGATTAATATTCACTCCCTCTTGTCAACAAGTGAACAATCAATCTCGTAGAAAATAGTTACACAAAACGCTCTCACATCAATCGGTCGTCATCGTATATTTGTTTTCCGTTTATTGTGCTTCTAGAAATCCAAGCATCATCACTCTGTACGCTGCAACATCGAACATGGCAATCAATTTGACTGTACGCCCGTTTTGGCGCATATACAAGATTCTTCCGCCCATTCAAATCGAGTCAAACAAAAGCAATCTGTTGTGTACTGGATCTCATCATACCCAGCACAGTATTGCGATAAGAAATTCACTTCCAGGGCTGTGCATCTATTCTCTTTAGCTTTATGCTGCCGTTGTATAGTTCCAGTATGCGCATTGAGTTTGCAGTTTCAGGTGGGATGGTATCTCGCATCTTCGTCATGTCGTGCCACTGCCAAAGGTGTCAGTCAGAAATCGATTATTCTAAGTCACTTGCCCTCCGCTCACCCTCTGTGCAGCCCTCTGCTCTGGTCCTTTTGTTTCGGTACGCGTAACTGTAAGAAAATGGAAATGCTTCTCATGCATGAAAACTGATGAACGGAAATGAAGTTAACGTGCACATCCTTGTAAGGATATGCAAAACTTCATGACAACAATATGCACATTCTTCGGTATATGAGCCAAATGCTGTTGCTTCTGTTTCCAATGCTGCTTGTCAGTTGAATGCTTGGCACATGCTTAGATGAGGCCCTGCCGCATTGTTCTGCTTCCTGTTGTCTTGTAGTACAATGCACAAGAGTACATAGCGTTACATGACTGGTGGAAAAAGAAAACATGCTTTCATCGAGGAAGGTTTTCTTCGTACAGTGTGTCAATATTGTGATTGCATTAAAGCCGAACAAATTAATGGCTGCCTGGTCAAGAATAATGAAGGAATCAAGGAAGTGAGACGCAATTTAGTCGTGCTAATGATTGCAATTCCTTGTGGTTCTCCTCCTCGAATTGTTTACTCACACATCAGCTAAGGCCGCCTCACTAAAAATCTAATCATCCATTAAAAATAAGTCCGCAACTAATAGCTCAGCTTTTTCAACCCCTTCATACGTGCATATGTTCAACTTGATCCTGACCATGGGTCACTGGTAAGCAGATGCTCTTCAATTTTGTTCCTTCGATTGTTTGTCATGAATCAATATTTTAGTTCAATGTTCACCATTGCGAATGAAAAGGAATAAAAATCCTCTTCGCTTTTGTAGCAATTGTAATTTCGAAGTCTTCCTTCGGAAAAGGCAAACCGAAAGTGCATCAACAAATTCCTCAGGAGCTTACATACAGATTTTAGTTCTGCACTTAAATTGTTGTAGTCTTGTTGGAAGCAGTGCGCTGTGCAGACATACTTTCTTCACTATTTAAGACCTAGGTGGGCGTGGGTGAGAAAAACCACCTGATAGTGATTAATTGGGCTACACCAACAGTTGTTAGACATTAAAACGAGTCCATAGTACGCCTACACGATGTGCATAATTGGCATTTGTAAATCATTCTTCGGGCGTGGTTTTATTGAATAGAAGATGCCCTACTTCCACATCAAAGTAGAGATTAACAGCAAAATATTATCACATTTTAATTATACAACTTAAAGTAAGAATAAAATAAAATCGATTCTCTTGTCCGCTATATAAGATTATCCTGTGGGTAACTTACTTTCATTCAGAGTTAGATTTCGTACAAATTCCTCATCCCTTCATCACCCTTATTAACAATTCAATAAGCGATTGCGGACCAATTTATACATTCGGAGGGGAACAATTTCTCAAAATCACAGTACACTTTATTTTCAATTGAATTTCGATTCAAGTTCCCCAAGCCCGAATTGCCATAGCTAAACGATACTCGTGGAATTATTGGCACAACAACGTTCGGCTTTATCCCGCCCACCTCGTTAGATGCTTAACATCAAAGGAACAGCTATTCATTCTATTTCGGTTAACGTTTTATAGCAAATACTTCAGTTCATTATTTTATTTTATTAAATCACACAAACACACGGTTGAGGTAAAACCAAACCGTAAGCCCGGTGGACTATTTTAAACACAATACATTTACATTGAAGGATGATGAAATGGTAGGTATAAAGTATAATATCCCGTGCCATTGTTTTTTATAAGAGTAGTGGTTTGACTGTTAAAGTGGAATAGGATGAAATTGTTTTTATTAGGTATTGGAGTATTTTTTCTTTTTTTGGATATTGTTTAGATTCAGAAATTGCAAGGGGTTGAATGAATGTAAAGAGAATGTTTTCCGAGGGATGAAAAAGTGACCAAAATTATCTTTTTTTTACTCTGAGTTGACCTTGGATTACAAAAAAATGTACATCTTCCTGCGGTTTCCTGTTTTTTTTCGGCGTTGATAAACTAGTAGTTAGTTAGCGGAGTTTGCATCTATAGGCTATATCCTATGGGATCGACACTTGCCTTTAACTTCTGAGAAGGAAAAAAGACAAAGCTTTCTAAATCGACTTAGTTTAACTTTAACTGCACAAAAATTATAATTCACAATCAATTTTTGATGGAAATTTATAAGTCCGTGAGAAACATCGAGGAAATAGTGCTTCTAGAGCAGCTGTAATCATTGTCAACGAATGAACCGTCCAGCATATAAAGGGGGCGCCAAGCATTTCTGGAGGTGATGCCTCTAAATGGGTATACATTTGATGTATAGTCGGCAGAGCTGGAAAAAACGTCATAGTTCTTGGTACCTACTACGATTGCTGTATGCTGTCTTTAACGGCTTTTCAGAAGCTCACATTAATCTTCCTCAAAAATGGAGAAATATAAAACCAAACTCTCAGAAAAAATGCCGCCGCTGCCAAAAATTCAAAGTACCTTGTATTTTGAAACCTCCTTTTCACTAAACTTTGAAAGGTTTCACGAGAGAAGTCTCAGTAGAAAAGAAAAATTTCGCTTCAGCTTCGGCATTTGTAGTTCTCTGCTGAACTGAACTGAACTCGGCACACCTTCATGTCAGTTGCTAAGCTTGTCTAAACAAATTCGATCGCTCGCACAGGTTTATCTTAATAAATCGCTACTTCTTATATGTACGATTTAACTGCTGGGTATGTACTTTGTGAAGAATAGTTTTCTGGGTGCTTAGCACTTCTTATATCTGGGACTTTGTTCACCAACTATTTCCGCTATTTCCAATTGCCACTTCTTCTCGTGGTTGGATTTGCTACTGTAGATTTTCACTGATTTTCATCGATTTTTAAAGACTGGATGAAGATTTTCTAGATCTTCATGTAATTTTGTCAGAACCATGCATGTCGACTGCCACTGGGTTCTTATTCCACAGAAACTGAGTGTCACTTATATAACCTCCGTTGGTGTTTCTGTTGTCCTTCTAACTAGGCAAATTTTATGGTCAATTGACACTATGCATTACATTAGCTGCTTAGTGGTAGGTTGCTTACTTGCAGAGCGCTGTTGATTCGGTGCACTTCTTTATACCTATTTGGTTCCGATGATGCTGGTCCATTTTTTGAGTGCAGCAATATCCCTTTTTGCAGTAGCAAATAGCATTCCTCCTTGTAGTCTAGTCCGCCGATGTCTTGTCAGTGGCATATAGATACATATAATATTTGTTTGTCTTATTTTTTCATTTAGAAGGAAAACAAATTCATTGCACTTTTTTCATTTGTACAAGTTTTTTTTTTATATTTTTATTTATAAAATCAAAAATCAGTATCCTTTCCTAGAATGTCAGGCTTTCCACCACCCAGATTCAATTTGTTGAAACCTTTCCAAGTTTTAAACTGAGTGCGCATTATTACTTGACGACACACTTCCAACGCTTTGTGTGGGCATCTGTTTTGGGTTGAATAGAATACGGTTTCTACTGATTACTTCCGATTCATTATACAAATTTTCCCTCCTATAAGCTGATAACGCAATCGAAAATGTCGCCATTGTGAGTTCGGAAAATTTAGCCTGGACAGTAAAAATGATTATTAGGGTATCGCGGATTGTATGGCTGGATTCAAACCCTTTTTTTTACTGTTAGCTATTTGTCTTTTTGCAGAATGATATACGACTTAATTTCTCTGTTCCCATTTTTCCAATAAGAGGTGTTATTTTGGTATTCAAAGAAAAATGTCATTTTTTGAGATAAATGATCGGAATGTTTATTTTATAATAAAGAGAAAGGTATGGCGTTAATAATGAAAAATAACATTAGCCAAATGGCCACCACGAGCACGCATACAGGACCATATCCTTTTCATGAAATTTTCCATAACCAAATCGCAAAGTGGCTGCCCTATGTCCTCGATAGCCTCACGAATTTTATCTTTGAGGTCTTGAATCGACGTTGGGCTATTGGCGTAGACCTTATCTTTCACGTGGCTCCAACGGAAGAAGTCGCAAGGTATTAAATCACAAGATCTCGGTGGCCAATTGTGATCACCTCTTCGAGAGATAACACGGTCCGGAAACTTTTCCTGTAAAAGATCAATGACACAACGTTGTTGATGATTGGCCGGCTTGGGTTCTTGAGTTAATTGAACTTTATAAGCCTTAAGACCAAAGTCTTTATGCAAAATACGGTGTAATGACGTTTGTGGAATGCCCAATTCCAAAGAACGACGAGGAATGGACAAACCTGGGTTTTCTTCAACACTTTGGGCTACACATCACTAACGTGTCCCAACAGCTCGAATTTTTCCACCAATTTCTGTATTGCGGTGTCCGACAAGGTGCTTCACGAAGACCAAAAAATGCTTTAGTTTTGCGAACTGTGACTGCAAGATTTTCACCATTTTTGTTGTTGAAGAGTATATCCATTTTGAATAATAACGTAGTTTCTACTTGTCAAATATCATAGAATAAAAGCTTCAAAAGTGACAGCTCCTGAAGTAGCAGGTCATTCACAACAACTCGTCTTATTGAAAAACCCTTTATAATAAAATTCAATTCAATACCATAGGCTACAGTAATAACAAAAAAGTATTCAATTCAAAAACCTAGCGTTTCGCACAAAGCATTCGACATTATACTCTTGAGCCATAAATGTACAATATTTTAACGGAGAACAAAGTATTTCGTTAACAGATATGTTTAACTGAAATATTAAAAGGTCCACTGTATACCCATTAGTCCCCAACCAGTGGGTATGGCCGTCCTTATACCGCCATTCATTTTATAAAAGGCGTTTTCTTGTTTATTGCCCCAATATACTCACCTCTGGCGGACATTTATATGACTTAAAGTGTCGCAAGGGTAACCACTATAAGTTACAAAAAGAACCCACATTTCAAATTGGAGATTCTTTTTTTTACCAAAATAGCATGCAAACAGCTACTTTTAAGAATCCCTATCAATGGGTCAGTAACCAAAAATGACCCACAAAATGAAATGAAAACACACATATCTACTGACCTTTCCCCAGACAAGTTCAACGCCACACTGACATTTTGTGTGGAAACAAGAGCCAAACCAAAATTACCATAGAATTTTGTTGCAGCAACATTGCTCCTTTGTCTCCTAAAAAGCTTTCCTTTTCCTTTGCAGATTCAGCAGACAATATCTGAGGTTTTCGAAAAAAGACCCCCACTCGGATATCAAATAGTCGTATCTCATTCTAATATATGCGAACCAAGTTCTGTTGTCGTTCACGATTCTCAAAAGTGTATGCAAATGTTGCTATTGTAACCAATCGATATGGATAAGCACGCAAGTAAAGCGCGTTGGTGTTTTCAATTTAGAGGAATGGGCGCGGTATTTTTTGCTGCCACTGATATGGGTTATGGGTTCAAGGCTGAGCACTGACACGACAATGATCTGGCCCTTGTGAACATTTTTCATCCCTCCAGCTGGTGCTGCTTGTGGGTTCTGGAGTGTGCAATTGTTTTGCTTGGAAGTGGCTACGGAGAGTATAAAACGTGCTCATAACCAGATTGGGCATGCATCATCGTTTCGCATAGTCATTGTTGCTACGGCAGAAGTGACGGAGTTTCGATGGTAGCCAAGGAGAGTTTTGGTTGAATACACAGGCCACTCCAAAGATTTATTCTTTCTTTTATGCTGGGATATTTAGAAAGAACCAAAAAAAAGTTAACTTTCACAAACTTCAACCAGAGCACTCGCTTTGGGGGAGCGCCACAAATGGGGGTCAAGAGTGGATAACAGAGTAATAGGTGGTTTGGAGTGGGCTATATGCTACAACTTGTGGCCGACATTGTTCGAAGTGTTTTGCGGTGCTTTGTTACACTGTCTGAATGGCCAACGGCTATTGGATCGCTTTATTGGGAAATACTGTTGTGGAATCAAAGGCGGTGTGTTTAGTTTGTGTCAGCGCCCAACCTGTTTCTTAGGAAATTTAGCAGCAACAAAAAGAAAAAAAAAAAAAACTCGGGCGTATACGTAACATTTTTTTTTTTATTTCATTTCTTTTAAATTTGTTTTGCTCAATTCTAACAGCCCCACCCCAATGGAACTGAAGAGACAGTTGCGCTTATTTGCCCAAAAATAACCACAACAATCCCAGCCTTCATCAAGTGTTATCGTTCATCGTTGTCCGATTGCGGCCGCACTATTCAAACATAAAGCATCGCTTGTAATTATTCGCCATCCCCACACGTGCATATGGCGAGCGGCAGTAATTTATTGCAAAATTTGGAAAATTCTCATGTCGGGGTCAAAGCAGAATAAATTATTGGTTTCAATGGCAGAGTTCCGGTTTTTCATGAGGACATTATCGCAAATCAAACATAGAAATTATTATGGTTCATGTGGAGCGTAAAAACTGTAGATACGAACGATCAAACAGTACGTACTCGTAGTCAGCAAATACTATACACGGGGAAATGTTATCTATTAACAATTGTTGGGGTTGCTTTGGAGGAGATACCCGTTGATCATGGGACTTTATGATTGCACGGAGGCCACATATTTACGCTTGATTGATATTATGGTTTTATTGCAGATAAAATGTTTGAATTATGGGCGAGTAAATATTGCTTTAACATTTTTTTCTTGTTGTTGTTGAGTGGGCGGTTTTAGTGTTTATTTCCTAAGCTAGTAGTGTAGTTTATATATTGGCAGGTGGGTAATCGAATTCAATCGATTTATATGGACTGACGTGATTTAAATGTGGAGTATTCCATTTCTATGATGAGGTAGTAAAACATTCAATGGCGGGTAGAACAATCCGGATTATATATTTTCAGGCATTTGGTGAGTTTTAGACGGCTTATTTGCAAGACCGACTCAGCAGGAAATCTTTTAGGTCAACGTGCCGTAGTTCGCCTTGGTGAGACAGAAGGTAAACAATTTAAATTACAACTTTTAGTTTCATCTGGTTCCGTTTAAGACAAACCGTTTGTAGGCTTGTATTTATTTTGTATTTATTTATATTGCAACGCTAAACATTGAGTTAAGCTCATAAGAGTATAGGAAATAAGATAAAATGTAATAATATAATGTGCAAGGATGTGCAAGGTTAACTACAATAATTAAAACAAAATCATTATATGAAAACGAAAAACATTTTTAAGCTACAAATCATATTTAAGCGCAACTAAGTAGTAAGGAAAGAGAGACAAAAAAGAAAATAGAAAACAAAGCTAAATCAATTCTAATTGGAAAAGTATTTAAAGCAGACTGTGTGAAATATTTTGTGTTCGATTTTGGACCTCACATAAGTGGGTAGATTATTCCAGAGCTTGACAGCATAAATGAAAAATTGCCTGCGTGAAGTCAGACAGGTGTATGTAGCAGGTCGTACAATAAGGCGATTATAAGAACAGACCTTTAAATTTTTTAAACAAGTTGTATGGTTCTATTTTGTGAATAATTTTAAAAAGTAAAGCACAACACCGATATTTGAAAAAAGCCTCCAAATTATATCCACGAAGTTGACGAGCCTCAGATGAGATGTGATCAAATCTAGGGCAGTTGAATACAAACCGGGCAATTGAATTGCAAGCAACGCGAAGTTTATGAAGTGAGAGGGAATCCGGATCTGCATACAGCTCAAATCCAAATGAAATTATGGGGTTTATTAAAGCTTTTAGTAGTTTTAGCTCAACTTGTGTGGGTAAAGTGTTTTTTGCTATTGATAATCCACGTAACGATGCGTGAACTTTATTTAGTACAGAATTAATGTAATTATCCCACGTTAATTTGTTGTTAAAAATTATATATATAGTTGGCGCAACAGGTCCGTAGGGACCTAAGGCCTAGCTTCTCGCAACCATTCGTTTTGTGCGAGTTTTTTTTATTTTTGGAACGAAAGGAAGGGATCTACAATTTTATGCCGATTCCAAACGGCTAATTGAGAAGCTCTGAAGACAGTTATACTCTCGGATGTTTGTCAGACGTTCGCAAGAGGTGGCGCAGTGGAAAAAACCCCAAGTTGGAATTTGGGTTTTTGCGGGATTCGAACCTGGGACCCCTCGCTTAGTAGTCCAACACACTAACCACTAAGCCATTGCCATTACTCCAAGATTATTCGCGTTGCTGACATATTCAACTTGGGAAGAGTTTAGGAAAATAGGTGGGAAATCTGGATGTTTAGATATTGGCATGGCTTTCGTTTTTTTCGAGATTGAGTTTAAGAGCATTGCATTTGGATCACTAAAAAATGGAATATAGATCGTCATTCATTTTAGCTATTGCATCCTCGACCATGCCAAGAGGGAGTAATGGACCAAGAATAGATCCTTGCGGAACACCATTATTGACAGAAATAAACCAAGACAGATTACTATTACATGAAACAGCTTGCAAGCGATTAGTCAAATATGAATAAATTAGTTCACTAGAAGTGTCAGAAAAGTTAAAAAAAAGTCATTAATTTATCGCAGAAAATATTGGGATTAATGCAGTCAAATGCTTTAGAAAATGCAAGTAAAGTTATCAATCCATTATACCACTTGAGCAGGCGATCACAGAAGTTTTTTTTTAAAAAAAGCTGTGCTATTTGCTCTTACCTATTGTTCTTCGAGAATAAGTTTTGCCACTTTCTGTCTTTTAAATATTTACCTACATGTGTCAAATTTTAGTTCAACTTTAGAAATTCTAGACAACCATCAAAACTCAAAATGAAGTCTGAACACACATATTCTTGGAATTGGTCTTCAAATACAGTCTTACAGCTTTAACACTCATTGTGTTGGTACCGCAATCTAAGGCGTGCACCATTAAATGCGACCCAAATGTTGAGGGCATAGAAATATGCCGAAGGAATAAGGGCACTCATAATTGCAGGCACTTTCCAAACATGTGCAGACTGAAATAATGTTTGACGACCTTTATCTCTGTTGGTTCCCAAACAAAATATCGATTCGTGGATGCAATAAATGTCCGTACATAAGACCAGGGATGGGAATGTGATCATTTAACAAGGACGAAGTTACAACAATATTCTCAATCACTGGTTACAAGCCACACGACATTTGGAACGCGGTTAATTCAAGGAAAACACAATAGCAACAGGAAAACACCGCACAAAAACGAAGCCGCAAGCAAAACCACCAAACCGACGGACGAAACCAACATGAGACAATGAGGCCGATACGTCAAATGCTCGACTAACGACTACCCATTATCGACGCATTGTCGGTCTCCTCTCGCACCAGTCAAGGTTCCTAAATGAGTTATTAATCGGGACTAGTCACACTTACGAACCGGCGTGGAAGCAGTCTACACCTGATCCTATCGCCATCTCACTGTCACATATTGAGAGAACATAAATGTTATAAATTAAGAAGTGTTAGTGACTATTTAATCGTATTGTATTGTAATACTAAAAAGTAAATTGTCATATGAAAGACCAATACCAAGTTTCACGGTCAAGGACAATGACCATTTAAGACCACAGCTGATCTTGTACATAGGAAACCGAGGTTTCGCAAATAATTTGCACAGCAGTTTGAATGCAAAACTTTGACTTAAAAAGAATAAAGTATAATTTATATTGTTCCGCGAATTTCATTTCACCTTTCCAAGTGAATCGTCAATTCACTTTTGCTGCGAGACGCCTACTCCAGCCACTTAATTTTTCTATTCGTCGCCTACGTTTAGAACAATCTCAGAAGGTAAGTGTTTTTGTCGCCTGAAATTAAGTCTTCAACATTTGATTATGTGAAACCTTACAGTGGGTGACGAAAATCTGAAAGGAACACTTTTGAGAACTGTCAAAATAAAAAGCGATTATGATCCTTCTTTTTCGCAGTAAGAGTCACTCATCTTTGTCATTCTTTTTAGCGACGGAGATGGTGGTGATTGAGCAATTCCATTGCTATAATATCTCATGGTAACGTTTTCACAAACCCGTATTTATTGAAACAAGGACCAAACGAAGGACGGCTCTCCGTAGCTGAATTCCCACATGTACTCTTTTACCACAGATGATATAAATCACAAAAGTTGTCGATTTATATACCTAAGAAACAGAAGAAAGTGTGAACATATTCCAGTTATCAGTCGAAGTATTTCCAGAACGCCCATTTACCGAGATACAAATTTTGCATAGCCCCTCTGCAAGCCATTTCCGATTAAAGTGCGGTAATCTAAATTCCCAGGAACCCAACATACTTCCCAACTACCACCAAATCAATTTGAAAGTGAGTGAGCTCCACCGTCAAATAGCCCATTGGTGTACCTTTTGCCAATTTGTCATGCACATCATTCCATTATACCACCTGTTAATGTGACAATAATTTCACTAGCCCGAGGAGTAACACAAAAAGGCATATTACCTCCGTATTAGCCATACAAAGCGAAATCACACCTTCAGTATAGCGCAAACGAGCCTTTGTAGACTCGCACTCCATTTGCATACTCATCTAGCACGTCACATCCTTTGCAAGGTACTGTGCTTTAAGCCCCCACCCTCAAACACTCAGAGCCACGACACGCCACTTGTCTTTCTTTTGGCGTTTTCTACTCATTTGCACATAGCAATGCTAACGCGTTATATCTGCAGGCAACCGCACAACGTGTTCTACATCTGTGGTTATGGTGCGACGCACATAGATGTTCCATTAGCGCGGTTTTGCCATAGTGCCTATAGTTCATTCCCGAAATAAGCGCAAAAACGAGACCGAAACACCATTCGTCGGTGTGTATGTGTATCGCCATCTACCTCGCATGACGTTCGGTACTTATAACTCTCTTGTTTGCCGTGCACGCGTGTTAGTTTTTTTTTCCTTGTTTGCATTAGGCCTTAAATCTTCTTTTGTTTTTTCCCCAAGAGCAGGACTATAGGTCTGCTGCTCTATTCGAAATGCAACAGAACAATGAAGTGCAGACGTAGAGGCAGAGCACCAGGATCAACTAAACATATTAAAGGAAAACAACAGAAAAAGGACACACGTTAAGCGAAGAAAGATTAAGTGCACGACTGAGTCGAACGAAACTTTCTCGTTGATAAAAAGTTTGGTTGGTTGTTTTCTTATGTTATTAGTTAGGTAGGTATAAGAATCTGAGAAGCGATATTAGATCAAAGAAAAGCGTTCATTAAATATTGGAATAGAGCTAAATAAAATCCACTTTTGGGTTATTCATCTGATATGGCAGTACATGTCAAATAATTATGTGAGTTTTTATAAGTTGAGGCTCTCAGTAACAGGCAATTCTCGCAAGTTCTGGTTAAACAGTCAATAGCGCCTACTGTACTATTTTAAAGGCTCTTACACTTTATAAGATTTTTTAGTATCTACCAGGACGTAGTTGGAGTTTCCCTTTTTTGATACGTTAGAGAATGTTTTTATTTCCGACAGAAATAAATTAGTGACGTTGGTTTAAGGTCTCTACGATTGGAGGTGGGTTTCGTTATACATATACCGATATCTTTCAATAGGCAATATATGTATGAATTTAGAGAACTGTCTAGGAACTTGCGTTAGCAGTTATAAACTGAATATCCCGATGGACGTGTGGGGGGAGGCGAATGAAGTCAGCGTTACTGATTGTGTTAGCTCCAAGTGGTTGGAATTATTCTAATTATTCTATGCATGCTTAAAATAGTTGAAAAAAATTTGCTAAAAAGACGTTTGACACGCCTGTCATTGCACTTTTGATGGAAGTGCGGTATTGAGTTTTAAAAAAAATATTCAAAGACAGATGGGCTTGTGGATGATAGTCATTTTTGAGAAACAATTAAATGATTTAACTCGATTTTTGTGTGAAAAATCAAGTACGGGATCTTATTTAGAATATTGATATTTTCCTTAGTGTTTATTTTTATTAAAATCGTTCGAGCGGTTTTTGTAAAATTTGGCAGACAAAACAGCACCCAATATTGCAATGTTTTGTAAACTATTGCTTAACTTTTAAGCTGAAAATTGGGTTTTAGAGTTTTATCGAAGTCGAAAATGCGGTTTTCGAGATATGAACAGTTCTTAAAAGTAACGTTGATTCGAATTGAAAATTAAGAAGGAAATCATTTTAGAAACATCAATTTTACTCTAAGTATGCATTTTGGTCAAAATCGTTTTTTTCGGAAAAACTAAAGAATACTAAAAAAAACTTTTTTCTCAAAAACTCACGGTAATATAGAGAAAAACTGGAGTTGCTATTAAACTATTTATTCGGAATTGATTAGCATCTCGCGTTCGAAATTTTTCACGAATACAATATCTTTCTCTTACTATAACCGAGAAAGTTAAAAGAATACAAACTCCACCACGAAGGATAATGGGAAGACACAACATGACACGCTACAATGGGAGACATGCAGGAAATTTACATGTGAAGCGTGTAATCCTTGTTATTGAGAATTACGAGCAATTTAAAATTATTTACAATGCTGACTCGCATGTGCGATCAAGTGTTCGAGTGTTTGTGTGTGTGTGGGCTTGTGTGTGCGGGTATGCGATAAGGAACGTAATGTGCCAAGCCAGGGGACGGATACTCTCGCATTTATCCTTACCTCAACGATGGCACTTTGCGTGGGGACATGTATTTCTCTGTAAATGTGCGATGCTAACAAAGGCTAAGAAAAATGTTCTCTAATGATTTTTCGTTGTGAAAATGATATAGACAAAGGATGTACTACGGCGGCTTACATTGTTGAAGTATGGTGAAAATTCCGGTGACACGTCCTCGCGAAATTACTTGCGGCAAGGATAAGTTTCGCAACTTGTGGTGGCTCGTTGTGCTTAATTTACGATTTCGTTGCCAACTCGGGATGTGTCTGCTTAAAGGTAATTCACATGGAGCTCGTATGAGTATGTTTTATTTATATTCTTGTAGTGGTTGGTAGTGGGCATTGTTAGTTGAGTTGGAAATGTTGAAATTTGTCCAACTGACAAGGAGCCTCATGATTGTAGAAATGTAATATATTATGTACTTTCCTGCATCTGTGAGCCTTTTTCTTGGGAGAGTATCTTTGGCTGGGTTGCCGCAAACAAAAGCATGAGTGTCTATTTTGGACAGTTTTAGATAGCCCACACAAAGTCTGGAAATTAATTTCCAGCAGGGCAGAGCCCACAAGAATCAATTGGTTGGAAACCAGTCGGGTTTTGCACATTCAGGGGAATGCACAAAATTAAATTCTATGGAATGACAGCTTTTGTTGAGCTCCAGTATATTAATTAATTCATAATTTGAAATGAATGGAATTTCCTTTTCTGTGTCGTACACACACATAATCTCGGCTTGCTGCATATTCCAGCAATTTTCTTATTTTCACCATGAGGAGGCTACAATATTATGCAGTTAGTACTGTACCTACTCACATCTTTTCATTGTGGCATTTCTTTCAAGTGCAAAAATGGTTTCATTTTTTGCTATAAATATGGCTCTATGAAGCCATATTGTGGACGAGAATGAAGAAGTCTGTGTGGAGCTTCAAGCAGACATGTCTGACATATGAATCAGTTCCACAAGTATTTGCTTCTAATAGAAAAGAAATTATTTGGAGAATTCACTTAAAAGGACGTCAGAAAAGAATGCATAATACTGGGGCTAGGGGCTTGCTTCCCTTTTCGTACGCCACTGGCAGGTACTCTTTGTGCTGAATCTCCCTTAGTAGTCATAATAAAAGCACTTATTTGATGAAGTTTACCATCGGTATAAAGTATTGTTGCCTTATCAAAAGTTATGCTGCACGCTGCACCCTATTGTGTTTTCTTTGCTTTTAAGTCGGCCACTAGACTCGACCTCATGGGAATACATCTGTCATTGGGGCGAATTTTACTACCAAAAAACAACGTCTGACCATTGACCATAGAGCCTGTAGTATACAGGTGTGTAAGGCATCATCAGCTTTGCTGCTCGACTTACTTAGCCGTAAGCAAGAGCAGATCGAGGATCGGGTGAAAATGATCACGAATACGAAGCAGCAGTTGGCACGCTTGCAGATGCGCGACATCAGCTCGTCGGTCGAGTGGGATGTTGCTGCTTACTTACACCCTTTATATGTAACACTGCTAAGGGCGCGGTGTTTCTTCCCTTGCAAATGACTATGTCCATTTACATGATCCGAATCAGATCACGAAAATAAAACAATAAGGATCATTTTGGAGTAGTGGCAACAGTTGCTTTCAAAACACGACGGATAATGTATGAAAATGACAAACTTCATATTGCCACCAGCCATATTGCAAACATTCTGTACAACGTGACGTCACAATATGATATCAATTGACATGAGATTTCATTTGCTTGTCGGGGGTGTTACCATATGAATAAAATTAATAATTTTTATTTTTGGATATTGTTTTTAAAAAAAGTAATTTAAAATTCTATGTTCAAAAATGAAACAAATAAACAATATTTTGCTACTGTATTTCGGTTTTCGGTGTATTTATGCGAGCGAATGATTTTTTTAAACATTTATGAAATGTTCTCGATTTGCTTCAGAAACATTTCATAAACATTTGTCAAACATTTCTGTTTTTGCCGGTGTATACGCCGCATAAGTATTTATTAAACGTTTATGAAATACTTTTTACCGTCGGAAATTCACGACCAGAGGCTCGAAAACAACAACACGGCTTCCGTAATATGGTGTGTTTTGTTTCTAAAAAGAAATGAGTTAACCTACAATCAGTTCGCAATGTAATAGAAATGTTTCCCAATAACTAGGTGCGAAAACAACTTAAAATTAATCAGGCAGCTAGTTTCGATTTTTCATTATTCCAAGATTTTCTGGAAATTTGTATTTTATGTTAAAAGACCAAAAAACACCTGTGAAACAAATTACTAACGAACTGCGAAACATTTCATAAACATTTTTTTTTGTTAAATAAATGTTTATGAAACATTTACTTAAATATTTCGCTGGTCTGGGCATACTTTTATGGAATGAAAAAGCAAAATCATCTCAAAGGCGGGAAATTTATTCGAAGTGAAAAAAATGCTTTGTGATTTTTTTGTGTTATGAAGGGTGTTGAATATTTTAGTCTGGCAACGTGACTGTGTGGCTCGGCTATCGTTTACAGGCACACCAACATTGAAAAATGAAACAAGCCACCTAGTACAATCAATTTTCAGACCATGATTCGTGATCTCGATGAATAGCAGCATCATATGCTGTTGTTGTAAGTGCATGTATTTCGATGATCTAAAGGGTCCGCCATCTAACTTTTTTTTTCAACTAGTGCTTATTTCGCGAATGGTAACACTTAGCTCATGTCTGGTTTGACAGATAATTAGTTTTATCCTTCCGCTGAACGAATATGGTTGTGTATACGCTTGAACAACGCTGGGAAATATTGCGACATTATACTTTGAAAATCATGGTAATGTTGCAGAATGTGTTTGAAAATTGCGTACGGAATTTGGAAGAAGAGAAGCACCGTCAGCTCCGTTTGTTCGTTATCTTGTGAAAAAAGTGAAAAGCCAAAAACAGTGCGTACACCCGAGAAAATTGCTGCTTTGGCAGAAAGTGTGCGTGAAGCGCCATCAACATCAATTCACCGTCGTTCTCAACAATTGAACATTTCGGAGACATCATTGAGACGAATTTTGCATAAAGACCTTGGTACGACGCCATACAAAGTCCAATTGGTTCAGAAGTTGAAGCCAAATGACCATCCAATGCGTTTTCGCTTCGCTAAGTGGGCCTGTTTTTGAAGATCGCATTATCAGCCGCAGAGCTGATGTCGTTTGCCACCTCGGAGCTTCGATTTAACACCGTTGGACTATTATTTGTGGGGTGCCGTAAAAGATAAGTGTTACGCCGACAAGCCAGAGACAATTGACGCTTTAAAGAACAATATTCGTGAAGCCATTGGTGAAATACAGCTGCACACAATCGATAATGTGCTTAAAAATTGGACCGATCGTGTAGGCTACTGCATGGCAAGCCGAGGCAGCCATTTGAATGAAATTATTTTCCATTATTAACCGGAAGGATTGTACTTTCAAATAAAAAAAGAAATTTGAGAAAATATTCAGTAGTTTTTTTTTATAGCATTTTTTTAAAAATATAAGTTATTTGGCGGACCCTGTATAACTTAATAAATATAACATTTGTTGTTCATTTGGGATATTTTTTTTTTTCTTGCCAAAGAAATTTGTGTCATAAATCTTTGTAGAAAGTTTATGATACTTCTAGCATTATTTCGACTACATATTCATGTAACGTGCTTTTTATTAAAATATATTGATAATAATGTGAATGATAGAAGTTGGAATATTGTTATTTTTTTATAGTTACACCATTTTTACAAACAAATTTAATTAGTTCGCACTTCATTAATTGTTTCCAATTTCATCTGCTGCAGTTTTACTAAGCAAAATCAAAAAGCATTCTCATTTTTATCCTACTAAAATATTGAAATGTCGGAAAGCAGCGCAGCGCACATAGCAAAAATACAATTAAAAGTTTATTCGATTTTACACTACAAAGACAAATAATTTTCAGTTCGCTGTTTAAAACGAAAATCAATTCTTTCGGAGGAAAACTCATTAAAAGATATACGTATTCTAAAATAATGAAGTCTCAAAATTACATATGTGGGTGGGTTCTTCTTAGATAAATTCTTCTTAATCATTAAACCATTCACAATGTTTTTTTTTTGTTGCCACCCAATATTCCTCTTTACGCTTGGTGCGCAATGTCATACAATTCTTCGTGCACGTACATTTAAAGGAGGATGTTGTGTGTGTGAGTATATATTCTATACTTACTTCGTGTGTGTACACCTACAGCAGCCATTAGTTTTAAGATGTGTGAACATTGTTTGCAAAAAAGCGCCAAAATATTACGGTCGCATTCAGCGGCTACAATTCAGCCTGTGCGCAGTCAGATCGCATTGATTTTAAGTGGTAACATTTAATAGCAACCTCAGAGTTTCTGTGTGTTTTTGAGCGTTACACTTGAGGACATTTGTAGCTTTGAGACACGTAATGGTAACAAAAAATGTCAAATAGTTACCATCTTATTGGAATGCCTTAACCAACACAATACTGTGTCAAATATACCGTCTGGGGACTATAATTTAAAGTAAATCTGGGTAATAGTCACAAATTTCTATTTGGGGCAGAATTTTGACCCAAACCGATTGTTAGTGTCCAACATTGAAGGCCTTTTAGTTCAACAAATAATTTCACGAAATCGGGATTGAATCAGCAAAGGTTGGGTACCTATTTAAAGGCCGCATCGAAAGACTTACGACCTCCACTGTAGTAATAAGGCTGTCCTTACGAATTATAAAAACCACTCCACAATAGTCGTAAGCAAGCCTTACTTCAGTGCACTACCTTCATGTCGCGTAGGGAACTTGAAAGTTTAATGTTCTCAAATCATGTGCTCGCTGATTCATTTCCGAATGTGCCACATGCCTATTTATGAAGACCCTGCGAAGCGGAGTATTCCTTTGATAATTAATATTACATTATATTTTACCTGCCCGGGTACCCCAACAGCAAAAGGACTTAAAAAGCCCACTCCCGACCGCATTCTCGGTTCATGGACACAAAATTACGCACCGTGCTCAGCAGTTTGCCATGAAAAAGGATTTCTTTTTCTTTTCACAATTTCCGCCGTGAAAACTCACAAAGTTTATCACAACCAAAGGAGAAACGTGCGTATACATGCCAAGCGTTGATGTAGACTTCATTTAATTGGAAAATTCCTCCGGAGCAGGAAAAAAGGGTCGAACTCCTAAAACCAATTAATTCAATGAACTCTTTTCGGGTGGGTGTCGATCTATAGTGTAAAGATACCAAAAATACCTCGTACACAACAGATTGATGTCAATTATTGATTGACGGCAAATTAAATGGACACCAAGCTGGCGAAGGATGCGCCCAGGATGAGATAGCTAATTTCGAGAATGTTAATGGCATGGAAAAATTTGTGTAATTAAATTCGAAAAATTAACCGATTTGCGAAAAACCACCCAAATGGAGAGGACAGACGACAGAGTACCCAGTGTAGGATAAAGTGGTATTGGCGACTCACTGATGCGATGATGATGATGATGCTCATTTGTGGCGCTTTGCCGTTGCATGGAGGACAGCGTGCGCTGCTGTGGTGTGGCTAAAATGTTGGCCAAGAAATTAAATAGAACGCTTCATGAGATATTTCTGTTTATTAGCCTTTAAGTGTGAGTTGACTTTGGGAAGTCCAACAATGTTGTCATTCGGCCTTCCATTAGTCAGTAGTAATTATTGAACAATATTCAGCGGAACATCAAAGTCGAACGTTTGTCTTGAGCTGGGGGCTGTTTACTGTTTATGCGAAACTCCAAACTTAACTATTTACAAATAATAGCCGCTGCACAAGGAAGGCACTCCCAGCATGTCTTCAGGTAACTCATCAATATGCATTCATTTGCGACACACCCAACTCTGGATACTCTCTGTGGCAATAACAACAAAACAACTGCAACCGCTGCTGGCTCACACACCCATAATGAGCTGTCCCTGCCCCGTCATGAACGCATCCATTCTCCGCATACTGACACTAATGATCAACTCGGTTCGGTACGCCATCCTAAACCGGTGTGCCTGTGTATACACAGAAGGTTGCTTGGGTGGTGCTTGCGACAAATAATGTATCTGTTGCAATGTAATTATTATCAATTCAATTGCCGACCGCAGATGATGTTTCGTGTGCGTGTTCGGATGATGATGGCCGACGACCTAACGCAGATGGTGGGACGCTAAATATGTATTGCTGGTATATGTGCTACAGAAGACTGAGTATTCAAGTTCATTGGATTTATTCAATTTCCTGCAGTATACTCCTACCTGGCAGGAAGGATATTTTTATTCCGTTGAGTAGTTGAGCGGATGGCTGCTCGCACGAACACGGGAACGGGTAAACACTGAGAATGCATAAATGAGCCCGTTTTAGAAACCAATGAATGACTAATTTCGTTCTAATTAAATTGAAATTAGGTGCGTGTGCAGGCGGCCACAGTACAGATGGGACGATTTCAATCCTTTTTCGTCTAGCTATTGACAAATCGTGCTGTTAATGATTGCTGATTAGTGGGCATGATAATTGGCGTAAAGTGACTGCTTCGATTGATTGCGTCAATTTTCAAGTAGGTATTCTACGGCTCAGCATCGGGTGGAGTGGTACAATTCGTTGAATGAAGTTGAGGAAAACTGTTGATTGGACAGAATTTTTCAAATCGTTGTATGAGTTGGGGGCGTTTGTTAATTCTGGAATTTGTGTCCCAAAAACATAGAACTAGGCAAGATGGGAGACTCTTTTCAATTTCATTCAAATTAACCTCCCTGATGGGTCAACAACTGGAAAAGGTACATTAATTCTGTAGATATTGTGCACGTTCTCAATATTTGCTACCTGGAATTATGTGGCTCAGTGGTTAGTGTGCTGGACTACTGAACGATGTTTGCTCTTGCGAATGTGGGGCAAACATCCGACAGTACAACTGTCATCGTAGAGCTTTTTAATTCAGCCGTTCGAACTCGGAATAAGATTGTAGCTCCCTTCCTTTCGTCCTAAATATAAAAACTCCCCCAAAACGAATGGTTCTGAGAAGATAGGCCTAATATACAATGTTGCGAACTTTATTTATTTATTTGTTTTACCCATTAGCGACTGAAATACACACCATTGTTACATCAACCTTCTGCGCATTTCTTCAGAAAAACATTGTCCCTGTTAATATCTATACTTACTATATTGTTTCGCTTCATCACAGAAATCAACACCCAGTCTTTGTTTAAGTGCTGCTGCTTCCGAAGTCCGCTTTCCACCGATATCTTTCGATGTAATGAAATAATTTCAATTTTCCCATGCTGTATTGTGGACTGCAGCTCGGCTTTTGGATAAAGCTCATTCATAACTTAAAATTTGTATGGTAGTCTGGGCTTTCTGACGTTTTCTTTTTTTTATGTGTATTTAATTGAGAACTATTTGAGTAATTGCGAATTTGAAGAACGTAAGTTCAAAGCAAATTACATTAAGCCCACAAAAGGAAGGCGTGGCAATTAACCTTTCTCCGATTTCTTGTATTAAGAAACGCTTCAAAAGAAGTTTTCTAAAAAATGGATTTAATTGAGAACTATTTGAGTAATTGCGAATTTGAACACCGTAAGGTCAAAGCAAATTACAATACGCCCAAAAAAACGTAGGCGTGGCAATGAACCTTTCTCCGATTTCTAGTCTTAAGAAACGCTTCAAAAGAAGTTTTATAGAAATCTGTCCAAGAGTCGTCACGCCCACTCGTAACAAACATAAAACCTCCAACGGTCTTACTATAGATTGCTCCGCAAGTGTGAAATCTACTTTCAAAACCACATTTGATCGAACTCTTTATTCTGAAAACTACCAGGACAACTTGCGCCTCATGAATAAATCCATATCCAAGCGAATTCCAACTAAATGGAACTAACAGCACGATAAAACTTAATTAACGCCATATATTCAAATTGATCGCCCACAGAAAGGATAATTCATGGAAATCCTTTATGCGGCCACATCCCCCGATATCAGTGCATCGGTACGAAAAAAAAGACAGCAGAATCAATCAAAATTCGCCAACAAAGAGTTCCAGGTCAAGGATAACTTTTACGCATATTCTGCTGCACTGTCAGCTGTCACAGCGTGGCTTAAATGGCAAATAAATAGATTGCGCCGATAAAAGACGACCCTAGCTGGCTTCTATAAATTTCAATTCAAAGCCTAATACCCCCTTCAATGGATTTCTGATTTTTTATATATTTTTTTTTTTTTTTGCTTAGACATCTCTGTTGTTGAACGCCGCATTGCTCTCGCAACCTACATTGTGCGGTAGCATTTGATGGAATGAAATTAACATAATTCCAAGAGCACATGCTCTGAGTCTGACCAGGAACCAGAACCCGAATAATGCGGCACACGGAGCGTCAGTGATGTGGCTCTCGTCACCAATGAACTCGAAAAGCATTCCTACCGCATTGTGTACACTTCATTAAGCAGCAGTTCATTAGGGTGTGTGTGGGTGGCAAAGTTTGGTGAAGCGATGTCTGCGCTTCCGAACCCACCTTCTGGGTGTCGGCAAGTGAAAACCAAACTCGCCTTTGTTGCATTTTCTATGAGTTTTTGTTGCCGTTTCCATTTTTTTTTGTCGTTTTTCTTTCTCTGTCGATTTTTCTGTGCTTTTCTTGTGGTCGAAGGTTTTTGTTTAAAGTTTTCCAATTAAAATGTTTCCCCATCACAGGTTCCTTTTTCTCTGTGATAAATTTTTTAGCAAATTCTTTTATCCATCCTCTCTTGTGCGGCATTGGCACTAAATTGATGGTGGAAAAAGTGGAAAAAAGAAAAACAAAAGTGCATTAAAATAGAGCGGTAATGATAACCAAACTGGCGACATGGGAATAAGTAGTACAGCCCTTTTTATGTATGTACCATGTTACCTGAATGTACTGCATATACGGTGGCTACGAGGACGGGCGAACCAGCTAAAGAGCAGCAGAATATTCAGAATATTGGCGTTGGTGGGCTGGGAGGCTTAAGGGCTGTAGGTCCACCCAAGCACCACTAATGCTTATGCTAACTTATGTAAATTATTTTGTTTACAGCTATATCAGTGTGGATTCTTCTAGACCTCCGAAGCGTTTGCAAATTCGAAGTAAGAAAAACACGATTCTAAAATATCAAGATTGAAAAAAATTCATAACTAAGAGAACCTGATCTTCAAAAGCGTTTTTGCATTTTTAGGGGAGACTTTAAGTGCGTTTCTCGGAGAGTTTTTGAGGACTATTTCGTATGCCTTTTTGGCGCGTATTTTCCGGTCCTTTTAGGCGCTTTTTTATCGTTTTTCGATTGTGCTGTTAGGTAAATTTTTGGGACAGCGTTTTAGGTTTGCTTTTCAAAACATCAGTCAATTGTTTGAGCGTTTTTCGTGACGTTTTGGTTACGCAGTTTTTCGGCTTTTCATGTATTTCTTTATAGAGTGCTCTGATTCGATCTTAGTGTCTGTTTTTAGACCGGCATTTGAGCATTTTTGGGGGTTTGTTGCTGACTAAATTATATGTTGGATATTTCGAAATTTATGAAAGTACATTTTTGGGGTCCGTTTTTGAAGCGTGTTTCGAGGAGTTCTATTAAGCGTTTTGCGGGGTGATTGTCGGAAGCTCTAAAGCATGTTGCGGAGTGTCTTTTTTACGTTTTCGGCAGTCTTATATTTATTTTTCAAAGAATTTTTTTTTTTTATTTTGTTGGTGGTCTTTGTAATGTTTTTGGCGGAACTTTTAGATGTTTTGCGGTATTATTTGGCTTGCTTATGGATGGTTTTTAGATCGTTTTGTGGCTTCCTTGGATGCAGTTTCTAAAGAGATTTTCAGTGGGTTTGTTATTAAAGAGTATATTAGTCTTTTGTGTGTATTCCGGTGGATTCTTGTGCTGTTTTAGATGCCGTTTTGCTAGAGCGTCTTTTGTGTCTCATTTGAGTGGGTTTCCACTTTTTCGGCAAGTTTTCCGATGTGTTCTTTTGACTTTTTTTTTTGGATACAATTTGCACATTTTACTTAGAGGCACTTTACGTTAACTTTCAGGGGTACATTTCTTACATTTTCTATTTTTTTTTAAGCTCTTTATGGGTGTTTCCCGAGTAATTTTTTGTTCGATTTCGTATGCTTTGGTGGTATTTTCCGGGTCAATTTTTATATGTTACTTTGGGCATTTTCTTTTTATTATTTTTTTCATTTCATTGATTTCATTTATTCGATCTACGATTTATTTATTTCGAAAAACAATACTATCAGTTATTTAATCAATAAGTTAAATATGAATTTAATTTGTGATAAGCGAAATTAATCTATCCCTAAACATATTTCTGGGCTAAAATATATCCAACTCGTAATAGAACAGATGAAACAATTTAATACAAATTGAGATAGGTTCACGTTGCCCAATGTAGAGTGGCTACTTTCAAACAAAAGAGGTCTTGATCCCAGAGATCTTAGAAGGAATAAACGAATAAACAAAACATTATACATTTTTCTCCTCGATTCAAGAAATTGG
This sequence comes from Cheilosia grossa, assembly GCA_963082955.1. Lineage (NCBI taxonomy): Eukaryota > Metazoa > Arthropoda > Insecta > Diptera > Syrphidae > Cheilosia > Cheilosia grossa. The sequence goes on along the minus strand of OY720145.1, from coordinate 59,190,778 downwards.
AGTTCAAGTAAAAGACATTTTAAACGGTAAGAATGATGAACCTCAACTTCACTAGTACCAAATAAGTGCCGTAGAACAAATCTGAAAAACTTCTTTTGAACGCTTTCAATTCTGCGTACAATTAAAGCAGTAATAGAACCCCATACAACGCAATCATATTCCAAAACAGGGCGCAGAATACTGCAAAATAATGACTTAAGAGTGAAGGATCTTTGAAGTTTGCAGCATTCTTTTTAATGAACCCTAATAGGGAATTCGCCCTGGAAACTACATAGTAAACGTGTAAATGAAAACTTAACTTGGCATCAAAGATTACATTAATATCTTTGAAGTCACCAACTACTTACATGCTATCACTATTTAATGAATATTGGTTAAAAATAGAATGAAAAGTTCGAATAACACTAATACAATCACATTCGTCGCTGTTTAACATTAAATCGTTTGAACAGCACCACTCAGAGAAAGCGTTCTTGTAGAAGTAAACTGTCGTTTGTTGTTACTTTTTTATATCATTCGCATGCATAAGGCTTGAGCAGTTTTTATTAAGACCGGTAGATCATTAATAAAAAGTAAAAATAGCAGCGGACATATAGGGCTTGCTTCAGGGACGTCTGAAGAAACTATAGGATTTCCTTGGAAAAATAGTTCCCTATAACGCCATATTGTGTCCTGCCATGCAAGTAGGAACTAATCCATCGGAGTAGAGGGCCATAAAAACCATATGCAATTAATTTTTCTAAGAGAATCATTTTTTAATTCCACTAAGTTTGAAACAGTAGATCTGCCTTGCCAAGAACAACGTTGATATTTACTGACTTGTTGCTTGATTGTAAAAGCAAGGTTATCTGTTACAAGGTTATTTAACATTTTCGGAATAAACGAGAGCTTGGTAATAGGTTTGTAGTTAGAAACAAGATGCCTAGTACCCGACTTATAGACTGCATCTATATGGTAAGTACTTTCCATTCATTTAAAAAGATTCCCTTAACAAAGGAGGAAACAATTCTAACAACGGAAAACAAAGTGAGCTTGAACAAAAACGATAGGGTAAAATCCCAATATACCCAGTTTCTTTTGGGTTTAAAACTATTTAAAACAATCTTAATATCACTGCGCGTCTAACGTGTACAACGAGCAATTAAAAACAGATGGGAGGGAACGAATATTGTCAAAATCAATAGAAATTGAAGACGTGGAATTGTAAATGTATACTTTGAAAATATTCAGTAAACATAATCAGCAATACTTTTGGGGTGTTTATTAATCCGTTTTTGGGGCTATTTTGGTTCGTTGTTTGAGGGGTTTTTCGGAGCATTCAGTGCATAATTTGTAAAGCGTATTTCCGGCATCTTTTGGTGCATTTTTTCGGATGATTTTTAGTTACTTATTCTGAGTTTTTCTATGCAACTTAAGATGATAAATATTGTTATTTATAAAATAACATAATTGTGTATATCTGAAAAATTTAGCCCATTTTATTTAGTTGTAAATAAAAGGCTCAGATTCTTAGAAAAAACAGAAAATAACTTGGTTTTAATAAGCATCAGTTGCTATTTACCAGCAACACATTTAGGGACAAAATGCTACTCTGAATGCCTTTAGGAATCGCTCATGTATTCCAACTTTAAGTTTCAACCTTCTCCAGTCGAAACCCTACAAGGTTTCGAATTAATATTCGCGATCTTACAGAATAACTTTCAGACGTGTAATGGCTTCCACCTATTTACAATATTGCATTCATCTGCTACTATCATCAAGCGCAATCTCTCAATATAATTAAACGAGGACCATCAAGCACTTGCAAGATGCAACAAAAAACTTTATCGTAAAACTTCCAGAAAGCAAACAATCAGAATGAAAAATTCAAAACAAATAAAAATACTGTTGCAATGGAGCGACCCTCAGGTATCTGCTTGTAGCATCCACTCTGAAATTAGCAAAGCTCCAAGAACATCTTTTAGAGTGTCTTTCACCATAATTTCAGTCAAATTATCAACTCGTCTAATTGCAATTTGGAAACTTCATTCCAACGCGACGGCGAATGCAGAGCGACACTGTCATCCAAGGGAACATAAAAGTGCAACAGCTCCTACTCCCTACCCACCTGGCGGTGCAACTTTAACATCCTCCTTGTGGAAGTAACCAACCGAAAGTTAAGATACTTCATTTTGTAACCATTTAGATGAGGACAAGAAGCTGCACAAGGAAGAGCAGTGATTTTTTTTTTTTCTTTCCCAGCAACCGTTAATTTCCTTCATTTCTGGTCGCTGCAAGTGGGACAGTTTCTGGGATTGCCAGTCCAAATTAGCTTTGTGATGATTCGGAAGAGGAACAAAAAAAAAATTGTAAAGCATGCTGGAGCTCTATTCGGGCTTCGAAAGAAAAAAAATTACCACGAGTAGGTATCTTTAATTTAAGGACTACTTATGGACGTTAGTTAGTTAGTTTTCAATTGCCAAGTTAGAGTGCACCTCTGAGGGTAACTATTTTTTTTTTTTTAACGAGTGACAAGTACATAGGGAAATCGAGTCTATGAACACAATTAATCACCGAAAAGGGCACTTACAAGTCGCACAGACCTATCATACCACGACACCACGTGTCACATCGCACTGGTAAAATACTCGGATAAGGTGTCTGACATCTAATCCCTCAATTACAAGTTTTGCCTTTTCTCGACCACTTTATGTCAAGTGGCGTTCCTTTCGCCGCTTCACTGTTTCTAATCCACAGCAGCTCTGGCAACCGCAACACTTTGTAAGGCGCCTTATTTCGTAGCATCATTATTTTGTTTATATAAGTTATGCGTTGTCCTGGAGATTAAGTAGATTGCCGCAATAACATTGTTAGCGAGCTGCTGGCGGGTGGAAGTGGTTGGTATTTTTGGGGACGTTCAGCTAAAGTTGGTGCACCGCGTGGGAGGAGGGCACTTAAAGTTCCAAGTGGCGTTGTTGATGTATATACTTTCTGAAGAGAGCATTCAGAGCGAGGGTATAAAGGCTTGGAATCGGTTTTGATGAATTGTTTCTAAAAGGGTTGTGCGCTGGGGAAGTTTTAAATGATATCTATACGTAAAAAGATATCCAGATTGCGTAGGTTTTTATGATGCAACTCTGAGTCAAAAAGAAGTCAAATAAAATGAATGAGACCGATTGACGTGTGTAAGAACTTTCATATATTTTATGGATGTATTCATTCAAAAGTTGGCTTAAGTGGATAAGGATTTTTCGAAGGAAGGGGTAATTTTATTTTTAACTAGTTTATGTTCTGTTGCTAGCTAAGCTATGTTCAGACGATTGCCAGATCTGCTCATATTGTCAGGTCTACAAATAATCTGGCAATGAGCTGCAAAAGATCTGACAGTAGTGAACTACTTTACAATACCAAATTGCCAGGTTTTGTCCCAAATTCTGACCATTTAATTTGCAGATGGTTTGCCTGCAAATAATTTATCTGACAACGTTGTCAGGTAGAAAATTGCCAGTTCACACGGTTGGCAGACATTAAGGACAATTTTTTTCATTTGTAGACCTGACAATATTGGCAGATCTGGGAATCGTCTGAACACAGCTTTACAGCATTAAAAACATGCACTTCAAATATGTAGACTAGAACAATTGGCTTAACTGTCAGCTTCAATAGTCCTATAATTCTATGATTGCTGGACTGGAAGAATATGCGTGCTAATTCGGAATGACTCCACACAATCTTTTTCCGTATTCCTGTAGCTGTTTTCTAAACTAATCAGAAGGCAACTGCAAAAATTGTACAACAAGCTCACAAGCCTAACCGTAGATGTCCAGCTTAATTAACTAAAATTTGTATTCATTTTTCCCACAAATGGACTTCCAGTCTAATATAAAAAAAAATGTTCTATGTCAATGAATGATGTGATTGCTGAAGGTTATGCTGGAAGTGTTGCCCAGGCTTGAGCATAGTTTTTGAGAAGCTAAGGTTATATGCCTATCGGAATGAAGAAGACTTAATTACACGAGAAACTGTAGCATCACCGGACGTGAACTAGAGTTTTACAAAAATCTCACTTTGGAATGGATTGCGAGGCCTTACCCTTTTTAGATTTCTACAATGATATGGTAAAGACGTAACTCAAGGTCTAACAAGATATTGGCTAGCAGTTATTTGAAAGGGGTTCAATGTTCCAACAAGTTTGATAGTGGAAGCAATCTACAGCTCACGTCCACGAGTCACCCAAGTTCATATTATGAATACTAAATAAAGTAATCGCCACAACTTTTGCCGACGGCTTGTCCCTTACCATGCAAGTACCTATATTGCTAGCATCAAGCGCGGAGGAGAGGACTGGGTGGATTAGAAGACCTATTAACACGATATTTAAAGGACCGCTGGAGAACATAGGGATACACATTTGTATTTATATGCATTTCGAGTGTGACATGCCAAGAACGAAGCTTGCCCATCACTGTTACAGATCAAAATCAAAGTTAGTAAGTCAGCTGCAATCAGGCGAGTAAAACGATCATCCTGGAGATGGAAGGCCTAAACAGGAGCCAGTAGAGGTGAGTATGGTAGCACAGCAGGCGGCGAAAAGTCCGCTGAAGGCAAAAGGAATGAGCCTGATCAACCAGGACGGACATTGTAACATTTGAATTAGTGGCTAAGGCCTATAACCTCATTAGTAACTAATCTGAAGTACGTGAAAGTCCACACTACAAAAGTAGGGAAAGCAAAGAAATGATAGCAAAGCGGTCCAAAGAATCACTAAAACGCTACAGCCGATACGAAGTGAAAGTCTCCGAAGCTGCATAGATGTACATTGTACAAAAGTCGTTCTGCGACTGTGACCAGTATTGGTGCAAAACTGACTGCACCAACCAAGGTCTGAGATGTAAAATTCGACCCTCTCATAGAATTAAACGAACGCCACTTCCAGGACATCTACATGACCCACACCCAGAAATTCAAAAAGGCAACCAAAAAGAGAAAAAAGGGGGCTCAACACGAAATAATAGTATAGCAAACAAAAAATACAGATCAGGGGTTGAATAACCACATCCGTGATAGACTAATACCTACGTGACTGAATTTGTTATTGTTTTGCTTGTAAAATCCACAAAATGCAGAGACGTATGGTTCGCTTACGGATGCGGTAGTTCGGCCCAGAAAAAACATTTATTTGTAACAAAACAAATGTATTCATTACGAAACACATTTATTCCATTATTGCAGTCTGTTTCGTTCAATAAAAAATAAGATTTTACTTTAACTGAAAATGGAGTCATTTTGATAATTTCTTAAAAAAAGCAGGGCCAACTGGTCTTGAGGGTAAAAAAGAGGCCAAACCCTAAAGCTGCCTCTAACTTGCATTTGTTGTACTTTGTATAGTTTAAGGGTACAACTAACGAGCCAAATGTCAATTGGTAAAACTCCTTCAGTTCAGCTTGTATCCTACCTAAAGGACAAGCACTCTTTTCTCCTCATCACCTACAATAATAGTCCGTAAAATAAGACAAAACAAAATCTCAACTTCTGAGTTCTAGGCCAAGTTCGGTTATGATAGAATGAATCCATTTCGTCCCCCAGCCCCCACCAGTGCTCCCAAAACACGCAAATGTAAACGAATCCTTTTCCGGTTTCTCTAGGGAATTTATACAGAAACTTCCATTCAGCCCAATCCAACCAGGTGTAGACAACCAAATTTGAATAAGCTACGCATAAAAAAGTCAAAAAGGTAGGACGAACAAAAAAAAAACACATCCTTGCACAAACGGCCTCGTCGCTTTGCAAATTTTATCGTTTAACTAAATGTATGTGTCGGGGATTTGAAAAAAAAAAAAAAATATATATGTATATATATAATACTACCCTAGCCCCGCACACACAAAAGAAGACGACTTATGTATACGGTTCGATTACGATAAGGGTACTCAACATATGAGCACCAATGCCAATGCCACCCGCCTCTTTAACGCGAGCGAACACATTCGTCGGAGCGCAACAATATTTCCGAATCGTTTACAGGGAATCCCCGATGGAAACGTTTCCTTCGCGTATGGGAGTGCAAAGCGATTTATTCATAAATACCTGTGATAGGGATACCTACGCGCGTTACGGCGGAAATCGCTTCTCTGTCGAACAAAAAAAAAAAAACAGCCCCTTTGCGAGAAACTTTTACCTTCATGCAGGGCAAAAAAAAATTCCCGCCTAGTGGAATATTACCCTATAAACTTGATTCACTTTTCCACACTTCATTTTCCCTTCCAAGTGCGGGGTAGCGGGGTCAGAATAGAGGGTCGATCAACTCAGTACGGAAGTTGAGTTACAGCATGAGGATTGAGGGCGGCATTTAGAGTGGATAGGGTAGTTGTTCGATTTTATTGGCAATTTCGCAGCAACGAAAAAGGAACGGAAAATATTTTTGAAATATGTTCCACACCTGTGGGCAAATGCGAAAAGCTCTGCAAGAGCCACAAGGACGTGTAGAGCGTACACAGAAAAAGACAAGGCACATAAAGGTACGGAAGACAGGAGAAAACCATTGAAAATTTATTTGTCCATTAGGAGGGGTTAAATATTATCTTTATAGGTACATCGAAGAAATTGCCGGCAAGGCGCGAGTCCACCGGAGCGAAGTGAAGGGTGAAGAAGCTGAGATCTGTCGTTTAAGTTCCGGGGTCTTTCTGTTAAGATTCACATAGGATGAGTTAAGATTTTTTGTGCATTTTTTTTAAAGTTTGCTATATTCAGCTTGATGAATCATGCTCAATCTGAAATTTAGTTTATTGAGTTGGTTTAAGGTGCAAGAAGTTAGCTCAAGTGCGATTATTTGATGGTAAGTGAACTTAAATGAGATGTTTACTGATGTCGTTCAAGACTAAGTCGCAGTACTCATCTGCGTTTCTCTTTTAAGTGAGATTATGTTTTTTAAGTTAGTTAAAGTTCACTTGAGATTTTTCTCACTGTTGTCTATCGGTTGCCAATCATTTTATTTAGCACCGTCGGCAATCTCCGTTTCCCTCAAGGAATGTTAAGCAGGTGGCAGGTAGGCACTGGAATTCACTTCACGGAGACATATTCGAATGTAAGTTCCTTGCGAGTCTCATGCCATACGCCCTTTCGATTAAAAATATAGCTCCAACAGAGTTAGTGGATTAAACATAACCGAGTCAACTTGTTTAAGGAAACTCGGTTGAAAATAATCTTTCATCAATTTTTCTCTGTTGTAAATATCAAACTTACTCTGTTGAATTTAACCAGCTGGTTCATATTTATTTATCTAGAAACTTGGTTCTAACAACTGCTAAAGTTTGTTATTTTGTACAGTATGCATTTTACCTATTTAAAGGGTGGTTAAGTTTTAAGGGCCGATGTTGATTTTGAATAAAATACAAATTATTTAGGAAATCATTGTCATTTGTTTTTATTATGATAATATTGGTATAGTACAATTATGTGTGGAACAAAATATCGGCCAAATGGCCGCCGCTTCCTCGGCGGGACACCTCCATCCGATGGTCCAAATTTTCGATAACGCTGAGGAAGTATTTAACAACGAATACTCGGTTATTTTTAACAGAGACTTGGTTAATTTTAATCCATTTTTTTACGGAGCAAAAATCGCACTCTGTTGGAGCCAAGTTTTGAGCGTGTATAACTTTGATTTGGGGGAAAAAAAACAGCCAAAATATGATGATTAGATTTTTTTTTGTTTAAGAGCTTCTGACTTGATAAGTTGACCCAAAAATATATATTTTACTAACGTTGATATGTTAATTTGTGTTGAACTATTTGCTTGAATATGAAATACCGAGGCTCAATACCAAGCCTAAACAATATTCAAGCAACTAGCTGCAAGGCACATTAACAATAAACACAGAATTAAATAATATTTCAAAACGAAATTTCGACATTTTAACACGCGCCACGAGCAACGAAGCAAACAACAGAACTAAATGTCAAATATGCCGAGCTGCCGACCGCAAGACAAAGAGCTGTCTCTGTCTAACAATAAGAAGTGCCTTAAGCAAATCGAGTGGTACGCTCGAACTTAATATGGGGAGTAAATAAGGGAATAGAGCTAACATTGTTTACTTAAAACCTATTGCAAATAATTGTAAGGGTCAAGGACCCAAAGTAAAAAACAGCTGTTGACTAATACATAAAGTACCGAGATTACTTCAAATGTTCATAGAGAAAATGTAAATCACTCGCTATTAGATCGCCTAAGAACACGTAATTGAACAACCTTTTATAACGTTCGCCTATCGGGTTTTATTTTCTTTTTTTCGTGGATTGCCAAGCAGTTCTTGTGCAATAATTACAATTTGCCCAATTGCAACATCATTGCAATTCAAAATATTTTTCCAACTCGCCTCATTTCAGAACATTGGGGTAATAGCTTTTCTACTTTCTCGATAAATCGGAGGATTCTTTCATTTCATCGGGACCAAATTGTTCACTGAAAAGAATACTCCTTTGAATTCCACAAAGGTCTGGACATTCACCTTCAATTATGTGTTTAACAACTCTGGCCAATTGAATTGGTAATGGAACCCCAAGCAACGATCCAAGTTTTCATACAATTTGAATATTTTAATACTTCTCACACGTTTTTACGTTAAATATATCAACGAAGCCAAACTGAAGAAGAACGCAAAGCACATATAGAGTCGACAGAATGGGAATGAGGTACTAAGAATCTCAAATCAAATGTCATGCAAGCGAGGATTTTGAGTGGAATATTCAAAGGTAATCATTCTCATTTCTCGGATTCCGCTAATTCCGAACGATTTGCCATTGGTATTTAAGCGCTTTCAATTTCCCGTACGTATGGCTTTCACTATGACAAATAATAAGTCGCAAGGACAATCGCGGAATATTTGTGGCATCAATTTTGAATTCCCATGTTCCTCACATGGTCAATTATTGTGTGTGGCGTATGAGCAAACCTTCCGCTTTGTACGTCGTGTACCGTAAAGCACTTTAGTTAAAAAGTGGAAGGTTAAACTGGCCCTTAGCAATAAAACATTTTAGATACGACTTTCTAAAAAAATTAACACTTTGTCTTAGTTAGAAAAAAATGTAACTTATGTTAGAAAATATTTTATAATCAATCAAAGTGACCTTTTACAAATTGGAAAATTTGACTTTTTCGAATTTTCCCTTGAATTTCAGAATCTTCAACTAATAATAGTTGGCGCAACAGGTCCGTAGGGACCCAAGGCCTAGCTTCTCACAACCATTCGTTTTTGTGTGAGTTTCATTTTTGGAACGAATGGAAGGGATCTACAATTTTATGCCGATTCCAAACGGCTAGTTGAGAAGCTCCTTCAAGACAGTTATACTCTCGGATGTTTGTCAGACATTCGCGAGATGTGGCGCAGTGGAAAAAACCCAAAGTTGGAATTTGGGTTTTGCGGGATTCGAGCCTGGGACCTGTAGTCCAACACACTAACCACTAAGCCGCATAATCTTCAACTGCTGCTGTATAAAATAGATACCTACATGAATAGCACTTGCGTAGTTGATTCTTGAGTGGAAACTGACTTCAAATCTTTTCCCAGAATTTCCAAAAGAGTAATTTTTGTGTCAATTGAACGGTTTCAGAAGTAATTTCTTCGATTTCGGACGCTTCTTTTTGCCCAATGGAAAACGACATAAATATTTAGTATGCTCACTATTTTTGAGGCAAGAAAGGGAACCAACAATTTAGCCAACAAAATGAACGGCGAGTTCAAATTGTTTAAAGTTAAGCAATCTCAAAAAGCAAATAGACTTTCAGAGCAAATTGTGACTCAGCTAAATTAGTATCAAAGCAATCCTGGGACCTACTCTTACCAATGCCCCCAAAATAATGCATCGATTGTAGACCCAAAAAAATATCTGTCTTTTGATAGCCACCCGTAGTTAATAGTCACCATTTAGTCCTCTGAAAGCAACGCTCAGAAATACCTCGAAGACTTTTTAAGATTTGAAGCATACAGTAAAGCGGCAACACTACTTGTGAACAATTTTATTGAATATATGCCATGGAAAATCTTCATATTGGTAAAGTGAATGACTGCGTAACGTATAACGATGAAAGCGACTCTTCTCTTTATGTATTTGTATTACTCGGAAATAACACACGGCGACTTTTTTAGAATCGGGAAATTTAAATAAGAAACCGACTATGTCAATCTTTATTCTGTACTAACAAATTATCAACTCTGAACGGCAGCCTGTACTCCTGTACTGTCAGAAAGTGAATGAGCTTGCCTGATGACGACGCTTATTCGAAGAACGGATTCGCCCGCTCGCTCTTATGTTATACTTAAAGAAAAGGGGTTCAGACACGAGCACAACAGTATGTCCATGTATGAGTGATTTGATACAGAATTTTACCAACTAGGGCATATTCCACCGGAGTTCGCAATCACTCATTCGTTATTCCTTTCATGTAATTTAAGGATACTTAAAAACAGGTTCAAAAATATACTGAGAAACCTTTTTAGGCTCTGAAATTTAACAAGCAAGATTTTCTTCTAGGTTTAAAAGAAGCGAAAAACTATTTATGTAAATCGGTTCGCCGCATATATTGGTACAGTGAGTCCAGTTTATAAAACTCTCAATACCTAAATTGGTTTGGCTAATCAAGCTTCGGGTTTCGATCCGCATTTGCGACAGTAATTTTTGCTGGAAGCATTAAACATTTTCCCAATCCAAGACTATAGAATGCCCAAAACTTATTGTTGCGGTGCCACTTTTCTACATCTCTGAACCAGCAGCATGACAAAAGCTGACTTGTTATGTATATCCTCAATTTTAATAGGATATTTGTTTATGAGATATCGCGGTGTCCAATCTGGATGTTCACAAAAGACTGCCCTTAAGAAGGCACCGCAACTAGAGAGAAAGAAGTTCGTTCGTTGTTTTTTCGAATTTTTAAGCTCCTTATGTAAATTGGCCTCGAGCAATTTCTCTTCAAATTACCTAAATAATTATCCCCCATTTCTGTCAAAGAATGTGAAGCAAATTTTTTGAGCGTAGAAATTGTTACAAATGTGATTTATTTCCGACTCTAATCGAAAACAATTCATTATTCAAAGGTACCTATCTTATTAATTCAAAGAGAAAAAAACAACCAAACAATCCAACAACGAAACTTAGTTTCAGTTCGAACCGTGTCGTCGCACCCTTACAAGATCCTTCGTCGAAATATTATATAACGGCCACATTACAAACAAAAATAAACATCCGTTTTCATTCGCTTTGTTTGCAAATTAATGTCCTTCTCGCCATCGTTCGGCTATTTCTTTGGAAGTAAACTTCTGACAGCAGTATTCGCATTCACAGGAAATGCAACTGCAATTCGTGTACTAGAACTACGATTACTACACCGTTATGGACTACGAGCTGCTTGCAATGGTGAAAACTTTTCAAATAATACTCTCCGGTATAATATTCATCACAAAACAATGTTACGTACACGTTCGTTTGCTCTCCTTGCAGAAGCCGCCAAGTGGGCAAAAGTTAACGGATTGCCATGCCATTGGCGCATTGTATCCCTAGGACTATAGAAGATGTACTTTTTAGAGGGAGTAACTACTTGTTGGTGGATAGAATCTGCAGCAGTACAAAGTTTAAAGTATGTAATCCTCCTTACGCAGTCGTCGGCAGAGTAGTCATGGCTTACACCATAAAGTTCTAGTGTTGAGTCCTTTGTTTGTCTAGGCAGGCCTTAATGTTGGAAGGATAAGTACTGTTATATATAATTGATATATGACTGTGTTCAATGGACGCAGGGGCATTCGGCCTAAATTCAAAAAAGCCGACGAAGAAGTTCCCCCAAATGCAATTGATTTGTGGAAAGAGATTATAGTTTGGGTATACGTATGTCCTGGCAATTTGCTTGTTCTCTCGCAGATATATTTATTTTACAGCCAGCAGGGCCAAGTGAAATATTCCACATAACGGTTTTGTGAAATCCTGCAAAAGAAAATTACGCCATCAGCGGTTTTGAATGTCCGCAAGCAATAAAGAACTTCCGGCGAAGGAAACCATTTCAGCAGCAAAACCGGACACACTGGATCAGGTGGTATGTTTTGTGTCCTCTTTTTACACATCATAATCGAAGGTTGATATAACAGTATCCCATGGGTCCATTGGATAAACTGATATCTATGTGGAGGGCACTGAAATCACTTCCATTGTGTTGAGGAAATGCTTTTCCGAAACTGACCAAAACTGCTGGGCACGGAATTTTACGCTGGAATTGTAGGGGTGTGCAAGTATTCCAATTTAAAAATGTGGTTGTCATCTTAAATGTAGTTATGCGGAAAATAAGTAAATGATACTATTACGACTAGTTCCTGCTGAACCATGCAGAATAAACCACAAACGATGATAGCCAAAACTCTCGTCCGTTTGTGACCAACTTAGAAAAAGTCTTCTGTACCAGACATCTTAACTGTCGGGCCTTGTACGGCAGCGTGAGACGACTTAGTGGAGAGGATGCACCACATCGGATTTTGTGTGTATGCCGGCTAAATAGACCCCAAGCATCTCTTAGAATGGAGATGCATTAATCTGCACCGACTATAGAGGCAGTAGTCTCATTGCCCACAGGATCCTATCTGCCATATTCACACAGTAGGGTGGATCCTCGAATAAACCCTAGATCGTCTAGATCGATACCCACCATATTTTTATCGATTGCAAGATCGCATATGACACACGCTCAAAAATTGTCTCTAACCGAGTGAGATTTTAGCTCGGAATGGGTTAAAATGAACTGAGTCTGTCGGATGTATGTGATCCGAAGAACTAATATACAAAAAGGCTATTTATTATTTTTTCTATAAATAGATAATTTAATTCACATAATATGATAATTCACGAATAATACTTCACAACTTTAATTATTTTATGCTCGTACGACCAACTATAATCGTACAACGTACCACCTCGCCGTCAACCAAAAAACTAACCACTGGAATTTTATGTAAGTCCGAAGGAATGCGGTGAAAGCTTGAATTCACCACAAGTCTCTGTTGGAAAAAAAAACGAGTATTCGCTACTAAAAACTACCGAAATATGATGATTAAATGCACTCTGTCAAAAAAACACACTTAATCAATTGGTATCAACCAAGTTTTCCACATCAGCCTTATTGACGTCTTAACGTTTTTGCACACCGATTAGGTACGGCGTTGTCGGCCGAGTTGCTTAGTGTTGGACTACTTAGCGAGGTCCGAATCCAGAAAAAAACACAAATTCCAACTTTAAGGTTTTTTTTTTTTTTCACTGCGCCACAACTCACGAAGGTCTGACAAACATCCGAGAGTATTACTGTCATGACAGAGCTCCTCAATTAGCCGTTTGGCCTTGGACTCGGCATCAAATTGTAGATTCGTGCCCAAAAAGAAAAACCGATTGCGCAAATAAGATTCTTGGTTATTTAGGGCGTCTTAGGTTAAGTGAGATTTTATGAAATAGGAGCCAAATGAAAGGTCAACTCCCGAGCTGTGTAACAATTTAAAATGTTGGATTCCCTTCCTCATTGTCAATATATAAAAATGCTCCATCAACTCACTGCTACGTTTCAATCAATTTTAAATTAAAAGCAATTGTCCAACTCAACTCGTCACACTTACAAGAACTTTCGTGTCATTATCATCCAAAGGTGTTCGGAATGTAACTAAAAACTATACTCATTCAAAATCGGACAGACATTCAATGCTATTGTCCAATTGTTTCTGAGCAGAATACCTGCGAAGACCTAAAACAATGCAAGGAACTTGTTACACGAAGGATGCTCAACACATTGCCCCATTTCAATAGAACACTGCACCAAAGGATAAGGGATACTCATACTTGTGTATTACTGATATAGAACGTGTAAACTTCGGGCGGCACAACAAACTGCTTCTATCTGTTGCGAGCACTCACTCTTATATGCGAACGAATACACCATTCAAAGGCAATTAAGGAAACAACCGCGCACTGCGTTGGGGGCTGGGGGCTGATCAATTTTGTCCGCCCACTCATCTGTTCCGGTGGAAACCCCTGATAATCTCTGTACATCGAGTTTCAGCATCCACAATCAGTAGTTGAACACTCGTGCGATGCGCTTCGTTCGTATGAATGGCCTATTAAACAATTAACGCATTTCTTTGCATTGTATATACAGATACCTTCCTGAATGGGGATTGGTTTCAATATGTGACGCAGTACTATGCGTTTCCAGTTATTTTGCCATTTTAAAGAGACTGCCAGATATGGGTAATAAATATCAAATGAGCGCACTCATATTATATTTAAAATGATTTTGAGCAGGAAGTGCGGAAGCGAAATTGGTAGCCGTTTCCTGTCAAAAGTGGGCGGTTATATAAGTCATTAAATTTAAAATGCTTGACATCTTTAGGATGTCACTTAGTTGAACTCCAAAGTTTGACAAATTTTATTTAGTCATGCGGAAGTTGATGTTTGCAAGAAAAACAAAAAAAAAACAAAAACAGGAAACGACAATATAATACAAAATGAAATTATTATTTTGCCTCATTCCCTATGACATTTTTCGGAATGATTGGGACTCTTAGAAGCGTGATTAACAACTAAGCCACCTCACCATTATGTGTAACTGTTTCATATTTTCGACTGCAACTGTTTCGACAACATAACTGCATAAGACACTGTAGAGGAAAAATAAAAGTTCGTGTTAGAGATATCTTTAAGGTTCTGTACCCAGAGGGAAAAAACGGAACCTTATTAGTTTCGCTTTTGTCCGTCTGTCCGACCACTAGACCTATTTTGTACCTGGTCTATCCTAGAAACTAACTGACGTAAAAGGCTGAGATTTGCATACAACATCCGGTGGAACCTCTAGTTAAACGACAAACCAATGGTAGCGATACATCGACTGGTTTTAGAGTAATAAGTGATTTGGTGAAAAAAAAAATATTTTCATTCGCAAAAAAAGCTGTTTATTCCTTGATTTACAGAAAAATGGATGTGCACCTTTTTTGTAGATCATGCTCGTAGCTATAAATGTGCCGAAGACTGGTGTTTGGAAAAGTTAACATTTTAAAAGATTTTTACAAAAAACTGCGGAACACTATGTAAAGTACGCTCCTTTTAACCATTTTTCATTCGTCATTGGTGTGTTCTCTTAATCGATTCCAAATGGAATTTACAATGAACAGGTACTCAACTCTACTAATTCTCTTTGGAACTTTTCCAATGGATACTCATTCTCATCTACACAAATTGTTGTTTGTACGCAATTTGCAACTCTAAAGAAAAGCGGAACCTTCGGTGAGCCATTGACACTCGCATTTGGACGTTTTTTTTTTTTTTTTTTTTTTTTCATCATTAGTGATTAAGAATTGATACTGAAAGTCTTTACAGGAAAAATATGAAGCTGTGACTTAAAGTTCGTTCATTCTTCTTATTTGATTTTGCAATAATCTTCCGGTATGCATTCGTATTTACTTCGCCTTAACGTTTGCATTTTATCCTTCGGTGTGGGTTTTGGCGAATCGCTGCCGATTCTCCTACACTTAAATCAATTCATACAAAATTTCTAGCGCCAATCTTGAATGGGGATTGTCTTACTTGCTTTTAGCCTGTTCCGAAAAACTATAGAGGTCAGCTTGAGCGTTCTTCGCCCGATCTACACGACACTGTCAATGTTTTCTGAAATCCTGACTGTTTGCGTTTGAAATGCTGACTGCGTTTATTGCGAAATATCTCGCCAGTGGTACTTTATATCCATCAAATCTTTTTCAGCGGCTTTGCGGGCATTCCTACTGAAAAAATAATACAACTCTTCTCGTTAACACATTTTCCACGTCTTTTCGCTCTATCCAATTTTATGTGAATTTCAATTTCCTGCATTGGCTCATATAAAACGAAAATCCGGATCCAACATTCATATCTTCCAACAAAAGGACGCGTTAGACTCAGCTATAGAAATATCAAGTTTTTCAGTCCATTTTGCAACACTTCCGGGGCAAATTCGAATCTACACCATGAATTTTGTCATTTTTATTCCGAAAAAATAAAACAGTTTGTCGCACACACATAAACAAGTAAATATATCAATAAATCATAAAAATGTACCTCCAATCATTCATTCCTGTTTAGGGTCACCAAACCAAAACGCTGTATACGAGTGCGCGAATCGTTTTAACGCTCGTGATTTATTCATAAAAATCTCAGCGCAGAATGCCGTCCGCAGAGGCTGATTTGTTTCCAACAAATTCGCCCCCGAAACGCCGTAATAATTCAAAAATATCGAACAATCGATTGTGGAAAAATTCAACAAAAATGCATTTGTGTCACATGACTCGGAGACCGACCTCTATTTACATGTGGGGCGGTTTTTTAGCCTTTTTTGTTTTTACTCTGCAATGCAGGTGTGCATATTGTGAATACCTAGTAATTTATATTGGCGCTCTCATATGTTGCAGAGGCAATAAATTGCCGTAAATTAATTCTGATTGGGTTCGAGTTTTTTCACCTATATACGGTACTCTTTAATGGAGCCCCAGTTAAGGACTGAATTAAATACCTACTGCCGATTGGCGCTCTCATTTAAAGGCCTTAAGAGCGAGTGCTTTCGTAGCATTTTCTTGTGTATAGTATTATCCACTCGTAGTCCGTAGGATTTCATCTCCTCATTCAAGGATTAGCCGAGTTTTATGATCACTACGCAATAACGTTTCTACTTAACGACCACAAAACACTCTCATGAAGCAATCTCAACGTGTAGGGAATTGGACGGTGGGAGAAAGGATCAGTCCCCGAGGACTGCGAAGACTTTTGGAGTGAATCTGATTTACAATCGGTTCGAAACCACAAAACAAATGAATTGGGTGGAGAGGAAGTAACAGCACAGGGGAGCCGAAAGAAAGAGTAGCGGAACTGTAAATGTAAGAAATCCTAAGACGATAAAACCCACTCTCGCATAAGAATTCCATCAATAAACGTAAATTCCTTTTGATGATTTATGAAGTTTTTTCTGGTCCATCGCTTTCGAAATGAAAGGCAATACTTGAGCGCGGCGGGCCTCCTGCAAGGGGGATTTGCGATTTGGATTGGGATTTTGTTGGTTGTTTTGCTGTCACAATAGCAAAATGAATTATAGAGTTCCGGATTCTAAACCCGTAATTAGAGTTAAGGGGATGTGCCTTTGGCGAGTATCGTGAAAGATTTGGCTTAAGGATTTGCCACAGAAGTTGGGATAGCATTAGCCTGTATTGGAATGCCATTATACAGTTGGATTTAAATCGAAATGTAATTTGTATTTTGACGTCAATCGGTGAAACTTATCTTGGTTAAAGGAATCATCTTCTTGATGATGTTTAGAAAGCTGTCTGATGGAAAAAGTCTTCAAAAGCAATTAAAGTTTTAAAAGTGAGGTGCTGTAGAGGCTGGTTGTTATGATGGTTGTGTTTTGCTTGCCTTCCTAAAAATAAAATATTAAAGTGCATCGAAAAGTTCGTCGAATTCTTGAAATTGAATGAAGGTTAGTGGGGGCTAGGATTATTGGCTTCTTATTTTTGAAGAGTTCCCAGTTTATGTAGCAAACTTTACAAATCAAATTTTTTGGCATTTATTCGACTGTTTAACGTCAAAATCACATTCGAGAAGTGCAACAGACAGATGTTAACATGGTAAGAAATTAGCAAATTTTAATATGTTTTCGCCTCAAACTTTTGGTACATACACCTTTTTTTAATGAAGAAGATGGTGTTTCTTTTTTTTTCTTAATGAATCGGTAAGTAATTCCTACCTTGTTTTTACTGTACAATAGCTGTATACCTTAAGACTAAGTACTACATATAAGAGATTTATATCTTAATGTACCATAATATTTTACAATAATAATAAATTTGATTTGAATTGAATTGAAATAACATCTCACACAGATGGATCGAGTGTTTCTGTAAGCTGTACTTAAACACGAATAGTGAACCGATTGCGGCAAGCAGACACATAACTTTCAACAGGGTGGAAAATAATCCCACGACAGAGAAAGTCACTTTGGCAAATCTGTCAAAGTTCATGAAATTCTGCCTTAAAACTACCTATTTATTTAGGTTGCTAAATGAAGTCGGACGGTGGAATCTCAAATGAGGTTTTAACCAAAGAGAAATAGGAATGAATAGGATCATATGTGGGTGTGGACGTAAATTTGGTTTTATGTTATACAGAGTGATGCCAAATTTGAAATTAATTATAAAAACAAAATAAATTTAAATGAATGTCTTTATCCACAAACTGTCGATATCAACTTAAATCTGTGCTTCTTGCAAAAGGATAGCGCCAAAAGGTATCCTATATTCTAGACGTGACATTTTGCAATGTACCCGTAAAAAGCAGAATCATATTCGACCAGTAGTCTTCAAACCTACTCCTGACAAATGCAGTCACTCTCACAAATTAACAATTGCTAAAATATGAGTGCTTCAAGGATGCCCTATGCGATCAAACTCCGGTATGTAATAGTGACACAAGCAATTTCCAAGTTATTAGTACTATATCTGACAAGTCAGCCCGTGAATCGGCCTTTACAAAATCAAAAACGACGCTAACTACCCAGCAAAAGAAAAAAATGCAATACCTTTCAATTCCATACTAATGTCAAACGCAGTAAATATCGAAAAGATAACGAAAGAAAGACCAACATAAAATGAGCATCCCAATGACTTCATCAGATCATCCTCGTTAGGCTGCCTAATGAATTCCACCATCAGTTTTCATTCAATAAATTTAAATTTCATCACTCAGACGATTGCTTAATGATCCGAACGGTGTACAAACTTATGTTCGACGATTCCGCATCCTTCGCTCCATGGCGCAGTTTCTACCCATCCGCAGCCGACAAATCGACAAACTCGCAAGGATATCGAATTTCCTTGATGTTTTTGCCTATAGGTATAATGGCGAGAGCATCCAGGATGAGCAAACGAAAATATTTGAATTCAATCGATAACCATCGCCGCCAATTGCCATTAGGTTCCTCATTGAACATAATATACACTGGCAAAATTTAATCGAATTCAATTCATGTCCTTCGAGGCGAAAATATATTTTCCCAATCCGCACAGCATACGACTAGGAAAGCTTTGATGTTCCAAAGGCCTCCGCCCGATTAAGAAAAGAACCATCCCACCGCCACCACGAAGAAACCTCAATGCTCGCCTTCCCCCAAACTCGATATATTATGAACCCCCAAAAGGCGAACAGACGGAAACACACTTGCTTGATACATAAATATCGAAAGCAAACAATTGAGTCTTATTAGTTAAATAAAAGATAGAATGTGCACGATGGAGGGGAAGGAGCGCCATAGGCAAAGGAAAAGGAAAAGGAAACCGAAATAACTTCAGCGCAGAGAACTCAACCAGAAAGAACTTGAGGAATTTTGAATACCATCCTTCGACATAAGGCTGGAGGTGGGTGTGAAACAAAAGATCACAGGAACGGCAGTCGCACCTGGACAGAATCATTGCGTGTAGCGCTTCATTGGTACTCGTACTTGCGGTCATAGATGCTGGATTTTGAGACAACATTTTCCATGCTTTTGTGACATCAAACTTTACTTCGACAGATCGCTCTGGTGCGTGACTGAATGCGAATCGATTACTGCTGCAAGAGAATTAACATAAACCTGTACCTATCTAACATCGTGTATCTTTTTACTACACAAGTTGCGATAAAAACCAGTAAAGTATCCCGGCTTCGATTGGATTGAACAATAAATATAGAGCACGTCCTAAGCCTCGGTGCATTTGAGTGCAACGTAAATCCCGCCCTAACTGCTGAATCTTCAATATCTTAACTTTTACCTCTAAATACCACTTAACTTATCCATACTTTCGGACTCGTGTGGTAACCTTCCTTGACCCACCCCACACCATGCTGCCGCCGCCGACTGTCCAGACCCAAGGACGACCACACACAACATAAAACTTCATTGCTAGCAATAAAAATGATAATAATTTCGGCACTTCAACGATTCCATGTGTCTGACCACAGAAATGCTGCTCCTTTGGTTTTACATCCGCATCCTGTCCCTGTGGCTACCTTTGCAGAAAGAACTCCGAACTCCCACTTCGTCTTTACAATAACTTCCGCAAAAGTGAACTTCCTGGCGCACGAAGTGCACGAGTATATGGTCAGAGTCACCCTCCACTGAACTTGCTCAGCTGCCATTAGAACAGATTGTTTATGTTCGAAATCCGGTGGTCGTTTTTGACAAAGCATTAAAGCAAAGTGAAAGTATCTCAACCCATTAGGGACAATGAAGAGACTGGTCTTCCCAGTTAAAGGAAAGAAAAGCGACCGACGACGGCAGAAAAAGAAGGTACTTTTATTACACCAACTCCAACTTCGACTCCAACTCATTTCGAAGGATCCCTGCTATTGCTGCTGCTATGGTCGTGGTGAAGTCAAAGTGTTTGCTCATCTCTTCGATTTTATTTTGCACTCGCCCATTCGAAGAGGTATCAGGAATAGGGTAAGCAATGGTCTTACTGACTGTGTTCGTAGCGAGCTTGTAAAATTATTTCAAAGCTTCCGAGCTTGGTCATTGAGCCTGTTTTAATGATCATCTTTCCTAGTAAGGTAGAATTTTCAGCACGCAGTTCTGTTACTTAAAAGATATTTAACCCAAAAGTAAAAAGCAATTGGCAGAATTGAGGCTGCTGGTAAACTGCTGTTAGCGTCGATCAGTCCTAGCTAGCGGGAATTAGGAGCACACAACAGTTAATAATACTTCATCACAAATGCGTTCATGTCTTCAGACTGAGCTGCTACCGCCACTGCCACTAATATATAAAAATCTCGTGTCACGGTGTTTGTGCTTGTGGTCGCACTCCTCCGAAACGGCTCGACCGATTTTTATGAAATTTGTTCTGTATATTTGGTAGGTATGAGAATAGGTTTTAAAGTATATTTTATACCGATAGGTGATTAGGGTGTACATATCCATAATTTCTTACAATTTTCAATTTTTTTGTTTTTTTTTTTTTGTTTTTTTAAGGTTCCGTAAAAAACGGAACCTTATTAGTTTGGAACTCTTCCATTGGATACTCATTCGCATCCACACATCATAAACATTTATTGTTGATTGTTGTGCACCCACCCCACCCCACATTACGTAAACGTAAAAGCGGTTTTAGTATTTTTCTATGAATAATATCCAAATAATTTAACCGTCTTTACTTTTTCAAACAGAACGGAATTATTTATATATTTAGTTGAATGACAGATGGCGCTAACGGCCGCCTCATTTCACTTTTATTCACACATTCGCATGGAAAGGAGAAAATATCGATTCAAAGGAATGACAAACACCTCGAAATTGACAATCGTTTAATGTTCCCCTCCTCGAAAAACGCGTCTTCGCAAAAAAAGAAAAAAAGAGCCGTCGTGGAAATGATGATTAAGGCTAACGGAACCTTATTCGACTGAAGGACACGAGCACCACAATTTATTTTAAATCGAGGGGCATTTCGCTCGCATACAATTTTCTTCGGTGCGTTAATATTGGGCCATTGAATGTCGTCCTTCAGTATTGCAATGCATTAGAGTTCTCAATGAAAACGCTGGGGTTGTGGTGAACATGAGAAAACAAATTACACGTTTTGACATCCCCTCCGCAGCAATTACGATCGCTTCTGCATGAAGTTAAGAAGTTCAGCCGCAATCACTGCATTTCCTCACAAACACTTTAGAATGCATCGCATGCTTCCAAATGACGTCATATGTGGATCAATTGTCCCATTAACCTTTCCCCTGTTCATATCCTAGAACAATTCAACCACCGTGCAGTAGTTCAAGAGTTCATTTAGTTTCGGCTGGTTGAGTTGAGCATCGTTTAAATGATAGATACGAATACAAACCCCAAAAAAAAAAAAAAACAA
Source organism: Cheilosia grossa (assembly GCA_963082955.1). NCBI lineage: Eukaryota > Metazoa > Arthropoda > Insecta > Diptera > Syrphidae > Cheilosia > Cheilosia grossa. The sequence continues at coordinate 59,168,882 of OY720145.1, read as the reverse complement.
GGACATCGTGGACCTTAGCACAAAAAGGTCAAAGCTGAATTACTTGGTGCCCTCTCTCTAAATTTTTTGGTAGGGCCAATGTAGACAGAGTCAAGCTAAAACTGTCATTACAATTTTAGGCTCCATATAGTCTACCAGGATTGAAATAACCCTTTGCGACTATTTTCATCCTCGAAGTGTTCGCAAATCGGAGATTTTTAATAAATTTCAAATAGCCAATAGCGACGCAACATACCCTAGTGAGTGCAACCACCCACTACCCTCTGTATCACTCGTCGTATAGAACACCATCAGCCTGACCTCATATGAAATGAATGAACCAAACGCCTTTTGTGAGCGCATTGCTCTGCTACATCTTGCCTTTGCTCTAGGTACTTTTCTTGGCCGGTTGTCGTCATCGCTTCGTTCCGATTTTATGTAGTGTTTGTGTTGAAGGTGGATGCGGTTCTTTGAGTTGCCGACTCTAGACTTCTTTAGCGATGCACTTTTATACTATTCAGAGCTATTCTGAGATTTTTATGGTGTGTCTTGTGTTCGGGATTACGAAAAGATGAGGCAGCAGTATTGCTCATCAACTTTGTTGAGTAATTTGATGGCGGCCAGCAGAGTGCTACCGTGGAAGGATATGGTCGGTGTGACATGGATTTTAAATAGAGACAACACACTCTTTGGTTCCAAGTAGTAGTGAAATATTCGACTCGGTTGGGTGACCGCTTGAGCTTGAGCTTAAGAGTTGAACCGTTTTTGTCGTAAAAAATAGTAGTCTTTTGAAGTGATGAATATGTATGAAAAGGCTCGTGGTTCTCATCGACTCTGTTGTATTTAATCAAAATGGTGGCTAAATTCGAACTGACTAAATGGCTATTTCCTACGAAAACATCTTTCGGGAAAGGTGATAGTGAAGTAACTTTTAAAATTATGAATTCAATCTCAAAAGTTACGTTTATAAATTCAATCTTAAAAGTTACTTTTAGTTTGGGATTGTAGTTCGCAGGGCTTGCAAAGTGTTGCCCTCTCGAATATCAAATTTTTGATGTCCATTAGTTGTATTTCGTGTGATTCGCTCCAGGAATAATTTTGGCAAGTTTATCGGGAAGTCATAATTATTAGTACAAAAACCTGTAGCTTTGTAAAAGGCACGAGTGCAAGCGGCTGGTCTTCAGCCAGTTTTAGATCTAATGTAAGCGGAGCCTCTCTTGTGCCTCTGTTTGACGTCAACCTGGCTAAGTGAATGCCTTGGGGTGTTGCCTGATGTAGGGAGTCTTAGAAAAAAAAAGTTACTTTGGGCTGAAAAACTTTGAGGATTTTGGGATATTGGTTTTAGGTATCCAAGAAGGTGCATGAATTCCTTGAAATGGAATTGTTTACTTTCCAAGCGGTCATCACCCCGCACACGTAGTTATAAGAATTAAATTTTGTACCAATATTTATCGACCCATTTTTTGTTTTCCTTCTATCAGCACATACCCAGCATTGTTATTCATCAAAATCCAATAACGCCTATTCTGGCTGACAATGCACTCTTGTTCATTCACCTTTTCCACCAATTCCTCATAACCTGCTTACAATGCATGCAGCGTTCTTGTGTACATTTTAATGTTTCGGCTTTTACAATATTTTTCTGAGCCTTGACAGCACTTAAACTAATGCTATTGTTGGGCAGTTTTCAAAAACGGTCCTTTATATTTTGTGTGGATCAATTCAAACAAAGCGAGTGGTTATCAAAAAAAGGCTTTTGGAAGGATGAAAAGCAATTTTTTTCATTTTCATTTTGAATTCGTTTTTATTTACATCATTAATTAAACTTATATACTAGACAAAAACGATTAAATCTAATTTAAAACTATCATCTATTTTGTTCTAGCTTACTGGCTCTTAGCGAGCACTCCAACAATTTCCTTAAGATTATTGCCTTTCGGCCTTAAATCTAGCTATATTTAATTTGGTTTGTTTTTTAGTCTTCAAGAAACTTCGGAAAACTTGAATTCTTTATTTTTGTTATTTTATTTAAAACTATCCAATAAGAGGTGTTATTTTGGTATTCAAAGAAAAATGTCATTTTTCGAGATAAATGATCGGATGTTTATTTCATAATAAAGAGGAAGGTATGCCGTTAATAATGAAGAACAACATCACCCAAGTGGCCACCACGAGCACGCATACAGGACCACATCCTTTTCATGAAACTTTCCATAACCAAATCGCAAAGTGGCTGCCCTATGTCCTCGATAGCCTCACGAATTTTATCTTTGAGGTCTTGAATCGACGCTGGGCTGTTGGCGTTGTTGATGATCGGCCGGCTTGAATTCTTGTGTTAACTGAACTTTATAAACCTTAAGACCCAAGTCTTTATGCAAAATACGGTGTAATGACGTTTGTGGAAAGCCCAACTGTAACTGGAAGATTTTCACAATTTTTGTAGTGAATTTTAATAATTTCAATGCGTTGTTGAAGCGTGTATCGTTCCATTTTTAGTAATGGCGTAGTTTCTACTTGTCAAATGTCAAAGAATAAAAGCCTGACAGCCGCTTACAAGGGTTGTCAGCAGAAATTGGTCGAGCCAGATGCCAAGATACCCCTGCTGCCCAATAATTGTTAATTTTATCCAGTTTTTTTCTGGTATCCCCAGAGGCCCTAGCCAATGGAGTTCTTAATAGGATTGTTTCCGATTTTTTGGAAATTGATTTTCAACTTCCAATCATCACAATACCTCTTAATTTGCTCGAAGTCACGCCGCAGAAGGATGTTAATGACCTCGATTTTTGGTCCTGACCTGTACGCCACTTAATCGTCCGCGTACGCTATAGCATGTCTGAGGGAATCCACCAGATCACTTGTGTAAATATTAAACAGTACCGGAGAATTCACTGCTCCCTGTTGAAAGCCGTTTTTAATTTCGAAAACCCTGCTCGAAGTCACTTTGACAACGTCATAAATCATATATAGCAAAGGTTTTTGAACGCCCAATCTGGTCAGCTTATGGAAGAGCCCCTCCAACCATACAGTATCGAAGGCCTTCTCAAAGTCGACCGGGAAGGCACCCGTGCATTGCTTCTTACTTTTATTCCACTGAATTTCGGAAACCAGTTTCGACGCGGCATGAATAGCGTCATGCCCCGCTCAGGACAAAATAAACAGTTTATATAGATGGAAGTTATGGTGCACACATTGTGAGTTTACTAGCTGGAAATCCATCGGTTCCCATTGCCTTATTTCAATCCTCGCCTTCAACGATGTTTTGAGGAGCTCATCGTAAAAATTTTGAATTTTACGTCTATCATCGTCATCGTTTTCAATGCCAATGTCCATTCCAAACAAGTATCGAGGGAGGAAGATGCTCAAGTTGACCTTTAACAGAGGTAGCCACCATAGCTTCCTCAAATAATAATTATTAAACACATGGTAATTGCTCATTAAAGCATCATTCAGATTCAAAGTGGAATTGAAGATTATCCGGGCCGCCGTGATTTTTAACGACAAGCTCAGTGACTCAGATATTTTACCCAACTATTCTCCTCTATGCGTAAAGTATCGAGTCACAGACAATGAAACTGACTTCCCAAGGCAGTAGCAAATTCAGTAATTGCCACCTCACTTTTTTAAAAAAAATCTCCTCAACTTGTAGTGTTACAAAAGTGATTTTAAATTGGTCATTGTCAATACCAATCCGTGATCCTGCTCCCAAATTGCACGCCAACCAACAGCTGATGCTTGCCAAATAACAACACAGTGCACTTGAAATTGCTTGACAACAATTGACAAGACTCAACGCACACACGAAGTCGCTCTATTGAATTGCTTCTCTGGATTGCATTTCGAGTTAACTCAGTGCACCAATCTTCGATTGACAAAAGGATTTCGAAGTACCTCACATTGTCGTTCATTTTTTTTTTTAACACAAGGGTATAGGACAACAGCATCACGCAATACCTATCGCATTAGCTTTGATCATCAATCAGGAAAATACGGTTGTCAAGGAATCTTCCCTTGTGACATCCAAGAAATTCTTAAAATGGCAACAGCTGTAATTTTCTACTACTTTTGCTAAATTCACTTTTTTTCGAGCACACATCAGCACATCCTGCTGTCGTTTTACCGTTTGCGACAAAATGTCATCATCACTTCCTTGGTGTGACGATCAGGGGCGAGGTATGCAGTAAATTTTCGAAAGGAATAAAGTGGTATAGACGAGAGAGACAGAGGGAGAGAGGGAGCAATCATGTGGTCCTTAAGTGGTATCGGCAATGACTTAAAGGCTGATGCAGCAGAATATTGGAAGTATGCTGCTGCAAGGATTGGAGCTTTACTCACTGCACCGCACCGCAGCCGATTCGATTTCGATGACGGATTCAATTCACCAACTCAATTTCACACGGTAAGCCACTTTAAGTTGACCTGGATATAACATTTTCAATCTGCAGTGAAGCGAGCGCAAGAATGGAATAAAAACAAAATCGTCCTCGTCACACTGTATATGCACTGTCCTTTTACGAGTCAACGAACAAAAACCAAGCTACCAAATGCCTCTAGGAAACGGAGTGTGGATGCTGGCTGGCTTTTTTGTGCGCTGTGTGAAAATAGAAAATACAGGATAAGGATAAGTCGAGATGAGGATATACGACTATATACCTAGCTACGTTGGGAATCCGTGTTTGTAAGATGTGTGGAAATAGTACAGACGAAAAGAACATGGTCTTGGGATACTTCATCGGTCAGGATGTGTTCAGCCATGACCAGGATGTTCAAGATCTGCCCTCGAACCACAGAGATATGCATGAGGATGTCCTCGTCATGGATAGGTCGATGATTCTCTGCAGGGACAAAAAACCAAGACGCAGAATAACATCAGAAGCAAAGGAGCTGTCGTTGCACTGTATTGGAGTTGAAGTAATGCAGGACAGGTTCCAAAGACGGGCGCACAGAGCAACGGCATTTAAAGAGAAGATTGATTAAAACCATCGATTGGAATATTGTCCATACCAGAGCAGGGATATTAATTAGCAGAAGTGCGAACTTGATGATACATTGGCGAAGCCCCTTGCCAAGTGTGCCCTTACAGAAGGATGTCTTCGCGTTGAATTAAAGGCATCGTCTCCCGCCGTAAGTCCTTGAGCGTTGATTGGAAATTGTGTTTGTATTTGCTGACTTTTTTTTCCTGCGAACGTACCTAGCTAATTTCTGTTTGCAACCAAGGAGATGCATGGTATCCCCAGTCAACTCCGAGATTAATTGGAAAGAGATGCTGCTGTTAATTATTATTTTTCCAGACTCGAGGGGTGGTTCAAACTTTTTATTTATTTTTTTAATTGATTTTGTTTGCGAGTTTTTCTATGCGATTTGTATAGTATTACTGCGACCGTATAATTTTATGGCGTAGGTAAACTTTGGAGAGGTTTATTTCATAATCAGGTTGGAGACCTTTGAGCTCCATAATTTTGATGTACTATTTACAGGCTAGAGTGCTTTCTCGTTAGGAATTGTTCACAAAACGGCAAAGGAGCACTTGGTCAATGTCCTCAATTCAGTGGGACCTTTTTGAGAGAGCGATTTACTTCTTAGATACCATCTTAGCCCGAAGGAGCTGCGACAAAAACTTTTACTTTTGTGGAGTAGCTAGGTATCTTAAGTTCGCCGTCTCGCATAACTGTATCAAGAGATTTATTACCCTCGACTAATTGAGTTAATGACCAGTTGCTAGCACTAGACGTTCCCCTTCATGAAATAATCCTTCTCAATACAATAAAACAATTATTCTCACTCCTGCAAATGGTCTGAACGAGTCACCATTACTCACACTGCCTATATCCTCTGGCTGCGAGACATCCTTCAACTGGAACACAGTAAGCGAACAGTAAAACCGTCGAAAAGCCCAAAATCCGATTAACTTAATGTATTTGCAGGCAGAGACTCGCTCCCAGACTTATTCCTTTTTCCACGTGCGCCAATTTAACTCTTGCATAACGCATCCTTTTATGCGGTCACCTGGCACCGGTTTCGGGTCGCTTATACTTAGCGAACCAGCCTTCTATCCTTCTTGCTCTGTCGCGCACTCCATGGGCCGTGCCGTCAGCCTTTATTAATTCGCAGCATTGTTGTTATGATGCGCCTTGGTCTCTGGCATGCCATATCGGTTCGGAATGTTACTGTGCGGTTGGTGTTCTGCTGGACAGTCACAGTCGTCATGGCTGGGTTGGTTGTAAATTAATGGCCCGTATGTCCTGCGACAAACAAAACCCCGCACTCGCGTGCGATGTTCGATTTTAATTGTACCCCCGGGACATGTTATCCTTACACGCTAGCGGCGCTCCAAGTGGAAAATCCATAGCAACTTGGTTTTGACTTTTTGTTATTAATTTTATTTTGTTTATTTTTTGTTGTTGCCAAAAAGAGGACACTTACGCTGATGGTTATGGCTTATTGTTGAGTAAATTTTTTTTTAATTGTTTTAATGGAAGAAAAATCCAATTAACTTGAACATGCCCAAAAGAAAATGTCTGACATTGCAATTGGACGGACAATTTATATTAATTAAAACGTATCCTGCTGTATTCTTTATGCTTTTTTGCAGGGACAATGTTGGGTTTGGCTTAGCTGGGGGCGTAAGAAGTTGTGACTGAAACTCAAAAGGTCTGTTCGCTTACATTCTGGTTCAATCTAGGCAATATGTCACGTTTCTCTCATTGCGAGAGAATCCGCTCACTGAAGTGAAATATAACAAAAAGAAAAGGAACGCGTTGGAATTGGAAAAATGTGTCAAATATCAGTAGAACAAAGCACAAATTTATATTTAAGGCCAAGATTTGAATTGCTTTTATTGCAGAAATTAAAAAGTTCCATTCTTTCGCTTTTTACATTTATTTTAATGTTACACAAGTACAAAATATAAATGAAATCAAATAAAAAGTCAGTTACAAAATAGCATTTTAACGATTTTACCTAGACTTTCGTTTAACTTTAGGAACTTCAACCATCAGCCAAGCAGAACTCAAAATGAAGTCTTCTATCGCATTTGCAGCTATTGGTTAGAAAGTCTAACGGATGTTCTTTGTATTTAAATAGTAGGTAACGCCTTACAGCTTGATTGTCATTGTGTTTGTACGGAATTATAATAAGGGATAATAAGGGAGTAGAAGTATGCAAAAGGAATGCTGCTACTGATTAGGTGCTTCCCAAATATATGCAGCCTAAGGACCCACAGTTGGATGAATAATAAGTATAAGTGTAGGACTTGCGGACTTTGGTTTGTAATGTGGATGCTGATGTTAAATGTTTGCTTCTCGAATTTCCGAAGATGCCCATAACCATGTGTCGCAGAAGTTGGAACTACCATCTTTTGTCGTGTTCCATATGTAGCAGGAGAACAAGACACAGAACCAGAAGCATAGCTTAAGCTTCGCCAGTATATTTCTTAGTTGACAGTTTAAAACATAAATGGGTGCTCCAAGACTATTGTTAACTTGTTAATGATTATTTCTCTAGAAGGGTATTATGACTCAATACTGAAAAGGTATAAGTTTTCTGCCGTATGAGGAAGGTGACATAAGACTATTAACGTCTAAAAAACAATTTGGGTTTGTGCAAATTCACAGTGGGTTCTGGACTACTTCTGTAAGCTGATGATGACCAAGATTTTCCTGTCTGTCGGTATGATTGATTCATCATAGATAATAATTATAGACAAGAAGACGGTCAACCTGCCGAAATTGAAGTGAAGTGAGCCATATCTACATTCAAAAACAAAAAAGCTGCAGTCCCTTCTTAGGAAATTGCTTCACAAACTTGTCCGAACGACACTAACAATAATGGAATTCCTTTTTTTGTAAAATTAGTTAATACATAAAAATGCAGTCGAAACGATTGCTGTTTGACATTATTTATTTGTTACTATTACAGGTCAAAATGGAGCTTGTAATGGTCTAGACGACAGCCACTTCAACCTTACCTAACCTAACACTAATCGCAGGTCAGTGCATCATATCCGCAACACCAAGAATTACGAGATCAAACTGCTTCAAAAGTCCCAACAAACCAAAGACTAATATTCGGGGTGTGAGCTACCCCGAATGATAAAAAAATTTCACAATCACCCCCTCATCCCTTGGAATAATATATTTCCGAAAGCGAACATATTCAACTTAGGTTCATGTGAACATCTAGCAGTGTAGTACTGCGCCATACGAAAGTTTCGCTAAAGGACTTTTGCAGAATTTATCTTTTTCATGTTACAGGCACTTTAGGCTATGCATACGAATGGTATCCCATCGCTTCGCCTCCATCCAATGTTGGTATCAAATCCGAATGGGAGAGAAGCTTTCTTAAGACTCCTTCGAGCGACACTCAAGGGGATATACCCTTGACTGTGCGAATAAAAATCTTTCCATTCTTTGTACAAGTTCTGACCATAAGCCTTATGCTGTGTCTATTGTTGGTAGGTAGCTGTCTCTCCTTGGGTGATGGATCCTTGCACTTGTTCTATGTAAAACCACACACTTGGTGGTTGAATTCAATTAAGGCAAAGTTCAAGTATAGTACCCTTGAACTGGGTCTTTCTGCAGTTTCATCCGATAAGAGATTTCGTGGATATGAGTTTTATAATTCGAAGCAGGGCTTGAGGTCGATTTATTTCACCTCCTTTTTTGGGAATGAATGGATAGTGTTGCGACTGTTGCACTTTTTTGAATATTGCACTTTTATTGTTGATTTTGGGAAGTAGAATGCAATTTAAATAATTTATCAAATTTATAGCAAATGGCCTAGCCGAAAAAGGTAATGCATCAGCGTTAAGTTGTTGCTTTTGGGAAAATATGACAAGTAGACAATCTTCAACTGAACTGATAATATCTCATCTGCCGCCGCTTAAGAGTAGAGCTTAGGTATTGTTAACTATTTTGCGTATAGTTAGAACATTTGCAATCTAAAATTATTAAGATAATTTCCACTTCAATTTATTGGGAGAAAAAATTACAACTTTAATGAACGAAATTTAAGGATAAAATAATAAGAAAAATACAAAAAAATTGTTAAGATTGAGTCTGCTAGCCGTCTCGCTTCAATGTAAAAAAAAAAAATGTCACCTCTCAAGTCGACACGGGTACTGTCTGGTAACCGGTGCTGCCAACCACTTTACAATAAGGGGATCGGTGGAGAAAGCATAATATTTTGCAGAATCACTAAAGACTAGGCAGCTGATCATTTCACCAGACAATTAAGTGATTAAGTGGGACTATGATCTTAGGACTGCTATATTTTCCAGCGATTAGCAAAAAGAAACACTGTACCCCTCTATCTTTCAGGTGCCTCAATATGCACTACAACCAGCAGTAAGGATGGCAACTCTATCTCTGACGAACACTTTCACCGGAAACAATAAATATGTAACACCCCAATTGGAATTGCGAAATGTCATCTCTCAAACCAATGGTCTGACTTGCGACAGGACCGCATGCATCATCGATTCATATTGCCTTAACATGTTGTCCTTTGATTTCTGTTTGCTTGTGCCATGAGGTCTTTTCAGATTTCTGAAGATATACAGTCCTACGATTCGGGCATCCCAAGTCAGTGCAATATTACACAGACTATGTACACTTTTATGTATACCCTTCCTTTCAGTCTATTCGCACAGTTCTACAAATGAAATCAAATCCTCACCAAACACACCACACCAATTGTGAACGCAAATTGGAAAAATCTAAATATTGCCCATCTATCTAACCGTCAGCTTATACCACGGCCATACACATGCCCTTGATGACAACAAAACCACATCTCCAAAACAAATCCGCATAATTTAACAGCTATTGGTGAACATTTTTAAAAATAAGCCGAAACCAACCTCATCATTTGCATAAATAAAACAAAGTATTTTGTCCACACTCGTACCAAACAAGGATCTCTTTCCTTTAACTCGTGCATGCGGACATTAAAACACATACCATTGTTGTATCGCATAAGGCCCAATCTGTACAAAGGATATCACGGGGATAATTTATTCCTTAACCCACTACATTTGGTTTTATCTCTCTCTTTCTCTCTGTCGAATTTGAATTTCAAATGCGTGTGTCCGTCAAAGGACTTCTTGTATTATGCGGACATTGTGTTTAACATCTAATTCCATTATATAATTCCCATTCGGGGAACCAAATAAATAAGCAGAAACACATTTTTCACATCTCCTAAGGACACCCATCGCAATACTCCATACACAAATGTGTGTGCCACGTGGAACAAACAGTTTAACCGTTCTCATCAAAATAAAATAAACTTTCTCCTTGCACAACCGGAGCAATGAAAAATTAAATTATCAACAATTATGCAGCGCAAACTTTTCGACATAAAGGATATGGAAAGGATTAAAGTTCTCAAAAAAATTAAAACCAAGATGAGAGGATAGGTATGGAGGGAAAAAAGGAAATCTTTCCCATTTAACATTCACATTATTATCCCCTAAAGATGGTTGTCGAATTCAGTTGGAAAGTTTTGTGCCTGGCGTGTGCGGGCAGACGGAAAGCAAGGGATGGTTTAATGAAAAGTTTCATTTATAGGACAAAGACAGTGGAGCAAGCAGAGGAAAAGAAAATCACTTCAAAGGAGTTTATTGTTTGTGATTGGATGGAACTCTGATTGTTGTTGTTTCGACTGTTGGAAACGTCAACAATTTCAACTGCACACAGACAAACAGAGAGAAGTTCTCTAAATGCAAGCAGAGCTCAAATACCTAAAGTAATTGTTTTTACTTTGGGTATTTGACTACCTTAGACACTGGGTTTGACATCAGCTCAGTTTAGATCAGACTGCGTGTCTGTGGTTATATTCCAGTTGGATAAATCCTTTCTTTGGTTGAAATTTATATAGCCTACAAATTAAAATTTAAAGTGGATCCAAACTGCTATATTATATTACATATCTGATTTATTTTTTTATTTGAACGTACAATTTATTGTCAGAGAGAAAAGTTACAAGAGCGGTGGTGTCTGGAACAAGGGCTCTCCATTAATGCGGGGAAAACAGATCTAATAGTCTTGACCAGGAAGGGGAAGAATCTGGAATTTCGGCCCTTAACACTTTTCGGATCGGAACTAACAGCGACCAAGAAGGTTAAGGATCTGGGAGTCTATCTAGATACTAGACTTACTTGGAACTACTATGTTGAGAAGAAGGTCAGGAGGGCAAAAAGGGTACCACATCAGTGCAAACGTGTATGTGGACAGAGGTGGGGACTCTCTCCTAGGTCAGCATACTGGATGTATACGATGATAACTAGAGCCATTATCGCCTATGCCTCGGTTGTATGGTGGGCGAAAGCCTCCCAGAAAACTGTGAGGAAGCACCTGGATAGGGTCCAATGCTTGGCATGTATAGGAGTAACAGGTGCAATACGGACAACACCAACATGCGCAATGAATGTGATCCTGGCGATCTTACCGCTAGACTTATTTATAAAGAAAACAGCAGCCCTAACGACACTTCGTTTGCATCGAGATGAAAAATGGCAAAATCGTGGAACCATCTATGGACATAGGAAGATCCTGCAAGTTGTCATAAACGAGATTAGGGTGCTGAACTTGCCAATGGATGGGCTGACAAGAGTGCGTATTATGGAAAGGAATCACAAAACTCGTATTGAGAACGGATTACTTCCAGAAAAAAGGAGAGGGTAAATCGTGATTTTCACAGATGGATCCATGATGGATGGCGGAGCGGGTGCCGTTATCTATTCGGAAGAGCTAGTCGTCACGTTAGCCTCGGGAAACATACTTCCGTGTACCAGGCTGAGATGATTGCATTGCAGCATGCGTTGGACTACTTGCTTGAGACTTAGGTGGAGGGAAGAAATATCCTTATAGCACTGGACAATCAGGCCGTGATCAGACGCATGGAACAAGCAAACATCACAACATCATTGGCACTGGGATGTGTACTCAAGCTCAAAACTCGTAAGTGTTCATCTAAAAATTAAGTCACACTGACTTTGGTTCGAGGACATATACGAAATGCGGACTCCCTTGTAAAACAGGGGTCAACTGAAAAGTTGCTGGGACCCGAACCATTCTCTTCAATTGGCAAAGGAATGGTTGAACAGCTGATTCACAAATGGATCTCGGCAGAACACCTGAGAAGGTGGTCAACCTTGGAACAATGTAGACAGGCTTAAATGGCAATTAAGTGGCCGACCTGCTCCACTCAAAGAAGGGTTCTAAGCATGAGTCGAGAAGCATTGAAATGGGTGGTGGCTTTGTCTACAGGACATGGTAATTTCGCGTGTCACTTAAGGAAGATGGCCTTAGAGAGGATCATACCTTCAAACTATGCCTGGAGGAATCTGAAACAGCGACGCATTTACTGTGTCAATGTCCGGCGTTGGCTGACAGAAGAATGTGCATCTTGGGACATCATTGGGTGTATACTCAGTCGATGAAACAGATCTCACGTTAACACTCGGAATCGAACACAGGGAAGAAATCTGGAGAAATCCAGAGAGTCTATCTGGGTAAGATTTATAGTGGTAGTGAGACGAACAGAGACCCTTCAATGGTGGTCTGATTCGTATAATTGTTGATGCGGAATAACATAAAAGAAAATAATGGCAAAAAAAGCCACAAAAACTAATACAATCATTTAAAAAAAAAAAACAATATAAAAAATAGAATAAATAAACAATATGTATTCATAAAAAAAAAAAAAATAATGGCGGAATAGTCCAAAGACAAAAACCATTTCTTAAAACCTTTTAAAAATACATTTTTAGAACTCACACACCTAATAATAATTATCTGGAAGTGAATTGAACAAACTGGGTTCAAAAAAAAAACTGTGATTTACTCTGCATCCGTATTGCATATTTTTGTTTTATCAAAAGTGGCTCCGTTTCATTAAAATACGCACCACCCCAATAAGAGATACCAGATTCCAGCTTATTAACTTTGTTTAAGACAAAGTGTATAATTATTCCAACACAGCTTGTCATCTGACTCTATACCTAAATATTTAAAATTACACTCCATATTGCTACTATAGATATAGAGCTTGAATTATATGACGACGCTTTCTAGAGCGTAGTGATTTTCAGACGCCTTTAGTCGGACAGCTTACGCAGACTCCACATTTTACAAAATCCCTTTACCAATAAACAAAAAGTTGCCAGACTATTGCTACCTGTAGGGTCAAATGTCAATGTTGAGAAAGCCATGCTTATCTCAGGAATTGGCTAAATAAATCCTCCCTTAATGTCATTTTGAAGACAAGTGCTGCCGAACCGTCCAAAATCACGGTATTCAATTTCGTAATAGGAGCGAATCTAATACGCTGTTGCTCAGCCTGAGCGTTTACAATTATAAATTAATTCAAGTGAATTGTAAATGTTTTCTAATTTTATTCGTTGCAATACAACAATGCAAATGGTTTTCAAGTCTAATAAACTCAAATTTGTACAAATGTAGCGAAAAATTGAAAAATATTGCATTTTTGTATTATTTTTAAACACTTCAAGCATATTTTTCTGCTTTATCCTGTTTAGCTAGTTCTTGCTTTTTGATTGGTTTTTCCTTAACAAAAAATTAATTTTATATAGGTTTGGGATGTATCCAAGACTTTCTTGACTGTCAAACAGAATAAAATATCTTCTTCCTTATCGTGAAGTAGTATTAGAAAACAAATGAAAGCGTACTATAAAAAGTACCGAAAATTGTGTCCGATCGAACGATGGGGCATTACTGATTTGCATTATTATATTTGACAGATCAGCGGATATTTTGTGCATTTCCTATTTTGTGTTTTGTTTTTTCGCCTATACTTTTTCAGATAATTTATTTTCGTATTTACATTTGGTTGGCCAACGCGCAGTTTACATACAGAGATTTGATATTTATATTATGTCTTTCTACAGAAAAATTAAATTTTTAATCATGATTAAAAAATACGTTAACAACCTTCAATACAAATATAATTATAAAATAAAAGGGAAACCTTAAAAATTAAGCAAGTACATTGTAGTGAGATAAAAAATAACAAAGAATAAATAACAATTAAATAATAAATAAATAAATAAATAATATGTAACAAATAATAAATAACGGGTGCAATAAATGACATAATAATTTCTGATTCACAAGAAGCATTAAGAACAAAAAAATGGTTAAACATTTAGTTGGTTAATAAGTGTGTTTTGGTGGTTGACTTTGTAATTCGATCTTGAATCAATATTCACTCAATATTTACTCCGGTATGAAGATCAGCGGTTGAGTGATGCGGGGGAAGACTAAGCATAGTTTTTAAGATTTTGTTTTGCGAAACTTGTAGTTGTTTTAAGATGTCATTTTGCTGAGTTACCCCATACTTGGCAGCCATATAAAAGGATTGACTGAGAAATTACTTTAAAAATTATGATCTTGTTGGCTTTGTTCAGTTTTGCCTATAATGAGCCTCAAAATTTGAAATATGTCTGTTGGGCAATTTTAATTGCAAGTCATGTACTCCTTTTTTTAGAATAAAATCCTCGCTGTGAAAGAAACCATTGACCTTGTTTTTCATGAAAAAAAAATTATGAAATTTTAATTCTGCAATGACAACAAATGTAATAGATTCCAAGAAAGTTGTCGCACTGGTAAATGTGGAGGTCTAATTGTTTATTGGTAGCGTTTCACAAATGCTGTACATTTTCACTAAAGTTGACATCCAATAAATTTTCGACATTAGCGCTTGATTATTAGTTAGTCCGAATGTATACAGAGTACAGACACAAGTGTTTATAAATCAGCCGTCCATGACTCAGCCATCATCCCCATCTTCATCCCCAGTTTTCCGCAATTAATTGCTAAGCGAATTAAATCGCTTGGACTCACGTCCATAATCCGGCCAAATGCTATTTCATTTGCAATTCTAAACCCCATAATGGGCTAATTAACGCTAATAAAGTCGTTAATTATAATTTTCCTTATTACCGATGTCATCGCAGCAACACTGCCTCAGTCTTTGTGCAAAATTAACAATTACCACTCAGTCTACCATCCACGAGCTGTTCTCATACTCGTACGTATACCTCCACTCATGGCTCATGGTTGGGGAGAAATTTTGCGATTTCCATCACAAATTATAGATTCATTCTACCGCTTGATTGAATATTGCAAATCATCGTGCGATATCGGGGACTCCATCGTTTCATATCCTCTTTTGGGCAAACTCACAGGTGCTGTGCTAAAGTTTGAACTCGTTAGCGGAAATTGATGCCGACACATCGGCACTTTGATGTGCGCTACGATAAAAAAGGATATTATATGCCTGGATGAGTGTAGTGCCTCCCGTTTTGATACTTTGGTGGCTTGGCGTCGCAGTCGCACCCACCACTTAATTTACCATTTCTAACTTTGGGAGACAACTTAATGTGGTGTGAAATGTCAGATGTGAGAAATGTTCACAACCCACAGACACACAACTAATTTCGGTTTGATTTCGGGGTTCCCTGATGAAGATGCTGATGATGATGACGATCATGAGATAATTATAGTTTGGGCGCTAAACAGCTGAAATTGATGTTCATTCTTCTGGCGTCTTACGGATATACTATGGTTTGGGAACTGATTACAACTTCGCTGAGGAGGAAAATTGAGAAATTCGATTGAAATTTCTCGCACCATAGCTGTGCTCATCTAATTTAGAAAATTTATGGGGGAATTCGAGCAACTATTTGGGGCTAGGCGCATAGTACGCATAGTTTTCGAGGTGGAAAATATTCACGAGCAAATTTGTTTGGGTGTCTGCTTTACCTATTTCAAACATTCATGGGAACAGAGGTGACAATTCTGTTTTGATGTAGGTACAGACTAAGCAAAACCGGTCCTTAGTGGGGAGGACGTCTGTATTATAAATCAACCGCACTCAAAAGCACTTTATAATTGGTTTTTTGAAAGCCATACCAATCATAGAAGGTTTTGAGCTTCGAAAAAAAAATTGTCTCCAGCAGACTGCTTCCAGCTACCTATGTTGTTTTATAGGACATCTTTGACCTGGTTTTAAGAGAGGTCTTTCTATGGTTTTTCATGTTTTCAAATATAGCTTTATAAATCGATATGTGGAAAACGCAGGTGAGGTGCCAAGATTTAATCCATAGATGAGATCCATTTGCATGAGATTCTTAAGACTTTGATAAGTTCCAAAGGCGAGTGAGTGATGTACATCTTGAAAGCAGGACCATACCTAAGAACTATAGCTCTGCAGTCTGCCCCTTAACGCATAAGAGGTGCACTACAGTTCGTTCCCTGAGTAAAAGTCAGCTTAGGAATATCGAGATGATGCAACGCTAAGAAGTCTGAGAACAGCTCATCCATCCAGGCTCTATAGTATTTGTTAACCGAAGTAGACCGATTTCGAAGTAATTGTTTCCAGAATAACTTCTGTACGTCCTTTGCGAAGCTTATACACAGGCTTTATAGAGGGATATGAAACTAAGTTCCGATAAGATCTCTATTGGACTTCTGAAAATGTTGAGGAGATGTATGGAAAGTTAATTGCTTCGGTAAAGCTCGTGATTCGAGATCGCATTCGAGAAGCTTCCTTAGAGCTTCTGACAGGAGTCATTATAGAAGCAATGAAATGTATCAAGTAGTTCAGATTTACCACTTCTAAAGCATTATGACGAATTAGCCTAGGGGTAGTATATTGGACTACTACGCAGCAGGACTCATCTTCGATTCTCAGTGCGACCCCATTGTAAGTTATATATAAATAATAAGAATACTGCATGAAAATTGCAATAAGTCAATTAGATAATGTTTGTTAATGATAATAAAATAAGAAATTGAACAAATTTAAGAATAAAAAAAATATACACATTTTTCTTTTCATATTTTGTGCTTTTATAAAGCTTCTAAAGGGTCCGCCATCTAACTTTTTTTTTCCAACTAGTGCTTATTTCGCGAATAGTAACACTTAGCTCATGTCTGATTTGACAGATAAATAGTTTTATCCTTCCGCTGAACGAATATGGTTGTGTATACGCTTGATGAAATGACCATCCAATGCGTTTTCGCTTCGCTAAGTGGGCCTGCGATCGACTTAGAGAAGATGCCGATTTTGCCAAAAAAAATCATCTTTTCAGATGAAGCTCATTTTCATCTTGGCGGGTATGTAAACAAGCAAAATTGTCGCATTTGGGGCACAGAAAACCCTGACGCATACATTGAAAAGCCGATATACCCAAAACGAGTCACTGTTTGGTGCGGAATTTGGTCCAGAGGCATAATTGGGCTATTTTTCTTCGAAAATGAGCTAGGAGTGGCCGTTACAGTCAATGGCGATCGTTATCGGGCCATGTTGAACGAATTTTTGTTCACAAAAATTGAAGGGGAGGATATGGGCAATATTTGGTTTCAACAGGACGGCGCTACGTGCCACACAGCCGAAGCTACACTCGATGTTTTGCGCCTTGTTTTTGAAGATCGCATTATCAGCCGCAGAGCTGATGTCGTTTGGCCACCTCGGAGCTGCGATTTCACACCGTTGGACTATTATTTGTGGGGTACCGTAAAAGATAAGTGTTACGCCGACAAGCCAGAGACAATTGACGCTTTAAAGGACAATATTCGTGAAACCATTGGTGAAATATAGCTGTACACAATCGATAATGTGCTTAAAAATTGGACCGATCATGTAGGCTACTGAAGGCCAGCCGAGGCAGCCATTTGAATGAAATTATTTTCCATTATTAACCGGAAGGATTGTACTTTCAAATAAAAAAAGAAATTTCAGAAAATATTCAGTAGTTTTTTTTATAGCATTTACAAACAAAAAAGAAGTTATTTAGCGGACCCTGTACTTGTCAAAATAGAACTGAAGATTGAGTCGATAGTAAAGCTGCCTCCTATAAAGGCCTCAGCTGCTGTACGAGTCAATCTGTGTTTCCTGCACTCCCTTTAAAGGACATTAACAAATTACATCTCAGCCAATCTGCTGCGCCTTCACGAATACTAAATATATCAACTAATTGCCTTCATTTAAATTTATGTTAATTTTTGTTGGAAACAATTTGTTTTATTTTTTATAATTTTTTTTTTTTTTTGCCTTCCACCCTCTTGGCCTGCTTACATCTAATTGGACTCCTCTTCACTGAACTGAAAAAGCATCATCCATGTAAATTGCCTCATCTCGATGTTAACTTATATACAGATCCACCATTCGCATTCAGTTGAAACTTGAAACCCTCATCACTTTGCATTGAGATACCATTTTCCAGTTCGTATCCTTACTTCCATCATGCTTCATGCCGTATACGGTATACTTCTTAAACCGGCACACAATTTCCCATGCCCTGTCATCGTCTTGTGCTCTACATTCATTCGTTGGCAAATTGTTAAGACGATTCATCATCAAGTCCACGGTAAGGATGTCCGACTCGAGTCCTTTGGCAAACGGTGCATCCTCCCGCTAAACAAGAGGCAAAGGGGTTGGCTACTTTGAATAAAATTGAAATAAATAATCTCTTTTCCAACAAAACGAACGAAAAGCAAACGACTTGATATTGTGTTTAAAACGGTGGCAATCATAGCTGCAGGATTAAGAGGATAGCCGTAGTAGTCGGAGTTTGTATTTCAAATACGCTCCCTCGCACGTTGCGTTGCTAACTTATAGAGCTACAGGCAGCCAGTTCCTGCTGATGTTTTCTATGTATGCCAAATTGCAGACACTTCATCCTTGATATCACTTTCAAGGGTATTCCTGAATCCGACTCATCTCGAGTAGAGTGGAAAGTGCACAAGGGCATGGAATCAAAATGAAATTTTGTGCGGACAGACAGATGAAGAATTTAAATTTCACAAATTTCTTAGAAGCAATTTTGTGCTGCTTATTTATAGCTGCCCTGCCTTTTGCTGAATGGCAATGGCAAGATGAAGATGAGTTGCTCGTCTCTGCTAAGATGTAACTTTGGTTCGTATTTGTGTCTTGGAAAATGTGGTGGATTTCAATTGAAAAGAAAAGGTTTTAATAATAATGCAAATGAAAAGTCTGTACGGTGTATATCTGTGAGGAGGTGTATATTGATTGCGAATATTGTCCAACTTAAGGTTGTGAGAACCTGAAACATATCAGCATCAAGGAATAAATGAATTTAAGAAATTCCATCACAAGCCTAGTACGGCGCAGGGTCATAAGTCCTCAAGCCTACTTTGTGGACTTTTAACCCACCCCAGGTGAACCAAAATTCCACACTCAATTTTTGAGGACTTTGACTCATCTGTTGTGGTTACATGGCTCACTATGGTCCACAATTGTTAAGGACTCACAAGTCACAAAATTTTCGAAATAAGGTAGAAACCAACAACCTAAGGGTTAACCGGTAAACTTTTATCTTCAATAACGAGTGTAGCAGACCAAGTTTTTGAAGCCTTATATCCACTATCACTATAATATTCAGGACAAAATATTTAAAAAAAAGTTTATAAAAATAATAACACGCATCAAGTTCAAATTTCTTTCTCTTAAGACAGTTAAAAAAAATTTCAAAATCTAAATAAAAATAAAACAAAGTTCCATCCGTAAGACCGCCCATAACTCGATAACGGATAGTCCGATTTGAAGTATACCATGATCAGACGATTTCCAGATCTGCCAATATTTTAAGGTCTACAAATGATCTGGTGATGAGCTGCAGATGATCTGACAATAGCGAACTACCTTACAATACCAAATTGCCAGTTCAGACGGTTACCAGGTTTTGTCCCAAACTCTGAAAATTTCATTTGCAAATGGTTTGCCTGGACAAAATTAGGCTGACAATGTTGTCAGGTAGAAAAGTGCAGTTTACACGGTTGGCAGATGTTTGTTTGCGAAATATTTGCAGATCCGTTTGCAGGCATTGTCAGACAAACTAATAATTGTCTTTTGCATTCAGTGGTGAAGTCTTGATTGAGAAGTATGTAAAAAAAATTTAAATTGAACAAAATGATGAAATTGCGATTGTTTTGGCCGTGTACGTATTTGAGAACAGCGGGGAGGATGAATTGCCACATAAACGTCAGAGTTTTTGCACGAAGGATATGGTGGCCCGACCAACAGCAGGAGGGACTTTACGTAAAATTGCTCGTGGAATTGAGAACTGAGGAGCTATAGTTGCATCGCAATTGTTTGAGTATGGATTCCAAACAATTCGATGATGGTCTTGCTTAAGTGACTCCGCATTTCCAAAAGCAAGAAACAAATATACGTGCAAGCAATTCAGCGGTTGAGCCACTTTTGTTGGCTCTACGATACCTAGCTACCGGGGAACATTTTCGGTCCCTGCAATATCTGTTCCGCATTCCTCAACGATCTCGTCCATCATTTTATATGTTCTGGATGCTCTACAAGGTGCTCGTGGATAAATATCTTCAGGAAAATTATTTCATTACCTACCTAATGCAATGTATCTACACAAAGACGCCGAGAATACAGAGGCCTGGGATTCTGTTGCCACCAAATTTACGAACTTTGGCAATTTCCAAACAGTATACAAATATTTCTAGATCCCTTTGCAAGGGTCTTAAAAGGAAGAATACAAATGACGAAAAAGGAATTAAGAAGGATCATAAACATTTCCAGATACTTTTACAAGCATCATAAAACGGGAAATATAAATATACCTAAAACAAAAAGTGATTAGAAAGGATCATAACTTTTCTAGATCCTTTTATTTAGAAGTATCAATAAAAAAAGAAAACATTCTTAGATCCTTTTCGTTGACTTTTTCGCCCATATTTCAAATCATTTAATGCACACATTTTGCATCAATCTACAGAATAATTGAAAGATAATTACACCGAAACTTGGTTTTGTTCGTTCATATTATGAAAAATATTACAAAAAAAAATTCAGATGTCCTACAAGTCTGGCAATGGTCTGACAGTGATAAAACTGGGTGTTCAGACGAATAGCAGATACCTGACAATTTCATTGTCAGATGGCGGTCTGGAAATTATCTGACCATGACTTTTCTGCAAATATTGGTAAATTGACAAAATTGCCAGTTCACACAATTTATTCATTTGTGGACCTGTCAATATTGTCAGAAGTGGCAATCGTCTGAACAGAGCTTAAGGAAGGTTCATACAGCGAAAAAATGTTAAAACAAAATTGAAAAATTCGTAAACATAAGTATTATTTTTAATTTTGATCGCAATATACAGTGAGATCGTTTTTGTCAAATGAATCAACATGAATTAAATTATTTAGTATATTTTCTTTACGAAAACAATTCTTTTTAATTTGAAATTGGATTTTTCGGTAATTCGAGAAATATTGATTATCTACCTATTTATTCATAGTAAATTGTTCAATTTATTGATGTTTTCCCTTTCAGTGAGGTATCTTAATTTTATTTAGTCTTCCACTTGGTTTTGTTATTTTACCAGTGATTGAAGTGCAAATTAAAGTGGTGAACTGGTGAGTTTAGTTTTTAAAATTTCATTGCTTTTGAGGGGAATTGGAAAATTTTTATTTGGATTTTTTTTTTTTAAATTTTAATCGTAATATACAGTGAGATGGTGTTTCTCAAAAATTCTGCCTGATTTTGGAAATTTTCTTACCGGAAACCACTTCTTGTGCTAATGCGATTGGATTTTCGTAAAGTTATAATACGTTCATTAGTTATTTTTGATATTTCCAGTATGGAAATATTATAAGCGGCAATAACACATTTTTTACACGCAACCTCGAGTTTAAGAACGTTGAAAACTATTTTTCTCCACACTCATGGCAGATAAAACTCTGCACTGTCAAAACAAACACTTTGCTAAAGTGAGCAGCACTTTAGACAAGATATTGAAGCAACAAAGTTCCTTAGCACGGCAACAAATAGTATTTGAAAGTACAATCCTTCCGGTTAATAATGGAAAATAATTTCATTCAAATGGCTGCCTCGGCTGGCCATGCAGTAGCCTACAGGATCGGTCCAATTTTTAAGCACATTATCGATTGTGTGCAGCTGTATTTCACCAATGGCTTCACGAATATTGTCCTTTAATGCGTCAATTGTCTCTGGCTTGTCGGCGTAGCACTTATCTTTTACGACACCCCACAAATAATAGTCCAACGGTGTCAAATCGCAGCACCGTGCTGGCCAAACGACATCAGCTCTGCGGCTGATAATGCGATCTTCAAAAACAGGGCGCAAAACATCGAGTGTAGCTTCGGCTGTGTGTGGCACGTAGCGCCGTCCTGTTGAAACCAAATGTTTCCAATGTCCTCCTCTTCAATTTTTGTGAACAAAAATTCGTTCAACATGGCCCGATAACGATCGCCATTGACTGCAACGGCCACTCCTTGCTCATTTTCGAAGAAAAAAGGCCCAATAATGCCTCTGGACCAAATTCCGCACCAAACAGTGACTCGTTTTGGGTATATCGGCTTTTCAATGTATGCGTGAGGGTTTTCTGTGCCCCAAATGCGACAATTTTGCTTGTTTACATACCCGCCAAGATGAAAATGAGCTTCATCTGAAAAGATAATTTTTTTCACACACATTCTGCAACATTACCATGATTTTCAAAGTAATATCGCAATATTTCCCAGCGTTGTTCAAGCGTATACACAACCATATTCGTTCAGCGGAAGGATAAAACTAATTATCTGTCACATTAGACATGAGCTAAGTGTTACCATTCGCGAAATAATCACTAGTTGAACAAAAAAAGTTATATGGCGGACCCTTTAGTTATAATTTTGTTGTTATATATAAATCTAAATATTTGAATCAAATTGCTTGGCTAAAGCTATTTAGCTTATGAAAAATTTATAAATCTGAGATAAAAGGAACTCTCCGTCTTTGGTAAACAACAAGGAATATTGGAACATCGCCATTAACTGCGAAATTGGTTGTATTTACAAATGGAACGATCACGTCCGAAAATCTACGCCAATGCTCTAGGTATGTAATTCTCTTTTGGGCCAACATTTACCCAAAGTTAGATACATAATTGAATTAGCCCTATTAGTCGTAGGTACCTCCTGATATCAACTAGTTAGTAGAACGCAGAGAACAGCTGCTGATTCTAAAAAAATTGAGTTCCGTACTGACTTTCGCTCCCATGATAACTTGGTTAGCTCCGCAAAGTGTGGTATCGGTTCAAGTTAACACTTTGGAACAATATTTTCAACTTCCCCTCAGCGATTAGCATACACACACACACACACATTATGTAAATCCCTAAAAGATACATATAACACAGCTTAAAACTTAATCCTTTTTAAAGGATCTGTTCCGTTCACTAAATCTATTTTCTCCATTTTGTTTCGTCTTTCTTTCTTTTCCTTTTTTTTGTGATTTAATTATTTATCTCCTCTATGTGCCTGGCGCTTATCCTTATTTTAACGGTTGACCAACTTTAACAGTTTTTCCTCATGTTAAGAACCTTTTTCCACATTTGTATCCTTTTTTAGCTGGACGGCAGCGAGAGTAAAACAAACACTAAGCGCACATACTGCGCTCAAACATGCTGGCGAACTGTCGGTCCATTCGCATCCATATACACAACGTGTGTGTGTGGACTCGTGTTGTGTGAAGAGTGTGCAGAGCGTTTTATACGCTCGGTTGTGCACAATCATTTTGTTCGGATGAAATACGACAAAGAAAATGAATCCTGCTTCAACTACTGGCTGAAGGGATAACAACTTTTGAACCCATTCCGCCATCGTCGGAGCTGCCGGCCTTGGCTCCACCCCATGTCCAGTAGGAAAAAGGTAAACCATCCGGCAAATGGAATATAATTGCACATTTCGTTCCAAGGATAATAAACGAAACAAACCGGGAATGAATAATTTTCAGGATTATGCTGGTTGAAGTTCAAACTAGACTACAACGGTTGCTGTATGTCCTGTGGGACCTGGTGTTTATGGAGTCCTTGCTGCAGGCGAGAACTGTATAGTGTATACGGTATACCTACCCTATGTTGCGCTGGAATGAAATGAGCTGCAAAGCTACACCACTCACACAGGAATTATGTTGATTGCCACAATAGCCGAATATGATGATGGAAGTTTGTATCCTTTTTTTTTGCGAAAGGCGGTGTCCGATTTTTTGTGATATTTCCACTCTGTCGGTGCGGTGAGGAAATTCAACCGAATCTGCATCCACAGTCACCGTCATCGTCATCACAATAATGATTAAGGACGATTTAATGAAATTGAATTTAATGGACCGGCATGTTTGTCCGTCGGCGGCCGATCCAGGCCATTCACCCTGGAAATGATAACCGCAATTATGTCAAAATTTGTTTTCTGTTTCAGATGAATGTGTTCAGTGGAAAGTCCTGTAATGGAGATTGTAGCGGCAGCACACCTATACGTTCGTGTGTGCCATGTTGACACAGACGGGTCATTTATTTGTTAACGTTGACGTTTGACATAAGCACGAGTGCGCAGCGGTGATTTTATTTCGGTGACGGGTGTGTATATCTAAAGTCTAATTAAAAAGTTTCCTTTTTTCCCGCATTCGCTGTTTTGGAACATTTTCGGTTAAGCCTGGTTGACATACCTGGCGCATTGTTGAATTTGAAAATTGTGGTGGTAATTAACGACGCGCTCACCGCAACCAGTTGTCATGTGGATTTAATTGGATGCTCTCGCCTATCTGTGAAATATTGAAATAGGGACGACTGCAATTTATATTATATGCATGTAGTGCTGATGAGTTACCCAAATGATTTCACATTCAAATCGAGGCATTATGACATCACCCTGAAGTTGGGGAGGGTTTTGTGAGCCTGCCATGGTACAGTATGGTTAGTCATGTGCCAAAATAATAGGGTTTGACAAGCCTCACAGCAAAATATGATGCCAACATGACCATGAAAAGTGCAAGCGACTCGAGCAGTTGCTGGTTGTGTTGACATGCTGGTGGCGTGGCTCAGCCAACTCGCTGGATAATGGGGTGGTTATTTGTCCTTCAAACCAAACACAAGAACCAAAGATAACCTACTTCATGCCAAGGCTTTATCACAAAAAAAAAATCGATCAAGCTATCTGAATACTACCGATGAGTACTGCGTGCTTATGAGTTTCGCAACTTCGATGATTCGTCGCGTAGGTGCATTGGTTCCCTCCCTATCTATGTCAACGACACGCCATGACAACACTCGCACCTGTAATATGTAATGCTGTCTTAAATCCAAAAGAATGGAAGTACTATTTAACACATGCTGAAAGAAAACATCCGAATATAAAGAACCCCATAAAAGGTCACATGAAAAACGTGAAATGCAGTTCGATAGACATTCATTTTTAGTTGTTTGTAGTGCATTTTTTTTCGTTTGTAGTTCAACCGTTAGAAAGTTAGAACCATTAGGAACAAATTTCCGCCCGCACTTTTAGCTTTTTGAAATAAAAACTAGACAGTTGCATTTGAAATCGTTTGTAGTTGCTTGTAGTGAAATAATTTTTTCTCAGAAATGTCGTATTTCGGAGATATAAGGACATTTGTGTTTGCACCTATAACTCCGAATTTCCAACAGAGAGAAATTTTTTGAAATTACTGTTGCATAAAGTATATCCTAACTTAAATAACTGCGTTTAAAATTTTCGAATTCACTTAATAAAACGCAATTACAGTCAAAAAATGCATCCCCCTAGAGTTGCATCCATATATGGACTTCCCAACAACAACAAAAACAACGGCAAACACATTTTCGCAAACCTTTCATCCCTATCCATCGATATGAGTAACTATTTGTCAATTAGCAACGACAACCAATCAGTAAGCCACGATTTTATCCAAGAAATTTTTCTACTCCTTCTACTCCTTGGAAATATGGAATGGCTTAAAAATGAGCAAATTGTGACCATTTGAGGCTCCCCTTAAATTGCGAATAAATAGTGTCCAGTAATGCGGACTGTCTTCTATTTTATACCGCAGGTAGAAAAGGATGCATAGAATAGATATGCAAAGTTTCATCGTTTGTAGTTTTTGAGATATGGAGACCGGAAGTTTGAAGCCAACATTTTGCTTAAATTTCATATAAATCATAAAACGTTAGGCCGATTGATGCAATTTGAATTTCATTAGATAAGTTAAGTCGAACACTTTCGAAAATAGAAAATTTTATCACTTTACTTTCTATGGCTCTGGAGATAACACGGTTTGGGGATTGTGATTTTTTTGTTCTAATGGTTGAACTACAAACGAAACAAATTTCACTACAAATGAATGTTTATCGAACTACATTTCACGTTTTTCGTTCCAAAAAAAGTGCGGGCTAACTTCACGTAGGTAGTTTCCCTTCTGTTCGTTTGTCTGTACCCACTAGACCGCAATTTTGTACCAAGGTCTATCTCAGAAACTATTTCATGTAGAAGGCTGAAATTTGCACTCAACATGAGGTATAACCTCTAGTTAAACTACTTTGCACTGCAACATGTACCTATTTCTAAATATTCTGCAAAATTCAAGGGACCGGTCTCACTGAGAATCGCGATACACTTCGCTGGATTATACAGATCGCTAACTTTTAACTGCCAATTGATGGCGTGTGCATTGTGCAATCCACTGAAGAAGATGTTTGGTCGATAGAGTGAATTAATTCTCTTGATAATAATTCAACTATGGTAGCGATTTTTACGAAAATGATATATTGGGACGTTGCAGAGAATCACTTTTGGTTTAATGTATGGATCTATTTACGCCGATTACTAGCGAGATTAAAATTTACTTTACTTCTTTTGATAATTGAATATCAGTGTTGTTGGTAAGCTGTATACCAGAGTCTGTATTTTTTGACACCACACTTGGTCACTATTATACGACAGCCGCCAGAGAAGAGAGACAAATTTGTCAGAGGTTCAAACTCCAGCTCCAATCGTCAATGTCTTACAGGGATCTACTATATTTCCTGTTCAAAGAAGGAACTTATTGAATAACAGTTCAGTGTGTGAACTCATTTATAGAGATGTTTTGGCGAAGCTTGGGTTGCAGCGGTTTTCACACTTGTTTTAAGGCCCATACGAATTTTGCGATAGTTGAGAAATATGTGATACGGACTTTCGGATTTGGACCTTTTTAATGGGCAACTTCCGTAACAGCAGCACGCTCATCTCTCATCTTATCCCTATCAGGGTGCAAAAAGTACGCCAACTGGAAATTTGTTGTAAATCACACTAACTATGGAATTGTTGGTACTGAGTTGAAATTAAAGTTTAAAATTGCTTAACTGAACTGTCGGAACGGATGATCTTGGGGACACATAGACTAATGTGGAATGAATAACACTCGGTTCAGGCTTAGTTTGTCTCTAAATGCAACCGAAAATGACAATGGTAAGGCAAGATTCGCAGACTCACAGTTCCAGAGAAGGCTTTTTCGAGCTCGTGCAGACATAAGGCTGGCCTAAGAACGACTTTACAATCGTACTTCGAAGTAATTCATGTTTGGCCATACCCTCGGTACATATATAGTATCTACAACATCACACACACGTAGACGAACAAAGGCAAAGTAATCACATGGCTAAGTTGCGCCTTCCAAATCGACATGTATGTCCTTTGATACGAATAAAGAAAACAATTGAACGCAGAAGTCTATATCGCCTTCATAATAACACGGAACAACCAACTTCTTTAAACGTTTTTACCTCCTCAATTGACTTCGGACTGTCCCCACGCCCGGTAGCCGGCATTCAAATAAGATTAGTTTTTAATTAACCTGCCATTTCGTTGACAGATACCTGGGTGGTAGTTAAGAGCGGTTCTAGGAGCAAACCTAGTGGTTTTATTGTTTTTGCGGTTATGATTACAGACTTAAAGAACGGTATGTCCTCTTAAATCGTCATAACACTGAAGAGAAAGACTGCAGGTGGTTTAGAGTTTAAATCTTGTGAGCAAACTCATATTACCACAGCCGTTTCTAGTAAGGATCCCTGTGTGTACAGAAGCAGTTGGATTCCATACAAAACAAACACTTAAATTATTCCAGAAATTGTTAAGACATCCGAAACTCTTATCTCACATAATATGAAGGTCCCACCATCCATCTCACCGGTAGACCCGAAAAAGGTCGAACGCTCTCAGTCCAGTATAGACACTGTATCTCTCTAGTAGCTCATCTGTCAAGGACGTTGCCTACGAGGGTGGAAGGACACAAGTTCTATGGCCAATCGGCAAATCTTTCAACTCTGAAGTACCTTAAAGGACTCATATTGCTACGATAAGTGGGTACCTAATGACACAAAAAGAGCATGAGGTTATTTGTCTCTTATCGAATCGTACTTGTGATTGAACTAAACTAAAGGGAACAACGAACCTGGAAATTGAACTTAACATGTACGGCTTGAAGTTTAAAAATATATATATATTGATTAACTAAGATGTTGTCCTTACAAAAAAACGAATTCATGTCTAAAAGAAGTCAATTGTCCCAAACAAAATCGAGTCGCCTATCCTCCCTTTGGGGATATAATAATTGACTCAATTTTCTACATTCATCTACACTTCCCTCCAATGTCCAACTATTATCCTCGCACATCATTCAATTGTGTGTAAATTTTGGTGGCATTCTGTCCATCAAAATGCCTTCTCGAATATTGTCCGTCATTCTCTATACAAAAAAGAGAAAAGAAAACAAACACTAGTCCATCGCTTCCTGATCTCTCTATTGTTATGATTTCATGTCCCCTATCTCAGCTATTATTATTTTTTTTTTTTTTGTACGCAACTTCGGAACTTGAAGGATATATCCGAGGCAAAGTTTATTCTTTCCACTGCATGAGCATTTATTACCACCAGTCGACGTCGTTGTAGTCGTTGAACGCTTTCATTATTACCGTTATTGCGAACGTTTCATTTCACCCCAGTGTCTCGGAATGCCACTTAAGTAGAAGGATTATTTGCTGCAAAAGGATCTTTATGCTCTCTAATATAAATCTATGGTTTTATGTGTTGGGGGGATTTTTTGATGGTGACTGGTATTGTGGGCGCATCCGGTCGGTTTGTGAAGCTACTATACTTCACATTGCTTCCTGTTTCAGACAATAGTAGCGATTTTGATTTGTTCCCTCAACCGTGGCGCACACATAAACTCTGTCAGCGTTGCCGCTTTTGATTATTTTATATTGTTATGTGCGAGTTTGCAAAAATGTCGGCGCACTCTCTGCGCGCACTTTATAGAGCCATTGATGGAATGAAACGAATTGATGGGAAACTATTTTTGATGTCCTTGCTGATTTGGGGATATGGTTATAGTTCGTGATGTTTCACTGAATCGGCTAAGAAGTCATGAATATGAAGAAAATGAAATGAATGTCCTTTTCTGTGTCTGAAATGCAACCCATTGGGCCGTAGCCTTTAACCATCGAAGTGAACAGCCAATGAACTGCGAAAAACGAGTGCATGCTCCTTTATCGCGGAGAGGGTGTAATCCATTTTTCTTAAAATACCATACTGCTCTGACTGCACACACCACGATTTCTCTCTTCCGGTCAGCCAAGATATATGTTCGGGACATGTTCCCAAGTATCTTATTAAATTATCTTTCCCTCAGGGCCATTGCCTCTTCGGTCGTTTCAAACGGAATTAAATCGTTCGGCAGTCCCTTCGCCGTCCAGCACACTTTCGAGCAGATATAAATTTCTTTTGAACTGGTTATTTGCCAAAAGGATTTCATTTTATTCATCCGCGTTCAAAATGTCAGCCATACTACTCGACTTGAATAATAACACGTCTGCTACCGCCCCTCCAACGAAACAAACAAACAAGCAAACAAATATTCTTATAAGTCGATAGCGTCCTCGTGCGGGGAAATATGATTATGACAACTTTAAGGAGGCACAAGGAGGCGAACAAATGACAACCAACAACACACTGTCACCTTAGCATGAAATTGCACTCCTCACCCAACAAAAGTTAGATGATGCGCTTGACTGCGCTCTGCTATCGACCATCATCGAGTTTGTACTTCTGTACGGAAATGTCCTCATTAGGTTAAACCCAACATCATTGGAATATTGTTAAGGACCACCACATCGAACAATCAGTAAACATTCGAATGTCCTCATTGGAGAATGTGTGCAAAATGAGATGCTATTGCAAAATGTTATAAGAAGAACGGATGCATTGCACTGAGAGAAACTCCTCCAAAAAAAAAGTTGCATCGAGAGAGTCGGGAAGGATTTTGGATATAATGAATTGGTGTGTTTTATTGAACATCTACCTCAGCAAAGCAAACTATAAATAAGACTTCCAGGTCAGAACACTTTTAAATCATCGACAGTCGCCCCAATGAAATATTGGAAATATGTAATGAAAAAAAAAATTTATCAAATGTGTGCTGGTGAAAGTTTTTTTGTGGAACGTTTTTCAGAAATGTTTGACTCTTCCTTCATGTCGAATTTTTAAGTGTTCTTCTGAACATAGTTTGTAGGAGTTTTCCTGCATTTTTCAGGGCGTTTAACACAGCGTTTTTAAGACCTTTTTCGGGATTCTTCAGAACGTTTTCTTGGTGGGGGTTTGAAGCGTGCGTGGCCATATTTTTGTGCCATTTTAAGACGCGGACTCCGGTGGGTTTTTTGGAATTGATTTTTCTTGTTTGGGTATTTTTCTAAAAATCTTTCTTCGCGTTTTTGAGGAACTTTGCCGGTTGTTTTTCAGGTGCGATTCTTAGAGAGATTTCTTGGTGGATCATTTCTCGGAACATTCTAGTCGATTTTTGGGGCAGTTTTTTGGGGTCTTTCTGCTTGTTTCTGGAGACAATTTTGGGGGATTCTTCAGAGCGCTTATATGGTTGCCTTTTGCAGCGGTTTTCCTGTCCTTTTTAGATGCAGTTTTCTAAATGTATATTTCTATACCATTTTTGGACATTTTTTGTGGAGTTCCTCATAGGACAATTTGGAGCGTTCTTCAAAACGTTTTTTTTTTTTTTTTGTGTTTACATTTCAGGACATTTTTTGGATAGTATGTTTGGAACGATTTTCAAATCCTTTTTGTTTTGGAATGTTCTTCAGGACGTGTTTCTCTTCCTACACCATTATACGTGATTCTTAAATAAGGTAGGCACATAATAAGCTATGTAGGTAAAGCGCTCGACCTACGCACGCTCAAAAATTGGCTAAAACGGGTTAAAATTAACCAAGTCTCTGTTGAAAAATACCGAGTATTCGTTGTAAATACTACCGGTATAAATAGGTAAAATGCATACTGTTAAAAATGACACACTTAACCAGTTGTTAAGAACCATGTTTCTAGATAAATATCAACCAGCTGGTTAAATTCAACAGAGTTAGTTTGTTATTTACAACCGAGACATATTTATAAAGGGTTATTTTCAACCGAGTGTCCTTAAACATCCTGACTCGGTTATTTTCAATCCTCTAACTCTGTAGGAGCTATATTAACAGTATCACTTGGTAGTTTTTAACCGAAAGTTAGTTGATTTTATCTAAATAAGCGATTTTTCTGCGTGTAGTAGTAAAATAAAAGCTAATCATCTTTCCGTCGGTTTTGTTGGACATTTAGTTGTTCAATGAAAGTAATATTACATCACATCAGAAGCTTAGTAACGAGCGGTTTGGAACATTCATAAAATACAATTCTTGTACTCGATAATGAGAAGACCGGTATCTTAGCAGCTTTTAGCTTTTGCACTGTTCAGTCAAATGATATTGAGCAAATAATTGAAGTAAGCTCGAGTAGGTACCTACTTTTTTCTGTCAATGAATTTCCTTTAGATTTACAAATGTCGGCTGTAGAGCTCTGAAGTCAAAAAAAAAAAAACCTGTTTGAGTTTAACGCCCTCACTTGGCGTCTAATAGGAAGGCCGATGGCTGACCTAGCGCCTTAGTTAAGACGCTGAATTTTACCAATATAAGTTAAACAGTGACATCTGTTAGTGGTATTTGTTTCCATAGTCCGGTATATAAGAATTTGTAGAGCAAAATAATATCCAGTTTGGTAGATCAGCTTCGAGTAAATGCTCTAGACCCCTTCCCAACCACTTCATGTGTTCACAACTCCTTAGAAGATTTTATTTCAAGCTCCAAGTGAAGCTTGTTCACCCGTGAAGAGCAGTGGCCTCAAATCATTCTGTTCCAATTTGTTAACACTTTTCTCCGAGTGTATACAATACACCACCATCCATACCGAGGCTGAACCTACATACTGAATAGTGTCTCTATTTCCGGGATCACAATATCCACCCAGAACGTGACTATAATACAAATTTAAATCGCTCTCGAACGTACACAAAAAAGGAGCAACTCCGACAATTCCCTGTTATTGGGCGAGGTAGAGAGCTCCTTGAGCAAGGCACATGCCACAGCCGCACACACCATTTATTAGTAGGTATTATTCCTGAACGTCCTCATCGTCTTTATCTTCTCAAGCATTTTCCTTTTGTGGTTTTGCATAATTTACAAAGTGTGCCATCAGGAAAATGGGAAACAAAAAAAAAACATATCAGTTGCACATTATTATCGATAGTAGCTTGTCGTCCTTACCGGCCATTATCCTCTCTAAACTGCCTATTCTAGTTTCAGCTTTTACCTAGTTAACCATTGTGCAAGGAAAAAAACGCGCAATTCGAACAAAGATGATATGCTGAAGACTGGACAAAAAAAGAGAATGATCCTTTTAATCCTATTCATCGTCCACTTAGAGCATAATACTGGCGCTAGGACATCATCATTCTCATTTCGTCCATACAAAGGGACTTGAACTGAAATCCCTGCCAGCACAAGCATACACATCCGTTTGTGGTTTCCTTAGATTCACGGCTCGTGAAATGTGGTTAAGAGAATATGGACTTCGTTAAAAGTGTAAAAGAACTAGGATGTGAAAACTCAGAGATATTAAATTACTGAATAAAAAGACGGTGAACGGAGCCACCTCACGCTCCTGCCGCGGCGCCGGATGTAGTTACACGAGCCATGTAATCCCACTTGCATCGCATCAGGCCGTGCGGTAGTGGTTTTCATTTCCTGTCATTTCCGTGAAATAGTTCACGTCAATCCATGGCACGGCAACTGGGGGATAATGGGTTTTGGGATTTCCTTTCTGGTGTTCTCATTATCGGTGTTAGATGGCTGTTTTGTGTTAGGGCGACAATAAAAAGTCGGAAGGTTCACAGTTTACAGCTTTGGTGGTTTTGTTTTGTTTTTCTTATTTGTTTTGGCAGCAAAAGTCAAGCCGCGTCGCAGTGACAAGGAAGACGAACCGGAATTTGTGTGCTTCCCTTGCCATGGGACATTGAAATCCATTCAGCGTACAAATGACAAAGAGAATGAGGATACCTCCATGGTATAGGTATTGTTATGCTGACATTATTTGATGTGCCTTAGCGTGCTTTTGCTGCCGCTGTGCGCCATTGTTGTTAGCGTTGATGTTGTGATGGTAAATTCTATGCTGATGATGGTGATGATGATGCGGATGAAAGTGGGTCGTGATATGCAACGGGAAGTGATTTACTTTGTGCGGCGGAGCATGTTCCGAATGACTCTTGACGCTGCCGGGGCGTGAGGATAATATTTGAATTTTAATTTCGTGTTTAAAATGCGCTGCTGATGATTTGTACGTTTGTTGATCTGTACAGAAGCTGTGAGCGTGTACATATACCCTCTCAGGAGAGACCTAGATTTAATTGGCTTTGAAGGACGAACAAGGTGGCCAACATCTGTAAGCCAGGTGGATATACAAACCAGGAAGAGTGGACTTAGGATTAGAACTGGTTTTATCTTAATCTGAGATCACGATTCAAGTGGTTGAAGGTGGCTTCGAAAATACTTAATTTATCGCCAGGAATTGACGTGTGTGATCGAATCAACTTCTAAACTTCTGAGCTTGCCACTCGCTAGTGCTTCAAAATGCAGAAGAAACACCACTATCTGAATCAGCTCAGGATGCTGCAGAAGCCTTTCAAGATCACATTTTTGAAAAGAAAGACAAAAAAAAAAAAATAAATATTAAAAGACATTTCTAAATTTATAAAAAAAAAATCAAATTTAAAGTGAGAAAAAACTTAAGTTAAAAAAAAAAGGAAAATTTAGAAGTAAAACGAATTAAAAAATAATAAAAAACGGACACTCGCTTACTATTTGTATGTGTCACCCAATCCATGGAACTCTTCAGAGAAACAAAGAGCAACATTTGGTTTTTATTTAATCACAATCATTTTCGTAGATAAACGAATATTAACGGTTTTTGAAAGAGTGCAGTGTCACTAGCATTTGGCAATCGTCCACGGCATTTACAATTTGTCCATTCCCTATAAGCTTGTAGATGTCTCTAAGGAGTCTCTCATAATGCAGTTGACTGATGTTCATTATATGTCGCGTTGCTTTCGTTTCTTTTGCTGCTTCCTTCAACGTTTAAAGTGGGTAAGAGGAAAATATTGGGTTAGGTTTTAAGCTTCCTTTGTGTTGACTCTTTATTATAGAAAATAGAACAAATAACAATTTGGTCATGGCTCGTTTCTGTGAGCTCTTATATGTTGGGAATGAATCGGTCCAAGATTTTTGACTAATTTTTCTAACGCAAGCCCAAGGTGTTCCGGATCGGAATTATTTGAGAGAATTGAGGTCGCACCGCCAGCAGCATAGAGCCATTTTTTACATTTTCATGCCAGCATTTGCTTCGTAAGGGTATCTTGTGGATGCAATTTAAATACGGCAATTCTTTTCGTTTGCAACGAATCTCCAGAAGCGTATCAGAACCCGAAAAGGATAAAGGTCTTAAGTGTTCGGACTCAATCCCCTCTTCCACTATCGCCCGTGCAAGAAAGGATCGAATCCGCCCTGATCGAAATGCTTCCGTGTCTGCTGACAGTGATGTAACCCTCCACTCTTTCCACCCATATGACCCAACATCATAGGACCTGAGGCAGTCCGAACGGTATGACAAGAGGGTTGTACAGGCACTTAAGGTTCAATCCATGACCGCTTTGACCGCTTTAAACGTAATGTTCAAAACCTCGGCCATGGAGACGCTCTAATTACGATGACCCCCAAACAACAGGGGGCTTCCAGTCGAAAGCGATTATATACCCCTAATTCTTCTATCTCCCATCACCCATCAAATATCACCCTTCCCTTTTCTGGCACATCCTCTCGCACGACCTGAACGCATCAGGATCATTCTGAACACGATTTTACCAAACGGTATCAAATATCCCTGAAATTATTTTCTACACTCAAATAAAATTTTCTATCCATCTGCTTGAAGCGCATTTGCTTCCCACTGACGAGACGATAACCTTGGAGGTGGATTGAAGCACGAGATTGACCGCGTGTTTTCGGGCTGGAGTTCGATGTAAGGATCCGACCCCGTGGGACGATGTCGGATCTAGGCGGTACTTGTGCGAAGGCCCTGCTGTGCTTCGTGTGGGCTTCGCAATTCCACAAAGCTCCACGGCGAATATTTAATTTTAATTTTTAATTTTTGCCTTACACCAATTACTTTTTTCGATAAGTCGAGCAATAGTACGTAGCAGGATTTCTCACGCCACCACTGTCTGTTATTTCGCGAAATTATTCAATACAAAAAACTGCAGCACCACGTCCGAACAGCTCGCCAGTTCAAAACTTTCTATCTTTATATGGAGTGTGAAAATCTCCGCAAGCGGTTCGCCATAATTTTGCCAATCCATTTGTCATTTTCGCTCTTATGCAGGAATCTTGCGGCAAAACGCCTACCAATCACAATTTAATTGGGAAAAATATAAATTACCCCTTAAAATGAACACACGATTTTTCTACGCCTCCTAAATGCAAAACGCTATTTACTTAAATAAAATTCTGCCGCCAAGAATCGTCTAAGAAGATTGCCGTAAACTGAGCGAAAAAAAAACTGAGACCCTAAGATGGACGAGCCACGGATTTATGCTTTCAGCCAAGCGTTTCATTTCTGGTTGTGTCCTCTGCTGTGGTGGGTTCTCTCATTGTAAGCATATCCATGTTGGGGATGATTTCATCCCCCGTTTGTTGTTTGTTGCTGCGTCGCCATTTTAGTTACGATCAGTGCGGACTTTATCCGGAAGTTGCGGCCGCCATTAATTTTTTCGATCGTTACCGGAAACAAAAAAATAATTTCTAAATAAGGTGACACCGGTTTCTTACACGTTCTCAAATCAGTTAGCTCTAGAGGTGAACATGACCTTTGAGCTATATTTGCGCTAAGTCAAACTTGTAATTGTTTCACTTAACATTCGGCTCTATATTGCTATTAAACAATAGCTGTCGGGCTGTTTGTATGAAGTTGATATGCAGGGAAAGGTATTTGCCAGCCAGTGGACTGATCAAACTTCACAATTGCCCATAGTAGTGTTAATCAAAATTTCTCTCCCAATAGGTATTAATCTATATTTTCGAATAAACTTTTTAAAAGTTTGCACACCCTCAGCCTATTTGGTCAGGCGTATCGTGTTCGGAGTGCTATAAAGCTGAGGAAAGGCGCTTGTGATTGTCCATTATGAAAATTACAGATTACAGATTACCTACGTTCAAAGTGAAGTTCTGTACATCCCCGCATAGTTACAAAGTCTACTTAAAATTCCCAGACTTAAATCCCCATAGTCAAAACCAAAGCCAAAAGTAAATTTGTCCTCATCTCTCGCAAGACAAAGTAATATAACTAATTGACTTCCACCTCCATATCGAAGACATTTATGCCACGGTTGGCAAAAGACACGTGTCTTCTGAAAGTAGCTGTATCATCTATTTTGCACCTTGGCTCACCCAAAAGGGTTACGTGCATTCATCATATGCTTTGCCCCAAAGAATTACCTTCACCTGAAATTACAGAGCAAATGAAACAGTGCTGATGAATTACCCGAGACCGTAGTTTGACTTCTTGAATTATTGCCAACGATTACGAAAATCAAACCCTCATCAGACTTCCGCCCCCTTGTGTGACAACATCACAAAATAAAAAAAATAAACACGCTTTAGCAACAGGAAACAAGTTCACCCTTCTGCCGTCCATCGACATGGACCGTGTTTGTGTATACAGATGCATGGTATTAGTAATGAAACTTTGAATCGGATTTAATATCCATTTCAGGATTGCAGAAGGATCGCTGAAGTTACCGGCCCGCAACCAAATCTATCCGCAATCTTTCGATTTGCATAAATTTCCGATTTTTTTTTTCGCTTTACCCACCATCCCATACCCACCTTTGTGAATTATACAAAGGACGAAAGGATAAAGATTGGGACTTGTGTTGGTGATGGCGCTGACACCGTATAGCATAAAGTGAATCGACCGGCGATATGCCTGTTGTAGAGAAGTGATCTGTGAAACGTGTTCCATTGCTCTGTATAGAGGAGGACATTTCGTGTGTGCACATAAATAAAGTGTCCCTTTTGCGATTCCGTGTAAAATAATATCCTTGAAATCATAGACGAAAGCTTTCAGCGTATTAGAAGGAGGCAGTAACCTATTACCTTGGAAAGTTGGGGGTGGCAAGGGGGAGGAGTGGTATAGCCAGGGAATATGGTTAACTCGGTCGTGGTGGTAGCACAATAAAAATAAAGCAAAAGGAAATGGAATGGCATCAATCAAGGAAAGGATTTTGTTGTTGGCACAGATGTCTTTTGAAGAATTATACTGATGGCATAAGGATTTCGTGTGCTGTGATACCTTCTTAGTCGATAAATGTTGCTCTTTCTACTTCTGTGCTGCAAAGGCTTTTGTCAGAGCTGTGGGTAGCATGTATATATGGGTTCGGTAGTTAGGGCAGTGGATTACTCGAAGGGGAGTGGGGGGCTACAAACTTTTTCTTTTATTATCGCATTTCTACCTCCTTGAACCATCAATCCTCGCAAACTGTTGACATACTCTTAACAAATTGTTATGGGTGAGTGGGTAGTTGTGTAGTCGTAAAAAAGAGTCAGAGTACTAAACAGATGAGGGCCCTGATTGGGAAACAGTTATGTAGTGGAAACAGAATAGAATGCTGGGAAATTAACAGCAACGACATAGCTATGACCATATCTTCCTAAATCTCAAGAACTATATTTCTTCTCTGAATTAATAATCAACGAATGGACAGTGTCTTTTGCGACAGATCTTCTATTGCGTATAGTTTCCCAAACTGGTGTAAATGGAGAGGAGGGGTATCATGAGTATCATAAGTACGAAGAACCTGCAACGATTTTCATTCTATTAAAGGCCTGATTAGGATGCAAAAGGACTACTTCTCAACTATATTAAAATTAAAGAAGCTGTTAAAAATTAAAAGCCCAAACGGGTAAGACCTTGGACATAGTTGGTAAGAAATATGCTAAACTGAGTGTCGCCCTATGAAATATAGCGATCGCGTCTATGATCGTTAAGGCTAGGATCATGAAGAAAGATTTTAAAAATTATGCAGTTCGGAATTAGCTCCGAAACCAAATGCAAGAAAATCCAACAAGCCAAATAAAATTCATCTCCAATCTATCTATATAGCTTCATACACGCGTAGACCATGCTGGTTGAGATTATTTTCCATCTCGGTAACGTCTGGTTACTTCTTTGTAAAAGAACCTCAAAAATGGCAGGAGTAATTCTACACTTGATCCCACAGCTGATGTCATTGATGGTGTTCACAGCAGAGCCTAAAGATTGAGAAAATCGTCTAGTACTTCAAACTTATAAATGGCCATTGTAATGTGAAGAAAAATACGCCTATGATGAAGGTCACCGATATGGTCCCAACTTGCGACGTCTGTTCAATACTCACATAAGCTCCACTGACAGCTTACAAGTCAATGATATCAGCATTATGAGAGCATTCGCACAGACTTTAAAAAGATTTCGCGCAGTAACTTAAATGGAAAAAAAATACCTGCGCCTACCCACACAAATTCGAGTTGGTTTTAAGTGTAACTTAGTGATCCCAAAATCGTTTGGAGCACTGTAGAGCTGTCCTAAATATCGCCTATAGGCGCACTCCCATCTGAGCGGGTTCTATGAGCAGGCAAAATTTCAGTTAGGAAATGAAACAAATTTAACAAAGGTTATTTTCTGCTAGCTATTGTGACTCAATTTTGTTTTTTTTTCACCAGGGCCAGCTTCAAGTTGTCGTTAATGTGAATTAAATAAACAAAAATTGTTACGATTTCGCTTAGAAAGCGAGGGAATTCGAAAAAGTTAAAACGATTGTAATTTTTCTTAGTTGAAAAATGCCACTTTGATTGAAAATAACTATGTATTTCCTTACTTAAAGTAATTCGTGTTCTAATTTAGAAAAGGGTTAAATTTTTGAGAAAAGTCGTATCTAAAATGTTAAATTGCTAAGGGTGTGTTCCACTAAAGTGGGTTATAAGTCCCACTTATATATAGTTGGCGCAACAGGTCTGTAGAGACCCACGGCCTAGCTTCTCACAACCATTCGTTTTGTGTGAGTTTCATTTTTTGGAACGAATGGAAGGGATCTACAATTTTATGCCGATTCCAAACGGCTAATTGAGAAGCTCTTAAGACAGTTATACTATCGGATGTTTGTCAGACGTTCGCGAGAGGTGGCGCAGTGGAAAAAACCCTGGGTTGGAATTTGGGTTTTTGCGGGATTCGAACCTGAGACCCCTCGCTTAGTAGTCCAACACACCTTTTTTTTTTAAATTCTTTTTTTATTTCAACATTCTTTATACTTAAATTAAATCTAAATTAAAGCTAACATTTGTCTTAATTTTAGCTTACTGGCTCTTAGCGAGCACTCTAAACTTAACTATATCCTTAAAATTATTGCCTTTCGGCCTTAAATCTATCAATATTTATTTTTGTTTGTTTTTTATTTCCAAGAAACTTTCTAAAACTTGAATTCTTTTATTATTTTTTTTACTTACAACTACTTAAAACTACCTAAGCTACTTAATCTAATCTACCTATAATCAGGGTGGTGAGCAATCTCATCGATTGGTCACCATCCTGATCACGTCTGACAGCCGCCCACAAGGGTTCATCAGTGCCA
This sequence comes from Cheilosia grossa, assembly GCA_963082955.1. NCBI lineage: Eukaryota > Metazoa > Arthropoda > Insecta > Diptera > Syrphidae > Cheilosia > Cheilosia grossa. Next base: position 59,128,996 of record OY720145.1, on the reverse strand, counting down.
CCGAGACTCGAGCGAGGCTATAAGCGTCGTTCGAGTATCAGCAGCACTATCATGCTGGCTAGCCCGGCCCTCCCAAAACTTAATATCTATCTTAAAACTAGGGAGGATGCTACATTAGTAGCGCACCGGCCCGGGAGAGCGTATCAACCCTCACCTCTTCTTCAATCCACAGTCCAACACACTAACCACTAAGCCACTGCGCCTGCGTCCCACTTAAGTGGGTATAAGTCTCGAAATCAAAAATCGCGCGATTTTTTTCTTTTATTTTTTATTTTAAATTGATTTTTGATTTTATTTTATTTGATCAAATAAAAATAAAAAAAATCGCGCGAATTGATTTCGGAACTTATAACCCACTTAAATGGGACATAAGTCCCGAAAAATGAATTCGTGACTTATGTCCCTGCGCCACAATTGACCATGAGAGGAACATGGAAATTCAAGATTGATGCCACAAATATTCAGCGATTGTCCTTGCGGCTTATTATTTGTCATATTGAAAGCGAGACGCACGGGAAATTGAAGACGCTTAAATACCAATGGCAAATCGTTCGGAATAATTGGAATCCGAGAAATGAGAATGTGTGCCAAAATCGTTGCTTGCATGACATTTGATTTGAGATTCTTAGCAATCAGATCAAACGCGATCCATTACAAAGTTTCAGTACGTTGATGTTGAGCAACAAAATTATAACTGATCCGACTTTCAATTTCAATTGCAATCTTAAATTGTGTAGCGTAGAGCCCAGAACATAATATTATAAAGAATTACAAAATTAATAATTTGAAATAGTTTGTATTGTATTGGAAGTTACAATACGTTTTATATGTGCAGGCTATTTTTTCAATCTGCGGCTCTATTATCAGGTTTGAAGACAAATCTGCGATCGTCGGAGTTCATTTTCTCCATCGCATCTAATGGCTCCATTTCCACTTTGCCAATCGCACAGCAACGTGTTGCAATAGTGGCACAATAGTCATCGCATCACCACCACCACCACAGTTGCATCACTCATCTTCATTCGTAACTGGGCGTCATGCTTATTTTCCAATTCTTAGCTTGACTTACTTGACGTGAAACAAAATTATATATAAAAAAAAGCGGAAACGAAATCTTCTGTTTGCTTCTTGGATTATTTGTATTTTAGGTGGCGCTACTGTTCCGAGTGAACCTGTGCCTCTGGGCTTCATGAATCTCAGAGAACAAAAAAGTTTATATTTATTACCTATCGATCAACCAACATTTCGTTATCCAATTCAATCACCTCGTATGAAAGGTTCCTTGTAAAATATGTCATTTTTGTCTTTTTCACACGGTATAATTTTTTTGAAAAAGTCATAATTTTTTGGAAAAAACTTCGAGTTGGTTGCACTGATCTGGTCTTATGTGAATGCGACGTCCCATTCCCATTCTGTCGACCTCACTATGTGCTTTGCGTTCTTCTTCAGTTTGGCTCCGTTGATATATTTTTTGTTGACTTGCATGCCTTGTTCGTTGGCCAATATTTGCCCGCCTTGGCCTTTTCAAAAAAAATACTGAAATTTACTTTTCAATAACTATTTTCTGCGTTTAAACTTTTTATATTTAATTTTTACCTTCAATCAACTGTATAAAGGCGATGAAACTGTTGAAGCGATGCATAAAATCAAAAACAAAACAAAAAAACTGTCACAACGTAACGTAAACAAAAACGTCGTAAAATCGCTCACACAAAATGTATGTAAAAATGAATTTTCTTCATAATTTTTTTTCGGGGATTTTTCGGAAATTTTCTTGGATATTCTTCTTGTTTGGCCAGAGACCAGTCCGTAGTAACTAACGTCACTCTCTTTTATATATTTAGATTAGGATATAATTAAAATTACACGATAATACTAATTTTATCGAGCATATATGTAGCTGCAGAGACTATTGGCTCATGCGCAAGATGTTATAAAAATCATCAAACATGAAGCCTACCACTTAAGAAAAATGCTTAAAGACAACCTTTTTCTACTCCTGCAAGCGAACAGTAATGTTGAGTACATTTTTTTGGTGTCAGCCAGACGAAGGAACTGAGCATACCTGTCGGGAAAAAATGAACTTGTTGTGAGAGCACTTTTCAAACCATGTCATGTTTAAAAACTTCTTCAGATTTTTATCTGGGGGAACCTAAGTACCCGTAAAAGCTCTACATCAACGATCCGCTTGCTTTAGAGGAGCTGTCAACATTCGAAAATTTGCAAGTAATGCAAGCAACAGTTCAAAGAATCAAGCATGAACGGATCCGATGCCTTCATATATTGCAATGATGGCCACTTATGGGACATCATTTTCTACACCTCATGTAAGAACATGTTCCGATCTGCAATTCACTCCATAAGTTTTTAGCTCTTCTTTAGAAAAGTATGATTACATTTCTTAGTTGGCACTGCTGCTCCGTTTAATCTCCGCCATGACAATCATGTTTCATTGAGTGAGTATCCGAACATGTTCCTTTGTAATTGGTTCCAACGCAGCTCATAAAATTCTTATCAGAAATTATGCCACACAATCTCTTTCTTGACAACAACTATATCTACATTAGGGAAAAGCAGCTGACGAATCAATGCCGACAAGTCTAATATATTCCAAAGCACACTGCCATTTTTTCTAATACCGCTCATGTTTTCCCACCAAGCGCAAGCTGTCACCGGGCAAACAAACTCACCCTGCGTGTAGTACAATCATTTTATTTTGCATCATAACTCTTTTCAAATTCGCAGGCAAAATCCTGAAGCCCAAACTTTAAATCACCCATCAGGCCATTGTGACAAGGGTTGCTTGGCATTCGGCCTCAAACTTCGCACGATTCAATTTAAATTCACAGTTCGCATCTTACACTTTCGATTTCGCCAGATAATTTATAGTTCCCCTGACTGAACGACTTCTTCGCACTTAAATCACTTTTCCACGGTTTCCAGCCCCTTAACAAAAAAAAAAAAAAAAAAGTCCATACCATGATTGAAATATTTGCTTTCGCTTTGATTTATGTCGGGCGGTATGTATTTTTTTTTACAGATTTTGATTTATTTCCTTATTTTCAATCTCTGTCTGCTCGGTCACATGTAGACAAAACAGTCCTCGGAATCGAGACCCAAATCACTTGTGAAAGTTCTAAAAATCGATTTTCGCCCGCCCGGTCCTCTGGAGACCGATTTATTCGGTCCGAAATACCAATTGACACTTCTCTGTCTATCGATGCAGAAGAGTCATCATATGTGTCAACTTTATCGGCACGCATGGCTACTCGAAAGCACAGCAAAAAAGTTTCCTTCGACGTTGTTTTTTTTTTTTTTTTGTCAACTGTGGGATAGAGACCAACTAAATAGGCAATGTGCGAGCGAGATATATCTGACACGCAGCAAAGATAGGGATAGGCGACTCTAGAGGAATCTCTCCGCAGAAGTAAGACAGTACGTCCAAGTTAACTGCAAGCCAATGACCAGTTGCGAGCTTTTTGTTTTGCGGCCAACACTCCGCTCAGTGCCCAGGGCTACAAGAACCAGAAGTCTTTCATAATTAATGTTTGCATAGTGGTGAACGAGCTAGACACCAGCTGCCTAAAGTTAGTGTGATATACCCACACGATGAGTGGGTACAACCCTTTACGTATTTGCAGTTGGAAGGTGTTGAAATTAATCCCCTTTTGGGGACTTAAGTGTATTTGCATAGTGTTGCCTCTTCCCCAAAGTCTCCTTTCAATATACGCTTTGGAATTTCACAGTATATTCGACTTGGCAGTCTATTGATACCGAACATACTAATTGAGTTATCTGATTCCATACACATGGTATCTATGTATTATGCCTTGTATCCGCAGTCTTAAACGGTATTGGTATTTTGAAGGTGGCACGTAGATGGATGATAATGTTTTAACTGATAGTTATGTTTGCATGGAAATATATGGATGGAAGATACGAATTAAGTTGTTTTGTTTGGCGAAATCTGTGTCGCAAATATGTGTGGTCTGGGGAAGGATATAATATTTGGAACCAAAGTGGACCCTTTTATGGTATCAATCGTCGATATCCATCGATAGCTATCGGCTCAGTATTTGCCAGTTTCAAATATTTTCTCATCCTTGGGGCCAATAAATTATTGTTTGAAAACTTCCCGGGAAAAAAGGATGCTCAACATTATAAGAAGGGTGATAATGGACTTAACAATCACCTTCGCAGTGTAACGCATGGTGATTGGCCAGTTTCACCTTTTTAGTTTTAGCTCTTCAAATTGAACATGACAGGCTAATTCCTATTTTGTTTATGGGCATTGGGCATGGGTATTTATAACGAAAATGTGTAGAATTTGTGTACTCTTTTGATTCATAATACTACTATTTAATTTTAATTTTTGTGGGGGCAATACCCCCATATATTTCGCTTAATACAAGCTAAAACTAATATTTAGGCTTAAATTAACAACTTAAAACTAAGGAACTTAAAACTAAGACATGTAATGCCTTAAAATTAAGACTTAAAGATGAGGAGAATGATGAAGGCGATCGAGTTTGAGGTGGGCAGTGCCGCGGTTGAAATCAAAAACTGAAAGGTTAGAATTAACCTTTGATACCGCATTTTGTTTCCAGCGAAAATGCAACAGGCTTACTTTTATCGGTTAACGCTCATGAGTCAAAGTTTATCTTTAAGTGACAAGAGGTAGCAGCCTTATCAATGAGATTACGGATTTTAGAGAAGTTTTTGGGTTGTCCCTAAAAACTGTACACCCTTTCGTAAAACCAACAATTTTAACCTCGAAGTTATGTTTATTGGATTATTTTATATTTAAGACCGCGCCCATTGGCGCACCCCAAACAATATGGCTAAAATCTCCAGTCAGTTTTCAACCAATTAGCTTTGGAGGTTTTTGGAAAAATTTTAAAATTTTGTCACCACTTGTTTTAGTTTTATTTACTAAGCTTGGCGACCACAAGGATTTCCGCCGGCACAACCAATTTTTAATGCGGCAATTGTCATGTATGCCGGTTCTCACGTGACCGTTTTGCTTGGATAGTCATTTCATAAGATATGAAACCAAGGACTAGGCTACAAAGATGATATCTACCCAAGTAGAAATTTGTGACTATGATCCAAAATTACTTTCAATTATAGTCCCCACACGGTATATTTGACTCAGTATTGTGTCGATAAAGGCATTCCAATAAGATGGTAACTATTTGACATTTTTTGTTACCATTACGTGTCTCAAAGCAATATTATATTTTGGCGCTTTTTTTGCAAACAATGTTCACACATCTTAAAACTAATGGCTGCTGTAGGTGTACTAAGACGAAGTAGGTAACGAATTTATACTCACACACGCAACATCTTCCTTTTAATGTACGTGCACGAAGAATGGTATGACATTGTGCACCAAGCGTTATGGGGAATTTTGGGTGGCAAAAAAAAAACATTGTGAATGGTTTAATGATTAAGAAGAATTTATCTAAGAAGAATCCACATATGTAATTAGTGAGACTTCATTATCTTAGAATGCGTATATCTTTTAATGAGTTTTCCTCCGAAAGAATTGATTTTCATTTTAAACAGCGTACTGAAAATTATTTGCCGTTGTAGTGTAAAATCGAATAAACTTTTAATTGTACTTTTACTATGTGCGCTGCGCTGCTTTCCGACATCTCAATATTTTAGTAGGACAAAAATGAGAATGGTTTTTGATTTTGCTACATAAAACTGCAGCAGATTTAATTGGAAACAATTAATGAAGTGCGAAATAATTTAACTTGATTGTAAAAAAATTAAATGTAGAAAAAAAAAAACAAACACAATATAATATAACATAATATCAAATGTTATCAATATATTTTCATAAAAAGCACGTTACATGAATATGTAACTGAAATAAAGCTAGAAATATCATAAACCTTCTAGTAAGACTTATTGTACCAATTTTCTTTGGCAAGAAAATATTCCCGTACGGACTACAATCGTTATGTTTATTTAATTGTATCTCCGTGATATACCTACATGTAAATATCTTCACGTTATTATGTCGCATTTAACAAACCAGAAAAGCAGTATCTACCAAAAGTTAGAGGCGAAATCATCTTAAAATTTGCAAATCCGTTTCTTATTATTTTCACCAAACTTTTGTTGCATGTTCTACTTCTTTAAAAAAAGAAAGAAAAAAAAATAGTCCCTGTGAACATAAAAATGGCTTGGAAAGAAAATTTAATATTATAAATGCTCAAAATTTCTTGAACGCGTGAGTTTTTGCCCCTTCAACAACAACTTATTGATGTTTGTGGTAAAACTGATTTGCGTTTGAATATTTTGCACCCGAGTAGGAAGATATAATATTATTAATTTCGCATAATATTAACAGCATTACCATTTTCATGACATTTTGTTCGTTTAGGTACTTTATCATCCCCATTAAAGAGGGAATGTTATGAGTCTACGTTTTATTTATCTATTTCACATTTTCTGTTTCGTGCGAACAAACTTACAAATACAAGAAAACCAAATTGACGGCTCATTAAAATGCAGTCACATTTCGGTCACAAATCATAGCCAAAATACCATTATGTGTGTTTCCCGAAATAGTAATTTAATGAACTAAAACTTATTCCCCACTTTGGTCAACGTTCCATCCTGCACTGGAAACAGTACCTACTTTGATCGACTATTCTTAAGAAATCATTAAAAGAAACCACTGCCCGATTTTAATATCTTACTTCAAAAAAAATATTTAAAAACCAACTTAGTAACTAAAAATGATTTCTTTCTACAAATTTCGAATTTTCAATTCATTATCATGAAAAACGCCAACGTGAAGTCACTATAATTGTTTGAGTCTATTTTACCTAATTATAATAAAGAGAACATTTACGACCTTTGGCTTTTGAATAAAACTACATATTTTCAACAACTATACACACTGTAACTGTAACGGAAACATATCCGAAATGTAGGAACAGCGCTTACACTATAACCAACGATTTCTACTGGGTACCAACGTTTTGCTGATTTCATAGATAGCCTCACATCAAGCTTAGTATCTAATAAGTGCAAGGAAGCCACAAAAATGGACACAACCCTTACTTTAAAATTCATTTTTATTCACTTTTTTCATTAAACTTACATACTAGACAAAAACGATTAAATCGAATTTAAAATTAACATTTATCTTATTCTAGCTTACTGGCTCCAAGCGAGCGCTCTAAACTTATCAATATCCTAAGGACGTAACCCTCCTCTGAGAGTGAATGTCCACCTGTGCCAGAAACTACAACAATTTTGGTCGATCCATATCAGTTATCACAAACATTGGTTTTTATGAGTTTTATATTCTGCACGCTTGAAAGGACCTACTCTGAATAGAGATGGTTTCGAAACTGTGAAAAAGTTTTTTATTGTTTCTATTTTGTGAACCATTTTCAAGATGTACCCCAGCGGAAAGAAAATTTGTAGGTGAACCTCAACCCTTTCACTTCTATTGCAGGTGGAATTGGTACGTTCTGTAGAGATGGAACTATGTCAATGTGCAGTGTGGCAATTGCGTTTTAGTCGGCCGATTTTGACTTTTTATTATCATAAGCAACGTCTTTTGAGCAATCTCTGCCGAAAACCAGCCTTACGTCCAAGCTCGAAGTTTATATCGTGGCAAACGGCTTTCTTTTACTCAAAAACAAAAAAAACAAAGTGGAAATGAGAGGCTGAGACGTGCCAATGCCAATACTTACCCTACCAGCCTCTGATCTTTCTAAAAGGCTTAAGCATAGATACATCTAATGGTCAAAAATCAAAGGAATCATTTTTGGATTAAGGCCTAGGTTTCACTCTAGGTTGTTAGGAACTCGAACTGGAACTGGAAGCGGTTCAAAAGTGTAATGAATGAGTTGGAAGCGCGACATGCTGGCAAAGCATGGCTAAACTCACAGAATCGACTGGTTCTTGCTCCGGCTTATTAATCAAACCTCTATAGAAAGCTGCAATTGGGCTGCTTCATCTCTACCCTTGTCCATAACCAATTTTCTTTCTAGTGGTACTTTGATGTTACTCACTTCTCCTAGTTTTGAACGCTGTCGTCTTCTACTACTAGCTAAGGCTCGAACCATGGTAGAAGTAGGTATTCTCAAAATTTTAGTGGAAATACTTCTATTCTATTCTATTTCAATCTCTCACTGATTATGCTTCTCCCCTGTTTGACTACTCTCCACCTGATCAACTTTTAGCTACAGTATCTTAGTATACAAACGCACAGAAAATTTATATCCTTAAGATACCATTTTCCCGACGAACTAGTACTGAGAAGGCAAGTGCCGGCATTTATATATATCCGCCATGGCAAAAAAAACTGCATACAGATTACCCTGTTTAAGACAAATACCACGTTACTCGCTTTCTTATTTCATCTCCACTCTGCAACTGCACTTCGCGATTTCCATATTACTAATAGAAAAATTTCACCACGAAAGGGACGCGTCCTATCACTGTAAATCATTGTATCCCTATCAGCTCTACACATAGCTTTTGTAACACAAAACACAACGCTGTCTGCGTCTTCCTTTGCTGAAAGCAATTGGATCTCACAGTATACGAACAACAAAAGAAAACCTTTGCATTGCACAATCTCCGAATTGCTTTTTTGTTTTGCTTAAATACCACCGTAGATATGGGTCCTTTACAAACCTACCGTCTCTGTTTGCACTGCCTGCAGACGATAAAGATGAATTGATCCCCGATGCACCGATGGGATGCCTCACACAAAGACGTTCGACGAAAAAAGAAAAAAACACCTTCGTGTAATTTCAGACAGGAAATGAAAAGTGTTTCCACCAAGGAAGCTGTGCGCTGTGTCTTTGTATATGTGCACCAGGATAAAATGTTTTGACATATGAAATTTCCTAACGATACATTTTCGATGGGGAGCAAACACTGTATCGCCACTCAGTGGGAGATTTAACGCCTTTTGCGAGAATCCTTTTAACACACCGTACAGATACGTGCATACCATAACTGTGCCGCGCACTTGAAAGTATTCTGAATTTGTTGTCTCTCTGGCTGAAAGTGTATCGAAACCGCCGCTCGTATTGCGATGCACTACAGATTCCAGATGTTCAATGCCAAACAACAACTGCGATGGTGCAAAATACGCCGGATAAATGGAATCTGATTTTATTCCATTTTTCTAGATAGGACCAACGAAGGTTTGATTCGCTTTTACACATCGGTGTGTTGGTATATGTGTTGATGCAATTTGAATCGTATTTGCATTGCATTCGACAAAAAAGAAGAAAACAGGAACTCACTTTGTGTTATCCTGTCGGATTGTTTTCTGCCATTTATCTTAGAAAGACTCGACTTGTTATCCAGAGAGCAGGAATGTGATTTGCTTGCATTTGTGCTGGCTGCCGGAACATTCATTTTTCGATTTTGAAAATAACGACAGTGGAAATAGAGGGTAACATAGTCATGGGCGCTTTTTGTTAAAGCAGACTGTTCGTTTACTCTCGTGTGCAGATGTCGCTTATGCTGTCTGTCAGTGATCGTATATCAAATTGCTGTAAGTGATATGGTAGGTCATTTCTTTGATAGAAGCTACTACTCAAACAATACACTTTGAATGACATTATACATAGGAGGAGGATATTGATAGCTTTTATTGATATGGAAGTCTTTGATGTGCTTTTAGAGAAGGACCAACTTTTTGGAAGACATCATAATATTTTGAAGGGAAGTGATGAATACAATGGGAACTTGAATGAAATAAGAACACACAGTACAATCGTACTGTTGCTGATTTAAAAAAAAGAATCTATAATTTCATTTGTTCCAAACAATTTATTAAATAATTATGTAACTATATAAACACTAAAATGTCATATTTACATACAAATATAAGGTTTCGAAAACCAGATTCGTCATAGTTCTCAGTTCGCTCTATATAAGAAATAACCCGCAATAATTATTATTATAACCTGAAAAAACTGGGTGTTTCAATTTCATCCGTTTTAAGGAAGATTCACTGACCAATGGGAAGACATTCTTCAAGAGTGTACCTAAAGTTTCTCCTTGAGCACCCCTTTTTCCAGTCAACACGTACACACGAACATCAGCGGAATCAATCGTTTTTTTTTTTTTCGTATTTTAAGGCTTAGTATGCTGGTCGAACTAAACTCAATTTTAGCTGTTCTCCAACTCATCTCTCAAAACATCAGCTAAAATCCCAACTAAGTTTTGACGTACGCCGTGGATAAGTGTCACAGAGAACATTTTTTTTTTTTAAATTCCTCTTCAATTCTCTCTTAATTACACCATTTCAAATTTTATTTACTCCTCATTAAAAAAGCTCATCCTTGCTTACTTTCCGCAACACAAATACACAACGATCTATAGATTCATTTTAAATAGGTACCTACGCTAAATTTTGACAGATACATGAAGAAAATTGTGAAACAAAAGTTTGATAATTTAGCTCGAGCTGGGTACCACTATTTAGCTGAGCTAAATTTTGGAAAGAATTTCGTAAGGGAGTTCCAATTTAGCTCGAGCAGCGTACTAAGCTTGAGGCACAACAGAGAAATGCGCATCAATATACGCCCCTTTCGTGGAATTTGAGATTCACTTCACATTTTCACATACTCGTCTCGCTTTCACTTTCCATATACCTACCAACAGTGTTGCCGAAAGTACTCCCATGGTAGTATTGTACTACTTTGAACACCTCCCTACTCCCATTTTCACATTCGTACTCCTATTTGTTAGAAATACCTAAAATATCTTACAGTTGCAACAAAGTGTGATTTCAACCTTAATAAATTTAATTCACTTAAAATTGAATGCACATTTGGCAGCACTTTTTCCTTCCAAACTGTCATTTAAAAGGAAGTTTCCCTCTTTCTCGTTTGTTATTGATTTTCGTTGGCCTCATGCGGCGCTGCCGATAGTAGGTACTTCAATAGGAGTATGTGTTGTACTCCGGTACTCGCCACCGACCAATGATAACCCAATTTTTAATTATATCGGATTGATCTATTTTTACTTTGCCTTCACATTTCTCTACATGGTAAATTGCAAAACAAGTTTAACTTTCTGGATGCTTCTTTGAAACTATTTTCTTGTTCGATTTTGTTACATTCGCGTCGAGCAAACTCTTGCGGATCCTGGAAATCGTTTTCACTGACTAACACTTATTCTGAGACTAATGCCAGTGCCTGAATATAGACACCAGAGGCCAAATTACCGCATTCGTGAGCGAGCCATACGACACTGAATTGAGTGGATTTTACAAGCAAAACAATAAGAAATTCAGTCACGTATTACTCGATCACGGATGCGGTAATTCAACCCCAGATTAGAGACACTCTAACAAAACAACATGGCCGCCACAGGCTTCCAACATCGAAACCGTCCCATTTGAAAAACGCTTTTCTAGAAATAAATTTCTAAATTTTCGTTCTTTACTTCTCGGTACGTCCCAAAAAGTTATAGCATACTCCCCAACGAAACTATGATACGGCATCCCTGCCTACCAAAGAATAACCAACTAGACGGTCAACTTCCGTGCACCTACCCGATTTTCCCCGCAATATTTGGGTGATGTGAATACGTGCTATTAATGGCCGCCGGGTGGCACTTTTTCAATAACAAACAAATGAGCTTATAACAATAAATGTAAAAAGAATAAATGTTGAGTATGGTTTTTTAAATAGCTTGACTTGTTTTCCATCCATCTTTGGCACCGAAAAATGTTCATTCGTAAATCGCTGCAACGATAAAGCAAATATTTTTTTAAATTAAATTCTTACCGTCATTGATGCAACTCTAAAATATTGAAAAGAAATTCACACAACGCGGATAACGCTTGTCACAATTTGACATTTGTAAATTTGTGTAACTTTCCGCGCTCGATTTCCGAGCCTAATTGATCGCGGAAATTATGAGGCCTGCGTAAACTATTCTCCATACAAAATCTGACAGTTCATTTACGGGGTGGTAAATATCTGCAGTTTATGAGTTTTTTACTATGTCCACTGATATTTTTACTAGCCTCTCTAAATTATTTATTCACAAAAACAAGTGCACTCAATGTTTTTTTGAAACATAAAAAGTGATCTTATTCCGAGTGTTTCACATTAATAAAGGGCGATCTACTTAGGAATTTTTTACTGTGGAGTTAAGGAGAAAAAGCCAAATGCACACATTAAATTTGAGAGCAATATTATTTAATAAAAATAGGTACATCGAATTAATTTTTTGAATTTAACAAATGCATAATTGCATTTAAATTACTTTAGCACAAATTACAGATTAATAATTATGCTAAAACTAAAAGATCTTTTTCCCCACAACATAAAAAGAACGTTTTCCCTAAACTGTATTAAAATACACACTTTGATACATTCCCATTTATGCTTTTGATGTTTTGAACTTACAAAATTTTTAGAAAGTCACAACGAAACCGCACAGCAAACGATAGGATCCCCAATGAATTAACTGCGTATTTGAAATGTCAAAGTTCGTATGGGAATTTTTACTTCGATCGGATGTTTGTCAGACGTTCGCGAGAGGTGGCGCTGTGGAAAAAACCCTCAGTTGGGATTTTCCAACAAACTAACCACTAAGCCACTGAGCCGTGAATGTTAAATGCATTCGCTTTACTGACTGGTGAATTTTTCACTTCGAATGTATTGTACCATCCCAAGTATTGAGTTTAAGTGACACGTTCCCCTCGGTGTATTCCACGATAGGGGAGATAATTGCCGTTATGTGAACATTGAAAACTTTGGGAAGCCAACTAGGTATATGAACATTTTACTAGACACCCACCGTTACAATATTATTTGCAGTGTGAATTTTGCCAATTTTTTTCTTATTTCAATTTCAAAGAGGGTCGCGAACTTGTTTTATGTGCTTAGGGGGGTCGTTATTCTGAAATGATTGAAAAACACTGAACAACAATTGTAAATATCTGCAAATTATTTCAATAGTTGTTGTTCAGGTCGACGAAGTAACCGCGCGAGCTGCATCCAACTGCCTCAATTTATTCGATCATTTTCGCATCATGTTCTGTTGTACACTCTTGTTAATAGAACACATCCACAGGGACGCCATATGCAGTGCAGATTAAAGAAATTCTTTCTATTGAGTCTTTTTCGCTCAGTCAACAAATAAACGTTAACCACTATCCAAAAAAAAGTACTTTACTATTGTATGTACCATTGAAGGCCTCAAATCACCTTTTCGCGTTGCATTGTCAAACGATCCAATCAACAAGGACCAACTGCCGCGGGCCTTCTGTTTAAATCATTTGAAGGGAATTTTTACACTATCCGGGAAAAGGCACAAAACTATTATAAGCGCTACATAATTTTTGGCAAATATTTTTCCTTTACTATTCAAACTGTCCCCAACTACTCGAAACAAACTGCCAGTACAATAACATTCCAATTTACAATTGTTCATGCTGAACTTCACCAACCGTTTTTGTGAAACTTTGTGTTGAGTTTTTGTTCATCGCTCTAGACCACCGAGCTATAAACGTATAATAAATGTTTGTCCAGTTCGAGTCGCATTCAGCGCTTCCCCGTAACCAAATTGAAATGTCACTGTATGTTTTACAATTGGTGTGCGGATCGAAATCCCACAAAGGAACAAAAAATTACCAACTCTGTTAAAAGTATAAACTTTCCAATGAAATGCAAAACATTATTTCACCCCTGTGGCAGAAGAAGGCAAAAAATGAAACGGAATTCATCGAAAAATGTTTTCTAACCAAGCGACCCCTCCTTATATGGTTGGCTCGGTATTCGCCCGAAAATTTTATTATTATTGCCATTCTTGCTCCGCAGAACGGAAAACAGAAGTTATCCTCGCGAGTAATGTCCAAGGACAACAACGTATGGAAATGTTTTTATCATCTGTAGATACGATTTCGAGTTGAGGGGGATATTCAAACTCGAAACTTTTCGTGGATAACTCATTTTGCAGTTCTAACTGAATTGGTTTGAAGAGAAAACACACAAAAAAATAGACTTTCTGGTTATTCAATTCCTGTGTCAAACGGGGCTTTGAACCAATTGCAGTACATACTGGTACCTATAGGGTATTATAATTTGATTGCGTGGTTGTCACGTTAAGTGATAAGTTGTTGATAGAAATATCAACTACCCAGATGCGGGGGCAATAACTGCTGAGAATAATCGGCTTTAGACAGTTTTTTGTTGCTGATTCGGGCCGCTAAAAATCAGTTTATTGAGTGGAAGGTGGTCCCCCGTTTTTCATTCAAAAATGTGCTCAAGAAGCTCACCTAAATATGAACTATCTACGATCTACCTGGCGTCCGATCTGTGGACAACTCATCCACAGACGTTCAATTAACTATACACTTTTGTGTACTTCTCACATCTTTTCGTTTTGTGTGAGTTTTTTTTTATTTTTTTTTAACAACTCTATGCAGAGTCCGAACGGCAGAGCTCAAAAGCATTCCCAAGACAGTTATACAAACAGTTTGACAGACGATCGCGAGAGGTAGCGCAGTTTAAAACCATGAAGTTTGTAACTATTTACCCAAGACCCCTAACTCAAAAGCCCAGTACTGAGGCACAGCGCCCAACATTTTGTTATGTGTTGGACTACTAAGCGAGGGGTCCCAGGTTCAATTCCCGAAAAAAGACATCATCCATCTTAAGATCTTTCCACTGCGCTACCTCTAGCGAACGTCTGACAAACATCCGAGAGTATTACTGTCATGAAAGAGCATTTCAATTAAAATGAAAAACTCACACAAAACGAATGGTTTACAAAACTTCAAAATAGGAAATATTATAATTAAAGTTTTGAGAAGAGTAAGTAACGTTTTGCATAAATTAACACAAATAGAAACAAAAGACTTGTAACAAAAATGTGTTTAATGTGGGATGGAAAAATTAAAATAGGAAAAAGTTAATTAACATTCATTAGTCCTAATAAAATTCATTACAAACACAAAAAAGAATTGCAACGAAAGATAAAATATTAAACGATGCAGTGCAGCAAAATTAAAATTTCAATCTATCCTACAGCTTAACAGAAAAGTGAACTCCCTTAGGGTGCAATTCTACATTCTACACTCCAAACTGAGTTTTCTACTTGTTTTTTTTTTCGCAGTTGGCGATTCACAGTTTTTTTTATATTTATTTGTTGTAGATGCTGCATTAGTTTTACCAATTTTATGACATTGGTAGATTTTTGGCACCAGCCACCGGCTGAATTCCAAACAAACAGGACCACACTCACAACGGGCAAGGGAGTAGCCGAGTATGCTTTACAAAAAAAAAAAAAAATAATTGAGACAATTTCAGAGATGGAGAAGGAATTATCCTGTGAAAAAAAAAGAATACGAACGATATTATTTCACCGATGAAAAACTCATGTAGGATTTAGATGTTTTGGTTGGTTCGGACAGATTTACCTGCTTGGAATTCCGGTGGTTAGATTATAAATTTTCTTTGATGGTTTTTCGTTGGCATGATTCGAGGGCGGAGTAGGGAAACGACTTTACGGTCGAACACGCCGACGGAAGACTAATTGATATCGCTGGCCGTGAGCGCTAAAAAATGTCCTGGCTGAGAGCGTTTTCAATTTGGCACTGAGCCATTTATAGTCGCACGTAGTCGGTGGACAAATTGAAGTTGTAACTAGCTTACTGGGGGAGTTTGGGAAACGGGATAAAACCTGAGAAGTCAATTAGTTTGTTGCATTGCCAATGTCAGCATACCCAGTTGTTTTTAGGTAATCGCGTGTGGGTGTTTACTTGCCGCAAAGAAGTTGTAATTTGATTTATGCTTCAAAATAAAAGTTCTTCAGACAAAATATGACCAAAGTTTATTCGAACTGATTAAGGATGCAGGCAGTTGTGTGGGAAAAGTTCCATATAATATTCCACCGCAAAAATTAAGACCAAGTTTCGGATGCTATGTCCCATGGGAGACTTTGATTTACAATAGGTTATGTGCATAGGTATTCGATATCGAAATCCATCTTCGAATTATTAACTGGTTTTGAGATAGGGTGATCTTGATGGGTGTCTAGGCTATGTCCGCCACTATTTCGGAGTGGGCGGTGTTTCTCCCGAATATGTTGTGAGGAGAAAATGGGTATATGCTACTTGCATACTATTATGTTAAGTAACATATAATCTCCCCAAGAAGTGGTATGATGATATGTAAGAAGGAAAAACGGTGTCATCGGGCGATGCATACCGCAAAAGGTATTTATCCCACGCTCGTATAAAAACCTGGGGCTTTCACAAAAATTGAGTGGCGTGATAGCCATGGATGTTATAGGGATTATATCCTTATGATGTGGGTGGGCACACTCAGGCGGCATTTTACATCTTCTGCTCGTCTCTCCCTAGGAAACTACGTTCGACAGAAAATACGGAATCTGAACTTTTCGCGCCTCTTTTAGTAAATATTTCCAGATACCAACACCTCTTCTGTGGCATGAAAATACGTAACACCCGTTCAGTGCCAAAGTAGCAAAAACCCCCCCCATCCGACGAGCTAGGACGTGCATGAGCTAGCATGCCTCAGCTGCTAAGGCCTGGACACCCTTCCGTTCTAGCTGCCCGGACTGACTTGAGGAGTCCTGTGACCTCGGGTCATAGGGGTAGCATAGGGGGCGGAAGGTTTTCAGAAATATAGGTCGTTTTTTCCATCAGCTCCTTTTGAGTGAGCATATCCCGTTACGGTACGGCCGAAGTTTCGTTACAGGTGGCGCCCAACGTGGGGCACGAATTGTCTCAGTTTTCGTATTTGTTTTTTTTACTAATTTGCGCTCTATGTTGCTCTAAGTTGCTATAAATTTTTTTTTTTCTGATTGCACGATGCACAGTTTTGTCCGGTAGGCATAACTATCCTTTAGATACTGCTTGCGTCCGTTGCGAAACCAGCGCGATCCGTGTGTATTAGTAATTGAAATTATTGAGAAAGTCTTCATATTTGTCCGGTTGAATATGATTGAGAATGTTCAATGTCGATGCAAATTGTAGACCAACTTTTTTTCCAGTACGCTTCCACAGTGCGGAAGGATTCGTTGTCCGGTAGTGGATCGAAGATTTCTCCGCTACGTCTGTTGCTACGATTCCCCAATCCCTTTTGAGATTCGCGTATCTGTACTCTCATCTAAGCATTATAGAAGGTAAGAACCATAAGGCATATGACCGGCAACATCGCTCGACAAAGCAGCGTGTAGCTAGCTGCATGGCCTTGAGTTCTAGTGAACATGATTTTAGTAGCCTGCAAATTAGATTCGCAAAATAAAGTTTTTTTTTGTAGTGAAATTCCTTAGTGGAGATAAAACCTAATCGAACTCGTCGCGTTTTTCGCTTCAACCCTTCAGTACCGGCACATCCACCGAATATTTTATGATATAAACCTTTTTGATTTCGTTGTTCCATATTCCTTTATAAATAAGTTTTCCTTATTTCATTTTTGGTTGCAGATATTTCATTGGATAATTTGGATCAAGGTTCCAAGTATCACTTATTTTCTACCTTTTTTTCTCTGCTTCAGAATTATTGAGGCCGATGTTATTTTTTTTTTTTTTTTTTTTTCCTTTCCTCTGGAAGTTAGATAGTAACGAGTATCTCGTAAATATCTAAATATTTTCTTTTTATACATAATTGCACATTTTTTTATTTTTTTTATTTTATTTTCCTCTCGCTTCTTGCTTTACAATTTCGTACGTTACTGTATACAAACATAATGGCTGACCGCAGCAAAGTAGGCAATAAATCCGATTATGTTCTTCGGAAAAAAAAAGATAAACAGAATATTTCCGTTATGTCAGTCGGCCCAAAATCGACTAAAAAGCGCAGTCAAAGCAAACCCGCGGAAGTCATCGAAACCGAAGTCGCAACAACATCCGCGCAAGCAATTGCTTCCATGGAAGCCATGCAAAAGAATCTTACGACAGAAGCTCCCAGACTCTCAAATGAGTTTGTATCTCAAGATGCACCTGTATCTGATGAGGAAGGAGAATCGAATGAGAGGGAACGACTTTCGAACTACGTGCAAGAAGTGGTAACAGCAACTGTAGGCCTGAACAGGGCAGATGATTTGCGTTTAATTCGGGAGGAATTATCTAAAAGTAGGGCAGATATTCGCACAGAATTTTCATCCATGATGCGGGAACTTCTGACTGCCCAAACGCCGCATACGTTTCAGACGCAAGAACCAACTCAAGCCGTAGGGAACGAACCTCCAATAAACCACGTAGAGTCGAGAACTAGTAATGCAGATAATTTTTTAGCTCAACTTAATAATTTGAACTTGAATGATAGTCCATCCAGACCTCCATCAAACCTGATTTCAAACTCGAACGCCCCATCATCATCTAGTTCCAAATCCCATAATTTTCATAAATGGGGAATTAAATTCGACAATCGAAATATAACGATTGATGATTTCCTGTTTCGGTTAGATCGCATTAGGGAAGGGTACGGTATCGCTTGGGGAGAGGTAGTCCGGAACTTCCACCATTTTGTCTCAGGACAAGCAGAAAGCTGGTTTTGGGTGTTCATTAAATCCAACCGAAATATTACATGGCCTGTTCTGCGCTTGGCTTTGATTGACCAATTTCGTGGTCTTGAGTCGGACTCTGAGCTGTTAAGGAAAATGTCTGATCGTCATCAAGGACCATCAGAACCGTTTGATGATTTCTATACGGCGATTTTACAATTCCAGGCTCAGACGGCCCAAACCAAATATGGATCTTATCGAAATTATACGACAAAATGTGAATAGAAGGATCGGTGAACATGTTATAACATTTCATACCGAAAGCCTACAAGAGATGGTATACGTATGTAGGAAACTGGAAAAATATTTCGGTGACCATGATATGCCGAAGCCCCGAGTTTCGAACTTCCAACCAAACCGGCGAATGATTAGCGAACTGGAACGTGTTGATGATCAGGTAGCTAGCAGCTCGTTTCATTCAGTGGATGCGGTTGGTACATCCCGTCCCAGAGCCGCTTTGGTCTGCTGGAACTGTAAACTCGCGGGACACTCATTCAAAGAATGTACCAGCCAGCAAAGGAGTTTGTTCTGCTACAAATGTGGCCAGGACAACACAATCACTCCACAATGTCCTCGTTGCGCGGAAAACTTTCAAAGGAGCCAGTTGTCATCCGGGACAACTCGCTCTCAACAGAGAAACCCGGACAATTAGGAAACACATCCGTACCAATTCCACCATCTTCAATTCTAAAAAGAAATGAACCGTCGTCGGTTCACATTGTAAAGGAATTAGACTCCGAACCCTGCAAGCCACCAGAACCTCGAAAAACTCTGCACGAACGCTTCAAATTTTACTACGAGACGAGAAATAGAATTTTCGGAAATTCGAAGTATGCAGTTTCGAAAAAGATAAAGAAGTTACGTTCACGTTTCGAAGACAAGAAACTTCTATATAAAGCAGCTTCAGTAGTTTCAGAAATCCATCTTCAACCAAATGATCCACGTCCTTATGCACAGGTACTAATATTCGGAGAATTGTTATCTGGATTACTAGATAGTGGGGCAGCGGTTAGTTGTTTAGGTTCGGAAGGTTATAATGTCCTATTAAAGAAAGATATTCCATTTACAAAAATTAAATCTGTAGTTAAGACAGCTGACGGAAATAAACAGCAAATTGTAGGTTATATAAGAACAAAAGTCACATACAAAGACCATGAACACGAGTTAACACTTTTTATAGTTCCTTCGTTAAAACAACCTCTATTTTTAGGAGTCAACTTTTGGCAATTATTTGGAATCGCACCGCATTTGTTTCCCAGAAACCCCAATAGATTTCAGGAATCCAAGGTAGTAGGAAGTCTTTCAGATGCGCGTGAATTGACTAGCGAAGAATCCGTCCGACTTAAAGATATCATTAAGTTGTTTCCTTCGTCTGCAACTCTGGGCTTGGGTAAAACCAGCTTAGAGGAGCACATCATCGACACCGGGACGGCTGAACCCGTCAAGCAGCGTCACTATCCCATATCTCCAGCTGTGCAAAAGAGTCTGTATGTGGAATTGGATCGCATGCTACGACTTGGTGTCATCGAAGTAAGTTCAAGCGCTTGGAGTTCACCTGTCGTTCTGATACAACGGCCGGGGAAAGACAGGATGTGCTTGGACATTCGAAAAGTGAACAAGGTCACCAAAAAGGATGCGTATCCTCTTCCACATATAGAGGGCTTGCTATCGCGTCTGACAGATACACACTATATCTCTAGTGTGGATCTGAAAGATGCGTTTTGGCAGATACCGCTCGAGCAAAGCTCAAGGGAAAAGACCGCTTTCACCGTTCCCGGGCGTCCCCTTTACCAGTTCAGAGTCATGCCCTTTGGCCTCTGTAACGCGCCACAACGCTTATGCAGACTTATGGACAAGGTGGTACCTCACGAACTTAGAGAACATATTTTCGTTTATTTGGACGATTTGCTGGTCACTTCACGTACATTTGATGAGCACATTTACATGTTGTCTATAGTAGCACAACGATTAAAAGATGCAGGATTGACAATCAATTTAGAGAAATCGAAATTTTGCTATAAACAACTCAAATATTTAGGCTATATAGTTGGAGATGGTTGCTTGAAGACAGACCCTGGAAAGATTCAGGCCATAACTGACTTCCCAGCTCCAAAAACTGCCAGGCAAGTCAGAAGATTTTTAGGTATGACCGGCTGGTACCGTAGGTTTGTTAGTAACTTCTCGTCCGTAGCAGCTCCTCTAACTGATACCCTCAAAAAAGGTTTAAAATTCGAGCTTACCGATAAGGCATTGGAAGCGTTCAAAAAATCAAAAGCAATGCTAACATCAGCCCCCATTCTTGTCAACCCAGACTACAGCAAGGAATTTGTTATTCTCTGCGATGCCTCGTCGACGGGCATCGGTTGCGTGTTGTGTCAGGTGGACGTAGATGGATGTGAGAGACCCATCTACTACTACTCACACAAATTAAACGCCGCACAACAAAACTACAGTGTGACCGAACGCGAGTGCCTAGCTGCAGTTTGGGGAGTAACTAAATTTCGAGCGTACGTAGAAGGGCATAAATTTAAAATAATTACGGACCACGCAAGTCTTAAGTGGCTGATGAGTCACAAAGACTTGAGTGGAAAGTTAGCCCGATGGAGTATGTACCTACAAGGGTATGATTTTGACATAGAACATCGGAAGGGATCCTTGAACGTGGTTCCTGATGCCCTTTCAAGAGTGTATGGAGTAGATGCGTTAGAGTCGGTAATGGCAATGGGAGAGAGTGATCTAGAAGTACTGCAGATTTATCTTACCGATCCCAGCTTCCAATCGGAAGAGTACGTTTCCCTATTGAATACCGTCAAAGAAAACTCGTCTCAATTGCCGGACCTACGCGTATCGAACAATTTCCTATATAAAAAGGTCAAACATTGCACGGGTCATCCACTTCTTGATGATTTGACATGGAAACTTTGGGTACCTCCACAGCTTACAGAAAACTTGGTTCGCTTGGCTCATGAACCACCTAGAGCGTCACACGGCGGGATCGGAAAAACATTGTACCGTTTGCGTGAACAATTTTATTGGCCGAATATGGCCGCTCAGGTTAAATCGTTCATCGGTAATTGTGATATGTGCAAATCCACGAAAGCTCCGAATGCTATACTTAGGGCTCCAATGGGTAAACAGTTCGTCGTCAATCGCCCATTTCAGCATCTTTACCTAGATTTTCTTGGACCCTATCCGAGATCGAAATCGGGAAATACCTTTATCATTATTGCGTTAGACAAACTAACAAAATTCGTAATTGTGCAACCCTTGAAAAAAGCTACGACAGATACAACCTCCAAATTTTTAAAAGAACATGTCTTTTTCCTCTTCGGTGTTCCCGAAACAATCCTGACAGATAATGGGAAGCAATTTTTAAGTCACGAATTCCAGAAATTGATGACCGCATTTGGCATCAATCACATTAAGACCGCTTCATATGCTCCCCAATCTAATGCTAGCGAAAGGGTGAACAGGTCGATACTCGCAGCAATTCGTTCTTATATCGATCCAGGTCAGACAAACTGGGATGCACAATTACCTGCAATTACCTGTGCGCTACGAACAGCTGTACATTCAGCGATAAACATGTCGCCTTACGAAGCACTCTTCGGACAGAAAATGATCGAGCATGGCTCAATGTATCAGTTGCTAAAAGATCTAGATGCGTTAAATAATTCCGAGCTGGAAGCTATACCCAAACCGTCAAAAATGAACATTTTGCATAATCATATCAAGGAATCTTTAGCAAACGCTCACCTTACGTACCAAAATTACTACAATACCAGAAGCAAAAATGTTAACTATAAAGTAGGCGACATTGTTTTTCGTAGGAACTACATTTTAAGTGATGCCACTAAGCACCGGAATGCAAAGTTGTGTTTAAAATTTGTTAAGGAGAAAGTGCGTAAACGTATTGGTCATAACCTGTATGAATTGGAAAACCTCAACGGCGTTCGTACCGGAGTTTTCCATAGTAAGGATATAAAAAGTTAAAAAAAAAAAAAGGAAAAAAAAAAAATGTTACGTATACGCCCCCGGCTAGCACAGTCTGAACGTGAGACTATGGACGATTCTCAGGGCTGGGTCGTAAGCGAATTGGATGAAACGTTCTTTTGCTTATTCTTAACACGCACTTGCGCTTGTGATAAGAACAAGTTTTGTGGGAAAAGTTCCATATAATATTCCACCGCAAAAATTAAGACCAAGTTTCGGATGCTATGTCCCATGGGAGACTTTGATTTACAATAGGTTATGTGCATAGGTATTCGATATCGAAATCCATCTTCGAATTATTAACTGGTTTTGAGATAGGGTGATCTTGATGGGTGTCTAGGCTATGTCCGCCACTATTTCGGAGTGGGCGGTGTTTCTCCCGAATATGTTGTGAGGAGAAAATGGGTATATGCTACTTGCATACTATTATGTTAAGTAACATATAATCTCCCCAAGAAGTGGTATGATGATATGTAAGAAGGAAAAACGGTGTCATCGGGCGATGCATACCGCAAAAGGTATTTATCCCACGCTCGTATAAAAACCTGGGGCTTTCACAAAAATTGAGTGGCGTGATAGCCATGGATGTTATAGGGATTATATCCTTATGATGTGGGTGGGCACACTCAGGCGGCATTTTACATCTTCTGCTCGTCTCTCCCTAGGAAACTACGTTCGACAGAAAATACGGAATCTGAACTTTTCGCGCCTCTTTTAGTAAATATTTCCAGATACCAACACCTCTTCTGTGGCATGAAAATACGTAACACCCGTTCAGTGCCAAAGTAGCAAAAACCCCCCCCATCCGACGAGCTAGGACGTGCATGAGCTAGCATGCCTCAGCTGCTAAGGCCTGGACACCCTTCCGTTCTAGCTGCCCGGACTGACTTGAGGAGTCCTGTGACCTCGGGTCATAGGGGTAGCATAGGGGGCGGAAGGTTTTCAGAAATATAGGTCGTTTTTTCCATCAGCTCCTTTTGAGTGAGCATATCCCGTTACGGTACGGCCGAAGTTTCGTTACAGTTGTTGAATTATTTCGGCGATTGTTTGAAAATTGCGACTAATTTACGAGGAGTAGTAACAGCTTTGGGCGTAAACGTGCTTTAAGGCTTAAAGTGCTTTTGGTGATTAAATCTAGAAATGTACTATCGTTTGTTTCAAAATTGTTCCTAGACCTTTTTAGTGCATCGCTGCACCCAATTATTGGCAAGGTTGGTCCCTTGTTCGGTCTTAAATTTTGCAACTCACTTTGGAACTGCAAACAATTGACCACCCCTTAACTACTCACTAGTTTCAGTCAATGGTGGCTCACTGTACAAGAACTGAAGTCTTTGTTGTTCAATCCTGCTGGTTCTTTGATTAATTGCCTTTCTCCTTGCCAGCTCTTCCTCAATGCCCACTGCAAGCTGCAACATTAATATCGCTAGCGAGCACCTATTCCGCACTCACCCTTTTGCTCTTCAAATCCTCCATTGCAATTAAGTGCCTTGCCATTCCGAAATTGCTAATGGACACACTCCCTGGACGTCCATTACAAAATTTCAATCACAAAAGTTCCCACTCGGCTTGCCAACAATCTCAATTGGGACTTTCGATGTCTTTTGTCCTGGAGACCATGTCGCCCTCAACAAGTCAGCATACGCACATCCGCACATCCGCACTCGTTCACAAGCACACACACTCGCAGCTTGATTAGGGTATACACAGAATAATTGAATAGAATGCAATGAATGGATATAAATTCTTCTTGATGTGATCTTCACTTTAATTAATATTCATTGAAATTATAGCGCACGGTAAAAATGGAAGGGAAGGAAATTGCATTTACAGGCATGTAGCTCGGGTTCACTTCATTACGGAGAACAGCCAGCCCTCAACAAAGGCACACTGGAGCGCTGTAGTCGTATAGGCATATTTACAATAAACGACCGGGATGCGAAGGAGGATAATGCTTACCGAAAAGTGTATCCCTTTCATGCATATTTGATAATACACCATGTTGGCAAGGACAAATCTGTGGATGCTCTCTGTCGAGAACTGCTGCTATGCATACATATACAGTAGGTAGATTAATACCCCATAGGCTTGGGTAGGATCTGGCCGAAATCATTGCCGTCTTTCCATTTGGGATAAGTGATGTTACTAATTAATACGATTTTCTGTTCTGTTCTGTCCTAATTATATAAGCATAACATGCTGTGCGATGTTGGTGGGCGAGCCAAAGGGCTTATTGTTCGCTGTCATAAACATGCGTTAGTTAATTGAAGTGTCAAAATGTGAGTGCAAAGGACCGCAAATGCTTTTTAACAGAGTTGCGGTTTGTACACGAAAATGGAAGCAGTGTTGCAAATTTATTATTATTAATGCTAACCGCGATCAAACTACTTTCAAGGTGAATTAATCGACGAAATAAAAAAATGCAGTCGCCACTGACTGCACGACGGTGAAATTTGATTTATCACCTGAATAGGTGTCATACTTGTTACGGATCCAGAACGAGATTTTTTAACGCAGCAAGGATCGAAAAACTGTCCGACGAAAGCAAAAAACACGATGGAAATGAGTCACATAAGTAAACCAAGTCACATTTGAAAAAAAGGAAATCAATCTCCGTCCGCAAAGGCTGTTTGAAATACCCCGCTTTGCTTTGTCGGTTCTCTAAGCGCAAATCCTGGCCGTGAGTAAATTCCAATATATCGCTTACCCCGAAAACATCATAACCGCAAATAATTTATTCGCGCACTCACACAAACATTTATCGAATTTCGATAACAAGATCATAAGATTCAGTTCAACCCAATGGCAAGCATTTCCTACCCACAAAGCATCCCTTTGCTCGTCTCTGAGCCGAAAACTAAATGTTTACATGGAGTAAACGCGCTCACCGCTTTTCGCAGAAACAATCACCCCCAAGCCCCTAGATATACACAGTAAACGTGGTCATGATGGCGAGAAGTATTCCCTCTGTCAGCCAGGCAATGATAGAGAGCCATCCCGCGGACAAGTTAATCATCCCTAGGGGTAAGCAATTTTCATTTTCGATTAACATCGACACAATACCACCACCAGAGGGATATAACGATTTCCCTTTGTAAAAAGCTCGCAAACAAATTATCACATACAGCAGGTACGAACGTTGGGTGTTGGTGATAGGTACTCTGCCAATCTAATGCTCGCAATCCCATTTAGCGGTGTGCATGCGTAGGTGATGATACCTCCCGAAATTACATTTGCGAATTCATTGCGAGAGGTGATTTTTGCCAGTTTAATCTTCGCTGTAATGGAATTTTCCTGTTTCGCAAAGGGGTGGTTGTGTCTTGTTTTCTTAAAGAATCTGTCGGCGGCAATTGAATAAGAAGAAGCGAATTTTAACAATATTATGGCACAAACAGACCCATTTGCATGAGCAGATGTGCTCCGTCCTATCGCAGATCTAAAATTGAATCCTTGTAAAACATTTTTTTAATGGATTTTCACTTGTTATCCTTTGCCGCGAGAGGTGTTATCGCTGCGTCAGGGACACACACGCTCATCTCTGTTACAATGCTATAAAAGCGAAACTAATCTCGATCTCGACTTGCTTATGTGGAAATATCCGTCGAATTCTCGCCTCCTTCATCCCGTTGATGATGCCTATCGTATATGGATGTTTCACCGGCGTATAGGAGACTGTCGGAAATCCGTTGTCGCAGACACAGCACACGTTTGCATCAAGGACGTGAAAATGTGCGGTTTCATAGGGATGATTAAGACTTCTTATTAGACAGGTGCGCTAGCTGTTTGTACTGCACTCTAGCTGATGATGTGCACCTTTGGTGTGGTGGAATTAAATCAGAGTAGCCATCCACCTGCAGTAGACTGCAGCGGGGCTCATCATTCTTGTTTTGTTTTTGGAAAATAATTAGGAAATTTGTTTACCTGTGCAAATCAGCTAATTGATGTACATAGTCGTTGGTTGAGCTTGTACAGTTGCATTACAAATGGGAAGAACAGGAATTTGTTCTAGGAACTGCACAGACAGGGGAAAAAGGGGAATGCAGTATGGCAGTTGGCACACTCAAAAATTAGTAAGGATAAAAATACAAATGAAATCTTTGTAGAAATACGAACAGCGGACATTCGTAACATGCACAAATTACTTGTACATAGAAGGAACATTCGCTGTTTTTGCCGAATCCTAAAAATTATTGGATTTGTAGACTTTGTATGTACATAGAACGAAACCACCTTCGTAATATTATGGGAATACTTTCTGCAGCCGCAATCGGTGAATGAACGAACATCGTTCATAGAATGTACAAATGCTTGGTACATTGTACGAATACCGTTCGTACGTATACAAATGGCTGCAAAATGGTTTAAACAATTAGTATTAAAGTACAAATGATGCCTTTGTAGAAATACGAAAATATAGCCGTTCGTAGCATGTTCAAAGGTTTCGTACAATCTACGAATGCCGTTCGTACTTTCATAATAATTATTATTATGTCGGCAAAATTGGTAAGATGGGAAGTTTAAGCTCAGAAATAAAATATTCAAAACTTCAGGTAATCCTAGAATGTACAAACTCTTTTTAAATACCACGATTCTCATACGCATTTAAATTGGCACCCGAATTAAGAACAAATAAATTCCTAAAATGTACAAATGATTAGTATTATACTACTAGCTGACCCGGTGAACTCCGTTCCGCCCAAATTCATAAATGTAATGAAAATAATAATTCCAAGCAAATGTAATGCACAATTGCATATGCAGCTTTATGTAGTTCGGTGAATTCACATTTCGCTTCCATGCGTATTATTTAAAATTCTTCACCATCAAATCAAACGCGATCCGTTAAAAAGATTCGGTGGATTGGGATTGCTCAGCAAAATTATAACTGAGCCGACTTTCAATTTCAAACTGTGTAGCGGTAAGCCCGGAACACCAAAGAATTTATAAATTAAACAATTAATCCGTTTTTCTATCAAATTTTTTCAAAGTGCGGTTCCCAAAGTTCTATCCCCAATCTCATCTAATTAAACTTATATTTTCACGACAAATGTGTCCTTCCTTGGGCCAACACGAATCCACCAAGCCAAAAATTGTAAAAATCGAACGATCCATTCTCGAGTTATGAGTGCACACACGGACGTCAGTCTCTTTTATGTATAGCTGTACCCACCTGGTTTCGTGCCCTCCTTTTGGACCTATCGGGTCTAAAACTATCTTATTTTTGAAACCGGAACCAACAATACCCATCCACAAAATTTCATTGAAATCGGTTGAGTGGTTTCGAAGATCGATAGCAGCGCCACCTATCGGACAGTCAGCTCCCGCGCACCAATGCACTTGCCCCGCAAATTTTGAAAATAATATTCTCTCCTAGACCAGAGTATATCCATCAATGAGTAGGGACACTCTCCACGTGTTTCTTATCAGTTTACAATTTGCAGTACACAGACACGAGAAATAGACGGCACTAAAAGTGCTCTAGTAAAAGAGGGATGGAAGAGTAGTCGAACTGTTTCAAAATGTGGTACAGGGTGTGACGTAAAAAAAAAGCAAAATCAATTTGTAATATTTCTTATTGCACATTTTATATCTTATATATATTCACATGTGTGCTACACTTAAATATTTTTGTTTGTTGGTACATTTTTTGTTATTTTTATTGAACTGTTTTAGAATAAAGTAAGCCCGTACTCGGACGTAAAATTTGATAAGAAATTCCTTATTTTGATTTTTGCAGCAAGTGTAATGAAATTCATTTTTCAAAAAGTTAAAAATATTCTCCTCAAAATTATTTAGGTAGTACATATTTGGAAAACAAGAAATAAATTTTTGTTCAAGATTCTCTAACGAGTCTAAAAATTCTTGATTGGGCCGTGTCAATTTCGCATCTTCATATTCTTTAAAATCTGTAAAAATTGAGGAAACGTTAAGTTGCGGACTCAATTTTAACTCACACTTGTGGTTTAGGCGGTATTTTTTTTAAATATAACCTGCGAAATAGTAGAATGCCATTTTAAGCGCATCGTTGACTTTCCATACATGTCTTTCGAGAAATGTCTTTCGCAGATCCTGGAATCCTCCGAAATTGTTTCATGTATTAAGTGTTGTTTGTTTATGCTATTCAACCACTTCGCTTTTCAAAAAAATAAATAAGAAATACAACACAGATTTATATTCATTCTTGCCCGATCTATAACTTATATTGCTTACCTCTCACTTTTAACCGGTATTTTGAAATATTTAACTCCAACATTTTCTTTCTGCTCTCGCCCACACGCCAAACATTTAACATAATGTTTTCCCATTATTTTATTTAGAGTTCTTAAACTATGCAAACTTGCACTTCAACTTTCAATTTTCACTATTTTTAACACTGAACACCCTTTACTTCGTCAATTGATGGTAATGAACGACTGATAACAATCCAACTCCAGAGCGCCTTTAAAAATACATGCGAAAAAAATGTAAACAATCCCCTCTACAACCAACCTAAGTAATTAGTGTGACCATCTGCAGTGAAATATTCTACCTAAAAAGTGCTGTCAATAAAACTTAAAGTCGTAAAATATGGTAATTAACGAAGTCGTAGCAAAGCAAAAGGGTTGAATTGCGTGATATAGAATAAAACATTTCTTTTTCATGTCCATAACAAAGACCATTTAATCAATAACCAATGGCAAAAACTAAAAAAATTGTTTTTTATAACAATTCTACGAAAGAAAAGCTGGTTACCCTGATCAACCTGCATGGTGGAGGGAGAATACTAATATACTGACATTCACTCCAGAGCGCCTTTAAAAATGCTTTATGAAAAAACCAGAGCATAAACCACAATCGTTTGTCGTACGCAGCAAGCCGCATGTAGTGGTTCAGACAAAATGTGTTGTGTACCCTTTTTTTCTCAAGCAGACGTTGTATACAGGAAAAAAGTATTCTTTCGACCTGCTTCCACTTATTCTACGATTTTTTCTGCATTTTTCTATGTGGTGGTAACAAATACATATGTAGAGAGAGTGTCCCTACTCATTGATGGATATACTCTGTCCTAGACTTCCTATCTGTGAGCGAACTGTGAATACGTGTGAAGAGAAGAGTCATGTATTCACTACTCTTATGACTGTAACTCTCTTCGGCCGTCGACTCTCTTTAGTGACATCGTTTTTACGAATGAATGAAGAATGAAAGCAAAGTATTTCCGGGAATCATAGTTTGTACACAACTGCGTAGTTGAAATTTAATGTAGTAAAATTATACTTTTTCAATTGTTAATATTTAAAAAAAGGTTAAATGCAAAAATAAGCACCTAGAAAATCTCTTTTTATTGACACTTAATTTGTTAAGATTAAGAACTACAGAAATAGGTTATATAGATTAGATGGATGGATGGATTGGATAGGTAGGTATATATAACTCTTATCACGTAAGCTGCTTCGCACGTATATGCGTAGGTGTATGGGTTCATAATGGGACGAAAGGTCCACCATCGCGCACATCTGTTATTGGGGACGCAATGTGATACTCGATAGGAGTTTGTTCCCACGGTCTGTTGTTGAACACGGTCTTCAACCACGGTAATAACCACTTTTATGTGTCAAAAAGCAATTGCTTGGAGAAATATAGCGCTTTTAGAATGGAATGTGCCTCCTAGGCACACCTTGGTAGGATTAGGGTTAAGCTGTGTTCCGTTTATGATATTTGACAGATCAGCGAATATTTTGCCCATTTCCTTTTCTTGTGTTTTGTTTTTTGCTCATAATAAGCCTCAAAAAGCCTTTGAAAGACATAATCTATTGGGCAAATTTAATTGTAATCTATGTGTTCCTTTTTTTAGAATAAAATCCTCGCTGTGAAAGAAACCATTGATCTTGTTTTTCACGAAAACAAATTATGAAATTTTAATTCTGCAATGACAACAAATGTAATAGATTCTAAGAAAGTTGTCGAACTAGTAAATGTGGAGGTCTTATTGTTTATTGGTACCGTTTCAATAAATGCTGTTCATTTTTACTAGAGCTGACATCCAACTAATTGTCGACATTAGGGCTTGATTATTAGTAAGGCAGTTGGAAAATACTTTTGCGAGGACCTAGAAGAACATAACGAAATGATCTGTTTGGATTTGTAAATGCCTCGGGATGGCTCGTTAATCCGTAGGTTTATCATAGGTTCCCATAGTGCGGGGGTCGTACACCCCAAGGGCATCACAAAGGATCTACATTGGTCTAAGTGTGGCGTGAACATGTTAAACAGGTCCCACTAAACCAACAAACCTGACATAACCTAAGCTACTTGTAAGAAATGGACTTAGAATTTACAAACGGGCTATTAGGGCACGATTCGCATAGCTAGTCAAAACCTGCAAAACCTGGTTAGTTAGATACGTGACACAAACCCCTTCCTTTAGAAGCAAACACTATTTTCAAACAGCTTAAAGAAACATTTCTGCAAATATAAGAAACCACAACATTTTGTTGAAAATACTCTACTGCTAATTTCGGCTCCACAAATAATGAACACTAGCTTATGAACCAATCATGGCGGTAATATTTGTTTAGAATAAACACTACTGCTATTACAAGGGGTAGAACAAATACAATAATAGTAAAATAGACTTTAGTGTTCGTCAATTGGAGCCTATGCCAACACAAGGCATTCGTATAAAATGCGTCAAATGCGAAGCAAAAGTCATCTTGCTGGCACTGGCATGTTTCACTGAACTTTATAAAGCTCTAACCTCTAACTCCAATAGGCGTAGGAATAGAATTTCCAAATCTCCACCTAAAGCCTTACACATGAACCAAATATTTCCTATCCTACCACATTCGTCTCCCATATATCTGATAGAGGTTCAGTATTTCTTCGCAATATCGACTCTATGGTAAGAATATTATTTAAGTCCGTCCGAAAGAGCTTAGGACTCAATACCAATAATTATAATCGAAATAACTTAAAAACAAACTGTGCTTCCCAATTGCCAACTCAGTTATTGTAAAGCTTTTCCTACGAAGACTACTTGGGTTGTCTCCATAAGACCTCCATAATTTACTTAGTTGTTGTAGGCTTTGAGAACCCTTAATCTTTATAGGGGCCAGTAAGGCTTGCCGCATCGTGCCAAAATCAATACATCTCACATTATTCCCATCTGACTAACATTGGCAGGAAATATGTTCACATCTCTGTGAACCGGAACAGACACTATATCACGTGAAATAAGTTCCACGCAATTCAAATGCCAATCGAAAACTTTCCAAATCAATTCCTCTCAAGCAGAGAATCCTGGAAGTTTCTAAGAAAAAACTCGTTCCGCTCTCACACAAAGTTAAATTTAAAATCGCATTTCAACACTCTTTGTAAATTTCATCACGCTTCGCCCGGAAATACGGGTGAAAGTGCAAGAACCATAACGACGTCATAATATCTCTCCCAGACATCTTCGAACCTCAGTTTTACCCCTCGTTCATAACACAGGATAACTCAAAACTAAACTAAGTGGTTGTTAAACTATCACCATAGCTGAGGAAGGCAAAAGCATAAGCATGCGACGTAACAGGGCTGAAAACTTAACAAAACTGCTGGTTTGTCGGTAAGTTAAGTCCCATCATCATCATCACCATACCAGCAAAGATTACTGGCCGGCCACCCAAACTCCTTCCCTGTGGAGGCACTTTCGTCCAAAGTGATTATCGACTACTAACCAGAGGCGCACAGAAGTTGGCAGAGCCTTTTCATGTGCATGAAAATTGCTTCATGTGTATGGCTGTGTTCGTGTAGGTGGTGGCAGAGATAAGGCGACGACGAGAAAGTCGCAATACCAGCAGATGGGGAGCAGGTCTATTTCTTAATTATATCCTGTTTCGTTGCAAAGGGCTGGCACGGTAGGTGTCGTACCAAGGATGGGTTCGGGGTGAAAAGGTTATTTCTTATTCTCCGGCACATGGGTCGATGTTGTAGCTTGTAGATCTGTTATCTTTGGGATGAAAAATCCGACCTGGCCATTGAGGGAATGTATATGGCTGCCAGATGGGTAAATCCACTTTCGGACTTAGCCAGTGCTATTCTAATGCAAATCAGGGAGAGGGTTTTCAACCGAACGACTGACTCTTGGTAGTTTAAAGTTTTTTCCTTAAAGCTCAAGTGGGCATGTTAGTTTTTTTTGTCTAACTGTCTCAGCGCCTTTCGTTTTTTGTTTTGCAGAAAAGTTGTAGGTTTGAGCCCGAAAACTGTTAACAAGTTGAATTATTAAATTTGTTTTCGGGTGAGCATGGTAAATTAACTTTGATTTTGGGGACTTAGTTTTCGGAAAGGTTTGACAACTGACGAGTTCAACAGAAAGTTCCAGCTGAGGATGTTGGGTGGTTAAATGTTACATTGTTCGTTTAGGTATTAAGGGCCTAATTTGTTTTGGGGAGAACTCATTTTTGTGAGCACTGATGGGCTCTTAAAATAAGAGGATGCTATACAAAATTTGCGAAGTCTTTGCTTATAGCGCTGGGTAAGACTCCTTTTGTACAGAGCCAGATCTTTGACGACTTTGATTCAGACGCTAATGGCTTATTCACAGACAAGTTAGCAATTTAAATCATGTGGAGCCATAAACCCCTAATGTGATCACAAATATAAGTTCGTTATGCTGCTCAAAATCATTTTCTAAAATGACCATTAAAAGCGCACTAGGCCAATGATTTATGATTCGCTGCTGCCTTTGGTGCCTGGTTGTTTAGCTGCCTTCGCAGCACGACACACATCGGTGGTTTCAACTGCAATATTGCGAGACTTGCATAAATGTGCACCCCATTTTCCATATTTTCATTTAGTAAATTTACCTTCATAAAAGCTTTCAGCCGTCGAAGAGACCCAACGTAAGTAACAAGAAAGCAACTTACAGAAACTCCCAGAATAGTCGTAACAAAGAACCAACAAGCGAACCAAACCCAAACGAAAGTACTTGAAAAATATTACGTATACGCCGTGGTGAGCTCGAACTCTTACAAAACGCAGTCCTCGAAGCCGAGGATTTATATTTTTCTATTTGGAAAGGCAAGTCGTCGAGTAATTATTTCTATAGCAGATTACTTAACACGCAACGCAAATAGGTATATGTCCTTACAAAAAGGACACACATACACAATAAATCAACTAAACGCTACTTCATCCCTGATTTGTTACACATTCCTGCCGTTAAATAGAAAAACTTCTTAATTAAGATGAACGGCATGCAAAGTAAACATTTTGCTGCATCGTATTTGCATTTTGCTTAATTCCAAAGAAGGAGCGAGCGCAATGAAAGTAATAAGCAAAATAAATAGTACCCCTCCTCCCGACACGGTTCACCCTCTCGTTTTTGTGTATTCGGATGGAAGGAAATGTCCTTAAGTACTGCGAAAATCCTTTATACATGTAACAATTTCTTGTATAATTAATTCAGTGCAATTATTCCATTAAGCGATTTTTTTTTCTTGTGCTCTGCTTCCACGAACACCATCGTGGAGTGCTTCATAATTGCTTTTCGCCATCACTGCTGGAATTCTACTTAATTCACAGGATTAGTCAAACTAAGAAAACCACATTAAAAAGGACACAATAATCATCAGCGTTTCGGTTTGTTTTTTTTTTTTACTTTTTTGGTAAAGCTCAATGCTTGTCTCGGTCTAGTGCATGCATTTGTTGCGGTAGGTCCTTACAATGTTAACCTCGGTGACACTCTTTGCGAGTGTGTGGTGTGTGTTTGAGTTGCGCAAATGGACATGCCTTGCTCATATTTAATGAAATGCTTACTTCACGCGTTTCACGACAGAGAAACAGAACACGAGTCCTTGTTGGTTGATGTTGATGACGAAAAAGGGAAAACAGAAAAATAAACGGAGCGAAAATTTCCCTCAAAATTGGTTTGAATGTGGCAGCTGAAAAGAATGATATGAGGATTACGGGTTGAGTGGTTGTGGGCAGGCTACTTCTCAGTTAGCAGCCGTCCCACATTCAGAGGATAGTGTAAGCGCACTGTGAAAGTAATTATAAAACGGAAATTTTCCAATTAAACTTTAATTCAACACAACTAAGATGGGTAGTTAATTAAAATGGGATAAAATGTTGAATGCTATGTGCTCGGTATTGTAGGTAATTAAAGTGTTGTGCGTTTGCACTAAGTGCAAGGATAGTGGCGGCGTTGGCTCTTGTGTTGGCGTTGGGTCGTGTGTAGCCAGGCTTGGTGTTTTATTTACTGCCCTCAGCTCACCACCTAGTCTGTCAGTCTAAGCAGTTGCTTTTCAGCTGCATGTATTTAGTTTGCGTAGTCCCGTCTTTGAAGTATCACAAGGTATTAGCTGAGGAGGTGATTTAACGCTTCGGTAATTGATTTTCGGTGCGGAACAAGATTGAAAGCGCAGGACTGATTAATTATAAACTTGTCTGGAGCCGTCAAGCGAATGGTGAGTTTGAATGGTTGATTGTTGATGGTCGGTTTGTAAATGAAACATTGAAAGCAGTTGTGACTGGCAGGCACTTTGAGATTGAGTTTTACTAACTTCCAATAAAAACGCTTAAACGAGTAAAGCGTTCTTTTAAGGGTATAAGCCATGAGATTATCTTGTCATGTTCTCATAAATGTAGACGTAAATTGATAGAAGAAAATCTAACACTTTGATGTGCTGTCATAAAACGCTTACATTCCAAAAAAAAAAAACCACTGTACTGGAGTGCGAAAAATCTGTGAAACTGTGGAATTTATTTCCGTATTGGGACAACTCAAAAGTCGTTTTAAGTCACTTTTGCGTAAAAATATTATATCAAATACAATTCAATACAGCTTGTATAGTTTCTCTCGTGGTTATAATTTCCTGCAGGTTTCATTTGATGACGATCTGATTTGATGGACACGAAAGGTTTGGAAAAATAATTAAGGTCATGTCATCGAGTCGTTTAGTTTCTGTATGAAGTTTTGTAAAACCAACCACAACAGCATCGGAATCAACTGAAATACGTAGAACTACACCAAATCGCTAATAAAGTGCACGTTTCTGCTGTGCAATGAACTCCAATCCAATCCTCTTGAAGATCAGGATAAAGTACTTATATTCTTTCTTTTCAGAACGATTTTCGACTCAGTTTTGGCTTAATACACTTCGTGGGCAATGTATAAGTGTCAGAAAAGGAGAAGCACCAAACTTGCATAACACGTCAAACGGACCCAAGAATATGCTCTACTACTTTAGATAATAACTACGGAACTACAGCTTCGCATGTAAGTCAGTCATGAAGAAAAACTTGACATTCACTTTGTGATTAATTTAGTTGTGGCTTTTAGCTAGCTAGTGGACTGTAAGCTTTTGGGAATAAAAATACAACTGTTTCACAATCCCGGACAAAACACGTCCATTTAATTCAGAGCTTTTAGACTTATTTCTTGGCAATAAGTAGTGACTGTCTTGCTCGAAAGTCGACGACGATTCTCTTAAAGGACACGTCTGTATCCTTAAAAGGACTAACCCTTTCATGCATACATGAAGAAATGCCTCAGGCCAGACCGAAGCGTACTCTCGTGGTACATTAAATTGGGGTAGTAAGCCCCTGAGATCAGGTTATTGTCGTTGGCCATCGCCCTTGCGACGTGCCTCCGAATCACCTTAATAAGGAAATTGTCAATCCTATTCAGTCGGGCCCCATTGTATAGCGCCCTGTTCGGATAGTATTTTATGTACTGAGATTCAGGAGTTCTAAGCAACCCTAGACAGGCCCTAAGACATTGTATCTCAAACACCCGAATCTTTTCCATATAGGACGGCGCTATATTGAACCAAATGGGACAGCCATAAGCGCTGATAGGTCCATGACGGGTATGCCGCCAATGCTTAGGAGCTCCTCCGCTTTAGTACCGCAATTGCTGAATGGGACAGGGTCGATACGGTTAAGCAGTTCACCGCATTTTGGTGGCTTGAAGAACAGGTGAGGGTGGATACGCTCTTCCGGGCCTGTGCGCTACTTACGTAGCATCCTCCTAAGTTTTAAGCTAGATATTAAGTTTATAGGTTTAGGTTTACAGTAGGGGGTCTTTGGAAGGGGCCGGGCTAGCCAACATGAATAGTGCCGCCGAGACCCGAACGAGGCTGTAAGCTTCGTCCGAGTCTCGGCAGCACTATGATGAACCCTTGTGGGCGGCGGTCAGCTGCCCATGGACGCGATCAGGATGGTGACCAATCGATGAGATTGCTTACCATCCTGATTATAGGTAATTTAGGTTAAGTAGCTTAGGTAGTTTTAAAGTTTTAAAGTTTTTTGAAAATTAAAAAACAAAACAAATCATAGAAATAGATAGATTTAAGGCTGAAAGGCAATAATTTTAAGGATATTGATAAGCTTAGAGCGCTAGCTTAGAGCCAGTAAGCTAGAATAAGGTTAATGTTAGTTTTAAATTCGATATAATCATTTTTGGCTAGTAGATATGTAAGTTAAAGAAGAAATTAATAAAAATGAATTTAAGATGTAAAAAAAAAAAAATGTAGTTGAGCGAATCTCAAGCGTGTGAAAATGTATGCAACCACCGTTTCGCTTCAGCTTCGTTGTGGTTCGACGCACACGGGTAGTTTAAATTCAGTTTTCATAGGAATATTGAACACTTTCTAAGGACTTTGGTTGTAAAGTCCGCCCAAACTTAATTGAAATTTCCACGCGCAGGTTTCCTTACATGAGATATGTTGCTCTCCTTGCGTTACAAAAAAGAGTCTTGAAACCACAAATCAGGCTAAAAGAAATTTGCGTGCACTTCAAACAATTAATACACCCCTGCTTCCGCAAATGTCTGTATCGATCGACGATCGACAAAAGACTCATTTTATTCCCCTGCTATGTTATCCGACCTTAGGGAATTTCTTAAGCTTGCGGAATTTATTCATAATCCCCAACAACCTTTTAGAGCTATACCCTTACACAATGGTTCCAAAATTTGTTCTGCAACGACTTACCCGTTGCTATATGGCTGCCACGTCGCGTGGGTAAGCAATTGATTATTAGTAGGTTCAAGTTCCAATGAGAAGATTTTGAATCTTTTGCTTATATCTGTAGCTAGACTAGTTCGTCTGCTCTATAGCAGTCTCCTTCATTATCGAACAAAAAACTGAAATAGAGTTAACGTATAGTTTTTTGCGCCTTTGGAAATTCACGTAAGTTCTTGCCATTTGAACTCATATTGCTAAAAGGCATTCTAGTGTTTCTATTGCTAATTGAATATCGGTTAAGGTATAGTTAAACACTTCTTTATTTTAGCTCATCATAAGACTATAGTATGGAGTTGCTAAATAATACGAATTATAAATAATGACACCAAACACTTTCATGTACAGGTACCCTTACTTCTTCCTGTAAGTAACATTACCTACCCATAAACTGGAATCTTAAATACATCACAAAATATGTACATACATTATTCGTAAGTAGAGTCCCCATTTTTTCTCAAAGTTTAACTGAAATGAAAAAATAATTCTCAACGACAGTTGAAATTGTGCGGCAAATAGAAAGTCATTTCGGTAAATGCCGTCAAAATAGTTTTCTATGGAAAGTATAAAGTGCTTACGTCAACTTGCAGGTAATGCATGCCGCCCACATACAGAAATACATCCAAACTTCCTTACATTATTTTTCTTCCAAAGATATAATAATGGAAAAATTGTACAGTCTTCCGGTTTACTGACGGCGTATACCCAATGTCAAGTATAGTTTCCCAACACAGGTAGGTGCGGCATGCTGCTTACTTGATTCGTTCGATGTCAGCAACGTGCGAAGCAGTTGACATTTTATCGGGTGAAATATGTTTGTAGGGAGCATACTTGGCAATTGACACTTTTGAGACGGGCGACATTTATTTGACACGACGGTATGAGAGGATACACATAAAGGGCTGTTTGACGCTGACATGAGGTATGATTAGGAAACGTCTGTATAGATTTACTAAGTAATGAGTATTCAATGTTTCAAATGAGATAATTCACTAAAGGAGGGAATAGGGAAGTGACCTCAGTTGGGAAACGTCTGGTCACAATTGCTGGTAACTTTTTCCTGCTCCATTTGACTGGACACATCGAGATTTACAATTTTTGTCTTATCCTTTTCACTGTCTGTCGATTTTAGGAGAAACCACAAAACATACAAGTCTGACATCTGACTATATACAAGCGTGGTCCACCTGAAAAACTTGGGTACCCCATTTTTTCTCTCCACTCACCTCTCATAATTATAAAAACAAAAAAAGATTAATTTTATTCATTTTGGTTTGCATGGCAATTTTATTTTATTTTATACACATTATTCTCATTCATCGTGGGATCATTATTCACCGTTTTTGTTTCTTTATTTACTTTTAGTATTAATAGTGTTAAATTTTCTTTGTTCATATATTTAAATTAGTAAATGTGTTCTCGTTTATGCTATTTTTGGTATAAATTTTCTGTAACCTCACTAACATTATATCATACAATTTCATTACAATAAACAAAATACCTTTTACATAATAATTTTACAATTACATAGTTCCTTACTGTTCATTACAAATTTTGTTCGATTTATTTATAACTTTATAGTTATCCTTAGCCCTTATCAATTTATTGTTATGATGCTGGTTTTTGTGTACATATAGTTCGCTGTTTTTCTTGTTAAACAATAATAATTCTTAGCAAGTTGTTCGAGTGTGTATTATGTATTTGAATATATTTTTTGTGTTAACATTTCGGTTGAGAATTTAGTTTGTTTGGCAAAAATAGTAAAATTTTGCGTTTGTTTTTTTTTTTTTCTTTTTCTTTTCTTTTGAAACTCTTTGCTTTGGAATTTTTCTTCTACATTTTATGTGGCAAAAGAGGGAACTGAGTGTGTGCCTTGGACACGTTGAATAGTTGAAATTTTAAAAAATACATATTTAAATTTTAAAATGTTATCTACAAAATAATATAGAATTAAATCCATAAATTGATTTTGTTATTTACAATACAGTATAGTTAATTTTTATTTTATGATTTTAGTGACTTGTAACTAGGTAATTAATTTATTTCTGACTACGAAATTTTTTATTAATTTGTTTGCAGATTCACTAACCTCAATTTAACTACGAAAAATTTTATTTACTTTTGATTTTGATTGCGATCTTTGTTTATTATCTTACTGGGGGGAGGGTATTGCTAGCTTTTGTTGTAGTTAACTTTAAATTTACAATTTTTTTTATTATATTCGTTTATTATAAGAACATTGGGGTATTGTTGAGTTTGTTATATTTTGTTTGCTGATGTCGTGTGTGCGTTAATTTATAGCTGACTACTTTGATATTGAAATTAAAATATTAATGTCATTCAGAAATGGAAAAGAGTGAAAATGTTAGCTAAGTGATGGTGGTCGGAAGGACGAACTGATGATGAATAACTGTGTAGGTTGTTGCGGCATATTTCTCATTTTGTTTTATGTTCTTCTGATTGCGGTTGATAGAACCATATAATAGTTGTAGTTATACACTAGTTCCTTCAACCTTTTACTGCGAAATACTTTTTAAGCTATTGTTTAATCGTTTAGACTGATACTACCTGGATAGTGTAGCCCGGCAGAGCTTAAATACTTTCGAAATCAGGGACACGATTATATACTCTTGCCCTAACTGGTACACTCAAGTGAGTATCTTCTTATTTAATAACAGTAGTCCAGTGACTGACAATAATAAAAAAAGTCGACTCCTAGACCCCTAACCCTAGATACCAACGTATTCGATTTTCAATGTTCGCAACTGAAAAAATTAAAAACAAAAAATATGGACAAATTTAAAGCTCACTTAGCCATCCCCTAGAATACAGACAGTTTTACTTGCACAAGGTTCCCTTGCTTGCGTAAAAGGAGATTCTAACGAATTTATAAAGGTAAACAAAATTTGGGTAATACCAACCAAAGGCACAGTCAAAACATTAAAATTCTGCAACAATCAGAAAAATATTTATTTAAAATTTTCATAAATAACCCAATAAACTTGTACATGCGCAAAGCAGCGCGGTTAACATAATTATAGGGATAACAGTTCATCAAACAATGGGTTCTTGTAAATCTTCGTCATACTTAATAATAAAATTCCTATCTAGATATATTTGAAACAGAAACATTTTAACCACTCTGTAAAGAAAAAGCTCCTTACAAAAATTCTTACATTATAAAAGCAATATATAAAACCATCCCGCTAACAAGCGCTAAGGTTATTCGCGCCCAGCACCACTCCGGCCACATAGCCCGAATGATTGTGATTATGATGATTACTGAGATCGGCGCCATTCAGGATGGGAGCCGATGTCATTATTCCACTCGGCGCAATCGGTGTGGTAGCAGTTGTTGTACTCAAACTGGTACCACTTATGTGCGCACTTATCCCACCCGGTACACCCGATATCACATTTCGATTCAATTCCTCGTTGGGAATTGAGAAATGCCTATACGAGATGTACTCGGGCGGCAATGCCTGTTGGCGCTTGGAGCCTTCTAGTCGTTGCTTTTTCAGCTTGATATAGCTCAGCACCGATATCATGACAATGAAAACGATAATGCCGAGGCAGCAGCCGACAATGAGGCCCAAACGACGGGTGAGAATTGAATGGATGATCCCATTGCTGGAGAGGCCATTCTCGTCGGTGATGAGGCTGGGCGTCGAGTCGAGCGTTTGCACATCAGTGCACGCTGAGATGTGGGAGTTTTTGAGCACCTCCTGGATGCCCTCGGTCAGAATTGTGTTGCTGTCTTCGCGCATCGATTCGTCTCGATATGACAGCATCGACTCGTTATAGTGCAGACGGCTAAAGGCGAAAATGAGATTCTCCGACAGCCAGTTTCCGCTGCCAATCACACAGATGTGGTATCGCGTACTTGATGCTAGTTTGACAAGTTTTGCCGAGTTGGCGGTGCCATTAAGACGCTTCGCACGCACCTGAAATGGAAAAAATAAATTCAATAAAAATAAGTTTTATTGGTACGACATTAAGATGCTGCTTTTGGAATACGAATTATAAAGAGTGTACTAGAGTTCGCCCTGTGTTGGAAATTCTACCATTTTAGTAATCAAAATATTGAAAAAATTATTTTTTGTGTGTGTATCTATATTAGGGTGTCCTTATTTTTCGACTTCTTTTTTTTTGAACGCGTGTGTTCTTTATTTTATCGGATCGAAACGTGTCAGTACAAGTAACACTGAAATAGAAGCACGTGCCTAAGCAAATTTGTATTGCATTTTTAGTTTTTAAACGAGAAACACGTATTTTTTAATCGGTTATAGATGTCAATGCAATTAAGAAGCAAAAGCAATACAAAAAGCATTTACTTAGTGGGAGATGTAAATTACCAAATAAAGGGTGCCAAATTACCGTCAAATGGACAAGTCCTTGCAGTCAGCGAAACTGCGAATTCGCGAGTGTACCTAATATTTTTTTGGGAAAAGGCAAGAATCTCTAAAAAGTTACTACCCAACCCTTATAAATTTGTATCAAGCTTGGAGAGAATTGCAACAGAAATTCAAAGAAAACCCAGGAGCTCTATAAACGACGAGAAGCAGTTCCAGGACGATTTGGATAACATATTTGACATAGCTCATGCTGATGCTATTAAAAAAATTAAAATAGAATAGGACAGAGTCTTTTTACAGCGTCGGAGAGCGCTAGACCGAACTGGCTGCTTAGCGGGGGTTAGTAAAAAAACAAGCTGAAATACGAATTTGAAGAAAAGGACAACGGCGAATAGAAGAAGAACAAAAACGTAGTAAGTACATGTCATCGGAAATACCCTCTACCTCTTCAGCGTCGTTGGAGGATTTAATTCCTGTAGAGCACGACATATTAACAAGCTCCGACGAAAGCAGCGAAGGTCCTCTCACTGCTCCCAAACCGTCATCTGAGGCAACCTCAAAACGAGGAAGAAAGGACTTGGTTACTTAAAAATAAGTCTCAACCTAAGAGAGATGCCAGTTGAACTTAAGAGGCTCTGTTTATATACTTCAGGCTACAGTGGAGACTCTTGGGCTTAACTTTGAGGATTTTCCAGTCAACAAGTCTTCGATTCAACACGTGCGGACACAGATTAGAAAGGGCAGAAAACATCTAAACCGATTTTCCAAATAATATTCCGGAGGTCGTTACTGTTAACTGAAAATTGTAAACCGGCTTGAATGTAAGGAGTGCTAAGGAAGAACGACTTCCTATTGTTATTACTTTTGGAGATGAGGAACAACTTCTATCCGTACCCAAATTGGAAAATTCTCCTGCTAAAGAAACAGCTTCTAGAGCAAATGAAGACTGGAACTTGGATGATAAAGTCCAGATATTGTGTTCCGACACAACTGCATCACAGGCCGCTAATGAAGTATGCGTGTTTTATGCCCTTTTTGGTTGTCGACATCAAATGTATGAGCTCTACCTTAAAAGTGTCTTCGAAACGAAGGTCCACCAAGTAACAATAAGTCCAGAAATACCTATTTTTAAAAAGTTTGGAGATGAATGTAAAAATATTGACACTAACAATTTTCAAACCGTTGCTGACATTGTTAAAGAGAATTTGAATGACCTCGAAATTACCGAAATTCAAAGTTCTTACTTTGGGGAGCTACGAAAACCAATAATTGTTAGAAATGATTACCGCGAACTTACTGAACTTTCAATAATATTCTTAGGAGGAGATTTCGATAAGCATCTAAAAATCAGCTCACCAGGAATCACGACCCAGGTGCAATGCATCAAGCGAGATGGATGGCAGGAGCAATTTATGTGTTCAAAATATTT
This sequence comes from Cheilosia grossa, assembly GCA_963082955.1. NCBI lineage: Eukaryota > Metazoa > Arthropoda > Insecta > Diptera > Syrphidae > Cheilosia > Cheilosia grossa. Next base: position 59,085,690 of record OY720145.1, on the reverse strand, counting down.
TTGCTTCACTCGCAACTTAAATTGTCAAAAAACGATAGTGGCGGATTGATAGAGGTCTTCGATGTGTGAAAGAACGCAGGAAGTTAAATCCTGACTGCAAGAAAGAAGTTTGGAAGGGAAAGTATCCTCAACAATTTCTTTTTGTTACTAATTAATCTTATTTAAGTGTTTAGTATTGTTATTTAATAAAAAGTTGAAATTGAAATAAAATATTTTGCATGTCAAAAATGTTTGTTCTACAATTTTCATACAGATTTTCAATGTTGACTTTGCTGTCTGGTCGGCACATCATCCCAGGAGCATCGAAGTTAGTATTGATATTAAGAAAAAAAATTCAGATACGCCACAAAATTGGCTAAATGCACGAGCGATTTTGGGATGTCGTTCATTTTAATTTCGTCACTCAAAGCCATGCACGAATTTTCTGAAATTTTTAGATATTCCGAGCTTGCCGCCACACAATCGGAAATTAAAAGTCGGCTTGGCTATAATTTTGCTGCGCAACCTCAATGAACCGAAACTTTGTAACGGAACGCGTTTGATTGTGAAGAATCTCAAGTCAAATGTCATTAAAGGTGGATACAAAAATTGAAACACATCGACAGTATTATACTTAAGTTATTTACAATTCCATTTAATATAACTTTTGAATAAACAAATTTAACTGACCGAATTACATGAAGCAGCACGTGTAGTGCTCGGAATTATTGTTTTCATTACATTTACGAATTTGGGCGGAACGACGTTCGCTGGGTCAGCTAGTAAGATATAAAATTTAATTGATGAAGACTTGCACTGGAACGAATTGTTGCTCTACCTTTTCTTAAGAATTTTATGGTAGCTTTCGCTATTCCTCAGCTCTAATGAGGGCCTAGAACATAACTGATTTAATAATGTTTCAATGATTAATTATTACTTTCAAGTGACCCTTATTGTGCACAGCATGATATGACCGCACTATAAAACCCTTGAAAAAATTATTATTCTTAGGAGGAGATTTCGATAAGCAACTAAAAATCAGGTCACCAGGAGTCAGGACCCAGTTGCAATGCATCAAGCGAGATGAATGCAACAGCTTGACAGACGACGGAAACTTTTGCGAACAAAATGACTTATAGCGCATCCTTCACAGCGCCAGCTTTATTATGCCAAGCATGCCGGAACATTCTCGTGAAACAATTCTCCGCAATATATTTCAATTAGTGATCCCTATTTCCAGCATTTCTTTCCATCATCAACTTTCAAGGAATCATTAACTTGAGTACCAGCAAACGTAAAAGGAAGCCCTCCACCAAGAAGTACCTACCCATGTGTGCAGTGCACCTATGTAGGAATTCCCAGAATTTTCATCAACTGCACCGTAATTGCTGTGTATCCTGTCGGGTGTCCGAAAGGAAAAACAAAACACAAGAAAAAACCCTACAATCCAACCAATTGAGGTCACACGCCCACTTGCACTTGCCCAAACAGTAAAATGTAATTTTCTTTCCAGCGCACACATACTCGTACTCTCAACTCAAACACACTTATGCGTTAATGGAAACTCATTTCACTAAAATAACTGACTTCTGCAATGCAGGCGGGCCATTCAGTAGTACAGCACAACAATTTTACGCTGTGACGATTTCGTCCTTGTTTATGAAGTTTTATAAATTCACCCCGCACCGTATATGGGTTTGGGTGTGTGCCATACCCATCAGGGCCCACCTGTGTGTAATTTTCATTAATGGGATATAAGTCTTAAGAGGACGAAAAAATAACAACCACGCCGGGGTTGAACTCACCTCATCGGGACCTTCCAATGCGTGGTAGACAATTTCATAGCCATTTAAGCCAAAGTGTTCGCGACTCTGCCAGGACACTACCACCGAATACGGTTGTATATCCTGGATGGCAATTTTCGGTATTAATGGGGCGTCACAAAATTGCTGCGGTTTCATTTTCGTAAATATCCTTCCGCGCAATTCGCCGGGATGTTCGCACCTTAGATAATTGACACTATCATCGGCACTCCAACGACGATGGTCTCGCAGCCATTCCCACAGCTGCTGTGCATCGCAGCTGCATTGCAGTGGATTATCTGTGTGGAGGAGAGAGGAAAGTGCATTTAATTACGGTCCGGTGGTGATGGAGGTGGTGCGCGACTTACCTTCCAGCCGCAGCGTCCGGACATTTGTTTCGAGTGGCTTGAGGGCGTCTAGTGGCACGAATTCAAAGTAGTTACGTCGCAGGTCGAGGATTTGCAGCTTCCTTAGGGTCCGAAAGGCGTCGGTAGAGAGCACCGTCATTCGGTTGCCCATCAAATAGAGTTCTGCGAGGCCCTTCAGGTGCTGAAAGGTTTTCTTGGTTATGCGGTCCAGTTGGTTGAAGGATAAGTCACAGATCTGCAGTTGTGCTAGGTCCGCGCTGAATTCCTCCAGTTCGCGTAGGCTGTTGTGCGATATGTTCAGGTGGCGAAGCAGCTTCAAGCCTTGCAGGCGTTCCTTGGGCAACAGTTCGAGTTCGTTGATACTCAGGTCCAGGGTGAGGAGATTCTCGAGAGACTTGAAGGCGCCTGGCGAGATGCGCATTATGCGGTTCCCAATCAGGTGGAGGTGTTGCAGAGCCTGGAAAGCCTCAAAGTCCTTGCTGGTCAGGATGCTCAAATTCGTCCGGCAGATGTAGAGCTCCTTCAGGTAGGGGTACCGTTCCTCCTTGACTGTGTAGATCTTGTTTATGGGGTTCCCGGTGAGATTCAGCCACGACAATCGTGGCAGGGAGGCGTCGGACAATGCGGAACTGGGGATCTGGAGGAACCTGTTGCTCGACAGGTCAACCTTTTGCAGGTTTACCGAGTGCTGCAGAAAGTTTGGCGGCAGCGATAGAAGATAGTTTCCGCTCAAGTCAACCTGGTCGAGCTGGGTCAGGTTCACCGCGTTGAAGCCGGTCAGCGATGTGATTTTGTTGTCCTTCAGGTCGAGGTGTCTAAGATTCAGGGTGCCACTCAGCTTAAAGAAGTCGATCGAAGTCAGTTGATTGCCGGCAAGCTGCAAGGTCTCCAACGTCGACAGGTTGAACAGGGCGATATGGGGAAACTCCGAAATATTATTCCTGCAAAGCTTCAGCTCCTTGAACACGTTCAGCCCGTGGAAGATATTCCGATTCATGGTCTGCAACTGATTGTCGGACAGGTCCAGCTTGACCAGGTTGGTGTTTTTGGCGAAGAGCTGATCGGGGACGTCCTCAAGACTGCAGTTAGCCAGGGTCAACTGCTGCAGGGATCTCAACTTGTCAAACATGCCCGCGATTACTCCTCCAGCCCCGATGTGGCTGAAGTTGTTGCGCGACAGTTTCAGGCTTGTCAAGCTCTGCACATCGAGCTTTTGTATATCTGCTGGGCTCAGGAAGTTGTCCTCGAAGTTGATCTCGATGATGTTGGCCAAATATCGGAACGTATTTGCTTCGATTTTGCGCAGCGTTGTGTTCCTCAAATTCAGATGAGTGAGGGGCATCTCGCTCAGGAATATATCGCGTGTCATCTGCACCAGCGGATTGCTGGACAAGTCGAGGATTTTCAGCTTCTTCATCGCCCCAAATGCGTTGCTTTCAAATGCCTCTATAAAGTTGCTCGACAAGTTCAACTCCTCTAACTCGGCCAGCGCCGAAAAGTACTCCTTCCTAACGGACCTAAGCCTGTTGCCACTCAAATCGAGAAACTTAAGGTGCTTCACCGTCGTAAACGAGTCTCGTTCAATGTCACGGATCAAGTTATTCGACAGATATGCTCGTTCCAGACGCTTCAGGTCCCCAAACAGGGTCTTGTCAATTCTCACTAGGTGATTATCGTTCAACCACATGACCTGGATGTGGTCCTGCCTCCGAAAGGTCTTCGGATGGATTTTGTTCAAAAAGTTCGTGTTCAGTTGGATGGACAGGAGGGCTGAGCCCGACGTTCCGTTGGGAAAAATGTCCTCGAGAACCGCCAATTGATTGTCCTGAAGGTTAATATGCTGCAACTGTGTCAGAGTAGCTAGTGCGCCAGGTTCAATGTCCTCAATCGAGTTCTTCTGCACATGCAGCTCGAGCAAGTTGGGCAGAGGATGAAAGACCCCCTTGCGTATCCGCCGTATCCGGTTATTGTGCAAACGGATCTCGCGCAAATGCTCCAACTTTCGAAACATTCCTATCTCCAGATCTTGAATTTCATTGTCGTCAAGGGATAGCGAGGCGAGATTGAGAGTTTTGTCCAACATCGTCACCGGCACCTGCGGTATAAAGTTCGAACGCAGGTACAACTGTTCCAAGTTGATCAGCGTGCTGAAGACATTGGGGTCGATGTGCGCAATGGCATTCGACTCCAGGTACACCACATCGATGTTTGTCGAATTCGTAAACGCATCCGACGGCAGCGCAAGGATATTGTTTTCCGACAAAAAGACCTCCCTTAACTGAGGCAGCTCAGCAAACACCCCGCTAATCGAGTGGATATGATTGTGACTTAAGTCCACCGTCTGTAGCCGCTTGTTCCGTTCGAAGATCTTCGCATCCAGCGCTATAATTCTGTTGTGGGACATGTCCAGCGAAATCAGTTCCTTCAGCGATTCGAAGGCTTCCTGGTGGACCGACTCGATTTGATTGGAATACAGCGACAACGTCTTCAACTGGGCAAATCCTCGAAAGCAGTCGTTCGTAATTTCTGTAAATTGATTTGAGCTCAAGTCGAGAAAAACCAGCGAATGCAACCTCATCTGGGGTGTGGTTGTGGTGCCATTGGGAAGCGCGATAGCCGTCGGTAGATCCCCCTGGAAGGATGCAATTTGATTGTAGGAAAGCCGAAGTGTTCGCAGGTAATCGAGGCGACGCAGTGCTAACATAGGAAAGGTTCGAAGGCGATTTTCAGATAAGTCGATTTCTTGTATAGACTCCTCGAGACCGGCGAAGGCATTTTCTGGTATCGCATCCAGTCGATTGCCCTTCATATTCAACTTGGACAAACGCAGCCCATAGAAACTGTAGTCCTCGATGTTTGTGATCTCATTCGAGTCGAAATCGACTGCCGTGAGTTTCAGCAGGGAGTTCAGCGCTCGTTTTGGAATCTGTGAATGAGAAAAATTTAATTAGTTCAAATTGGTGACAAAGGTAAGTTCCTTTTAATAAAGTTCCCGGTGAATCTGTGTATAGGTGGTTCTACTCTTGAAATTTGTTGGCATCTGATGCAGTAGCTGAATGGAAGGTCTGAAAGGGTAAGAAGCTCAAATTCATTTTGAGCCTCATCTTTATATGTACAAGTACAAGCTGTATTTTCCTGTTTAGTCCTATATTTCCTAAAAGGGTTTGAAACCGATGGGTCAAACGTCGTTGCACAGAACTGTATGAAAATGGTTTTTATAAGACAGCAAGGTTTCTAAAACACGTCTACAAATCTTCACTTTGGTGTTCCTGGTGGACAACCCACCCATGGTCGTTTCATCTAAGATGCGATTCTACTCAGCGAAAAATAAGTCTATCCGGATTTAGGAAATCGTTTAAAGAACTCTTTCCTTTTTAAAACAGTCACACGTAGTTCACGCCTTTTTCAAAATCAGACTACTGCAATATCCATTGAGATTATTATAGGATCTTGATATATGTTACAGGTGGCTCTAAAATGGACTGAGGAGTGGAAGCGGGTGTCTTTTAAGTTACACTTCTAGTAAATCTAAATATTTTCACCTACCTTACGCAGACTGTGTCGACGATTCACATTCTTGATTCGACCACACGTCAACATTTACGCTTTTGACCGTAGACCCTGTTTCATAGGCTAGTAATTATTTGGAAATTATTCTCGTCTAGATTTCCAGCCAAAGGAATAAATTGGACACAGGAAGATCCGGCGAAATATGGAGAGACTCACTTCCGGCATATATGCGTCGTTTCGCTAGAAGACCTATAGAAACTGAAACCTTCCTTCACTTGATTTTGAAAGCAGTGAATGGATGGACAAATCTGACGAATTGAAGAACTTTGAATAAAATTGGCCAATTTATGACAGAGCAAGAACTTCTTAGCTAGAAGACGTGCAGACGTCCGTCACTGCCGTTGTTTGCCAGTGAGAGACGACGCTTTTGAGGTTTTCATCGCCAGACAATGCTAGCAAGCCAGGCCCCACTTTGATAACATCTCATAATTTCAGATATAAATGTTATTAACACTAGTAACTTTGTCAACTTCACTGGCTGGTTTTGAACTTCGCTTTCATATATGAGTTGTGGTTTCAAAAAGGTACGCTAAGGCCCTAAGTTCGGCTTTGCTAGAAAAAAGCAAGCCAAAGCACCAAGTTCACAAATTTAGCAAGGTACGATGATATACGCTTTTGAATCCAACCCAGTAAATATCCCTCCCATACAAATGTGTACATCCCCCTTAGACTTGCCCCTAAAACTGGCTTAAAAATTACCTCGAATACGTGTTCAGGATTAACATCCAATGCCATGCAAACGGAAAGTTGTCTATAGTAGGAAAGGTTAGGTTAAACCGGGTTCTGGGTTTGTCACAACAATTTAGTAGGGGGACCAAAGCAAGTCCATTGCTCTAAAAGGCAAGTTCCCGTTCGGGTAGCTTTTACCTTTTCTAAAAACGTGTCAACGCTCAAGTTCGTGAAGTTTGTGGGCTATCGTGTTCCACCTCAGGGAGTAGGTGGTGACATAAAAAAACCGAGTCTGTGCGTGACGGCATGACACAGGGCACCTTAGTGTCTAAGTCAAGACAGCTTCAGAAACTGGAAGAAGGTGTTCATATCTTTTGTCAAATTTAAGGGGAAGTTTAAGGGCTAGTTTTCGATCGAAGAGACCGGTTGGCTTTCGTTTCTGGAACGTATCGCATCGCAGCACTGCCAAACCTAGTGTCTTTCTCATTCCAGACGACACTCACTTTGGTGTCTTAGGGCCAAGTTGTTACGGCCTTTCTGAAGAAATTTCCTTTCAATTGAATTTGGTTATAGGCTGCAGCGTTCGGAGCCTTAATTGAGTATATTCTACAGATTGTCCACACGATTGTATATCAAGCCTAGTCTGCTGTGTCCATAAGACAGAGAGTAGCTGCAGCATTCTTCAGTTCTCAGCATTTTATAATTTTAAATACTATTTCCCTCGAGGGGGTTAATGGTTTGAATTATGAACGTCGGTCAGATACACGAAAACCTTGCTTCTGGGAGTGCGGTTTTTAAGTTTTCGCCTTTAAACATGTTTGTCTGGCTTAGTCAAGCCCTCGATCGCAAGAACCTTTGTCGCCTCGTACAAGATGCAAGATGTCTCAAATCGGGTATATATTAGGCCTTACCATGCAAACTCATTTTAATAAATTTTTGAGGTCTATATACAGCAAGTCTTTGCTTTGTTATTAAGTGAAACCAACGTTTTATACATTTTTTGACCGCAATTCCATTTCTACCAAAGGTCGGAATTCAATGGTGGCTTCTAGAAAAATCCAGGCATCATTTATATGTACTTGTATAAATGTGCACTGAGAAAACTTAAAGAGCACCACAGTCAATATTTTCATTTCCAATAGCACGCCATGAATTTGAAATGCTTGAGCAGTGGCAGTCAGTCAACCAACCCCTACTGTCAATTAGAAATTCATTCCGAATTATTAATCGGGATATTTCCTGAAAATGCAGATTTATATCTAAGCTCTGATATTCCCGCTCCCGCACTACCTTCCAGTTACAGCGGGAAGAAGATTTCCTTTCTCTACATATCCACACATACGAGTATATTAAAACTTTGGCAACATGTGTCGAATTTGCCATCAGTCCTGGAAATAAAAAAAAAAAAAAAAAAACATTTTAAGGGATTTCTGTACGTGACGCAAAGTCAGTCGACGACGTCGTATCGCTGTCCTGGGCTGGTGCTTCAGCTAAGCTATTCAAATGTAATTAAGCCAGAATGCGAATCGGAGATGAGCAAATAAAATGAATTTTCACAAATTAATGTGTGCTCAAGACAGCGGTGGTAGCAGCGAGGGACGTCAACGACGAATAAAAATAAAAGAAAGGCAAAAGGATTCGAAAAGGGTATTCAAAGTCCCACCACACAGAGGAGACGGAAGCATCAGCCCGCTTGGCGCTTATGTTCCCAAAGCTAACTTCTGCCGCCACCATCGGCATAGCCAGCAATGGTAAATGAGCAAATGTAAATAATAGGAAAGTATGACTTTTATTATCCTTGTTTGCGGTGCTTTCTTTGCTGTTGCGATTGTGCGACTGTACGCGAGTGTGTGTGTTTGCACACACAAATCGTCGGAATGCTGTTCCTTTTTATGTTCCCTCTGTATATATACACACACACACACTCTGGTTCTCGCCCCCTCCCCCTAGTGGATAGGAAGCTATATGCCTTCTGCAAAATACAAATTTAATTTATATGAAGAGTAACGGCGGCAATTTTTGTGCAATTTATGCGAATGTTGAGATTGTGTGCTTCACTATGGGGCGGGGTTGTTGGCTTCATATTAGAGAATGTTAGTCCTTTCTATTTGTGTTTGGCTTTATGGTCACGAGAAAAATAAATGTTTGTTCGGAACATTTGCGATGAATGACAGTCGAATGAAGAAGAAGGATGGGTACTGGGTGTGGGGGCGAAATAATATGTTGAATGTGTTTATCCTTTAATTTGAGGCATATTTCCATAAGTGGTCGTTTATAATGTTTTCGGTTCTTTCTGTTGTTATAGGTGTTCTTTTCTTTCATTGAACAGATGAGGTTTTATGGGCACAAACTTGTCATTGCTGTTGTGCGAGTTCTTATGACTTTTAGAAGAGATAATCATAATGACAATGGTGGTTGTGTTGTGCTTGGTGTTGGTGCATATAATTTTATGTTCGCAAGTTAATGTTGTCAATGGGGTAGGACCGAATCAGTTATATTGTACCTAATGTGGTTGGCAAACTTTAAGGTAGTAACTTTTGCCAACGAAATCATTAACCACTTGAGAAAGCTGTAGACAGTAAAATGGCGCCAATTGAGAGGGGTTGAGGTAAGCCTACGAAAAAGACTCACACTCTAAAGGGAGTTCTTACTCAATGATGATGGCATTGAGGTTTATACAAAACAATTCTCAAGCTTTTTATTAGAACATCATCCATTGCCTTTGGATAATCTGGAAATTGGTTCCACTCACAGACGTATTAGGCCACAAAAGACTAATAGGACGTCTGCCTTATACGGCCTAGAAAATGAGCCTTTTTTGATGTTATACAAAGAACGTTTCCAGTGTTATCCGTTAAGGGGGAGGGTTGGATACACCGAGTGCCAATAAAAAAATTTATTTCCGCTGAAATGGCACTTTGAGGTCATTTTCGTATTGCAAGTCAATAAAGGGGGACGAGGACTTTGAGATTAAGCAAGTGTTTTTTTTTTTTGTTTAGTTCAATGAAAGGTAGCACGCACATATTTTGTAGTATTTGGTGTTCAATACCTATAAATATACTTTCATGATTCATGTATCATGCAGCTTTAAAAAAAAAAACATGTATGGCGCAACAAGGTCCGAAGGGACCCTAGGCCTAGCTTCTCCCAACCATTCGTTTTGTGTGAGTTTTTGGAACGAACGGAAGGGATGTACAATTTTATGGCGAGTCCAAATGGATAATTGAGAAGCTCTTTCATGACAGTTATACGGTACAGGATGTTTGCCAAACGTTCGCGATAGGAGAGGCTGTGGAAAAACCCTAAGGATTTTGGTTTTTGCGGGATTCTAACCTGGGACCCCTCGCTAAGTAGTCCAACACACCTAAGTCTCTAAGCCACTGCACCGACTATTGACTGCTTTACTTTCCATATAATAAAGATATAGTGTTTTTGCTGTAAGTGCCACACCCCATTTTCCCAATTCGCCCACAGACGATAGACGATATACTTCCGCGTATCGAATTTCAAATCTTAAGCCGTTCTAAGTTTCAAGGTATAGTATTTTAAATCAACTTGTTATATGGGTTGTGCCACGCCCCACTGACCAATATTGCCCGCATTTGCACAGGCGCACGTGGAATTTTTAAATTCTACTACCTTAGCTAACATGTGTGTCCAGAAATGGAGCTTTTATTTATTTTGGGAAGGCACCGATGCTTTGCACTAATATTTTATGTATAAGGTGCCACGCCCCCTGTTGCAAAACCCTTCGTGCAGTTCTATGGACTCCCTACCTTGTCATAATAGTAGATATAAAAGACTATTTTTTTTACAAAGATCAGTCCAGAACGACAAGCACATTTTGTAGAACTTATAAAATGCTGCTGAAACTGAGTGTGAATTATAAAATTAACACAAAAAAAACGTATTTCCTTGCACGCCCAAACCAGTGGGTTACTATACTATACTGCTAAATGGAAAGTCAAATTAGTTGTGATTTACACGACAACAGTTGAAATAAATCTTAAAAGCTTTTCTCTGGATTGTTTTATACACAAATCACTCTTCGGCTTGTATTAAAGATTGACTTCTCTTGTTCAGCTGTCAAGTGCTGGCTCCTCGATGGATGTTATTGAAGCCCTATGCGCAGGCAAATGTTTGCTAAATTATTGGGACTGCAACGTCTTGATCGGACCGCCAGCAAAAAGTGCCAACCACAACCACACCCAAGCATCTTACTGAACACACTTTTTTTATAACAATAATTCAAGAGCGTCCGCAGTGTCTCATTGGTTAGTATGTGCCGGGCTTCTGAGCGTGAGGTCCCAGATTCGATCCCCGGAAAATCAAAAATTACATCTCACCGTCTGGTAAACATAAGAAAGTGTTACTTTCGTATTCAAACCGCTCGGACTTGGCACAAAATTGTAGGTCCCATTCGTACCAAAAGAAATATAAAAAAAAATATCACACAGGCAAATGCTTTTAATAAGATGAAATCAAGATAACAATAAGGACCTTAAGCACCATCTATTTATTTATTTTAAGCATTCATTCAAGAGTAAATCCAACCACATAAGAGTGTCTAGAGTTCTCAACCACCTGAAAGTCATCAACAAATATCAAACAACACTTACCTGCAATAGCTTTCCATTGACAACACTGAGCGACTCCAATGAGCCACGTATATTCCTTAAGCTATTATCCTTCAGTGTCTCCAAATGGGAATGGGAAAATTGCAAATGTCTTATATTGACACCGGGCTGAAAAACATCCTGCGATAAGGACGTGACCGATCGATCGAAATCATAAATTGATAACGATTGTATCGGTGATGTTATCCGCTCCAGGGTTGTGCGCAACGACATCGATGTGGTGCCAGGACATTCCAGGAAGAGACCTGAAAAAAAAATAAACAAAACAAAAAGAGAAACATCACAATTTGCTTGCTGCAAGTGAGACTGAAAATGTGCATACATTTTTCAAAAACCCAAGGACCAACCCAGAAGAACAAACAACTCTTTCTCCGCACAGAATTCCCTGTGCTCCGACAAACGATGCATAAATTATTGATACGTCCATTTAAGAAAATTGTCCTAATACGTTTCTTTGAACCCAAAAAAAAGGATACTTTGCACTGCGCACAGTGTGAAGGAAAGCAAAGGATTACTTCTACTAAATGGATACATTTGGGACTAAAGTCTCCTAATTTAATTGGATTCGGTCGTATACAGACACACAAACAACTGAGGACTTCACATTTAACATGGAAAAAAGATCTAACATGTGTGCGTGTGTGTATGCGGAAAATGTAATCATTGTGAATGAGAGGTAGCTTGTTGGCTTCCTTTAAGTAAAACCCCGTACTTAAGGTGCTGCTGACCGAAAAGTTGACTTAAATACTAGCAATAACTTGGGATAGTTCTCGGAGATGTATAATGTGTATAAGTAAAGAGGATACAAGCTGAGTCCTGTATGGAATTATTAAATTGTCCTTAAGGGCGATTTAGTAATTGGATAAATTTAGTTGAAGTGAACAGGCATTGAGGACAATGATAGGATCTTATGAGTTGGTTACGCTTTATTTTTTTTTTGTTCAACCCTTTATAGGATTGGAAGACACTTGGCTACATGAAAAGGCTAAGACAGTTCTTAACCAACGTAGGTTTGTTAAAGGTTTTTAGTTACCAATTGACTTTTGCTGTCCAAGTCAGGGATTTTTCGTTCTTTTCAGAAATCGAAAATCACAGATATACTGGCAACGAAATTGAGCTGTATAAATGGCTCTGTATAGTGGAATCCTTGCAGCAGAAAATGCAGAATTTTAGAGGTGCGCGAACTTGGCACCATAATGTTAAATTTTGTTACGGATGCTATACAATTCTGTAATGTTTGAGATCCCTGCCACTGTGTGTATTGAATTCCATATGGTTCTAAATTCCTCTTTCGCAAAGTCAGTCATTTTGGGGAAGCAGGTACTGCCAACCTCAACCATAACTACTCTACTCCACTCGACGAATTCATCTTCTGAAAACTCGATCTTTTCCTCACGAGCTTTCATCCAGGAAGGAACTTATCCTAGATTGTGCTGAGATTAATTCAAGGTAATTCGCACTATTTTTGTTCAGTGCTTTACTATAAGAACCATTCTTTTATTTTATCGACAGGTTGGCTTACAACTAGCATCGTATAGGAAAATAATATCGATAAGCAAATAACCTCAGGAGGGGTAACAATTTCCCTTAAAACGTGCTGTTGTAGGAAAGCTATTTATTCTTTTTCTTTTACCATAGTGAAATCCGGCCCCTTGAAGTCACCCCGTAAGCCCTTCGTCGCGGTAGTGCGAGAGAGCGGGTTTTTTTAATCCCCACATGCGATCCCAACATCGGAAACTCTTTCGGCTCTCCATCGATTGCGAACCGCTCTAGCAAACACGAGAAGCAATTTTGTGTGACCACTGAGAAACTCTGTTTTCTCCACCATCAACCTGGAGTTAAAAACTAATGATCTAGCAAATGCACTTTAGCCTTCAGCACAGGCAGCTGAATTAACGAATCATCACCATCAGCCATTGCAATAACTTGCGTCCCTTCACTTCACCCTCCCAACAAGTGGAGACTTTCATACAGCACACCAGCTACATCCCACAACCCAGACCACCAAGCGAAGAGGTAAACCATAGCTTCCAATCAAGGAGAGGATCAATCGGCTGACAGATTCAAGGATTTTTTCTAGCGCTAATTGTGATAAGCGAGATTTTTTTGTAGCTTCGAAGCGTGGTCGTGCGGAATAGTGTTCTATTTGTGATTTTTGGTTATTTTCTTTTCCTGTGTTCTAATAGAAGATATTCCTATTTGTAATGATATCCTTATTAACAAGAAAATAAGAAAAAAGGAAAAGAAAGGAAAGAAAAAAAAGTAGATAGGATATGTAGGTTCTGATTGCTGATCAGATGAGATCAGATCAAACAGATCAGCTTATTATTATCAGATCAGCTTATTACTATCAGATCAGATCAGCTTAAACCTAAATTACATGATAACGCAATCTTGCGTAGCGGATTCCGCCCCTTTTAGAGTCCCAGAACCTACCTGTCCTATCTACTAAAAAAATTAAAAAAGGAAATATGGACGTGCAGTTTAAGTTAAACAAATATAAAAATTATCTACCTAGTGATCTAAATTTCATAATTTGATTAATTATTTTAATTAGTAACGTAAGAAACTTTTAATTGGATAACCTATAGTGTGGTGCAGTGGTAGTTTGGCGTAGTGTTTTACTTTTATTTGCCTCAAAACAGCAGCATCAAAAGCAGCTACGGTAACGGATATTGTGCAAATCTCTGGACAGTGGTGAGTACTTTTTTTGTGTGTGTTCATTTCGGTTACCCTTATCACCAAGCTAGGGCTATACCTATATATTTTTAACGTTGACATGTGGGGCCGAGTTAACATTATGCGTACTGACAAAACATTTTTTTTTAATTTTTTTTTCTGCATTGAAATGGCCTAAAAACATAAATATAATATTTTTTTCTTGAGGAAATGAACATTTTTTTAATAACTTTTTTTTTAGTCACACCATGTTTATATGACTCATACACCGGTGTTTTAAACCTTTTTTGCAAAATCTCCATAAACTAATTTTTTTTTTCTCTATTTCAAATAGTTGAATAAGTGTACACCAACAACTGTTAGAGGCGCCTGTAGGAAAGTCTGGTGTATTTAAAGTATGGGGTGGGTGGCTCGCTTCGCTCCCTTACTGGATTTTATCCCCTTTTTTCGCAGGGTTTAGCCGCTCACGCGACCAATTCGCTCCACTAAGGGTATGGCAACAACTGACAGGCAGGCGCCTGGAGCTAAGGTTTAATTATATTTACTCTGGGATAGTTAGCAGTACAGTATTTTCAGTCAATAAAAAAAAAAATATATCAAAAAAGACCAAATTGACTTTAAATTGTTTTAACTTTGGAACATATGGCAATACCCGTATCTATAATATTTTCCATTCACTGCATTCACCAACCAACCAATCCCCCTCTTCAGCAACAGAAATCATTTAGCACAAGCGTTATACGCAGTCAACGCGTCCATTTGTGCAGTTTGTATAGATGCACTTTTCAGTGAAATTGAAAACTTTAAAAGTACAAAAAAAAATAGAAAAAAAAAGCAGAAAAATTCATTTCCAGTACATCTTAGAATAAGTTAATTTAAACAAAAAAAATAAAAAAAACTTAACTTGAAAGAATCTTTTCAAAATTCTGTTGGTTTTTTTTTTAATTTTTTAACTGTGGGTTGCTAAATTCACGGAACACCCCATTTGTGAAAATATTAAATTTTTCTTTTCTCCTCGCATAGAAACAGCATAATTCTAGAGATCCTCAAAGTTCTTTTCCAAAAAAATTGCCAAATTACGACGAAAACAAGATTTGGAATTTTTCAATTTGTTTTAACTTTTTTTGTGTTGGGCTTAGAAATAAATTTCTGGAGCACTTTTAAGAACTCTAATCAGAGCTCATGGACACAAAAAATATCTTTTATAATTATAATAATAATGTCTTTCTGAATTTTTATCAATTTTCAAAATTCTATAGCTTTTTGCTTACATTGCAAATTTGTATTCTTGTTGAGATAACTCCAGAACTCTTGGCGTAGTGCAATATTTTGATACAAAAACAAAAGATTTTATTTGAAAATTTGGCAATTTTATTGGAAAAAAAAAAAATATGAGGAGCTTTACAACTATGTTGTTTCTATGCGCAGATCAAAAAAACAATAAACGATCAGAACTTTTCAAAATTCTAAGCAAGACCGGTCACCTGGAACTCTTAAAAAAAAAGGGAAAAAAAATTGGCATTGGGGTGCCAAGTTCACGCATCCAATATTTAGGTCATCGTCAAGTGTCACAACCCGAGATGGCCGCTTGAACTTTTACATTGTCATAGAGTTTGAAAAAAATGTTTTGCGTTTTGAAATGTTGTTGGTCGGATTTGGCTCTTTTCGGACGCGTTTCTTGACCATTTTTGGATGCATTTTTGGCACATTTTTTTTTTTTTTTTTTTTGGGAATTTTAAAAGTGATTTTTATGATTTTTTGTAGGTTTTATACCCAAATACGCTTTTTGATGGATATTAATGATTTTTTTAAGCCGTTTTTGATGCGTTTTTTGGCTATTTTTTGTACGAGCTTTCAAACTTATCTTTGGACCGGCTTTTTAGCTTGTTTTTGGATGTGTTTTGAGAAATTTTAGACGCGTCTTTTGACGGCATTTTTGCCTTGCTTTTGGATGTAAATAGTGAAAAGAAAAGGGCAAACAAACGCATCCCTGACAAAGGCCAATGGTTGAATAGGGTCCACAAAGTAGATCCCCATTCAGGAGTGACATACCCCCAAGCCTTAACAAATGCGATTTGCCCAATCAAATTATATTCCAAAAACCCTATTCCTCCGGCTAAAAGTCAATTTAACTACTAAATACAATTTAATCCAACTAATGCCACTAAAATTAAACTCACCACGTCTGCGTCTATGTCTATAGGTATATGGAATGGACATCGCCTTCCGTCTCAGCAAAACTGTCACACAAATTTTCTTCCATTTCGGTGTGGCTCTGGCTACGTTAAATGAATATCCTTGCACCTTTCATGGACAATCAACCAGTCGATTGCTGTGCTCAGCACTTCATTCATTCTTAACTGACTGCACACACACACACACACATACACAAATAGATATATACAAATTCTCCTTGGTCATCTTAAATGTTCATTAAGGGTGATTTCTGTACTTCCTTTCGGTGGAGAAAATGTTTTTTCCCGCACACTATTCCCTTGGACACTTTTCTTCCTGTCATCAGTCTTTTTCTAACAACCCCCTTCACACCGTGTCATGGAAAGAGATTGTCATAGCTTTCGTCGTTGGCCAACGAGCCATACACCCACACCAAATTGTGACATCAACGCAGGACATGAGTTTGGCAAAAATCTAGAATGAGGATACTTCCCGAATGTTTTTCGTTTTCCGTTTTTATTTTTTCGGTCTCTCCTTTTTTGCAGACTTTCTCAATATTTTTGCTCGTTATGTCAGTGCCATGTGCTTAATTGCTTTTGCCTGCCCCAACACAGCCATCCGGACCTAAGCAATGTATGCTTAATCAATTTCATACACCTTCAGCACTTTGATGGGGGTGGGCGAGAGACCATCCGCTGTGTGCGAATATTTGCAGTACCTACTCTTGGTTAACACCTCTTCTGACTTCTGGCTTGGTGTTATGTTTGGCATTAATTGAAGGGGACATTAATCTTGATAAAATGTTTCCCCTTTTTGCGATATCCTTTCGGTGTGAATGTGTAAATGTGTATGCTGCGAGAATGATGGCCGATTATTAACTGGGGCAGAACATGTGCGTTTGGGAACAGGGTATCTTTGCAAAGAGTAATGTCCTCGTAAAGATAATTTAGTGCTGATCATTGAAATGGGCACCACCTCATGATAGAGGTGGACATGGTGCAATAGCAAGGATATATTCACTTGCGAAAACGTACGAGAACAAGCTGAATTTTATCTAGCATTCAAATTTCTTCTATCAAATTTTGAATGAAGGAAACTACAGGGTGTTTCGTTTATTTGAACCTAGTTGCGACTTGAGTCGTGGAATAAGTATGACAAGCTGAGGGTGCTGTCGACAGCGATGGAGTGACTTTTGAGAAGTTGTAGACAGAAGATCAAATATGAAAACGGGGAAGACAGTATAGGAAGAGTTCCCAAAGGGAACCTTGAAAAAACCGCCCTGAATGGTAGTTTCTAATCGATTGAATAAGAAGCGCATCGATCAAATAAGAATACTTCTTCGATAAAAGAGCCGAACTTTGTCGAATACCTTCGAAGTATCAAACCCAATAATCTTCGTTTCACCGGTGTGATGAAGACATTGATACTAAATGCCAGCCTAATTTAAGTTAAGTTAAGACTGATGGCAAATCAAGGCGAACAAGTGTCAGGCAGTCATTAAACTAAATTTGTCTTCACATTTCCACCTTATGCCACCAAATGCACATTCAGAGGAAGGTATCTTAGAAGTCCGTGTCATCTGACCAGCAAACATACGTAATAGCACATAATCGCTTTATACAAACTTAACGCATCCAAACCACGTCCAGGACTAAGCGCAACTTTATCCGATTTCCAGTAAACCACATGCAATCTGCTACCTACCTGTTACGAACGCTTATAGCCCAGAGGGCTTCGATCAAGCTTAGAGAACCCAACAAAGGACTTAACGAAATCAAACCAAAGCATCGCCATCGCATTGGAATCAAAACAAACGCCGCAGGCATATAAACTCACACGCAGTAATGCACTTACCGTCTTCAAACTTGTAACATGGACACGCAGAGCTCTCATCGAAGCTCGGGCATTGTATACTGCTGCTGGCCACAGGATACTGCTGATTGGTTCCCGTTCCCGTTCCCGTTCCCAAAATATCACCGCCATTGATAGTCGCCGCTATTATTTGCTGTTGCACTTCTGGTGGCAATGGATACTGTGCGGAAGATAACGACGACGACGACGACGAAGACGATGATTGCACAAAGGCTTTCTCCATGTTCGTTGTGGATGGCGTAGGCAACAGTAGACATACTATAACCAGGGATGTCCTTAGGAGCGCAAATAATTGCGAAATCAGCTGTGACCCCCGGACGATGGAACTATTGTTGCTACTTCGACGACTACCTCCGCTGCTGTACCACAGCAAGCTACATGCTGCCGTTGCCTGACCACGACTACAAAAACGACTGCTACTGTTCCAGGCTATCATCATGTTGTTAGCATTTTCTCTCTGAGCAGGCGGATAATGGGGCTGATGTTTGCAGATGTCTATGACGTTTCGGGAGCCTTTTGTTTCAACCTACGCCAATAGAGTAGACGTGCACACCTTGTCCAGTTAATTTTTCAATTTCCTCCTTGCAGGCAAAATCACCGACACATATTGTTCCTCCACTGGGTCGATCTGGAATGAAAAAGAGCAAAAAAACGAAGAAGAAGGATGAGTTCCACATGTTTGGCACACAAGAAAATGATTGGTAAAGGGCGACGATGAAAATCTGTAAAGTTTTCCCACATAAATTGTGAAAGTTTTTTCTCCCTTTGTGAGGGGAACACCTGCAGCAGTGTGTCCCACTTGGAAACTCTCTTGCAAGGCTTTTCCGCGCAGCTACCTTTAAATCAGTTTTGCAGGTTTATTGCCAACTTTCAGCATCAATGACGGCATACCACCTACCACACATATTCAACACTCAAAGGTGCATACCAATGAATGGGTTCAATGTGGTGAAAGCATTTCTTTGGCCCTATGACTCGTGCTGGATAGCGATTTATCGGTTCGGTATAATGAAATAGGAATCCACAGAGGGGCGGGTGGGGAGGAATCACCGGATTGGGTTTCTATTGCTACTAAAAGTGTCACCAAAATTTATATCTGTGATTTCGGTTAATGTTTCTAGTGGGGCACTGAGCGCCTGGGAATAGGTCTCTATATACCAAATGGATTTTTAGACATTTGCAGGTGGCTTTTTGGCATCCATTTTGGAGGAATCAAATCATGATAAACGGTGTTGTAAATGAGGTCGTTTGTTAATAAATGGACTGGAAATATTGATAGGTGTGCTTGTGTTCGTGTTGCAGTTGCCCTCCGAATGGCTGTTTACGGAATGGTGAAAAATGAGCTGGATTTGGCTCACCACCAGTCTTTATTGAGAACTTTTATTGACTCTGCAGCTTTAAGGCCCAAAATATTGCTGCAATTACTGGGTTGATTTGATTTTTTAAACTTTTTGTTACACCCAACAGGAATTGTTGCTATTTTTAATGATATTATGATGCCAAACGTTGTAGAGTAGTTGCAAAAAATGAAAATCAATGTTTAAACAATAATTGCCCAAGTAAATTGGTTCAGTAAACAGATTCGTATCCAAACTTAACAGTTAATTAGACTGTTTGTACGTTAACCGAAACACAAATATTTAACTATCTGAATTTGAAAACCATTAAAAATATATCATAAGCCAGGCGATTGATTATTTATGGTGAAGTACATTATTTGTAGAGCTGAGAGCGACAGGTTGTGGCTAAAATGTGTTATCTCTTATTAAACACGAGGAATTAAACAATAGGTGATCAAAGAGACAGCTGACTGTGAGGGAGTTTCGGCACTTTAAAAATGGGGACATGGAAGGTTTACCATGGATTTCCTTGATGTCTGCTAAACTTTTTAGCTCTATTTAAAACGGAGTTCAATGACTGAAAGGCAAAGTACCTACGGCCCAAATTTGTAGTAGTAGAGCACTACCAAAAAACATATTTAGTTTCGTCCAGAGTCACCGTTGTGTGACTAAAGTCGCAATGTGGCAGTTTTTTTTGAGAGCCTGACACACATTTTTGCTATTTTGTTCCCTTTTCAAAAAATTTCCAAATGCTGTTATTTCGAGATAAAAACCTTTAAAATTTGAAGCAGTTGCCTATCACAAGCGAGCAAATTCTGGTTAAATATCGTTCAAAAATTATAAATTTTGCACACTTTTTTTCTCCTCGGACCTTTTTATTGCGACTTTTCAGAACTCCGCAACAATTTTTTTCTTACAGAATTGCTTGAAACTAAGCAATCGGGACCCTAGATCTAGCTTCCCACAATCATTCGTTTTGTGTGAGTTTTTCATTTTTGAGACGGTCCCTTCCAATCTTCAATTTTATGCCAAGTCCAAAGGGCCAATTGAGAAGCTCTTTCATGAGGGTTATACTCTGGGATGGTTGTCAGATGCTCGCGAGCGGTGGACAAAATTTTAAAATTGAATTTGTGGTGTTCCGGGGTCGAACTAACCAATAAGCCACTGCCCCTACTTTCTCTCAGTATGTCATCCAAAATTCGTCACCTGAATGCAATATGACTCTTACCCTTTCAAATAGGTCTTTAAATAGATAAAAGATTTTTTTTTGTTTAAATAATAATTCATATTTATTTAAAGGCTTACAATTTGGAAAAGAAGTCCAAACTATTGGGCAGATGTTTCGGCATTTCCGTCTGTTTCAGTAGATTTAAATTCAAGCCCCTTTTTTCAAACCCCTAGTCTTTCTTAGAATTTCTATATTGTTCCAAGATTGACCGCCTTCTCTGGTTTTATTCCGTGATCCATCTCTCGATCAATCATTCTGCCATTGCTCTACCAGTTGAAGAAAATTGCCCTTTTTTAGTTGCAATGGATAGTCCCATTTTTCGCTGCCATCAACCCCTTCGTTTCCTCGTACCGAACTCAGTGATACTTAATTTTTAAACAACTCTTGCTTCTAGGTTGTAGGCGCAGTGGCTTAGTGGTTAGTGTGTTGGACTACTAAGCGAGGGGTCCCAGGTTCGAATCCCACAAAAACCCAAATTCCAACTTGGGGTTTTTTCCACTGCGCCACCTCTCGCGAACGTCTGACAAACATCCGAGAGTATAACTGTCTTTAGAGCTTCTCAATTAGCCGTTTGGAATCGGCATAAAATTGTAGATCCCTTCCATTCGTTCCAAAAATAAAAAACTCCCACCAAAAAAATGGTTGCGAGAAGCTAGGCCTTGGGTCCCTACGGACCTGTTGCGCCAACTATAGATATATATATACTTGCTTCTAGGTTAAGGTAAGTAAGGAGTCTTGAAAAAGCCCTAATTCTTCGGCGGCCACTTAATTTTAAGGTTTGTACGGACAGAAGCATTATCCGTAATGCCACGCAGAAAAATCGCTTATTTAAAAACAACCGACTTTCGGTTAAAAACTACCAAGTGATACTGTTAATATAGCTCCTACAGAGTTAGTTGATTAAAATAAACCGAGTCAACTTGTTTAACGAAACTCTGTTAAAAATAACCGATTTATCAATTTCCCCTCCAAATTTGCTCGGTCGTAAATAACAAACTAACTTGGTATAATTTAACCAAATTACTCTGTTGTTATTAGCCAACCCAATGGTTGAATTAAACCATGTTACTCTGTTGTTATTAGCTAATACACATGGTTGAATTTAACCAAGTTACTCTGTTGTTATAAGCGAACCCACTTGGTTGAATTTAACCACGTAACTGTGTTGTTATTATCCAACTCACTTGATTGAAATTAGCCAACCTACTTGGTTGTATTTAACCAACTAACTTGTTAGAATTTGACCTACTTAGTCTGTTGCTATTAGCCGACTCACTTGGTAGAATTCAACATATTCAATCTGTTGTTATTAGCCAACCCACTTGGCTGAATTCAACCAAGTTACTCTGTTGTTATTAGCCAATACACATGGTTGAATTCAACCATGTTACTCTGTTGTTACTAACCAACCGACTTGGTTGGATTTAACCATGTTACTCTGTTGTTACTAACCAACCGCCTTGGTTGGATTTAACCATGTTACTCTGTTGTTACTAACCAACCGACTTGGTTGGATTTAACCATGTTACTCTGTTGTTACTAACCAACCGACTTGGTTGGATTTAACCATGTTACTCTGTTGTTACTAACCAACCGACTTGGTTGAATTTAACCATGTTACTCTGTTGTTAGTAACCAACCTACTTGGTTGGATTTAACCATGTTACTCTGTTGTTACTAACCAACCGACTTGGTTGGATTTAACCATGTTACTCTGTTGTTACTAACCAACCGACTTGGTTGGATTTAACCATGCTACTCTGTTGTTACTAACCAACCGACTTGGTTGGATTTAACCATGTTACTCTGTTGTTACTAACCAACCTACTTGGTTGGATTTAACCATGTTACTCTGTTGTTACTAACCAACCGACTTGGTTGGATTTAACCATGTTACTCTGTTGTTACTAACCAACCTACTTGGTTGGATTTAACCATGCTACTCTGTTGTTACTAACCAACCTACTTGGTTGGATTTAACCATGTTACTCTGTTGTTACCAACCAACCTACTTGGTTGGATTTAACCATGTTACTCTGTTGATACCAACCAACCGACTTGGTTGAATTTAACCATGTTACTCTGTTGTTAGTAACCAACCTACTTGGTTGGATTTAACCATGTTACTCTGTTGTTACTAACCAACCGACTTGGTTGAATTTAACCATGTTACTCTGTTGTTAGTAACCAACCTACTTGGTTGGATTTAACCATGTTACTCTGTTGTTACTAACCAACCGACTTGGTTGGATTTAACCATGTTACTCTGTTGTTACTAACCAACCGACTTGGTTGGATTTAACCATGCTACTCTGTTGTTACTAACCAACCGACTTGGTTGGATTTAACCATGTTACTCTGTTGTTACTAACCAACCTACTTGGTTGGATTTAACCATGTTACTCTGTTGTTACTAACCAACCGACTTGGTTGGATTTAACCATGTTACTCTGTTGTTACTAACCAACCTACTTGGTTGGATTTAACCATGCTACTCTGTTGTTACTAACCAACCTACTTGGTTGGATTTAACCATGTTACTCTGTTGTTACCAACCAACCTACTTGGTTGGATTTAACCATGTTACTCTGTTGATACCAACCAACCTACTTGGTTGCATTTAACAATTCCAATTGGTTAAAATTAGCCAACTTTCTTGGTAGCATTTAACCAACTAAAAGTTAAATTTACGTAACTTACTCGGTTGGAATTAGCACATCTACTTGGTTGAATTTAACCAAACTACTTACTTCTTATTAGCCAGTCCATGTGGTACCAATTTACCAGTTTACTTGGTTGAACTTGAGTGCACCTGAAAATTGAACCATCTAAAAGGGATAATTTTATCGTAAAATAAAAAAAAAATCTTTTTCATATTAAGTACATAGATTTTTTATTATAATATCGTTTGTAATGTATTTTTGAATACAAAATATATGTTTTCTGTTTATTACATGTTTTTATTAATTTTAATGCAAAACTTAATTTTACTTAAAATATATGGGTCATAAATTTCATCATTTAAAAAGAAATGTGCAAAATTGTGTATTTTTATAAATTAATTTACATAATATTATTTTAATTAGCATATTTATGAAATCTGCAGTGTTAAAGCGAAATCATTTACATTTATAATTTAATCTATTTTTTATTTATAGTGGACTTCTTAAAATAACGTACTGCTTGGAGTTAGATAAAATATTTAAAGTGTTAGGAATTGGCGATAGAAAAAATTCAAGTGGAATAACAATTTGTTGAGGTATTAATGGAACTTCTACCTCATATGCATAGTAGTGTTCATCGAAACATTTAGTTTTAAGTACTATACCAACAAAAATCAATTGACTTGAGTCATACAAATATATTTTTTCCAATACAAAAAAGTCGTACAAATAACAATCTGAACTAAGACTTTTTACTAAAACTCGAGAAAAACAACATAGTTAATGCACTCGCTAATAAAGAACCTGAATCCCAGAAGAAAAAAACATGTCAAAACACGATACCAGACTGAAAGGGTTGATATTAACCGAGTGTTTCTCAACTCGGCAATTATTAACCGAGTACTAGGTTGAAATTCTTTGCTTTGGTTCTATTTTTTTTTCACTTGAATATCACCAAAATTGACAATAAATTGTTTAAAACTCGAGAAAAACAACATAGTTAATGCACTCGCTAATAAAGAACCTGAATCCCAGAAGAAAAAAACATGTCAAAACACGATACCAGACTGAAAGGGTTGATATTAACCGAGTGTTTCTCAACTCGGCAATTATTAACCGAGTACTAGGTTGAAATTCTTTGCTTTGGTTCTATTTTTTTTTCACTTGAATATCACCAAAATTGACAATAAATTGTTTAAAACTCGAGAAAAACAACATAGTTAATGCACTCGCTAATAAAGAACCTGAATCCCAGAAGAAAAAAACATGTCAAAACACGATACCAGACTGAAAGGGTTGATATTAACCGAGTGTTTCTCAACTCGGCAATTATTAACCGAGTACTACGTTGAAATTCGTTGCTTTAGTTCTATTTCTTTTTTCACATAAAAACCACCAAAATTGACAATAATTTGTTTTAAACAAGAGGAAAACAAGATAATAATATTATGTACTCACCAATAAATATGAATTTTTTATTTTTCCTTGTCTTTTTTGTTTTTTTTATTTTCACTTATCACAGATTTCACACCACCAGCCACTACAAAGGTTCAACACTTAATGACTCAATTACTAGTCGCGAGCAGCGTGCGTCGTTCATAATTCGCGATAGTATGCGTATGCGTATAACACGATGTATGTGTTAAAATCAACCGAGACACACTGTTTTACAGATGAACGAGAAGCCTTGTGTTTGTAGATATTAACCGAGTTGACTGTATCTGCAGCCACACACATATTTCTACCTACCAGGAATGTAAAACGAGTTTTTGGTATTGTACCCAAATGTTTTCCATTGTTCGTGAATGATCTGTATCAACAGCCACACACATATTTTCTACCAGGGATGACAAAACTGATTTTTTAGGTGCTGTACCGAAATGGGTTCAATTGTGCGTGAATAATTTGTGATCGCAAAGGCCTAGCAAAGGCAGCACAGCAATGAAAAAGACGATTTATTCAAGGCTGCTCCTGGAAGTCGAGATTGGTTACCAATACTTCCTTGGTTTCTTCAAATTCTCCTAACTGTGCTTTACAAGATGGTATAT
Source organism: Cheilosia grossa (assembly GCA_963082955.1). NCBI lineage: Eukaryota > Metazoa > Arthropoda > Insecta > Diptera > Syrphidae > Cheilosia > Cheilosia grossa. Next base: position 59,060,660 of record OY720145.1, on the reverse strand, counting down.
ATAATTTTCTGTTTGTATCTTTATTTTAAAATGTGTATGTACCAATTGCATTATGAGTTTAGTTATTATCAACTCTCACAAAACGCATAGTTCAAAACAAGTCTGGTACTAACAAATTTTGAAATAAAGTGATAAATGCAGGACTATATATACCATATTGTAGAGCACAATTAGATGAAATCTCAGAATCTATCTTTTTGATTCCGGACTCTGCCGGACGCTTCTTTTTGCCGCGTGGAAAACGATATAAGTTTTATTATTATCATCTCTCACCAACGCATAGGTCGAAACGAGTTTGGTACTTACAAATTTTGAAGTAAAGGGCTAAACTAAAGACTATACCATTTTGTTCAGCATGTGCAAAAGTGTAGCTTTTTTCATTAGCTTGGTTCTCAAAATGATTGAATCGCAGAGTGAAAAATTACTTAATTTTACTTCATTATATCTACAGAAACAGATTAGATTAATATTGCGTTAAGGCCATTATGTCAATTGGACTCAATAAAAAGCTAATATTTATTTTGCATTAAATTTGTACCTTTGGCAAATTTTCTTACAATTAGATACCTATCTTAAATTAGTTTTCAAGTGCCTAGCTACAATTAAGAGTAAAAGCCATATTTTATCAGACAAAAATGTAAAAAAAAAATTGTTGCTTTGGCCATTTTTGTCTGTGTTCTTTTTTTCCTATTGCAAGCCAAAAAAGTAGTAGAGAAAACTTTGTTTTTAAGGCTGTATTAGCCTGTTTAGAATTTAGTTTGTTCGTGAAATGTGAATGTACTAAATTCGGAAGGAATGTCGGAACGTATTTTCAGAAGTAGAATATATTCATCAAAGTTCTGAATTTGGGCAAATCGTACTTGTATATATCTTTAAATCAACTGTGTCGATAAAAGTACAATTGCGATTATTTTTTCATCCCTGGTTTCTGCGTTTTGAAAAAGCAGCGTCGTAATTCGTGGTGTGCGTATAACTTGTTAAGAAACAACAGTATGTGTTTGTTGAAATTTACCAAGTTGAATGATAAAATTAACAGATACACAATTTCTACGTATAACAAATATCAGATAGGTACATATTTCGATGAAAATGTTTTATAGAATTGTTTTATGGAAAAATGGAATGTAAAATAAATCGAGGAGAATTCTCTTTTTTTGAACAGAATGTTACTTTATTTTTGGGAAATTCTCACGAGTAAAAGGGTTAAAAACAAACAAGTCATTGGTTGTATTTAAGCAACGTTTATTGGTTGTTTTCAACAGAGAGCTTGTTAGATTTTAACACACATTCGCTTGGTTAAATTCTCACGAGTAAAAGGGTTAAAAACAAACAAGTCATTGGTTGTATTTAAGCAACGTTTATTGGTTGTTTTCAACAGAGAGCTTGTTAGATTTTAACACACATTCGCTTGGTTAAATTCTCACGAGTAAAAGGGTTAAAAACAAACAAGTCATTGGTTGTATTTAAGCAACGTTTATTGGTTGTTTTCAACAGAGAGCTTGTTAGATTTTAACACACATTCGCTTGGTTAAATTCTCACGAGTAAAAGGGTTAAAAACAAACAAGTCATTGGTTGTATTTAAGCAACGTTTATTGGTTGTTTTCAACAGAGAGCTTGTTAGATTTTAACACACATTCGCTTGGTTAAATTCTCACGAGTAAAAGGGTTAAAAACAAACAAGTCATTGGTTGTATTTAAGCAACGTTTATTGGTTGTTTTCAACAGAGAGCTTGTTAGATTTTAACACACATTCGCTTGGTTAAATTCTCACGAGTAAAAGGGTTAAAAACAAACAAGTCATTGGTTGTATTTAAGCAACGTTTATTGGTTGTTTTCAACAGAGAGCTTGTTAGATTTTAACACACATTCGCTTGGTTAAATTCTCACGAGTAAAAGGGTTAAAAACAAACAAGTCATTGGTTGTATTTAAGCAACGTTTATTGGTTGTTTTCAACAGAGAGCTTGTTAGATTTTAACACACATTCGCTTGGTTAAATTCTCACGAGTAAAAGGGTTAAAAACAAACAAGTCATTGGTTGTATTTAAGCAACGTTTATTGGTTGTTTTCAACAGAGAGCTTGTTAGATTTTAACACACATTCGCTTGGTTAAATTCTCACGAGTAAAAGGGTTAAAAACAAACAAGTCATTGGTTGTATTTAAGCAACGTTTATTGGTTGTTTTCAACAGAGAGCTTGTTAGATTTTAACACACATTCGCTTGGTTAAATTCTCACGAGTAAAAGGGTTAAAAACAAACAAGTCATTGGTTGTATTTAAGCAACGTTTATTGGTTGTTTTCAACAGAGAGCTTGTTAGATTTTAACACACATTCGCTTGGTTAAATTCTCACGAGTAAAAGGGTTAAAAACAAACAAGTCATTGGTTGTATTTAAGCAACGTTTATTGGTTGTTTTCAACAGAGAGCTTGTTAGATTTTAACACACATTCGCTTGGTTAAATTCTCACGAGTAAAAGGGTTAAAAACAAACAAATCATTGGTTGTATTTAAGCAACGTTTATTGGTTGTTTTCAACAGAGAGCTTGTTAGATTTTAACACACATTCGCTTGGTTAAATTCTCACGAGTAAAAGGGTTAAAAACAAACAAGTCATTGGTTGTATTTAAGCAACGTTTATTGGTTGTTTTCAACAGAGAGCTTGTTAGATTTTAACACACATTCGCTTGGTTAAATTCTCACGAGTAAAAGGGTTAAAAACAAACAAGTCATTGGTTGTATTTAAGCAACGTTTATTGGTTGTTTTCAACAGAGAGCTTGTTAGATTTTAACACACATTCGCTTGGTTAAATTCTCACGAGTAAAAGGGTTAAAAACAAACAAGTCATTGGTTGTATTTAAGCAACGTTTATTGGTTGTTTTCAACAGAGAGCTTGTTAGATTTTAACACACATTCGCTTGGTTAAATTCTCACGAGTAAAAGGGTTAAAAACAAACAAGTCATTGGTTGTATTTAAGCAACGTTTATTGGTTGTTTTCAACAGAGAGCTTGTTAGATTTTAACACACATTCGCTTGGTTAAATTCTCACGAGTAAAAGGGTTAAAAACAAACAAGTCATTGGTTGTATTTAAGCAACGTTTATTGGTTGTTTTCAACAGAGAGCTTGTTAGATTTTAACACACATTCGCTTGGTTAAATTCTCACGAGTAAAAGGGTTAAAAACAAACAAGTCATTGGTTGTATTTAAGCAACGTTTATTGGTTGTTTTCAACAGAGAGCTTGTTAGATTTTAACACACATTCGCTTGGTTAAATTCTCACGAGTAAAAGGGTTAAAAACAAACAAGTCATTGGTTGTATTTAAGCAACGTTTATTGGTTGTTTTTAACAGAGAGCTTGTTAGATTTTAACACACATTCGTTTGGTTAATTTTACATGAGTAGCACGGTTATTAATAACCAATCAATGTGTTAAAACCCCAAATTTAGTAGGTTTTTCTTAACCAAGATACTTGTTTGAATTTAACCAAACAGGAAAACGAGACTGGTTGGTTAATATTAACGAAGCAACTTAATTGATAACAAACATTTAGTGTGTTATTTTTAACAACATGTATTTAACCTTTTTAACACGGTAGTTTTTAACAATAATAACTCATTTGTTTTCTACAGAGACTTAGTTGATTTCAACACATTTTTTTTTAACCGAGCGAAAATTCCACTCGGTTAAGGTCAATTTTTCTGCGTGTGGCAGCTTGGGAGCCAATATAAGATATTCCTACTCACTGGAGAAGTTTGCGTGTAGCCCAAGTAGAATGTACGATGTCACATGTCACATAGTACCTACTGTGGTACAAGATGGGAAGAAGTGACTGAATCTTGAACCGGATTCCGATTGCGTGTAAATTAGGTCCAGCCTGCCTTCTTTTTTGCATATCCATAATATTTGTATGTATCACGGCGCGGTGGCTTAGTGGTTAGTGTGTTGGACTACTAAGCGAGGGATCCCATGTTCGAATCCCGCAAAAACCCAAAAACCAACTCAGGGTTTTTTACCACTGCACCACCTCTCGCGAACGTCTGACAAAGATCCGAGAGTAAGACTGTCTTGAAAGAGCTTCCCAATTAGCCGTTTGGAATCGGCATAAAATTTTAGATCCCTTCCATTCGTTCCAAAAATGAAACTCACACAAAACGAATGATTGTGAGAAGCTAGGCCTTGGCTCCCTCGGACCTGTTGCGCCAACTAATTAAATTAATTAATCACGTCCGATAATTCATCCCTCAACTTGTACACATTTCGGTGGGTCTCAGATTACTCCTTCGTCAAAATTAGTGGATTTGGGTTGAGATTAGTGGATTGGGCTTACGTCGCGTCACTATATCTTTGACACGGCGGACAACAAATTACAAAATGCAACAAAAACAAATTCTTTTCTGTCTACAACCCGTCCTATGTAAAAATGGCCGACAATTATACTTCCGCCAGGCTCGCACATTTCAAACTTGTTGTCCTAAAAATGCTTCCTCTTCGCAACTTCGAACAATAACACTATCCAAACACTTTAAATTTATAAATAGCACAGCAACATCATCAACTGTAATAAGCTCTTCAGCCAAATTACGACACAAATACCAAATCTGTTGTGGCAGATGAATAAATAATCCACTTCCCCTATGCATAACTATGTTAAGGCCAACTGAAGAGGCACGCACCGAATTCGTAATTTGGGATAAACAAAACAATGGGAACAGCTCGAACACAACCCCACGACAAATATAGACACAAGTGTTTGCGCACATTGAAATGTGCAAACATATGCGCGGTTAGTATAAAATGAAACCAGAGGACCCAATACATTATCACACCTCCTCTAAAGGTACTCAGTCAAATGTTAATTAAACAAACAAATCCCAAAATTAAATCGTTTATCGGATTAATCACCATTGGTGGGTATATGTAGACGTTGGAGGACTCAATTCCTTAATACCTTCATATGCCCAGTAGCCTGTAGTTCTTTTCCTCATGGATGCGAGTAAGTGAATCGAATTCGGCTACGGTGTGTCCCGTGCAGTGCACGAGCAGCAACACTAACGTTTGCGGCATGTTACGAAACACTCGCATGCGCTTCATAAATGATTGCAGCTTTAGGCTTAACAACTGCATTCGGAACCCAAGTCAAAGTGAGGCGGTTGGCCAGAGGACATACCTATATGAATTCACATTTAATGATATTTTTTTATAGTATTTGCCAGAACGGCTCTTTCACGATGTCGTGGTATTGCAGTTGGCTCCAGCAATACCTGCAGTTCAGGTACATCCAAAATCGGCACCATGGGCGGTATTAATGGTTTGAACGGATTGAACGGATTGAGCGGGTTGAATGGTTTCAGCGGATTAACGGCTTGGGCTTTGGGTCCTCGTCTTTAGTCAATTCAATTGTCACTCAAGTGTAGGTAAGACATTATTTATAACTTTTGAAGCTCCTTAATTTGATCAAATAAACCAAATTAATGCAGTTTTTATTGATTTAAAAAAAAATATAAAAAAAAAATCGATGATTTGAGTTCTGACACTGTAGTAAAGACTACCGTGCCTACCTACCCTCTTTCCCAGTAAATGTAAATCCGCTTACTAATTGAATTACGTGCAACCTTTCCTGTTTTTCGCTCCAAAGAAGCCACAACTAATAAAAGTATAAGTTTGCAAAACTTGCTCGGCGGCCCCTACTTAATAATCGCTTCAGCCTTAAGCATCACATCCTTGGAACTACCCAACGTCATGTTGCACAATCACGTCGATCGCCAAATGTTGCGCGAGCCAAGTTTCATTAAAAACTCATTAGCATCATGTACGTTGTCATCGTCCCTAGTCGGATAGGAAGCGGAAATACACGACTACTGGTAACCGGAAACCGGTGCAAAGTATCGTGTAAAAGAAACTCAGGAAGAGGGAAACTTAAATCCACTGACTGGCAAGTTTGCACAAGTTTTCCAATATATTCCGACAGCAAACGAGAACGCATTCGCTTACCTTTCCTTCGTTTTCGTATAAATTAGAGTTGAACATTTAAATCGACAAAGGGTCCCGTTTCTGTAATGCTGACTAAAAGGAAACTGTGGAAAATATGCACAGCACAAACTGAAGAAAACAGTTTTTTTCCTTAAAACGCTTGTCAGCGCACGGTAGGTATCAACAATTACCAAGGACAAACAATGTTTGTCAGTTATTTACAAATAACCGACCGTTGATCCTTCTTCGCCTAAAAGAAATTGTCCCAAGTAAGAAAATTGCCTGCACTGACAAAAGCCGAAAGCCGTTTCTGTTTATCCCCTAACAAGTGGCAATAAGGACGACATGCACACAAGAATTTGATTTCTGATTCTCGGACAGTAAAAGATATCAGAGTACAAGTAGGAAGAAAGGCAAAAGAGACAGATACGCCCTAAAAAAGGCGACGTAAGCAAATTTAACATCGTAGAAAATATGTTTTTCCCTTTTGGATTTTCAGTCCTCATTGTAGCTATATACAGTTTAATATTTTATTCTGCGAGTCATGTTCCTTGCGCTGCTGATTGTATTCGTTTTTGTTTGCTCCCCATAATGCCTGCGATGCACGATGATTTCCGGGATTCCGCTTGGAATTTATTTTTTGTTTGTTTTTTTATTATTATTGTTTTCCATTTGTCTATTTCCGAGTTTTTCATTATCATGAAATTCGTCGTATCGCTCTCTTGCAGTTTCCAGGAGAGCTGGCAGCATAAATGATATAAATGTCCGGGATAACGTTCGGACAAATCGTGTAATAAAAATTTCATTTGTCAGCTAAAGTTAGTTCAAACGTCAGTCACTCGGGCTAGAGGGAACAACTGAGAACATGTGTCAGAAAGTGGGTAATGAAAACGAATAAGCACTGCATTATGAGTTTTGTACGCGCGAGGATGTTTTCTCTTTTTTGGCGAATGGAAATTTTTCGAGTTGTGTTTAGATGATTGCAGTTTAAGTGGCGCGGAATTTATGGAGGAACTCTAGCTCTACTAAGGGCTGCTGTTCGAGTGAGATTTTGTTGGGCGATGAAATGAAATGATGTCGGCATACAGAATTATGTTTCCTGTTTGAACAGATGAGTCTAAGAATTGTGAAAAGTTGTAAGTAAAAGTGATGAAATAGTAACAAGGATTTTTCTTATCCGAAACATCGATTTGAGGCATTTTTAAAAGGTATTTTGGGGGTCCTGCTACTACCAATACAAGTAGGCTGAGCAACGCCCAAATGGATTAAAAGCGCTGAATTGAAATCAGCGTACATAAGAGTTGAATTTTGAATGTGTTGAAGTCCAAATTGACGCGTTGCGTACGGGCACAACACAAACATTGGATCAAAACGCCCAGAGATAGGTATCTGGGCAAATCTTTGAGAACCGAAACATAAACTAACCAATTAATTTGTGGCTTTGTTTATGCTTTTAGTGACATGAAAGACTTTAATAAAACGAGTGGGAAAAACAGGGCCATACAAGACCGTATAACCTAGGCACAGTTTCTTGAAACCGTTCCTTTGGCAAAGCGAACTTGTAACAGCTCAATAATAAGTTATACCTTATGTAAGCACAAAAGTTTAATCGAAATTCGGCTAGGTACTCGATGACTTTCAGTCTCCACGGTCTGTAGCCTTCCGATCAAGAAATCTCCATTGACTATCTTGGTGCACTTTTCGATCCAGCTTCGTCTCCAGTGATAAGGTAACTATAAGCTGCCAAATGTGATGGCAAATGGCCCTCACTTTCTTAAAAAATTATCGAAATGGTAACTTTTTCAGTCTAAGTAAGATTTTATTCTTTACTAACTGACCCGGCGAACTTTTTTCCGCCCAATTTCGTTAATGTAATGAAAATAATAGCTCCGAGCATTATGTTTTTGCTCCTTTACGTATAATTCGTTCAATTCAAATTCTTTATTCTAATGTTATATTAAACACAATGACACTAACAAAATAAATAAATGTTTAACCCTTGCAAGAAATTCTCGATTGTGATACTTTGGGCAGTGATTCTTATTTCAAATACGTTGAGCAATAACACATTAAATGCCAGTCCTGTTGTCAATGTTAACTCCATTAAGGTTATGTTGAGTTCTTTGTCGAACTATCGTAAGCAATTAAAAGTAGTAAAGTAAAAGTGAACGGGGCAGTAAAGAATAAAATCTTTGAAATAGTACAAATATTTTAGTGGCAGAATTTCCAGTGCTCTGAATAAATCTATAGAAGTAGCTAACACATATTTGTCGAATGACACACTTTTGCAGAACAATTAATGGTTCCATCCTTGTTTGGTAAGCCCCACCCCAACAACTTACTCCGTACTGTAGTCTTGATTGAAATATTCCATAGATAATATAAAAGATTCGTAGTGCAGATCGTAAATATTGTTTCAAAATCGAAATATGTTTAGACCAAAATTAATGCTTAAATATTTGAACTAATTTACTGTTTCAATTTTAAAACAGCTTGAGTTACAGGATGCCTGCTTAAGCAACATTTTCCTTGTGGCTTCATAATCACAAACTCAATTTGACACACTTGACCTTACGCTTTAATTAATCTAGGTTTCTGTACAGATTTCTGTTATTGAAAAATATGTTTTTTCAATCATTCTTCCTTAAACTCAAATACAATATTGACCAAATAAGAAAGAATATTTCTTTTTTGTTCTTTTGTAAGTTTTTGAATACTTGTTAATTGTAGTCTTGAAAATGTTGTGCTTATTTTAATAACTGTTTAATAATAAAAAGTATTTAGTTATGCTAAGTATGGCGTTTTTCATTTGGCAACACCTTTCTAATGTTTTAAGAAAAAAGTAGAACTAAATATATGTGTTACACATATCTTTAAAATAATGTTGTAATATCGAATCGAACTATTTCCTTATTAATTATTATTATTTAATATGTTCTTTATATACTCAATACATATATACATACATTTATATTTACGTTATAACTCGAAAACCACTGGGCAAATTTTCATGGTTCTTTCTTTTATTCGTAAAGGATATTTTTGGACCCGATAGGTGGCGATGTTGTCGATCTCCGAAACAACTCAACCGATTTCAATGAAATTTTGTGAATGGGTATAGTTGGTTTCAGTTTGAAAGATAGGACCCTAAAGGTGGCACTTTACAAACGTTTAGAGGGAATATACATAAAAGACACGTCCGCATGTGTAGTCAAAACTCTGGAACGAATTGTTAGATTTTTACGATTTTGGGCTTGATGGATTCGTAAGGATAATGCTACTTTTTGTCGTGAAAACAAAACTTAAAGGGGATTAGTTGTGGATAGAAGTATGTATGGGGAACCGTACTTTGAAACGAATAGACTGGAAAGAAACACGGAGAGTGTCACCAATTCAACAAAAATTATTTAAAATGTTTAATTTTTAATTCTTTGTTCCGGGTGAAATTGAAAGTCGGTTCAGTTATAATTTTGTCGCGCAACCTTAATCCTCCGAAAGTTTGCAACGCGACGCGTTTGATTTAATTGTGAAGGATCTCAAATCAAATGTCATGCAAGCAAACGATTTTGAGGGGAAAATTCGCTGGCAAACATGTGAATTTGTTTGTTTGTAAGCGGATTCCGCTTACTCAGAACGATTTGCCATTTGTATTTAAACGTCTTCAATTTTCCGTGCGTCTCGCTTTCGCTATGACAATTAATAAGTCGCAAGGACAATCGCTGGAAATTTTTTGCATCAATTTTAAATCTCCATGTTACTCGCATGGTCAATTGTATGTGGCGTGCTCACGTGTGGGCAAACCTTTCGCTCTTAGCGTCGTGTACCATAAAGCACTTTAGTGAAAAGGCGAAAGGTTGTCCGACACGTCAATCATTGCGGTTTGATTGAAACACCTCAACATTGCTATATTCACTTATTTCTATTGTATGAGTATAAACTTTGAATAAAGAATTTGAATTCACCGAATTACATAATGCAGCATGTGCATTGTGCATGCTCGGAATTATTATTTTCATTACATTAACGAATTTGGGCGGAGCGAAGTTCGCCGGGTCAGCTAGCGTAAAATAAATAAAATAAAATAAATAAAAATTCATTCGATATTTAGTATTGCTATCAAATTTAACAATGTAAGAAAATCCTATGTAAATTGGTACTTCATTTATGTAAAATACTGGAAACAGTAAAAAAATTTCTTTATCACTTTTTGTGTTACAAAATCACATAGAGAGCACTTGTTTTTGTTAATTAGTAGTTTAGAGAGTCTTATTAAAAGATCAGTGGACATTTCAAAATACATTGTAAGCTTACGAGGGAGGATTTCCGTTAAAAATTTGCCGGAAGCTGGCTGTCTAGTTTGGATAGTCACTGGCACGAAGTCTTAATCGGCGTAAGCTAGACTATGCACTATGGGCCTTACCAATAAACAATTTAAGTTTCGACTCTTAATTTTAGTAGTTCACAGTGGCTTTATTTTCCATACAAATTTCGCAATTGTGAACTTCCGTAAATTTAAAGTCGACACCAAAATTTGCTATGAGTACGGCGCTACATATTATAGTTATATATCAAAATTCTAACGAGTTGAACAATCATTTCCTGTAAAGCGATTCGCCACCAACTAGTTTCGACCTTGATAGCTGCCTTGAATCTGACATCATTGTGGTGGGGTCAGTTGATTTTGAGGCGGTGACCGGGAATGATATATTCTCTATCATCACTTCCAAAAAATCGAACACAATTGGCGAGGACGGTGCGCCACTACCTTTTTTTTGCGTCTGCTTTTACCTGTAATCGTAGGTCTAACTGACAAATATAATAAATTTTTGCATCACAAACTTTTCCTCGGCCTGGAAATATGCAACAGCGATCCCTATTGCCAAAAAAGCCAATGCATCTCCTGTCAGTGACTTCCAACCCTTAACCATTCTGCCGTGCTTGTCAAAAGTCTTTGAGAATAAGTCCTTAATCACCTCTCCGATAATGTTCTTTGCACTTTCTCCAATTAGATTTTCGAACTGGTCAAAACTGCTCGACTGCATTGATCAAAATGCCTGATCACATTCGTATAGACTTTGATAAAGGATTTGTGACCTTGTTCGCCTACTCGACTTCTCAAAGGCATTTTACAAGGTTAATCATGACATCCTCTGCTGGACATTGAAAAACTATTTATGGTTTACTGATAAGGCTGTTGAGTTACTGCATGATTTCCTTTCTAATAGATTTCAAAGAGTCATTGTTGGTGATTGTTGCTCGGTATCCAAGCAGCTCAAACAAGGACTGCCTCAGGGATCAATCTTGGGATTCTTTATCATACCTTTATAAATAATTTACCGTCAGTATGCAAAATCTGTTTCATCTATTTTTACGCTGATGATGCTCAGATTAAACAAATGTTTGGCCATACCCATTGCCAACTAATTTTTTATACCCCATGGTGTTCATATATTATTTGGCTGTCAAATTGCAAACTAAAATTAGTTGAATCTGCTACCTGTCTCGGTTTTGTTATTTATCGCAATTTCTCGTGTTCGAATCACATTAATATTTTAATTGGTCGTATCTTTGGCTAACTGAGAATTTCGCTCCTCCTATGAAACTAGGTAAAAACTTGTTCGCACTCTCATTCTACCTCTCTGAAATTATTAACCCCAATCCTGACTACCTTCTTTTGCATAAACTGTAACTCTAGCTTTTAATGGTGGCATCCGGTATATTCATGGCTTTCGTAGGTCGGTTAGAATTGTTGATTACGCCAATAACTTTCTTGGATGTACGCTTATCTCTTACATAAGTGCTAGAAAATTGCATATTTTTGCATAGGATTCTTACAACCAGGTCCTCTCCATATCTTTATCAAAAGCAAGACGCAAAAAGAACAATGACATTCCTTCCTACAAATATCTCAACTCTTCCAGACTGATCAGAGGGATTTATAGATCTGGTAACTTTAGATCTGAGGTTGTAAGTTTTTTCTCGGCACAAGGTAATTGTTCCTATCTCTTCTCTTTTTTCTTTCTCTCTATTTAAAATTTAGATATTTTTCCTTTTCTCTTATTTAATCTTCCAATTTTTCCCTAAGAATTGTATAAAAAATTGCTTAATTTAAGTTTTAAGAACTGTGTCAACTCATTTAAACCCTCTTTGTACTATAAAAGTCCTATTGTTCTTATAAAGGTTGTTAAATAAGTTTAATTGAATTGAAGTGAATTGAATTCTGTGACCCTCTATGATAAAAGGTTACCAGTTTGTCCTCAGTGTCAACTCAAAGACTATAATCGGCTCTAGGAAGCTGCAAATTGAAGCAACTGCAGGAGTACATTTATTGATTCAATTCTTATAACCAAAGCTACCTTAGGAAGATCATCACAATTGATTTCCTAAATAGGACTCCTAAGATATTAAACATTCGTTTTAAAGGGTGGTTAAGTTTTAAGGGCCGATGTTGATTTTGAATGGAAATTTCCAAATTATTTAGGAAATTACTGTCATTTCTTTTTATTATGACAATATTGGTATGGTTCAATAATGTACGGAACAAAATATAGGCCAAATGGCCTCCGCGACCTCGGCGACACACCTCCATCCGATGGTCCAAATTTTCGATCACGCTGAGGCATAATTGAGGCTGGCTCATCGACGCACACCTTTTCTTTCAAATAACCCCAAAGAAAGCAGTCCAACGGTGTCGAATCGCATGATCGTAGCAGCCAATTAACATCTCCACGACACGGCCAATGAATTTCTCCCGCAAAAGAGCCATTGTTTCGTTAGCTGTGTGGCAAGTGGCACCGTCCTGTTAAAACCACATATCGTCCACATCCATATCTTCCAATTCGGGCCATAAAAAGTTCGTCATCATCTCACGATAGTGAACAACATTCACAGTAACTGCCTGACCGGCTTCATTTTGGAAAAAATACGGCCCGATGATGCCCATAAACCGCACCAAACGGTCACTCTTTGTGGGTGCATTAGTTTTTCGACAATTACTCTTGGATTATCATTCGCCCAAATGCGGCAATTCTGCTTATTGAAGAATCCACTGAGGTGAAAATGTGCCGATTAAATTGACCGAAAAAATCACGAAGTGCACGATATGCATTTTGATTTGAACGTCCATTTTCATAATAAGCCTGAATAAATTTAACGCGTTGCTCTACTGTGCATCTTTCCATGGTTCAAATTGAGCTAGTCTGAAATTGAGAAATGTCAAATGAAATGCAGAAAAAACTTGACGTTTAGGTGTGGTTCATATTCAACATCGGCCCATAACATTTGACCACCCTTTATTATAGGGTAAACTTTTTTAGGATTTTTTCCTCCGAGCTATGCCGGGTTCTATTATTAATTTAGAACTAACAGTGTAGTTTTAGAAAAGGAAACATTGGCAAATAAGTCGACTTTAAGGATTCTTTTGCTGCAGTAAAAAAGAAAACAAAAAATAATAATTAGATACCAGGAACCAAACTCTTTGTGACCACTGTAGGAAGCACTTGCTTCCCAAACTGTACTACCCTAAAAGTATGCAACCTTTTATAGAGAATAATTATAGAGACTTCATTTAATACATACCTTAAGGCGACTATTGAAGTGATCGTTTCATCTATGGGGTATATAATATTGCAATGCTGGCCTTCCAGTGGGTAGGTGCATTAGGTAGCCCGGACTGTTGCCACTTGTAAAAGTGTATAATCGCATCACAAATGAAGCACAATGTCACTGATTGCACGTGTAGGCCTAGGAAGCCATAATTTTTCCTATTCATACCCATCAATATAACCGCCTAAAGTGCTACAACTACGCTGCGGATATTAGTTTCCCTAAAATGGAATGAATTTTCAGCAATAAACAAATTGCATTTGTGGATATCTGAGTTTCCAAAGTCCTTGTTATTTACTATTATTATATGCCGTTAATTGCGAGCCTTTTTTATTATTTCCCCAGCACTCACTTGTTGTTCTTTGCCATGAGATGATTGCTCTGATGGCGTACCCAATATCCCAATCAAAATATTTGCTTGAGCTACATTAAGCCGCATATAAGAGTAAGAGTGATAAACCAGTAATGGACTCATTATCTGTGGGGCTTAGGGCACTCCATTCCATATCCATACTCATTGTCAGTCGTGATGGCTGCAAGTTCAGTAATTGTAATTTCAATTTCACTTTCTGTTGCAGTTTTGACACAAACTGCCTCGGCAAATGTTATACTGGACTGCTTGAATTTGTTTTTTTGTGATCGCAACATACCCGTCTGCGGTTCAAATGGGACCCATTGCTGGCATTCGGACAACGACTGTGAGAGGTCCCAATTCAACTGTCTGCAGTTCTTCCAAAAAGGTAAGGAAAGCTGAGGTTTTTGAATTGCAGTTGGGCTTAACAGTTTTTACAAAACAGACTTTGACAAGGTTGTCTTAGAATATTGCAAGGGTCTGACTCTAGGAGGTATAGAAACGTGTTGCATCCCAAAGACCTGCCCCAATAAGAATGAACCAGTCTGCGGCCAAGCTACAACTAAGCATATGATCGGGAGGTGCAAATGGTTCAAGAATCGATGTGCCTTGGAGAATAACAACTGTGGAGGTGGAAAAGGTAGTTATAAAGATGGGGCTGAGTTTGCAGCTTGAAGTTGAAAATCGTTCTTTGCAGATTTCATAGAGGTCGGTAAGGAGATGTGCAACTTTGAGGTTAATAGTGGTGATGACCGATACTGCTCGAAGGGAAGTCATGCAATTGGTGGTAGACAAACATAAGAAAATTATACTGCTGAGCAGAAGAATAAAATTGTCATTCATGATACTGTTTTTTGATTTTCGTGTTTGGGTAAAGAGCTCGCACGAGAGTCTCTCCAAGTGTTACCTAGATGCTAACGGCGCGATACAGATGAAAATGGGCCTCAACGACAAGAATTTGTTGCGCACTCGAAGATGTTTAGGCGCCTTTCACACGTGATAATCCGCAGAGAAATATTCGAAACAATTGACAAGGTCGCGGCAGAAGGGCTTCGGGAGTAGATGGTACTCCAAGTGGAGCTTTCAAGAGGTGTTCCCCTCTAAGCCTCGAAAGTACCTAAGACTCGTTCTAATGTCGCAAAGAAAGACGAAATTGAAACGAAAATTTCTTTGGTGAACAGGTATCCCATTCTTCAGAAACGACATGATATTTGAGGGCCTTCAACCAAGAGATATAAATAGAGAAGAAATATCAGCGGGACAGCGAAAGAAGATTTGGTGGTGGAGAGCTCCTATCAAACAGTACTATAACCATCTGTTCTCATAGTCGTGGGAGTGATTTGAATCGAGAGAAAGGAGGAAGTTGCAGCATAATTTAAGAGGTTTAAGGCGGTCTTGTCTGGATCTAAATGCGCACGAGCAAGGAAAATTGTAACCGACCAGGTTCCAAGATCAAAAAACTGCTGCAGACAAGGAGAAGCCAAGACCAAGGACATTAGACCCCAGCAAGACCAGAGTGGCACCACCCTATAATACGAATATAATAAGCCGTTTCAAGCCAGCTTTGTCTGAAGATGATGAGCGGTCAAATGGTCGATACTAGGCAACTTGGTCACAAAAGTGCATGCAGCTAATGCATAACTTTTGGAAAAAAATCACCAATGGAATTCCAGCAATATCTTTCATGAACATAGGCGTTGGGTACACAATACAAAAATAAAACGGTGCCCGCATAGACATCCTTTTGTATAGTCAAAGTAGCCCTTGAAACCCTCGGAACTTACATAATCAATAATCATGCTCAATATGGCTTGAGACTGTTAAAATCTTCTTCTAAAAATAGTCACTTTTGCTTCGACATCTGGCAGCCAGGGCCGCTCCGATAAGGATATTTCAAGTTTTTTACTATCGGCTTTTACCAAGCAGACTTTCACCCCTTCTTACACTTTTTTTTATCAAGAAAGCAATAAGAAAATGGTGCAGAAACAGGATGAACTTCAGGCAGAACCTTGGTTTCCATGGATCCATGCGATTCCATTCATCGGGCATACTTTAAACCAGACCAGCATTCTCCCTACCTACTCATGTCCTCCAGCCTTAAATTTCTCAAAAGCCAAACCGTCAGCTTTTATACAATTGAGGCTGACGCAGTCTATTATTATCAGTGATGAATGATTCATACTACCTGACAGTTGACACTGACAGCCACCGGTTAGATATAATCGCCGCCAATTAAGAGCTCTTAAAAATAAATAAAAGGAACCCAACATTTATACTGTTCAAATTTATTTTATACATAAACAGTTAACGGCCTACTAAAGTGCCACCAACGCATTGACCTACGCTTCCAGGTTGAAGATTGCCACATTGTTCTGTAGCTACAGCCAGAAGATCTAGAAGCAATCATCAAATCATTAGAGCATCGAGATAACAATGTCCAACGTTCCTCACTTACCTAATTTATTGACGCAATTGTAGAGCCTAAAATTGCACACGTTTTGGAAGCGTCTGCAGTTATTATTAGCAAGTGAATATCCACATAAGGTATTCTGGGCCTCAGAGTGTGGTGCCCACAAGATGACAATTAAGGCTGTGGTGCGTAGGGCGTTGCTATTAAAATATGAATTCCAGTTTTAGATCTACTCACCAATAACAACAAATACGAAAGCAGACTTCATTTTGATATATTTTTCTCGCTTGTCTAGAATGCCTACAATTAATTGAACTGAACTCTAAATGCGATGTCCTAGGACTGATGTCTTTTGGTTGTCCCATGGCAGCGTTTTATACTATTCTGCAGTTTGTATAGACTCCGGTGAATCAACACTTGAAGGTATTGTTTGCCAAAAATTTAGTTTGCCAAACTCGGTGTGTATATAAGAAACGTTATCGTTAGTCGCTGGCGACTTGTTTCTAAAAAAAAATGTCTCCAAACAAACTTTTAAGCAAATATGTGTCATTTCTGTTCTCAGCACAAAAGCAAATATTTTATTTAACCGCCCTCCAGCATGCGGAAATTGGCAATATTATTCGCGAAAAAACTAAAAAATGCGTAGAGCATATAGCACGATGTAGCTTTTCGAGTACTCAAGTGTTCATTTAATCAAATCTACTGTCAAAGCATACAGTATCTGAAATATTTATAAGTAGGTATTCAGGTGTTTATCTCT